>OX621236.1:37169941-38451439 GCA_951640165.1 Pseudoips prasinana | reverse complement strand
GTCTTCAGACCAGTTTTCTATCTGCTTTGACCAGCTCGAACCAACCAAGCCACAAACTACAAGCGCTCTACTCCTTGAGGGGCACGATTCGTACGGAGATCTACCAACCTCTTGTGAAGATCTGGGTTTAGTAGAAGCGGCTTCACTTTTATTTGGTCTAGTTCCGGTTTCTAACAGACTCTGTTCCAGTTGGGTGCTTTCAGTATGGAAGCAACGTAACTACGTTTGTAAGTGGTTTAGTACTTGTGGAATTAGCGCTGAAGGTTGGAATATCCACCCCACACTGTACTTCCATGTTCTGTTAAACGCATCGCAAAACTGGCTATTGGTGTCTATCGAATCTTCGCTGACATCATTCGGAACTAATTCTGATTTCCTTGCAACAAAAAGGTCTATTTCCGACATTCCGTACTTCCGGAATATCGAGCAATTTACTTCGCTAAAGTTTCATTCTTGAGTGTTCTCTCCGGCTAGAGCCTGTCCGCCATTCAGTTGTTTATTTCTGTAATATAGCGAGCTGTCAAGTGACATTGCATTTGTTCGCAAAATTCTAGCATCGTGATCGCATTCAATAACCTTGTTGATTTGGTGCTTTGTTTGTTGTCATGTAATGTCCGATTGTCCGGCTGAATCATTAGCATCTTCTGACAAATTTCGGCACCCTATTCTTAAAAGATTTCGTGTTCGGCTTAAAATACTTTTAGATTGCTGTGCCACTTCCTTTGGGAATGGGTCCATTCCCCCATAGCTATTGTTTGCAGTAGGTAGTTCCCTAACTTGATCTCACTGCATTTGTAGTGATGAAGATTCAGGGGCTTGGATAATAGATGCGATGCCCTGTGAATGTTTTCTAGCCACCACTCCAATTCTTCAAAAACAGGATCCAGGATGGGATATTTTCGATTAGGATGTGTTTGCAGTAAACTGCGGGATGATTTTTGAATACAAATGACGGCAATGAAGTCGGCCCAAGGAACTGCGTAAGACGCGAAGTTCAATCTCCCTAGTAATACTTAGGCATCGTGCCAGCTTTATTCAACTTTTGATTTATTGAGTCAGCGATTGCTGAATCTTCATTTTCGACAGTCTTTTGGTACTTTAACATGTGTTCCAGATATTCTATGGTGGTCGACACTATGGCCGATGACTTCGCTTGATTGATCTGCCATCTCAAGATGTATTGAATGTGAATTTCGTTTGTTGATCCAAATTTACTGGAATTCCGTGCATGAACAGAAACGACACTACGACTCAGAGACCCTTCTGAGGAAGCTTCTGGTTGATTGCGCCTTTCTCCTGCCCAGTCGCCCCCCCCCCCCCCCCCCTCTTTTGTATGACGGATTTCTTTTCGTTGTAAGTCACACACCACGAAATCGGTTTTGTGTATTTAACTTTTAGACTTTGGCTCCTGGGATCCCTGAGACTTCCTGCTCTGGTATGTCTTTTTCGTGATTGGAAATAACTTGTGCGTGCCACCTAGTGCTTTTACTTCTCTGTAAGAGATTTTCCTTCAAAATGTGTCACTGATGCCGGAGTGTTCAGTAGAATATCTCGGAAGGCCTTATTAGGTGATAGGTACTTTCTCTGTGGTGGATGGGGTAAATCAACACCCGTGTTGGTAGTGCTTAGTTTATTTTCTGATAGGCCTGTTATCCGTGTGTGTATCGGCAATCTGCCTCTGAAGATCGGGTTCTATAGATTACCTACTTCCTGCCACATACAAAGAGACTTGGTCTCTTCTCAATTGCAGGTCTCTTTTTCACACTGAGTATTGTCTTCAATTTCGTAAAATTCAGTCGTAGTAGTGATTAAGTTCATCGACACAATATGGGTTGTCAGGAGTCGGAGCAGCATTTAGTTGTTGATTTTTAATTAGTGTTTCAATGTCCTTGTTCTGCTCAGATTGCATAGAAAGCATTTCATTAAAAAAAACTTGTGTGTACTTATGTACACGCGTTAGAAGTTATACTTCTTAATATACAACTTGAACATAGTTATCAATTTTCATACCACCTAGAACTAACGTCATGCTGTTATTTTTACGATGCGCGCGCATCGTAAAAATTCACTCTCATACCACCTAGAACTAACTTCATGCTGTTAAATTTTTTGGTGTCGGTGTGCGCGCGCATCGTAAAAATTCACTCTCATCATTTTTCTCCATCGCGCCAAAAGAAGTATAACTTCAAAAAATTTCATTTGCTGGTTGAACACCGAAGCAAGCAAATGTTCACTGCTGCTCTGAATTGGCACAGACTGAGATTCTGTTTGAATAGTGAATTCAAAATGATTGTGCGAGTTGGACGATTTTCTTGATTGTAAGTAATGTACTTCCACAGAAATCTTAACTGTACTTTACCTACTCGTCGAGGGACTGATATTAGACGGACTAAGACGCTACAACTCCGCCGAGGAGTCGCTTCTTTTATGTTTTTTGGTTTAAGTTCTCTGACGGCGTACGGAAATTCGTCATAGGATGTGGAGTGTATCATTTTCATTATGCTGTGCGGCACATAAAGGAGAGGTCTACCAAAGGAGTATTCAGGATAGACACCCGAATAGTTCGATAAGATCGCTCCGGTGAAACCTTGCTGTTGGGTGAAATGAGCGCGCAAGATCTACTGTAGCATACTCATAGTAGAAATCTCAGTTTCGCTTTGTGTCTGGAGGAATAATGAGATTTCCAAACAGATCTTCCAACGCGTAATTGTGTACCTTCCAATCTCTCCAATAACTCGGAAATATTCATCTATCGAAGCAATAATTGCTTATAAGGTTTCTTTATTGACTCCTTCACAGTATTTCATTGCGAGACTTCCCATCGATCTTAGCGCCATTGCGCTAATAACTAAGTAAATGCGTATTTTAGCCAATGCGACAAGGTAGAACCATTCTAGAAGAGACGAATGCTCCATCTAAAGATTTTATGCGACTGTCGCCTCATGAGATGACACCGCTCACCTCGTCTGAGACACGGCTATGTTAATGCGACATTGGTTACGCGCGAAGCGACGCCGCCTGAACTAAGAAGACGTCGCCTCGCCAAATGACGTCGCCTGTACTGAAACGACGTCGGCTCGCACGATGACGTCGCGCAAACTGATACGAAGTCACGTCGGCTCGCCAGATGACGTCGCCTGAATTGAGACCAAGTCGGCTCGCCAAATGACGTCGCCTGAACTGAGACGACGTCGGCTCGTCAGATGACGTGACGCGACGGCGATATAACTCGCCGTACAAAAGAACACATAGCTTTATGAGACAAGCCCCAAGAGCGTTGAATCTCAGTCGTCGCTGGGCATGAATGCGCCGAGCGGTAGGGTATCGACGTTGGGCTGAATAGCACCGAACGGATAAAGCAGTAAATACTTTCTCGCAATTTGTAGGTACACGTAAACACGAATCTTAAAAGCGTACTGAAGCAAATGGCCGCCGCGCGCTGCCTGTCATGTGCGAAACAAGGATAGTGATGACATCATAGATTCACTAAATGAGAGAGTGAGATAGCAGATGTTGATCATGAATATTGAAGCGTTAATCTCAATTGTGGTTCAAGCGTAGACTCGAACACCTAAATTAAAGAATTGAAGGCAATGAGCATTTGGCTAGCGCAGAAGGCTCTTAACCAGTAGCTTAAATTAAACGATTAATACCCGAGGCCACCCTTTTGGGGTTCGGGCCACAGTTCAGGGGGCCGCTGAAGCAAAAGGACAGAATTCTAAGAGAGGGTGTGATCAGTTGCACGGGATCACCGATGACATGTTAAGGGGCCAAAGCGATCCTCGCCGCTGAGGAGCCTACCCTAGCTAACCTGCGGCTTTCTCTAGCTACCTAGGTGGACGACCCGGAGAAGAAAGCCACAAAGAAACTCCAGGCTTGCTTTTTTCGTCTTCTTTTGCTTTTTGTTTTCGTTCTTTTTTTTAAATCATGTATTTTCTTTCATTGTGATGGGCGTTATGTAGGCTTATGAACGCACAGAACCGTTGTCATGTAATGAATCAAAAAATTGTGAGATAATAAACAATAACATTAAATTTCACTTAAGCAATTAGAATAACCTCTTGCTAGATGAGAAAACGGTGGGTACATTTACAAAATTAACAAGTCACACGAAGTCAACCAGAGGCAACGACTGTATGAAAAAATAAAATATTATGAGTACCCCAACAGCAGTTCGACCAGTTGCCGCAAGCATATGTATGTATATTTATTAGTAGGAAACAACGAACTTATATAATTTTCTTTATTCTTTATCTTATCCCTAAAAATCTAGAAAAAATATATGCTTAGGTGTCTAAGAGGTACTAAATTTTTGTAAAGGCGAATTGAAACTTTGGGGCCCTTAAGTGGAGATTCTAAATGTGCGCAGTCATCCTGACATCAAAATGACTACACAATTTTTAAATTTATTTTCTCAGTTGTTACTTAGGTACCAATTTTTAAACAAAGGTATCAAATAGTAACAAATAGGTATTAGATTTTAGTAATATTTTAAAGCTGACAGGTCATTTTGGCCAGTCCCTCTGACGTTCACCAGTGAGTGGACATTGTACTCGGGTGCGAACGGTTTTGTCTGTATTTTACTACCTGATAAAAGTTATTATTTTATTTCTGTTTATAGTTTATTAAAGTTTTAAATTCCAAATACATACTATCTATTCTTCATCTATGGTGTTGTTCGTTCTTCTTTCTACACTTCTATCGCTTATCGGACTTAGTATATGTGTGCAATTCCCGTATATATATGTTGGGAGTAGGCGAGTACACCTACTACCATACATTAAAATATCGAGATCTATACTAAGAAAAGTATGTGCATCCGGCACAGAGCGGGGTCGGCAGTGGGTGGCTAAAAACGGTGACAGTGCCACGGAGACCGACACTGTATTGTAAGGGAATTTACTTATGCTGGCATCGATAAATTTATTCGATGTCAGCTATTACTACCCATTTTTTTAAAAGATTTTTTATAGTTATGTCCTAAACACAGCGCCAACGAATACAAACTTGCAAATGAATAACTTGCAAACGTAACATGTGTTTCTATCTAGCGGGGCCCCCTTAGCTAGAGCGATGAAAGTGATGAGAGCGGTTAGCTTGTTCAATGTACCTACCAAATATAATGAAGTGGTCCAATGTACCTCCGTTGTATCCACAGAAATTACCTCTGAAGTCGATTTCCATCCAGCGGGGCCCTCCGTCGATATCACGCAGAGATACCTAAAAATGGTGTCAAATATGGTACCTCACAGTTATTCGCTATCTACCAAATTTTTCGCGGTTTTTGTACCTAAACAAAAAAAATATTTTCATACAAATCCCAATCCAATACCAATCGTGTACTACCTACTACATTACTTTCTATCTGACCAGGTTATTTTTAGCTCGCCTTTTCCCTCTTAGGGGATGATTCTATTTATAAATGTGCACAACGTTTACTATTAGACCGACTTCGAAATCCGTATTAAAAAAATAAAAATTTTAAAACCGCGAAAAAATTGATAAATAGTGAATAACTGTGAGGTACATTAGTAAAACATAAGAATGGTCTGCATTTTCCGCACGTGTAAATTCAAATAACAAAGGGCCCCGCTGGCTAGACAAAACTTTGATACTTAATTTCTGGTATAACATCCAACATTTTTAAGAACAAATACATGAATAGGAAGGTACATTGGGCCAAGTTTCGTTTGACACCATTTTTAGGTATCTCGGCGTGATATCGACGGAGGGCCCCGCTGGATGGAAATCGACTTCAGAGGTCATTTCTGTGGATACGACGGAGGTACATTGGACCACTTCATTATATTTGGTAGGTACATTGAACAAGCTAACCGCTCTCATCACTTTCATCGCTCTGGTTAAGGGGGCCCCGCTAGATAGAGAAACACATACGAAACGTAACGAGGCATAATGCACTCTGCCACTTTTCTTTGGTGCCGCGGTGAACCAATGATTTCCACTTCCCACCACATATCATAGCCTGTTGTCGTGGGTGTGCGTCACGATTGCTCCGCCACGTTATCCAAACAGAAAAAGAAATCGCTATATTTTTTGTCAAAATTAGTCAAAATCGAAAGGTACAAACAAAAACTTTGTCAAAGCAGAAATAAAGAAGTTACAGGGGTTTTAAGTTGGCCGCGCGAACGTAACGTGCACGATTGCGCGGCCATGGAGATCTCAGTAACTACTTGGGATAGAGATCTAAATCTTTTTGTTAATTGAACATTTCATTTGTCAACAATTGTCAAAAAAAGAATTATAAGACTTAGATCAATATTTCACGAAATATTCACCTTGGAAGTTATGGCCGCGCAATCGTGCACTTGATGTTTCTTTAATCTCGATTATTTCTTCAAAACTTAAGATATCATGCAGTAAATCTGTTACTAGAATAAAGGTTTTAATATGTCAAAAGTACCGAAAGCATTGAATGTCACCAAAGTTTATTTAAACTGACGAAATCAAGGCAAAACAAAAGTTACGAGGCCACGCAATCGTAACGTTACTTTGAACGCTGATATCTCATTATCTATAATTGTTAAGATTTCGGTGTTAATATTCATTTATTCGTAATATTAACCTAACCAGATTGACATAGCGTTTTACCCTCAGGACAATTTTCTACGCGTGTAATCTAAAAAATGATATGTCTTATAATGTTCGAGCAGAGTGACCATAATTTCTCTTAATTATGGGGATATATTTTGCGCTACTGGACGAAAATGTACCTGTTAGGATTAAATAAAAGAGTTTAATGCACTTTCCTTTTTCTGTTTGTCAAACGACTTTTATGTTTTGTTATGTATTGAGAGTTATAATTATATCAATGAAACAGTAATGGTAATGGCAACAGTATTTCTTGAGCTGGAGTTTCGACCATTTACGTAAAATCGATAAAGTAAGTATAATTATTACTAATTCGCTGTGTGGTGACGTCGTAGAATATCATCACCCCATCTCATCCCGTGGGGGGGCTAGAAATCGTCCCGAGGGAAAACCTACCAGAGAACGGGCAGCAGCGTTTTTCTGTGAACTTCGCGGAGGATTTTGACCGACAGTGGACGTAATTTGGCTGACATGGTGAAGTATAATGTTTTTACGGTCATAAATTATACGAAATATGACGTCCCACATTTGGTTCCTAATTTAATATGTATTTCAAATTAGGAGTCATATTTTCGTGGGTTAGTAATGCTAGAAATATAAAATAGAAATGTACATAATTCGAAATATAAATTGTCTCTCAAAATTAAAATAAATAAATTGCTATTCCGCAGGTAGAGTCCCTCCGTTCGAGTCAGTTCTAAAATCATCACACGTAGCTTTGAGTTCATAATTGTTATATTACTGCCTATTAACCGAACACATCTTCAATTCTTTCCTTTTTTTTCTTTTCGTTTTAAAAAGACAACGCCCATACTTGTGAATCTAATCCCTGTGTCGCGGGGTACTTAACAAACATATAATAGTCTAGCTGTGCCCCGTGGTTTTACCCGCGTTAAATTTTATAAATTATCACAACCCCTCCCCCGTAGGTGATAGCGAGATAATATAGCCTTTATGTTAACCCGACCTCTTAGTAATATTCATGCAAAATTTGAAGTAAATCCATGCAGTACTTTTGGAGTTTAGCCCGGACATACATACAGACAAACAGACAAAAATTCTAAAAACTATTTTTTTGCTTCGATGTCGATTGTAGATCACGCCCCAAGTATTCTTTTTATAAACATTCAATGTACAGTTTTGACATTCCTACGATTTTATTATATGTACTAGCTGTGCCCCGCGGTTTTACCCGCGTTAAATTTTATAAATTATCACAGCCCCTCCCCCGTAGGTGATAGCCTGATAATATGTAGCCTATATGTTGACCCGACCTCTTAGTAATATTCATGCAAAATTTGAAGTAAATCCATGCAGTACTTTTTGTAGTAGGAGAGCTGGCACGCATTTTTGGGTAGGTATTTGAGGCAAACTGAAAACTTGTCCTATAACTCTTCAGACACACCCCAACACGGAACTTCAGACCTGGCAGGCGGGTAGCGGGTCTAAACCAACGTCTAAATTTTTTTTTCCCAAATAATGTATTTGAGGCAAGCTGAAATTTTGATATGTTGTAGTTTAATGTTTATGCCATACAAAAAAAAAGACAGGTGATTCTGTCGGGTCTTTAGCACTGCCAGGCGTGTGCAAAAATATTTTGCAAATACATCGAAAAAATGTATTTGAGGCAACTTGAATGTTATTTATGTATTGTATAAACATTAAACTACAACATATCAAAATTTCAGCTTGCCTCAAATACATTTTTTGGTTAAAAAAATATTCAATAATTTAGGGGTTGGTTTAGACCCGCTACCCGCCAGCCTGGTCTGCAGTTCCGTGTTGGGGTGTGTCTGAAGAGCTATAGGACAAGTTTTCAGCTTGCCTCAAATACCTACCCAAAAATGCGTGCCAGCTCTTGGACTATTGAGTTTAGCCCGGGCATACATACAGACAAACAGACAAAAATTCTAAAAACTATTTTTTTGGCTTCGATGTCGATTGTAGATCACGCCCCAAGTATCCTTTTTAAATAACATTCAATGTACAGTTTTGACATTCCTACGATTTTATTATATGTATAGATATAGATAAATTACTGGAGTACAAGCAGCAATGTCGCGTCATGTGGTGAAAACAGAACAAAGTTCCATTTTTTGGCCTTGTTTTGTATGGCATTATTTGAACATGTGTATAAAAGAAAAGAATATTGTATTGAACTGTCTTATCTTAGCCAATTCTACAATAATTATTCCTAACAGGTACATTTTCGTCTAGTAGAGCAAAAGATATCCCCATATTTAACAGAAATTATGGTCACCCTGCTCCAACAATATAAGACATATCATCATTTTTTAGATTACACACGTAGAAAATTGTCCTGAGGTTAAAACGCTATGTCAATCTGATTAGCGTAATATTACGAATAAATGGATGTCAACACCGAAATCTTAACAATTATAGATAATGAGATATCAGCGTTTAAAGTAACGTTACGATTGCGCGGCCACGTAACTTTTGTTTTGCCTTGATTTCGTCAGTTTAAATAAACTTTGGTGGCATTCAATGCTTTCGGTACTTTTGACATATTAAAACCTTTCTTCTAGTAACAGATTTACTGCATGATATCTTAAGTTTTGAAGAAATAATCGAGATTAAAGAAACATCAAGTGTACGATTACGCGGCCATAACTTCCAAGGTGAATATTCCGTGAAATATTGATCCAAGACTTATAATTCTTTTTTTGACAATTGTTGACAAATGAAATGTTCAATTAACAAAAAGATTTAGATCTCTACCCCAAGTAGTTACTGAGATCTCCATGGCCGCGTAATCGTGCACGTTACGTTCGCGCGGCCAACTTAAAACCCCTGTAACTTCTTTATTTCTGCTTTGACAAAGTTTTTGTTTGTACCTTTCGATTTTGACTAATTTTGACAAAAATATAGCGATTTATTTTTCTGTTCGGATAAAGTGGCGGAGCAATCGTGACGCACACTTGTCGTGGTTAGCAAATGATTGCTTTTCACGCCGGAGGTCGTGACTTCGATTCCCACCCAGGACAGATATTTGTGTGCATGAACATGTCTCATGTTTGTCCTGAGTCTGGGTGTAATTTATGTATATAACCATAGTATAATAGATTACAAAGTACAAGCTCTGCTTGGTTTGGGATCAGATGGCCGTGTGTAAATAATATCCCAGGATATTATTATATAATTACTATTATTATATCATGGAACCTATCTTCCATGTCTTGTTACTGGTATATTTTTGCCAGTCTTGTAAACTTTAAAGCTAATAGTGTATTTATTTAATGCAATTGCTGGGATCAGTAGTTACATTATTATTTTATGTACAAAAGACAATTAAAATAAACAAATTTTATTTGAAATAAATATTTATTGGAAAGATAATTATTAGTGAATACAAAAAATAAATAGAATCTTAGCACAATTAATAAATGAATAATAAAATACGATATTACTCTTAGCATATAACACTTTATCTAGCAAACAATAAACTCTTATGAAATGCAATAATAAAAGTCAACATTGAAAATCCAAAGTTAATTATTTTGATATAAGAACAATGATGTGTCCAAGCTGTTGTCGAAGTCGTAGACTGGCAGCTTCGTATTTCTCTGCTCGCATCAGAGAAAATGAAATTCTCACCCTTATTACAATACCGCTAAGGTACAGAGCGACACGACATACAACGCTCATCGCTCGGCCGCGCTTGCTCGCTTATCGAACACAAGCACAATCCTCCGAAACGACGACGCACCGACATCAGCTATGGCTATTTTTTTATTTAGCTTTCTGTCTATAATTCTACGCGAATAAGAATAGTTTATGAAATGCCTTTTTTAATACTCAGTCTATATAATTTTGGAATAATTAAGATTTAAAAGTGCTTCAGTATATAATGGTGGATGTCGCAGCGGCCGGCCGCGCACACGGTGTGGGTGGGACACGGCACAAATTAAAAAACAATATTTTCGTTTTCGATTTAATTAATAAGTAAGGCAGTGTAGTACGCGGGCGGCCGCGCGGGCGGAGTGCGCGTGCGTTAGTTTTGGAAGAGAGTGCGCGTGAAGTCGATGTAGTCGAGCGCGTTGGGGATGGGGCGCTCCGTCTTGGGCTCCACGAAGGGCTTCATGCGGGCCACGCAGTAGTCTGCCATCTCCTTCGTAAGATTCTGGAAATGAAAGATTGAATTATATATTTGGAAATTCTGCAATCTTAGAGTCAGAATAATGGAACGAAGTTCCTTATCGCGCGTTGTGAAAGGGGGCTAGACGGAAAAAATTCTTACGAAAAGTTGTCACGACACTTTTTGCAGCTGTGCGGCGAGCGCATGTTTCTCTGTCTGTCTCTCTCTCTCTCTCTCTCTTATAGAAAGCAAGCCAGATATTTTCATTTCTATTTCGCATTGAACAGTGTGGTGTCGCGACGATTATTTTTGATGAGTGTATACAGGTTTTTTGTACATAATAAATAATAGGAAATAACTTCGTTCCATCCGGGTGCCCCTTGACACCTCTAAGTTTTTTTTAAATATACAATGGATTTTCTATGGCGCAACGCTGCATGGTAAACAATGCCCCCGATAATAAAAGACTGCAGTGTGGCGCAGCGGCTAAGACAGTCGCCACGCCATTTCGTGTCGCGGGACAACTATTTGTGGGACCCATAAATAGTTGTTCTGACTCTGGATGTAATTTGTGTCCGTATATTACATGTAAGTAAAGTACCCCGTAACACAGGGATTAGATTCCATAGTGCGGGCGTTCTTTAAAAAAAAGAAAATAAAGTAGATGAATCTGGTGTTTATTCTAGTTTCTTCGTCGTTCGGTCGGTAGAGGAGCTGCACAATACTCACGGCATAGAGCTCGTCCTTGGTGACGTAGGCGCGGTCCTGGTGCGCCGTGATGGCGCGGAACGCGTTCTCTATCTCCTCCGAGGAGTGCACGTTCTCCGTCTCCTTGCTGATCATGAACGCCATGTACTCCTGCAGCGACACCTGACCGTCGCGGTTCGGATCCACCACATCTGTTACGAACAAAGATGATCAAGTATTTGATTATAATTTAAGCCTATGCGCTACCTAGCACTGCTGAGAAAAGATTTTCTTTCTCAATGAGTCACCATTGCCTCCTGTTTCAATTGGTGTTAGATTTTAGCGTTACTACAAATGTATCTGGTATAATAACTCATACTACAAGTTTTATTATGATTCTGCAGAAATAGTAGCAATAACTGTGTCGCAAATCGCCGAGCGACTGCGTTTTTAAAATAACAAATTAGATGGGCATACATTCCAAAAGCAAAGCCTAAAAATCATCTCTCCTGGTATTCCTTTTAGAGACCTTATTTTTTTGCCTAGTTTTTCCAAACAAAAATGACTTGTGAAGCAAGTCTAATTCCGCAATATAAAAGTTGATATAGAATACTCACTGAGTATGGCTTCAAACTCAGGATCGGGCTGTCCCTCCTCCACCATGGGCAGGTCGTACCCGAGCGCGCGCAGGCAGGACTTGAACTCGTGATGGTTGAGGCGGCCCGAGCGGTCCTTGTCGAAGTGTTTGAACATCATCGAGAACTCCTTCAGCGCGTCCTCGCTTACACCTGCGAACCACAACGTATTCATTCAAACATGTTTCAGTAGATCAACTTGAGTCGGGAAACTCGAAATAAATATATGTGTAATAAATATTGTAGGAAGAAAAGAATAATATTCCAAAACAATATGATTGGCATAATCATAATAAGTATGGACAGGTGCGAACATCGATTTGAAACATTCACTCATCTATTTATTGTATTACCAATAAAACACTTCAATTAAAAAAAAATGGAGTACCAAAAAATAATGAACATGATTTTGTGATTTGTGGCCAATACTTACCAGAATGGTTTCTAGCTTGTATCTGCTGCTCGAGGTTATGCTGCATGCGCATGGATAGCTGATCCAGCTGGTCCCACTGCTGTGCGAGCCCCACAGTGCTGTGCTCCGTGTATCTATTGTCCAGGATTAAGTGCTCTTCCAAGGCCGCACCTTTGAAACAAAAAAGACCAAATATTTTGAACTAGTCTCAAAGGAAAAATTATTAAAGGTCAAATAGGTTTAAATATGTATTTCCGCTGCTCCCTCCCTCCTTTCCCTCCTGCATGGAGTTAGGCCACTCACCGAGCTCCTCCAGCCGGCGCAGGTCCTGCCGGCGCGTGCGCAGCGTGGCCAGCTGCTGCTCCAGCGAGCCCGTGCCCTCCATCATGGATGTGCTATGTACGAGATATATCAATATGTTAGGCCACTCACCGAGCTCCTCGAGTCTCCGCAGGTCCTGTCGCCGAGCCCGCACCTCGCCAGCACGCGTGCGCAGCGTGGCCAGCTGCTGCTCCAGCGAGCCCGTGCCCTCCATCATGGATGTGCTATGTACGAGATATATCAATATGTTAGGCCACTCACCGAGCTCCTCGAGTCTCCGCAGGTCCTGTCGCCGAGCCCGCACCTCGCCAGCACGCGTGCGCAGCGTGGCCAGCTGCTGCTCCAGCGAGCCCGTGCCCTCCATCATGGATGTGCTATGTACGAGATATATCAATATGTTAGGCCACTCACCGAGCTCCTCGAGTCTCCGCAGGTCCTGTCGCCGAGCCCGCACCTCGCCAGCACGCGTGCGCAGCGTGGCCAGCTGCTGCTCCAGCGAGCCCGTGCCCTCCATCATGGATGTGCTATGTACGAGATATATCAATATGTTAGGCCACTCACCGAGCTCCTCGAGTCTCCGCAGGTCCTGTCGCCGAGCCCGCACCTCGCCAGCACGCGTGCGCAGCGTGGCCAGCTGCTGCTCCAGCGAGCCCGTGCCCTCCATCATGGATGTGCTATGTACGAGATATATCAATATGTTAGGCCACTCACCGAGCTCCTCGAGTCTCCGCAGGTCCTGTCGCCGAGCCCGCACCTCGCCAGCACGCGTGCGCAGCGTGGCCAGCTGCTGCTCCAGCGAGCCCGTGCCCTCCATCATGGATGTGCTATGTACGAGATATATCAATATGTTAGGCCACTCACCGAGCTCCTCGAGTCTCCGCAGGTCCTGTCGCCGAGCCCGCACCTCGCCAGCACGCGTGCGCAGCGTGGCCAGCTGCTGCTCCAGCGAGCCCGTGCCCTCCATCATGGATGTGCTATGTACGAGATATATCAATATGTTAGGCCACTCACCGAGCTCCTCGAGTCTCCGCAGGTCCTGTCGCCGAGCCCGCACCTCGCCAGCACGCGTGCGCAGCGTGGCCAGCTGCTGCTCCAGCGAGCCCGTGCCCTCCATCATGGATGTGCTATGTACGAGATATATCAATATGTTAGGCCACTCACCGAGCTCCTCGAGTCTCCGCAGGTCCTGTCGCCGAGCCCGCACCTCGCCAGCACGCGTGCGCAGCGTGGCCAGCTGCTGCTCCAGCGAGCCCGTGCCCTCCATCATGGATGTGCTATGTACGAGATATATCAATATGTTAGGCCACTCACCGAGCTCCTCGAGTCTCCGCAGGTCCTGTCGCCGAGCCCGCACCTCGCCAGCACGCGTGCGCAGCGTGGCCAGCTGCTGCTCCAGCGAGCCCGTGCCCTCCATCATGGATGTGCTATGTACGAGATATATCATTATTACAAGTTATTCTTAAACTTTTGATACTTGGTTTGAGGCAGAAACGTTTTCGGACGGGCGACCACGAATCCGAATACCCAGCGCGGGCCGGCCTCCTACAAGATGCGGATAGCGCAAGGCCAGCAATTATGGAAATTTTTGGGCGTGCCTGTGTTGCAAAATTTCTTACAAAATATACTGCTAGAAATATATTTATTGAATTGCTGCAATGAAGATCATTTTGTTGATTCCCGGTAGTTTAAATACTTGTACCATACAAGTTACCAGCAATATTGACGTCACGGTGTATGGTCACCTCAAAAACCATAACAGCAAATATATATGTTCCCATGAACTTAACCCGAAATTTCATGGTTTTAAACTATCTATCTATCCAACTCTGAATGTCTCCAGGATTTTTCAGGATAACTTTTCAAAGAAATTCAAAGTACATTGCAAAAATCTAAATAAAACACACACAAATTTAAAACTTGGTTTGTGTAGGAACACAACTGAATCCTAAGGCTATAAGCAATTTGGTAATAGTACAATTGTTCTAAAACTGGATGCATATTTGTAAATTATATGTGCACCGGCTACATTCGGTTGAAGACACTACATTATGCCACCATTGCCTAATGAAGCCGAGGAATGGCACTTCCTACGACCACTGGTGATGACCGACCATCCATAATGCCACCAATTCATAGACGCATTGCAATAGACTACATCATTTGTGGCATAAAATTCTAATATTGTCAACTTAGTCTTCCGCTTAATAATCTATTCTGTATTATTGAAAGGATTAAGCTTCAATATTTAAAGAATGGACAAAATTTACATATATTTATTGGTTAATGAGTCTGTTAATACTAATATGAAATATCTTCTCCCAAGAAGTATTCCTGTTAACGTGAACGAGGATTAGTGCATTTAATAGCGTTACACCCAATAAGTTAGGTACCAGTCAATAAACTGTACAGTATTTGTTTTTATTTTAATAAAAATTTTGATTTTATTAAATATCTTTACAGAGCGCGTACGAAATGACTAATTTCTTATGACACAGTAGTAATAATAACTTTATTAGAAAATTACATAAAAATTCTTCTTAGACTCTTTTTAGTCGAATGTAGTCTACATTGTTTTATGTAATTTAAATCCAACAAGTTCTGAACCTAAAATCCTTTACATGTTATGTTGAAGGATTGTATACTTTCGAAACAGTTAATTTTATACAGGGTGTTTATTAAGTCTATTAAAAGCTAAAGATAATCTGTTTAGTTCTTGCTAGACATACCCTGCAAAGTTTTCGATACTGGAAATGTATTTTTTTCGATGTTCACAATATAATCGGTTAATACATATTTATTGATATGGAAACTTGTGCCAGACCCCAAAGCGTATATGTTTAGTATGAGACACGCTACATTCTGAATACGTTACCCGTCCCAGCCTAGCAGCCGGTACCTGTGCACCAATATTTATGTCAATGTAATTATTTATCAATTCTAAATAGTTATAGTCCTTCTACCAAAAGCCACCAATCTCGTACATTTTGGTGAATGGTAACATAATAAAAAAAACCAAAAATGTTTTCTTATCCCTAAGAAAATAATTAGGTGGCCACATAGTAGCTGATCTTCTAACTAAACTGTTTTATTGGAGAAAGAATTAACTATAGCTACGAGGTTCCTCAAAATTATATTTGTGTTATGGAGTTCTAGTCACTTTATGAGAGACCGAATTACGCAGTAAATACCCAGAAAGTAACAAACAAACTCTCACCCCCATATTACAAAAAAAAGTCATACATATAATTAATACTTAAGATTAATTACATGATTGTAATGAATGTTAAGTATATCTTCTACTATATAAAAATAAGTCGGGTTTTCCTTCCTGACGCTATAACTCCAGAACGCACGAACCAATTTCCACGGTTTTGCATTCGTTGGAAAGGTCTCGGGCTCCGTGAGGTTTATAGCAAAGAAAATTTATAAAATTTAACGCGGGTAACACCGCGGGGCACAGCTAGTTTTATTTAAAAAAAGGAAGATAGATTCCTACTGAGTTTTCTGGCAGTGTTTTTCAATAGCTGCCACGTCATGCACTGCACAGTAGGGTAAAAAAATATGACGATTCCACATAAATGTAAAATTTTTACGGAATAATGAATTTTTGACTTTGAAGTCTAAATGATGTCTGGATAGGATGGTCTTATAAAGAATGTAAGTAAAACGTATGTGTGTCTGTGCTCACCGCGTCTCGGTGAGCCACTGGTGGAAGGCGTTGGCGTGCTTGGCGAACTCCTTGCGCAGCTTGTCGTTCTCCTCCTGGCGGTGCGCCTCCTTGCTCAGCTCCACGTCGCGCTCGGCTGCACACGGGACGGATTTACTCACAGACAGCTCGTACAAACAACTAACATAAGCACTGTTCAGAAACCCAGGGGCTCTACCGGCTAAGTCGCCGAACATCGATTTTGTGAATGGCGTTCAAATAAATTAAAGTTAAAAATTAATTAATCAATCGTTAAATCGGCTTCAACGTTGACAATCGATTCCGGACCATTTATGACGTCACATGTGGTCATGTTGATTTAACGATTGATTAAGTCATTCTAACCTTAATTTATTTGAACGCCATTCACGAAATCGATGTTCGGCAACTTAGCCGGTAGAGGCCCAGGTCAGGGTTCCGAAAAAGGTTGCATATTCTTTATTATTATAAAAATATAAAATGGACGTAAAATTTTAATGTCGGAGTCTTCAAAAATATATATACATTAAAATTTTGCATCTGATATGCATAACAAATAAGATAAACGTCACAAGTATATTTTTTCATGTATGAAATTATCATTAATTATAACTATGTGTAAAAGTTATTAATATACTAACAGTTATTAAAGTTATTAAAAAAGAATAGCAATTTTAAGAGTCAAAAGTATTTTCGACTTAGTATTATATTCCCTAAACAAATTACTAACTCCATATGTCAATATTTGATCAAGGATTCTATTAATGGGTTATTAACAGCCTACTGATCTTAGAAAATTGGATTTGAGATATTTTGTTGATTTGTGTCTAGGGTGTTCTCTATCATTCGGAGAAATCGCGTAAAAAAAAAAAAAAAAACATGGAGGATTAAAATTTAATGAGATTAATCTTATGTAACCTTTAGTTTTTTTAGGGAGAGTATTTCCTTTAAAAACTATTTTCAAAACTATGTACCAAAAGTGATAAGTTTCTGGTTTATGAGAAGAGATTGGTGAAAAATATTTATAATAAGCGACTTACCGATGATCTTGCGCAGATTGCGCCAGGTCTCCTCGAGTGCTTCCATAGTGAACCAGGTGTAGGGGTTGGCGCCTACATTGAATGACTTGATCTGCTCGTCCAGCGCGGCCAGGGCTTCGAAGTCACTTTGTGCAGATGAGAGGGAAGCCTAGATACAGAGCATTACGTTAAACCGGTGTCAAAAACAGCCTTCCCCGGGATGACTTCTTATGGCATGACATCAAAGGCCACTTATGCCATGGCGAAAAAGACCATTTTCATTTGAGATATGGATTGAAGATTTTATGTCTATGTATATGTATAAGAATAATTGAGGATTTTGGTAAACTAACCTGGAATTGGGCGTGCGCGTCGCGCAACGCGCGAATCTCCTCAATGGAGTTGCAGCGAACGGGATCTGTGAGATCTTCTTCAGCATTCTCGAACCAGGAGTTGAACGCCGATGCCTGAACAAATTCACAATATTTAGTAACATACAACTACTCCGTGTTTTCGTATGAGTTGAGGAGGCATAACACAGCCAACTTGTCCTTGGTGGTGACGTACCTTCTTAGCGAAGGTGAGGTAGAGCTCCTCGATCTGTCTGAACTGATCCTGCAGTTGGAGCAGGCGCTCCTTCCTGGCGGCCGAGTCGGCCAGCAGGCGCTGCCAGCGCGCGATGACGTCGCCGTGCCGCTTGACGATGGCCGGGGTCTGCTCGTGGTTGGCGGCCACCAGCTGCTCCCTCAGCGTCGTGATGTTCTGGATACCTTCGTGCTCGAATGCGGCCAGACCTGAAGAGAAAAAATAGTCAAAGTAATTACAGAAAAATTTCATGTAAGTAACCACTAGCAACTTAACACCTTCTTTTTTAAATTAACGTGGAAAACGAATGCTGTTCATGTCATAAATCAGTCATCAGTAAATCTTGCTAAAATGTTTGGTCAGAAAACTTAATGTGTATAAACACATTAAACAAATTTAATGTGTATAAGTGTGTATACGCAATTATACCCTATCTGTTAAATAAATATTGCCAAGGATGTATGAATTTTTAGTTATTATTTTTAATTTAAATTTTTAGTTTCTGTAATTATATCCTAATTTATTTTTATATTTAATTTTATTCTTTAGTTTATTAAATTAAGTCTTTTAGTTATTAAAGCACGCTGCGTTCACTATTTTAGGGCATACAGTTTGGTTATTTGTTTTATATAGATTTTTGTTTTATATGAAGGAGTTATTGTATTGTCCGATTTGTGAACCAATAATAAAAAAATAATAATAAGAAAAAAAGGATGGATTATATAGTGAGTGCAACTGACCGGCGTCGAATGTGTCCTGCTTGGTGAGCAGGGTCTGCACGGTGGACAGGTCGCGGCCGAACTCGTCGGAGCGCACGTGCGTCTCCTTGTCCGCGATCCACGACTCCACCACGTCCGCCTTCCACAGCAGCTGCAGGTACAGCGAGTTGTCCACCAGCGCCGCGCGCCGCCGCGCCGCCAGCCCCGTCAGCTTCTCCAGCTTGGCCTGCCACACGGGACCGAATACATCATACGGTAGAGTTGGGCCGATAATAGACAGTCTTCTAAAGGAACTTGCGTCGGCCAGGATTCCAGTGCAGGGCCGTGTTGAAACCGGTAGTAGAGACACCCGCTGGGTCTTCTCAGTTGGGGCGCATTGGATCCGGTGGTAGCATTAAAGCGCGACCGTCGTTATAAACACAAGGTCCGCCATAATAATAACATTTAATCCGTACATTAATATAGACAGAACCATTCAGACAATATGTAGTAAAAATATAGCTAAAATTTAAAATTTTTGATAATTAAACCTACACATGATCCTTGACAATAACTTAATTTAAGTTAGTTAAATATCGTTACTGTTATAAAATATATATTTCCTACAATCCGTGTAGGAACCTAAATATCTATATGTACCTAGAAATAATTATAATAAATTAATTATATATTACTACGAACATGTTCTGACTATTTACAAGCGCTTTTTTAAAGTGTACGTGAATAAAAACCTTTTAATTTATTTTAATTTATTTCTAATAGTTTGTGGCGCAGTACCTGCAGCGCGCGGATCCTGTGCGCCAGCGCGTCGGAGTGCAGGTTGCCGGCGGCCAGCAGCGCGTCGCCGTCGGCCGCCAGCTCGCGCACGCGCTCGGCCCGCGCGCCCAGCTCCGCCTCCAGCGCCTCGTGCTTCTTCAGCAGGCCCTGCACCGCCGCCATGCTGTCCCCGCACTCGCCCACCACTACCAGCTGCTGCTTCTCACTGTATTGCGACCAAACTTATGTACTGTAATGATATTACCTGCCCTCCTATAGAATAAAACCTCTTGAGAAGATAGCTAACTCTGGTCATTTTATTAAAATAGCTGGACATAGCTTTTAAAATGAGAATAGAATTCGAATAAAATTAAAAGCATAATTTTACGTTTGAGTGATGTTTGTCAACAGTTATAAAAATGGAGTGCTAAAGAATACATTTGTGAAATCTAGTTTTAGTATTTTTTCAATAAAATAAGTGATTGGTGTTTAATACGTGTGTTATCATTGTGAAGGTCTCCCTAGATCCCGTTACAGAGTACCTCTTGCTGCTGCGAGTGTTCTACAGTACTCATCCAGCTACAATACTTCTAATAATGTTGTTCTGTTTTATATTACACGTCTAACAGCTACCAAAAGCTATAGATTTTGCCCGACTGGAATAATGTAAGACATCATTAAATATAGTATTTTGTTCGTTAGACGACTAAAAACACAACAGATATGTATGATAAAAAAAATTAATTAAATATTATCAGAATAATCCCAAACGCAAAATAATGCTGCACACACAACAAAAAATATAATCAACACAAAAACCAATCTTATCGAGCCACTAGTAAAATCCCTGCTCAAGCTATATTTAGGGTAATGTAGATCCTTCGTTAGAGGTCTTAGAAGAAACACATACCATGGAGGCCACAATAATGGTAAGTAATAAGTTTTAATATAAAGCTTACCTGATCCAAGCCTCTTCCTCATCGACCTTAGCCAGGAACTGTTGGTAAGCGAGCGATTGCTGTAACTTGGCGCCTCTCTCCGCCGCCAAGGCTTGCAGCTCAGCCCAAGCCAAGGCCAAAGCCTGGAATAGAATTACTAGTTAATAAATAGGAAAGTTACACACTCTAAACGCGAGCCAATAATAACGGTTGTTGCACTACCTGGACGTGAAAAATAAATGACGCCCATACATTCAAGTTGTAAGTGTAATAATTAAACAAAATAAAGGTTAAGTCTGTAATTATATAAATAAATAAAATATTAAATATATATTTAACATATTAAAAGCAACAGATAAATTGACCTGGGACGAGTTACGAAATACTCTGAAAATCTATTGTGATCTGTCTAAAGCTTTCGATTGTGTTGACCATCGTATAAAGCTGAAATACTATCGTACTTCTGGACCAACTTGTCACATTGTATTGTTGAATCCATCAAATCAGAAACAAATGATTTCTATAGACATTATCACTTTAACCGGTTAGTCAGTCGAAATGGGTGTTCCTCAGGGGACTATCATGGTTCCATTATTATTAATAATCTATAAAAACAATCCTCTGTATCTAGTTGATATAAGATATTATTTTACTCCATTGTGAGATGTCATTAATATTTGGGGTAAACGGAAAAGACAAAACTGTTTAAGAACTAAACGCCGGACTCGATGATTCTTCTCAGCAACAAAACATTTCATTCAAACAAACAATTTTGTTGTTCCTTACATGAATAAGATTTAAATCTTGATAAAAGGTGCTACAGTAAGGGAGTACATATTTGAAATATCTATACATCTAAATGATTTATAAACAAAGTTACTGGTTGACATACCTTAAGTCTCTGCTCAATCTCAGGCACGCCTAAGTTAGACACGTCCATGAGTTTCTCTCCCGCCTCCTGTACGGCTTGGATGGCGGGCTCGTGGCTCGCGAGCTCAGCTTCCAGACGCTTGTGTTTCTTGAGCAAGTTCTGGACGCCGGTGAGGTCACGCCCATAGTCATCAGAAGCGACAAGGAGTTTCTTCTCTCTGTGTTCAATAATGTTTGATTATTTCGTAATCTTTTAGGAGAAATATTGTGGCTAAATAATTTGATTAGCATTCGAATAAGTATCTCATAGACTATGGTTATGGTTAAGATTTGCATGAGTCAGTGGCAGGACAGTTTTTGAAACGCATTAGCTTATAACGACTTCTAGCATATAATAAAATGTAACAGGTATTTAGTTTGTGTCAGGTAGATAACTTTCTTATTGTTGTCTGGGAGTAATTCAAATTAGATTAAAAGTCTATATTGTAGGTGTTTCAGAGAAATGATCCATTGGACCCAACTGTAAGAGAAAAAAAACACTAGGTGGGTCCGGCGATTAAGCATTTAATTGTAGTTGAGTGAGTGTACATATTGTATGTGTATGTTTATTCACGGTAAGATCATCTCTATCCTAGAGAACTCCATTCTAAATTAACTGAATCCATTGGCTATTTATGCGGGATTGGGTACCGAACACCAAAAAAATTAACATATTCACGTGTGGTTTTGTGTAGGTGACATATGGTTCAGCCTGAGAGCCGATGTATGCAAGCGTGTGTGGTCGCGTACTCACTTGATCCACGACTCCTCGTCGGCGATGTCCCGGAAGAACTGGTGCAGCGTGTTGGCCTCGTGCAGGCGCGCGCGGCGGTGCGCGGCCAGGTTGCGCACGCGCTCGAAGCGCTCGTTGATGGCGGCGCGGCGCGAGCCGATGCCCGCGCTGTCGAACTGCCCCGAGCTCACCAGCGCGTCCGCCTGCGCGTTCATGTCTGCGGGCACACACAGCTTTATGTCACGCACAATGGCCCAATTAGGAGGCTAAGTGCGGAAACCTATCGCCCAACTAACTAACAGCTTTATGCGCCATTCGCTGGGGCAGGGGGCGGCGCTACCCTGCACACTAATATGCGCCCGATCTAGCGACTATCGCAGGGTGGATCGCGCTACAAGTTTTACTTTTATGAAGCAATTGCTTGTCTCGGGGACTCTGTAAGTGCGCCACGTGTGAACTCTCAGAGAGTGCTAGTCGACGGGACACTAAGTACGTGTGCGTTCTGTGATCTTAGTTTTGCACCAACTGTCACTGTCAATGCCAATAAAGGTTAACACTACTTTTCTTACCAACCTTAATTATTGTATGCCCAAAGGGCGGGACATGGCTGATCTTAAAATTGTTCAACATCTGTATTTTGTACCTACCTATGATCCACAATAAAGTATCTGAATCTGAATCTTCACCCACCGCTCGCCACAGTATGTTAAGAAAACAAATGAAGAATTATTCGTGCCAAATAAATTTACACTAGAGTGGGCAAATGCGTTCTTCGTTAAGACAGAAGCACAGATAATGGATTTCAAGCAATCACATTTATTAAATTTAAATTTTATAGCATTATTCGCAATGCAAAGCGTTTATCTAATCTCAAAAATGGGAAATCATAAATTAAATCGTCCGGCGGGACTCGAACCTGCACCATCTACCAATCCGGGATAAGCGCTCTGCGTTAAGCTACGAACGATACACACTGACAGATCAAATTTAGGGTTCCCTTGCTAACACCCTTCCGGAGGATGTAGGTATTATCTATCGGTTTTGTTTTGCTAGAAACATGGCCGACTGATATGTTCACAGTTGCATGTGAAAGATCATATCATATTATATTATAATACCTTCCAAATAATCACATTTAAACAAATTTCTACAATTCACACAAGAGATCATTTTCCACCACAATTCGACCTATAGAGATTAATATCTATTCAAATAAGTGCTAATATTTTCCTAATAGTACTTATGCCTAACATAAGTATAAAAACTCACCATTAATCCTATCCTCATGAGCTTGGATATCAGCTTCAACGAGTTGGTGTTTCTTCATCAAGTTCTGTACTGAAGCCAAGTCCTTGCCAGAATCCTCAGACGTCAACAAGCTTTCAACCTATACAATTAATTACATTATATTAACTATATATACAACTACAACAAAGTTTTGAAATAGAATCCTGATACTAATATCAATCCTATTTTATTCTTCTCATATTACAAATAAATCGCAAAATAAAAGCCGCTCCTTAAAAAGGACCACTGGCTTTGGTGCTTAATAAAAACGATTCATCTATTAATTGGCCGAAAACCAAAATAAAATACTCATTTCTATTTAGTTTTTCGGCCAATTCTTCAAAATTCTTTAGACCGAACGACAGAAGTAAAACTTCAAACGTAATAAGAGAGTAGAGAAAGAGAATACTCGCACCTCTCTCTAGCCCCTACATTAATATGCGCAACGTAACCATCTCTTTCTATCTCCACTCATTTATATCTCCCTCTGATCTTCCGTTCGCCTCGCCCAATCACACTCTTCCTAAGGCTCTCGTGACGCATTCACCACCGTACTCGCCAAGTGCGTAAAGAAGTATCACTTCAAAAAACTTGAGAAGTTTCATTTATTCCTAAGAGTGTCCACTCTTGTTCAAGATAATTTTACAACACGATTCTACGATATGACATCAAGACAATTCTATGTGTGTCACCAACCTCTCCGAGCCAGAAGTCGAGATCCTTAACGGCGGCGATGTAGGTGCGCTGTTTGTTGGCTTCCTTTAGCTTCAAAGATTTTTCTGTGGTCTTCTGTGTCAGGAACTCCCATTGGTCTGCGATGGATGCTAAGCGAGCCTGTCATACAATTATTTGTATGATTAGTAAAATCATGTGTTATTTCGTACAAACACTCAATAATTATGATAACTTTCTTCAAATATGCCAGATTTGGTAGCGTCTACAAGGAAAAGCTTTTTTTTTCTGTTCACAATATCTGTTTTTATACGAAATATAGCACCATCAGTTTTAGAGTAGGTGGAAATCTTACCTGCACTGCATCCTCGCTGCCACTGCACTGTCCGCGCTGCACGAGGTTGCCGCCCATGGCCAGCACGGACTGGATACGTTCCGCGTTGGCTGCCAACTCTGCCTCGAAAGCCTGATGCTTCTGGTGTTTCGACTGGATATTTGCAGGATCCTGACAAACGAAGGACATAATATATAAAATAAGCAGCACTTCAAATAATTAAGATAATGAAGATCAGAAGAGCATTGGTCTTTACGATATTATTACCTTGTAGCTCTCCTCGGTGGCGAGTTGCAACTTCTCCGCGATCCAGTTCTCCATCTCGTCAGCATCGCGAGAGAATTGCTGAAGGGTTTGCTCGTCTCCCAACCTGGATAAAAATATTACAGTGAGTATTACCTGCTTCCAATATTAATATAGATAGTGAAAAATGAAAACCACACGAAATTTGCCTTCATTCTTTTGTAAAAACTGATAATAAAACTGATTTTGAGACTGTACCATCATCAGCAGTATTGTTTTAAATTTATTATGAATAAGTGAAAATAAGATATACATTCAGTCCTTTTTAGTTAGGTATTTTAGCTTACTACAGTTCCTTATTATGGGATTTAAAAAGGTGGAGCGAACTTCCTGGATACAGTATTTTGTTTAACTGGTCTTGACTAAAAAAACTTTGAAGCTAAAATGGGTCAGCTAAGCTAGCTACCTGGATCGTTTCTCGATGAGTGCTTCCTTGAGGTGGCGCCAGCGGTCCAGCACCTGGCGCCGCTTGTCGTCGATGGCGGGCGCGGCGTAGTGCTCTGACGCGGTGAGCTGGTCGGCCAGGGTCTGCAGCTGCGCGATCTTCTCTTCCTATGTATATCAAAATAAATACGTCACACAGGTTATTAAAAAAAACAATCTGTATTGATAAACGTTCGAAAGTGTTTAGCCCTGACAATAATAAAGAAAAATAGAACAATGGCAAAGAGTTGAATATAGTCTGAAGAGACAACAGAAAAGGGTTATGATGGGCTTCACGGGACTATGTCTAAACAATAAACCACAACGAACATGAGCATTGATAGCCTTATCGAAGTCCTCGTGCTTCTTAATGAGCTGCTCCACATTATCAGGCTGGACAGAGTCCGCATCGGTGGTGTCCGCGTCCTTAGCGGGCGCCAGGAACGCCTCACGTGCACCCATCCAACCCTCAGCCTGCTCGCAATCGCGGTAGAACAGCTGCAGCTCCAGGTTCTGATCCAGCTTCATGCGACGACCAACCCACGCTCTGAAAATAAGATTACATATTGTTTCGACTTGGACCAAAGACAAGTCAGCAAATACATGTTCCAAGTACAAGTTGGCGGACTGTTGAATGAATAGCCGGCTGGGCAAAAAAATTATAAATTATTCTGGTAATAATATAATCTTAGGACGGAGTAAATTCTGGTAGAAATGAGCACTTATTTAAGTACTGTATTAACTACTCACTTCTCCAGCTCCTGCCTGGCATCGCTCATGTTGTTGAGCTTCTCCTGTATGTCCACGCTGGCGTAGTGGCCGCCCTGCAGCAGCTGCTGCCCGAACAGCTCCAGCGCCTGGAATGTGCCGGCGCGCGCGTCCATCTCCGTGCGATGCTCCTATACACATCATGCACATTAGCTACTAAATCTTGTCGATATTTTATAGTGTTAATATTTTATTTGTAAGCTACTGAATATGAATAACATGTGATAATATTATGAAGATAGCAAAAATGCCACTCATACTGGGTGTAAGAATGAAAGTTATTTTTTAGCAAGAATAGTACGATACTTAAGTTTATCTTGGAAATTTTTACTAAGCTATAGATTATTCCATATTCTATTTTCTTCTGTAAAGAGACATAATCGTTGAACGAAAAATATTACTTTAGAGAAGATTTAACTTACTAAATACAAATTCATTAATGCATTCACCCTTATCTAAGAAGAAAAATTGCAGATCAAATTCACCATGAAACCGTTTCACCATGAAAACACCATTTAAAAAATCCACAAAGATTTTAATTTGATTTGATATAGCCTGTACAACTTCACACAAAGGTGGATAAAACAGTGGTAAAGAAAATAAATTTAAACAAAGAAAACGGAGGAAATAACAGTTAGAAATTATTAAGATCGCTACACAATAAAACAGAAGATACAAAACTGAAAACACACAAAATATGTAGTATAATCAACATTAAAAGTGACAGAGAACATCTATTTGTTGCCTGTTCTGTGTTGTTGCGTCGCCAAATTTTCCCCAAAAATAGAGATCCCTTCCAAAATTTTAATAATGCGACTGAAATTACTTTTATAGGCATTATTTCGACGCCGTAGAGTGAAACCTCGTATGTCAAATTTTAACTAAATTAGACTCCTTTGTATGTTTGGAAAGAAAACCGCGAAACGCATATTTCGAATCGACTTCACTGAGCTTCTGATACTCCTAACGCCAGCTTCGATCATAATATGTGAGAACCTCATTGTTCGTGATCGCCTTCAGTCTGCCGAACCTACTTCGGAAGTGCTCCTGAAAAGTTAGCTCGTGAACACTTCCGAGGTTTTCACTATACAGCGTCGATTTGTGTTTCTCAGTAACTGCCACGTCAAGCAAAGAGGGTAAAAAAAATTGACGATCCCTCACAAATGTAACATTTTAATGGAATAAAGTTATTTTGAATTTGAACTAAATTTGAAAGTCGACCTGCGCTGCGAAAACCGAATTATATATAAAATAATGTATTTCTTTTTTTTCTTTTTATCCATTTACACGTCCGAAGCCAAGGCAGATCACTAGTCACTTTTAAAATTGATTACACTTTAAACCACAACATTTAAAATCCGAAAAAATAGAGTAGTAAAACTGTTAATGTGTGTTCCTTTATGTTAAGAATATATTCAATGTTATTTGTTTAGGGTACCTACCCCTTTCCACTAACTAATAATTAAATGATTATAATTAAAATGTAAACAGCAGCACATCGAGTGTCTATTATTGCGTATTATTGCATACACGGGTGTATATTATGTTTCTTGCGAATCTGATCACATGTGACTGTCGTATCCATATAATACAACAACAAGATATATTATTCAAGTAACGGTCATTCTTAATATTTAGACATTATTATTTTATATTTTACATAATTTAGACATTCCCTATTTGTAAAAATTATCATATATTGTGGAAACGGGTGCACTCGATCACGGTAATATTTTAAAGTATATCCTTTTAAACCTAATGGTTTGACCTTTTAAACCCGATTTTTCGGCATGGATTGCAACCAGCCGTGGTCAACGGTAGATCGATGTAGCTCGGCAGCTCTCTTGGTCGTGATATTTTCATTTTATTTTATACGGAACTGTTGGTATATGTCGGAGGCGACGCCACGACGGTGCCGAGTCACATAGTCGACCAGTGACCACGACTGGTGCAATCCATGCCAAAACATTGGACAAACCAAAAGGTAATGACTTGCCTTAAAATAATATCGCGATGGAGACTCGTGTCCAAAATATGATAACGATAATTCTGTTAGTAACATTGAATAGTTCAAAATAAATAATAAAGTTACGCAAACAAAAAATTTCCCATGGCTGTCTGTCAAAATGAATGTATACGAACTACAGATGATATTAATTAAACGCGTTTATTTTTTTACGCTCATAGCCAATTACTCGTACCGATCCGTAATCGATCCTAGACGCGTAGTCACATTATACGTACTCTAAAAGGCACGGTAACCTGACGTTTTCGGCTGTAGTCATCAACGAACATACTTTAAGCCATGTCAGAAGCCTATTGGGCGACTTGAACAACTCTTCTTGCCTACAAGATCAAAAAAAAAACTTGAGAGGTGTCAAGGGACACCCGGACGGAACGAAGTTATTTCTTATTATTTATTATGTACAAAACACCTGTATACACTCAACAAAAACAATCGTCGCGACACCACACTGTTCAATGCGAAATAGAAATGAAAATATCTGGCTTGCTTTCTATAAGACAGAGAGAGAGAGAGAGAGACAGACAGAGAAACATGCGCACGCCGCACAGCTGCAAAAAGTCGTGACAACTTTTCGTAAGATTTTTTCCGTCTAGCCCCCTTTTTCAACGCGCGATAAGGAACTTCGTTCCAATAAAAAACGCTTGTCACGAGGTAACTCTAAGATAATAATGATGTAATATGGCCGCCACCCAAATGAAATTAGTCCTAGTATCCACTAGGTACACGAAACTTCAGTATGTATGGACGTAACAGTCACATGTATCGCACAGACGAGCAAGAAGGTTAGGCGGGGGGCACACATGCGTGCAATGCGTCTGACCTGCGGCATTATGCCGTACCGCGCGTCTATCTCCAAGCGCTGGCTCTAGAAATACAGGAACCATCCGTTATTCGTCCTTAATCGCCAATGATAATTTGGAATTCATTTTAATTGAAAACATGTATGTATACTGGATGGCATAGAACCGTACTCCAATATGATGGATTAAAATCTTGGTGATAATAAACAATTTTTTTTCTCCAACTATCAGTCCTGTTAGAAAGTCTACGTCTTGTCATTTTGAATGCCGTAGATTAAGTAAGAGTCTACAGAAAATACGGTCAAAGATATGAATATAATTTCTTATTTACATAAACAGATTCCAAAGGCGTTTTTATTGAATAAAAAAGAATTTTGATAATCGGATCACAAACAATGAAAAAATCAAGTGATATAGATAGAAAAACGCAATTGTACAGTCAAAATGATAACTTCTTTCTTTTGAAGTGGGTCAACAATTATTACGACAGTAAGCATTCACATTCATTTTAATGTCCGTCGAGAGCTTAAATTCGTTTGTACGAGTATGTTTCGTTTTTTGTAAACTCTTACTAGACCCTCAGGTATAAAAACCGACATATAATGTAGACTTATGTCGTTAAAGCTCCAATGAAAAAAACAATAGGTAATGGGAAATTATTGTTTAGAATCACTAAGTTTCTCAAAGAAGTTTAAGATATCCGTCGCAAACTTTTGGACCCAACATGGAGTTCAACCTTCATATTTACATATAAAATGGGTATGAAATTACATCACACTATTAGTCACCAGTCGCGATCATGAACTACTTAAGGATAAAATAAAACGCCAGAATACACTTTTCAGTATCGACATTTTAAATATTTCTCTAAACAAATTGGTGTCGACGGTCTTATTCTGAGGTTTTGTCTTACGTAAATAGATCGATGATGGCCACTGTTAGTCACTCGAGGACTATGTAACAAGGACATGATATCTTAAAGGTGGGTATGAGCATACCTGGTGCCTCTCCAGCAAGGCTTCGGCGCCGGTCACGTCGTTGGCGAGCTCGTCGGAGCTTACCAGAGCCATCATGGAGTTGATCCACGCCATTAAGTCGCGGTAGTCGGACAAGAACCTTGACCACAAAAATTCAAAAGGTTAATTAATTCAATATATTTGGTTGTAATTTTCTTGACATGTTGGGCTAATAGCAATAGGTAAATCTTGTGTGTATGTCTAAAATAATATGGTGATAATAGGTGTCTTCAATAGCCAATATATTCATAGCCAATATAATCAAATCTTTTTGAGAGGCCTTTACCCATCTGTAGACGACATTCGGTTGTCATGATGATGATGATCATCATCATCCTCATTATTTCAGCCAAATGACGTCCACACCTGGACAAAGGCCTCCCCAAAAGATTTCCACAGAGAAGTTGTGTCCCATCTATTGGAGGGATATGCCATAATAACCACGCTTGGCAGACGGATTGGCGTTCATAATATAATGGTTATAGTACACAGGTCTCTGTGTACTATAACCATTATATTATGATCCCCAATCCGTCTGCCATTATTAAACTATTTAGGGGGTTACGCTCCCCACCTAATGGGATGGAGGTGGTGATATCTTTGCACACAGTACACAGCAGTGCCCATAAAATAATTTTAGCATATATCTTGGGTTCTAGAAAACAATCTACATTCTGCTCCAATATGGTGAATCTAAATAACTACATAACTATACTACAGCAAATGTACAGATTTTTCATCAACATTCTTAAATATATAGGAGTAGGTACCTCTGCAGGTCATAAGAGTCGAGCAGTTTCTCCTTCCTGGCGTTGGCTCTGGCCTGCAGCTGCTGCCAGGCCTCGTTGATCTCCCGCTGCTTGCTGTAGGTGGCGTCGGCGGAGTCCCCGTGGGTGGACATGAGCCGGTTGGCCGTGTCTTCGAGCTGGCGGATCTTGTCGCCCAGCGCCGCTAAGTCACGCTCCAGACCCTCGTGCTTACCTGTACAAGTTTTATGAGTATGTAAGACCATGTAAATAACAGTTTCGGACAACTATAAGTAAATATTAATTTAATAGCACAAAGAAAATATTATAAATAGGACAGAAAATTGATATTAACTGTCTGAAGCTCTTTTAAATGCGGCAGAATTTAAACGGTATTAGACTAGATTATTTATGCTATATAATATAGATAATCAAATTATCTATGCACATTTTCTTCCAAAAAGAAAAATTAACTAGATACTGAAGAAATAAGTTATATTGTAGCAAACAAAGAAATGAAATTAAAAAATAACGAGTGTACTTTAGATCATAGAACTGAAGTAAAACTACAAACGTTATGAGTTCTGGCTATGAGAGAAATATAGAAAGAAAATGTGTGCTCGCACTTCTCTTTTTTGCCCTCACACTAATATTCGAAACGTAACTCTCTTGCTATTTTCGCTAACTTATGTACATCTTCCTCTAAACTTCCGTTCGCTTCGCCCGATCACACTTTTCGTAACTCGCACCACCAATTTACCAGGTCACTACCCAAGTCAAGCGGGTGTAAAGAACTTTTAATTAAAAAAAAATAACAAAAGGTGCGGTACAGTAACATGTTCATTAATCTGATGATGATTGAGGGAAAACCTGCGGTTGATCGATATCAACTACAGGTTTTCCCTAAATAAGCTCGCTAAGCTGGGAGCCAGGCAAATGTAGACCATGGTACTCACGCTGCAAGGTCTGCACGGAGCGCAGGTCGCGGCCCAGGTCGTCGGTGGCGAGCGCGGCCTCCTTCTCCGCGATCCAGTCCTTGGTCTCGTCCACGTCGCGGTGGAAGCGCTGCACCTCGTGCGCCGAGCCCAGCTGCGCCGCGCGCTCGGCCGTCAGTTGTTGCAGCGACGTCCATTTCGAGTTCAGCTCCTGTTTGTTTACAACATTTTAATTGTGTCTTATGTGTCTTGGCAAACACCCCCCACAACACAACTGTGCTGCTGTGTCACTGCAGGACATAAGCCTTCCCCCAAAGGTTACTACTATATTGTTGTAGTTTGCCATAGTCACCGCACTTGACATGCGAGTTGGCGACCCCAGTTAGGTGGTAGCTAGTACACAGGAGGTGCTGCTGCCAGACTACCTGGTGTATCCCTTGGTCGCCTTTTACGACACTGTTCCCGGGATGGTATGGGGTGAGTCTGATATTCTTTTTAGGCCGGAAACTGCGCCAGAATGCTTTGTTAATTTTACGTAATGATTAAACATAATTGAAAATGTTACTGACCACTCCGAAATTGAACCCAATGAAAAAATGTTCTCAAGTAAGTAGTTCCTTATTGAGAAATAAAGTTCTTTAACCTCAACGCAACGCGGCTACTAATCGTAAAAACTGCTTGCTGTTTATTTATTACTGTATGTTATACACCCGTTAGTAATCCCAAAATGTATATGCTATGGAATTCTACATGGGGATTTAAAAGGGCGGTTTTCTTTGAGGCTGATTGTCAGGTATACACAATTTGGTTAGAAGTAAGGGTTAACAACACTGAGAGTAGAAAATTTATTTACATTACACGAAGACAACATTTGAATTAGATCGACACATTGACAACGATAATCTCCTTGATCCCTGTTATCACAAAACAAAATCTAAAATTAGTAGTTTAGTTGAGCCATTGAAGCTACCTCATCATTTAGTTGTGAATTAAAACAGGGGCAGTCCGTAGACTGTCTTTAAATTTTGTTTTGCAAAAAGTGGGGTATAGGTTTTGAATATTGATTACTCAAAGATAACAAATTGGACATACAGAGTTTTAAGTATTTAGTGGGTACGCTCCAAATTTCTTGTAAATAATAATAAACAGAAAGTAAAAATAAATTTTCAACTTCGTTGGCGATACCTAAGTTGCGAGCAACGATTGGAGGGTGAACACTAATTACCTAAAACACTGTTTATGTAATCCAATTATTTAACAACAACTAGAGTTAAAAAGAACTCCGTGTGACCCACAAACATCAAGATAATCTTGTGCTTTGTTTTTTATATTTGGATATGGAACACCGTACAAAAACCCACGACAAAGAAAAAATTAGCTGTCGGCAGTGCTGACAGCTTGCTGTAGATTAAACCTATTCAATAGTAAATGAAGAAAAATTGTAATAAAATCACCACCACGCACGAACAATGTCTTACCCTAATGGCATGAACCTTCTCCGTTCCGTTGTAGCGTTGGTAAAAACATAAGCAACAAAATATGTTCATTTATTTTATCGAATTATTATTAAAGTGGAAATACACTATAATTCAATTTATCGGCTGCAAAGTACCATAAAAAACGACACATCTATACATATAATAAAATCGTAGGAAATTCAAAACTGTACATTGAATATTTTTTTTAAAAGATATTGGGGGCGTGAGCTACAATCGATATCGAAGCCAAAAAAATAGTTTTTAGAAATTTTGTGTGTCGGTTTGTCTGTATGTATGTCCGGGCTAAACTCAAAAATTACCGCATGGATTTATTGCATGAATATTACTAAGAGGTCGGGTCAACATATAGGCTACATAATATGACGCTATCACCAACGGGGGAGGAGCAGTGATAAATTATAAAGTTTAACGCGGGTAAAACCGCGGGGAACAGCTAGTTATTATATAAACTGGGACGAATTGAAAATGTTTATGGCGAAAATTTACCGCAGCTATGTATAATGTGCGGTAAGAATTTCTATTTAAAATAAGAATATTTTTTTTTTGTTATATTTTTAACATAAAATATAATCATATTGCGATTAGCATCACCTAGTACTAATATATATTCAAATATGGAAACATAATGTTGCGAACTATACCTTCGGAAAAAATATATTAAATAGTGAAAATCAAACTCTCATCAATCATTTATGTGAAAATGAGTCTTAATAATATGCAATGCCCAGAAAAAGTGGATAAAACTAACCTCTTTCTGTGTAATTAATGTAACTGATATCTGTATTCCATCTGTTTATGGAAATATTAGATTTATCGACAACACTGTAAAATACATACCCTCAATATAGATCCCGTTAAAATTGACAAATCACGAGTGTGCAAAGAAATATTTGTATAGATCAAACTTTATTGACCTGCAAATAGTGATGTTTGTTTAATAATTTACAACCTGCTTGGTCGGGAGTATACGTGTGATCAACCGCGTCGAAATATACCGGAATGGTTACAATTAAGTGTAATAATATAATTACGAATAATGGCTATGAGATTGAAATACTGCGGGGATGAGCAAATAAAAAAACCCACACTACTATTATAAAGGCAAAAGTTTGTGAGTGTGTATGTTTGTTACTTCTGCACGTCTAAACGGCTGAAGCGATTTTAATAAAATTTGGTGTGCAGTTAGCTGACACCATGGATTAACACATAGGCTATAATTTATTAAGTTTAACGCGGGTAAAACCACGGGGCAAAGCTCGTTTTATTACAAATATATACTGACACACACACACATGATATGAGATACGGTGCATTAATTATTTTGTAACAATATTGAAATTACATAGAAAATAAAAATTATTAAGGCCAAATTCACAACTTTTTCGTGTGTGTATTAAAAATATTATCAATAGTTTTCACGTATTTTTTCGCTACAAGGGGGTTAAAAATAATATTATACTAGCAAATTTAGTTTTTTAGTAAACACAGTACACACAGAATTGTCCAGAAATGATGATATGTATGACTGGAGATTAAGATATAAGATAGTTCTTTACCTGCATCTGCGTCTTAATCTTCAAGGCAGCTTCTGTCTGTCCGACGGTCATGAGTTGCACCGCGATCTCGTTCATCTCAGCGAGGCGGACCTCGTTAGCGCGCAGGTCATTCTGGAAGTCGTCGAACTTCTTCTGCATCACCTCAACCTGCTCCAGGTCTTCGCCCACATCTTGCACCTGGGCGTGCATCTCCTGCAAAGGGATCAAACGTCAGTATTTTACGACCTATGTGGTCTAGAAGTTACGCCGAAAAAAGTCTGAAGAGAGATGATTAAATCTATTTTGCATTGTTTTATTCGAAAATTGGATATTTTCTTTTAAGAACACGATGGTAGAAAGTTTTATTACCATACTAAAATAACTAAGTTGCTTAGTGCCATAAAACTAGTATATTTCGTTCAAAAAGAAAATTTTCAATTTCTGATTTGAATAAGGACAAAAAGAATGTAAGAATAATCACTGGAGCTTATTTTTAGTATTAGACCACTTTTTCTAGTAGAGCGTCAATGCAGTGCCGAATAGATACGATACTTGTGGTGGTGGAATGAGATACTTAGAATCACAATTATAGATAGATAGATAGAATACTCTTTATTGTACACACTCAGACGGAAAGAAAATACATTGGATATAATATAAAGAACATAAGGTACAATGGGCGGTCTTATCGCCTTAATTTATTTCTTTTATCATGATGATCAAAAATCAAAATCGGATATTCTATACTAATTGTCGTAAATTGCGTTAAAATATTGAGGCGGTGTTCTAAAGTGTACGAGTGTTAAGTGTAAAAAATATTAACTATTGAAACCGCCACTCAATATCCATGATCATTCATAAACACAAACATCACATCCGATTTTGTTTATCTATATTCATACTTACTTACTCCAGAATGTCGATTCTAGAATAAATTTTATACTTCGCCGGTTGAGGTGTATATATGCTATGCTTAAGTATATCTTTTGACCGTCTATTTATTTTCCGGTGAAGTTCCAAATATCCCACCTTGTCCTTGATCCATGTGGCGAGCTCAGCGGCCTCGCGCACGAGCACGTACGCCTTCACGGTCTCGTTGAGTTTGTTCTGTCGCTCGCGCGCCAGCCCCAGCAAGTTGTCATACTGTGCCTCTATCTGCAAATTAAATAATCATATTTAATGCCTTGGCTATTTATATAAAATACTACATACTCGTCAGAATTAAAATATTTACTGAAGAAGAACAGGTAGTACCAGGAACAAGGGAAGATCTTCCAGCCGGGCGAATGAATATGCCCGGCGACTGCGGCCCAACTGTTCGTGCTTACTTGTATATATATGTACTAAGTACTTTCCTAGCGTGATACAGGACTTGTGACGTCATGATCCATACGTTCTTAGCCCTGTAGACTGTTATAACGGATAGCCTAGTCTATCCGCCTTTCATATATTGATTACTATTAAGTTAGTATTAAGTGTAATTTAATTTATTTAGAATCACTACTGCATACAAAGAAATTACTAAGTAAATTCTAAGGTAAAATCGATCAAACTAACATAGTTTGCCCAATTCAGTTCAATTCAAAATTAATTTATTCCGTGAAAATTTTAGAATCGTCTACTAGCTACTAAAGATTGCACAAATAAGAAAGTTCGAAATGTGATATTATGGTTTTCTCACATAACATTACTTTTATATAAGTTTTAATAAGTCTATTTAAGACACTTACCTGGTTTTGTCTAGCGGCAATCGAGCTGGAGTCAGCGAGGTTTTGCTGCGACGACGAGAGACCGGCATCGATCTTCTTCACGTAGGCAGCCGGGACAAAGCCTTGCCGGTCGTTTACTTCCACCTTCCACCAGTCCTAAATTAAAAACAAAATTATTATAAATAAAAATTGAGACCAATGATTTGAATAAACGTATAATAAAAATTGTTCTCCTGGTCTAATTTCGGCAACAGCGGCCAATTTTGACAGAGAATATAACTACGCACGACATATTATAATACCCAAATGTGTGAGGACACAGTTGCCCTCTCTATTCACTCTCTTATAACCGAAAAATACCCGGGGGTAGGTCTGGCACAGGATGGCTGTTTTACGTACAGCTTCGAGGCAATATTATAATTTGTTGTCACCCTGTGCCGCTGGGGTGTGAGGATCACCCCATAAGCTGTTCCAACTGACGCCAGCACTAGCAATGAGATGCGGCATATATTTATTTGAAATTGATATTGACGCAACCAAGACCGCGTAGCGGCGCCTGGCGGAATATGATGCATTGGTCAAAGTCATATAAACACTGGTTGGTAAGTCTAAAATCTAATTATACTTGTTCTCATTATGTTCAGTGGGTATCATCATCACTAAATTTTATATTCGCCTAAATCTCTGTACTTCGCAACAATCAATATTAAATGTATTTTTAATTAATATGCATCATGTCATGTAATTATATATTATACATCATGCTCTTGTTAGGATTCGACTAATATACAAAATATCATTTGAGACGGCGGCAGGCGGGATATCTGACCTTTAAACTATCTCTATTTTACAACGAAAAGTATTTAAAAAATACCTGCAGGTTTTTTTAAACAACGTCTGAGGTAAATTTTTAACTGTATCGCGGCGAACTTCACTTATATCACGGACACACAGAACCGATTTAGAATAACAACATATGGGTCACTAATAGTTGTCCTGTGCAATGATTGCAACAAACAAGAGGGAGATAAAGTAGCAGCGACTTTTCGCTTCTTGCTTTTTACATATTTGTACAAGACCCTAACAGTTTGATACTGGATCTAGGCTACCACAGACAGGTAAAGGAACTCGGTGTTTCATAGGTCGTTCACTTTAACATTTAACTGCGCCTACGTTATCCGGTGTCAGACCATATCGCGATAAAGTTGCATTAATATGCATACAGCAGTAACAATCTAACACCGGACATGAGCTATGGCATCGCAGGTTTTCGCTATAATCGGTGCATTGGTGAAAGCAATGTATATAAAACTATCTGTCCAAAAAAATCAAATAGGCCCACCGGTTTTATAAAGGTTTCGATTATTTTAATACGTCTACTTTCAGTTTTTAAATATATTTCCTGTTAAATTCGTTGCTGGATTCAATACAAGTCCAAAAAATGTACCGGGACCTGGCATCTGCCGATTCGGAACTTAGAAAATCTTCATTGTATGTCACTATTGCTCCCTGCAGTAGTGCAGGAGGGAATACTCCCATTTATCCGACACAATTTATGTTAAATGTTATTTAAGTATCGTCAGAGCACTGAGTCGTACGCTGCCTTACATAGACTCACGCCTGTTTCCCAGAGGGGTAGGCATCGGATTTCCATTCGTCGCACTCCTCTTTTACCTCATTTACGAGTACTCTCGTTTATTCTGTTTGAAATAGTAATTTTATATTGCACAGCCGCTGTATTTTTGTCTACAAGACTTATTCCAAAACCAGAATAGATATTTGCAATAACGGTAATTCTGTTTGACATTTATATACAGCAAAGAAACTTGGATTATGAGTGGAATAGTCATCCAAATAGTATTTTATATTGGATAGCAATTGGAAATCTTTTAAAACTCCCTTTGATTATACGTTTCAACCTCTTTCACCTATGTAATTTAAAGTAAGTCTATCCTATTATAATATCAACTTCTAACGAACCAACCTCCAACCTTGACCTATACGAGTGTTTACCGTTCATATTTTAGTCTTCATAAATACATATGAATAATAAAATGCATAGGAGTATAGGCTATATTAGTAGTATACATGAATCAAATTGTAGATTTATAAAATTGTCCGTAATATAAATCATAAACTTGAGAGGTGTCAAGGGACACCCGGATGGAACGAAGTTATTTCTTATTATTTATTATGTACAAAAAACCTGTATACACTCAACAAAAATAATCGTCGCGACACCACACTGTTCAATGCGAAATAGAAATGAAAATATCTGGCTTGCTTTCTATAAGAGAGAGAGAGAGAGAGAGAGAGAGAGAGAGAGAGAGACAGACAGAGAAACAACAACGCCGCACAGCTGCAAAAAGTGTCGTGACAACTTTTCGTAAGATTTTTTTCCGTCTAGCCCCCTTTCTCAACGCGCGATAAGGAACTTCGTTCCAAAAAATAAGAACGTATACATTTAATTGTTAGTGCATTTGGAGAGATATGCCATAATCGCCACGGATTGGCGATAGCACCATAATGGTCATAGTACACAGAGAGATGCTGCTCCCCATTCTCTGGGAGATATTCCCTTGGGACGATTTATACGCCCCCCATGTGATGAGGTGATCATTACTGGACTGGCCGGTTGCTCTAATGGTTACTGATCCTGACTGCTAAGCCTGAGGTCATGGGTTCGATTCCCACTCGGAACAAATATTTGTGTGATGTACACGTTTGTTTGTACTGCCTCGTTGGTGTAGCGGTAGCGTGTTCACCCTCAGAAAACGAGGTCCTGGGTTCTAATGCCGGGTCGGGCCAAAAGTGATTTTGGGACTTTTCTGTAAAAAAAAAAATTCTCAGCATCAGCCCGAAGTGTGGGAGTTGGCGGTATTATACCCCCGTGTCGCTAGGCGTCCCATCGGATCATGAGAGTGATGGAATAGAAAGTGCTCCTGTGTTTGCGCACACACTTGAGCACTATAATATGTCCCGCGCAGATGGCTAATCTCTGTTGAGACTGGCCGCCGTGGCCGAAATTCGGCTAGGAGGAAATTATTTGTTTGTTCTGATTGTTGATGTTTTATGAGTTGATGATTGTGTGTTGCCATAACACGTATGTATTTAGAAATATGAACAGGACAAAGTTGACATCAGGTTTTTGCGTATGCGCCGCGGGTCGAAAGTGAGATTGTGTGTCAAATAAGTAAGTTTATCAGTTGTTTGGTTACCATAGTATGGGTTTAGCCCAGTTTAGGATCAGATTGCAGTGTGATAGTTGCCCCAAGATATAAAACTATATAAATAAACTAGCGGCCCGTTACCTGCTTCGCTACGTATGAGGCATAGTAATAAAAAAATGATTATTAAGTTCATTTATTCAAACAAAATATATTTTATATTGCTAAAAGATATTGATTTTACACTTTTTCAAGACTTTTTTAAATTTTCTCTACGTACAAACCTTCCCTGGACTTCCACGAATAATTCAAGACCAAAATTAGCCAAATCGGTAAAGGCGTTGTTGAGTTATAACATTACAACGAAAAGCGGCATTGATTTTATATATATAGATTTTATAGCAACAAGGAATACATCCAGAAATAGATTCCATACGCCATTTAGTTACGGTTCATATACTTTTGTGGTACTACCATTATATCATGTTCATTTATTTGTCCTATCCTTGAATCAAAGCAGATGTTCTACACAAATACATGATTGATTCGTTTACGTACTGAGACAATAGGTACAATCAATGCCAAAAGCAGATGATCAAAATCGGAGATTCAATACTAAAATGATCATATATTGGGTGGCAGTATCATCACTGATTAATAGCTGTGTGGTGACGGCATAGAATATCATCACCCCGTGTCATCCTGTGGGAGGCGTAGAAATCTTCCCAGGTAATACCTACCAGAGAACGGGCAGCAGCGTTTCTCTGTGCACTATGACCATCAAACTGCTATGCGACCCGTCTGCTAAGCGTGGCCATTATGGCATATTCCTCCATTCTTTGGGGAGGCTTTTGTCCAACAGTGGACGTACTTTCGCTGACATAATGATCATTCACTGATATTTGGTATAGTTACCAATCACGTACGTCAGAAACACTTCGCCGCCACACTAACTTGAAGCAATTTACGATCAGTAATAATACTAATATCCAAAGACATTATTTACACACGGCCATCTGATCCCAAAATAGTCAGAGCTTGTACTATGGAAATTAGATAACTGATATACTACATTATTTATACAGAGACACCCAGACCTAGGACAAACAGACATATTCATTAGGTTGGAATTTCTGATTTGATCTTCTACTTTAGCCATTGACTGTACCAGTATAGGTAAATATATCGCCTTATATTCGTTAAGAATGACAGGAGATTGGCATATCATTACGTCAGTTAAGTAGTATTGTTGATAATATGACTACATTTAAGCCTTATTGTTTAACTAATACACTATTATTGACAAATTCTGTTATGTTAGATACCTGTAAGTTGAATGGATAGGAACTTATCTAAAAAATTACTTTAATAATAATAATAATAACGTTTATAACACCTTCCACTATAATAATTATCATCATTCACCATTTAATTTGTCATGCTTGACATTGGTCCGTGTGGCAAGTAATTAACCCCTACAAAAGGGAAACAATTGTAAAAATAATAATATTCAGGGACATTATTAAGACACGGCTATCTAATCCTCAATTAAGCAGAACTTGTACTATGGAAACCAGATAACTCATATATTACTTATCTTATGGAATCCCCAAACTAAGCAAAGCTTGTACAGTCAACAGCAAAACTAGATGATCAAAGTCGGATATTCAATACTAATTATCATAAATTGCGACAAAATAGTGTGGTGGTGAAGAGTATAGTTGAAGGTGTGCGTGAGTTGTTAAGTGTAAAAAATATTAACTAGTGAAAACTGCCGCCCAATAGCATCATAAACTCAAAACTCAGGTCCAATTTTGATCATCTACTTATGCTGTTGACTGTACTATGGGTACCAGGCGACGGTTTACATACTTATATAGATAGATAAATACTTATATACATAGAAAACATCCATGACCCAGAAACAAATATTCGTGCTCATCACACAAATATTTGCACTTACCGGGATTCGAACCCAGGACCACCAGCTTCGTAGGCAGGAGCACTACCAACTAGGCTACGGTGACCGTCATACCACCACTAACAAGTTATTAAAATAAAAATTAGTAGTAGTAGTAATTTAGTTATGTACACAAAATTATTTCTAGGTCTAGTCACGGACATAAATCTATACTATTTATGGGTCACATAAATAATTGTCCTATCCGGTATCGAACCAGATTACGAGGGAGGCGAAGTAGCATGGAACCTACCATGACCACAGCGTCATACGCTTTATTCATGTCACTGTAAACAATAAATTAACATGTCCTGAATGTCTAATCAGCTATTCGTGAGTGACAAGGACGCGAGTTTTGTCGTTGGAGAGCAGATATATCTCGTTTCAGAAAGAACTGTATCCTTTCTTGGTTAAAACCGCAATAAATTATTTTATTGCACTAAATACTCACGGCTTAGCGGATTAGAATTTAATATCCTGTAGATAAGACAGTAAGACTAATCTTAAATTCGCTCCTTTACAAAGTAGGATTGACGAAATTAAATAATCATTATATCTGGTTATCAATGAAGAGGAAAATAATGCAGTATACTTAAACATAAGGGACAAGAGAGGCGCCGTCGAATTCATTTTTGTTAGCAATTTGTGCAAACGCTGTGGGCTTATTAGTATGTTATCTCAAGTAGTACAACTATTAGATTTTCTAATAAATAAATGAAAATAATAATGTCCTCCTAGCCGAGATCCGGCCACGGCGGCCAGTCTTAAAGGAGACTAGCCATCTGCGCGGGACATATTATAGTGCTCAGTGTGTGCGCAAACACAGGAGCACTTTCTATTCCATCACTCTCATGATCCGATGGGACGACTAGCGACACGACCGGAAAGAGGTCAGGTACAGGACCGACGGCTTTACGTGCTCTCCGAGACACGGGGGTATAATACCGCCAACTCCAAGACTTCGGGCTGACATTAAGATTATTTCGTTTTACAGAAAAATCCCACAATCACTTTCGGTCCAACCCAGGATTTGAACCCAGGGCCTCGTTATCTGCGGTTGATCACGCTACCGCTAGACCAACGAGGTAGTCAAATAAATATACAAATAAATAAAATATACAAATGAACATAAAATAAATACCTAACACAGTGTCATATGATCACAAATTAGACAGAGACTGTTCTACGACAACCAGGAAAATGATAAACAAACCTACTTGTATATTTCGAAATACATACATATATATATATATATATATATATAAATTACATCCAGACACAGATTATTTGTGCTCATAGCACAAAGATTTGTCCTGGGTTCGGATGGAACCCACGACTTCCCGCTTAGCAGTAAGAGTTACTAATCATATGACCGACATATCTATCTGTCTATATATTTATATATAAATTATTCTTTTAAACTTGATGTATTTTGATTACTTATGTTTTTATTCCTGTAATGGTTTTTTATCTAATTGAACACATTTATTTTACGACTACAACATCTATTACGAATTATTCGATTATATATTTTCATGCTCTAGGTATGCCTCTTTTAATATTTCACAAGATTAAAAATTATCATAAACAACACAAAGTAAGAATAAAGTTTCCTCAACTCACATGTGCCAATACCTTCTTATCATTCTTCCTTCTCTGCTATCATCTATTATGAATTATTCGATTATATATTTTCGTGCTCTATGTATGCCTCTTATAAATATTTCACATGGTTAAAAATTATCATGAACAACACAAAGTAAGAATAATGTGTTCCTCAACTCACATGTGCCAATACCTTCTTATCATTCTTCCTATTGTATACAAACAGATTCTCGGCCACGATCACACACAACCAACTAAACACTATCATTTTATTATATCCTAATATCACTTCACTATCACAGAACGATTCACTGGACACCAGTGTTAAACTCTACATTATAAACGCTAAACTTATTTGAAAATCACTAAGCAGATCTTAAACTCTTTGCTCAATTAAAAAGAAATCAGCAACTTTTTTACTGTTATTTTTTTATGTACCACACAGGCTAAGTTCCAAACATATTATTTTTTTATATCTATATTCGAAAAAAATGTTCGTTGTGTTGTGTGCGCGTTCGCTCGCTGTTGAGTCGCATCGTGTAATGAAGTTCACGTGTCGTTTAGCGATAGTTACGTGAACGGTTCGGTTCTAGCCAGATAACGATGGATCACAACTCCGTAACACATTGCTATAGACCGACACTTTGATTAGAATGTTAAAAGGAGTTTTGCCTCTATGGGTAGCATACAGATTAATCTAAATTGCCAGTAAAGGTCCGTAGCACACGATTAGTTCTTAGATAGGAAGCTTTTACTTTTACCGGTCTCGATAAAAATAGAATAATTACGGACGGACCTGTTGGCGTGGTTGGCAAGTGCTTGCTTTTCACGCCAGAGGTCGTGGGTTCGATTCCCACCCAGGACAGATATTTGTGTGCATGAACATGTCTGTTTGTCCTCTGAGTCTGGGTGTAATTATCTATATAAGTATGTATTTACAAAAGAAAAGTAGCATATGTATTATATCAGTTATCTGGTTTCCATAGTACAAGCTCTGCTTAGTTTGGGATCAGATGGCCGTGTGTTAATAGTGTCCCAGAATATTATTATTATTATTACTACTGTAGTAGTTTCCTACCTAAATTAATGCTCATATGGAATACTAGAACTGGCTTATTAGCCCTATGCCCTACAAGGGGTACCGTACTGTGCGCTTGATGATGAGTCACTATCTTATGGGGAAACTGCTTAAAAGAAATATTGCATAAGATTTTTTTATTAATTACTTCTGTATATCGTATGTATCGTTACCCTAGTGTCAGAGTTGTTCAAGAGCCCGTGACGTGGATTAACGGCTGATATATTACCGGGACCGAACACTTAACTTGCACTGACACGCTCAGAAATTAAACCACTTTGGCCGGAACCCATCTGTAGACGAATAACTAGCCAGAATGAGAGTAACTAAGAGCGTCTCAATTCAAACATATAAATACAATTGACATAAAGAACAAGTTGTACCGAATGCCAGATATACGCCTTAAGCGATTTCTTCCAACATTTTATGTTGACGGTCACCGTAGCCTAGTTGGTAGTGCTCCTGTCTACGAAGCTGGTGGTCCTGGGTTCGAATCCCGGTAAGTGCAAATATTTGTGTGCTGAGCACGAATATTTGTTTCTGAGTCATGGATGTTTTCTATGTATATAAGTATTTATTTATCTATATAAATATGTATATCGTCGCCTGGTACCATAGTACAAGCTTTGCTTAGTTTGGGGCTAAGATGGTTTGTGTGACATTGTCCCTAGATAATAATAGAAACTGTAAGCTGCGTGGTGAGTTATAACAATGTTGTAACAAGCTATTAACAAACAGAAGAACAGATATAGAAAAATACTTTGAGTGATAAACAATGAGATAACATGACCGATATTGAAAAATGTTATCTGTACGTTGTTGTAATTCAATTACGAGGACGAAGAACAAAACGAATACATATCATCAACAATATCACGGTCAGCAAAAGAAGTTTTACTCTTGGGACTACACTGATGTCTAACGAAACTTGAAAATTGTTGGCGTGCTTGATAAACGCTTGCCTTTCACGCTGTAGATCGTGGGTTCGATTCCAACCCAGGACAGATATTTGTGTCATGACTGTTTGTCCTGGGTCTGTGTGTAATTATGTATATACAAAATAAAATTAGTATATGTAATATATCAGTTATCTTGTTTCCATAGTACAAGCTCTGCTAATTTGGGATCAGAAGGCCGTGTGTAAATAAAGTCTCAGGATATTATTTTAATATAATTAAAAAAAAATGTTCTGACTGCAAACACTCTTTAAAATTCTATGTGAAGAAAAACCAATTTAATTTAATTGTATTCTTTTAAGAGTCATTACTAGCTGCGGTTTCATTATTGCAGATATTTTTGTAACAAAAAATTAAACAATAATTAGCCAATATGCCTTACGCAAACTGAATCAAGAATTACTATAGAATTACCATGCTTTCGCAGGTCCGTAAGTGATCGGCGAGGTTAAGCAACTAGGTCCATAGATGGGTGACCGCCAAAGTGATTTGATTTCTGAGCGTCTCAGAGTTTCGGAGGACACGTTAAGGCGTCGGTCCCGGTTGTAGCCATTAGAAAACAGTCGTTAATCTTTACAGAGGCCTAATAGGCGGCTAAAACATCTCTGACACTAGGGTAACCACGGCCCCTACGATATGAATAAAAAAAAAAATGTGAGCCGTCACGGGACGCCTGGCCGATGTGAAACATTGACATTATTTTGTAAAAGTATTATGCAGACGTCGAAGTCGAACTATAAGTCGCAGTCGAAGTCAAAGTCGAAAAGTATAAGTCGTAGTCGAAGTATAAGTCGCAGTCGAAGTCAAAGTCAAGTCGAAGTCGAAGAGAACATATTGAGATAGGAACTAAAAAAAAAAAAAAAAAAAAAAAACACGGCATGCGTCGCAGAAATCTGTTTTACGTGCGGCTATAGATGTATCACATCAATATAAAAGATTTTTATTCGCGTAGACTTTAAAAATCCCCTTGAAAATAGTCAGAACATGTCAGTAGTAATACAGTTATTGAGGTGCACGGAATATTAAAACATTTATACAATTTAAACAAGTAAGTAAGACAACCACGCGGTGGAAGCTACGGCCTTCTAGTTGTAGTAGGGGTCGGTAATAGCTTAGTGCTAGAAATGTTACTTCTGTTGCTAGCTGTACATAAGTATAGTCTTTATCGATTTACGGAGGCGGTTGGTGTATAGACGCTATGAATGTTTTAGTCCGCCCTATCTAAAAACGCTACATGTTAAAGGTAGAGTAGGCGTGCCATGGAAAGTTGTGTTCCTTTCTGTCTAAGAAGTCACAAAAGTGGAACGAAATGTTTGGTATGGCACCACAGCTAATATACACCAATAGTGCATAGACAAATAAAGAAAATAAATCACAGATAAAAAGTCAGGTCGGTTAAAAAGATATATGTTCTCAATTAGACTGTCCGATTTTTTTGTTGACCTATTTCATAGATTCTTTTCATACGATAGAGAATGCTGCTATATTATATGGGACCCCACCCGATCCCACAGAATTATTGTCTAAAATTGTAGTTGTTCAGAAAAGAAGAAGCCTGTTCTATGTCTTTTATTTAAAACAATAATCAATATTTATAAATACCGAGTTTGTGATCATATTTGAATTTAAATAGGACTATATCGGAAGCTTTCGCTATGGAATTGTCTAAAATATTTTCCAAACCACGAAGAAATCGTGTAACCCTATCATCATCATATCAGCCGAAAGTTATCCACAACTGGATAAAAGCCCACCCCCAAAGATCCATCCACAATTGCCGGTTCTGCGCTATACGCATACATAATAAATAATATATGTATATACTCTTTTTATGAAGTCAGCACAGTTTTATTTGGAAGAGAAATGTGAGAATAATAAGTAACAAAAAATACACAGAGGCTCAACAAGTTCTCATTGTTAGCAAAATTATCACGTAGTCCAAAGAGTGTGAAAAAAAACAAGTGTAGTCTGACCGCAATCTGTTTATCGTCATTGGTTTGCTTACAGCAGCATGCTATAAACATCCTTACAGGTATTTATGCGCTGTCTGCATTATAATGAGCTAATAATACATGCAGTGCACCTTTCTTATGTGGAGGTGACTTGTGAGTCACAACTCTCATCTGCTTTAATTTTGGCATATATTTTGTACAGGTTATTTTTAGGCTACTAGCAGAATTAGAACCTGCAATTTTGGGAAAAACCTCTAATAAATAGTTATTGGAGTATCTATTACTTTAAAAATGGAATTTTTACAAGCGTTACTTTATTAATATTGTAATCACAAAATAATATTAGCATACAACCTGCCATATAACTATAAAATGTAAGGTTTTTCTAATAGACTAATTGATCATATTGTTTCATTTCCCATTTATTTAAAACATATCAGTATATATTACCTGAGAACTAAACTACTAAAGTTACCCACAATTGTCACAAATGGAAATCATCAATTGACATATTTTTACTGTACTTGTTTTGTGATGTGTTAATTTGACCCAAATGACATGGATGGTGCTTGAAATAATAACTTAATTACATTTTTAGTGTAGGGGCCAGACCCAAGACAAATAACATTGGCCAATATGGGCCTTTCAGTGACATCTAAAAGTATTTTGCTACACATTACTAATTACGTCAATACCATTGACAGATGTCAAAAAAGTACCAGTGTTCTATATTTTCCGCTATTTCACATTTGACATAATAATATGTCAACTATGTGGCGCTGTATAACGCGATATCATGCCAATTATAGTCGCCATTGGTCTTCCATTTAATAACATTGATTAATATTATACCTATTTAATAGTAACCGGATCAGCTGCATTACATTCAGGTATCAACCCACCATAGTATATATTGTTGTGATAAAAAATGTATGTGCACCTTCTCCAAACTGTATTGTACTATGGTGAGAAATAAACGATTTATTATTATTCTTACGCCGCAATACACTCTGTCGTGTCTATATTGCGGTCACGTTTTATACAGATTATAAACGTTAATTAGCAAAACGACCTCCTCGTGGCATCTAATGCCTTGTCATTGCGAAAAGAACATTTTGCACCAAATTAATTAGATTTATACCACCCCTGAGGATATTACCATTTCTATTCTGGAGTCTTGCTATTTTTCGTCTCTTTAAATGTAATTATGTCTAAACGTACCTTGTTGTTAGAGTTGAGTAGCGTGAGCACGTCTCCGCGCTTCATGGACACTTCGCGCGGGGACTTCTCGGCGTAGTCGTACAGCGCCACCACGCACTCCTTGCCCGACACGTCCACCACGGGGGATTCTTGTTGCTGCGACCACATACATATGATCAGCATGATGGCAAAATGAGACTTATGTATAGGTTTTTGAAGTTATACTTCTTTTGGCGCGATGGAGAAAAATGATGAGAGTGAAGTTTTACGATGCGCGCGCACACCGACACCAAAAAATTTAACAGCATGACGTTAGTTCTAGGTGGTTTGAAAATTGATAACTATGTTCAAGTTGTATATTAAGAAGTATAACTTCTAACGCGTGTACATAACTACACAAAAGTTTTTTTTTATATCAGAGGGCGACAAACGAGGAAGTGGGTCACCTGATGGTAAGTGATTACCGCTGCATGGACACTTACAACACCAGAGGAGTCACGGGTGCGTTGCCGGCCTTTAAGAGTCTGCAAACAAGTGTTGCCGACTTTTCCCCCCACCCCGATGAGCTCGAGCGACCTTACTCACACGCAGAAACACTACATTAAAATTATTAATGTTATTATTAAGGAATGTCTTCTGCAAGGTGGAGGTACTATCCCAGTCGGGCTGCTCTTTGAACGAATGAGCGCTATGCCCTACCTACCTACCTCTCTTAAAATTTAATATAATGCAATAAATATTCATACTGTATTTGTGGAGCATTGGTCCCATCCATGGCACATATACCATCGTGCCCAGCCTGCCCTGCCATATGTTCATAGCAGGATCTTAGGAATGCCACAAGCAGGGCAATCAGTATGGCCACGTTCTGGACCACAAAAAATTTAATAGTTTGCCATCGATACGCTAAGAAGGATATTCATTGCACTTCTTACAATGCTTCAGAAGAATTTTTCTTTGTATTGGGCCATCGCCTCCTTCTCTACTACCATGATAGGAAAAGTTTAACTTTGGATACTTACCCTGCAAGCGTTAGCTTGTTCCCTCAACGATTTGATAGTATTGCCAAAAGCTTCCAAATCAGACAGCAATGCTTCATGTTTCTTCAACAAAGCTTCAGAAGAGTCTTCGTCTTTTCCGTAGTCTTGAGTGTTGGCCATCGGTTCCTTCTCGCGGATCCAGGACTCAGCCTCGTTAGCGTCAGCGAAGTATTGTTGCGCCTGCAGCGAGTCTTCGAGGTCTTGTTTGCGCTGATTGGAAATAGATATTTTATTATTGTACCTTGTAAGTAAAGTTTGAAGTATTTTTTCCTAATTTTGCTCTAAGAAAATGTACTACTGAGAAGGGTCAATTTTATTGTCAGTAGCTATATACAGTTGAACTGTAGGAAAAAGAAATTTTAGACATCACAGTAAGCATTTACCGTCTTAAAATAAGAAGTACACTTTATTGCATAAGGAATATAAACAATACAATATGCATAGAACAATATTTGTCAACTGGCAGCCTTATCACTAAAAGCGGTCTCTTCTAGCAACCTTCACAAAGATTCAGAAGCTTATCTTCTGAATGTTTGTCTAAGTGTACTGAGAGCTCCGTTCCTTATGCTACAGGGAAGTAGCGGCGTTTTACCTGTTGCGCCTTGTCCTGCAGCTGCACCCAGTTCTGGTGCAGCTGCAGCAGGCGCGCGCCGATATCATCAGCCGCGAAGTGGCCCGCGTCCCGCAGCGCCGCGCCCGCGCCGCGCACCGCGTCCACGCGCGCCTCGTGCTGCGCCATCTCGCCCAGCACGGCCTGGTGCTTCTTCATCAGATTCTGCACGCCGATCAGGTCGCGCCCTGGCCCGCAAAGTACATGATTACTATCAAAGTTTGTAAGAATAATGTTGCTAAGTTTAACACGTAAGAACCTAAAATAATTTATGTCGTAGTTAAGTAGAACGTATAGTAGGGAAGGGCTGTAAGTTAGGCAATGAAAATAACTATCCACCGCATGCTAACGTATTAAATTGGAGAAAAAAGCTGTTGCTACTCATCGCACGACCGACTTGAGTACACGAAAATGTGTTTATTTAGCTTGTTTGAAAAATAGTGTGCCTTTTTAGTTGAAATTCATACATAATAACTCTAAGATTTAGAACGAAAGTAATGTAAGTTATTCATTAATATAAGCTCTCTTTTTTTTTAATATAAGCTTTACGACTTATTACACAAATTTTCAAGTCTAATTTAAAGTTGAAAGAGGTATTCACGGATATATTTATTTGCAAAGATACTCGAGAAATCTTCATATTTTTTTAATCCCCAACTTTACTTAGACACTATTAATATCTGCGTTTAGTGTACGTAGATGTTCATTTGAAAGCATGCAACATTATCCATACAAGTCTTATTATTTAAAAATAAAAAGCTAGTACGCAACCCTATTCAGACAATATGTAGTAAAATTTAAATTTCAATACATAATATTAAAAACTTCAACTAAACATAATCTCCTTGACAATAACTTAATACAAGCTAGCTAAATGTCACTACCATTATAAAATAAATTGTATAAATGTTTAACATTCCGTGTACCTAAATATAAATAAAATAAAAATAAAATACACTTTAATGTACACAAAAAAATAAAAGAACATTTAACAATGAAACATTAATTATAATGTACAATGGGCGGTCTTATCGCATAAAGCGCTAAATAAAAGCTAAATATCTGTAATAAGTAACTAGAAATATTAACTGTATTACTACAAACATGTTCTGACTATTTACAAGCGCTTTTTTAAAGTCTACGTGAATAAAAAACTTTTTTATTTATTTTATTTTATTACTAGTAGCACAGTTACTGTCTCACCTCTGTTAGTAGATGCAATGATGGGTTCCTTCTCCCGGATCCATGCGGCCTCGTCGTCCAGGTCGCGGAACAACTGCTGCGCCTGCAGCGAGTCCAACAGGCGCCGCTTGCGAATCGCCATGGGCTTGTCAAGTGCGGTGTAGCGAGCCACTAGACCATCCTACGTAAAATAAAAAGCAATAAATAAATTGGCGCATTCATCGAAATTATTGTTTATTGGTTTAAAACAAAAGTATACAAGAATCAACGTAATTTTCACGCATTTAGTTTCACAATTCGCATAAAAATTGTCTATTAGCTGATGTGTTTTGAATGAGGAACCAAACATTTGCTTGTCTATTTTCATAAAACTGATTTCTTTAATTCGATTGTACTTTGAATAAATAACCATATTACTAAAAATTTGATTGCCCAATCATAACTCTTTAGGGTTACTAACCCTCTTACAAATATAAACATTAAGACAAGTTGCATTATACGATTAGCTTAAGATATATTGTATCTTTACCATGCAAATATCATTCTACAGTTGAGTGAATGAGATAAAACATGTCTCAGTTAATCTGCCCCTCAATGTTTATCAGGGAGCTATAATATTACCAACTAGCTTTATCTGGTGTTAAACAGGCAGTGTACTATACGAGACCACGTCAATTTCAACCTTAACTATTTGGGAATAAAGTCCAAAAACAATGTAAATAAATAAAGCAAAACCTGGTTAAGGTTAAGGAAAAATAAAACATAAAGCAAAATACCAACCCTCTTAGCCTTGATGTTGTCCGCGTCGAAATGTCCTCTCTCGATGAACTGTTCGGCCTGAGTGCGGATGGCGTCAATACGTTCTGCATGAGAACTAACGTCAGCTTCGAGGAGAGCGTGCTTCTTCTGCAAGTTCTGGACGCTGGTAAGATCCTGGGAAAATTTAAAGTCAAAATTGATTAGGTGAGTAACATTTAGCTTTTGTGGTTCTAGAAACTATCGGATAGCGGCTGTTAAATTGCAGAAACATTTACCGAAAGCTGCAGATAACATTCTTTGACTTTTAACGCTAATAGACGAGGCTAACAAACTTCCCTATTACTCTCCAACCCCTATTTTATATCTAATTATGTAAAATAGAAGTTTTGGATATTGAATGTCCAAATCTAATTCCTAAAAATAAACAAAATTTCGTCTCTAGTGGGTATCTATGACTCAGAAATAAAGCTACAGTCAAAATACCATGTTTGTAACCGCAGCGGTTTTGGTAGTGCCATATCACATTGATGAATAAGGTAGGAATAAGGTGAATTTCACTAGTTCACTGCAAGATTTTATATTATCCTAATCTAAATTATTTATGTGGAATAATTAAACAGTGTCAAACCAACACAATAGAGATAGTTGAACAGATTTTTGCTAAAATAGAGTCTTGGATTACCAACTACACTATGTTCGAATCAGAACATGTGATTGTCGTCTACTATATGGCTAGGTAACACAAAATCAAAATATAAATGTTTTAATTACCTTGCCATAGTCCTCGCTGAGCAGCTGACCCTCAACCTCTGATAGCCAGAGTTCGATATCTTCCACGGCGCGGTTGTACTGTTGCTGTGCGGCTGCCTCTTGCAATTTACTGCCCTTCAGTTCTGAGGCGGCAGCCAACTTTTCCCATAAACCGGCCATATCGCCGAGACGGGACTCAATTTGAGCTACAAAATGAATGTTGGGATTAATTTTTAAATGTATATGCAAACACAAGACAATACATGTGGTAAAATTTAATAAGCCTCCGACATTTGTCTACTAGTTATGGAAAACATATGTCATTCGCCATCTTGGATTTGAAATTTATAGTGTATGGTATTCTACTAGTCAATCCCTGTCATGTGTAAAATTTATAGTGTATGGTATTCTACTAGTCAATCTCTTTCATGAGTAAAATGTATAGTGTATGGTATTCTACTAGTCAATCCCTGTCATGTGTAAAATTTAAAGTGTATGGTATTCTACTAGTCAATCCCTTTCATGTGTAAAATTTATAGTGTATGGTATTCTACTATTCAATCCCTTTCATGTGTAAAATATGTTATCTGTCATTTCGTGTCGGCGGCCATCTTGGACCGATTTTCATTAAACAGAGCTAAGAAAACTCGAGTATTTCACCTTAAGAACAAAAAAAATCAAAATATACCGGGTGTCCCAAAACTCAACGTCAAGCCGAAACGGGGTGACAGGATTGATCATAACCATCACGAGAAAAATCTGAAAAAAAATCTATCCCATGCAGTTTGAAAATTATGGGCATTTTAAGAAAAACCTAGAAATTTGATCAAACTGTACCATTTTTCGGTTATTGTGGTTATTATTTTTTATTTTTGTTCATTTGAACTTTAGAAACGTAATCCTAAATAACATTTCTAGAATCCCAATAAAAAATAATGACACAATTGCCTTAAGTTCCCGAGAATTGAGACTATTTGTTAAACTACGAATTTAAAATTTTTAAGATTCGTCGACTTTGACAGGCCCTCCTATAAAAAAAATGTACTAGAGTGCCTTGGCAAGTGGCATTAAAAGTTGGCGCATTTAATCAGAATTCTAAAATGGTACAATACTTGTTAGTTCCATACAATAGAAAAGAGTAAAAAAATTAAAACCTCAAGTAACCCGATTTTTGCTATCTCATTTTACTCAGTTAAAATGTTTTTAATTCACACAAGCTCTAGGTAGGTTCTTAATTTTAAGACAAAATGATGAGAGAGATGGATAATGGGTATGTTCGCCATGAGTGAGCGAGACAGATAGTGACGCCACTTTTACCAAAGTGAAAAAAAGTTAGTAAAATTAGTAAAATAATTAGGTTTGTTGGAATAAAAGTCAGATGATAGAGAAATAACGTTTTTTATTAAAATAAATGTTCAAATTGTTTACCATCAGCCTCAATACAAGCCCTACATCTTCTTAAAAAAGATCTACTTATTAGTCGGGCATATCTTCGAGAGTTGATCGCCTCAGCTGCTTGAGAAATGCGTTCACGCAGGTCGGCTACGTTCTCAATGGGCTTTGAGTAAACTTTTTCTTTGAGAACTCCCCAATAGAAAAAATCCAGGGGATTTAAATCTGGTGAACGGGCGGGCCACGAGATAGTGCCCGAACGTCCAATCCACCTTCCCGGATATTCCTGGTCAAGGAAATCTCTTACTTGCACTGCGAAATGCGCTGGGCAGCCATCTTGTTGAAACCACATGTCGCGAAGATCTGCTAGTGGTACGTCATCTAACAGGGTTGGTAAATCTTCTCTTAAAAAATGTAGGTAATTAGTTCCATTCAAGTTCTCAGGCAGTTCAATAGGCCCAATAATTTTACCGTTTAAAATTCCGGTCCACAGGTTTACTTTAAAACGATACTGGGATCTATCTTCTCGCATTAAATGTGGATTCTCCACATGCCACTCGTGATAATTGTGCAAGTTCATGTAACCATCTTTTTTAAATGTCGATTCATCTGACCAGAGAATTTTTTGGATGAATTGGGGATTCTCATTATGCCTCTGTCGCACTCGTTTAAACGACGCATCTCCGTCTCAATGCGTGGCGTCACTATCTGTCTCGCTCACTCATGGCAAACATACCCATTATCCATCTCTCTCATCATTTTGCCTTAAAATTAAGAACCTACCTAGAGCTTGTGTGAATTAAAAACATTTTAACTGAGTAAAATGAGATAGCAAAAATCGGGTTACTTGAGGTTTTAATTTTTTTACTCTTTTCTATTGTATGGAACTAACAAGTATTGTACCATTTTAGAATTCTGATTAAATGCGCCAACTTTTAATGCCACTTGCCAAGGCACTCTAGTACATTTTTTTTATAGGAGGGCCTGTCAAAGCCGACGAATCTTGAAAATTTTAAATTCGTAGTTTAACAAATAGTCTCAATTCTCGGAAACTTGAGGCAATTGTGTCATTATTTTTTATTGGGATTCTAGAAATGTTATTTAGAATTACGTTTCCAAAGTTCAAATGAACAAAAATAAAAAAGAATAACCACAATAACCGAAAAATGGTACAGTTTGATCAAATTTCTAGGTTTTTCTTAAAATGCCCATAATTTTTAAACTGCATGGGATAGATTTTTTTTCAGATTTTTCTCGTGATGGTTATGATCAATCCTGTCACCCCGTTTCGGCTTGACGTTGAGTTTTGGGACACCCTGTATATATAGGTATAGGTTCATCCGTTTGAAAGCTACGATGCCACAGACAGTCATCGACATCAAACTTATAAACACCCCTCTTTTTCCGTGAGGAGTTAAAAATACTCACGTTGAGCGAAATGTTCTTGCTCCAGTAGCTTATTGCCAGTGGCGGTGATCTCGTCAATGCGCGGTTTGTTGGCCTGCAGTTCCTGCTCGAAGTTCTGGTGTTTCTGCACCTTGCCGTTCAGGTTGGTGGGGTCCAAGTACGAGTCGTCGGTAGCGAACTTCAGCTTCTCGTTGATCCAGCCTGTGGGACAGCAAATGATTAGTATTTATTTTCATAGGAGAGATTGTGATAATATTTAATAACTTCGCCGGGAACTGTTAATGGGAACTGATAATAAAGACTTTTGCATAAATGATTAAATAAATGACGCATTGACTTGATGTTTCCCCCGCCAGATTCATTCAATTAAATGAAGGTTAAACATTACTAAATCATTCGTTCCATCGGCTTCAACGTCGAAAATTTATTCCAGACCATTTATGACGTCACATGTGTTCATGGAAGTCAATTAAACGAATGATGTAGTCATTTAAAACCTTCAATATTTTTTTCGAAGTAGATGGTACCTAAGGATTAAATAATTGGGAAAAACAAGTTTTTCTAGAAAAATCGATATTGTTTATATATGTTAATCGATATAGTCGAATAATAAACAATATCGATTTTTCAAGAAAAAGTTGGGAGCATAAACTTAATTACTATATCTTTTAGTAATCATTGCTAAAAGTATTAGTAGTTTACCCTTGGTCTCATCGCAGTCCCTCTCGAACTGCTGGTACTTGTACGCATCCTCCAGCAACGCCCGCCTCTGGTTGGACTTCTCTAACAAAGCAGCTCGCCTTTCCAACAACATCTCTCTTCTCTGCGCGACGTCATCGGCCGCGTAGTGTTGTCCCTCAATGAGTTTGGAAGCAAACTCGTCCAAGGCTTTGATTTTTTCCTCCTGAGCTACGAGGGACTTCTCGAAGTCTTCGTGCTTCTTGAGAAGAGCTTCGACGGAGTCGAGGGAGTCGCCTACGTCTTCATTGGCGAGGAAAGCCTGACAAGAAAAAAGTGATTATAGAAATGCACTTCTTTAATACATGTGGAATGTATCTATGCATATTCAAATACAGTATTAAGATTTTTTCATTTATTAGAGGACAGTAAAGTTGTACTTTTAAGACTGTTACCTAAACGCGAGGTAAATTCAATGTGCCCATTTATTTTTCCATTAGTTTTAGTGACAAATAAAGATAAGTTTTTGATGGCAATTCTGTCTTTCACACAATTTGTCTCTATTATAAGCTCGTATTAAAAGGACTGGGCATACATACAGCGCAAGTGTCAAACTACTAATACTAATTATCTGGTGCGCATAATTGGGTGAATAGGTTCTAAATTGTCCGTTATCTTCCTTAGGTATTCGCGCCCAAATTAAATTAAAAAAAGTCAAGATGCCCTGTACTTGCCAAGAACTATGATAAAAAGAAATACAGTGATAACAAAATGAGTTTAGTTGGTATTGCACAGAATCAAGGGCATTATTTTTAAAACATTATACATCCTGATTTATATGTATATATATAATTTTTTTAGTATAATATTTTTGTGTTCACCAAAAATCTAAAGGTACATCTATGTATGCATTTCTAAAATATTGATCTTAAACCCGTTTAATTGTTTTACTATAATTAAACTACTCGGCCAACAAAATATGTTACATCAAACAAATTCCAAATGAACACCAAGATAGAACACTTCTTTCTTGTAGTGCGCTGCAAATATTCTATTGTAACAATAACTATTTTATTCTTCCCCGAAAAATACTGATCGTGCACTAAATATTCCTGAATGTTACACAAAATATTTAGTATGCATCCTAGTACCGAATACCCATTTAAAACGGTTTTGTACAACTTTTATGTTACTGAAATAATTATAATTGAAGAACAAATAATGCATTTCGTAAAACATTACTTCTATGACTTATATTTATTTTACTGAAAATGGTTATGGCGCGCTTGCGACGCGCATATGCCTGCCTATTCCTCTCTGTTGTGACAGAGACGAATTCCACTGTCCCGGTTTCGTGCTGTTACTCTTCACATGGTCAAGCAGCGGTCCGAAAATTATAAAGTGGACTCGTTTTCAAGCACACCTTTGGTAGTACTATCTGATTGGACGTCAGTATACCAATGGGCGAAATTGAACAAAAAAGTGAAAACCATATCAACAACAGCGATACAAACATCTTATTTAGTCGAAGGATCAGCATCCAATAATGTTCCAAACGGGCAAAGTTGGGAGACATTCGATGAATTCCAGAAATTTGCCTTTACTCACTGGACAGTTGTCTTGCCTTCCCAAAATAGTGACTGGGTAAACGGTCAATGTAACTGCCCCGAGTTTTTTAAAAATTATAAATATAAACATGTTACTGGACTTGCGATCAGGCTGAAATACATAACACCTCCAGTAGAAGCCAAAAACATAGCCATCGGGCAAAAATGAAAACGTGGACGTCCTACAAAGGCAAAGTGCGCTTTATTGGTGCAATAATTTAATGAAGTACTGCAGAGATTGAGTGGACTGATAATGTGAACATTGTAGGAGTAAAGACTTTGTTTAACATTTTGAATTATTCTGGTTCGTACTGATTAGTATTAAAAAAAACATTTTTAGTAAGCATTACATTTTATAATGTGTTCATTTTTTATTAATAAAGGTACATTGGGCATTAATTGGTGTTTGATTCAAATACATTTTGCAGTGCATTATCTGAAGTAAAACTAAAAAAATAAATGCTTGTTTTTAAAATTAGGTGTATTACAATTTTTACAATTTTGCAACAGTTGTTAAATAGATGCTCGTTATGACATATTTTAATGAACATATTTTGGTGCACATTCAGTATATTTGGTGGAACACAGGCAAAATTAGGTAAATGAAATGGGAATAAATTGAAGTACTTTTAAATACCATCCATTTTTTTATTTATTATTTTTAAAGACAACACCCGCACTAGGGAATTTCTTTTCTGGTTCCCGGGGTACTTTACAAACATATAATAAACGGACACAAATTACATTCAGACTCAGAACAACTATTTATGGGTCACACAAATAGTGGTCCAGCGCGGGACTCGAAGCGACACGAAGCGGCGAAGCGACTGTCTTAGCCACTGCGCCACACGTGCAGTCAGTTACAAAAATGATGTTTATATGATGTGTACCTCCTGCTTGTGCATCCAGGCGTCGGCCTGCTCGGTGTCGCGGTAGAACAGCTGCAGGTCCATGCACTGCAGGTACAGCACGCGGCGCTGCTCCCACAGCTGGTGCAGCGCCGAGGACTCGCGGTCCAGGTTGTCCAGCGCCGCGGAGACCTCGGCCGAGGCGCGGTGGCCGCCCGCCACCAGCGCCTGCCCCCCCGCGCCGCACGCGTGGATCACGTCCTCGCGCGCGTCCATCTCTCCCTATCAACCATCATTTTATTATTCCTACTTGTTAAATTTTTTTTTTATAATTATTGGTTTACAAATCGGACAATACAATAACTCATTCATATAAAACACAAATGTATATAAAACAAATATTCAAATTGTATGCCATTAAAATAGTGAACACAGCGTGCTTTAATAACTAAAAGACTTAAACTAAAGAATCAAATTAAATATAAAAATAAATTAGGACATAATAACATAAACTTTAAATTTTAATTAAAAATTGACAAATAAAATAATGGTAAAAAAATATGGAAAAGCTAAATTATCAGAGCATTGGCTCTTCAAGATTTTTTAATGCAATTTTTAGCTGATGCTAAGCCACTGGAAAAGATGTCAAAAAGCTGTCGTATGCCATTAGAACTTGAGGCCATTCTATAAAATGGAGCGTGTGTCCAATATTGGTTCGGCAATGAGCTGTTTCAAATGTCCGCCTATTATAAAGTCTACTACTTCGGCGAGGTACATTAAATTTAATTCTCTCCAGTAAACTTTCTAATAGAGGTAGTCCAGTAAATAATAGAGGATTTGTTCAAGTAGTATACTAGTTTAGTAAACTATGATGTTATCAATTTAATCTGTTTTATTTTTTCATCTTACCTAACTACAGCTTAAAATTGTTCTAGATAGAACATGCAATTATTTTGGACCTTACTTCAATGACATGTAGGATCCCCTATATGTCATTACATCCAATACATTTTATTTCACTTAAGACTGAGTTTTTAAAAAGGAGGTAGTCACAAGTACGACACCAGGTCGCGGTAGTCGGCCAGGAAGCGGTGCAGCGCGTACTCCTGCATAGCACCATACCTTATGCTCCTGGTGCTTCTCGAGCAGCGCCTCGGCGCCGGGCACGTCCTTGGCCAGCTCGTCGGCGGCGATGAGCGCGCGCATGTCGCTGAGCCACGACACCAGGTCGCGGTAGTCGGCCAGGAAGCGGTGCAGCGCGTACTCCTGCATAGCACCATACCTTATGCTCCTGGTGCTTCTCGAGCAGCGCCTCGGCGCCGGGCACGTCCTTGGCCAGCTCGTCGGCGGCGATGAGCGCGCGCATGTCGCTGAGCCACGACACCAGGTCGCGGTAGTCGGCCAGGAAGCGGTGCAGCGCGTACTCCTGCATAGCACCATACCTTATGCTCCTGGTGCTTCTCGAGCAGCGCCTCGGCGCCGGGCACGTCCTTGGCCAGCTCGTCGGCGGCGATGAGCGCGCGCATGTCGCTGAGCCACGACACCAGGTCGCGGTAGTCGGCCAGGAAGCGGTGCAGCGCGTACTCCTGCATAGCACCATACCTTATGCTCCTGGTGCTTCTCGAGCAGCGCCTCGGCGCCGGGCACGTCCTTGGCCAGCTCGTCGGCGGCGATGAGCGCGCGCATGTCGCTGAGCCACGACACCAGGTCGCGGTAGTCGGCCAGGAAGCGGTGCAGCGCGTACTCCTGCATAGCACCATACCTTATGCTCCTGGTGCTTCTCGAGCAGCGCCTCGGCGCCGGGCACGTCCTTGGCCAGCTCGTCGGCGGCGATGAGCGCGCGCATGTCGCTGAGCCACGACACCAGGTCGCGGTAGTCGGCCAGGAAGCGGTGCAGCGCGTACTCCTGCATAGCACCATACCTTATGCTCCTGGTGCTTCTCGAGCAGCGCCTCGGCGCCGGGCACGTCCTTGGCCAGCTCGTCGGCGGCGATGAGCGCGCGCATGTCGCTGAGCCACGACACCAGGTCGCGGTAGTCGGCCAGGAAGCGGTGCAGCGCGTACTCCTGCATAGCACCATACCTTATGCTCCTGGTGCTTCTCGAGCAGCGCCTCGGCGCCGGGCACGTCCTTGGCCAGCTCGTCGGCGGCGATGAGCGCGCGCATGTCGCTGAGCCACGACACCAGGTCGCGGTAGTCGGCCAGGAAGCGGTGCAGCGCGTACTCCTGCATAGCACCATACCTTATGCTCCTGGTGCTTCTCGAGCAGCGCCTCGGCGCCGGGCACGTCCTTGGCCAGCTCGTCGGCGGCGATGAGCGCGCGCATGTCGCTGAGCCACGACACCAGGTCGCGGTAGTCGGCCAGGAAGCGGTGCAGCGCGTACTCCTGCATAGCACCATACCTTATGCTCCTGGTGCTTCTCGAGCAGCGCCTCGGCGCCGGGCACGTCCTTGGCCAGCTCGTCGGCGGCGATGAGCGCGCGCATGTCGCTGAGCCACGACACCAGGTCGCGGTAGTCGGCCAGGAAGCGGTGCAGCGCGTACTCCTGCATAGCACCATACCTTATGCTCCTGGTGCTTCTCGAGCAGCGCCTCGGCGCCGGGCACGTCCTTGGCCAGCTCGTCGGCGGCGATGAGCGCGCGCATGTCGCTGAGCCACGACACCAGGTCGCGGTAGTCGGCCAGGAAGCGGTGCAGCGCGTACGACGACTCCAGCTCCGAGCGCCGCTCCTGCGTAGCACACACACCCACTTATTAACACCATCTTACTTACTTATCGTATGGGCATTAGTTACCCTAGTGTCAGAGTTATCAAGCCGCCCAGTAGGCGACTGACATGACTAACGACTGTTGCCTAATGGCTACAACGGGGACAGACAGCTTAACGTGCTCTCCGAAGCACGGAGACACTCAGAAATTAAACTACTTTGGCGGTCACCCATCTATGGACTGACCGCGAGTCTAGTTGCTTAACCTCGCCAATCACTTACGGACCGGTGAGAACCAAGAAATGTGGCTATGAGCCATCCTATCCATTATAGCGACATGTTTACTTGTTACCTGGTTTGTCTTTCTTTTACGAAATAAAATCTAGTATGACTTAATTACGTTATAATTTGGGTAAGAAATTAGAGATGCTTGCTAGCGCAAAATTCATACGTGAAGCTATATCTATGAATTACCAATACACCGTCTCTACTGGGGCGTGTTGAAACCGGTAGAACCCGCTATGTTTGTGTGATTGGATCCGGTGGTAGCATTAAAACGCGACCGTCGTTATAAACACAAGGTCCGTCATAATAATAATATTGAATTCGTACCTTAATATAGACAGAACTATTTAGACAATATGTAGTAAAATATAAATTTCGATAATTAAACCTAAACATAATCTCCTTGACAATAACATAATACAAACTGGTTAAATATCATTACTATTATATAATAAATTTTAGAAATATCTATAATATGTACCTAAAAATATTATGTATACTTAACTATATTACCACAAACATGTTCTGACTATTTCAAAGCGCTTTTTAAAGCCTACATGACTAAAAACCTATTTTATTTTATACGAATGGAGCTTACCTTAGCTTTCAGTACGAGCGTCTGCCACGCGAGCTTGATCTCGTCGCGCTTGGAGTGGATGGCGGGCGCGTGGTCCGCGTGGATGGCGGCCAGGCGCGCCGCCTCTCCGTCTAACGTGGACACCTTGTCTTCCAGCGCCGCCAGGTCACGTTCCACGCCCTCATGTTTACGCTACCACACAAACGTTGTATTTATAATTGGTTCCTAATAAAGATAACTATGCTTCTACAATAAAAATGGTTAGGGATTTCAATTAATTAAATTGATGAATTTATTTAATATAGATAGCTACTACAGTCTTAATTATTATAGAAGTGCAGGACGCAATTAAATCACACTAATATTATAAAGGCGTAAGTTTGTGGGTGTGTATATTTGTTACTCTTTCACGCAAAAACTACCAGACAGATACTTTGAAATAATATAGCTTATACATCCGAATAACACATACGTATATATTCGTACAAGACACAGAAACAGATTGCGCTTACCGCAAATACGGTTGGAGCTTTTTAAAAGAAATGTTTACTGCATGTCCATAATAATATACAATCATCTGCCTAAATGTTTAAAAGAATTGCCATTACCAAAATTTAAAAAACAATTGACTGACATGCTACATATTAAAAATTATTACAAATTAAAAGATTACTTAGAAGATAAGTTCAAATAATATTAATAAGAGTTTAATTTAATTCCAATTTATAAATATTTTTTTTATTATTAATCATGTATTAAAATTTGCATGTCATATATTGATGACAGAATATGTAGAGCATTTTCTAGAAGATAAATAATTCTGATTCTACATATATAATAATTTATGAAGTTTAACGCGGGTAAAACCGCGGGGCACAGCAAGTGTGAAAAAAATATTCATGCTTTTAGTAATAATAAAAGTTAGTGGTATGGTAGTAAGATCAAGTACTCTATTGACTAGCTTTACAGTTTAAATTATGTTTGTTGAAAGTCACATTAATATAAATATTCCAGACACAAAGGTAAACTATATCATATATTAGCAGTTGAAATTGAAGGTACAACTAAAAGTGTTGTTCAAACCTCCTGTTAGGCCCCTGACATGGCTTAACGAGTATTGACTAATGAGTAAAGTTCGGACGAACAGCTTCCCGTGGCCTCTGAAGCCTGGAGGCGCTCATAAATTAACTAAAGTATTCACCCATCTTTAGGCTACCTAGGTGACCAGTGAGAGAATTGTCTTTAAACAAATTAATTGTCACATAATGATAAAGGCTTTCTAAAATATAAAATAATGCCAATTAGTAGGTAGGCATACAATGGTACCATAGATTTGTAAGTCAAACTATAAAGTTAGAATACCTTAACGTTTAATTTAGTTTTAAGCAGAGATGCAGTGTCGTACGTTACTATACATGTTGTATTTGCCTGTAATTATTTGTTGCATTTAGATAAAAAAAATTATAAGCATTTTTAAGTAGATGTAACAGTGTAAACAAATGTTGGCAAGTCTAAATAAATAAATACCTGGAGGGTTTGGACAGTAGCAAGATCCCGTCCGTAGTCATCGGAGCCCAGCACCACATCCTTCTCGGAGATCCAGGCGATGGTCTCGTCCGCGTCGCGGTTGAAGCGCTGGATCTCGTGCGCGCCGAACAGGCGCTCCTGCCGCATCAGCGCCATCTGGCGCAGGCGCTGCCACGCCTCGTTCAGCTCCTAACGTACAATAGAAGACGAATATTAGAAAAGTATAAGGTAAGGAAGTAGTAGGAAAGAAAAGTATAAGGTAAGGTAATCATCTTTAGATGGCATACTTGTTACTTAGGTACTTGCAAAAAATAATTTATAAATATCTCAACTAGGAGCTAAACTTGAATTACACTTGAAGAATTGATTATTAGCTTTACTTATTCTTCTTATTGAAAAAGTGGCTTATTTCCAATGGGTTTTACTCAATGAGTATTTTGCCAAAAAGTAGTCCTTATTTTCTTAAGTTGTAATTAATAATTGCACTACTTATAATAATAAGCATTGTTGTCTACTATTATGTTTAATTCATAAACCTTACTGTTGCACGCCCGATACGGGTAACTGTTGATACTAAAAATTGTATACCATCTATATCCATGTACACAGTTTTAGTAATAAAGAAATCTTTGTCTTTTACCCCAACACTTTGATAAAAAATCCCTATTTCGCGGGGTACTTTAAAAACGTCCAAAAATATTATAAAATAAAAAAATTTACTAACTCTTTTAGGATATTATTCATAATGCTCATCTATTAAGGTCCCATTATGACGAGAATCATTTCAGTATGTAAACCAAAACTATACTCACATCTTTCCTCTTAACAATAGTCTCCCGCTCGGGATGTCCCTCCAGCACGAGTCGCTCGGCAAGCTGGTTGACCTCCGTCACGCGGTACTCCTGCGCCGCCATATCCTTCTGGAACTCGTCGAACTTGCGCTGCAGCACCTCCACATGTTCCAGGTCAGAGCCAAACTCATCGGCGCACACGAATGTTTCCTAAACGTAAAATGGAAGTTCATTATTGATTTCTAGAATAACAAGCCATGCGGTGGCTCGAAACAGCAACGTGTTAAAAACAAATTCGTATTAACAACGTGTTAAAATATATTCGACGCAGTGATAACCTTATTTAAAGTCCACTTGCATACATACATACACATTTCGTTTATCAAACTTTTATTAAGTTTACAAATTTTGGTAAAAATGTGCTGTCTGTGTAATTTTCAGTAACTTGTATAATTACGGAAAATTAATTACAAAAATTAATTAATCTTTTCTTTATAATACAGACATGTGATCTAAATAGAAACCAGCTCCGTAAAATCACTGGCCATATGGGGGCACAATATGCGAAATTACGCGTGCTTTGAATAACTTTAAGACGTTATTCTATAGGGCGGTAACATCGCAAATTTTTACCGTCACACAAATGTATCGTATCAATGATAAAATGGGCCAAAACTTACAACCTTTTAGAGTTTTACGCTTTGTATAGTGAAAAATGGTATAAAACCAAGTTTGAAAAATTAAAGAGAGAAGAATCTTTATCTATTTTTTAAGTGAAAGCTTCTTTAGGCGCGTTGAACATTTTGGGTGACCAAACCCATGGAACTCTCGTCATCGTCACGTCATGCTTCTCATGAGCTATATGTATACTGTGTATTTATGTGTATACAACATGTAACATAATTAACGCACACCCTCAAACACCCCAATTAGATTATTATGTTGTAATCATAATACATACACTGAATTTTTTTATTTAACACTAGCTGTGCCCGCGTTTTCGTCCGCGTGTTAATTAGTTGATTTAGTTTTTTGTAAAATAAAATACTTTTTCTAAAATAAAAGTAGCCTAAGTTACGCCTTATTACATCAGCTATCTGCCAATAAAAGTCCCGTCAAAATCGGTCCAGCCATTTCAGAGATTAGCCGGAACAGACAGACAGACAAAAATTGTAAAAAATGTTATTTTGGTGTATGTACTGTATGTATATTCATATTTATGTAGTAAAAACCGGCTATTTCAATGTTACAAACAGACACTTCAATTTTATTTATTTGTATAGATGTATATGCATTGTTATTTACTAAATTAGTTTCTTGGAATACAGTTTATTTTTCTTTATTTTGTACTAGCTGTGCCCGCGACTTCGTCCGCGTGTTAATTGTTTATTTTGATTTTTTAGTAAAATAAATGACTTTTTCTAAAATAAAAGTAGCCTAAGTTACTCCTTATTACATCAGCTACCTGCCAATAAAAGTCCCGTCAAAATCGGTCCAGCCGTTTCAGAGATTAGCCGGAACAAACAGACAGACAGACAGACAAAAATTGTAAAAAATGTTATTTTGGTGTATGTACCGTATATATATTCATATTTATGTAGTAAAAACCGGTTATTTCAATATTACAAACAGACACTCCAATTTTATTTATTTGTATAGATGTATAGATTAAAAGATGGAATTTGTATGAATACTAATAAATCTGCGATTATAAAAGTCTTATTACTTTGACTTATGGTCCATTTCAATTTGTTTTTACTGTACAGGGTTAAAATTGAAATAATTTGCGTAGTTTTAATTATTTTTGGAATAATAAAATTATATTAAAACTGATATAAATCGATGTAGTAAACGATTCTGTACAAACTATTTTCAGGATGTGCGTTAATTAAGTTACATGTTGTATAGATATACCTCTGAGCGTTATTAGTATACATAATACATATACAAAGAATTAATCTCAATGTGAAGTGTCACTATTAGGTATATTGTACATTATTTAGATTAGAATGTACAAAAATGTTTTCACTTCTATTGGCTGTCTTCAAGACTACCACGCTTTTTTTTTGAAGACTACGCCCTTATAATAGGTCTTTACCTATGAAATTGCCGTTTTGTATGAAGAAATTTAAACGAAATTTTTTCATGAATTTTTTTATTTGTATTAATCGAAGTAATCACCCATGCAATCAATGCATCTTTGCCATCGCAGTGGCAGTTTATTGATGCCCTTCTTAAAGAAATCAGCTGGACGGGAGGCAACAAATTCTTCAAAGGCATTTTGTACTGCCTCTCGGGTATTGAATTTTTTTCCCGCCAAGAAGTTATCCAAATTCTGGAAAAAGTAGTAGTCTGTAGGCGCAAGGTCTGGTGAGTAGGGCGGATGACGGAGAGCTTCCAACCCCAGTTCTTGCAACTTGGAGACCGTCTGCTGTGCAGTATGAGGTCGCGCGTTGTCGTGCAGGAGCAGCGGAGACGAGCGATTGACCAATGCTGGTTGGAGATGCGCCAGCTTCTCCATCATTGTGCTCAGTTCTTCACAGTACACATCTGCAGTAATGCTCACCCCGTTTGGTAAGAAGCTGTGATGAATCACACCGGCGCTAGACCACCAAACAGTGACCATCACTTTTCTAGGGGTAAGTTTTCGTTTAGGGCATTGTTTAGGTGCTGAACCAGGATCCAACCAACTTGCTGAGCGCTTGCGGTTATCAAACAGAATCCATTTTTCATCGCAGGTAACAATGCGGTTCAAAATTCCTTCATTTGTGTGTCTGTTGAGCAGTGCAAGGCACGTCTCGACGCGTACTTCGCGCTGGCGATCATTGAGTTCGTGGGGCACCCATTTGTCAAGCTTTTTTACCTTGCCAATTTGACGCAAATGGACCAATATTGTTTTGACGCTAACGTCGAAAGCTGCTGCTAATTCAGCCGTAGATTGTGTATCATCAGCTTCCACAACCGCCTTTAATTCGTCATTGTCGACCAAAGTCTTCGGACGACCGCGAGGTTCATTTTTCAGGTCGAAATTTCCAGAACGGAAGCGAGCAAACCAATAACAGGTGGTGCGTTGGTTTGTAGTGTTAGCTCCGTAAACGTCGTTGATGTTGCGTGCCGCTTGTGCCGCGTTGCTGCCACGACGGTACTCATATTCCATAATTACTCGAATTTTTAACGTATCCATGATGACGAAAAAGATTGAAATGCGATGAAAATGTAACACTAATCAATAAAGAAATGACTACTTTTGGAAAAAAGAATCCATGTTTTTAAAATAAAATTAATTTGAAATTAGAATTCTTAGCCAAACAAAAATTATTTTGATTTGAAATGGCCAGTACTGCAGAACGGCAATTTCATAGGTAAAGACCTAATATATATATATAAAAATCAATGCCACTTTTCTTTGTAATGTTATAACTCAACAACGCCTTTACCGATGTGGCTAATTTTGGTCTTGAATTATTCGTGGAAGTCCAGGGAAGGTTTGTACGTAGAGAGAATTTAAAAAAAATGTTGAAAAAGTGTAAAATTAACATCTTTTAGCAATTTAAAATATTTTTTTGTTTGATTAAATGAACTTAATAATATATTTTTTTATTACTATGCCTTATACGTAGCGAAGCACGTACCGGGCCGCTAGTTAAGTATATAATCCTTGTATTTAGAACGATGCAATATTACGAACGCAACGAAAAGAGTTATATTTAGAAGCAAAATAACCAACATGGGACTAAGCATGATAGTTCTTTTACAGTTTATTAGGCGCGCTGTTTATAGTCGACCGGAACTGAGGGGTGACTGGGTCGCCATTAGGGTAACGGGAATAGATTAATCTAACCATGCCTTCTCATTTTAAGATTAAATAAGGTAACGACTTAACTTAATTTTTTATGAGGTATGGCCCAAGAGCAATGTCAATACAACACAATTCCGATTTAAAAAATACATCATTACATTTCAACGACTAATTTGAACATAATGTATGTGGTACCATAGATTAAAAAGAAATATAAAAAGAAAACGGTTCCCAAACAACGTGTCAACGTGCCGACCTTCGGCCACGGCGGCCAGTCTCAATGGGGACTAGCCATCTGCGCGGGACATATCATAGTGCATACGTGTGTGCGCAAACACAGGGGCACTTTCTATCCATCACTCTCATGATCCGGTTGGACGACTAACGACACTACCGGAAAGAGGACAGATAGAGGAGAGACTGCTTTACATGCTCACCGATGCACGGGGGTATAATACCGCCAACTCCCAGACTTCAGGGTAATACTGCGAATTTTTTCTTTTTACAGAACACAAGATCACTTTTTGCCTCGACCCGGGATTTGAACCCAGAACCTCATTATTTGCGGTTGCACACGCTACCGCGAGACCGACGAGTCAGTACGTAACAATGGTACGAAAAACTAATAAACGCACTGTAACCTACTTCTTTTTCGAGTCGGTTAAAAATGATTTTTATTGACATCACCAGAATAATCTCGTGGTTTACATACAATCCTACAATTTGTCATATTTATTCATAGCAGTATTACAAAGAGCTCGTCTGTTTCAGCACATCAATTTGGTATGCTGATGTCATTTCTTATACAATCGATAGACTTAAAAGAACTGTGCAAATCAGACAATTGTTAACTTCTGGGTTGTTTTGAAATGTCTGTAGATAGATTATATCTTTTTGGTATAACGCTACTGCTAACTTTTCAGACTTGACTTTCTTTGATATTTTTTTTTTATTTCTCAATTTAATATAGAATCCTATTTTCACATACTTAAATTTGGAAATCTCCATCGCCCTGAGTTATTGTATTTAGGAATTTCAACCGTGATTATAATTAAACTTTGAATTATGACAAAGTCTAATAAACAGATGATCGTAGTGTCGGTCCCTACAAGTATTGAAAGACACAATTATTATTGGCGTCGTGGTGCCGCTTCGCCAGCGCCGTTGCACGGGCGCGGGTAAAGCTCAATTTACACTGCCGTAGAATGGAATGGTAGCGAACTTATGCAGCGAAATTTTACATAAAATAACGAACAGGAGAATGCTCGAGAATGCGCAAGAATCCCCGGAAGAAACGCGACCTTATTTATTTATAACTAGCTGTGCCCGCGACTTCGACCGCGTGTCAATTAGTTTATTTTGTTTTATTTTTGTTTTTTCAAAACTTTTCTAAAATAAAAGTAGCCTAAGTTACTCCTTATTACATCAGCTACCTGCCAATAAAAGTCCCGTCAAAATCGGTCCAGCCATTTCAGAGATTAGCCGGAACAAACAGACAGACAGACAAAAATTGTAAAAAATGTTATTTTGGGGTATGTACCGTATATATATTCATATACATGAATTAAAATCGGTTATTTCAATATTACAAACAGACACTTCAATATTATTTCTTTGTATAGATTGTATGTAGAATTTCATCGCCAAAAATCGCTTCCTGTCCATTCCGCGGCAGTTTAAATTGAGCCTAAGGCGTCAACGCTCGATAGACGCTCGTGTGCGGGGTCCCTAAGAGATCGTGATGCCTATTGCGGTAGTTAATGTTAGAACCAAATTAATATTGATACAAAAAAATATTTACCTAACAATTCTTAGGGACAGGTCGCTTTGGAAAATGTACAAGTGGTAATATAAAAATACGAACGAACTAACATGTTACTACTCTCTCAATTACGAGACGACCCATATGAGTATGATATGTGCTGCGCCGCGCCCACGCCACCATTTTTACATTAGCTTATTACCTCTACGTATCGTCACTACTTTATAGACGTCGGTATTGCGTCTGCTACAGGAATGTTTCCAAATATGTAAAACACAGAGTAATATTAAAAAAATATATGCTATTGATGTAGCCTCAATAATAAAAAGAACCCGGACTAGTATGTGACCTGAAAATAATGCTCATATGCACAAATATTGATAAATTTCCTATGTGACTTTTAATACCATAGACTTCTTATAGGTCATGTAATCTTAGTGAATAGTTATTACTGTATCTTTATAAAAAAAAATATTGACTAGGGGCGGGAAAACGCCAATTTTCACCTATTGTCTTATCCTAAAACTATACAAAATAAATAAGATTCTCAGAAAAACCTCTTTATTATATAGATTTGTTTACAAACAATTTTTTAAAGGATTTTTAAGCCGTGGTATCCTAAAAAACTATAATCCCAATTTTATTGGGTATTAAATTACGATAATAGGTGTCGGTAATAAAGTATGCGCTATGAAGTATGCAGTGACCAAAAAGTTTTGTCTATCATTACTTGTTCGGAATATTAATATCATATCATTAACGTTCTGATTCTATTAATTGATAAATGATCACAAAATAATATTACTAATTAGTTCTGTAATACAGTACAATTCAACGACACACAGAATATGTATTCTGTTTGTAAGATTTTATAAGATTAAATTGAGATAGATTAAATTGTTTGATCTACATTTAGAAGGACTATAATATAATAAATTAACATGGGATTTTAGCTTACTAACAGGTTTGTCTTGTTATTTTGGTGAATATCAAGCGTCAAACTTCCCCAAATGAAAGTGAGCCTTATGCTTTTGTGATAAAGTTGAAAATCTATAAAAGAAGGTGTCTGTAACATTGCATGAAAGTGGTGTTATTTTGTAGCGTAAGTAATTATTGGTGAACTTTAATAAAAAATAAATAATGACTTTATAGGCAATTGTATGATCCCTTGGGTTACATTATTCTAGTTTACTTAGAAATCATTTTTTTATATAAGACATTGCCAATGTTACCTACACAATTATAGCCTTCTATTTGTAAAAATAAGTTTTAAAATAAGAAAGTAGTTTTTTGAGTTTAACTGTCTAAATAAAACCTACTTGTTTCTCTTCATACCGTCAGTTTGACAAGTAATCCTGATAATGAAATTAGGTGTGCTTTAAAATCTTACCTTGTCATGAATCCAGAACATGACTTCATCGCAGTGCCTCAAGAACTGCACAAGCACTAGCGCCTGCTGCAGCTTCATGCCTTTCTCCGCAAGACGAGAGAGCAGCAGCTCCCACAGCCTGTGCAGCTCTTCCAGCCGCCGGCGGATGGTTTCCGATGCAAAGTGTCCGGCGGAGATCATCTCACTGCCAGTATTATCCAGAACTACGATTGCGTTGGAGTGAGCGGCAACTTCGGCTTCGAAGGCCTGGTGCTTTTGGATCTTAGCCTGCGAAGATTTATAGATGTTATTTCTACTCCAGAAAACTTCTCATATAAGGAACATCCAATATTGTCAAGATAAAAACTCGATGAGTATAATAATAATCCTTAATAGTTTAAAAAACTAAAATACATGCTTTTTGCACGCACTAAGTATTACATTATTTTTTTAGTATCCCATTCAGCAAACTCTTACATTTAATACCCATATCATGGGGGTGCATTTCAAATAGCCAATCCGCCATCTTGGATGTCCGCCATGTCGGATTTAAGTCACGTGACTATTGTTCTTATTCCTGACAGAAAACTCTTTCATTTGATACCCATATTATGGGGCTGGGTTTTGGAAATAGGCAGTGCGCCATATTAGATTTGTAATGACGTCTTAGTAGTCATATATTGTCATCAGAACTCAGAGCGTGTGCAAAATTTCATCCTAATCGGAGACCGGGAAGTGGGTCAAATTAAGATTCCAAGATTTTGTTACATACATAGTTACAAGTGAAGCTAATAAAAGCGCATTAAATAGACACAGAAGTACACATAGCAACAGGCATATCGAAAAACCTGTTTCCTTAAGTTCTCAATAGTTACCTGCAGGTTAGTAGGATCTTTGTAGCTCTCATCGCTGGCAGCCTGCAGCTTTTCCTGGATCCAAGACTCGAGCTCGTCGGCATCACGCTTGAAGTACTGGAAGCGACGCGAGTCCTCCAGCTTCTCACGCTTAGCGCGGGCTTCTTGCTTAAAGTCTTCATAGCGGTTCAGCACCTAAGAGCGACAATAAGATAATGCATTAATAATTTGCAAATACAACTCCTGAAACTTAAGTATTGTTTTGCCACAGGAACTTTACACTCAGTACACTACCTTGGACACACTCAAGGTTAACACTCAGAAGTGGATCATAACTGCGGTCATGTACTGTCATATGATAGTTAAAAGGTAATGAGTATTAAAAATAAACAAAACGCCAATTTCAAAAACAAACATTTGTATTCAAGTGTACAGACGCCAGCCAGCAAGCTACCCTAATCTGTCAAATTTCCCCAAGTGAAAGTGAACCTTATGTTTATGGTTTAAAGTTGAAAAGCTATAAAAGAAATTTGACAGATTGGGGTAGCTGGATGTGCTGGCGTCTGTACATAGCTTAGCATATACTTCAGTATTATTCTAAACTTGTATTATAAAACCTACTTTTCAGTAGGGTTTAACCCTTTCTCGGGCTGCGTTCAAGGTCAATAAATTTGAGACATACCTATTGCTTTACCACGGGTTTAAGTCGGTGTTTTGGTTTTTAAAACTTGTTATTTTACTCTTTTTAGAGAGTACCTATTCTCGATCTAAAATTTCAACAGAAGCTGCATATTTCAACGGCGCAGCGCCCTTTTTTTAAAATGTTCGTTTCCTTATAAAATTAAACCAACTCTCCAGCATAACTTTTCGAATTAAAAAATAATAAACATAATCGGTTCACAAACGCAAAATCAATCGTCGTATATACACGAAAAAAAAATTTAACACTGAATTAAGAAAATTCCTCCTAGTAACTTTATTATTTCCTTGGTTATTAGCCAATGCGAAAATCAGATCTCTTGAATATTAGTCTTTGTTATAACTCTAGTCATTGTCTTCAATATCTCCACAATTTGTCGACTGTTTATTTACTGTGCTGTACTGTACTATACTGTAGATTTACTACAGAATCGCATCTAGTAATTAAGTATGGTATTGAAAAATGGTGCTTGAGTATTAAAGTCACTATCTCCAGTTTTAATCTGTTGCGGCTAGCTTAGCTAATGGAACAGACCATTACTATCTGACATATAAATCACTGACACAAATGACACCAGTAAGCTAGATGGTTAGACGAGGAGTGTTGTCAAGATTCAATTAAATTATTACACGAATTTCCATTTCACATCTGACATTGGCAGAATTGCTGTCATCGGCACATTTTGCCATAAAAAAAAACCGGCCAAGTGCGAGTCGGTCTCGCGCTTGAAGTACCATTATATATAAAACGAACAAAAAAATCACGTTTGTTGTATGCCTTGTAGCCCCCTTAAATATTTATTTTATTTAGTTATTTAGTCTTTGTTGTTATAGTGGCAACTGAAATACATAATCTGTGAAACTATCACGGTTTCATGAACCGTGTATGATAGAGTTAGTAATAGGATCCCGTTTCAGCCTTTGAGTACGGAACCCTAAAAGGGGGGTCAGATTTTGTATCGGTAACAGTTTTTGTTTGGTGCTTGATCGATCATGTGACTTCCTGTATACGAGCAACCTGACCAGACGGCAAACTCCGCAAACAATGTTTTCCAACCTCAGTATAAAAATAAGATAAAATAATTGCCTTACCCTATTATGCTTGCTTATGTACGAATAGCATAATAGCAGATTTTATGGAGTATGCCACTACCATACGATGGCATTGGTCTTTACGATGTGTTTTATCTGAATCTGGGATCAGCAAGTAATGAGAAGTGGAGTCCGAATACTGCTCAAATTTTTTATCGAGCTCCAGAATAAAAACTTGTAGGTTTAGTTTTTTTTTTTTATTCTGATAGTTATACGTAAAAAGTAATTATTAGGAAGTCTGCAAGGCATTCTCCGCCTTGCAAATATTGTGCTGAGTGTAGTGAAGCAGATGTCTATACTTATACATTGAGATCAATTGGACATTTGCTTTTTTCGGTTATTATTCCTCCGTAGCGATTTTTATGGATTCAGATATATGCATTCAAGAGTACTTATGGTCGCTACCACTGTGTCAGTCTTTTGAAGAAGGTCGGTTCAGCCGTCCAGGAAGAGTATAATCAGGAACGAACTACATGCGACTAACGTAGTAAGAAAGAGATTAGTTTACACTCAGTTAAATAAAACGCAAGAGCTGTGCATTCTTAAAAAATATATACTTTACTACAAATTGTAACTCTATGACTCAAAGTTATCTAATTAGATTGTATGTGACAGTTGTATAAAAATATTTTTTTATTTGCATAGTAGGTAAGTTATTTCACAATATTTGGTGGCTCAAGACAATTGTGGAAATGTGTGGAGAGGTGTCTTTGTCCAGTAGTGGACGTCTTCCGACAGATATGATGATGATGATTTGTCGGTTCAAGATGAGACCTCTCGCGGTCCGGATGTGGACCGCAGTCCACCTATTGACCGACCGTTGATCTAGCCTAGGAGTGCGAAATGTTATTTCAATAGTCTGGGCAAATCGTTGCGTTAGTTGGCTGTTCCCACACAAGAATAGATCGTTTACTAAACGATATACAGATAAATCGACGGGTCAATAACCTTTTATGACCATCCGGCCATAGATAAGACATTCAAAACGTCTGGCGTATTAATTTGACGTGGTGATGTAAGACGCAAGAAGATACAATAGACACCATTATTATTATTTTTTTAAATATAATTTTAGGTAAGCACACACAGCCAGATGCTCTCACCGGTCCATTAAAGATAGGCGAGGTAAATTACCAAGGCAAGCGGTCAGTCTGAAGATGTGGTGATGGCGAAAGTGATTATATTTCTGGATGTCTCAGTGCTTCTGGTGGCACGTTAAGCAGTCGGTCCCGGTTTTAGTCGTTATACAATAGTCGATAAACCACAAGAGCTACAAGAGGATACCTCAATGTATAATATTGAACAACTTTGACACAAAGGTATCCTCTGCCCATACGGTAAAAAACCATAGGCAGGGTTATATAATGAAGACGCACTAATGGTTCCGCTTTACTCACATGGCCACCTTAGTCAAGAAAATAATTATGTCTTCAGCGTATTCTATAACGTCTCCACCATACATACGCGAAAAACGTTATTTCCCTGATGAGGTAAAGGGGTAAGCATTATTCCCCGTCCGACGAAGTCGCGGGCGGCCGCTGGTTACAATAAAGTATTACAATTCTGTTACTTTATCTACAAGAGGTGTAATATAATAGCGACCTACGTGACTTTGTTCAATGCCACGTATCAGCCGTGTTCTACATCTGAGCAACTCATTGTAGGTAATCAATTAATTAATTGACGTGTTGTCAGTGGTTCTGCGTGTGAGTAAGGTTGAAAGTAGCGATGAATGTATGATGTGCAGCGTTAAAGAGTCATAGGCTACGGTAATTTTGTAGTTTTCTTTTTTTAAGCCTTTTAACTGTGGTTAGCTATACAAAACCAATAGGCTTCTGATATGGTTTACGACTGTTTTCCTTAAACTATAGACGGGATCCACAGATTAACGTGCGCTCCGAAGCACGAAGACGATCAGAAATTAAATCACTTTAGTCGATAGACTAATCGCGCGCCTAAGTGCTTAACTGACTACAAGCGCCTCAATCTTGGTACTTGGCATTGACTATCGTGTATCTCATGTGTCCTTGGTCAACTACTACTTAAGTCCATCGCCAAGCAGTTTCACTGTGTTCCGTCTAAGCATGTGAAACGTTTTATTTGCGTTAACGTGCTCCAATCTTAGACCCCGTCAATTATAATCGCGCTAAGTCTGAAGCAAATCAGTCTTTTAAAACCTTAATATTCTCATGAAAAGAAAGCAAAGAAAATAATTAACGGTATTTCTTTCTTGTTTATCTTATGGGCAGTGATTACCCTGGTGTTCCAGTTTTTAAAACAAGCCAGTAGGCCTCTGTCATGACTTAACGGAGGTCTTCTAACAGAAGAACCGGGACCGACAGCTTAACGTGCCCTCCGAATCACGGAGACGCTGAGGTAAGAAACCATTTTGACGGTCACCGGTCCATTATCGGTTCTATGGACAGACCGGGCGCCTAGGTGCTTTGCTTCGTTGATCACTCACGGACCGTTGGGTGGAACTGGCTATTGCATTTACTAAAGAGAGTACTTTATAAGGAGCAGTAGACTAGCTAACGTAATCATGATGACGCTGTTTGTTTTTATGAACAGGATTTAATGCCGAAAAACCCCATCTTAGTTTCCCCATAGTTTGAGTTAAGTAGTACTTTACTAAAACTATTTCGGACGGCTTCTCATTTCACGTTAATCTCAGTACAAATCTATATATATAAAAATCAATGCCACTTTTCGTTGTAATGTTATAAATCAACAACGCCTTTACCGATTTGGCTAATTTTGGTCTTGAATTATTCGTGGAAGTCCAGGGAAAGTTTGTACGTAGAGAAAATTTAAAAAAAAGTCTTGAATAAATGTAAAATCATCATCTTTGTATACTCCCATATACAAACAATTAGTACTTATACCTACTTAAAAGCGTAGCGAGGCACGTACCGGGCTGCTAGTATACTATAAATGTGATTCAAAACTGGTAATATAGAAGCGAGGCAAGTGTCAAAATCAATACCAACAGCACAAAATCACATTTGCGACGGTGGCGGCACCATTAATTATGTAGACCTGTGCTATATACAAAACTTTCGCGAACTCAACACCTTGTACGCATAGCATGTTGAAATCGCGTGACATATTTTAATTAGTATGAATGTCTACGCCACCGAGTATAATAAAATATCGTTCATTAAGATGCAAAGTCTGGCCTTAGAACTTAGAGCCTAAGTACACGACGTAGTCTATACGAGCAGACAATGCGTGTTTAAAGTCATTTTGTAATGATAGAGCACATGAATTCTTTACTACACGCGTCCCAAAGAGTGCGGTCTCTGCGGTGGTAATCATGAAAAAAGTTACAGTTAGTTGGGAGTTGGTTGCCGCACTTAAGACTCTTGAATGGGCCATTGCGTGACCATATTTGGCTACAGGAACCTTTTGAGTTCCGTCCAAAAGACCACAGAAGACCTAGAATGTCTCTTACGCACCTAGCATAGTGGCAAAAGTCTGATATCTTCTACAGCGTTACATCAGTAAAGTCACAGAGAAGACGAGTTTATGACTACAAGCCGAACGCTGTAGAACCATGACTAGCATGTTGGTCTTATGGTTCGAGACCCTGACTGCTAAGCCAGAACATCCGCATTCAATAAACAAGTTTTTACGCCGAGAACGCTTCGTTCTGTAAGGTGGAGATAAAAGATAAATAAATATCACACTGCCATGTAAACCCAAAATAGGCAGAGCTTGTACAGACGCCAGCTCATCAAGCTACCACAATCTGTCAAACTTCCCCAATTGAAAGTGAACCTTAAACTTTTGTGAAGTCGAAAATCTATAAAAGAAATTTGACAAATTGGGGTAGCTGGATGTGCTGGCGTCTGTAATATGACAAGCAGACAACTGATAGACATACTTATGTATATATTTCTAAATACATACATATTATAGATAAATTAAACCCAGACAAATAATCGTGCTCATCACATAAAGATTAGTCCTGGGTGGAAATTGAACCCACAACATCGAGCTTAGAAGTCAGTGTCACTAACCAATACACCAATGGGTCAATCAAGGTGCTTTAGCGATTGGACGAGCTCCCGTTGAGTGAAGATTTCTTATGTTTATGTTATGAAGAGGGTTTTACCTGCTCACGACGCTCCTGAATATCCTCGGCTGTCTCAAGGATCTTCACCTCCTTGGGTGGTGGAATCTGCTCCATTGTGGAGGAGTCAATTTACCTGCAACAATACATACATCTTCAGTACGACTTGATTACCCTCTCAAACTCCTAACACAATAATAATTACTGTCTGAAACAAAAAAGAAATCACGTGTTCCAACAAAAAGCCTTTTAAATATCAGTTTAAACATGGAACTTTTAATAGCGTCATTGTAGCTGGTACTTCTAATTTTAATGCATGTATGACTCTAAAAATACTAAATAAATTGGCTTCGCAAGTTTCATTGAATTGAAAATGTTTTAAAAGACATAACGCTTATCATCATCATCATCAGTTTTTCAGCTGATTGACAACCACAGTATGAAAAAGGCCGCCCCAAAAAAAAACCACGATAGAGCTGTGCAATAATCGAGTTGGCGATCGCAATATGATGCCCGTTCTTTGGCAGGTATTCGCACGGGTCAACTTCTACGCAGGTTGGAACGCGATGGTGATATTCTTTACTGTCAGCCAAAGCATAATGCTCCATGCGTAATTAAATTTAAACGTTATTTAACCAATTTTTTTACGGATAAATGTTTTTATAGTATACAAGAATACCTCGCATATAAGCTGTGAGTCTTGTGTGTTTATACATAAAAAAATCTATATTGCTATGTATTATTAATAATAATGAATTAAGTAAATATCTATAAATTACTAAAACTACTACTCTAAAAATACGTAATTTTTTAATATTAAAATGTATATTTGCATGCTGAAAGTAGAGTAAGAGATACCTATTTGTATTATGTAAAAAAATAAATACATAAAATGTTAAGAACTTTTGTCACCTTATTCACGCAAATAAATGACTTTTATCTTATCTTATTGGCACTAACTTAAAAATGATACAATTTAAACACGGTTCAATTTGAGAAGTACAATTCTCAAGCTGAACCAATCATATAATTGAATTTAAATATGTTTTTGCTAAGGATTAAGACTTAATATGATATATTATATGTACAGAACACCTTGACAAAATTCAAGGGCTAATTTCTATTGTATGGAATTGTGAATAGTCAATTATTGGCTACTGTGCACGGTACTACTGTGTATGTGTATTTGTATACTGCTTAGTATATGTATATGTACATCAATAGCCTTTTATCTTGTTATTGTAAAAGTTAAAATGGACACTGCTCAATGCAAGGTTAGTAGTCTTCAAGTTTTAATGTGAAAGGTTGTCACAGTAAGTCAACTTTAAACATAACAATATTTCTCCAAAGTACTCAGCTAGATGCTCTCACCGGTCCGCCACTGATCGGCGAGGTTAAGCAACTAGGCTTGCGATCAGTAAATAGATGGGTGACCACCAAAGTGGTTTTTTCGGAGAGCACGTTAAGCTGTCGGTCGTGGTTGTGGTCCTTAGACAACAGTTGTTAAGCCATGTCAGAGGCCTACTGGGCGGCTTGAACAGTTCTGACACAAGGGTAACCACTGCCCATACAATAAGTAATTTTTTAACCAAATAAACATGTTCCAAAAACGACAACAACGGCAGTATGCAATGTTCTTATCAAAGAATATCTTTAAAATGTCGAAAATACAAATCAGATAAAAGTGAAACTTAATTTTTATCAGAAATGACGTCATATGCGCCTGATCTCATCAAACAACATAATTATAAAGGAAGGAGAAGGTCAAATGCACTTGACATAAATGAGTCATATAGCAAAAAAAATAGCAGAAGATCAACTCCATGAAACGTTTTTGAGAAATATCAACAAAATCCTAAGAGAAGATTATTGAATAGATTAGAAACCATATTTAAAAATAAACAATTGTCATGGGTGTTTGTTCACATCAATATTATACACAAACTCTTTAAAAACTCTACTTATTCAAAACAATACATAAAATTATTACATGCTTTACAGATAAACACCATAGATATGCCAAATAATGAAATACCTATAATCTTGTTCGAAATTTCGTAAATACTAGAAATAGGATTTATCACATGATTACTATGGTGGCCATAAATTAAATCCATAATTCTGTGGTAAAAGTAAATATACATACACAAAACAGAACACAAATCCCTTTATCTTATCTATATTGTAGCTTTCACCATTTACGTCACATAGCCATGAGGGATTCCAATACAATTTATATGATAAAACCTACTCTATAATACTTTGTGATATCCAAAAGAACAAGAACACATAAAACTTGGACTTCTGTTTTATCTGTGTTGTGGCAGCCAAGGCTTACATCACATGGCCTTGTGACTCATCCCAATGTAATGTAATGTACATTTTGATAACATTGAAGATGATAACATTGCTTTATACTTTTTTACAACATGTCCATGGATTCTGGGTACCAGTCATTGTCAAGAATAACTTCATATTGTTCCATTAACAAAAAGACCTTATGTGTTTGTATGTTCTTTTTACTTGATGATAACATCTAATTCGTACCATAATATAGACAGAACCATTCAGACAATATGTAGTAAAAATATAGCAAAAATTTAGATAATTAAACCTACACATGATCCTTGACAATAACTTAAGTTTAGTTAGCTAAATATTGTTACTGTTATAAAATAAATCTTATTGTAAATTATTTCCTACAATCAGTGTACCTAAATATCTACACTCACCGGCACGGAATCTTGGCCAAGCGCGTATTTCGCGATAACAAGAGCTTTAAGTGTTTCCTATGAGTATTTATTATGAAGGTTGGTCTAAAAAATGTTTACCTTTAGTTCAAGAGGGTAATTTATCATGTTTGAGTGCAATATGACGTTATTTTTAAGTTTTAGTTGAACCCGGACATCTGAGCAACTAAGTTGCTGTTTTAAATTTGTGTTTTGTGAAAGTTTATTGTTAGGTTGTTCAATTATTGTGATATCGTACTGTTACTTCAATAACTAAAGGTGATTTAATTCCAATAAATATGCCATTAACACCATCACAGGTTGCACAAGCTGTAGCATTGATCGAACAAGGGCTGACACAGCGAGAAGTTGCTGTTATACTGAATGTACCACGTTCATCGATGCAGTATGCGCTGAAACGATACCAGGAGACAGGCCGCTACTCCCGCAGACCAGGCAGCGGAGGCGTCAGATGCACATCAGCCCGGGATGACCGCTTTATTGTCCTGGAAATTTTGAGAAACCGCTACCTCACCGCTGTTGAGATACGCCAGCGACTCCAGTTCACAAGAGGTGTCAATGTTAGTGAACGTACAGTGAGAAGACGAATGGAGGAAGTGAATTTACAAGCTCGTAGACCAGCACGCGGCCCAGAACTTCTCAGAAGTCACCGAGTAGCTCGACTTCGATTCGCACGAGAACACGCCAAATGGACCCATGAGCAGTGGGCTCGAGTACTGTTCACAGATGAGTGTCGAATCGCTTTACGAGCTCCAGGTGGTCGGGAGCGAGTGTGGAGAAGAAGAGGAGAGCGGTTTTTACCCATTACCACCACACAAACTGTTAGTTTTCATGGAGGCTCTATAATGGTTTGGGGAGGAATAAGTTCCGATGCACGTACGGAGTTAGTTATCGTCGATAACCGATTAACGGCAACACGATACATCGAGGAGATTCTTCAGGAACATGTGTTACCATATTCAGGGTTTATTGGATTTGACGAATTCCTCCTAATGCACGATAACGCGCGCCCACACGTTGCACATTGCGTGGAGGAATACCTTACAGAGGTTGGTATTCAAAAATTGCAGTGGCCAGCTCGTAGTCCAGACTTAAATCCAATAGAGCATATCTGGGACAAGCTTAAAAGAAAAATAAAGTCCTCCTCCAACCCGCCTGAAACTCTGAATCAGCTTCAAAATGCAGCACTGACCGCTTGGGAAAGCATACCACAAGTTGAGATCAGAAACATCATCCAAAGTATGCCAGAACGAATGCAAGCTATTATCGGGGCTAGGGGAGGAAACACCCGATATTAAAATGCAAACACAACGAAGACTTTTTGGTTATTTTTCATCTTGTGTTCTTTTTAAATTGACAGTGTTAAAACCAATATTTTTGTGAAACTGCTTATTTTTTTAAAGATTACTGCTGGTGCATCATTTTTTCAATAACTGAGTTACAAAACCATAAAAAAACCCTAATTTAGTGCATAAACCCATAATATAGTGAAAATTAAATATTTAAATAGAAATTATCGGCAAGTTATTGGTGGCCAAGTTTCCGTGCCGGTGAGTGTATATGTACCTAGAAATAATTATAAATTAATTATATATTACTGCGAACATGTTCTGACTATTTACAAGCGCTTTTTTAGTCTATGTGAAAAACCTTTTTTGTTTTTAATTATTTATTTATTATTTTATTTATACTTCTGGTAACATGTGAAAATGGATATTCTCAAAAAGTTTTTTTTTTATCTTTTGAAATCGCCAAGTTCAAGAGGTTATGGTATCATGTGAGCCAAGTACTTTTACAGAACAGAATGATGGCTTGACAAGCAAGGATACCTACAAATTAAACTTAATTTCAGCCGTTTATACAATTTTTTTAGCACTTGATTATCTATATATTTTATCAGTTTAATTCTATGTGCTATCTTATTTAAGTATTCTTAGAATTTATTGATAAGTCATATTTTATTCTAGTGATAATGAGTGTTCATATTATTTGATTGAATCCTTAATTATGTATTGCTTTTCTTTAATGATATTTAACATTCAAGACACCAATGACCAACAAGACAGGGGGGTATATGGTACAAGAAATAAGGACTCCAATCTATATTAACATATCATAGATAAGGCTAATTTACTTTTATCATTTCTAGTATGAAACTTTATAAAAAAAAAAAAAACCTCCAACTAAATATGTTCATAAATACTAAACTACCTTTTATTCAATTCTGGTACATTCAACAGTTGCCTGGAAGTGATTGCATGTAGCAATAAGGCAACCATTTGTTCAATCTTGTTAAACATGTTCATATTTCATTATATGTTATTATTTAAGTGTACAATAAATAGTTGCTTTAATATATCATAAATCTAATTTTATAATTAATCTCTGAATATATAGTACAATATAGTGTCTTATGTACATATATGTATTTGTTATCATATGTTATGTCTTTAGTGTACCTTTTTTATGATTGGTATATGGTATTTGTTTAATTCAATTCCTATCCAACATTTAATGCTATATGACCAGCCATTGTACATCAAATTCAATGTTTCAATGTAAGAAGTGATGTTTTTGTGTACAATAAAGTATATTTAATCTTCAATTTTATGTATTAACAAAAGTTAGGAAAAATATTAATTATTATTTATTTTGGTAGTGACTCACCTTATGCTAATAAATGGAGTTACTTACAATATGATAAAATGTAATCATCATACATAAATAAGTAAATAATATTCTTCCTAATATAAATATATTAATAAATTATAATAATTAAGTAATTTATAAATGTTTTTTTTTATGTTTCTAATAATAATTAATTATAGTCAAATAATCTAGTTTTTAAGTATGCATATGGAAATGTTATCCAATCAGTTGATGCTGTATTTGTATGCTCGAAAGAGTAAAACATGGCGCACATATGTTTTGTTACTACTTTAATACTTACCTGTGTTTGTGACAACTAAAGATTTTATATTTATATTTGTAAGGTTATTATAATTTATTTTTCTTTTAATTTATAAATTTCATTTATTATTAAGGTGCTAGAGTTTAACTTTAGTAGAGCTGAACATACAACATAATGTCGGAGAATTGTATATTTATGAGTAAGACAAGACATAATACAATACTGCTATAACAATTTCTACCTTATAACCTATTCCAGTGGTTACTCAATATAATTTGTGTAGACACACACTAATAGACACACAAAATAAAAAATTAAAAAATACTTTGCCCCAATAAGAAAGTAACTGGTGTATTTTTTATGATAAGGATCAATTAGTTTTAAATAAATTGGTAATAGACATTATAACTTACAACACTGTGCAGTAGTACAATATATAAATGTAATATATAGGTATATGTGCAGTGTCCCACTTTTCTTTAACAGTTGAATGCACATCCAAGTAATCAATACCATTGCAATGTGATCTGTGGCATTGCAGACACACACACACAGTATCTGTGTCACATATGGGTGGGGCCAATTGACATGGTTCATGAGTTTTCACACCTTAGCATATATGTTTTGTAGATAGTGAATGATAGTAATATTATTATTTAAATAAATAATCTGGCAAACGAAATATTGTGATTAGTTAAAAGTAAAAGATGTGACTACAAAATTTGATCTATTCCATTACCTTATAAACACAGACACAGATGACTAAATCAATATATAGCAGGACTGCAGTACTAAACACCATCAATATTCTCGACACAATATAGACATTCTACAGCGGTAGAAAGTGGCCCGCCGCGTCGTACTGCTGCTCTAGATCGCAGTGTATACTTTACCGACTCACACTGCTAGCACTCAACACTATACAGCAATAAAACTGCCGCCGGCGTACCTATCGACCCCACATACTTCCCTCTTATGTACAATGACGTAATGCTCCAAAATAAACCTAATAAGGATAACGGCCGGTACCAATTTTAGACTTCCGGACTACCACGGGAAGAAAAATTACTGCGTACGGTATATACATAGGTATCCATTTTGGTGCTTCCAATTCAGTATTCTAATTGCTTGCTTGTGGATAGCTGACGGAACATTCTTTAGGAATTCACCGATACATGGGTGTGTCATAGATAAGCGATTTACTGTTTCACAGGGTACTAATAAATAAAAATATAATATAATACAAAAAAACTTACCTTTCACTTAATAAATAACACAAATTACACAGGATTTATACACTTTTACTTTAGATTTTCATCAAAAATCGTTCGTTCGACATGCAGTCGCGTCACTCCACCTAGTAATAATGTGGCCAGTGGAAATATTTCATTGACAGCTCAGCTGTATTCGTTCCATAGAGTTAGCATACCCACGGAATAGAACATCAAAGGGCTGAGCGAGAGAAATGTCACTAGCAGCAACACTGTATGATAAAAAGAGATGCGTGATGCGACGTAATAGAAACATTTTTGGTATCTGTTTGACAGTTCGTTGGCACTTATCGGCACGCTGAGAATTTTATTCCTGTGATTTTTTCTGATTGTATATGAAATCGTGGATATTTTTAACAAATAGTGCTTCTGAAACATGGTGACTTTGTTCAGTGATCGATTGTTGTACAACACCGCGAAATAAATCCGAAACATGTTCATTTCACAGGTAATTTATTCCAAATCGAATTTTAATCACTAAGTGTGTTAATTCTCTTCTATAAACATTTATTAATGTAAGAACCAAAGATACATAATGCAGAATTTACGAATATTTTGTGTAAATTAATTTTTTTCGTTTTACACTAGAGTTGAATCAAGTTATCGATATTTCGTGAATCACGCGGTAAACGATAACTTAGCCGATCCGTAGGTATCAGTGTTCGACTGTTAGAATAGATATATACTATCATTAGTAATTTAAGTATCTTTCAGATATCCATCTAACTTGGATTCCAGAAATGCATGGTTCAGTTAATTGATCGTTCAAACAGGATTCTCACGAAAAATACAGGTAGGTATATGCAGTAAGCGTTTTGAAGAAAAATATTTTCGGACACGAGGAGCGAAACGTATTTTAATGATATCTGCAATTTCAACTAAGTTTATTCCGATAAGCATAAATAAAATAATACTATTATTCTGCAGATGCTTCATTGGGGATTAATATCTACTTAAAATTATGTACCTATATTCAACATTGTGTATATGAACTACATACATGAAAAAAAGACGAATCCACATAAATGTATTTTTTAACGGAATATAAAAATTTTGAATTTGAATGTCTTCAAACCGACGCGTTCCCAGCAACAGGCATGTATATCTATTGATTGAACCGACAACTCTAATATTTAAATAAATAATTTAAAATATCTTCCGAGTTTTTCTTAAATATTCTGACTTCTCTCCAGAATCTTAGTCTCAGCCAAGCAAAAGCTCATCCCATTCTACTTTAGTACTATCACGGTTACTGACGATTTTTTTTAATGTAATATATTTGCGCTTGACCACTATCTCACCTGATGGTACGTGAAGATGTGGTCGAAGGTGGACTGCGCGTACGTGAAGATGTGGTCGAAGGTGGATTGCGCGTACCTATAAGATGCCTGTTCACCCTAACCTTGAATAAACCCATGTTATATGAGTCAGGAAACACGTCATTTGGGTGGATGTTCCTCAGCTTAGCCGTGCGTATAACAAATGAGGAAGCAAAGCGCTTGGTACGGCATAATAGGATGTCAACAACATATCGGTGGAGAATGTAATCGATATCGATATTCATTTGAAAATCGACATGACATACATCATTGCCACGCACACATAAACATTTGTACATACACAAATGTCATTCTATTTCGGTTTCGTTTGACAGCTCTTGTTTGTTGCTCTATACCGCTAGGTATGCTAACTTTATGGTTGCTTCATTGATTTGAATTTGACGTTGTCTATGATAATGAAGAACTAAGCACACTACAAATTAATTGTGTAAAAAAAATAACAATACATTCTAGATGGCACTGACGTCGCGGATTGATTTTGCCAAGATGATTTTAATTGGTTACAATAACTATTAGTAGGGCTCCGTTTTTAAGGTAGTCGCCCTCGGTACAGACGTGTTTCGGGTTCGATCCCCGCATAGGGTAACTATTTGTATGACCCATAATATGTGTCAGAATGTGCTTCATTTCCGTTAATTGAAAATTTGGAAAGCCTCCTACGATTCAAGCATTCAATTTCTTAGCACTGGCGTTGTGTTTTAAAAAGTAAAAAGCCTTGTACAAATATCTAATTTAAAAAAACCTTAAGTATTGTGTATGTATTTAAGTTATTTGCTTGTTCATGCTGAAACTTATCCGTGCACTAAAATCATGTGATTCTCTGGTTTACCGGGTAATGTGAATGCCGGGGAATGGTCAAGGAACAATATTTTGATGAAAAGTCTGACAGTTTTATAGTCAGATACGATTTCATCACTGCCAAGACAGAAATTTAGTCTTTAATCTATTGAATTGGCGTTAAGACGCACGCAAAGTCATAAGAAAATTGGTTGGATACATAATTGTAATATTTATAAACCAAATATTATCCACTGAGGAAAAATACATATAAAAAGTAAGTGCAGAGAAACTACTTTGTTAATACATACTACATTCCGCACGACCTACGGTAAAATAATATAAAATTTAATTTTAGTTTCAACAAAAAGTTTGGTGGTCTGATGATGGAGCTAGAAGGTGGCACGCAGAAAGGCGGGCATAGGAACTTTGAAATAAAACGACGGCACCATATCTAATTTTGAGTGGTTTGTCTGGACTGGTACTGTTTTATAGGTAGGTTCTAGATGCTATCCATGTTCTGATGAAGTCAAAAGATGGCTACTTTTTTTTACACGTCTAATCTACAATATAAAAGTTATCACACTAATATTATAAAGGCGAAAGTATATGAGTGTGTATGTTTGTTAATTCTCCACGTCTAAAAGGCTGGAGCGATATTAGTAAAATTTGGTATGAAGTTCGCTGACAACCTGGATTAACACGTAGGCTTATAGCCTATGTGTTAAACCAGGTTGTACTTATATATATATATTTCTAAAGTTTAACGCGGGTAAAACCGCGGGGCACAGCTAGTAGTTCATATAGCTCTTGAAGGGTGCTGTGACGATGATGCGAGTGTCATGCTTTTTGTTCATCCATGAAGTACACGTATATACACAGTGTATATATGTACTTTATAAAACGTAGTACGATGCATATTAGAAAGTATTTAATTTTTATTGTTTACTAGCTGTGCCCGCGACTTCGTCCGCGTATTAATTAGTTTATTTCGTTTTACTTGTAAAATAAAAGACTTTTTCTAAAATAAAAGTAGCCTAAGTTACTCCTTATTGCATCAGCTACCTGCCAATAAAAGTCCCGTCAAAATCGGTCCAGCCATTTCAGAGATTAGCCGGAACAAACAGACAGACAGACAGACAAAAATTGTAAAAAAATTCATTTTGGTGTATGTACCGTATTCATATTAATGTAGTTAAAACCGGTTATTTCAATATTACAAACAGACACTCCAATTTTATTTATTTGTATAGAGTATAGATGTATAGATTAAAACCGGTTATTTCAATATTACAAACAGACACTCCAATTTTATTTATTTGTATAGATTATGTAGTATGTACCCAAGAGTACTTTTATTCCAACGCTATGTACATCGGCAACTACCTGTGACTGTATGCTTTCTCCTGTTTCCTAAGCAGGTTGTCTGGATAAATCACATTTTCATGATAAGACCGCCAATATTATACTGTTCTCTCTAATGTGTATTATTCTTGTACTGATTAATTCTTCGGTGTACAATAAAGAGTTTAATAATAATAAATGATGAGGAACAAACCCCAGGAGAGGAGAAATTAAAGAAAATCTAATAATATAGATACAGCTCATGGAAAGCGTAACTTGACGATGATGCCGGAAACACAGTATATACATATATATATATAGCTCAAAGCTTGGTTAAATAAAAATAATGGAACACGCATATTTTACACGTAACGCTTCCCTTACGTGTAAAATAATGGAACACGCACCATTATTTTTATTTAACCAAAAAGTGGTCAGCACGCCTAAAGAAGTTTTCACTTCAATAATATTTTAATGTTTTAGTTCTTTATATTAGCAATTAATGAAATATTGAAAATATTACCATCTAATTATTTAAACCAATAATAGCGTTGTTCTGTTTCAATAACAGAACTACCATCTTTGACGGGGTAATAATCCATCGTTACACACGTTACCTTTGTTACGATAGTTTGCTGACCGGCCTAGGTGTGAGAAATATTTAGGTAAATACTCTTAATACTCTCGTATTATACTAGGTAACTAATTGATAATAATACTAAACTATCTATAAAAAAAAGTCGCCAGAGAAGAATAAATCGGACAATAATTCATAATATTGTTTTGATGATTTCAATTTATTTGTAAATAAATACTTTTAACGTTCTTTGCGGAATCTTGAAGTTTTTTGTATATTGTTATGGCCCAAGCATTAGGGCCCGAATGTTGATATGTGGAAGATCTTTATTTCTTAAACTATATCGACTACGGATCATGAAATTTATCAAATATAAAAGTATAAGATTTGTAATCTATTTTTAATTATTGCTACTTGTCTGTGAAGATTGAGTTAGTAGCTCTTGTACTATAAGAACAAAATGAAGTCTTTTAAAATAATAAGAATGTTATCTGTGCGATATGGAGTTTTGAGGTAATGTCGTGATGACAACACCAAAGCTCAGTTGTCAAAAATTCTTGTTCTAGCTTGGTTCGTCTTGTGTTTGTTGTATCAATTTGTATGTCAATTATCAATTAACCCTCGTTAAATGATGGCCTGTTGATTATTAAAAAGCAGTGCTCGGTACTGATACTATCGATGTGCACTGGAACATTTGTTTAAATCATGGCTGCTGGCGGCGAGGATCTGTGGCGCGAGTGCGCGGCCTGGTTAACGGGATGTGGTTTGCTACGTACCGACCATAAGGCGAACTGGGAGACTAGTTCGATACACGACCTGGCGTACACCCTGCGAGACGGAGTGCTGCTATGCAACCTGCTGAATGCGCTGTACCCTGGCAGCGTCGACATGGTCGATGTGAACCAGCGACCTCAGATGGCGCAGGTAACTGGCTACCGCCGCCGCGACCTTCACTCTAATTACTCTTAAACCATTAAATTTGCCACATAATAGTAGCACGCGTGTTATGTGTAACTAATTCCTAGGTCATACATTTGTGCTTTTCAAAATTTTATACAAGACACGTAGATTTGCGGGCGATACGTGTTTTCCGTTATTGCGATTTCTCTATTTTTATTTTTGCTAATTTTGAAGCTGTTAAGTGTAAGTACCACTTCCAAATATTCAAATGTTTGATTAACAGTTATAGTGTTGTGTGTTTAGTCATTTAATTATGCATGCAGTGATGAATGGATGTCTGGTATTTATATGCATTGAGTAGCCAGTGAATATTATGCTCCGGTGTTATCTGCATCATTAAATTGTGAATGAACAGTATGGACGGTCTATTCAATGATTTATGCCCATGCATTATAGTAAGAGCTTACTTTAAAATATTATAAGTGGCCTCTTACTAAATAATAATAATAGATATTGCTGTAGACTGATAAGTGGAGAAATATGAGAAGTACATAGATTAGAAGAATTAATTTAGTTGTGTGTGACAAGTTGCCGCCATTCAAAATGTATTGTCCAGTACGGGAGTTATCACTAATCAACCTTAGTTTCATTTAAAGCTGTAGATTCATTATACCATAAACTAACAGAAATCTGCAGAAGGTGGTCATACTGGCAGCATTGTCTGAAAATTCCTACAAACTGATTTTCAATAGTTAAATACATGAACATATTTTTAAGTGCATATACACACACTATTGTCACATTAATTAATAATTGGCTTTGTAAAATAAAAATATTCGAATACTTTATTTTATTTTCTTATTTGGAAAAAAATCTTTTAAATATGAAGCACTTTAAACATACTGTTTTCTTTGTTAATCTTTTATATTGTTTGAAATTTTCAGGTACCAAGGTAATAAGCGCACAGGCTCTTACTACTTGTTACCTGTAAATTCCAAATGTTACGCTAATGTTTAGATTTGTACACATTGTGTCATATATTTCCTTGTTATATAATTTAATTCATAATATATATAACCTATCCTCATGTTTTGCTGATAATAACAGGAAGTCAATGGACTATAATTGCCTACTATGCCTTACAACTTTTTATACCTAGTATAGATACATCAACTATAGTAATAATAATACTTACCTTGCTTGACCTTTTCCTAATTTTATAATTTAAAATTTTGATAAATACTTTAGGAGTGCAGTTAATTGTCATGTATTGTATCAGAGTTGATATTCTACAAGAAGTTATGTTTTAATTACTTTTTAGCGAATAAATTAAACATAAGCATCAATGTAAAGTATTAATTAGCCTTTGTAGTTTCCCATGAGCAGTCAACAAACACGTGACACTGGCAGAAATTGCTGAAAACATCGGCAGATTGCCATAATAAAAAAAAGAAAAAAAATATCATAGGCATCTCAATCAGTTAATTGGATGATGAGATATTATCAAAAACTCATATACACATATGGCTAAATGTATTTCCCTCATTATTCTGTTATGTGTTCAATTTCCTGATGTTTTAATAGGTTTTCTGCTATCGGAGACAAATTCAACAAACTAAAGGTAATAAAAATAGGGCCCTTGAGTTTTCAATGGAGTCTGACCCCACTGCATGTTATATTTATAGATTTGTTGAAAATATAATCCAGTTGCCTATTCTTAGAGGCTGGACATAGCAGCCTAAACATTGTAATAACAGCCATAAACATATATTTCTTTCTTTCTGTGTTTGCAATAACGAAATATTATACTAAATGCAATTTAAGGTCATGATGCATTGCTATATATTTAAATGTGGATTGTTTGTGTAAATAATCTGTTATTGCCGCTACCGCAGCATGCTCGCGTCTTACTAACAGTCTAAGACACATGTACAAAAAACTCTTCAGATCACATAAAACCGCATTATATAATAAAAATGTTATAGGTATGGCACCTAAGATTTATAATAAATTGCCACGACATATTGTGGCACAAAGTAATATTACTAAATTCAAATCACTGTTGATAGAACTGTTAGTGAATAAAACTTACTACAGCATGAATGAATATCTTCTGGACAAAACTATATGACTCCGATTTGTGCATTGATCCATTTAATTAGTAATTTTGTTTTTAATTTATTATAAATTTATTATTAAATGACTTTTATTAAATTATTGTGATGTTATATAAATCTATTACTATCGATACATGTAAAAAGTGTGACATTCTACGTACATAATGTTTTTAATTGTAATTTTCAGTATAATAATGACATTGTAACATTAATAATTGCATGCTCTAACCGGCTGGACATAGCGACCTCAACATCACTAACACCATTGAATGTGCAATGTACCTACCTATGTTCGCAATAAAGAATATTTGATTTGATTTGATTTGATTACTCTCAGCTTATGCGCTGGACGATTGCAGTTCTAACTTACTTTTCTTGTAGTGAAATACATTTTCAATTATGATTGGGTAATTTTGATGTGCAGTCAGTACATTTGATATGAAAATTATTTAACATTTTATACATAATAACCAATAATATGTATAAATTGTTGGGGTGATTCTGACTTCTTTAGTATTTCCTTAAAAATATTCCTATTAGAATACAGTCATAACTTTATCTGTCCTTCTCATGATTAAAGCCCTGAAAATTATGTTGAAACTTGAAGATAGGTTGAAACCTAGGAAGTATATCTGCTGCTTGTGATATCTCTAATTTATATTTTATTTAATGGCATTTTACATTACCCACACACAATTTTGCCAATGTTAAATGAGATTTGAAATTCTGTGCAGTATTTTTGAAGATATATAATAATATAATATAATATCTGGGGACAATGTCACTCAGATCATCCTAGCCCCAAACTAAGCAAAGCTTTTACTATGGGTACCAGGCGACGATATACATACTTATATAGATAGATAAATACTTAAATACATAGAAAACATCCATGACTCGAAACAAATATTCATGCTCATCACACAAATATTTGCACTTACCGGGATTCGAACCCAGGACCACCAGCTTCGTAGGCAGGATCACTACCAACTAGGCTATGGTGACCGTGAAGATAAATATAATGACTTCTTCTGCTTCTTACAAGCCTACATGAATAAAAACCAACCAACTGAAATTCATTTAAACTATCTTTTATGTTTATTGGCCTGCTGACTGACAGATGGATGGAGAGCTAAACTTAGTGATAGGTTTATGTGGTACCCTTTGGGCTCGGGAACCTGAAACCTGTATATACTTTTATTCAATTAAAATTTATATTTATCTTAAAGCTGTAGCCAAGACACTATAGGGTTTTGTTTTGAGCAGTATGCAAACAATTTTAGATATTTTGGAGTCCATAGGTAACAACCTATGGACTCCAAAATATCTAAAATTGTTTGCATAACCTATCACTAAGTTTAGCTATCCATCCATCTGCCAGTCAGAAGACCAATAAACTCTAATAATAAACAGTTGAACTGAATTTCAGTAGGTTGGATAGAAACCAACCAACTGAAATTGTGGCATGTAGGCTTGTAAGAAGCAGAAGAAGTCATTTATTTTAGTAAGAGTAACATACTAACATTAATAAGATTAACAAAAATGTGAATTCATATAGAAAGTAAAACACAAAATGATCAAATTTTGGATCATTAACATACTTTACATGTGATCTGCTGGACTATTATGAAGAATATCTGAAAATTTTATCATATCAGTCCATCTACTTTGAATGCCAGATGTAACATGCCTATCTTGACTCCACATTGAATTTTTTATATATGTATATGTATTATCAGTTATTATTAAGTGTAGTTTTACACAGCTAATAAATTAAAGGCATTACTTTTACTACCCTGATGGTAATTAAAAGAGACAATAGCCATTTTTATGACTCCAAAAAACTATTGTTACAACTGTTGGTCATAAAATCACCCCATGTCTATATGCCTGTGTTTACAAATACTACGTAAAGATAGTATAAAGTAGTATAGCCATCTCTGCATAACAGTTACTAAACTATAAGTTAACTAATGTGAGGAGGTACCATAGTAAAAACTGTAATGGGTAATTCACTTAATCAATTTTATTTTGGACTTGGTCAACAGTTTCAATCCCCTCATGTGATAATCTTCAGTATTTACTGGGTGAGAGTCAGCTTTATTTTATTTTTTTTCCAATTTTGATAACATATCTGATAAGTCTAGGCAGTAGCTTAATAAGTTGAGTAACAACCTTTGTTATACAAGGTGTAACATAAATAGGAAATATAACTTAATTACTATTGTGCATTTTTTATAATGCGGTTAAGACTGGGAGCGATCACAGACTGGTCAGAGGCTCATTGAACCTAAATGTCAAACTCAAGAGGTCCCTACTGATGAAGTCTACGCTCCGTCCTATACCATTCCACCTCCAAAACCCCGAACCCTTTCAACTCGAACTTCAGAACCAATTCTAATGCCTAGCAGACTGTGAAGAAGTGGATACATACCACAACAGGTTCGTGGAAGCTGTCCATACGGCCGGGTCTAACTTCTACAAAACCCGCCGTACAAATGGAACCAAAAAGATCTCCGACCATACCCTACAGCTTATGGAAGAAAGGCGGAAAATTATACTAACATCCTCATGTGATGCTGCCAGATACAGGCAGCTCAACAGACAAATCTCAAAGTCCCTGACTCGCGACACACGCCAATTTAATGCTATTAGTATTAAAGAGGCCATCGAGCGGAATAGAGGCTCTAAAGTGTTCGCAAGAGATTTGTCTATTGGGCAAAGCCAACTGACGAAGCTGAAGACTGAGTATGGTAGAATCTTCACGTCAAAACCTGAGTTGCTAGGAGAGATCGAGAAGTTATACGGACAGTTGTACACGACAACGCGACTTCCTGTCAATAGTCTTGCCTCAGATCTAAGAGCAAGACTAACCCGACACTACACCCAAGATATCCCGGACGTCAGCCTGTACGAGATTAGAATGGCTCTCAAACAACTGAAAAACAAAAAGGCGCCGGGTGATGATGGAGTTACAGCTGAGCTTCTGAAGGCGGGTGGTACACCGATCCTGCGGGCCCTTCAGAAGTTATTCAACTCCGTCATACTCGAAGGTCAAACGCCAAAAGCATGGCACAGGAGTGTGGTGGTGCTTTTCTTCAAAAAGGGTGATACAACCCATTTGAAGAATTACAGACCCATCTTACTGCTGAGCCATGTATACAAGTTGTTTTCGAGAGTCATTACGAATCGTCTCGCACGAAGGTTTGACGACTTCCAGCCTCCCGAACAAGCCGGTTTCCGAAAAGGCTACAGTACCATAGACCACATACATACGCTGCGGCAAGTTATACAGAAGACCGAGGAGTATAACCAGCCATTATGATAAGCGTTTGTGGAATATGAGAAAGCCTTTGATTCTATCGAAACGTGGGCGTGCTGAGGTCTCTTCAAAGGTGCCAAATTGACTATCGGTATGTCTAGGTGTTAAAGTGTTTGTACGAAAACGCCACCATGTTAGTCCGACTTCAGGACTAGAACTCGAAACCTATTCAATTGCAGCGAGGCGTGAGACAGGGAGACGTCATATCTCCGGAATTGTTCACCGCTGCATTGGAAGATGTCTTCAACCTTCTGGACTGGGAAGGTTTTGGCATCAATGTCGAGTGGCGAGTACATCAAGGTGGGTACCTTAGATTTGCCGACGATATAGTAGTCATGGCTGAGACCCTAAAAGACCTCGGTACAATGCTCGATGGCCTCAGTAGAGTCTCTCAACAAGTGGGTCTGAAAATGAACATGGATAAGGCGAAAATCATGTCGAACATCCATGTTGCTTCCACTCTAGTTAAGGTTGGAGACTCTGCACTCGAAGTTGTAGAGAACTATATTTACCTAGGACAGACCATCCAACTAGGTAGGTCCAACTTCGAAAAGGAGGTCAATCGTAGAATCCAACTCGGCTGGGCAGCTTTCGGGAAGCTACGTAATATCTTCTCGTCCCAAATACCGCAGTGTCTCAAGTCGAAAGTCTTCGACCAGTGTGTGTTGCCAGTGATGACTTATGGAACAGAGACGTGGTCGCTCACTATGGGCCTTATCAGGCGGCTCAAGGTCACCCAAAGAGCAATGGAAAGGGCTATGCTTGGAGTTTCCCTGCGAGATCGAAGAAATGCTGAGATCTGAAGGCGAACCAAAGTAACCGACATAGCCCAAAGAATTGCCTAACTGAAGTGGCAGTGGGCAGGGCACATAGCTCGTAGAACTGACGGCCGATGAGGCAGAAAGGTTCTCGAGTGGCGACCACGAACCGGAGGACGCAGCGTGGGCAGGCCTCCTACACGGTGGACCGACGATCTTGTGCGGGTCGCGGGAAGCCGCTGGATGCGAATAGCACAAGACCGGCAATTGTGGAGATCTTTGGGGGAGGCCTTTGTCCAGCAGTGGACGTCTTTCGGCTGATATGATGATTTTTTATAATTGTTTTTATGTGCTTATCGGCGAGGTTAAGCAACTTGGCTTGCGGTCAGTCCATAGATGGGTGACCGCCTAAGTGGTTTAATTTTTTAGGGTCTTCGTGCGCTCGAGAACCAATTCGCTGTGATTGCATTGCACAAAGTAGGTATGGAGCCAAATGTAATTTTTTAAACTCTCCATATGCTTAATATTAGGAAAATGTTTGTGTTCCGGGCAATTAATAGGTACAATGCGACCTCCTCTGTTTGTGACAGAAAAAGATCTGGCCGTCCATGTAGTGTTCGTACGAAAAAGGTGGTCAAAGCAGTAAGGGAAAGAATTCGAAGAAATACTGTCTGAAAGCAAAATATTTTATCTCGGGAGATGAAGATAATCAAATAAAATTATTTTATTTGCAATATAGGTCAAAATGTTGTTACAGAATAGGGTTAGTAGGTATCTCTATATTTTGCCATAACACGGCGTGCAAATATTTAATTTACCATAGCACCTAGAGCCATGTCGCATATTTTTAAAGATGACTAGGACTGGCAGCCTTTAAGAGACGTAGTAGTAAGTTTATTTTTTCTTTGTTGCAGTATTTATAGCAAGACTAGGTATATATTATTTTTCACCTTCTCACTACCATTCTATAGTGCACTTACCTAGTTTTCTCTGCATCACCATAAATTTGACTGGTAGAGAATGCCATTGGCATTAACTCCGCCTTTACATCGTTGTTATAAAGCTTTAAATAAATAAATTACGGAACCTTCATTTTTTGTTCTTTTGTTGACAGTTCCTGTGTATGCGCAACATAAAAGTGTTCTTGCGGACATGTCACGAGGTGTTTGAGCTGCGGGAGATTGACCTATTTGACCCTTCAATGCTGTTCGACTTATCCAACTTCCATCGAGTCCTCTGCACCCTGGCCAAGCTCAGCCAATGTCCGAAGGCTTTGGCTAAGAATAATAAGTAAGTATTTAAATGAAAATTGTAGCTTATTTCCTTTGGAGAATTGGAGAAGAAGAAGAAGTACACTTTATTGCAAAAATAAGTAAAACAAAACAATGGTTACAAACAAGGAAATAAACTTATTATGCAATTGGCGGCCTTATCGCTAAAAGCGATCTATTCCAGGCAACCATTTTGCATTGAATGGACCAGAATTGAAAATATCCTGATGAAGGTAGCAGAAGATGTACTAATTGCAATCAGAAGTTATAAATCTAAATTAATCTAATATTACGTACGAATACGTAACAAGAGTCATACGACTATACATATACATAAATAGATTGATAGATGTATAAATATATTTACAAATATAAGTGTAAGGATATCATTTCACAAAAGGAAAGCAGTAGATTTATTGCCTAGTAGATATCATCAAATAGTGCTGTTTCACCATATTTTTAAATACATGCTGTGATTGAGCGCACCTGATCTGTATTGGCAGCGCATTCCATAAGCGCACAGCTTGTACACTGAAGGATATGTCGGTGAAATTAGTGGAATGCGCTGGCATTCTATACTGAAGCATGGTATGGAGGAAAAGCATGATAAGTATTATCAACTGGCCTGTTGGGTTAGTGGTTAGTGATCTTGACTGCTAAGCCAGAGTTCGTCGGTTCGATCCCCACCCAGGACAAATCTTTGTGTGATGAGCATGATTATTAGACCAGGGTCGATAATTTTAAAAACCAAAAAAAATAATAGTAGGATGAAACCCATTAGAAAAGGAGGGGAATATTATAAAAATGAAAGGAAAAATACTTTACGGGCGATCTGAGGTCGGGAAGGGGATGGGGGTGAGTTTTTAAGGGCACAAAACGGTTTTTCTCGATTTCCGGCAAAACTAAAAGTCCTATCGAAAAAAGTCAAACGGCAAAGTTGTAGGTAATAAAAAGATCTAAAACTTTTGTATTTACACTTTTTCACATAACCTAAAATTTATGTGATAACTTCAATAAACCAAGTTTTTGGTTTTTTTATTTTTATCTTTTACATAAATTTTTATTTTTTAACAAAATTTGGTGAAAACTTACCTTTTTATGTCCCAAATACGCTGTAATTTATTTGATTAAAAATATTGATTTTTTCACCTTATTTTGAATTAATATCGAAAAAACACCCTAATTTTCAATCGAAAAGTCACCCGTCAAAATATCAAGTTTTTTCAAAAAATTGGTATGTTTTCTGTTCGTTGAAATCTCTACTTTCCGATGGTGAAAAAAACTATATATGTACCTATAGTAAATCTTCTCAGAAAATGCAAAAAAAAAAACTTTTTAAATAGATTTTTAATATATTTATAATATATTTTTGATACATTTTGACATTTATTTCTTTAATATTTTGTTGTTTAAAAATATTGTAATGAATAACGTAATCAGAATAAAGTATCTACATTTAATTCTACGATTTACATTTATATTTATATATAATGAGATTTTCGATGACATAAATGTAATTATCATTAAATAAATCAACTTTTTAATTGAAACAAATTGCAGCAATCAAATTTTTTGATGATTTTTTTCATAATAATTAAAAGAAAAACGAATTCGAGTTATTTTCGATTTTTTGCATTTTCTGAGAAAATTTACAATAGTAACATGTATAGTTTTTTTCACCATCGGAAAGTAGAGATTTCAACAAACAGAAAACATACCAACTTTTTGAAAAAAGCTGATATTTTGACGGGTGACTTTTCGATTGAAAATTAGGGTGTTTTTTCGATATTAATTCAAAATAAGGTGAAAAAATAAATATTTTTAATCAAATAAATTACAGCGTATTTGGGACATAAAAAGGTAAGTTTTCACCAAATTTCGTTAAAAAAGAAAAAATTATGTAAAAGATAAAATAAAAAACCAAAATCTTGGTTTTTTGAAGTTTTCGCATAAATTTTAGTTTATGTGAAAAAAGTGTAAATACAAAAGTTTTAGATCTTTTTATTACCTACAACTTTGCCATTTGACTTTTTTCGATGGGACTTTTAGTTTTGCCGGAAATCGAGAAAAATCGTTTTTTACCCTTAAAAACTCACCCCTATCCCCTTCCCGACCTCAGATCGCCCGTAAATTATATTTCCTTTCATTTTTATAATATTCCCCTCCTTTTCTAATGGGTTTCATCCTACTATTATTTTTTTTCACTTTTTATTATTTTTAAACGCTTCTACCCTGGTCTATATTTGTTGTCTGGGTGTAATTTATCCATAATATGTATGTATTTAGAAATATACAATATGTAACGTAATTAACGCACACCCTCAGACACCCCAATTAGCATAGTATGTTGTAATCATAATACATACACTGAATTTTTAATTCAACATGTATATGCATTGTTATTTACTAAATTAGTTTCTTGGAATAAAGTTTATTTATCTTTATTTTGTTTTGAATGATGGAATTTGTATGAATACAAATAAAACTGCAATTTTAAAAGTCCTATTATTAGACTTACGGTCCATTTCAATTTATTTTGACTGTATAGGGTTAATATGACAATAATTTCCGCAGTTTTAATTATTTTGGAATAAAAATTACCTATTTAAAGATTATATAAATCGATTCAGTAAAAGATTCTGAACCAACAATTTTCGGGATGTGCGTTAATTAAGTTACATGTTGTATAATAAGTATATTTAACAGTTGTCTGAAGAAGACTATAAACAAGGCAAAAGACATAGAGGCGTGACAAAAGGAATCTCGTTGTCTCTACCTACCCCTCTGGGAAACAGGCGTCAGTCTATGTATTTATGTAACTATTATCTGGTTGCCGTAGTACAGGACTTACAGACTGATTAATTGTGCTCATCAACTATGGCTGTAGATTGAACCAATAACTTTTTTCTTAGCCGTTTCTCGCACCTCAATTAAGGTGATAACCGTATGTGTTTATATGACGGCAAAGAAGAGGCGCTAAAAGCATTTTAGTTCCGTTATATTATTATATCTTTTGGAGATAGATATGATAAAATAAATGAGCAAACTTTAAAAGTCTTATCTACCAATGTTTTGGCAATTCCAAGACTAATAACATTGTGTTCGTATATTCTCGATATTATATATCTACTTACTATTTCCAAGAGACTAATTAATTGAATGTGTGGAATTGCATGAATCATTAAGTATTCATGGTATTATAATAATTATCCGGTACTTGGACTAGATAGCACTGTGTGATAACAGTGCTATCTAGTCCAAGTCCAAACTAAGTCTTGTGTTGCGAGTGTCCATGGGCGGCGGTGATCACTTACGATCAGGTGACCCACTTGCTCGATAGTCAACCTGGATGGTCGCCGGCAACGTTTTCGCATTGATGACGCTATGTCATCTTGGTGCAGTACGAGCGCTGGCGTGCCTCAGGGTGGCGTTCTGTCTCTGCTACTAAGCACTGTGTGATAACAGTGCTATCTAGTCCAAGTCCAAACTAAGCAAATCTCCTACTATGAATACTAGAAAGCGGATAAAAATAGGAAATAGGCGGATAAAATACTTTTTTTGTAAATATATACATACAATTGGCCATGTGGTTCCCGGCCCAGGAAGAATTTAACGGCCGGGAAATACACGGAGATGATCACCCCACATCTTACCGTGGGTGTTGTAAAAGGTGACTAAGAGGTACGCCTGGTATATTAGTCGGGCAGCAGCGCGACCTGTGTACTAGCTTTCACTTTATAAATTCGTCGTGGGATCCAAGACAGTTAAAGCGATTCCCCGGTACATGGCTGAGCCTCACCGCTCAGTGTCATTTCATTGTGTGCCACTGTTGATCCTGGCTTACAGGAGTTGTAGTGGTGGATAAGAGGGAGGGACTAGTCCCGATTAATAATAATAATAATATCTCAGGACAATGTCACACAGATCATCCTAGCCCCAAACTAAGCAAAGCTTGTACTATGGGTACCAGGCGACGATACACATACTTATATATATAGATAAATACTTATATACATAGAACACATCCATGACTCAGAAACAAATATTCGTGCTCATCACACAAATATTTGCACTTACCGGGATTCGAACCTAGGACCACCAGCTTCGTAGGCAGGAGCACTACCAACTAAGCTACGGTGACCGCTACCTTTGAAGCAGATGTCCGGAACTCGAAGAATTTAGGCTGTTGAAGATACATACAAGACACAGAAAACACCTAGACTAAGACAAATAGACATGTTCATGAACACTAATATTTATTTTATGCGAGGATCGAACCCTTAACCTTTGGATCGGAAGGCTCTTTCACTACCAACTGAGTTATGGCAGTCGTCAAATAAATAATCTACCTACCTTTATGGTGCAGAGGTTAACGTGATCGGTGTAATCCTGTTTAGATTCCGATAGCCGCACAAAACAACAATTTGTGTAAACCTTTTTTGGATGCGCTACGCCTGGGGCTATACTGGTTAAGTCGCCGAACATCGTTTTCGTGAATGGCGTTCAAATAAATGAAGGTTAAAAATGACTTAATCAATCGTCCAATCGGCTTCCATGAGCACATGTGACGTCATAAATGGTCCGGAATCGATTGTCAACGTTGACGCCGATTTAACGATTGATTAAGTAATTTTAACCTTTATTTATTTGACCTCCATTTAAGAAATCGATGTTCGGTCACTTAGCCGGTAGAGCCCCTGGGTGGGCTTCGTGGCCATGAGTTTCATGTTTTTAAACACCCTCGATTTAAATCCCTGTATCGTGGGGAATCATTTTCCTAGTATAAACTCAGATTATAAAGAAAACAATTATTCCTACCTATCATGACTATAAAAAAACTACTATAAACTACTACTACTACTCTACTTATCTATAAATTTACACCAACGGCGCTCATATCAATAAAATTGTTCCAGACCATTCTCAGCGCTTAGAACACAGTCAGAAGAAGACATCTACAAAGATCTGCAATCTGTGTAAGTACCTTTAAATTTAACTGTGGTGCCGTAAAATAATAACTAACATTTTACCCGCCTTTCCTCTAGGTACCTACTTTGTCCAGTAACTATTTTAACCGCAAATAAACGTTACATTAATTACAAAATGTCATTAAAGGTAAATGATGTTCGGAAACTAGTAGTTAATTGTGACAAACTTGGTCCTACTATTTATGATGTACAGTCAACTAAAGCCAATAGTATTTAAGAATTTCATCGATTTGCCGCTTAGTTGGATATCTAACTTCACTTAAATTCAGTAGTCAGCCGGTTAGACTATCTGGAATTTTTAGTAAGCCGGTTGTCGTGCATAGGTCTTATTTATTTATTTTATTTTAAAACTTCATGCACATTAAGTACACAGGCGGACTTAATGCCGTAGGCATTATCTACCAGTCTACCTTTGGGTGATGCAGACAAAACTATAGTAGGTGCACTATAAATTTCGATAGAGGACAAAGCAAGTTAAGAAGACATACAAAACATATTACTAAATAAAAAAGAAAGAATAAGAAGAAACTTCACATAACTCTCTCAGTTATGTGAAGTTTCTTCTTATTCTTTCTTTTTTATTTAGTAATATGTTTTGTATGTCATCCATATAAATATTATATATGAATATATAAAATAAATATATACAGCAATATAAATAAATAAATAATATATATATAATAACATATACATACAAATATTATTGTGGAGATGATTCTGCCTTAATAGTACTAAGAAAGTACTTACGGATTTTATTTTTAAACGTGTATCGAGTCTTAGCCATTCTGATTTCAAGGGGTAGCGCATTCCAAAGAAGTACAGATTGTACGAAAAACGAAGAATGGAGAAAGTTAGTCCGGTGAGAAGGGCATTGTAAAAGGCGGTTATAGGAAGAACGAAGATTTTTATTAAGGTTAGAAGAAAGGTATTGAAAATGGGAAGCTAAGTAAGCAGGAGAAGTAGGAGAGTTAAGAAATGAAAATAGAGTAGTGAGAGCCCTTAGCTTTCTTCGATGCCGAATGGGCATCCAATTTAGTTGATCACGGTAAGTAGACACATGATCATACTTACGGAGATTGAATATAAATCGAATGCAGTTATTCAGAAGACGGTCTAGTTTAATGAGTTGATCTGCATTCAGGTCGAAGTAGCACACATCACCATAGTCGATTATAGGAAAGAGTAAGACCTGCACGAGCGTAACTAGGTCTTGTGACTAAGTTCATAATTTATTTATTTGGTTGCATAAAAACGTCAATGCAATTCATGACATGACGTATAATAACTGCGGAACATGCAATGGCTTAGTATTCTGGGAGCAACTATCTCGTTTGTTTTAACACATATAAATACATAAATGTAAATGTTCCTAAAATGACCTCTTGACGATGATTTATTTTCGAGAGCAATGTTTGTATGTATATAAATGGTCTGGCAGAAACCATTCTTGTGCTATGAGACCGCCAATTGTATATATATTGAAACTATATTTGTATATCTACATTTTATTTTGTCATGTGCAATAAAGTGTACCTATCTATCTATCTACCTATTTTCATAATTTGGGAGCAAGTTTTCACAATTGTATTTTTAGTACTGGTCAAGACAATTGGTAATAATATATATTTCCACTAATGAAGAAAAATAGTTTTTCCTACTATTTGTCGTCAATGCCAAAATATCAAAATGTAAACTTTTGAACATTTTGGAATATTAATTTAATGGTCTTCAGTAACGTCTAAATTCGTAAGCGAGATAGCTGCGTGCTGAATCTGGCTGTCAAGTATAACCATGGACAAATGGATTCTTTTTTCGCTATGAGTTCACGAAGCATGTCTACATATTACTCTGCAGTCTCTCTCGAATATGATAGGTTAATTTAAACGTATATATTTGTCTTTCTTGTTGACTGTACATCCGGATTGCTATTAAACCTTTAACTGGTATTGGTAATATAGCTGTAACTATATTTTTAAGGCTTTTGGTTTATAATAATATATAAATAAAAGTGGCTGTATTCTTATGACCACACGATGGAAGTGAAGACTTTGAGACTGGCTGTTGAAAAGTAAAGCCGAGTAAACCCGATTTAGCGTCACCAACAGAAGCGTGCCGGTTCATTTACGTTCACTTCTCAGCATAACGCGCTTAAAGTTTTCACTTGCATACATTAGAAACTACATACTACCAGTTAAAGGGTTAACATCATTCCTGTCCCCCGTAATGATAACGGGCAATTATAGCATTGCGAGTGACAACCTGGAGCCACCTCCGTACACCAGCGACATGGACGACAGTCCCGCCCACCCAGCGACCGCGGAAGTGCCCTGGGTACAGTTCACTATACCCAACGCGACTTGCGAGGACCGAGTGGAGGAAATATACGAAGACTTGTGCTATGTCAAGTTCACTTCGGCGATGCCAGAGGTGTTTTGCAGAGATTTTTATTGTCGTATTTGGTTGGAATATCGCGCTTGGTACATAATGATGATGGCGGTTTAACTCTTTGCTCGTTGAGTGGTGCTTTTTATACAATTGTTAATTTAGAAAACCTTAATTTAAAAAACAAAAAATTAAAAATTTTGTTGTTGTACAAAAGTAATTTTACGGAATTTATATAGTCCTGTTTATCATCCTGTGGTGGGCATAGATGTCGTCTCGAGAAAATATCTAACAGAGAACGGGTAGCATCGTCTCTCTGTGTGCTATGACCATCGTGCGATCGTCCCAGACGTGGCGATAATGGCGCCAAACGTGCTTTGTAGAGACGTTAAGCTGTCGGTCCCGGTTTTAGCCATTAGGTAACAATCGTTAAGCCATGTTAGAGGCTGATTGGAGTCGATTACTAACTACTACTACTTAACCACTGCCCATACAATAATTAAGTAAGTACCGGTGAAACCTACTGTCGCCCTTCATGACTATAAGTATGTATTCAAATCGCTAAAGCTCCGTAGATATGTATAAAAACATTAAAATAACGACAAAACAACAAACAAAAACATTAAATAACTAATGTATGTACTTAGGGAAACTACGAACTCGACCTTATGTAATTTATTATAAGTTATTATTTATTGTTTTCAAGTAAGTGACTTATTTGTTTATATTGAGAATAAAGAATCTTTAAACCTAAACCTAAAATTTTAGGTCATCGGTAGTTTAATTGTTGTTTAGGAGACTTACGGTTTTTAAGAAGAAAATCAATATAAGAGTTAAGTGCAGCCGCGAGCACATCAAGCTACCCCAATCTGTCAAATTTCCCAATTGAAAGTGAACTTTATGCTTTTGTGATAAAGTTGAAAATCTATAAAAGAAGTTTGACAGATTGGGGTAGCTGGATGTACTGGCATCTGTACAATAAGACAAAAGTTCCATTAATTAAAAAACCGGCCAAGTGCGAGTCGGACTCGCCCATGATGGGTGCCGTAGCAGCAAGTATTCCAGTTGATTAAATGAAAGCAAATTGCGGTTTACGATTTATGACGTATTAAAAAAAACTACTTGCTAGATCTTGTTCAAACCAATTTTCGTTGTTAGTTTGCATGGTAATGTACATCATATATTTTTTTTAGTTTTATCATTCCCTTATTTTAGAAAGAAAAAAATTATATTAGAAACCTCAATATCATTTTTGAACACCTATCCATAGACACCATAATACAAAACAACAACATAATACAAAAAAATATTTGTATTATTTTATATTATTCTAATTTTATCTATATCTAATGTTATATTATTTGTATGGGGACCCCCCAAAATTATTGTTATTTTTCTATTTTCGTATCAAAATCTTACTGCGGTTCACCGAATACATCTACTTTCCAAGTTTCAACATTACAGCTCTTATAGTTTCAGAAAAAAGTGGCTGTGACATTTGTTGGCTACGGAACTCTAAAACGAATATAAGACCTTGGACAAAAACGCGGATACCTACTTTATAAATTATACTTACTTACTTACTTATCGTATGGGCAGTGGTAACCCTAGTGTCAGAGTTGTTCAAGCCGCCCAGTAGGCCTCTGACATGGCTTAACGACTGTTGTCTAATAACTACAACCGGGACCGACAGCTTAACGTGCCCTCCGAAGCACGGAGACGCTCAGAAATTAAACCACTTTGGCGGTCACCCATCTATGGACTGACCGCGAGCCTAGTTGCTTTCCCTCGCCGATCGCTTACGGACCGGTGAGAGCATCTAGCTGTGAGCGCCTCTTTATAAATGCTATGCTGCTTCTGTTTCATAATTTATAATTTTAATTTATAAATTATGAAACAGAAGCAATGCAAAGCAACAATATATACACAAATACTGGAACAGAAATAAAATTTCATAAGCTAAACTAAATACGTACCGATACTACATACATTTCTTTAACAACATACATATCAGAGACTAGCTATGCCCTTCGGTTTCACTCACGTTTAACTTCTTCTCTCTTTAAATTATACTATGTGTTCTTCGCATATATAAGCTAATTTACTACAAAGTTTCATCAAAATCCTTACGTAGTTTTTGCGTGAAAAAGTAACAAACATCCACACACACACAAACTTTCGCATTTATTATATTTATCAGATATTACGAAGTCACTATACAAAAGCATTATTTAACTATTTAGGAATCTAGAAGAAACATAAAATATTAAATCAGCCACTTTCTTCTTAAAGTTATTCAAAGATAAAGCAAATATGTTCATGTCTTCCAGTGGTTCTACGTATTTTCTAAATGAACGTAACATATTATGTGTTTCTAATATCTCCGCAAATTCTTCTGCATGGTAATATCTGAAAAGTGATTCTTTAACGGCAGGAGATTCTCGGTATCTAACATTAAGTTTAATTCTTACGAATATTTCCTGGAAAACATTACCCGAGTCAATTTCATTATTTAATATCTTCTAGAGAAATATTTCATCTAGATAAATAAAGTAGGTGTATTAAATATATTATTTTGGTTACAGTTTTTTTTACGTATGTTGGGCTTTGGTTGTTATCTCATCTCTTATGTCTTATCAATATTGAAGTGGACATTTATTTTTTATTATATAGTCAAAAAGTAGCCGCAAAGTTGACATATGGAGGCGCCATGTAATAGCACAAACTACTGTCGATACAGCATGCTGACTTATTTTCATGTCAACCGATCGAACCACTACTGGTCGACGGCTACTCCAAAAGATTTCTACAATGAAATTGTCTCTATCATTAGGAAGCCATTGCCATAATCGCCACGCATGGCGGACGTGTAGGCGATCGCAGTGTAATGGCCATAGTACTCAGAGAGTCACTGCTGCCCGTTGTCTAATAGATATTCTATCGGGACGAGTTCTACGTCGGCTGCAACCGATTGTAGAAATATTTGGAGCCGCCTTTGTGCAGTAAGGCCTCTCCAAATATTTCCACGATAGTGGACAACCATTAGCAGGCCAATGCTATATTCGACACGCTTGGCGGACGTGTTTTACGATCGCAGTGTAATGGAGAGTCACTGCTGCCCGTTTTCTGATATTCTATCGGGATGACTTCTACGTTGGCGGCAACCGATTGTGGAAAACTGCTGGACAAAGACCGTCTCCAAAAGATTTCCACTATGAAATCCACCATTAGAAGGCCATTGCCATAATCACCACGCTTGACTCGTGTTGGCGACCAAAGTGTTAATGGTCATAGTACTCAGAGAAAGACACTGCTGCCCGTTATCTGGTATATATTCCCTTGGGACGAGTTCTACGCTCCCCACGGGATGAGATGGGGCGGCGATATTCTATGCCATCAGCCAAACAGCAACTAAACTTAACAGATGACTTAACCTAATCGTAATGAAACCCGATCGTAAAGAATACCCGTAAAAACTTCATAGATATTCCGCCATCAGTCTGGGACCCCGACGTGGGCTTTAAAATTATAACACCTCTTTTGTATCGGAGGACGAAAACCGCGTGTTGAAAAAGTTAAATATACCTGAATCGCATTAGTTCAAGGCCCATTTTTGGACGAATGCCTCCCCCTAAGAACCCCCCTAAGTCCCTTTCTATATTTAGGTTTGAATGAAATTACAATTATTTTGTGTTAGACATAATTTATCACTTGTTGAAAGTAATACTCCACCAATTTATTTCATGCTGTGCCGAGATCTAACCTGTGACGAGGCAAGTTGACTAAATTACTAGGCCAAAGAGGTCGTTAACTCTCGATTACAAACATAACAATGTGTTATTCATCTCGAGCCTATATATCTATATAGGTACATATATTATTTGAGGTTACGCAATAGTTTTATTGAAACGGCTCCTTATCTACTTTAATGTTCATCAATGAATCCGTTTACTGATAATTGTGCAACCACAATTGCGTGCATAATTGACCATTACGTTATAAATTATTATAAGATAAAGTCGAAACTTCCTTTTGGAAATATTTGCGAGGCTGCAAGCTCTCTCTTGCTAATTTGTGCGTGTTAGTGCCTACATTCTTTACTGTCTGCTTTAAACAAAATACGTTTAGTTCTCAGAATTTTAGCACAAAAGGCGATTTGTCCGGACTACGTAAATATTTCTAAGAACTGGAATAACATTATTATATTATTTTGCTAGATTTTATCAAGTAAATATGAATATTGTATTAAATTTGGTGGATTGCCCAAGGGATTACTCGTCTAGCCGAGGATAGCCTAGCTCTGTGTATGGAGGTCGCTGTTTCGACACTCGCTCCAGACATATCCTTGAATAATAGGCTAATTCATAATACTCTGACGTGAGTTAGGGAGCTACGCGGCCATAGACAGGCATAGATAAAGTGCCGTAAACCACGAATCCGACTAGAAAGTCTTCCAATGAGGAATTATAATCTACTATTGCCATCATATAGGTATGCTAGGTTTTCAGATTTACATACAATATAATGTAGGTACATAAATAATAACAATACTGTGCATGGGTAGTTCCCAACTAGACACCTACGCAGTTACGTTACATCTACAGGTCATTACACCTAAATAGGGATAAGTTAGGTAGGTACTCGTTAAAATCCTTAATCATCGACTGTATACGTACTGAGTGCCTCTTGTTTCTATTACCGTGAGGACAAATTGCGAAGAGAAAGAGGACAAAGCGCGGACAATTTTTTTTATTTCTTATTTTTATAACGGGCTCTATTTAAAATCTCAAAGTAAAAACAAAATCCAAATTGCCTTAAAACTAATGAAGTTATTAATAATAAGCATTTGATGTTAGATAGAGAACGCGCTATACTAACATGTGACGTCACTTGTGGCGGAGCCATAGAATCTCCATACTAACAGTGTTGTCACGAGAAAGGGAGAGAGCATTCCTACCAACGACTTAAAATGCTTATATCTCAATAGTTCATCAGCCGATTTTAAATAATGTTTGTGTTCTGAATTATATTTGTGTTAATTTTTAATTGATCTCTACTTCTGTACCAAATTTTGAAAAAGATCGGTTCATTCGTTCATGGGGAGTACGATCAGGAACGAACTACATGAGTCGCCTACGAAAGAGATTCCTTAACACTCAGCTCAATAACTCCTAAATGTATTCTTACCAGATATAACATTCTTTTTATAACCGACAGCAGACTACTTAGTATACGGCTCCAGTTATCCGTAGGTAAATGTCATCCTAATAATAGCCTTTTATAATGTTTCATGATAATTAACGTGTTATCACTGTATCTTAACAAAAGGGACCGCGCGTCACGCGTCACTCGAAGCCTAACGTGGTAGAACTTTTAATTGAATAAACCGCAACATTGTGTGGGATTGTTGACGACTTTCCCCTTTGTTTTTTATTGAATTTCCCGTAATCACGTGTATCCTTCGCTGATTACACGGGCTCATGCTTCATTACTCTGATAAACTAAATTTTGTGAATGTATTATTATGTGTCAACCCTTTGTGGCTCTGTCCATATTGTAATGAAATAAAATTTATTTAGCACTTGCGTAAATACATCAACGGAATCTGGGGATATTTTATATTTCCGTGAAATATCTAGAAATCTGTGACGAATTTTCTGATATAGTAAATGGAAGAATGAAAGCTTATTTTAAAGTATTTTTAATAAAAATAAAACAACATTTCGTGATTTTTGTGTTTTAAATAAATGGTTTTTTTTTAATCACCGTAGAAAATTAGTATGATAATAATAAAACTTCATATCTTCATATAAAACTATTAATTATAATTGTAATTGATTAAATTTAATTATTAATAATAATCAGTGTTGACCATCGATTGTTCATACTTAAAATTGAATTGCCAATGTCTTGCCGCGGTATGAGTTCCCATATTCTTCGCAACTATTCGCGAAATTGATTTCCGGCCTCAAGTTTTGCGGGAAATCTCTCCAAGCTTTTGATTTGAAAATGTACCAGGCATACTTGATAGAATTTAAGCTTGAACATCGTGGTCTCGAAGAGTGTGCGCAAACCGCCGTTCCATATAGTAAGGAGTATACGATAACGCGGGCGAGTTTCACGTATTATGTTCACCCAAAAGTGCTCAACGCGCTTAACCGGTTCAGTGCGGTAACCTAGCAAATATCTCGTGGCGCCTCTGAGGAGCCAAGCGCGTGGCAATGTGATGGCGCCTCTATAGCGACATCTACCATGAATTGTAATTTACCACTTCTTTTAAGTTTCCCACTGATATTGAACGTAGGTAAACCATACGCCACACGTAAAAGATTTCCATGACGCCTCTCGGGCGCCATCCGCATTGAATTAGTTAAAGAACTCTCACCTCAAAAAATAAACTATAAGCCTAAAATATTTTAGGATTAAGGTATCCCTAGATTCTGTTCTGTATGAACATACGCTTGTACTTGTGTGAGCCAAGAAATATTTACAAAATGTCCTTATTTTTTCTTCATTTATGTTACAACTGAATGAGTGGAATTGTATACATAATATTTTTCCAATATTGCACTTTTGCAAGGATTTGGCATCGGAAGGTCGTTACCGACGGGGTTGCTCGGCCGTAAGTTTTTAATTAATCGGGTTTGGGATGTTTTTAAATTCACATCAAAGAACTTATCACACATCAATTTATATTTTGTTTTTCTTTAAAAAGACAACGCCCGCATTATTGGATCTAATACATGTGTCGCGGGGTACTTTACATACATATAATAGACTGACTCAGGTCACCTATTTATGGGTCATACAAATAGTTGTACGGTGCGGGACTCGAAACGGCGAGGCGACTGTCTTAGCCGCTGCGCCACACGTGCAGTCACGTAATTAAATAATTTATATACCAAACATATATAGGTAATTTAAAAAAAAATAAAAAATATCGGAAATCGCTGATAAAACTAACCTAACCTTAGTTAGGTTAGTTTTAGCATATCTTAGGTTAGAACATTTGCTGCTCAGATAACAAAAGTTGGAGATAAAGATTTTGCTGTGCAATCAGTATGTATGTTTGCTTAGAATACGGAATTTTTGTAATACAAAATGATTTTTTATATTTTATATATAGGTACTTTATTTGTAAAACAGGTGGAAGTTTTATCCCACTTGACCCTTTTGATTAAAACTAACTGATAGGTGCTTCCGACTTGTCAGTAAGTGGATCAGTAACAGCTGGTGCACAGCTGTCTGTTTCCTTACGTCTTCCATGAGGCAGATTGATAGAACTTTACCGAAAACTATTTTTAGCATTTTTCTTTAGTACGAGCAGACACATCCATCAGTCAGATCCCGCAGGAATAGGCCTGTGAAGCCGACAGCTAACGTTTAATAAACTTTAATAAAAATCTAACGCGTGTAGCGGAGTAGAATGTAAGCTGAAAAGGATTATTTTACATTGAATTGAGAAAGTGTAAGAAGGGTTGAATTAAGAAGTAGAAGGGCTTGCCGAAGATGGGGTAAACCGAGGAAGCGCCAACAAGAGCATAACTCCTAAATCGAATAGATAGAGATATTTTTGCAATACAATGTATTTAGAAATACATTTGAATCTTTATAAGTAGTCTGGTTGCCATAGTACAGGCTCTGCATAGATTCCGATGGCAGTGTGTTAGTTGTCGCAAGATATTAGAATAATAAATATAGAATAAAATATATTAGTGTATATGGCGATGGTAGAATTAATTTGTGTATATACCATTTAAAACAATTTAATAGTACTGATAAAGTCATGTCGCCCTGTCTGTTAGACTTCGATGTTGTTAGCATAATTGGCGTCGACTGTACAGGCAAACTCTTAGTACCACTAATCTTACATAAGTACATTATATTTTCTCAATATTATTCTCCTCCATTCAAGGAAACAGTACCGAAATATATTTGTTTATGTATTGCGAGGAAACACAAACTAATCTATATTTTACACACGATTCATGAATAAAGTTAAACGCTGCGCTTGAGATGCAATAAGACGCCGAGCCGAACACAAATATACATATAAAATGTTACTCATGTAGTATATAAATAAATTATTACTGTTTTAAACGAAATATAAAATCGACGAAGTGATCCTGATAGGAACAAAATTTGAAGGGGATCATTCCCAAAGTATGCAAATATTGTTAAAAAATATACAGTCCAATTGATAAAATCCTTCTTTTGATGTCGGTTTATGAATTTACTATAAAAACAATTCAAAATCTAATCATATTATTTTAATTTGCCCTGACTGCAACTATAATTACATCATTTTGGGAAGGAGCCGAGACTCTTACACTGCTGGCCCTATATTAACCAAACATAGCTAAGAACCACTGCAAGGAAAATGCTTATAAATAAACGATCCGTTTGAGGGCTACAATGCCACAGACACAGACATCGACGTTATCCTTATAACACCCCTCTTTTGCGACGGAGGTTAAAAACCACCCGGATTTTCTCTTATCTATACTGTTTATTGTTAACTTGCGGGGACCTATTTTGTTCTTTATTCTTTCAACGTGTCCAGAACATGTCAGCTGTGAATTTATGAATGCCAAGTAGGCATTTAAGCAATAGCTTGTTAATATTTGACATACATTCTGTTCACGTCGAGTAGTTACAGGTATGTAAATTGGGAATTTCAGCTGCCGGAGGTGTCTCTCGTAGGTTATCGACACATATATTCAAATTTATCAGAATATATCATGGACGCAGGAAATATATACAAGTGTGTTGTTAGTGACGCACAACAACTAGCAAATAGGTTGAAATTTTAGTGTTTCTATTGCTCGTCACTGCTCATTGATCTACAAATGATCGCTTCCTTCGATGATACGTGTAGGAAGTGGTTACCTTAGTGTCAGAGTTGTACAAGCCGACACGGCCGGCACGACTGTTGTTTAATGACTACAACCGGCACCGAGAGCTTAACATACCCTCTGAAGCACGGAGACGTATAGAATTAAACGCTTTAGCGGTGTCCCATCTATGGTCTAACCGAGAGCCTAGATGCTTATCTTCCCGATCACTTACGTACCGGTGGGAGCATCTAGCTATGACCGGTATTTTGTTACGATTGGAAAGTTATTAGCTGCAAGATATCTCTAGAAGCCACGGGGGTGTAAGACTTCAATCCATCCTCTGCTGCTACTGAAAATTATGTCAGAACAATAAACAATATCTGTTGCCTACACTTGTGAAACAGGGGTTTAGGTTCCTCTCGGGGCTGCGGTGGCAGTATGAGAAGTGTCCTCTACTGCCGCCACGTGCCTGCAACCTATTTGTGGCGTAGTCTCTGTGCCGGACTGGCAGGACTCGGCAATAGAAGAGCACAATCCAGAGCTCTAACAGGGTACATGTCCCGACCATCGGGGACATGGCGCTAAACGGGGGCACCGGAGCAGACTACCCCTATTCCCGGGGCTCCTCCTCCAATTAGGCGCTAAGAGAAGTCCACGGCAGGTTAGGTTTAGTCGGGCTGAGTCCGACATACCCAGACACTTTTGGCGGATAGCATGCGTAGGGATTCCCACTGTCTTATCAAAACAAAAGCCTTGCTACTTACCACCTTGCGCCCACAAATTTCGGGTTCGCTCCCCTCACAGGACAACCATTTGTGTGACCCATATATCATAATATTGTGTTGGGAATCTGGGTGTACTTACTGCCTGTGTATTGTACAGACGCCAGCACATCCAGCTGCTCCAATCTGTCAAATTTCTTTTATAGATTTTCAACTTTTTCACAAAAGTATAAGGTTCACTTTCAATTGGGAATATTTGACAGATTGGGGCAGCTTGATGTGCTGGCGTCTGTACATGGTAATTAAATTCAGGGATATAAGTCGCGGGTGTTGGCTTATAATAAATTAATACCAACAGCGTCTTACACATGTAACATCTCGGCTCTAGAAAGTTTATGTCAATTAATTAATATGATTCAAATAGACAATAGTAACGGAAGTAATTTTGCATTTAAGCCGTGCAATGACGCAATGTAAATTCATACGACAATTGAGCTCTTGATGTAATTTACCGTTCGCGGACTCGATAAGACGACAGATAAGCATAAACTTACTTCTGAGAAGGTTTTACTCATGCATTATATATATGTTTATTTATCTCAACACATGTACATAGAGTGGGATGATTTAGGCGCGGTACGTATGAAGTATTTCTCATTGGAACATAGTTGAAAATAGCGTAGCTTAATTGAAAGAGGTTAATAATTTTGTCGTTATTTTTTTTAATAGTACGATAGTAGAATACATTAAATTAACTAGCCCTGCTTTAAACACATAGAACTGACATAAGTTATCTTTTCTCTACTGCAACCGATATTTAACTAAATCTTTAGGAACATTCCGACAGCATTCAATATTAGAAAAAAAAGGAAACAAATTATAATGGATGCGCAATATATGTATAACCTCGTAGAATTGAAGTAGCTAAAATTTGCTCAGTCAATGAATTACAATTTTTGCTTTGCTATTTAGTTCACATAAAATAGAATAAAAATAGTAAAATTAAGGTAAAAACTAAAATAAAATATATAATAGGGGATGGGAAAACACAAAAACAATAGTATAATATTTGCGTAGCAGCAAAAATTACCTTGTAAGTAACTTATTAGTATAAGTTGTTTAATCATTGTAAATAAATACAAATAAGCAAAATAATATAAAAGTACTAAGTTAAATAAGAATCGCTTACACACTGCGTTAGCCGTTTGTCGTGTAATATGTTTCAGAACATTGTAAATTGTACGTAAATAATAAATATAAAAAAATAAAATAAAAACAAAACGGTTTTTTTAAGTAGATAATTATTCATGTTTCTGTTGTAGATTTCGGCAGTCGGGTATTATCTTAAAGTAAAGCCTAATTTTCAAGTTAAACCGTGACCAAAAACTAGTTAACTCAATGTATGTTATACTCGGCTTCGTAGGTATGTAGACGTCTAACAGAAATGAAACAAAAACCAATTGGTTCCGATAACCGCAGAAGTTATTTGGAAATAATCACGTATTCACCATTTGCGTAACATTAGTAAACAGAACAATTACTGGCGGCTTCTGGTACAGCAGCTTCGTTTTGTTACAGAAATACAGATATATAATAATAATAATATATTGGGACATTATTCACACACGGCCATCTAATCTTAAACTAAGCAGAGCTTGTACTATGGAAACCAGATAAATGATATATTACATATACTACTTTTCTTTTGTAAATACATAGATACTTATATAGATAACCAGATGTGCTCCGCGATTTTACCCGCGTTAAAATTTACAAATTATCCAGGGTGTCAGCTAACTCCATACCAGATTTTATTAAAATCGCTCCAGCCGTTTAGACGTGAAGAAGTAACAAACATACATACTCGCAAACTTTCGCCTTTATAATATTAGTGTGATAGTGTGATTATACCCAGACTCAGGACAAACAAATATGTTCATGGACACAAATATCTGCATGTTCTGGGTGGGAATTGAACTCACGACCTGCGGCGTGAAACGCAACAATTTTCCATCCACGCCAACCCGCCCGGCGCCCGTCGTTATGTACTAAAACTATATCTGTATTTTGTGAAATCCATGTGAGTTTTTAGTATTACCAATTTGTTACTAGGTATCACCAAGTTGGTATTATCAATGGAATTCTCTCCGCACCCGTGTTTCCTTCTACCTTCGACATGGGGTCTTCAAAATTTGCCAGTACGTAATCCGCAGTATCTCCTGGTAATATATGGACATCTTTTCATACTGGTTAAAAGACATGCGATAATATTAAACGTACTTTAGTGAGAGAAATAGAGAAACGATTGAAATTGTGTTTATAAAATGGAACCTCAATCCAAATTACCTTTAACCAAGTCACTGCGCTCTGACACGGCAGTGTGACAACCAAGTTGGAAGTATAAAAGGGTGATGACCTAGGAATATAAATACTTATGAAAAGAAGTTTCTACCTATTCTAGTTTATTCTATAAACTTTACGATAAAATCATATAGAAAGGGAGTTTTAAAAAGAGAATGAACAACGAGTAAAATATAGTGTTAGCAACTTCAGAGTGAAGAGTGGAACGAGTGTCGTTGCAGTCTATATAACCCATCGGAAATCAGTGCGCCTCCTAGATCAAATCGATTAGAGACTCTCGCAACACTGCACAACCGATATTTCGTACTCGCCGGTCGAGAGTACGACCGCGAACGCGTCGCGACCACCAGCATCCTCCATGACCCTTAGTTTGCATTCGATCCGATGAAATGCCCGCTCCGGACCTAAACCGGTAGTGAGGCCCGCGTCGCGTATTAACGTAGAGCGAAAGTTGCACAAAACGTCCCTAAATGATCCATGATCTCTCGCCCTCTCCCCGCCAGTAACCGCCCAGAATCGAGGTTCTAACCCCACAGGGCGTGCCCTCCGGCGCTGGTACTGTAGTTTTATATTTTGCTAGGCGGTTAGAGCCCACGCTCACCCCTGTACTCCGGTGAAGCAGTAAAAGCCGAGAGGCTAACTGCACGCGTCAAAAAGTGCGCCTCCTATTTGGCCGACAGGCGTACGCTCGATAACTTCAACCTAGAACACCGTGTATTATTTCTTGTCAATTTGTAAAATAATTATTGTGTAATAAGAACAAGTTTATTCGTGCTCGTTTTTTTTAAATTAATTAAATTAAATTCCTAAGAATAGTTTATTAAGGTACAAATGCGTTGTAATCAAAGCATTCAAAAATGGCACAACTAATACATATCTATCTGTCCCCAAACGAGGTAAATCCTGTACTATGGCAACCAGACAACTGATTAAATTAGTTATATACTCGTATATCTAAATACATACATGTTATAAACATATTATTCCCATACACAAAACAAATATTCGTGCTCATCACACAAAACTTTGTCCTAGGTAACACTACCACGTCATACGTAGAAGACGCCCGCCGTAAGTCTTATAGACAGGCCGCTTTTACTAGCTTATATGTACCATAGCCTAATAAGAGCACCCTGTCTATAATACCATTGTAATTATAATGTATAATTTATTCTTAACATAAACCGTAAGGTACTCCATATTGTCTTTGCCATCTACTTTAGGGTAATCAATTATTTACAAATAATACACCGCATCGCTATGAAAATGATTATGCCGAAGCATTAAAGACATGTAATTATAAATAATATTTTATTGACTACTGTTAACATCGTTATGTACCAAGCGTGATCTTAAATATTAGAGTTGGTCGCTGTTCAGCTTCGGCGCAAATAGTTCGACGTTGTAGATACGCTTCAGAAGGGGGCATGATAAGCACCAGCTTTCAACGTGTGCACTGATTTGTAACTTTTCAATATAGTCTACAGATTTCGCATCATCCTTTCGAAATGTCTTTAAACCACAAATCCATTACCACTCTAAAACTTGTGAAGTTTAGAATGACTATCTACTACTCCCATTTTATTAACAATTCAATATAGACATATGTCTCTACAAACTTTAATCCAATGAAATCGCAGAAAATTGTCACGTGACGCTATTATTCTGTAATTTCATTGGCTGAACGCCGAGATATTGCCGTATACACTCCCCTGCTGATGTGGATTTAAGACGTTTACGAAATTGCGTACCTTGCTGTAAAACCATGCATTATATATCGAGTTGCCAATCCGAACTTGGCGGTAATTGTTTATTCTGAAGTGTTACTTATCAGTTCGCTCTTTGAAGATATTGTATGTAGGAGTGGTCAGTTGCGTAGGCTCAGTTCTCAGGATATGTTAGCTGTTCCTAATCATAAACTACATTAATCATCGAACGACACTAGAAATATTTTAGAACATGGGTACATGCGATTCGCTGTTCAATATTTCGATTGTTAACATATGTTGTCGAACATCCAATATGGGCTTCTGTTCTATCAGAACATTCTCCCCAACTATCGGAATTCAGAACGGTTCCATATGGTTGAAATCAAATGTGTACGAAAACTCGCCGCTTATAATATATGTATACAAGTGAGCTCCGCTTTTATTAAAGAAACTAATATTAGCCCACTTCCACAGTAAATATTTTGTAATGGTATTTGATGTATTTTTTGTTTTGAATGATTTATTGTATTAGCATGATTGATTGGGTTTGCTTGAATGAAGCTTTTCGGAAGCTTCGGCACGGTGCAAAGTCCTTCACCGTATTTCAGTAAATACGATCTCCTCATTAAGTGACTATCTCCCTTTCTCTTCTTTCGATGTTCCCTGGACTCATACAAGCATAAGGGCCAGTGAATCATCGGTGTGGAAAAGACAAGCCTATTGCCAGTTTAAGACACTGGTTTTACCCACCCAGACCCATACTTCTGTTCAAATCAGATGCCGTCCAGGGCATGAGTTGGGGTGCTGATATTCGTCGCCGTCAACCACAGTGCATTTAGCAAATACATTTTTTGAGTATTGCTGCCACAGGACCATCTCATTAACATTACATGAGAGCTGTAACTTCTTACAGCCCAATATGGGAATAGTAAAGGATTATCATGTTTTCTTCTTAATTAATTGTTGTTATATACCATGTGACATATATACATAAACAGGGTAACTTAATAAGCTCAATTTACTTCCCATAAACAACCAAGTATGTTTTATCGTGGAAAACATGTGAAAAGGTCATTAAATAAATACCAAAAAATATTAATGAATTTAAAACTATATGTATTGTTAATTCGGTGGCATTTACCAAGTGTCTTAACCAGTAGGAACTTTGTTAATATTTAAGCGACAAACATCAACACCTTTTGTTTGGATGCAAAGCTCAAGAGGCCACTAAACCGAAAATCGTCTACTGCTGGAGAAAAGCAAAGGAAATGCCGCATCCTACTGTTTCAATCGACCTTCACAAGATTGGGTCCATCTTGTAGAGCCTGCCCACGCTGCATCTTCCGGTCCATGGTTGCCAATCGGTTCTCACTTTGTGGTTATACTGATTAAGATAAGGAGCGATATTTTGTTAGAGATACATGGGTAGATGGATTTCCTTGAGTATCTGTATGCTACATGTTGTATGTGTCCTAAATAGATTGTCGATATGTTATCATATCAGTTCCTAACTACAATAAATGTGCAGCGAAAGAGCTTGAACCCAGTGCACTCGGTACAATGACGAGTACTAGCATGCCGACATAATTATATCTTATACTATCATTTTATAGTTGAATTTTATATTGTTATCATTGGTGATACTAAACTATGCTAACATATCCTGTAATTCTTTGAACTTTGTTCTCTATATTTTGGTATTGTACGCCTCAAAGATTGCCGTCTAAAATTGTTTGTATAGTTTTGTTTTTTGCATATAATTTTTGATGATAGCACTTGTCTCAATATGAAATCATACTCTGGCTTATGATCATGGATCAGGTTTAGAAATGTTTGGTCTCATTCTTTAGGATGTAGAATGACAAAGACAAAACATTTCTAAAGTTGATTTATGTTGCCAAGTACGGGTAATAATAGTTAGTAATTTATGTCTTTACATCTTTAGGTGTTTATTCGTTTTTCAATTTTTGTTTATCAATATTATTTCATGCTTGGTCGAGATTGATATATTTTTTTGTACATTTAGTAGTTATGATTTTATAGTTATTTTTGTTGACTATAAAACTTTAATGACCTTGAACTTAATTCTAAGTGTGGGTTAAAAGTTTTCCTTAATATCAAATTCAAGTATTTTATTATCTATTTATTATATAATAATAATGTTATTATTATTATCTATTAAATTTCGGGGTCATTAAAATTTTATTGTGTATTAAGTATAGTTGTATTTTTAAACACATTCGCTTTTGTTTTATTAGCCTTATCCAATTAAAAACCCAGATTTCCATTTAAAGAATTTATTTTATCGAACTATGGGAAATTTAAAGATTAAAGTTTTAAAGGCACAGTTTTGTGAATGTTCGATGATCGACCATGGCTGAACTAGTGGAGAATTGAGACATAGCAGTTAAGGACTAGCCTATCCCACGTCCATAACAGCATTATTGCATACAAAGATCCTCTGAGCTCATACGTCGGCTGAATTCAATCTTATTCAGATGCACTCCATTAATAAATTGACATCCACAGGGAGAACTTGATGGCAGTATGAACTCGTAACGAAAATTTCCTAACGCCGTCTGATCCGTCTAGCACCAGACTACCCTACTAGGCATCTATGCATCTGAGCAGTTCCACTGGTCGCTTATTCGTACGTTACCAAGCCGTGCCTGATTGTGTCGCTAGTGTAGCAAAAGCGAATGGTAGCTATGCATGGGTGTAACGTGTGTTGGACGCGCGCAGCGGCGGAGCTGCCCCCGCGGCCGCGGACGTGGGTGAGTACGCGAGCTACTGCGCGCGCATCCACGACGAGGAGATCTACCACGACCTGTGCGTCGTCAAGAGAGACTCACGCGACCTACCCACGCCGCACCCGCCTGCTTTCACCACAGTATGCTAGCGTTTTATTTTTTTTTATATTTTTTGGTTTTGGGTTGGGTGAGGATTGATAGCGTGATGTACTTTTTATTTCCGCATAAACAGAATTTGCGTTCAACTCTCATTCCTATATATTTTTAGCGAAAAATCTCACAGATACGGAAGTAGTCGCGTAAAAATTCCAGTAGAACGGACAAGTAAAAGTTAAGCAATTCGTGCTATACTGTTACTGAATTATTCATCACGTTATTACTTCTTACCACGTATTAATCTTGTTTTTACCACACGCCTATAACGCACCTGTTAGAATTTTTTGCCAGAATCATAGTCACCAAATAAGTCTAGCAACCGCTTTGATGTAATCGATCAAAGAATTTTGTATTTAGTTTTAACTTGTTAAAAAGTTGTAATTTTACGTTCAACTAATATATAATGTTATAGTTATTAGTGTCAGTGTTACGTCAATAATTGAATCCATAGCTCAAGAATAAAATTTAAGAGCCACCGCATAATTTACGAAGAGCTTCGCAAAGCAATGATGGCAGTGAAAATTGTCCTACGTTGCACTTTATCAGATTTGCGTGCACACCGGCCTTAATTTGGAAAACTATCTTCATAATCATGATTAGATCATGATGTCTCCTTTTTAGTCTTATTGTGTAATTCTGAAACAAGTTTCTGAACAAAAAGTTTCTTTACTATCGCGTTCTTGATAAAAATAAGTGAAATTGGATTGCATGTGTGTAATGGATATAAATAAATGGCGAAACGAGTTGTTTGTGGATAGTCTTACCGGTTGGATAATATTATTCCCGACTGCCGATGTTGGAAGGAGGGTAATGTATTTATTTACAACACTTGAATCTACATATCGTAAAGTTTGTGAGTCCATTTAATAGTATTCCAAGAGGTGTTAGATTCTTACCTTTACTTACCAGTACGAAATGTCGTATATAAATAGCAAAGTAATCTGCAACACAATGCTTGTTATGTTTAGGGGCAAAATAAGGTCGTAGTAACAATATTTTAACCTTTGTCATTTCAGCATCCTTAATTTATTGTACTGAAATTTAAATGGATTATATTGAGTGAACTGGAAACAAATGAATATGAAAGCCTCGATATTAAGCGATTGCCGAACCCACCTCTGCAAATTAAGGAAAACATTTGAATTTTATCCATATTATGTGAATTTCTTCATATGATATGTACAAAAATATTCTCCTCTGATTAGAATTCAAATGAGTGACACATTTATTTTAGATTAATCAAATTTGTACCTATCCCGAATGTTCGGGTTTTATTTGTGTTTATTTTCTATTATTATTTTTTAATGTTTCCGTGTGTAGTTACTCAAAAGTTTATTTTTATATGTTAAATTATATTGTTCCCTACAATTAATTAAAAAAAGCTTTTTAAAGTAACCGAGAAAGTGTAGCGTTGCGTATATGAATAACATTGTAGTTTTGGAAGCGAATACAATGATAACAAAAATAATGTTGGATACTAAAGACTATTGTAGTCTGGTTAAGTCCACTAAATATAAAAAAAAAATTTCGTGTTGTGAAAAGAAAACATACAAAAGTGAATAATTGTTCTATATATTCATCAAAAGTGCTGACGATACTTTTAGATCGTATAAAATATCTAAATGCGCGGTCGTGATAGCTGCGCGCTGAATTCTAGGCCTTAAGAAATTCAATCTTCAATTATCATCATATGAGCCGAAAGACGTATATTCAACTGCCAATTCAAGATTACCATGATATAAAACAATAGTTATTCATTAAGTAAAAATGGCATCCAAACAAACATGCCAATTAGCCGACGCGCTTTGTATGAAATACAATCCATTTTTCTGCGTATTTTGAAAACGTATGTTCTAGAAACTTGGACAACGTGTCTATTACATTACATGTTTTATAACTATTGTCTCCGTAATAGATATCTGCTTTGTTGCCTGTAGTTGCATGTCGACACAAATTTTGCTCTAGATATATTATATTTGGGTCAATATTCAGTCGGTTCGTGACGCTGTACAAACTTGTAAATGTAGATAATAGATGGAAGTAGAACTAGAATGGTAACGGTCTTTCACCTTTGCTTGTAGTGCACTGCGGGATAGGCTCAACGGGGCTACTCTACTAACCATTTTAGTATTTTACCATAAATCGACCTATCCGTATAATAACGTTACCTCTGCATAATCATTACTTTGGAAGAGAGCGATTTGAAATTTGTCTAGTACACACGGCTACATAACAAGCTATATATTTCCAATATAAGCTGAGCTCTCAGTGTATGAACATCCTATACAACGTCATCTGCATATCCTGGAAATGTATATATAGCTTGATATGTAGCCGTGTGTACAAAATCAGCAATAACTTTTTCTAGTAATTTGATTATTTTAATATATAATTTATATATAATATATTTGTATATAATAATCTATACAAATAAATAAAATTGAAGTGTCTGTTTGTAATATTGAAATAACCTATTTTTACTACATGTATGTGAATATATATACGGTACATACTCCAAAAGAATTTTTTTTACAATTTTTGTCTGTCTGTCTGTCTGTTTGTTCCGGCTAATCTCTGAAATGGCTGGACCGATTTTGACGGGACTTTTATTGGGAGGTAGCTGATGTAATAAGGAGTAACTAAGGCTACTTATATTTTTGAAACAAAAAAAAAACTAATTAACACGCGGACGAAGTCGCGGGCACAGCTAGTTTTATATAAATAATCAAATGGCTAGATAAATGATGTAATATGTTATAGCTTATATAAATATATAATATATGTTATAGACAAATTTCAAATCGCTCCCCTCTAAAGTAATGATTATGAAGAAGTAACTTCATTCTGCGGGTAGGTCAAAATAGTAGACGTAACTTAAGGAGCGCATCTACACATGAAACTGATTTTTTAAACAAACTGGGTTAGTGAAGCAATCCATATAAAATGCTTCAGCTATTCTTTTATGGGAAGATTTTTTTTGTATTTACATGTCATGGGCAAATTAAGCTTTTGTAAATACGTCGACTATTTATTTTATACTTTATTATACACAATCATTTGGATTTATGTAATGGTGTCTGAATTGTCACATGTGTTTCTATACAAGACTACTAAGTTACATTCAATTTAAGAGAAGAACTCATATATAACCTAAGTGACTGTTTAATTGTTTTTAACAGACTTCAAAAGGAGGAGGTTCTCAAGTTCACTGGTATTTTTTTATATATTTTCAGTACATGTGTTGAAAATGAAATTGTTGTTCTTTTCTTTTCTCATTTTGCATATTTTTGTAGGAGGTTGATTAAAACTCGATTTTTTTCACCGCCTAACTTTTAGAATCCAACATTATCAAGTCCTCCGTCTCACCTAACTCACACTCACTCTATGATTGCTATACCATTCGGATTTCAGAGCATCCCTAGTTCTATGTAATCCCAACATTTTACAATGAAATTACGTTACGCGCGTTACAAGTCAGTCGCCATTTTTGTCTAACACATGTTCTTTTTTCAAATTGGTATTCTAAATTTTCAGCTAGCAACATCATCGCACAGCTTAGAAAAGAGGGATTATGTAATAAGGGAACTGGTTGACACTGAGAACAATTATGTTGATGTGTTGGGAAAGATCGTCAAGTACTTCCTGAGGCCACTGATGCCGTATCTGAAACCTCAGGATATGCAAGTTATATTTTTCGGAGTAAAGGTAAGATTATGAATCCCATGCTTAAAAATAGCTTTCCCTTTTCAAATAGGGTTACCAGTTTATAAAATACAAAAACCGGGCTCGGAGATGTATGAGGCCGCGATGTGGTCCTATAAACTGGACATATCTTTGTTAACAAAAAAAACATTTTTTAATAAAATCCGCTGAAGTACCGCGTGTAGTTGCTCGCTGTTCGGTGCGTTTCGATCAGAGTATTCAAAGTCTAAAAATAATTTTACATGTTGGACACAATAGAAAAGAAATATTACTTTAAAATTTTTGATAAATTTAGAACTCTGTATTGGGCATTGGCAAAACCACTATCGTAGCAACTATGACAGAGTAGTGAAAATCCGATAGAAAAAGTAGATTAGCATCTTAGAATTCTGTGTTTGTATAAAAAACTAAGCATTAGAAGTTGGGAAGCGAGAAAGCTCCATGTGCCAAGTGCCACCATACGTTACACAAGAAAGTTGTTGTGCTCAGTTAAAACATTTTCTAGAATCAATTAACTACGTAGCTATTTTCAACCTGAAGTGAACCTATTCCTTTCTTAAAAACTGGCAACACATTTGCGGACCTTCTGGTGCTGCGAGTGGTTCTGGGCCGCAAACTTTAACATTAATTTGAACAATGACATGGCTACAGGAACTTCACGAGACCCACTCAGGTCTCCTTCGGCAACTGAAGTTGGCTACTGAAGCATGCGTCCCTGGCAGCGGGGCCCCGCGGCTCGCCGACGTGTTCTTGGCGTGGCGGGAGCGACTGCTACTGTACGGAGACTACTGCTCCAACCTGACCAACGCGCAGGACACGCTCAAGATGTTGGACGCGAGGGACGCCACCTTTAATAAACAGCTAGCGGTGAGTTACTTGGCCCAAACGGCTCGATGTTGTATTAATATGGGTGATTTCATGGAAGCTCTTTCCTGGGCAGTGGTCATATAGTTGCCACCATATTTTCAACTCTATTGACTTGTAATAAAGTTCCAAACCAACAAATTAAAAATATACCTACTGCCTTATAAAGGGTTAAATCATCCTCAGTTATTACTCAATAATTTATTTTAACCTACATATGACATGCAAACTGTCATAATACAAGATATCCTTACCCCAGCGGATTCACAGAACCTAGGACGGATCGACTACCACCAGCTGGGTCTCTGTTGTCTTATGTCACAAAAATATTTAATACTATAGTGAGCTTTACCTCTTGTTTAACAAAGTTTAGTTTTCATTACTTGAACTGCTAGCTTGTGACCTTATAATGCAATAATGGATTGAGGAATCCAAGGCATCTTTTTCGATGTAAAAAAATTGATTGACACACCGTAAAACTTATTGAAGCCGAATTTATATACAAGGTACGAAATGCATGTATTGGTGTTCTACACGTTGTTCAGTTTCATAGGCAAATTAAACTGTTTCATCCATTTACACCTAGTATATTAAGTGAAGGTGGTAGTTAGCCATAGTGAAGGTGGTAGTTAGCCATGTTTCGGAGCAATGCCGACTTTGAAAAAAAAAACAACTACAGTAATTTTTTTTTTTATTTGTAGAAATGTCAAAAGGAGCACAGTGACGGCCGGATACAGCTGCGCGATATACTGTCGGTGCCCATGCAGAGGGTGCTCAAGTACCACCTGCTTCTAGACAAATTAGTGCACGAAACACAACCGGTAAGCCACCTCAACAGCTTCCTATTCAACCTTTATATTGTTACAACATGGTTCCGACTCATCAGAGTCTATTAATTATTCATCACGGACATAATTGGTAACTACTAGCTGTGCCCCGCGGTTTTACCCGCGTTAAACTTTATAAATTATCACAGCTCCTCCCCCGTAGGTGATAGCGTGATAATTTGTACCCTATATGTTGACCCGACTTCTTAGTAATATTCATGCTAAATTTGAAGTAAATCCATGCAGTACTTTCTGAGTTTAGCCCGGACATACATACAGACAACAGATAAACAGACAAAAATTCTAAAAACTATATTTTTGGCTTCGATATCTATTGTAGATACATACAATAGATATCGAAGCCAATAGATATAGAAGAATAATATAGTGTACATGGAATATTTTTTATAAAGGGTACTTGTACCCTTTATAAAAAATATTCCATGTACAGTTTTGACTTTTCTACGATTTTATTATATGTATAGATGATGTAATTTACTACTGCAGGTTCCTAATACCATATGAAATTATATAGTCACACACCCCCACGCACCAGATATATTCATCATACACTTATAGACGTGCACAGCTGGATAAAGGTTTCCCCCAAGGGTCTCCATACTGGCTGGTCTTGTGCTCCCCGCATCCACCCTTGCAAGATCGTCGGGCCATCTTGTAGGGGGGCTCGTGGTGGTCACTCGGGAACCTTTCTGCCCCAGCGGCGGTTGGTACTACGCGCTATGTGCCCCGCCCACTGCCACTTTAGCTTGGGACTTTGGCAATTCTTTGGGCTATGTCAGCTAATTTGGTACGCCTATGGATTTCGACTTTTCTGATTGAATCGCGCAGGGATACTGCGAGCATAGCCCTCTCCAGTGCTCTTTTCGTGACCTTGAGCCTTCGTATGTTCCATTAGTCATCAGTGGCAACACCCACTGGTCAAAGAGTTTCGACTTGAGACACTACGGTATTTGGGACGAGAAGATATTGCTTAGGGTCTTGAACACTGCCCAGTCGGGTAAATTCAGAGATTTTTTTGCTCTTATGTCCCTCTATGTATATCGGATTGTGATGTGTCTGTAATGTGTGCCGCTTAACGTATTATTTTATTTCGTACAGAATCATGAAGAGTTCCGAGGCTTAGAGCGCGCCAAAGAGGCTATGGTAGACGTCGCGCAGTACATCAACGAGGTCAAGCGAGACAGTGAAGTGCTTGCGCTGCTCGCCAAAGTACAGGTAATGTTAATTATTTAGAGTATACAGATTTAGTAACCTTGTATACAAGGTTACTTCTAAAACACCAATAACCTCGTAGGTTGTTAACACCATAAGCAACAACTTTTGTTCTACAATTTTGTTTTTTTTTTTATTTTGTTTTCATACAAAAATAAGTATTAATTTCATTTCCCGCTTGAATGTTTATAACTCTACGAGTATCTCAAAAATGCGTACACGCACGTGACCTTAGCGTAGTTCGCGCGTCGTTCTTTCGTGTGCGAATGAAATATAGACCTACAAACGTCACGACAATACGTACAGCAAAAAATGCAAATCATTTTATTTTCATATATTGAGTTATGTCCGAACTCGTAGAACAAAAGTTGTTGCTTATGACGTTAGAAATCTAGTCCTGCGAGGTTGTTGGTGTTTTATAAGTAACCCTGTGTATTTGTATTAAAATCCAATTCATTCCATTAAATTTACATCATTATGTAAAAATGCTCGTTGTATACATACTTACCTGGTTATTGCCAGTTTTCAACGGTCTGTAAGTGATCGTCGTGGTTAAGCACGTAGACAGTCTATAGATGGGTGACCGTCAAAGGGGTAAGAAATTTCTGAGCGTCTCGTGCGAGTCGTTAGGCAGTAGTCGTCATGTTCTGACAGCTTAGGTGTACTGGACAGCTTGAACATCCCTGAAACTTGGGTAACAACTGCCTATATACGATATGGTAAAGTAAATTAAGAACCAAATAATGCAAGAGCCGATTTCTTTGATTTTGAGTAATACTTGTACCAATTACTGACGAAAAGTGTCCATTCCCAATATAACCAAACAATTTTGCATCTAACATCATTACGAAAAAGGTAGTTTATTGTGAATGTAACTTGTAGGAGAGTATAATAGACTGGGAGGGCGGCGCGCTGGGCGCGGGCGGCGCGGGGCTGGCGGCGTACGGGCGCCTGCTGCTGGACGGGGAGCTCAAGGTCAAGGCGCACGAGGACCAGAAGCTGCGGCTGCGCTACGTGTTCGTGTTCGACAAGCTGATGCTGCTGTGCAAGCCTGTCAAGGTTAGTGAAAAGTGTTCCTTAATAAAATGTATCATCAATTATGTAGGTACGTAGGTCGTAGATGCTACTATAATATAATAAATATATAATAATATATCTTGGGACAATGTCACACAGATCATCCTAGCCCCAAACTAAGCAAAGCTTTAACTATGGGTACTAGGCGACGATATACATACTTATATAGATAGATAAATACTTAAATACATAGAAAACATCCATGACTCAGAAACAAATATTCGTGCTCATCACACAAATATTTGCACTTACCGGGATTCGAACCCAGGACCACCAGCTTCGTAGGCAGGAGCACTACCAACTAGGCTACGGTGACCGTCAATATCGCGCTACTGAATACTATGTAGACGTATGATATTTATTATTTGCAAGAACTGTAAAACTATGTACACCTATATAGTTCATTATTGCGACGTATTTATTTATTATATAGGATTCTTTTTTGTACCAAATTTTGATTGATAAATTAAATTTCAACCAATTTTATTTCAAAACAAAGGTCACACTTATTTAAAACCTACTAGAATCAATCGCCATTTATAAGCCGCCTTCCTGCTCGTATCCCACTTCTTTATGCACGCTTTGGGAGTAAGCTGGTGAATGCGTTACGTGAGCATTACGAAAAGTGTGATCAGGCGAGGCGAACGCAAGGAGATCTAACTGACTCACCATAGGAAGAGAGAGAGTTACGTTTCGTATATTACTGTAGGGACGAGAGAGAGGAGCGAGCACACATCTTCTTTCTCCCTTTCTGCCATTGCGAGTTACGTTTCGTATATCTAAGTACCTCAGTCATGTGGTCTAAGGCTCTAGACAGACGGACCGCATTTCAACTGCAATTCAAGCAGTTCAAGTGCAGTTTGAATGCAGTTGACACGACTGCAATAGAACTGCAATACCGAACGCGCTGTCCGATTGCATTTCAATTGCAGTCGGCGTGCAGTTGCAGCTGAAATGCGGTCTGTCTGTCTAGAGCCTAAAGCACACTCGTTTTGTCCAGGACAACCAGTACTCATACCGAGTAGGCGTCCGCCTAGCCGAATACAGGGTGGAAGAGGGTTGTGGGAGGAGAGCGCTGCGGGGCGACGCGCGCTGGGCCTCGCACTTCTACCTGGTGCGCCGCACCAAGGACGCGACCTTCACGTTGTACGCGCGGACAGAGGACGCCAAACGGAAATGGGTGAAGGCGATACGGGATGCCATGTAAGTAGAGTAGCATAGCTGTTCAACATGTTCAACCGTACATAAAGAGGCTTTGGCTTCAAATTGGACTAAAATGTTACGGGGGTTTTCTGTTAAGAAAAACATCTAATAGTGAATTGTTCGATGGTCACGTTTCTTAAAGCATGTTCTCTTTCTAGTCGTGACGGATAGCTATCACATCTTAATTAGACTGAGGTAAAGAGCGCACCTATGAAGGCAGACTCTTGTACTATAATATCTACTGCGTAGTTGGCTAACCTCCATTACGATTGCTTGGTTTAACCAGAAGCACTATTATGAAAAATTGTCAGATTCAACTGTAATGTCCTCCTAGGCGCAGGTCAGTCGGTAGACCAGTGTCAATATAGTTTAGGTACCTGTGCGGAATATTATAGTGTACAAGTGCGTGCGCAAACTCAGGAGCACTTTCTATTCCATCACTCTCATGATCCAATGGGACGCCTAGCGACGGGAAATAGGCCAGGTACAGGACCAATGGCTTTACGTGCTCTCCGAGTCACTGGCGTATAATACCGCCAACTCCCAGACTTCGGGCTGATCCATCGAAAATTTTAGAGAAATATTTCATTTTACAGAAAAGTCCCAAAATCGCTTTTGGCTCGACCCTTTTTTTGTGTTATATTAGGTACGTCATATCTTGGCTGAAGCTAGATTATGTTTTCTGTCTGCAGTGATAATTTGGAACCACCTGGGTGTCGGAGTACGAACCACAAGTTTGTGCTGCACACATTTGAGAAGCCGGCCACGTGCCATCACTGTTCCAAGTTCCTGAAAGGAAGAATATTTCAGGTAACAGGGTTTGCTTATGAAATTTTCCAGGATAGCAATGGAACTACTGGGAAATCTCCACCTCGACTAAATTACCCGTTTTCTCCCACTAATTCTACTGAAAAGTATTACGGTAGAACCACATGTAGAAGAAGTGGGAATAAAGAGTCCTACTAGTTTTACTATCCTACGAGGCATACCTTTTAAGTTTTGTCGATTGAAGAAAAAACACAACTAGAAATTTATAGTACTTTTTATTGTTTTTCAAAGTATTCACCACGTAGTATACACTTTTCCATTCGCTCAAAACAGTTATTAAAACATTTATTCCACTCCAAAGTGAGGTTGTTCAAAATGGCTGACTTGAAAGCGTCGACTGCTTCTTCACCGGACCTTGGACCCTTTGACCACGAAGACTTTTCTTAATTTAAGGAAATGTTAAGAAATCGTTAGGGCTTAGAACAGGAGTGTATGGAAATTCTTGACCGGACGGTCAAGAATTTCAACATTTCCTGCTTCCAATACTCAATCATTTGACGAGCGCTGTGTGAGCTTGCGTTGTCGTGGTGCAGGATGATGCTTAGCTTGGCGATGACTTGTGGTAAACAAACTGTGGTATACCACTCTGCATTAACCGTTCTACGATCTTCAAGTGCCATAATCGCAACATGGCCGGTTTTTCCAAAGAACGTGGCCACCATCTTCTTTGAAGTGCTTCGAGAACGAACAACTTTAGTCAGCTTTGTCATGTAGATTGTTGGTTTGAATCAGGATCGTAGGCATAGATCCAAGATTCGCACCACTGATGATGTCGTAGACGTGATTTGACTCTCCTCGGTTGAACCTTTGCAGAGTTTTCTTACACCATCTGACGCGGGCCGCCTTGTGATCGTCGGAAAGCAGATACGGTATCCAACGGCAAACTAGCTTTCTCACACCAAGCGCTTCATGTAAGATCTTCTGAATGGTTGTCTCTGAGATGTAGTCTCTATCTCTCGATAAGTCACATGACGATCATCGAGAATTAGTTGTCTCGCAGCAATGATAATATCTTCAGTGAAGGCGGATTTTAGGCGCCCTTCGCGAAATTTGTCACTAACACAAGTACATAATGTCTACGCCGGAATTCTAAATACCAGCGTTCGACAGACCGCAGACATGGGGCTTCCTTACTAAACAAAAGATGTTAGCTCTTCAAAACACTGAAGTCATGTCAGGCCTCTTCTAAAGTTGTAGAAAATTATTGCACGAACATTTTTCTTAGAAATATTCATTTCCGTTTTCAAAAGTACGTAACCTGACAGATTATCGACGCTGTGACTAAACAATAGCATAAATCCTAATACTTTCAACTGTTTTGAGATTCAAAATTGATACACATTCGAATATAAAACAGTTCCAAATTCAATGTTTGCTGGGAAATATGGAAACGACGAACTTAAAAGGCATTGGACTTGACTATGCATGTATGGATGTTTGTTACTCTTTCACGTAAAAATTACCAAACAGATTTTGATGAAACTTTGTAGTAATATAGTTTATATATCCGAATAACTCCTAGGCTATCATTTATAATGTTTGACGCGGGTAATACCGCGGAGCACAATTAGTTCAGTTATATATTTTATCGTAGGACTAGTGAGAAAAAGTCTCAATAGTTCTTTCGAAGGATTTTTAGTAGAACTAGTGGGAACAAACTAAATTATGTACCTAAATTGCTAAACCAGGTCCCAACTGAAAAGGTCCAGCGAAATCATATTACTAAGTATAAGTACTAATTTATAGTATTTAAAATATTTATCAATCTCTCCTAGCTCAGACTAACTCAATGTGCAAATTGTATTAGATGTCTCACATTATTTTTTTTACAGGCCCTATGTATTTCGTCAAACGAATCCGTATTACAATAATGTCCCATATTCTGTCCTGGATTTAATTCGTTTCGTGAAAGAATGTCACTTGTAACGTCTTGTAATCACGCCACTATATGAAGTTGTTTGTTATCCAGGGCTACCTGTGCATAGTATGTAACGCGTGTGCACACAAGGAGTGCATCGCGCTGTCGGGGCGCTGCGGCGGCGGCCTGGTGCCCGCGCCGCCGCTGCCTCCGCACCACCACCAGCCCGACCAGGCGCTGCACTACTACATGTGGTACGTAATACAGCATCGCTCTCGTGTGCACAGTATGTAACACTGTTACTAATGGGGCCGATGTAACGTCGCGCAGGTACGTGGGCGACATGGGGCGCGAGACGGCCACCACGCGGCTGGAGCGGCGCGTGGACGGCACGTTCCTGCTGCGCGTGCGCCCGCACGTGGCGCACGCGCCGCACCACCCCGCCGACACCAACTACGCGCTCTCGCTCAAGTACGTACCACGCATACTGAACTCTTTGTTGTTGAAGGTGAGCGCAGTCAACCTCCTAGAGGAGGTTGACTGCGCTCACCTTCATTTAAACGCGACTATGAATAACTTGGGCATTAGAATACCCAAGTTATTCATAGTCGCGTTTAAATGTGAAATTTAACATATTTAAGATGTAAGGAAAATTCAGGCAAAGGTGGAACTGATCCAGCTGGTGCGGTGCGGGCAGCACATCATCTGCCTAAAAGGAGGATTCAATCACAAATATTGTTTTATATCTTATCTTTTTTTTACCAATAAACTTATTATTATATCATCTGTGTGACAGATTACCTTAATAATCAGCTAAGTAGGCTTATGACCTTGACAAAACAATCCTTAGGTGTTTTTGTGAATGATGCCGCAACATTATAAAAGGCCTCAATATCTACATCTTGAATATCATGCGAAGCATTAGTAACCTAATCATCATGTCAGCTGAATGATGTCCACTGCTGAATAAGAGCCTCCCCTAAGAATTCAGAGAAATACCATAATCGCCACGCTTGGGCGGCGATCGCAGTGTGATGGTCATAGTCACCGAAAATAGCTGCCCCCTTTTATTGAAAATATTTCCTCTGGAAGTCTTCTACGCTCCCATGGGATGAGATGGGGTGGTGATATTCTTGGCCGACAGCCACACAGCCCTGCATGCCGTCCATCTATTATTATTTAATAGTAACAATAGCTTAAACCATTACATGATAGCATCATTCCTAATACGTCCCTTAGTTAGTTATTTGAGCGATAGGTTTCCGCACTTAGCTTCCTAATTGGGCCATTGTACGTGATACTTGTTTGGCTACTCGAGACATTTCAGTTCCATCCAGAAGTCCAGGAGACCAAGAAAACCTGGCTTGAGGGCCTCCTGCAGTATCTTCGGATCATTCAGGAATTTTGCCCGTTGTTGGTAAGCAACACTCTTGCAGTGTAGCAGTACGTGTGCTGGTGTTTCTTCATTTTCAATGCACAGGGGGCTGTCTGTGACGCTTGAAGAGGTGTTTGTTTAGTGTGGACTGTCCAGTAATTGTGCCTATCATCCTTCCTGTTCAAAACGTGCCTTATTGACTTGCAGGACGGATAACACGGTGAAGCATATGCGCGTGTGTCGCAAGCCCATCGACCAGGTGCAGCACTACTTCCTCTCAGAGTCCCGGTTTTTCCGGAGTATAGTGGAGCTCATCACCTATTATGAGAAAACTAGTCTTTCAGAGAACTTTGAAGGGTAAGTCTTCCAGTTATATAGCGCAAATAATGTTTTAATTTAATAGAAGCTTTAATATTACATTGTTCTTATTTATAATATTAAATCCCGTTCCATATTAGCCTTTCGGCGTGCAAATGTCTTACACATAATAATTATTTTAAATTTATTAGAAATATATATAAATCAAGGTTGTTTATAGAAATCAATTACTAGTAATTTACCATAATCAATATATTATAGCTTAACCTTATCGTATCATTAAAATATTCATCTACTATAAAAAATAAGTCGGGTTTTCCTTCCTGACGCTTTAACTCAAGAACGCACGGACCGATTTCCACGGTTTTGCATTCGTTGGAAAGGTCTCGGGCTCCGTGAGGTTTATAGCAAAGAAAATGTATAAAATTTAACGCGGGTAACACCGCGGGGCACAGCTAGTATGTGTATAAAGCTTTACTTAGAAGGCATTACAGAGAGCCTTTTCTTAAATTTACTATTGTAATGTAACTCTCAATAAATTACCTTGCAAGCTGTTTTGAGGTAATTTATTGTACATAATAATATCTTTTGTATATAATAAGATCCCCGTTGTCATTAAAAAAATGTTGATTTTAGGATAGCGGACAAACAGTATATTAATCGCACAAAACGAACAAAATCGCACGTTCTTCGAAAGTGCGGAGAGTATCCTGACAATGTGCAATGCAACATGTATTGTGCGAGCGAGATAACTACACGCTGAAACGCAGCATTTAGAGTGCAGTTATCTTGCTTGGTGGATATGTCCCAGTTCTTTACTATTTCTTTTTATAGTAGTATTTTTCGTTATAAGACAGATTCCACTCGATTTTTCTACAGATTAAACTCAAATTTACGCTGGCCATTCCGACGGGTAGTAGCGACGGTGATCCACGACTTCAGGCCGCTAGAGATGTCTCAGCTGGCGTTGCGGCCCGGAGCTAAAGTGCTGGTGCTCAGTAAAGAGGGAGACAGTAGAGGATGGTGGAAGGGTCGCACATTGGATAAGGTAACATTACATTACTTAATATTTTTTGCCAATATGTTTCTGATTAAATTTCAGGGGTCTTTCATGATCTGTTCTTAGTTAAGCTTTCTTCATTGTGTGTCGCTGTTAATCCTAGCACACAAGAGTTGCAGTGATGGGAGTGTGGGAGAAATTCCATGTCAGTCAAATTCCCTATAGAATGATTCCCATATGGGAATATGCCATATATTGCCACGCTTGGCAGACGGGTTGGTGATCGCAGTTTGATGTTCTTAGTTCACAGAAAAATTGTTCTTTGGTAGGCATTCTCTCACGCACCCACGGGATGACATGGGGTGATGATATAATAAGCGGTCACCACACAGACAGTGGGAGACATTACTCTCATATAACAATAAACAAAAAAAAAGTTTTAATTCATCAGGCTTTTCGTTCTTTTTCGTTTTGGACTTTATATCCGAGGGGTAGAGTTGAATTTAGTGCGGTCCCGTATAGCCCACAGCGTAACAGGGATTTTCCGTTTGTAGTATAAGATATGAATCCATTTCGCTACCGCAGGGTGACAACCGGTCGGGCTACTTCCCCAAGGAGTGCGTGCGCGAGGAGCCGGAGTGCGTCGGCGCGCTGGACTGATGTCAGCAGTGCCTCGCCGCGCGCGAGCTGCACTTCGCGTGCCCCGCCCGCCCCGCGCCCGCGCCCGCGCCCCCCGCGCCGCCCGCCGACGACCTCAGCGACACCGCCGACCTCGTCTAGCTCCGCCGGCAGGGCAGTCGTGAGTGTACCTTACTAGTGCAGGAGTGCTATTATACAAGACGTGGCTGACTACCATGTCTGGGGCGACGCGGCCTCATAGACTCTACCGTATAGGTGGTAGTTAGAAGTTGTGGAACTCTATAGTTAATCGAGCCGTATTCGGCCAAAAACTCGCCAAAATTGGAGGGATAAAGCAGCGCTGATGTATATAGGTCATCGACCGCTGATATGTGTAATTATTAGTGTTAGTTGAAAAGCTCTCTGCACGAGTCAGATGGAGGTGGAATGAGGTTTTTAGATGAAACGCACAAGCTTTGAATGAGAATGTGAATAGTTTGTATTTAATAAAGGAGCTTGGTATTTCACGTTGTCAAAGGATGAGTAATGTTATGTTTGATCGAAATAATAATTGTATAATTACCAAATTTAAAATCACTTCTTAGAACTTCAATGTATTTTATCTGAAAACTATTGATTATATGCAGTCATGTGTCTTATACAACGTGTAACTAATAAAAGGGAATATATAAACCTGTAAACTTGCAAAAAACACGAAAAATTTGCCTAATCCTATTGGAAGCTATTTTATGTGTTTTGGAAACTAAACTTCAACGAATTCAGTTTTACAGGTATATTGAGTTTCCATATTATTACTGTCACATGTTGTATAGTATAAAATGAAGTAAATGGTCTTGAATATAGTGTGTAAAAATAATATATACGACTTTCCTGTATGGTGAGATAAAATATATGGTATGTACTACCTATAACTATATATAAAGTCAGTTATAAATAAGACATGTAAATATTGATAGCTAATTACGTGTGAAAATTATGTGTAAATAAATATACGACGTTAGTTGGGTGTTCCATGTCCAAAAAATATATATAAAAATCAAAAATATTTACAGATGATTTAAATACTATCAATGTGTAGGAAAAATATATTTAAATGGTCTTCAAAGTATCACAATCAACTCTTTCCTTATAAAGTAGGATGGGTTGGTGTTGTCTTGTTCACACATTAGAATTTATCTATTTATGCTGTTTGAGACAGCCGATAAAGGTAATATTCATTTCTTATCTCGTTGTTTAGTATTAGTTTATGGATAAACAAATATTAAGAAATTAAAAAAATATATTAGTCGACAAAATATAATTGAATGACAATCTAAAACAGTTGCTCTTCTATCCAAATTGATAATAAGTTAGATTTAAGTAATTGTCAATCATACACTATAACTTTAAATGTTGAATAAACATATAAAAAGATAAAAAAAATATATAAATGTCTCTAAACATACTATGTGTAAAATAAGGAGTAGAAAAGAATTTACCGATGAAATTGACCAATACGTAGAACATCAGTTTGGCAAAAGTTTGTGTTGAATTAAAAATTGTTTGTCGAGCATTTAGCAAACTAATGTATATCTCCCAAGATATGACGTGTTGAATTAAAAAATAGTTTGTCGAGTATGAACAAACTAATGTATAACTAAGATTTTCAGAGTTACTTTGAGCTCCATAAATACTCCATAGTTGATATTGTACGTTTTATTAATAAATAGCTGACCCGGTAGACGCTGTCCTGCCCTACGAATAGAAAAACAACTTGGAATCTGATCGCAGCGCCAAATAGCAGGGTTTATTCTAAATCTACTATAAAAATATTCAGGGACCCGCTCTAACACACTATAATTAACCAAAATAGGTCTGGTTGTTTAGGAGTGCAGTCAACTGTACTGTATCAGAGATATTGATGTTACGGATTTAATTATTTTGTGATTTTCATACTTTACCAATGCGCAAACGTTCTTCTTCGGTGGCAACACACATTTCATACGAAGGCTATTTACATTACGGCTTTGTTGGAAAATATTAGGTCTTCTTGATCGTGGCATTTTTAATAATAATACTCGCAATGTAAGAGATATTAACAAACCTCGCAGAAAACAAACAAATAAACCGGTAATCTGTCTTATTTTTTATAAACCAAAGACAATATTTTGAGTTTTATGGCTTATATACTGATTGCAGCGATTGATATTGACTGCAGCGATAAAAGATTTTTCAAAAAATATCTGCTACATTCTGTGTTGTCAATTTTGTCAGTTGCTTTTTTTTCATTTCGATGCAATTATTTCCTATTTACTTGAATTTTCCCAATTTATATTTGTGTAAATTTTGATATTTTAATAGTTATCATGCTATTCTTGGGGGCGACGAATCCAAAAAATCAGTGTTTATCAAAATTGGTGTAGCCATTCTTGAGTTATAAATGGTGTAAATAACCCACCGTTCTTTTATGTATAAAGATTGCAGTGAAATCAGATTTCGTGAAAGAAAATATTACATATGAAAATACCCAATATATGTTACAGTACATAAGTAAAATGATATTTAGCAGAATATTATATAGATTATTGTAAGTATATTGTTAATACCAATATATTTAAGTAATTTTATTGTATCACTGTTGTGTATAGATAGTATTCACTTTTGTGGATAAAATTATTTAAAGTTCATTGATATATGGTTAATACTACAAATTATTGTGGTTACAGTTTTGAATGCCGTGTGATAATTGCATTAGATATTGAGAAAAGCTGTCTACGTCGTATGCCAACTACAAATAATTGTCATTTCTAATTGATCACACAATATTTAACATAAAAAATACTTACGTAGCTCAACCTGAAGAACATTTAGATCATAAATTTATTTCCATTCAATCTTATGTTCTATGTGGTTTGAATCAAACAGCTTCATTAGACTTATTTAACAAGATATAAGAGTTTTATGATGCAGACGCCATTTTATATTGTATAATAAATATAAAATGGCGTCCACGTATTTTCTTTAATTACCCTCATAATATCGTACCCCCAGTGGAAAATAGCATAAGTAGTGTTACGTTTATCATTTTCGAGTAGCGAATTTAGAGTTCCATAAGCTGAATTCTATTGATATTATTCTTGCATTATTTCGACAAACGCAACAAGAAAAATGTATTTAAAAAAAATTCAGCATATATAACTCTTAAATTGATGATGAAGATGATAAAATCGATAGTTTGACGTAACACTACTTTTACTTGTTTTCCACTGGGGGTACGATTTGAAATGAAATTAATTGAATTTTAATGTGGTATATAGGTGTTATAGATATTACAGAATGAGTTATCCACCTATGACCCGCCAAATTGGCATACAGTAGGAAATAAAGATTTGAATAATAAACAAATTTATAATAATTTAAATACACAATCAATAATGTTGCCTATTTTTATTGATTTCTACAACGAACCGAATCTAGCTGGGGCATTATAATTTCAACATTAATTTGGAAACATATAGCATTTAAATAGTGTGTAAGATGCGATGTAGTAGATGTGCAACTATGTTCGAGACAAAATCTCTAGTCGTATGAATTGGGCTTATTAGCAATCTCACTTGAATGTTAGGTTATTGTAAAATATTCCAAAATTTTGAAAAAAAACAAACTTACTGGTATTTGTTGATAGGAAAATATATCAACTAATTACAACTTTCTTAATTATGATAAAACTAAATATATGTACATTCTTATCAGGATATTTATGACAAAATATACATTAAACCAATTATGTATTCGACTAACGGATGGTTCTAATCAATCATTCTCTTGCCCATGTGCCCCATAAATTTTCAAAAAAAAAAAACACTCATTCAATTCCTTGAACACAACAACAGTACGCGTTCTTCTCATAAGAGTTAAAAAAATCTTCTTCGTAGCGAGTCAGTGGCAATCTAAATTGTGTCTGCCCAGAAATTGGCTATGGGAATCGTATTATGAATACCGTCCATCCATCGGTGTCTATTATATATGTGCGCTACACAGATATAATAGATGCCCTTGGTTTGCGGGACAGCATCACATTTGCATTCTAGGCTACGATCGTTAATGTATCCCCATTTCTTTTTTATGCTAGACGAGTTCGCGCTTGATCACGATCTCACCTGATAATAACTGAAGATCGAAGATGGACCGCGCGTACCCATAAATGCCTGTTCACTCTAGCCTTGAATTAACCCATGTTATATGAGTCGGGAAACACGTCGTTCGTGAGGGTGTTCCACTTGATTAAGTCTTCCTCGTTACGACCAACCTGTGTTCGTAGCCTATTCCACGACTTCCACGCTAGCCAAGGCAGTTTCCATCCAGGGGCGAGACTTTCTGATGGTGGAACAAATGTACATCTTTCTCAGTTGGCAGCTAGCCTGTGAGTGTTCTACGCTCAGCGTAAGGACGCGCTTCACAAAGCTGTTTTGACTTTTTTCCTATGTGGCACAAGACTGTGGTTGTGTAATGGGGACTGTGCGTCACTATCCATTTATAATTTCTCATGAATGGAGCTTCCCCGTGTTATGTACATGTGTAATATGTGCGACCAGTGCACCCTGGGTAGTCAGTAAAATTCTACCCCATCCATCCCAAATTCATGAAGAAATAATTGTCATACTCTAATTAATTGACAGTTCCACTGGTGCACGGGTCGCCGTTTCTCACCGATTAAAGAAGGCTTCTTGCCTTGCCTCCTGGAACACTCCATCTCTCCCGACAGATTCCGCAGACATGTTCATTATCTGTTCGGTCAAAGACGTACTCTAGTGTATCGCCTGTTTAATATATCCTTAATATGATTTTACATACTAAAGCATCTTCTACACGGCTGCAAACCAACGTCCCAACAGAGGTCACGCTGGTGGTTGCCATCCATCTAGACTGCACAACTGCAGTCTAGATCGATTGCAACCGTGTAGAAGATGCTTTATTGAAATCATTAAATAAATTGGTCATAGACAACTAATAATTTACTGTCACTAGATTTCTCCTGCACTTCAATATATTTTTCTACACATAAATGCGTCTCGTTAATTGTTAGCAAAGTTTATTATCAGTGTCTATTAGTAAAGTTTTATGAATGAATGATTAATATTTGTAAATTAGCTCTCTCCTCGAGGATGGCACTCTGCAAAAGATAGTCTATGGTGCGTAACGATGCTTTAAATTAGGGTTATAGTAGGAACATCTCTAAACTCTCCTCAATTGTGTGGTGTGTGTGTCTCAAAAACGAGGTAGTTATATTAGAAAGAACCATTATTAATGTTAAAAATGTTATGAATAGCTCTCGTTAATATGTATGAATTTGTCATCTGCCTTATTTTGATTAGTTATTATATTAAGTTGCGCCGGAGAATATGGCATTATTGCACTAGACATCCAACGTCGCAATTTTATATAATATTTAGTGGTTTTTAATTATTTTCGTTATGTAACATAATGTTTAAACAATGATTCATTACTTAGGCACTTTGCATTTATATCAATGCATTTTTAAAAGTTGAATGACGTGAAGCTACAATTACATCGGGGTGTCTTTCGCGACGCCCGGTATGATGATTGGTAGGTAGCCATGTTTCGAGAGACACACTTAATTTGTAAAGGAATATGTAAATTGATCTGCCGGTGTTTATCGTTCGTAGCTTAACGACAGAGCCCCTACCGTACTATGTCCCAGTATTGAGTTAAGATTTACGGTTTACATTGCGACAAAGACATAAAACTAAAAAATCGTCGCGTTTAATTTAGGTAGACCATATTCCATGTGTTCAGATTTGGAATCAGTTCTCAACATTATCGAAAACACAAATCTTCTCATCGTTCCTTAAAAGTAGCTCAATTCTATACTTACAAGACTTCCTCAAAACACAAACATAGTGTGACTTAAGTGCCAAACATTCTCAATAATTGTCTATGATTCCTTATTAGTGTAATGTATTTTTGTTTTTATTATTATGCCTCGTAGTGTTCAGTTTATAAAACCCGCCGCATCGGGCAATGCAATAAATAATCATTTAAGTTTTATTCTGTAGTAGTGAAATCTTGTATAAATGGAGTCTTGGGTCACTCAGCGAATTTCCATTGAATAATTATTATCAATATTCCAAATATTTTAGGGTTATATTTAAGCCGGAACATACCTACAAGATTCCCTTTAATCCAGTCCTGTATAAATTAAAACCGGTGTGCTTTTCACCACACGCCTGAAGTTAAACTTCAAACTAGCTATGAGAGATAGATAGATAATGTAGTTCTCTTTCCCCATCAGTGATATACGAAACGTAACTCTCGCTTTCTATTTTCACTTCCTCCCAACTTCCGTTCGTCTAGCCCGATCACACTTCGGTAACGCTCTCGTCACGCACCAGCGTACTCCCCAAGTGAAGCGTTCGTAATTGTTATACTTCAACTCTATCAAATGACATTGTTAGATAATGCCTTTAATGCCTCCAAAAGTTTGCTTACAGGGGCCAGTTCTCATTGCCGCTAATGGTAAATGTCACTGCTTCGTCGCCTTATGCTAGCACGTTTCACGTTTCCGTGTTATTGGCTTTTTCTGTTAAGAAAAGTTCCCATTACCAGCTTAGAATCTAAAAGTTAGCCTTATTACTTGCATCCCCGTATCGAGAGAGAAAATAAAAAAGTCGAAGGTACTTTGCATACTCTCTTTTCGGTTGTGTAGGATTGTCGGCCCGATACAAATAGTGTGAACAAATGTTTGTGCACCGTCATATCTTGTGCGTGGTTAAGAATGTGGCTCATCATGTCAGGAGAATCATGTCCAATGCTGCACAGCTCAACAAGCTCCTCCAAAAGATCTCCACAATGGAGTTCATTAGTTCCATCATGTGGAGAGATTTGCCATAATGTCCAGACTTGGCAGACGGGTTTCCAATCGCAGCATGATGTTAATAGTACACAGAGAGACACTGCTACCCGTTCTCTGTTCTTCCCTTAGGACAACTTCTACGCCCCCCACAGGATGAGATGGTGGTGATATTCTATGCCGAGTAAGGTTGTCAGTAGCCACCAGCGAGCACAATGTTGTGCGACGTATGAGCTGGCCATAAGGGGCGGAGAGAGACCTCGGCGTTTCTTTCATTATTTACAATATACCTCAAGTATCTCAATTCTGTCTACATTCCATTCGCATAGTATTATTTTTTCTTTATACTAACTCAACGAATACATGCACAAATATTCACAAAACTTATAATAAATTATTGTTAAATCTATAGTCGAATTGTTTTCTCACGTAAGATGCAATATTATAGTACAGACGCCAGCACATCAAGCTACCCCAATCTGTCAAATTTCCCCAATTGAAAGTGAACCTTACGCTTATGTGATAACGTTGAAAATCTATAAAAGAAATTTGACAGATTTGGGTAGCTGGATGTGCTGGCTGCAATGCAATCAATGTCGCAAATGTTTTTATGCTCGTCAGTTCCTCTACATTTAAAGAAATTGAACGGCGGCGCTTCTAGATAAGGTATTAAGCTAAATTAATAAAATACGGTTCGCTAACTTCACCGATAGTAAGTTAAATCTGGCGATTTACCGTTACGCATTTCGAGGTTCAAGGCGCGGTGGCACTTTTCTTTGAAGCTCCTTTTAATTGGAGGTTTTCCTAATCGTTCCAACGGCTAAAAATGACAGCGTTTCGGTTCGCTTGACATCTTGTCTATGGTTTCTTTTTACTTCCTGTTTTTAATTTAATTAATAACCTGTGCAATACTAGAAGCAGCTATTTTTAGTTATTTTACAAGATATACTTTGGTTCCGATTTTCAAGTTCGTATGATGTTTTGAGACAGTAGCCACTTATTCTTTGTAATAATTATTCCAAAATATGTCACAATTCCATAGCAAATGCTTAGTTATTTATTGCGTCTTGGCCCTTTGGTAATTGATAGCGACAGTTACTTCCAATCAGTCATCCACATATCACGAACATTACAAATTAGTTTTAATTACACAGAGCTTTATTTTGTACAAAATCGATTGATAACGAAATAAAGTTATTTATAATAGTTCTATTCTTCCAATTAATTCAATATTTCCTACAATCTTCCATTGACAATTCATATCAAGCCATTGCAATATATTATAATGTATAGAAATTTTATGCCGGTATCATGGTATCTACACTATTCAATGTGTACCACTGAAAGAAGGCATACTTAAGCTATTCTCTGTTATAATTTTTTGCTTTAGTTTCGGACTTTATTACAAAGAAACAAGGTTGAAATTGGTATGGTCTCGTATTATAGTCTACTGACAGGTTATGCTTTATTTCAGGTTTTTATTCTCGCAAAACCAATAATGTAACAATATAAGGCCCAGCATTAAACGCGCAGCTATCTCACTCTAACATTAAGAGATTTTAAAAAAAAAACTAATTATTGTATACATTTTCCAAAAATGTGCTTCGGTCATCTTGTGATATTAATATTCCAAAATATTCAGATCAAGTTTCCATTGTCGTATTATTGTAATGACCACAATAGATAGGAACAACAATTATTCCTATTTATTTTGGTCTGTACAAAAATGAAATAAACAAATGAAAGTGCCTACACTATTTTAATATCCCAATGTGAGAGCGAGATAGCAAGTCTAGCCTGGGCCTACTTGGTAGCACCACTTTTTAGTCAAACACTTTGTTAAATACCTACCTGAAGACGAAAAGTATCACCTTAACCCATCTATTTCTTATCTTCGAATTTAAAGAGTTAATACTGTACCTACAGCTGGTTCAATGTAAATATTGTTAACTTGATGTTGTAAGACTACATTACATGGGTAATGTTTGAAATAAGTTGGCATGCACAAGTAGTGCTATCCTTTCACGTTACTATACTAAACTAAATGTCATTAGTGTCATTACATATATTCGAGCTATATTTATAAAAAAAGCTCGTATGAAAATAACAGGGCATACATAGAACTGTCAATAATGCACCGGTTGACATGTTGGGTTCTAACGTGTCGCTTATTTTCCCGCAGCATTTCGCGCCAAAACGATATTGACACAACTATAGATGCTCTGTCCTTTTCATAAGTAATATGTTAGAAAGAAATGTAATGATATTAAAAATAACGAGTGTGCTTTAGATCACGCGACTGAAGTAAAACTTCAACTGGCTATGAGAGGAAAAATATGTGTGCTCACAACTCTCTCTCTTTCTATCTTTACTAACTTATCCCTCCCTCTCAATTTCGCCCGATTACTCTTCAAGTCAAGGGCGTGTAGGGAAGTTTTACTTCAATATGTTTAGTAGGTTGCATAAGGGCATTTTTATTGTAAGCAGAATATAATCTGTCATAATTTTAACTTTATAATTGATTCATAATGCAATCAATTGTAAAGTTAAAATTATGACAGCAAATGTAATATTACTTCTGTAACAATGGAGATAGCAACAAATATATTTAATAGTTAAATGTATATCTAATGTGACACCTATTGTAACAGTTAAAATGATGAATTATATATTGTTCTCTTTGACAAATTATTGACCCACTTCTATCTCGTTATAATAAATGTATATTTAATATAAATTTTAAATGCATATAAATATAACTTGTACGATGTGTAATGTAAATAAGGATGGTTTTAAAGGAGCTGTCTAGCCATGTAACTACATCTTGTAGAACTTAAATCCATAAAGTATTTTAAAATACCGACCAAGTGCGAGTCAAACACGAAGGTTTTTGTACAATCGGGACTCGATTTGTTATAGCGGCAAAAGCTCTGTGAACATTTCGTCTTATTATGGTTCATCAGACCTAGCCCGATGATAAACAGTCGGATGAACGTACAGATAGTGCCGTTGAAAGAAAAACCTAGCATGTCAATCAGCTGATGCCATTAACATAAAGAGTCCCTTATATTAACTAATAATAATGTCCTCCTGTTTGTATCTTAGATATTCCCAAGAGCAACAGAGATAAGTTATAGTACGAAATTCTTTCTGTTCCGCGACCGCACTTTAGTTTAATATTTTTGTGTATTTGCAAATTGTTTTTGTACAAGTTAATTAGTCCCATGGAGAGGCCTCCTTTAACTACATACATGATCTGTGTTACACGTTAAATAAAAACTAGTGCCACTTATAAAAATGAATTTTAAATAAATAATGCTTGACGTATAATCACTATAGTAATATAACACTGCTTAAGAAAAGTTGTAAACAAAAAAATATATCTATTGCTTTAAAATATAATGTATCTTGTCCATGGAGACAGGGTTCCAGGAGATGTTATATAAAACATAAAATATATATTAAATTAATGATATGTGGAGAATAGGTATATAGTTGTTGTAAAATAATAGATATATATTTTTTGTATTAAGTTGGACAGCGGAAGGGGGCGTGCTGACTACGGGCACAGGCAGTGTGATAGATAGTCGTTTATGATAATAGGAGCCGTATTTTATATCTTGTGTGTAGTTGCATTTCTTTGTTGGGAGTCAGTAGCTATTAATGTGAAATAAATATATAACAGGTACAGTCAACAGAGAAGATAACTGCAGGTTTTGACATGTTTACAAATATTATACTTAGAGTAAATTAATACAATACTTGATTTTTTATGCCAATCAGGACCAAAATATGCCAATTGAAATTTTTATGTTTAGGGTTATTGCAGATGGGGTCAATATTTATACACAAGTAGAATTTTGTTCCCGCCTTTGTTTTGCACTGGTTTTATATTCACCGCACAGAACAAATTGTTAATTATGAAAATGAGATATTGTATTATTTTTTTCATGGTCATAGCATCTGTTCATAATTCATTGGTTTTGACACTTATTGCACCACTATAGAGTTTAAAATAAGATTTTCTACTTTTACTTCTATTTCCATTGGGAAAGCATTTCGCGCTCGGTGAAAAGTGAAGCACTAGATTTAAACATACCACTGTTTAAATCTAATGCTTCAATGGAAATGGAAGCACTAGATGTTGAGTGAGAAATCTTCTTTGGTGACTGTACATCGCGGTATCAAGAGGAAGGTGAAATTGAAACTATTAACTCCTAGCGTCATCATTTGTGTCCTAATTTTATGACTCGTGCCAAAATATGTTAAAATGTTAGCAGCATAATATGATCTCTTATTTTAACATGAAATAACGAAGTAACACGCAATATCCATGTACCTTGCTTCGTGCGTTATTAATTGATATTATTGTACTATATTTTATTAATACAATAAATGAATTAAACAATTTAGTTCTAAGTGTAGATATCGACTCTCTTTTCTTATGAATGTCAAATGTGTCCGATTGTGTGACTCGAATTGTTATTACCATGCAGTTGTGTCTTTATTTATTTGGTTTTAATATGTCATGAATTCTATGGTGTTTCATAAATGTTTAGCGAGTGTCGTTTGCACAAAGACATTACAAATGTATTTATGTAGTGAGTTAAAAGCATTGGGAGAATCCTTATAGAGTAAAATTTTAATTAGTTCTTAGGTGTAAGCAGAAATGTGCAATATCTTAAGTGGCCATACATTTTTTCATTCACTATCGTTCGGTATCATCTTCGAATAGAATACCGAAGATTGTACGTTAACTACAGCAATGGCATCGTGTTATCTCGCTCGTGCACTTAAATATAAACGATGTGCGAGTGTGATGTCACGAATTTGGCATTTAGTTTTGGTCCTATTCATTATTGGTAACTTTGTGGCACGTGGTATATAGGCAGTTTTACCGGCGCAGTAACTGTTTCTGTAGCGCGGTTATACTATAGCCTCTGGACGCTTGTAACTAGAAGCGCATTAATCGTGACCCTGCAGAAACAGTTAAACTCCTTTTATGTGGGACCCCATGTTATAGTGTCTTTGGAAAACTACTTTCTATTGCTTCATGCAGTTTTATTTTTTTTTGCTTGGAAGTGAATGTTCGCGGCATTAATACCTGTACAATGCGAGTTTAAAGGATTCTCATAATGCTTCACTATAATAAATAGCAGAACCCAGGTGTAGGATACTAGCAAATGGGTGCGTCACGTGCGTGTGTGGAATGTTGGTGCTAACATGTATTTTGTGTTCATTTCTCATTAAGTTCCCAGTGCTCTGTGTGTGCGGACGTGTCCACATTAGATTTATTTTAGCATAAAATGTATTTTGATATTATTTATGTTCATGTTTGTAAATATACAGAAACGGCATATCCATTGTTCTGTAGTTAGGTAAGACTCCACAATAAATGTACTGTTGGAGAATTTGTTTGTTTTTTCTTTTTATTACAACCTTTTATTTACCCTAACTTGTCTCGGTGGCTGTGATCCAATCCACCTCCTGTCTGATTTCACTCGGTCTGGTGTATGACTTTTCAAAAGCCGATAAATGCGTGCTCTCGATGAGAATGACCCGATGTGATTGGCAACACGTGTGACGTCATCAAAGCTAAAACCAATCACAGTCACGTCGTGCGTCAAAACTTGGTGATCAAAGATACATAAATTACTACTACTTAAAGCAATACAATTGCAATACTCTTAATGATGGTTAGGTTAGTTCTAAAAATAAATTTCATTTAAATATAGTTAAAAATAGTTTATTAATAACAAACTATCTTATTTTTAATATAGTAACAAAATAGTTAAAAATAATTATATAATCTTATTTATTTATTTATATAATTTTTGCCCATTTCTTTAAACAAACTTCTTCCCTACTTCATAAAAATTCTTTCTATCCCTATGAAATGCACTAAATACAATAGATATAATGAAAATGAGTGACATTTTGTTTAAAATAAGTCTAATCAAACTAAATGATCTCAAGGTGTCCAAAATAACGTTCAGATGGTAAAATTGATCCTACATTTGATCTGACGGCTATTTCTTTAAATCTCATTACAATTAAGGTAACATGAAAAACAATTTCTCAAAAATTGGCTGTCTGGATAGGAAAGAGGAGCGCAAAGACGTCTATCGCTTCAAGCGATTGAGCAGAAGTTTAATTTCTGGTTTATTACTTAATAATAGAAAATAAACGACTGTTTTCAGTAACACATAAAATTATTAGGCCACAAAACCACTTTACAACCTCTCATACCTCGACCGGTTCATCTGGCGCACACTTCCTACTCGTTGTTAACAAGTCAGTGCACCCGATATTAGAAAACAGCACGTAGTTACGAAACATCCGTTCGAGAGCAAAATGCCTTATCTTACAATCTAAACAAGTTATTGAGGAACGAATTTAATATCATATACATAAATTTATGCCATCATGACTGACCTAGAGTCAATTATACTAGTTATGAATAAATGGCCAAGAAGTCGATTCTTGGCCCTATAGAAGACAGTCAAGGAACACCGACTAGTAGCAGTAAATTGGATAGGTATATTCTTTTTCACATAAACGATAGAAAGTAGAACGGATGATCGCCTGTCCACGAAAAAGTTACAAGATATAAACTCTTCCAACCGGGCGAGTCCGGATGCCTGGTGACAGGGAACCCCTTTGGGCGTTCTTTCTGTCTGGTCACACCCTCTCACGGGAGGAGACGAGTCGACTGCGGGACTGTTTTTCCCCACGACTGAGTTTTCATACGCATGCGGTAAATACGGCACGGTGTCTGTTTCCACCGTCCGAGACAGATCAGCAATCGGCGCAGCGCGGCTCGTAGACGGCGGTTGGAGCTTCAGTATTGGGTTAGATGTTACTAACGTTTCGCAATACCGTTCGCTACCAGATCTCGGGGGAGTTTAGGCTACGGTACAAGAAGTTCTTCCTCAGGCGGTCGCAGGGGGCGTCGTCGGTGCGTACAAGCAATACTTTGACCAGGCGCCCGAAGAATACATTTTAAACTTTTTTGGTAGCGATCTGAGCTTATGCATGTATGTAGCGAGCGTTCGGACGAATTTCGCTATCGCGATTCGTGATGTAGGCTAAGACGATTAGCTGAGCACTTCGTTGATATTAGCTCTAGATCAATTTCGCTACAGTTCCTACTTAATCCGCATTTTCCAAGTCATGAGTGTTCTGGCGAAACTATATTTCAGACTGCAGTAAAATTGTGACAATAAAATCTAATAATAATCAATGTTCATTAAATGACCGCGAGAATGACCTCCTTTTCTCAAATCTGTAGAAGAAGTACCTATAGTTAATTCCAGATATTACTTCAAATCAGGCGTACTACTGCCCAGATATGTTCTTAAGTCGCTAATAGTGGATTTGATCAGTTTAGCTGGGATGGTGGGTCGGTTGAGTCGTTTGTAAGCCGCGTACCGGTGGCAGCCTCCGAAGCTGTAGTAGTAATTACCACCTTCTGAACCTTTAATCCAGAGGATGTCGATGGGTGGGACGTTACCAGCTTCTTCTTCTTTCTGTAATTGAAAACAGTTTGATTAGTAAAATCTGGTAAGTAAGACAAATTAAGCCGAACGTAAAACAATGATGTTAATCATAATGTATAGAAACTTTTCTGGTCCTTCTAACCGGATACATGTCCACGAGGATATTTTCAACGAGTTTAAATAGAGGTTGGGTGTTTAGGTTTATTTATTTATTTATTTATACTTCAGTACAATGGGAATGTACATAGGCGGACTTAATGCCAAAGGCATTTTCTACCAGTCAACCTGCGGGTAGTGCAGAGAGATCATGGTAGGTGCACTTAGGTATAAAAAACGTATTTACTTATTATAATTATAAATAATAATAATTAAGAATACTATCCATAATATATAAATATATACAATACGTACTATAAAATAAATACTATATGATTTTAAACTAATGAATACTATACTATAATACTATACTACACTAAATAAAATTATTGATGAGACATTTCTGCGTGAAGCTTCTTACAAATATGCTCACGTACTTCCTTTTTAAACGCAAAGCGAGTCTTAGCCATCCTGATTCCAAAAGGAAGCTCATTCCAAAGAAGGATAGATTTGACAAAGAAAGAAGAATGAATAAAGTCAGAGCTATGAGGTGGACATCGTAAAAGACGATTATGAGTAGAGCGGAGAGTTTTACTATGAGTAGCAAAAAGATATTGAAAATGGGGCGTTAAATAAGAAGGAGCAGTAGGAGAGTCCAGTATGGAGAAAAGTGTGGTAAGCGCTCTTAAATTTATTCGCTGGCGAATGGGCAACCAGTTTAACTGGGTGCGGTAAGCAGACACATGATCATACTTACGGAGATTGAAAACGAATCGAATGCAGTTATTTAGAAGTCGGTCAAGTTTGTTAAGAAGATCTGCATTCAGGTCAAAGTAGCACACATCACTATAGTCGACAATGGGAAAAATTAGAGTCTGCACAAGCATTTCCTTTGTTCTGGATGGAAGGAATTTTCTTAGCCTATAAAATGCCCTCAGAATTCCAGTAATTCTCTGGCTGATGCCAGAAATATGGCTTTGCCAGTTTAGATTACTGTCAATTACCAGCTGTGTGGTGACGGCGACAAATATCAGAATCAGAATATCATCACCCCATTTCATCCCGTGGGGGGCGTAGAAGTCGACCCGAGGGAATATCTACCAGAGGACGGGCAGCAGCGTCTCTCTGAGTACTATGACCATCTTTCTGCGATCGCCAACCCGCCTGCCAAGCGTGGCGATTATGGCATATCCCCCCAAGACGATTCTTGAGGGAGGCTTGTCCAGTAGTGGACTTATTTAGCTGTAATGATGATGATGATGACGACCAGTCCCAGATCTTTAACTTTGTGGCTAATGGGGATGTGATAGTTGTCAAAAGCAATAGGTGGCAAACTGCCAACATCTACCTTGCACATCATTCTTGAGCTACCCACAATGATTGCTTGGCACTTTGATGGGTTGACGGTTAATCCAAACTTATCTGACGAGATTTTCAAGAATTGTAAGTCTCGATTTATTTTAATAAATGCCTCTGCCAAACTATCGACACTCGCCTGGGTGTACAGTTGTAGGTCGTCAGCATAAAGATGATACGCACTCTGAAGATCATGAGTTAAGAGGTTTATAAATACTGAAAACAAGAGAGGTGAGAGAATACCGCCTTGAGGGACACCAGTTTCTAATTTGCACCAATTCGATAACACTTCGCCATGGCGAACTGACTGCTGGCGCCCTCGAAGGTAAGATGAAAACCACTCCAGCGCTTCATCTGAGATCATAAGATGGGAGAGGATGGATAAAAGGATATCGTGACTGACGGTATTAAAAGCATTTGAAAAATCGATCAACACCAGCACAGTGAGGTTGGTCGCCTCCATGCTGGTTCTAATATCGCCAGTCACTTTAAGGAGCGCCGTGGTGGTACTGTGCCCTGGTCGGAATCCGGATTGTAAGGGGCTAATCAGCTGATTAGATAGCACAAAATGGGATAGTTGTTTGTGGACACAGGACTCAAGCACTTTAGACAGGAAAGGAAGGATGGAGATAGGACGATAATGACTAGGAAGTGTGGGATTTGAAATCTTGGGAAGTGGACGAACGTCAGCGTTTCGCCATATGGAAGGGAAAGTCCGGAATCAAGGGAATAATTCATGATGTGTGAAATTGCAGGCAACAGTTGGTCTAGGATTGGTAATATCATGCGTCGGCTGATTTCATCGCAGCCAACTGCATTGGATTTGATGGACAGGATAATCTTTTTGATCTCATTTGAATCGACCGGGGTAAAGTGAAAAGCATTAATGTTAGGACGCGTTAGACCATTTAAAAATGTGATAGTTTGAGCCTTGGTTTGATGATCCATAGGAGAAGTATAGTAGAGAAAAAATATTAAGATCACCTAGTCGAATTGAAGTGGGTCTAAGTTACGCGATTTGCCGATACCAAGAGTCCCGAGGAACTTCCAGATACCGGCAGGAGAAGAAGATAAAATGTTGTCTTGAATATGACGGCGTTTAGCATTACGTACCATCTGATTACACTTATTCCTAGCAACTTTGAAATTGTTCCAGTTTTCATCGGAACGGTTTCGTTTAAAGTTACGAAAGGCGCGGTCCCTACGCTTCATTGCCATCAAAATCCCTCGCGTCATCCATGGTGCTGGTGGGCGCCTCACAGTAACTTTTTTGACAGGTGCGTGAGTGTCGTATAACTTAATTACCGCTTGACTGAAAACTAGTACCTTTTCATCTATAGACTCGGATTTATACAGAAGTTCCCAGTTGACCTCAGAAGCATCCTTATACAGGTTTTCGACATTTATCCGAACAAAAGAACGCAGATGCAGCACTTGAGGTTTGGGTTTGGGTGGCTTAAGGATGTAGGATAGGAAAATTAAGTCATGATGGGAAAATCCGGGAGCATCATGTTCTCCATAAGATGAGACTAAAGGCGGATTGGAGGTAAGGATTAGGTCGAGCCAAGTATCTTCACCCGAGGCATTGTGGTGAGTAGCTTGCAGTGGCAAGACATGTAAACTACTTGACTCGACTATGTGTATGAGTTTACGGGAACGGGGAGAGTTTGGAGCAAGGAGATTGGTATTTAAATCTCCCATAATGATGTGATGAACATACTCCGAACCCAAAGATTCTAATACGATTCTAAATCAGTGAAATAATCGACATTGGGTGGATCGTATAAGACACCAATAATGGTTTTAGACATTTTGACAGAAACTTCAAGAAAAAGAAACTCGGCTGTGGCAGAATAATTAGATGAAGAAATAGCCACAATCTTATACGGAAGGTCGGATCTCAAATAAATAGCAACACCACCACCGCCTTTTCCTATTCGGTCATTACGAATAAGAATATAACCAGGAAGAGTTTATTAAGTTTATTAAGAAATCAAACCTCTTGAACAAGTCAATAAAAAGCAAACTAAAGACGTACGTACACCGACAACTGCCCTCTTAAATAATCCCTATTATTTTCCATTCTTTGGTTGTCTGGAAGAGATCACATTTTAGTGATAAGACCGCCAATTGTATACTTTTTATTTACATGCTCCTGTAATGTAAGATCTTAATATTGGTGTACAATAAAGAGTTAATCTATCTATCTATCTAAAGACCAATTTAAAATAGTTAAAAGTAATTATTTTAGCTATCTACAACATAAATTACAACATTTGAACACAATTACGTAATATTCGTCCCTTGGCTCCTGGCTTACTCATTCTAATTTGATGAAGTACTTAAACCTGAAATAGGGGATCACCCTGACGTTAATTTTTATATATGTGTTTTAAGTTCTTGGCGAGGTTAAAGTGACGATGCTCCCTTCAGTTGGGATGCCTTTCTGTTTAACTAGCTTTAGAAATCTTAATTCTTGATGCAATCTATGGAAAACCATAAGTTCGTATATCAGATTCTTTATCAAAGATTATAGTATTAATAGTTTTGTTTTTACTTAATACTCAGAAATAAAAACTAAAAGGCTGCACACCTATTGTAAACTTTTTAGTTCGTGAATAAGGGCGATGTAATTAACAAGCTTTCTTCAACATTTTTTCTACGCGTAATAACTATACACGTCGTTCTAAGAAATAAGCGTAGGTATACTATATCTATGCTTTACCTACACACTACTAAGCTATTGTTGCCAACTTGTTATTTTATCTGTGGTATGATTAATCCAATAAAAAAGTTGGAATGCATTAAAAAGGTTGGTCTGAACCAAAGATATTATAATATAACAAGATTGCGCACTGAGGGAGCAAAAACGGCCCGAGCAAGAAGTAGCTGTTTTGGATGGCATCTCCTTCTAATAGAGTGACCATGCGTCGTGGAATTATGCGAATGTTTTAACGCGCCAAATTTAAAATTTTGTTTTTATGAGAATGAATAAACTTACTTTTGAAGTATAATCATACTACCTGTGCAGTGCTTTTAAAGTTACTGTTCGCCCCACTGCATACCTTGGTATACGTATTCGAGATGTTTTCGTTACTTATACTTTCTTTATTTTGTAAGCCTCTCTGCAAGCAATATAAATTAAATTATACCAAGATTATTTGTAGATTTTTTAAACGTTTGGAAATTATATAATTATTTATAGTACAATTCCCGCCTAATGTAAGTGTGAGTAGTGGTAGATATTTTGGACAAAGGCAATAGACTTTCCAAATATTATATATTCGTAATGTATCCAAATAGTTTTCAAGTATATTATATGTTTTATTTACTTATATTCTTTTTCGCAACAAGTGTTTTGAGTCAGTCGGCTATAGTATTCTAGGATAATTATTGTAATACATATATTCAATATAGATTAGATTGTGAAAATCAGGTAACACTAATAGACTACAGGCCCGATTTTTAAATTTATTCCACGGATAGTACTATACTCACTACCTTAATTGAAAATATCTTCTAAGTGGCTTAATCTAAACAACTGAGATAATTTTATATCTTTTGTTATTAATAAGAGTGTAGCAATTGTCTATTTCTTACCTATTTACTCATAACAAACACTGACACGAGGAAACAGTAGCCTCGTTTTAGTGTTAGATATAGTGAAATAGACAATTATTCATCATCATCATCATCATTACAGCTTAAATAAGTCCACTGCTGGACAAGCCTCCCTCAAAAATCATCTTGAGGGGATATGCCATAATCGCCACGCTTGGCAGGCGGGTTGGCGATCGCAGTATGATGGTCGTAGTACTCAGAAGGAAGCTGCTTCCCGTCCTCTGGTAGATATTTCCTCGGGTCGACTTCTACGCCCCCCACGGGATGAGATGGGGTGATGATATTCTGATTCTGATATTTGTCGCCGTCACCACACAGCAGACAATTATTACGTAGGTATAAAATACCTAATATACATTACGACAGGTTGGAAAAATCGTTTGTTGTAAGAGGCAACAATCTCGAGTAGGTATGCTTAGTGGCTGGTAGTGGGGAATAGTATTTTGTGTCAATGTGCAAAAACTCTAAAAAAAATGTGAATGTTATTTGTAATAAAACAGTTAATTGCTATATCAGATTATTATTTACCGGGAACAATATTCATCCATTTTTGTTTCAATTCCTCGTTTTTGGGAAATCTAGAAAAACGATCCATTAAATACGTAACGAATGGTTACCCTGTTGCTGAACTTAGCCAAAATATAGAAACATTACAAGATAACAATTACTTGTGAAAAGATATACCACTCCCCAGATGACCCTCACTTTTACACCCTTTTACGCAACAAGTTAAAACCATTTTTAAGCAAATTGGAACTGGATTGGAGCACAATACGATAAATAATTTCAAAACAAACATTCGCCATATTTGTTTACAAATTGAGTGTGGTAAACGTCATTTCTTATAAATACTGCTATTGAATTTACTAAACCCAAATTAAATGTATTTAAAAAGCTATCAAAGAATAAGACATAGTTTAAAAAAACGTTGTGTACGTCTTAAATAAATAAAATTTATTTAATTATAGTTATATGAAAACATAATCCTAGGTGTTTGACCAAAAATATTATAATGTTATATTATAATATCTTTGGTCTGAACATAGACGTGGATCAATCTCCAAAACGGGCGTATTCGTGTGATCGCTCTGGTGATTTTCAGTTATTGATATTTAATGGTAATTATGTATCACATTAGAAAGATTGATTTTCAAATAGTACATTTTTACTATTGGCCTACAATTAACTCAAATAGTTATGGAAATATTTAAGTTCAAAATTTATCACGACCAGAGCAATCATAATTGGTGCCTGAGCGATCATAAATGTTGAAATTAGTGAAACAAAAAAATAAAATTGATAAAATATGATTTATTTAGCCGTTTTCAGTCATATTCAGTCTACGTGTAACAAGATTATAAGAGAAATATATTATTTTAAAAAAGGTCAGGGCATATAAGGCCACTTACAGACGAACAGCATCTTTCTGACGACAGAGTCAACTTCAGCTGTCGACTGCGGCAACAGCAGCTGCCAACATTGGTCGACGTTTGCCATCGACATGTGGATAGCAAACGCCGACCAATGACGATGGCTGGAGTCGCCTCTGTCAACAACTGAAGTTGGCTCTGTCGACAGCAAAGTATATATCTTAACTTTTTTGAGACGTATGTGATATGTTGCTAATTGTGCTTTGCGGACTACCGGGACAGATGATGGAGGAAGCACTGCCAATGCATGTTACTTCGGTCGTCCGTTCAGTAGATCTTGTTATTTTTCTTAGTTTAATAATCGGTGAGACGGGTGAATCAAAATAAGACAAATTTTCGTATTCTTTAAAGGTTTGTGGAAGACAGGACCTTGTCTGACAATGAACTTTTACACGATTAATAATTTTTAAACTCATTTCAACATCTTGTTTTACAGTTTGCAGTATATCCCTATGTTTTGTTACATTGTTGGCTAGAGATGATTGAGGAACATTTGAAAGAGGATGACGGTTCTCAGATACATCTATTGCTGGCAACTTATCCAATAATTTTCTTTAAATAATACCATCGAGAACTCTGCCTACTTTTCTTCCTGTGAATATTTTGCTGTCTTGTAGTCAAATCATTCATTGGTAGTACTGTGTCCCGAGCTTATTCCTTTGTTAATCTCTCTTGACTTTACAAGCCATTGTGCGTATAATTTTTTATCTTGGCCACTCTACGCTCAGCCAATTTCTTCTTAAGACGTTTTTCTTCAATAGATAATTTGTTTCGAGGCATGATTTCAATCTGCAACTAGACTCACGCCTGTCTCCCAGAGGGGTAGGCAGAGAAAACGGACGTCCATTTATCACGATCCTTGCACACCTCTTTCGCTTCATTTACTGACATTATATTCTTCATACATGCTCGCCGGTTTAAGGTACTTCTGACTTGACCTTTCCTGAGTAGAGAATGTTCTAAGAGGTCTTCCCCTTCCAGTTGTACCATTCACACAGGCCAGGTATACTTCTTTTGTCAATCTTCTTTCATTCATCCTTTCTAAATGGCCAAACCATCTCAGCATACCTTTTTCAATCTTTGTGACTACATCGTCTTTCACACCACAACGCTCTCTTACATCATTATTTCGAATGCTGTCTCTCAAAGTTACATCACACATACTTCTCAGAGCTCTCATTTCCACTGCATTTATTTTACTTTAATTCTTTTTCTGCCATACCCAACTTTCACTTCTATACATTAAAGTTGGCACTCCATCATGCACGGCCATTCAAGCCTTCTTTGAGACTTGTCGGGAGAGAAGACCTTTCTAGAGAAGACCTTTCTTATGTAAAATTAAAGTTGTGTTAGCTAAATGTCAATATAAAAACTGATAAAATACGATAAAATCCGTTTATGGACCAAAAAAACCCAGGAAAGGTTATAAATTAAAGGTTCTATGCATAGTTCATAATTTGTCTTTGTAACAGTGCGATACTACTACTTAAAATAGATTTATGACGTACAATTAATGCAAAATATCATCGCTATGGTCTTATTGGACAGAGCAATCACAGCCATAGCGATCAGAAAAAGTCACAAAATCATAAATATAGCCGAATTTAAAAGCAGTAGAAAGTTGTGATTACTTCTCATAAAAAACATCATATCCATGACTTAATTCATAAAAGAAACACATTCACATACTTACTATTTAATTTAAGTAACGTGCCATAGCAATCATATAATTCGAGAACCAAATCCAGAGCAATCATAAACTTACCTTCGTAATGTTGCACACAGGTATCCTCCTGGGCGATTAGACCACTGCTGGTGTTGCCCCAGAGAAGGGGAATAGAGTTTCTATAACGCGTTAATAGGGATGAGCGCGATGTTTTGCGTCCGCGCAGAGCGATGAGATAAGATGCCCGGTCACGTTTTAAAATTCAAATTGTGGCAAAAGTATTATTAATGTAAGTAAAAATATATTATGACTATAAAAATTAACTATTTGTTATGTAATTAAAATAAGTTGTTTCATATAAACCTGCTCATTAAAAAGTTAAAGAACATTTTTTTCATTCAAGCGGGAGTTGGGTCAACCCAGAGCGATCAGGATTTTAGGGTTTAAGATATTTTTATAAATATTTAAAAGAAACTTATTCACAATATTAGCCGTGTATCACATAGATTAGACACCGAACTGTATATAAAAAAATATTTTGAAAACGTTTTTCGATTTTAAAATGGGTTTATCCAGCCCGACACGAGAAAGAATGCCTCTGAAGATCGACCCACGTAAAGGTTGCGTGCGTAGCCATGCTCTTGGGCCATCTGACAAGATCCAACCGCACCAGTTATAGATATCTGGCAATTATTATAATTGTAATGATAATGTTATTGGCTATGGCGTAACCCGCCATCAAAATATTTACTTGTCCATTTGACATGTCTAGATAACAAATTACTCTGACCCATGACCTGACATAACACTTTATTTTTAATGAAACAAGTGACTAATTTTAATGTCTTTCACGTTTTCAGTTGCATACGTTATATATATCGGAAGGTTTTGGAGAAATAATTCACTGTACAAATTAGATCACGGTATTTCTCCGGTATTCCAAAAGCTTTTTTTTTAACTACTAATGAACAATTTAATTAGGTTCCGTACCCTAAAAGCTTTAATTTAATTTAATCTTTATACTAACTCTACGTGTTCCTACGAAATAAGGGTCTTGATGGACAATGGTTTTGTCGAAAAACGAATTGAATATCACCTACCCTTGTGAGCTGTGCAAAAATCAATCATCTAAGTCTACGCTGCGTATTTGACCCAGGTAGTCAAAACTTATATGGCAAGTACTTGCCATTTACCTAGTAGGTAGGTATCATGAAATTCGACATAAAGTTCTACCACGAGTGAGGGGGAAAATCCGAAAATCGTAAATGTGTAATTCCAACATGAGAAACATCTTCGAGGGTCGACTCACGTGGGAAGTACCTATAAGTTTGTACGAAATCCTCTGTGTGCGTCAACTTGCCCTGTCAACTTGCCAAGTCAAACAACCCTCGTTTTTGTGCATTAAATCCCTGAATTGCAGGGGTCTATAGAAACATGTAGTTGACGGACATAAATCACTGGCCACTCCGAATGTTGTTAGAATCTCATCTTTTTTATATGAGACACTAGCCAGATAGATACAAATATATCATACAGGTACAATTATTTATAAGTAAAAAATCTAACGTCCCCATTTCAAATTCCCTTCCATATTTTTTTTTATATATCAGAGGGCGACAAACGAGCAAGTAGGTCTCCTGATGGTAAGTGATCACCGCCGCCCATGGACACTCGCGACACTCGGACTCGCGGGTGCGTTGCCGGCTTTTTAGAGTCAGCAAACAAGTGTTGCTAACCCTTCCCCCCACCCCAATGAGCTCTGGCGACCTTACTCACACTCGGAAACACAAAATTATTAATATTATTAAGGAATGTCTTCTGTAAGGTGGAGGTACTTCCCCAGTTAGGCTGCTCTTTGAGCGAATGAACGCTATGCCCTACCTCTCTTAATTTTATACGAATTCATTTGCTAAATCGTGTCTCTACTGGAACTTCACTGTTATCATTTTCGCAACACGATTTTAAATGTTGCCTATAACTGGAGGAATCAAGTTTTAAGTTCAATAGTCTTAAAATGGCGTTTTGGGATAAGGGCCCTTCAAAAGCAACGGTTTACCACTGGTACAGTGAACCCAAGCGTGATCGGGTATCATTAACTCATGAAAAAAAAAACTTGTGTGTACTTATGTACACGCGTTAGAAGTTATACTTCTTAATATACAACTTGAACATAGTTATCAATTTTCATACCACCTAGATCTTACGTCATGCTGTTATTTTTACGATGCGCGCGCATCGTAAAAATTCACTCTCATACCACCTAGAACTAACTTCATGCTGTTAAATTTTTTGGTGTCGGTGTGCGCGCGCATCGTAAAAATTCACTCTCATCATTTTTCTCCATCGCGCCAAAAGAAGTATAACTTCAAAAAGTGGTCGCACTGTGACGGCAGTTACAGAACAGTTTTCTACGCCAGAAGATGCACTAGCGGCGTTCGAGCGAGCTGTAGAAGAAGTTACTGAAGATGTCTGATTAAATTTGATTTCAGAATTGATTCCGACGCATGAAACTTTTTTATAGACGAAGGAAGTACAGACGCCTGCACATCCAGCTACCCCAATCTGTCAAATTTCTTTTATTGATTTTCAACTTTATCACATAAGTATAGTATAGTAAGGTTCACTTTCAATTGGGAAAATTTGATAGATTGGAGTAGCTTGATGTGCTGGCGTCTGTACATTCGCTATAGAACCAATTTTTTGTAAGTATCTAAAAAAGTTGACCCACGTACAAGGTATAACAAAAATAGTGGATGTAACTTAAGGAGCATTATCTACCCGACCCGTAGGTATATAGAGCTTCGCACTAACTGGCCAAATATAATAGTATTTTATTTCTAATAGTATTTCGCCGGTCTCCGTTGTGATAGGCTCCCGCAGGTGAAATTTAACTGAGAGTAGTATTGTCACTATAGTATTTAATATTGGAACGAAGTTCCTTATCGCGCGTTGTGAAAGGGGGCTAGACGGAAAAAAATCCTACGAAAAGTTGTCACGACACTTTTTGCAGCTGTGCGGCGTGCGCATGTTTCTCTGTCTGTCTCTCTCTCTCTCTTATATAAAGCAAGCCAGATATTTTCATTTCTATCTCATTGAACAGTGTGGTGTCGTAACGATTATTTTTGTTGAGTGTATACAGGTTTTTTGTACATAATAATTAATAAGAAATAACTTCGTTCCATCCGGGTGTCCCTTGACACCTCTCAAGTTTTATTAAGAATTTACAATTAGATTCGATTTTTAATTCGACATTGACGTCGAGTCCTATGTTATTACGGTCAAGTCTTGTAGTTGAGGCTAACTGGTGCTACTTATGTACATAATTATTATACATTGGCCTTTTATGTGTCCAACGCGAGTACATGGTGACAGTATCGAATGAATATTAATAAAGTACGCTAGGACACCATATATGTTGAACAATATTTCAGGAAATTTATAAGGTAGGTATAGATTTTTTAAGACAACACCCGCACTAGGGATTCTTATCGCTGTGTCGCAGGGTAGATACTTTACAAACATATAATAGACGGACACAAATTACATCCAGTCTCAGAAAAACTATTTATGGGTCACACAAATAGGTGTCCGGCGAGGGACTCGAACCGGCGACACGAAGCGGCGAGGCGACTGTCTTAGCCGCTGCGCCACACGTGCAGACGTATATAAAAATTTCGTAGTCTAAATAAATACGCCATAGAATTTATTTAGACTACAAAAACATACTAATAAGGTCGGAATACCGAAGCGGTGTCGACTGTACTATTTACGTGTTACGTACGGAAACTACGTTGTTTAAATAGGTATGTTTTACAGAATTATGAATGAAAAATTTATTTGCCAAAATATAGGTACAAGGTAGTTGGGTGCGTTATAAAATTATCCAACTATATTTGACATAGATATGTCGTGCAAATGTTTGTTTTTAATTATTTTTTGCAAAGTCTAATAATATAAAAATAATGAAATGTCAAATACAAAAGATGAAAGACAAATCTTTGAGAGTAATAAATTAAAACACTAGTTTTTAGGAAGATTACAGACATATCACATTTTAAAATATACATTTTACTAGTTGTACCACGCGGTTTACCCCCGTTAAATTTATATTTATAATTATAGCCTATGAGTTAATCTAGGGTGTCAGCTAAGTACATACCAAATTTCATTGAAATCGCTGCAGCCATTTAGACGTGAAGAAGTAACAAACATACACACTCACACAGTCACACACTCACAAACTTTCGCCTTTATAGGTAATATTAGTGTGATTAGATTACCTGTCAACGCATTTTCTTATTTTGATTTATATTTTATTTCTCTGTAATTCATATGTAATCTATGAGAAAATAGGTGATTTAAACCACAACATAGAACGCTCCCGACGAAGCCATTTCAGCACTACTACTACGTTAGCTGTTTGAATATTCTACCTTTTTCTATATTGGTTCAAGAGATAAAGATACAGATAAATCATGACATATCGACGTGTAATTTGTGCAATGGAATGACCGGAAGCTTGCAGACAGTAGGGGTGAATTTCGTATTGCAAGTGGCATCGTATCTGCATGCGGATAGCGTAATACCGACAACTGAGGAAGCTTTTGTTCAGCTGTGGGAATTCTTCGGCTGGACTCTCCAGAGAAGAGATAAATGTATCTCTATAATTGTGGTACTACTTACGTACAAGCCTTTCATACTGTCTAATAAGAAAATGATTATCGTAATAGGTAGGTATGTATCCTCAAAACATTTCATTAAAGGACGAAATGTATGATCCAAAACGAAACCTAGATCAACTTACAGAGTAAGGTGCGCTGTGACCTATCCATTTACTAATGTAATAAGTTTTCAAAGTGCGCCACCACTACGTCGCGCACATTACGAGAGCTCTGCACGAGCACTCGGCGGCGTCGTCGGGGCAAGCCGAGTGCCTGCAGCGCACGCGACTGCAGGCACTCGGCTTGCCCCGCTCGCTACTACACTGCTTGGACTGGACTGTTGGTCTAGTGCTTTGTCTTAGATGGCTACCAACATACAAGAATCGTAAACTGTTCTCTACCAATGAAAGCACGGTATCATAGCACCCTGTGATCAGAAACATCATTTTCTGCGATTTCATTGGTCAAAACGCAGTAGACCGACATACATATCGCACCGTTAAAACAAAAGTGGCATTATACGAAATTATTTTTATAAACTCTTTTTTCGAAATAACTACATTATTTATTATTACAGTTGCATTTTGTAACTAAAAGTAAGATAGTTCAACTGTTATAGATAGGTATGTATAATATTAATTGCAGTACTATATTTCATTACCTGGCCTAAATATTAATCATAATGCTGCGTCAAAAACTTGAAACGGTCATAATGAAAAAGTACTATACTGCCACTTTTGTTTTATAGGTGCGATATGTTTACATTGCTATGGTAGCCCTTTCATATTTAGGTAAGTTTCAGTTATTAGAGCCGTAGTTAACTTTAAACGTTTGATTTATTAACAATTCGCTATTATGGACGTTCGAGTATTTAGAGATTATTTGGCATAGTACACCGGTTTCATAGTGAGACTTCTGTATGAGCTTGGGCTTAGGTTTTGTGTCGCTCATTGTAGACACTAAAAGTAACGCGCTAACTACGCGCCACTAATATAAAATACACGTCAATCTAAATATCCATATATTTAAACAGCCTACTACTAATAACATTAATGTAGTACATACTTGTATGGTGTCCATTAGCGAGATTACTTTTTCCTCCGTCAGTTCAGGGATGAAAGGTCGTATGATCACTGACATGGGAACATCGTGGACCTCGTCCTTGTAAGCACTGTGCACACTCGTCATTCTCGATGCTGGGAAAGAAAACCATATAATTAATACACAGAAACTCATCCTACTTATATTATAAATATGCGAAAGTTTGTGAGTATGGATGTACCTATAGTACTCTCTTACGCAAATCTACCGAATTGATTTTGATGAAACTTATTAGTAACTAGCTGTGCCCGAGACTTCGTCCGCGTGTTAATTAGTTTATTTAGTTTTTTAGTAAAATAAAATACTTTTTCTAAAATAAAAGTAGCCTAAGTTACGCCTTATTACATCAGCTACCTGCCAATAAAAGTCCCGTCAAAATCGGTCCAGCCATTTCAGAGATTAGCCGGAACAAACAGACAGACAGACAGACAAAAATTGTAAAAAGTGTTATTTTGGTGTATGTACCGTATATATATTCATATTTATGTAGTAAAAACCGGCTATTTCAATATTACAAACAGACACTCCAATTTTATTTATTTGTATAGATGTATAGATACCGTATACGAATGTGCTCACGTCGTCTATCAAATAAAACTGCTCACAAACTGCTTTAGGTTCGCACATCTGTTCAAAGATATGGAAATGGATGAGAGGGTTTGTTTCTAAGGACGATTTGCTGCAACTGTTGCTCTATGTTAAAATGTGAAGTCGCTGGTAGCTCTTCAGATTGATGATCGGATTTAACCGATACGATTGAAAACTAAGGTTATGGAGACTGGTGTACAGTGTCATCAGGATTTCATTAATTTATACAATAAGCAAATAACGATTACCTAGAACATAAAGGAATTAATGAAAAATGAAAGAATAATATATTATAATGCTTAAGAGTGTGCGCAAACACAGGGGCACTTTCTAATCCATCATTGGAATGGAAAAACTAGCGACAGGACCGGAAAGAACAGAAATTAACAGAAATTTCCGACCCGGATTTAAACCCAGGAGCTCATATCTGCGGTTGAACATATTACTGCTAGACCAACGGGACAGTCATCCTACTAAAATATATTTTAACCGAAGATAAATGGAAAACGTTCTCATTTTGTCTCACATTTTTTAATATAAAACTGAATTAAACAATTACCTAGTATGAAATTCGCTAGTCATTGCTTCAAGGTGGTGCACGATTTAGACATTTTAATAACTTAAGTAAGTACCTAGTATTGTAAAATATTGACAAGGCAGGTTCTATCAGAGTTAAGCTACAATTAGATAGTATTCATTATATTATTAGAATAGTTACTTACAGTTTCTCACAGTCGCAGACGCCGTTAAGGTTGCAATGGATTTTAACATAACAGTATTATATTGCGCAAGTCAAGTGACTCTGCTCGCAGTTCGCGCGATACTAGCCGGTGACCGCACGAGCCATCTGATTCATACATTCGTACGTCGCCACCAAGGTCAACACTGTCCTGATAAAAATAAACAAACAAATTGAAGGTACTACTTATTGTACCTAATAGATTACCTGTAACTGTCTAATCTATTGATTTTAATTATCAAAGATGATTGATTACCTGGCTGTTTTTGTTTTTCGGTCGATACTCTTAAGGGGGTTGTATACAGTGACAATGACAGTGAATATTATATACCATGAAAGTCACCTCTGCTGCCTGCGTAATAAATATTGTATAGAATATTACCTATATACCTAACTAGTAAATACCGTAACATAATTGACATTCCATTGCTTCCGAAACTGCCTTGGCTAGCCTGGAAGTCATTAAATAGGCTTCGAAACCAGGTTGGTCGTAGCAGGTACAACTTGTTCAGGTGGGGTTACATCAATGATCGCAGCGTTCAATGCAAATGTGGTGTAGTCCCCCAGACAATGGGACATCTGTTATCATGTAGCGCGTGCCCTTACAACTGCACGCTTAAAGAACTGATCGAGGCTACTCATAATGCGACTCTCGTGGCCAAGTTCTGGGCGGACACAATTTAGATTGCCATCGACTCGCTAAGAAGAAGATTGACATCCCAATTTAAATCCCGCTGTGTTTGTTTCGCTGGGTCTTTCCAGTTGGGGCGCATTGGATCCGGTGGTAGCATAATAATAACATTAAATTCATACGTTAATATAGACAGAACCTTTCAGACAATATGAAGTAAAATATAGCTTAAATTATAAATTTCGATAATCAAACCTAAACGTAATCTCCTTGACAATAACTTAATAGCCGATCAGAAGATGCGATAAGCGCATCGACTAACGTCCAGGCGGTCGCATGTGGTATGGCCCCGAAACCAACGGAGTGCACTACGGCAAATAATAGTGATTCTGGGCATTTAACTAAGAACAAGAATGAAGAAGGTTGGCAAACAGTAGTAAGTCGTAGACGGAAAATGCGGCAAGTAATAACTGGAGCAGGAAAAATAGATGCAGAGCTCAAAACGGTAGAACGCGTAAAATACATACAAGCGTGGTCGTTTAGGCCAGAAACTACTACACAGAATGTGTTAAATTATCTTAATAAAATTAATGCATGCGAAGAATATTTTGTTGAAAAACGTGACATTAAAACGGACAAGCATGCAGCATTCGTAATAGGTTGTCCCGAAAGTTTGTACGAACAACTCAGCTCGCCGGCGTCGTGGCCACCGCGTGTGAAAGTGTCAGACTGGTTTCGCCCGCGGCCCCGCGGTGGTCGGGGCGGCGCCGAGTGCAACAGAACCAGTCCTCAGAACAGCGCGACGGAGCCGCAGCGTTAACACGGATGTGCGTAATGACGTTAATGTGAATGAACGGCTTAATAGGATTGTTATATGCCATCAAAACATTGCGTCGTTAAGTCAAAAAACTAAACGATTAGAAGTCTTATTACGTAGTGAGTTAAAGTGTGATATACTAGCAATAACAGAACACTGGTTGACCGAAACTAATTTAAAATGTATTAAAATCGCTGGCTATAAGCTGGCCTCGTACTATTGCAGAAAACAAACAATGCACGGCGGCTCTTGTATATTTGTTAATGAAAATATAAAGTGTGTAGAGAATATTGACTTAGCAGCCCTATCGGTTGAGCAATTTTGTGAAATATCGGCGGTAAAGTTGCTAGATTTTGACGTTACCATAATTTGTGTGTATAGGACTAATTTAATTAATTCTAATACGTTTTTAGACAACTTTGAACGATTCCTCGATAAAATAGATGATCTAAGAATCCAGTGTGTAATAGTAGGTGATTTTAACATTAACACATTCGGTAGTTTAACCAGTGATGTTAAAAGGTTACTTGATATTCTGTCAACCCATAACATGACGAATCAGGTAGAATTCCCTACACGGATAACGATATCCACTATGACTAGCCTCGACCATGTCTACACAAATCTTCCGTCGACCGGTGTTACTGCACAACCTGTGACCACTCATTTGAGTGACCACCTAGCCGTGAGATGTGAACTGATGTGTTCAAAAAGCACCGACTCAAATACATCGCAGTACACTCGTTCATTCTCGCTACATAATCAAAATAACTTCGCCGCGTCTATAGGTTGCGTAGACTGGCACGAAATAAAGATGCGTAACAAGACAACATTACAGATGGCTACCGCAATCATTAATGTGTTATCAGGTAAGTTTGACATTTGTTTTCCACTTCGGAAAACAAGCAATACTATAAAACATGACTCATCTTGGGTAACATCAGATGTAAAGAACTTTAAATTAATTTTATTTGACTTCATTGAAATTGGAAAACGTTATCCGAATAATATGTTAATTAATAATATAATTAGTGACATGAAAATATACTATGACAATTTAATCTCCTGTACAAAATCTAGATATTATACAAATATTATAAAAAACTCCCAAAATGCCTCGAAAGCTATGTGGACTGTCGTAAACATGGAGAGGGGTAAAAATAACACACCGCGCCTAGATTTTACGGATATTGTTAAAAATGTAGATGGTACACCATTTTTAACAAAAAAGTCTGCGCTTGATGCCATGAATACCCGCTTTTTGGGGGCGGTAGATGCGTGTGGTGCTCCTCGCGCAGATATACAGCGTGTGCATGACCAGCTCCTAGTTACCTGTCTTCCAGCAGACCGGTCATTGCGTCTAAACCGTTTTACCGCTGACGAAGTCTATCGCATCATCATGACGCGTATACCGCCAAAACCATCAAAGGATACTTATGGCATTTCCATGAGACTGATTAGGTTAGCAGCTATACCCCTGTCGCCTGTTCTTGCAGATTTTTTTAATGTATGTTTGAGAGAAGGTGATATCCCGGCTCCTTTAAAATGTAGCAAAGTTTCACCTCTATATAAAGGAAAAGGGAAAAAAGACTGTATCGACAATTACAGACCAGTGTCGATCATTCCAGCGGTAGCGAAGATACTTGAGAATGGCCTTAGCTCTCGCCTTCTAGAGTTTCTCTCGGCTGGTGATGTTCTAACAGACCGACAACATGCCTATAGAGAAGGTAGATCAACTACGACCTTAACTCGCGAACTTATACGATTGGTGATGGCTGCGAAAGAAAAAAAACTGCAAGTAGCCTTAATTTGCTGTGATTTGTCGAAAGCCTTTGATGTCGCGGATCGTAATATAATTGCGATAAAACTGCGACATTACGGTGTGGACGGCCCATCACACGCACTTTTTGCAAAGTTACTGCAAGACAGGTCACAAATTGTTGTAGGTTGCGAGGGCACGGAGAGGTCAGATCCGTTACTGTCAAAGATAGGCGTGGCTCAAGGCTCCTCAGTGTCAAACATATTATTTTCGCTACTGCTGAATGACCTGCCGAGTTCTATAACTGATGCAGAAACTCTAATGTTTGCGGATGACGTGGCTGCGTTAGTAATGGCCTCTTCGGTAGATTTACTAGAGGAAAAGCTAAATAGGACAGCTAATCAGCTTGATAAATGGTTTCGAATTAATGGGTTGGTACTTAACGTGGCCAAAACTCACTTCATTCACTTTGTGCTATCGGGTCACACACAGAGACCACTCGTGGTGTCTGCGAATGGAGTGAGTATTGCACAGGTCGAAGAGACTACTTTCTTAGGCTTCGAAATTGATAAAAGTCTCAAGTGGGAAAGCCACATAAATAAATTAAGCGGGAAACTAGGGAGCGCCTGTTTTGCTCTGAGCCGATTGCGAAGTGTAGTGTCCATGGCAGAGATGCGTGCATGCTACTTTGCAACAGTGCATTCGTTGCTGCAATACGGTGCGGAACTGTGGGGCCGCGCAGCCGATTGGGAGCGAGCATTCCGGATGCAGAAGCGTGCTGTTCGAGCAATGGTCCATGTACCGCAAGATATATCCGCTAGACCCTATTTTAAAGAACTGGGTATTATGACAGTGCCCTCCATAGTCATATACCAAGTTGCCGTGTATGTTAAAGCGAATATAGAACTATATACCACACGAAGCACTATTCATTCGTACAACACACGGCATAACTACAAATTGGCAACAGTTCCTAGGACACTTACAAAATCATCTAAGATCACTTATGTTATGGGTTGCACAGTTTATAACAAACTCCCGGTGAGCATATCTAATATCCCTTCATTACAGAGTTTTAAAGTTCGATTGAAGAGGTGGCTTATCGAGCAATCGTTTTACTCGCATGACGAATTTTTAAAGTTTAAGTAAGTAGTTTGTATTAGAAATATTTTTATTCTTTGACATTGTATCCTATTATATTATTTAAAAACTATGACATGTAAAACCATTACCAATAAATGACTATTTGACTATTTGACTATTTGACTACCATTTATAATAAAACCTTTTTTATTTTATTTTATTAAACAAGATGCAGAATTGGATGTTATCGATGGTATGTTTCTCAGCGAAATCTGAATCATATGAGTTCGTCAAACTGAATTGGAAAAGGGCAGGGCGCTTCCCACGTCGAAATCGTGGGCCACAACAGTTATCGCATGGTGGCCATGGAAAGACGATGCCTAGTAGCCCAGTGTAGGATGGCATTGCAAGATTAGCTGGGTGAAAATGGATAAGACTAGGCATCATCATAGAAGAAGCCTTTAGTGCAACAGGGGGTAAATATGGGCTTAATAAAATCATCAATATGGTGGTGAGCGGTGGGTCAGGGAATTGGAAAGACAACTTGAGTTTGCAAACGGAGCCTTTATTGATGTCGTCAACGACAGTTGGTGCACCACTAAGATTACGGAACACACCTGTGCACGCCTTCGATTTCACTTTAATTAACTCTCCTTTCATTCTAGAACCATCTAATGTAACAATTTTGCATTCAGAATTTTCTCCCTTCCATCAGCTATACTTTTTTTTGTTTTAGTTTTAACTAGAACATTCTTGCAACGTTCCAAAAGCCACCAGAAACCCTTATTACTACTGGGGTTGGACGGACGTGACAGTTTCAAACCAAATATCTAATATATAATGTATATGAACACCTGAAAAATTGGACTACTTATGTATTAGCGAACACTTTCTGAATGAAAAGTCAGTGTCTTTACTAAACATCTATAATTATAAGCTTGTGTCGTATAAGTAATACACGAGTGAACAAACAAAGAGGGCGCTCACTCATCCTTGCTCCTACAGATAGAGATTGTGAAGAGGTTGAAATATGCAAAAAGCTGTATAAAAGGGATGCATTCGAAATCTGTGGTGTAAAGGATACACAGACGGGTGTTTTTATTTGCTGTTGCTATCGAAGTCCTTATGGCAAAAATATAGACGTGTTTATGAATATTCTTGATAAAATATTGAAGAACTTTTTCGACAAAAAATGCATAATCTGTGGGGACTTTAATATTGACCTCCTTGTAGAAACGAACAAAAAATCTCATCTACTAAATTTACTAAAGTGCTATAATTTCAGGACAATAGTTAACTCACCCACCTACATGCGGAATAACTCAAAATCATGTATTGACAATATATTGACTAATTTATATACACAAAAAGACCTTAAAGAATTTATGTACAAACGAGTTTTTAATACAAGAAATAAAAATAACTTTAGATCATTGCTCCTTAAACATAATTGGAATGAAATGGGGATAAATATGTTTTTAAAACAATTTTATGAAGTATTCAAAGTATTTAAAAAGAAAAAAATAATGTTAAATAAAAATCGTGAAACTGGTCTGAAATGGGTGACAAAGGAAATAAAGGTTGCTAGCAAAATGAAACGCATATTATGTCTAAGTAAATCAAAGAATTGTGATGAGACAATACAAAAATACAGAAATTCTTACATTAAAACTTATAGAAAAGTTATTATTAGGGCTAAAAAGTTAGAAGTCCAGCCCACGTTGGCCAAATCTAATAATATCTCTAGAGATGCTTGGCGTATTGTAAACTTGCATAGAAATAAACGGGCTATAGTAAATTGTCGCTATAGAATAAATACTAGTGAGCATTCCACATCTGAACCATCTGAGGTTGTCGACATATTTGTCGAACAGTTCGCCCTCGGCGCTAAACCGAGAAACATTTATAACCCCGCCTTAAAACATCTTTACCACAATACTAAGAAAGTAGACAAGGACATGATTGTGGATCAAATCACTCCCAAGGAGGTGTACAGTACAGTAAGTAGGATGGAATCAAAAATAGCTTGTTGCTACGATGAAGTTCCAATAACAGTCATTAAAGAAAACATTGAAATTTTAGCGGAACCACTAAGTACTTTCTATAATAACTGCATTGAGGACAATAATTTTCCGGATCAATTTAAAATCGCCAAAATAATACCAGTGCACAAGAAGGGTTCAAAAAAGGATCCAAGTATGTATAGACCTATATCTTTACTACCTACGAAATCAAAAATACTTGAAAACTGTAAAAAAATAGACTACTTAGACATTTGAATCAAAATAAGGTATTTAATAAACGCCAATTTGGTTACTTAACAAATGTGGGGACACATGATGCTTTTAACACATTAGTTAATGATTTTGTTGTAAAATTAAATGACCATAAGAAAGTGGCTAGCATTTTTCTAGATTTAAGTACTGCTTTTGACACAGTGAACCATGAATTACTTTTGGCCAAGTTGGACTACTATGGAATCAGGGGACCAGCACTACAACTTTTTACATCGTATTTAAAAAACAGGTCAATGTTCGTTGAAATTAACACCATCTGCGATCTGAGAGAGGGAAACAGCACAACTCAATACTACAAAGCCTTTAGATCTAAATTGGTACCAATAAACGCAGGTGTGCCCCAAGGGTCTATACCTATATTTTTTATTATTTTTATTAATGACGTTATAGATTATGTGACTAATACAATACCACATTCAGTTAATTTGACTGTTTTTGCTGATGACACAAACGCGATTGTCCATGCGGATGACATCTGTGACCTAAATCTTAAGGTAAATGAAAGTATAAGGGCTTTTTATGAATGGTTCTCCGATAATGACTTAAAAGTTAATACAAATAAAACTAAGCTTATGTTATTCAAAACTACTTCCAGGAATACTGAGACAGTAACAAGCACAATTAACAGAGTTAAAATAGACACGGTTAATGTAATCCAATTTCTAGGTGTACATTTAGATCATTCATTAAACTGGAAGGACGAACTACTACATGTGGAAGCCACGATTAGCTCGGCGTGCTACGTTTTAAGAAGCCTAAGAGACGAACTCCATCCCGAACAACTTAAAACAGTTTACTTAGCTTTAGTAGAATCTAAACTAAGATACAGCATTCTTCTTTGGGGGGGTAGCTATTCATACAACATGCAAAAGGCGTTTATTGCTCAAAAAAGGGCTATCAGAACTATGGTGAGAATACAACAGCAGGAGTCATGTAAGACATACTTCCACTCACTTAAGATACTAACGGTGCCGAGTCTCTATATACTGATATTGTTAAGTTATTTGCATAAATACATTCATGAGTACGAAACAAACGAAGAAAGGATAATTAGAGAACTGACAAGGAGAAAGGACTTACCGTCTGTCATAGCGCCCACATTAAATATTGTAAAACATAGCTCTCGGTATAACGCTGTAAGAATATTTAACAAGCTCCCAATAGAAACCAAAAACGCACTATACCACGGGGAGTTTAAAACAAAAGTGAAGACATACCTCATCAAAAGATCTCTATATTCCGTAGACGATCTCTAATAAATATAGTAAATTAGAGCCCTTACTATTGACATTTTACACATTCTTAATTTTATTGTAGTACTTTAATTATTTAGCATATTTTAATTGACATATGTTTCCTAATTGATTGTGTTAATTAATTATTATTTTTGTATTCTTATGACATTTTTATTTTGTTTATGACGGTTATTATTTTATTGTGTTGATTAGTTTTATATTTGTGATTCATTGTATATTAAAACACTATTTCAATTGTTAATGAATAAATAAACTTGAAACATAATATCTGTTACCTACTGATTTCATTTGTAGTTGAATAAGAAGCGAACTGCCAGCAGCTGCCATAAAATCAGTTGTGGTTTAAGTGAGTGTCTCAGACCTTTATGAAAACACTGATGCATCCAACAACGAACTACTGTTGTTTTTATTAGAGTTACATCAGTTGTGCAGCAGTAAGACTGTTTTAATTATCGAGCGTGCACCTATCTTAAGCGTCCGGCTATCCTGCTTAGTCCGTAGGTATATAAACTACTGTCGTCACGACAGCACCACGCTTATGCACTGCGTCAATAAGCACTAATTAAGTACCTAAAGTAAGTAAGTAAGAAAGCAAGACACGAGAGTGTAACGTTGTCATACCTCTAATTCCAAGCTGCTACTGAGATATACCTAAAACTATGAACACCGGACCCAATATGGTCCGGCAAATATCTCAAATCAAGTCGCTTTCATACATAAGGGAATGGAGGGGACGGGGGAGAGGGCTACCCCCTGTACCATCCCCACTCTGCGGAACCCCATGGTTATGGAGATATCCATGGTTAACCTCCCCATATACACACCTAACTCAAATTCAGGCGACTCGATATGAGATCCAACCCTGAGCGCCTCAGCCCAACCCAGGCGCAGCAGCAGACGCAGTGTCAGCTGTGAGTTTGATATTTCCACGGTTGTGGCGGATTGCCGCTCCTCCATGGGATAGACTCCAATGGGCATACCTGCGTTTGACTTTGAACTATTTTACTTCTTGCGTAGATGGCTAGCCTCCATTAAGACTGGCTGCCGTAGTCGAAATTGGGCCAAGAGTTAGGAGCATTATTTCATTTTTTTTTGAAGTATGAATGTATTGACATTGTCATCACTATGATTATAAATGCTAAATAGTTTTCTTCTAAAGCCCGAGTGATGAATGAATGCGTTGCTCACGTCAGTACTTATATATTTAACATTAAATTTAGTAAAAAATAACATTTATTGGCATTGTACATAATAATATAGTTATTAAATGATTAGTAGAGCAAATAATTAATATCTTGGGTCGACTAACACACGGCCATCTGATCCCAAACTAGGCCCAGCCTGTACTATGGCATCCATACAACTGATAAAAAATCTCATATGTAATTATATTTCTAAATATTATATATAAATTACACTTAGCCATAGAACAAATTATCGTGTTCATCACACAAAGATTTGTGTCGGGTGGGGGTCGAACCCACGACCTCTGGATTTAGCAGTCAGGGTTACTAACCACCAGACAAACCATTACAACCTTAGGCATGATAACCATAGTGTTGAGCACCTGCGGTATGCTGGAGTACACTTGCCGAGGGAGGGTACTACGATAGGAGGTCTCCGGCGGCGGCTTCTAGGGTTGTGTGAAGATTATGTGAAGGCTGACGGGCTCAGATACAACGCCAAAAAGAGTGAGTTACTTGTGTTCAAGGCAGGCACCAAATGTTACTCCAACGTGCCACAAGTCACAATTGCTGATACCCCTCTAGCAAAAGTAACTCAATTTAAGTACCTGGGTCCCAGATAATCTAAACGATGATTTGGATATTGAAAGAGAACGTAGGGCGCTGCCTGTCCGATGTAATATGCTGATTCGTAGATTTGCACGATGTACCAAGGACGTCAAAGTTACACTTTTTAGAGCCTATTGCCAGACATTTTACACGTGCAGTCTGTGGGTCAGGTATACGCAGAGAGCATACAGCGCCCTTTGTGTGCAATATAATAGAGTTCAGGATGTTGATTGGGCTGCCACGTTTTTGTAGTGCATCGGGGATGTTTGCGGAAGCGAGGATTGATGGTTTCCACGCCATCATCCGCAAACGGTGTGCATCCCTCCTACGCAGGGTGCGTGGTAGCTCACACAGCATCTTGAGCACATTATGTGATAAATGGGATAGTCCGATGCTGGAGCACTGGATACGACTGAACACGACGTAGACGGTGCCCTAGTACCGCGATATTCATCATCATCATCATCAAATCAGCCGAAAGACGTCCACTGCTGGACAAAGGCCTCCCCCAAAGATCTCCACAATTGCCGGTCTTGCGCTATCCGCATCCAGCGATTTCCAGCGACCCGCACAAGATCATCGGTCCATCTTGTAGGAGGCCTGCCCACGCTGCGTCTTCTGGTTCGTGGTCGCCACTCGAGAACCTTTCTGCCCCAGCGGCCGTCGGCTCTACGAGCTATGTGCCCTGCCCACTGCCACTTCAGCTCGGCAATTCTTACGGCTATGTCGGTCACTTTGGTTCGCTTTGGTTCGCCGCGATATTATATTTATACCTATATTGTAAAATTACTAACATAAGGTTAAGATTATTTGTAACTAAAATCTTATGGACTTAAAATGGTCTGAAATAAATGATTAATTAAAACTAATAAAAAAAACTGTATGTTCAACGCTAATTAAAAATTACGACCGCCGTGACTTAGTTGGTAGTAACCCTGCCTTCTGATCCGAAGATTGCGGTTCGACCCTCACACAAGACAAATATTTGGGTTCATGAACATATCAATTTGTTTTGGCCTGGGTGTTTTCTGCATTGTATGAAGGTATACATGGTTACTTGTAAAGCACCAACTATCTCGTTCAATCACGCAAAAAACTTCTGATAGACCTATAAATGTTTATATGTAATTTGATATTTTCAGGTGGTGGATAAGCAGATGAACTACCAGCAGGGCAACAAAGATCTCATGGACCTGAACTTCGGCTCGGCTCCCAGCGACATGCAGAGGCAGAGAGTTTGTAAAGTACCTACCCCGCGACACAGGGATTGAGTTCCCTAGTGCCATCAAGTGACAATGAATTATTAAATATGTACTTCCTGGGGAGGCGATAATACACCAGTGCCTCTAGCACGAGTTCCTGCAGTTTACTTACTCGATCACACGTACAGTTTCATCCCATACATTGAGCACCAGCGCCTCTCGCGGAAACTATTAAGAACTAAAACTCTGATGCTCAATGTATGGGACGAACCTGTACGTGTGATCGAGTAAGTAAACTGCCAGGACGCCTTTGTATTTTTTGCCGTCACCTAAGTAAGAGTCTGCCTACTTCACATCAGCTGCGAATACATTGATTTCTTCTGATCGGACTGACATAATCCCGACGAGTGACCGGACCTGACGACCGCTTTGCAAATTTGTTGAAATCACGTTGCCGCCCGGCGCGTTGCCGCTGCACGGCGTAAAACACTATTTTATGTCCCCAAATGGTGCTACTATATTTATTACTAGCTGTGCCCGCGACTTCGTTCGCGTGGATGTCGGAACTTAAAAATGTATTTTTTTTGTGTAAAGCGCTGTGGGAGGATACCGAAAACATTTTTTTAATTTAATTTAGTGCTTCTTTATTTTACCTGTGAAACCATCTGGAGCGTACACAAAAACGTTATTGGGGTTGTTTACGCGTGAAAGAGCTACGTATAGTTGACCATGGGAAAAGCATCCAATACTTAGGTCCACCCCCGCAACGGATAATGTCTGGACCTGAGCTTTACTAATCGTCATGGCATAACAGAGACTGACTGGGAATTGCACTCGTTTGAAAGAGAAAGGAAAGTTTTTAGGAATTATAGGTATCCTTGGAATAAAAACAATATCACCGGCGCCGCAACCTGTTAATATTTCAGCTTCGATAATGTTGCAGATTTGTGACTTTGAGCCGAGTGCCATTACAAAGTTTGCGAGGACATAAATTTCTGAGGAGAATTATTGGTACACCAATTTTTAAAACTATTTTGTGGGCTGAAAGTCCGGGTGTGCTGAGGGAATCCAAAAATTCTACCGGGTACCAAAAATTCTAGAAGATAACGCCACGCACTGCGTTATCTTCTTCCATAAATGTATTTATTGAGCTATATTCTCTACTATTACCGGACGCATGACTCAATATTTTGAAATTAATTGCCGCAGCTTGGTCATTGTGGGGAGTCAAAATAGCTCGCTGACATAGCCAAGAACCGGCTTGATTTCCCATGTTTGTGGTATCTCCGTAGGGTCCATATTGGCTCACCTAAAGTTCTTTACCCGAAATTGTTCTTCCTAACGATTTGTAATCCGAATTATCACTCTTGTTAAAATTTTTCATCCTAAAGTTTTCATTCATACTATTTGTAGTGCTACCGGCGATGTTCATAACACTCATGTTTTCGAAAATTGTAATCAATAATATCATTAATGTAAATATATTTAAACTCCTACTGTTTTTTATCATAACGATTTAATCCCTAAACATACTCACCATAATAATTACACCGCGGAGGATTAAAATTAAACGTACATGCAATAACTATAGGACCAATTCGGTTCTGGCACTTCGCCGGCCGCTACCGCGGCACGCTCGCTTCGCTCGCTCGGCTCGTGCGTTGCGGGGTCACCGTTCTAACCTAACCTAACCCAATAATTATGAATAGGACCGATTCGTTTCTGGAACTTGCTCAATGATTGGAGCGGGACTCTGGTTTTGCTCGCTCGGCTCTTGCGTTATAGTCGCAGTTCCAACTAAACTTAAACTAATGACTATAAATAGTACCGTGGCTAAACAAAAAAGATATGACTTTGAATAATAGTATAAACGATGGTTATGTTGAGAAAATATAGGAAAACAAATAAAAGTATAATAGATGTTTATTGCTACTGACATTATGAAGTTGAATGCTTCGGAATTATTAACATTAGAGACAAAGTAATTAGGAGTTTTGATGTTATGATGAAAAATGTTAGGAAGAACATTTTCGGATTTCCAATTATCGGAGTTGAAATTTTAGGTGAGCTTTGGCGCACCCATCTCCGTACACAGAAGAAATTAGCTCTTGCTGTGGTGTAACGTAAGAACAGAGATTACCAATCAAAATAACGATTCCATCTTCTTGTACGGGGTATGTGCCATCGCCTATTTTTAACAATAATAAACTCCTGTGCCTTTTCGCAGCCTCTGACTGATCGGGTTCCCTCCTATACTTATAACTATCATTTGAATAGCCAATAAGGACCTGTTGTGACAATTTTCACGTACCCTGTCAGTAATTTGTCCATCAGTATTTAGTTGTACATGTCTCATAAAATCTTCAGCAAACTTGTCATGGTACTTTTGCCATAACTATTTAGCGTCCGATAACGCACAAAAGGTCAATAAGATGGCAAACAAATGTCGCAAGCGATGTGGACTATCGCTCACGCATGCTTCCGCTAGAGCGTCATCCCAATGCTGACCTCCAACTAATAAATGGCGTGCTCGGCAAGCGGCCTGGTATGTGGGATGTTCAATATCATCCACTTTACGGCGCTCAGCAAAAGACGTAGGTCCTCGCTCTACATGGATCAGACTGTGGGATGAACTCACACGTGAGCTCGCCACGTGAACCTGCCCGCCTTCCTCAAGTCAATTCCAGCTAACTTGAGAGTTGGACTTTGCGATTTGTTGATGGTTATCGCGACACACACTTTTATAGGGAACTACAGTATTTTAAACTGAAAAGGGAGATCATTTGGCACTAACGGAATACGTGACACGAACACTGTTTCTCCCTGGGCGGATCCAGGCATAATAGTAGACTCTATAACACGATGCAAAGTTTTGACTTGAAGCCTCACAACCATTATAGGTATACCCACACGCAACATACATCCCCTATTATGCGCCCTTAGGAGTGGAAATTCCTAAAATCCTGAAATACATATTTTTTATTTTTAACGGAAAGGCCAAATACCAATTTTCATGCTTTTCACATAAAAAACACTTTTCATACAAACTTATATCCCCTATTTTACGCCCTTGGGGAGGAATTTCCAAAAATTCTAAATTATTTATTTTTATTTTTGGCTGAACTACTAAATATTAGTTTCAATGCCTTTAACTTCAAAAAATTACGGATTTTCATATAATCTTTCATTCTCTGTTTTACCCCCTTAGGGTTAGTATATCCAAAAACCCCTTCCTTAGTGAATGCATACGTCATAAAAAGTACCTACCGGGAAAATTTCAAGTCTCTAACCCCAGCCGTTCAGTCTGTTCGTTGATATGTCAGTCAGTCAGTTTCCTCTTTTACATAGGTAGGTATATAGATTTGTGCTGAGAAAATTATGAGAGACCTGGTTAATTTACTACATTCAATCGGACAGGCTCAATAAAATTCAAATCGTCTGTACATTCGCGTTACAAACGAATCGACAGCACAAACTTTCGATCGATTGACATTATAATTTAAAATTAAATTATAACAAATCCAACCATGTACATAATTCAATTTGCCCAAAGAAAACAGAATATTTTAATAACCAATTTTGGACAACGACATACTTCTAGCCAAGCAAGACCTTATTTCGAAACAATTCGGAACATTCTAAGCCCTACGTAACTCATGCAATTAGCAAACACGGGCAAATCTTAACACCGCGGGTCAAAAGCAATGCACAACGACATCTATCGAAATAAAAATCAACTATCAAGCACAACGACATGTATCGAAATAAAAATCAACTATCAATAATTTAAAATGAAATTATAACAAATCCCACCTTCTACATAATTTAATTTGCCCAAAGAAAACAGATTTTTTTAATAACCAATTTTGGACAACGACATACTTCTAGGCAACCAAGACCTTATTTCGAAACAATTCAGAACATTCAAAACCCTACGTAACTCATGCAATCAGCAAACACGGGCAAATCTTAACACCGCGAGTCAAAAGAAATGCACAACGACATCTATCGAAACATAAATCAACTATCAACCTAGTTCATTCAGAAAAGACATGTCATAATATGCACAATGACATCTATCGGACAGTTTAGTTCAACTATAAACATTAGTTCATCTTGAAGTACCGAAATGTGTGTTATTTTTCTCCATGATTACTTTAAAATCTAATATCTTTTGATAGACTGAACCGATTGCAATAAAACAAAAACTAAATGTTACCTCAGGTTACGCTCAATCGTTGTGTATAAAAGTTATCTACATTGCTTTCGTATATTTTACGTGATACCCGAACATATAAACAGACAAACAGACAAAAATTCTAAAAATGCTGGAAATGGGTTCTATTGGTTGTCCTTTAATACCCTGGCTATTTTTTTTGGATTTTCTTTTCATGTACAAAAATGATTTTTATTATATGTATAGATTATACAGCGTATTTATGCCCGGTGTAACTTAAATACTATATGTAAGTTAAGAAGCTTAATTTTTCTATGAAACTAATCAATGTGTACCACATCAACATGCAACAATCCAAAAAAAATAGTTATCCCCATACATCATTGACGATTAGGCGACGCATTTGTACCTATAGGGCGCCAATAAAATACGCGTATCACAAACAAGTACCTATTGTTAATTAGTTCAGTTACATTACCACGTCCATTTTTTAAGTTACACCTGCATAAAATACTGATGTGTGGTAACGGCATAGAATATCAATGGTTCGAATATCGCCCATCCCATCCCGTGGGGGGGCGTAGAATTCGTCCGAGGTAATACTTACCAGAGAACGGGCAGCAGCTTTTTTCTTTGAAGTATGGCCATCAAACTGCGATCGCTAACCCGTCTACCAAGCGTGGCGATTATGGACAATATGTGATATATGACCATAATGCACATGAGATTTGTAGAGTCACCGAAAGTCGGAAAGGAGTTGTTATTATGAAATTACTTCATAAATACAGTAATTAATACCTACCTATAGCTATATACGCAATAACTCAAAAGTGAAGGGGTCAGTTTTTAAATATACAACAAGTAGATACTTAACGTAAGTAATTAGGCAATGTTTACAATACAATGAAATTATTATAATCATTACAACAATAACAAAGATAACTTTTACCAAACCTTCAAATATTAACAAAGAAATCATAAATAATGTAATTATCAAGATTGATAATAAACAGTGCTTATACAAAATACATAACATTGATAATAATAATCTAAAATATTCATAACTTAAATAAATATCCCTATAGCTTAGTAAGTGACCATATATCAGGTATAGGTAAACAGGATATTTATTGCATGGAAAAATAAATAAACTTATATAGTTGTCAGTAATAATAATAATATCCTGGGACATTATTTACACACGGCCATCTGATCCCAAACTAAACAGCTTGTACTATGGAAACCAGATAACTGGTATACTATTGTTTTTTGTAAATACATACTTATATAGATAATTACACCCAGACTTAGGACAAACAAGACATGTTCATGCGCACAAATATCTGTCCTGAAGTCCAACAGGCCCGTCACCATATATCAGTATATTAACATAATAGACCACGTCGAACATTCTCTGACCAAATTGGAGATGTTCTCAAGAAAAGGCAGGTCAGAAGTACCCTAAACCGGCGAGCATGTATGAAGAATATAATGACAGTAACCGAGGCAAAAGAAGTATGCAAAGATCGTGACAAATGGAAATCCGTTGTCTCTGCCTACCCCTCTGGGAAACAGGCGTGAGTCTATGTATGTATTAACATAATAAAATCTGGGGGCAAGGCAGTGCCCCCACCAAGTCGAGCGCAAAGCAACACTGCCGTAGGTACTGTAATGATATTACCTGCCCTCCTATAGAATAAAACCTCTTTTGAGAAGATAGCTAACTCAGGTCATTTTATTAAAATAGCTGGACATAGCTTGTAAAGTAAGAATAGAATTCGAATTAAATAAAAAGTATAATTTTGCGTATGAGTGATGTTTGTCAATAGTTATCAAAATGGAGTGCTAAAGAATACATAGTGAAATCTAGTTTTATTATTTTTTCAATAAAATAAGTGATTGGTGTTTAATACGTGTGTTATCATCATTGTGAAGGTCTCTCCCTAGATCCCGTATAGAGTACCTATTGCTGTTGCGAGTCTTCTACATGGGTTTTATTCTATAGGAGGGCAAGTAATATCATTACAGTACTCATCCTTTTCTGGAACCATTTCGCCGCATTTTCAGGCCCTGTTTAAGAAACTCTGGATAGGACCAGAAAGCTGAAATTTTCGTCGTCTAGTAAGCTATAACTATACACTTGAAATCCAAAATTTCAAGTCGGTAGGTCATTTAGTTCCGAAACTAAGCGAAAGCAAAATTTAACATTTGCGACACTGACACATGATCATTAAAATAGAACTGGGTAGGTACTTCCTATTGACCTAGAGCGCTGAAATTTGGTACAGAGGTAGAGTTAAACGCCCATGTAGAGGAAAATCTATATAAACTAGGATCATGGAATATCTGGACTACCTTGTGACCCTTATGAGAAACCGTAATAGCACACCCGAACTATTAGCGTTTTCGACCAACTGTCTTTGTAAAATTTATGCAGTGTAATGGGACTCTGCTTTTAGTATGATTATAAAATTGAAATTACCGTATTCCTACTATCTATACCAATACCAAAACACTAATAATATCCTGGGACATTATTTACACACGGCCATCTGATTCCAACTAAGCAGAACTTGTACTATGGAAATCAGATAACTGATATACTACATATACTACTTACTTTTCTTTTGTAAATACATACTCATATAGATAATTACACCCAGACTCAGGACAAACAGACATGTTCATGCACACAAATATTTGTCCTGGGCGGGAATCGAACCCACGACCTCCGGCGTGACAAGCAAGCATTTGCCAACCACGCCAACAGGCCCGTCTATTCATATTTCAGTAAAAATAATCAACTTTCTGTAAAAAGAAGTGAAATCCCACCAAAAAGATTCTGTATAGCCAAGTCTAGATGGAGCTATTTGTTTATCTCTCAAAAGTAACGAAATCTCTAGACGTAAAGACACATCATCAACATCTCTAGACAGTAAATAGACCGGTTACATTTGTTTTACATACATGATATGCCGCGTCAGAAGTTTATGAAATAGAAAAAAAATACTAAATGAGAAATGAAAAAAAGTTTTGAAATCTTTGCGATAGCATTTAAGGGGAGATTGAGAGCGTCTGAAGCTTATAGATAAAAAAAAAATAACCCTCATTCTCAGTTGGCACCATCGATGCCTCCACCACTGGCAGCAAATGGCTTTTTTTGAGATGTACACGTCGTTGGTTTCTTACAAAACCTCACAATTCGGGTCAAAGAGTGATATTTGATTTGTCTGATAAGAAACATTCTAAGTATAATAATAATATCCTGGGACATTATTCACACGCGGTCATCTGATCCCAAACTAAGCAGAGCTTGTACTATGAAACCAGATAACTGATATACTATTTTTCTTTTGTAAATACATCTATATATATAAAAATCAATGCCACTTTTCGTTGTAATAACTCAACAACGCCTTTACCGATTTGGCTAATTTTGGTCTTGAATTATTCGTGGAAGTCCAGGGAAGAGGGAAGGTTTGTACGTAGAGAAAATTTAAAAAAGTCTTGAAAAAGTGTAAAATCAACATCTTTTAGCAATTTAAAATATGTTTTTGTTTGAATAAATGAACTTAATAATCATTTTTTTTATTACTATGCCTTATACGTAGCGAAGCACGTACCGGGCCGCTAGTAATTATATAAATAATTTACACCCAGACTCAGGACAAACAGACATGTTCATGCACACAAATATTTGTCCCGGGTGGGAATCGAACCCACGACCTCCGGCGTGCAATGCAGCGTCTTAATCTACCAACCACTCCAACAGGCCCGTCAATAGTAAGCAAGTGTATGTGTATTATTTGGTGTTCCGTGCAGTTCTTATTTCTACAGGTTAATAAAAATAAAACAACGCATATAACTACACAAAAAATGTATTTTAGTCAATCTGATGGTCGCAATAACATTGAACTCGTCGTCGTATACATAATGTTCGCGCCGCCCCGCCTGCCTGAGCACACCGTACTATACTAACATAATATTATATTATATCATAATAAATATTTTATGGTGAAGGGTGTCCGGCGACGACGCGATGCAATTACAATGTTCCACAGCGTTTAACTTTTAAACATTTCAATTAAAATTTTCGTTAATTTTTTTAATCTCGTATACTGTTTCAGATATTTTGTTTTAGAACACATTAACTTAACACTAGCAATTTTTTTCATTACCAAACTATCACTAAATGGAACTAATTTTAAGTTACAAAAGATCTTGGTTTGCTTCGATGAATATGAACGACGAAATAAAATAACATTCAACTTACCGCTAACAAGTAAAATAAAATTGTGCTACCAACATTATAGCACCACGATAATAATAAACTTATATTGTTCTGATATTCACAACTCCTGAAAGCAGGACCGAATTTATTTGAAGTTGCAACCTCTTACCAAGCAATGCAACTCTTGTAAGCCAGAATCAAGCACGCAAAGGAACCGCACTGAGCGGTGCTGCTACGGTTACCTCATCTCAGGATTTGTCCTGCGATTTCAGGATGTTTGGACTCTTCTCAGGATTTTGCTTATATCATGAAATCTCAAAATTTTTGATTTTCAAATAAAAACAGCCACTGCCCCAACCCATGCAAGATCCGGAGTGTATAAATACCATAAAATCACAACTTTTTAAAATTGTTAAGTACCTACATTTGAGAAAATAATCTCAACATGTAAAAAAAATAAGGATTTTGAGAGGAGGTTTTCAGCCATCACGAACTTTTCAACTTTTCAACGCACTCAAAGAGGCGTGGCACTGGCTGAAATTTATTCAATATTATAAAAATCCTGAGATTTCATGAGATCAGCAAAGAGGCAAAAATCCTGAAATCTCAGGAGATATCCTTAGATATGGTAGCCCTACCCAGGCCCCCTTTTGAGCCTAACTGCTCAGAGCCTTCCCATAACGTGCCTCTGTCAATTCTGGCTTACAGGCGTTGCAGTAGTACCCACGACGAGGGTAGGAAATGTCCCAAACAAAAGCTAACCTCTAGCTGGTGACCCTTTTGACAGTTGCCAAGAACTGTCTTGTCTTGTATATATTTATGTATACAGAGGGTACTATATATAGAACTTACCGCCCAATATGATATGAAAACACGGTAAGCAATTGAAGAAACGGTAAACATGTTCCAACCTTGTCCGCAGTAGCAATGTTGCGGGCTGCTTTTGCGTACAAACTCAAAAAGACTATTTCTATAGTTATTTCTTATATGTTTGTCGTGATTTATTATCATTCTCAAAAATCGAAATACATGTACAGACGGCAGCAAATGAAGCTACCCCAATCTCTCAAATTTCCCCAATTGAAAGTGAACCTTATGCTAATGTGATAAAGTTGAAAATCTACAAAAGTAATTTGACAGATTGAGGCAGCTGGATGTGCTGGCGTCTGTACATATGTATATTATTTGTTGTAAGATGTCATTGATTTCTTTCTTGGTGTCATACTTATTTTATGTTAAGTTTATTATATTTTATTTCATATTAATATTCTGAAATTAATGACCGCACTTGAGCGGTTATTTTGCCAAAATTTCACTGAACACTTTAGATGATAACATTTTATGGTTAAAAACCGTTAAAAATAACTTTTCTACTTTCGGTCCTGCATACTAAAACCAATAACTTGTAATCTATTAGAATTGACTGAAATGAATTCATGTGACTTCACGTTTAGATAAGTTAGGGCCAAATTTTCTGTGCGCATACTTAACACAACCTTCGCTAATACATAAAATATTAAAATTGCACACAATTATGCGTCCGTATACAAAAATACCGCTGATTTGAATCGAAACTCTTTTCCGACTATAATAATATCTTGCCTCAAAACATGTTCCGACAATAATAAATTTATATAAAAATATGATAATTTATATTGTTTGCGTATACATTAGGTTTAAGTGCAGTAAGTGCGTGAAAGTACCATAATATTAAATGTTATAATAATGTCAAATACAACACTATCCTCATACAGAGTTAATATATTTTACAATCATTATTATAAAGAGTGTAAGATTATCGTCGGAACAAACATTGAGTCAGGCAAGATATACTTTTTCATTCGAAAATATTTATTTAAACACAATCTCACTAATCCCACTTCTGATTTTTCAAATTAACAAAATAATCGAGTGATATTTTTTCTATGGTATTGCATTTGGCCAGTGTTAGGCGCTCGCCTATAGATGCCTGTTCATATTATTCTAGTTTCATTTCATCAATAGACTCCCAATAGAAAAAAAAACATTCAAATTAGAATATTATAAGGCCGATATCATAATCGGCTTTAGAAGTATTTTTAAGTACAATTTTGGTGCCATTTCTACATAATTTGAGACATTTAGGAAGCTTAATCTACTCATGAATTTACTCGATATAAACAATAATTGCAAAATAACCCTCAAGATCAAATTACGAAATTTATACTACGAGCCGAACACTTTTCTTTTTGCGCACAAGTCGTAGTTTCATGTATACCACGCTATTTATGTCGAACATTATTAATATAATAGTCGGGAAACAGCAAAGATCCAAAGTAGCAAGCGACGGACGCATCGGACTCTACTCAGCACAAAATATCTGAATACTTACAACTATATTACACTAGTTCATCTTACATCTATCGTATATTTATAACCACCGTAGAGTGAGTTTAATAAGAGCGTATAGAAACAGAGATCCCCGCCATATCGATGTGATGAGTTTTTGTTATAATATAACATTACTAATACTGCCCAAATAATTACTTTTCGAAACCAAAAACAATAATTTTAAAACGTCACTGGTTAAACAATAATACTATAATATTAAAATAGTTGCTCAAAATTCATTTATAATATACTTACGTTTTAAAATATAAAATAATGTTGTATATAATAATATTAATAATTATGATCGTTTAAAGAAAATACTGGGTACCAGTCGCGTAGTAATAATACAAATAAAAATACGATTTACATTTCCATCCAAAAATATCGCTAGTTTAGTCTAGTATAGTGTAGTATACATGTCGTATGTGGGGTGCGCGGCGACGCGCACGGACCTACCTAACGTTATAGTACTTGTAAATGGCAATTCTGTGGAAGCTGCACAATCATGCGTCTAGCCCGCCACCTGCAACAATCAGACACGTATGGTTATTTAGAATACGACGCATACGCACGATTCTAAATGTAGAACCGTCTATCCACCGGCATACGATTTGCGTACGCTGGCTTTCCTTAGTTTTTTAACTCTAGGAACTCCTATTTCATAATGGTCTAAGAGCCGTGGAAGATCGTCCTTCACCGATCTGATAACCAGATGAGACGTATTTTTTATCAAATATTTTTTATAAACAAATATGCCTATAATTGCTTGCCTATCGAAAAATGCTCATGGCTATTTTTAATTAAATTAAATTTTATCGATTTTTTTTCATCATAGTTTTTAATACACAAAATATGCCTAGGTATGCTTGCCTACTCATTTCAGTGTATAACTACCTGGCAAGCAGGTGTAAACAGGTAAGTCAAAATAGGTGACTCCATCGATCTGCTAACTTATCAAAAGTTATCTCAAATTTTAGATTATTTTATTTCAAAATTAGTCATATAAACTTGCCTGCGAAAAATCGTACTTAAAGTACTGTTGCCAGGCTAAAAACTTTTAGAGTTTTAGCCACTTGATAGGTGCGACAGAGAAAGTAGAGCGTCCGAGGTCCGTGTGCTAGAGCAGGACACAACATAGCAGCTGCTCGCTACCAGACCGTAGAATGCATCCGATGTTCGATGCTCGTGTATATTCGGAGTCGGCAATTATTTATTAGTGACAACACGTGCTAAATAACATTAATTTTCAAGAATTTTTATTTTAAAAATGAGTAAAAAGTGTTTTTTGTGTGGTGAAAATAAAACAAATTATTGACTTTAATGAACATTCATTTAAAACATGCTATTTAAAATTGGCTTTCCGTAAAAAACATTGCTGTAAGTATGGAGATATTGAATTAAGCAAAGAATCTGTGGAATTTCTTGGTTATCATTAAAGTCAATTGGTTATCAGTAAAAAATTTGAGATAACTTTTGATAAGTTAGCAGATCGATCGAGTCACCTATTTTGAATTACCTGTTCACACCTGCTTGCCAGTTAGTTATACACTGAAATGAGTAGGCAAGCATACCTAGGCATATTCTGTGTATTAAAAACTATCAGTGAAATAAATTTTATTTGGTTATCAAAAGTATGAAGGTGATGAAAAAAAATCGATAAAAGTTAATTTAATTAAAAATAGCCATGAGCACTTTTCGATAGGCAAGCAATCATAGGCATATTTGTTTATAAAAAATATTTGATAAAAAATACGTCTCATCTGGTTATCAGAACGGTGAAGGACGATCTTCCACGTCTCTCCTACTATAAATATAGTAACATAAAAATATCACAAATCAATTTTTGAAGTCAATCTTCTTAACGCATGCTTGGCTTGGGAAGTATGCTGGCGAATACGTGACGAGAGCATTACGAAAAGTGTGATAGGGCGAGGCGAACAGAAGTTGAGAGGAGAAGTTGAAGATAGAAAGAGAGAGAGAGAGAGGGAGTTAAGTTTCGTATATTACTGTAAGGCCAAAAGAGCGAAGTGCGAGCACGCGTTTTCTTTCTCTCATCGAAAGATACATATAGATGGAGCTAAAGAATTATTACATCAGTCGTGTGATCTAAAGCATGATATTTGTTGTTTTCTTTTTTAATTATAAAAAAATACGTTGTCCTTTAGATACGTACGTATTACTAATTACGATACGTAATCATGAATAGGAAATGAATTATATTATATTGGATATGTGTTTTTATGAATTTAGATACATATATTCACTCACGTGAATGATCTACTCTGTATCAAATGAAGAAGAAGATCGGTTCAGTCGTTCAGGAGGAGTACGGTCAGGAACGAACTACATGAATCGTGAAAAGAGCTTTCGTGTACACTCCGTTCAATTATATTGCCTTACAATATAAATATCCGATCTATGCAAATATTATATAAAAGTCTCTTTTATAATCTGTCTTGACTTTGATGACCATTTAATTTAATTGACTTTTTCTGACCACCTTCAGCTTCCCTAGCCTTCGATCACGCTGCAAAAAGTCAACACCCTGTATCTACGGCGACAGATCTAAGTCGTAGCCTGAGGCTGCAAGCATGCAACCCTTCGAGTCCTGTACGATAGACTAGTTAGTTAGCTGCGTACGTACCTACGGCGACAGGTCCTGGTGCATGGGGTCGTAGCCCATGGAGCCGTCGTAGCTGGGCTGCGGCTGGTCGTAGCCGGGCGCGGGCAGCGAGTAGCCCATGGAGTCCTGCGTGGGCGCGGGCGACATCATGGGCGTGGCCGTGCCCGACGCCGCGCCCATGGAGTACGGCGACGCGCCGGCTGCTGAATGTACACATCGTGATACAGCACTCCGTCTGACCGCCACTTGGCTACTGGCTGTGTGGCTGTGGGACTTTCATTGGCTACCAATATATATTATTATTGTTTGTTTGGGGCTTGATGCCTTGATGGCATCTTGCTACCTCGACCATTACTGATCTATTGTAGCAGAGCTCCTTGACTTTGTCAAAGTTCACTGCTCAATCCTACAGCTTCAAAAACTCCCAGATTGATTGTGCCGTGAGTGTTTGTATCTCTTCAGGTTGCATAATATGCTGCCCTAAGTGGATACTTCTACAACGCATTAGTGGCCCGCACGAGCACAGAATATGCACCAATATATAACATATACTATGGAAAATGTCCTACCTCAGCTATGTGTCAGAATGCTATGTGTCAGAATACTATCTGATTCAAGATTGATAACTGCAATATACACTAACTGCTAATGACCTTCAACTCACCTATTAGTTCTTCTATCTCTTCCCATAAATAAATCGACTAACTAACCAAATTCAGATCAAAATTGTCTATGTATATGTGTCCTTTAATAGAATAACGTCTTCAAGAAAACATTTTGTAAAGGGAACTTTCCAATCTAAGCTAAGTTCATCGGCAAAAACCGTTTCTAGTACCCAAAAATTGTATTATTTGTTTATTTAATGAAAAGTTGCCCCTGATTCCATGCAAAACCAACTAATTTTAATATTATCGTGTACATCATCTCACATTATCAGCCTGGTATCGTCCACTGCTGGACATAGGGCTCCCCCAAATGTTTTCATAACGTTGCAACTGTAGTTAGGTGGTAGCCACTGTAGCTAGTACACAGACAGCGCTGCAGCCTGGCTACCCGGTGTATCTCTTAGTCTTCTTTTGCAACCCCACGGGTTGGTATGGGGTGTCCCTAATATACTTTCTGAGCCGGAATCCACACGGCAAGGTGTACATCAAAAAACTCAATAAAAGTTCAGTACAAGCAATGTACGTGAAATACCAATGAAAGCCTCACAACACAACCGATATCAAATTCAAAAGAGAAATATATTTCTAAGCTTTACTTGATTACAATGAAAGGGCGCGTTATATGTCTAGTTAATGTCTATATTACTGTAATATGACGTGTGTCTGGCCGGCGGGGAACTGGCATCGCGACCAGCGCCGACCCAAGGCAAGTCTGTGTGCGAAAACGTTCTGCTGTAGCGCCCACGCTCCCTCCCGAGGGGCGAGCGTACACTCACATAGTGCTTGCATTTCGCGAGTGCGCGCCCCATAGTACTGTGCATCATGCTGGGCACGCGCAATCGTAAAATGCAACATCTATAATACACTGTACAACCCGGAACAACACAACCAAACTCATCGCGAACAGCTGCGATAGTATTAACTCAAATTAATATTAATAACTCGCACAAAAGTTATCAGGTGGAAAAAGCATTCAAGTCAAAGTTATTTATTCTTTTAAAAAAGACCTCTTCCGCGCTATTTAAATAACTGTATGTATCGCAGCGACTTTTACAAACATGATTCGCGGACTCAAAGCGACACAGAGAGAGAAAAATATAAAGGTTTCACTTCATAGTGCCCAATTATCAAATCGACTCGCCCTTTATATTGTGTGAGGCGACCATCGACATTGGTGTTTCAAAATCAATCATTTAGTTCAGAAGGAGCCATGATTAATAAAAATAAAAAACACGTTCTATTGATGGGGATGTTGAGTCCAAAATTGAACGAATCTAAACTAATATTATACAGTCGGGGAAGAATTTTTTTTTTTTTGTATGTTTGTAATGGACAGACTCAACTATAGTAAACTATATTAATAAGCAAATTACATGAAAAATAGAATTACGTTTTTATTTGGCGAGCCATAGTCGGTACTTTTACTTTAAAAGACCAATAAACAGTCACAGTTGTCCTGTTCGAGGACTGCGCCCGAAACACAAGAAGGCTGAGGCATATAATATTGTTTGACATTTGAATTCTTCTTTCACCGAGAACTTTGTATAAAGTAGAGCGGTTTTTGTCTTGATGGTAAATAAATTTGTAATAACACAGCAGTACATAATAGTTAATAGATTGCTCGTTCAAATGTATCTAGTAGAACAGGAATAACCAGCACATATTAACAACCACAAATAATTTGTGCTATAGGCAAATTATGAAATGTGGGATCGAACCCTCTATTAAAGTTATTTCAGTCCGCTTATGCAATAAAAAGTTTTCTTTGAATATAATTTTATTAGAAAAGTAAATTTAAATATAGATATTTCGTATTGAATATTAATTTATAAAATCCAAAAGATTACTGAAATATTCTATTGTATTCTAAATAGAGAATAGACTAGGGGACTTAAACAAGTGACCAAGCAAAATATAAAATAACTATCGATATCTTCTCGGCCAAAGAGATCAGCCCAAAATCGTGGATGTTGCGATATACTTATTGGTGAATAAGATATCAATAGCTAAATATATCGAATATATTAGCCACTCGAGTAAGCGCCCTGGTTTATAAGATGGAAATATCATTGTAATCTTGGTGTCGAAATACGAATATAATAGAATGTTACCGGCAGCTTTCTTAGCGGCGTAGAGGTTGGCCTCCTCTTGCGCCTTGCCGATGTTCTTCTTGTAGCGAATGCGCTTGTTGCCGAACCAATTGGACACCTGAAGGCAAAACACCAACATTAAGCTACAGCTACAGTCAACACTACATCAGGGTATACTCTTACACTACGAAAACCACCCATACAGCTTACACCCACGCTGCCAAGATTAAACTCAAAGGAGTCTGTGGTCTGGTGCAACATCTCTTGAAACGTTCGAAATGTGTTCGCTACAAAGAATCTTACTCAGAAAGGCGCAATCATCTGCGGACTTGTTCCTGGATGGCAGGTTATCTTTTTCGCTCGTATCTTTATCAACTCCGCACATCGTGGTATTTCTATTTCTAAATATATATATAACGACGCGTCTGGGGTACACGGAGGCATGCCTGGAACACTATTTTCCTAATTTATCATTTATTATTAGGTGAGGTTATGCAGGCAGTTAATTTAAAAATATAGGCAGACTTCACTTCCTTAGCAATTAATTATTCAGCAACATCCATCAACTATGCTTAATGCGTCACCAAATCACTAATTAAGTTAGATTTTAATTTAAATTACGGCGATCCCTCGATAATATGCGACCACTATAACGTCTCCAAGCAATAGTGACGTCAAGATGGCCGCCCGTTCAACGTTCCACCAGAGTGACACCGACCTATCACTCTTATCTATGCAGTTCTGTTGGTAGCGCCACGGCTGCGCCGTCATATATATATATATATATATATATATATATATATATATATATATATATATATATATATATATGTTTCCGTTTCTGAAGACTAAAGTGGTTTGTGCAGGAGTTCCAAGTCACTCGAAAAACTATGCTCGCAGTTCCTCTGCGTGACAAAATCCGAAACGACGAAATTCGCAGAAGAACAAGAGTAACCAATATAGCACAAAGTATTAGTAAGTTGAAATGACAATGGGGATATGCCACATCGCTCGCAGAACTGATTCCCGCTGGGGAAGAAAATATGTGGAATGATGACCATGTTCTGGAAGATACAACGTAAGGAGACCTCCCACAACTTAGACCGACGATCTAGTGATAGTTGTGAGGAGCTGAGTGAAGATTGCAGATAAAAGAACCCTGAAAATCTTTCTGACACTCATGAAAAATTAAACAACGTAACAGCAGTCGTCATGAATTTAGTATTTACGCGACATATAAGGCTTAGACCATACAATAGTGTTGTAACATTTAAACAGCTCTTAAAACAGATGTGAATAATTAATAACCCCATTGTTTTCGCCTCAAAAGCAATGCATCAACTTCACAGTTACAAATGGCTGGGCTGTCAACGTTCTCACGGCTGGTATAGAACTTAATTTACATCTGTATCAACGGACCGCGTCAAGGCACAGAACTCAGGGCACATTTAGATATGGGATTGAAATAATTATATTTGCTTCTGTGATTAATATTTTATACACCGAGCGCAAAAGTATTTTTCTTTACAAGGCGTTTACTGTTAACCTTCCACTGCTTCACCGGACGATAGAGGTATAAGCAGCCCTCAAGGCGTCTAACTAATAGATTTACAAAGTACGTAACCTTTGGGGTTCAAACCTCGTCCCAAAGTGGTCTCCTCGTTTCATTCTCATGTTCATCTAACTGTCAGAATTGTTCAATTCGACCAGTAGTAGGCCAATAATATGGAGCTATAGTTGCACATAAGGACTCTACAAAAAGACTCTTGTCTTCTAAAGAAGAAGAAGACATGGACATTAATTGGACGCTCCCTACTATGGCCGATCAGATAAGCAACAACCGCAATGTTAACAACATATTTCAGAATGTATTAAGGTAATTACTACACCTGATTATAATAATGCTCTAGTAACACGCGGGCCAAGTATGGACGCACCGAAAGTAGTGCACCAACCAAACAAGAAACCTTAATTTTTATTCGAAAACTAGTAAGGTTCCGAGGTCAAAGCTGGATACATGTATACACCTGAGACCGAATGCCTACAGAGGCCACCTCATTTACTAATATGGACTCGATAAAAGCTGGAAATAGCCGGCACTAGTTAGACTAATCGATCAAAACATTGACAGCTGTCAATGAGACAGACATGTGACATGTGTCGCAGAGATAATAGGCCAATGGTTAACCAATTTATGTATAACTAAACACTAGTAATTTACACATATCTATATAACTACTACTATAAAATTGTAGTGTCTGTTTGAAATATTGAAATAACCGTTATTTACACAAATATGAATATATATACGGTACATACACCAAAATAACATTTTTTAAAATTTTGTCTGTCTGTTTGTTCCGGCTAATCTCTGCAATGGATGGACCGATTTTGACGTAACTTTTATTAGCAGGTAGCTGATGTAATAAGAATTAACTTAGGCTACGTTTATTTTAGATTAATCTTTTATTTTAGGAATAACTTAAATAAACTAAATAATCTTATTCACACGCGGACGAAGCATAATAAAATTAAGTAGCCATCATTATGATGGTCACCGTAGCCTAGTTGGTAGTGCTCCTGCCTACGAAGCTGGTGGTCCTGGGTTCGAGTCCCGGTAAGTGCAAATATTTGTGTGATGAGCATGAATATTTGTTTCTGAGTCATGGAAGTATATAAGCATGTATCTATCTATATAAGTATGTATATCGTCACCTGGTACCCATAGTACAAGCTTTGCTTAGTTTGGGGCTAAGATGATCTGTGTGACATTGTCCCTATATATTATTATTATTATAAAAAAAAAAGAAATTAAGAATCGACTGTTAGGCGGAACGAAGTTCGCCGGATCAACTAGCTCTTAATAAATATATTTTTTTTTTTAATATAGGAGGAAAGTAACTGACTGCACTACTGTGTTTCGCACGCCGTGGTAGCAGTATTTCTCCACACCGACGGATGTACATCTATGCAAACGACAGTCAGGACGCGATGGCACAATTATAAGGCAGGCTGTAGCCGCTGGTGAGAAAACCGTACTTACGTATCGTGTGGGCAGTGGTTACCCTAGTGTGTTTTTTCAGGCCGCCTATTAGGCCTCTGACATTGCTTACCGCTTACAGATTAACGTGCCATCCGAACCACGGAGACGCCCAGAAATTAAACCATCTATGGACCGACCGCGAGCTTAATTGCTTGACCTCGCCAATCACTTACGGACCGGTAACAACGTACAATGAATATATATATGAATGATAAAACCATAAAAGACTACCATCTCAAAATGAAGGTATAAAACAGGGACAAAAATCAATGGAGATGCATCTGGAAGCCAGAAGAAACACAAGCCACAACGAGGTAAACAGTGGAACCGCGAAGATGCTTCAGGATATATTTAGAATTAAGGTGGTTTGGTTAGTGCTTAGTTTTAATTAATCAAAATAATCACCCATGTAAAATTATTACAAAAAATTATAGTCAGGACAAAAATATATGGGGATTAAACAATGGTTACTATTTACCTGAGAAACAGTGATCCCACATTTCCGTGCCAGCTCCTCTTTCGCCTCCTCGCTGGGGTAGGGGTTGGAGAGATGGGAGTAGAAGTACTCGTTAAGGATCTCCGATGCTTGCTTGCTGAAGTTCCGACGCTTTCGGCGTGCATCCAAGAACCTGTATGCAGAATTGATTTTTGAAAGCCATTATTTAATTGGTCTTGTTTAAAATATTTGAATAGTGAAAGTTACGATAGCATTATTCGTTCTAAGCCAATGAGTACAGGAGGGCTACCGGCTAAGTCGCCGAACATCGGGATAGTGATAAGAGAGAGAGAGAGAGAGAAATAAATAAACGTTAAAAAAGAGAGAAAAAATAAAGGTTAAAGACTTAATCAATCGTTAAATCGGCTTCGACGTTGATAATCGATTCCGGACCATTTATGACGTCACATGTGCTCATGGAAGCCGATTTAACGATTGATTAAGCAATTTTTAACCCTTATTTATTCGAACGCCGATCACTATCCTGATGTTCGGCGACATACCCGGTACCCCCCTGCAGCATTATTGTATAAGTGAGTCTTATATAAGCTGAAGTAATATTGTCAATGATAAGATGGATAGGTACCGTGAACGCAAGATCATGACAGCCTCGCAGGTGGACTGCTTCAGTTGCATTTGGATGGAACTGAACTTCTTGTGGATGATCTGCACCATGCGCTCGATTTCCTGTTGCAGCACGTAAAGTCATTGTCATTTGCGTCTATATTATAGTGCACATGCACTAAAAAGGTGTAATTAGTGTTCACAAATACCAGGAAGTATGTATTTGTGAACACTAATTATTATACATTTAAATTAGGTACCACAGGCGCAAAGTCTAATATGTATATTTTAGTAAGTCGGTTACAAATACATTCCCACTTCCCAGATAGTCAAATAATCGTATTATTATAATCGCAATTAAATTCGAACCGTTTTCTTCAGGGCCACCAAACCAATTCAATTGTCTTACATGCATTTGGTAGTTCAACATGTAATTTTGTTTCGTTTTGTGCAACTAACGTTCTATTTTTAAATTAAAATGACAATTTAATTTAAAAATAGAATGTTAGTTGCACAAAACGAAATTCGCTACATTAGCTGTAGGTTTTCCAAAATAAATAAAATAATATAATAAAAAAGGTATTTATTCCCATAGACTCTATAAATAGTCATAACATTTCTAACTATACATAATAATTTCAAGGTACATGAGGATATTTAAATCTTTTAGTAAAAATTATTTATGATAAAAAATATTTAGTTACTTAGCTAACTAATTTAAGTCATTGTCAAAGGGATTATTTATAGGTAAATACTTTTGATTATCGAAATTTATTGTTATAGATATATTTTACCACACAAGTGTCTGAATGGTTCTGAGTATATTAAAATAAGAGATAAATATTAGTATGCAAAGATCGTGACAAATGGAAATCCGTTGTCTAAGCCTACCCCTCTGGGAAACAGGCCTGAGTCTATGTATGTATAAATATTATTATTATAGCGGTTTATAAGCAAAGACGTTCATCCGATTGAGGATGGAGAGCTTTTATCAACACATTTGCAGCCAGTGTCTGTAATAAATAAGTAATGACTATTATAACCAAAAACTGACAAACCTTAGGCGTGATGGGTCTGGTGCGGCTCTGCTCCCGCAGTAAGTTCATTACGTGGGTAGTGAACTCGTTACAGGCATTCTCATACTTGTCCAGCTCCTGGTGGTAGATCTGCCGGATCTGAGCCAGCTTCGCGCGGTAGTCAGAGTGCTCGATCGCGTTATCTGATTGGATAGGATAGTGTTAAACCATTCAAATACAGGAAAATCAGCATGCGATATTCTAAAAAATACAGTGCGAGAATGTTAAAGTGTGTCATTAATAGTAATTACCATCTTCATCAATTCGAAAGTGACTTAATTGTAAGTCAATGGTGGTAAAGTTACCACTGTTCGCCATAATGAGGTTTAATGCATGAGATAGGTTGATAGAAGGCATTCACAACTTCATATCCAACACCTGTATTGAACATGGTAACAACATAATACAACAAAGTTAATCTAGTTACCCCATTCGCCGGCCGCAGCCGATGCAGAGGCCGCAGCGCCTGCACCGCCACCCTTCTCTGGCCCAGCGACACCCTCAGCAATCAACATGTTGTCCAAGCGCATCAGTTGAGGATCCGGAGGTTCTTCCTCTTGCGTGTTGCGGAGAGACAGAACTGAGAGAAAAATTGTATAGTCTTATAATAAACTAGCAGCGCCCGAGGACTTTGTTCCACGTTATAAATATTTTTGTAATATGGGTTAATCGTTCGGGATAAATAAAAATTATGATGATGAATCATAGCATATGACACTCCACAATAAGATACTTTCTAATGGTGAAATAATTTTGAAAATCAGTTCAGTAGATCCAGAGATTACCCCTTACAACATCACAAACTCACAAATGTTACCTCTTTATAATATTAGTATAGATGCATACCAATGAATTTATATTAAATATCCAGCTAGTTTGGAAGTGTATAAAAATATGTTATGGGACTATTATAAATAACATTTAGCCTTATTTGAAAATGTTACTTAAATAGCCCAGCTGCTAACCATGGGTAATCGCAATTTTCGTTTGAACCCCCCATTTAATGTTGACATCCAGTTAAGCAGTGGTAAGTAATGTAAAAATTTAAACTGCATCAGCCACTTATACCTTAACCTAGTTTAAGTTGATGAAGGGAGAGTTTTTTTTATGGAAGTTTTAAAATGAAGATTGAATTCCAGATAGATTCTTTATTTTAAACTAGACAAATATACTGAAGAAAATCAAGTCCTTGAAATATCATGTTTTTAAACTTACCTTTAAGTAGGGTTTTCAAATAAAGAAATAGTTGTGAGTGGTTCAAGCTGTTACATCAGGTTTACCTGAGCCACAGTTAAGCGGCAGATCATAGCATTATTTCAAAAAAGAATGATTATGTTCATAAAAATAAGCCTTCTACTTTCCTTTAATTGTTTAGTAGCAACAAATAAAATAGTTTCTGTTGGAGAATGATTTAATCTTAAGCAGACCAAAATGCACCATAATAGAAGAATAGGAGGTTATGGTGAATGTGCTGCATTATCCATAACCCTCCATGAAATTTCGATTCTATAATGCTGATACCCCATTACTTTAAATACTTTTAAATTGCTAGCAGTTGTGGAGATCTTCACTTCTCATGTTGCCAGTGGCTCTCCAAGTATCTGAGTTGTTCAAGCTATCCAGTATTATTGCAATAAAAAGAGATGGGACTTCTCTATGGCACAACCTACACTCCTTAACATCTGCTAGACCACTTTTCTGTAGAAAAGTAGCTTCTTCTCAAGGGATCAAAAATCATATTTAACTGGCGAAATAATTTTGTGTAGGCAAAGCTGCAGCAGAAACTAGTCAACCAATATAAATGTAATATTAAAACTGGTGGGATGTATTGATATTCATTGAATTCTGTAAAGCAGACATCATAATGTATACATTTTACTGATAAAATTTAAATATTTTAGCATTAAGGTAGGCAATCTATTGCAACCTTTTTACCAAACTGTCAAGAAATGTAATGTGTTTCACTGTTTATTATAAGAAAAAAAACCTTTGGAATAACATTTTGTGCATAGGATATGTGGATTATTTTTTTATATTTTATCATTACATTGCAAATCATTCATAATCATTCCTCTATTCCTTTACACAACAATATTTGTGACAGTTTCCTAACATTGTTATGTAGATTGTGTCTACATGTTGAATATTCACAATTATTGTTGTGTATAGTAATAGAGGAATGATTACAAAATAATATTACTTCTATAAAATATAAATAAAATAAATATAAAAAGGTTTTTATTTACATAGACTTTTAAACTGCTGTGTAGTTTGGCAAAAATGTCTAAAACTTAAATGTGTACTTTTTTTTCAATAATGAATATATATAAAAAACAAAAAAAAAAAATGCTCTTGTAAATAGTCAGAACATGTTCGTAGTAACATATAATTAATTTATAATTATTTCTAGGCACATATAGATCTAAGCTAACTAATTTTAATATAATGATAGAAAAAATAATAATTCCAGTTATCTTTGAAGTATGTAAAACATAAAGTAATCATTGTAATGAATAGGTATACATTACCTTATATTATATTATGTGTATTGTAATAAATAAATAAGGATAATGAATTACAGACATTAATTTTTCATTCAATATTTTAAAGAAATTATCTAGCGGCATGCCCCTTCATGATGGACCAATGTTCTTTTGAGGGTAGCTGAAAGCCTCAGTTTGCAGGTAGCGCAAGACCAGCACTTGTGGAGATCTTTGGGGGAGGCCTTTGTCCAGCATTGGATGGTTTTTGGTTGATATGAAGATGATCTAGTGGACTACCTTTGGTAGCTTATACACCAGTTTTGTTTTGACTGACTTTAACAAATGTAATTAATTAACAAATGTAGAAGTTCAAATTTAAAAAGCCTAAAAATATTCAGAGTTGCAATATATATGAAATATAGAGTCCTGACTGCCTTTCCATACCCATACATGCATAAAATCAACCAAACACATTATGCTGATAAACATATACAAAAAGCTTATATATTGACATATAAATTAGTAGTCTACATTATCTCAGTCACATCCATGACCAGCCCATTCATTTACACGAGTGTTTCGCGTCATTATAAAACATCAAAGAACTCAGAATGATATTAAAACGACAACAAATAACACGAATACTTAACACTCAGTGGCTATAAAAATAAAATATGTCGATTACCTGTTTTCTCTTTGATTTCACACAACACTGAAAATAGGGCAGGCTTCATTCTGTGACAGTTAAGCGTGTGTTTTCTAGCTTGCGCCTCATCGAGACTTTGATCCGTGATGTTCATGATCTGCTGCAAGATTTCGCCAATATCCTGCTTCCGTGCTTCACCCTCGCCCGCGGTCGGGGTGCCTTCGCCGCCGGGTAGCCCGTAGCCCTGCGGGCCCATAAGCCCACCGCCGTGCGCCATCATCCGATTCGGATCGTCCATTGCTTTTCAGACTCAATACATAAATACACCTAAAATTACACTATGTACGTATACAGTTTTGTACGTTGTTATACTTAGAAAAAACTCAATAAAAATACAACAATGCGACACTGGGCTCAAAGCCACAGCTTTACCCCCCGTTCTCCGATCAGCAATAAAATGGCCGACTCCTTTGTGCTGTCAAATCTGAAATATTAGGCAAAGAAAACAAATAATTAAAACTATTTCCATCACGCTTCATCTCACAATAATTTAAGGAAGTGATTTAACGTAAGAAAGAGATAGTACATAAAAGTGTTTCCAAATACCTCAATGTTTTGCTTTTATTTGTATGTTCAGTACATCAATATCAATAGGGAATGATTTCTTTTTGTTATTCGACGAACATAATAATTTTCTTATTATTGATTAAAGTTTAAGGGTAATTTTGTTTATTTATAAAAATGTTCTATTACTCCAATGTTCCCTAAGTCCTCAAATATAACTAACTTCAATGATGAAGGAAAGTGATAATAATATGCTAATATGGGAATGAGAATATATAGTAATCACTTTCGAAATAAAATAACTTGAAATAATTAAAAGAGGATAATTCTAGTTTTGTTTTACACTTTACCATATACAGACCACATAGTGTCGGGAGCAGATTGTGTCGTTTTACGATCATTTCCTATGTACTTTTTCTATACATAGAATAATAACGAATTGCAGAAACAACTCAAAAATTAGAACCAAATGTATTCATACGTTAATTACTTTTTTTTTTCTCTTCTCCTGTTCGGGAGTTTTGGCTCGCACGTTTTGTGCATCCGCCAGCAGCAAGATGTTCCTTACGCTAAACGACATGGAATTTAATAGGACCCTATACAATAATTGGTTAAGTGACAGATGTTTTTATTCAACAGATGAATTTCTTAAATATAAGTATTAAATATTTGACATGCTTGTAATCTGTTTATTTTTAATGTAATGTTTTTATCTAGTACTCTTTAAATGTTTTTACTTTATTATTTTGTATCGACTTTTTGTGTTTGACGTTTTATTTGTTTTAATTTATTAATATTATAGTTGACATAGTTTAAAATTTTTGCACGACATATCTATGTCAAATATAGTTGGATAAGTTTATAATGTACCTAACAACCCTGTCCCTATATTTTAGCAAATAAATATTTCATTCATTCATACTTAGGAATTAGGTTATGTAATGGCATGAGACAGTGACTGTTTCACCATAAATAAGTATGAGCTGGAATAGTCCGAAGTGTCCGAACGCCAATTGCTGAGTATAATATGCCTTCTACTCAAAGGTAACTTAAACTTAGTAGATTATATGCTTCGGTGTGTTTTTTTTTTAATTTTTTTTAGAACGCGTCTAATTTTATCGACGAGAACACTCAAATGTTTACTATATTATTATTATGAATATCTAAATTCAATTAATATATTGCCTTCATTAATAAATTTCGATGCTTACCCATAAATTTATGTTTTAGAGCATGTTCGGCTAAGTAAAAAAATAGAGAACCGATGTTCCATTCAAATTATTAAAAACGTACATTATATGTTCATATTTGCCATAATATACTCCAAAAACTTCTTATGGTTCATATATTTAAATCCTTCGAACAATAAAAAAGGAACCGAACTTACAGATCATGGGATATAATTATGAAAGTGATGTGCTCACTTTCATAATTATATCCCATGATGGGTTTAATCTGTAAGTTCGATTGAAGTATTCAAACTAACTTACTGATTATTTAATACATGTTTTCTTTATATTAAGTATGCTATTTACATGCTGAATTCTAACATAAAATAATAGGACGTGAAAAAAAATTATCTTTAAGGAGAAAATTGTAGCTGAGGCATAAAAAAAAACTTGTGTGTACTTATGTACACGCGTTAGAAGTTATACTTCTTAATATACAACTTGAACATAGTTATCAATTTTCATACCACCTAGAACTAACGTCATGCTGTTATTTTTACGATGCGCGCGCAAAAATTCACTCTCATACCACCTAGAACTAACTTCATGCTGTTAAATTTTTTGGTGTCGGTGTGCGCGCGCATCGTAAAAATTCACTCTCATCATTTTTCTCCATCGCGCCAAAAGAAGTATAACTTCAAAAAATTCCTCTAGATCTGATCAGTATAAGAAAATAAAGCAATCAGCTTAGAGTTTATCGAAGGAGAAGTGCATCCATTTACCAAAACTAAATCATGAAATAAAAAAGTACAGTGCGTCAAGTCGTGAAAATAAATGAGGGCGCCACCATCTGTTACATGGTAACCCCATACACTTCGGCTGAAAAGTCTTGATACTTAGATTTTTTTTTAATATTAAACTAGCTACTGTCCGCGTCAAAGATTATGAAAACTAGGGCGTTGGAGAAACAACAAAACAATATCAACTGTTTATAATATTTATTTATTATTCAGAGTCCAAATAATTTGAGTCCAGGTATTCGACTCCCGAAATGTCGCCTGAAACCCCAGAGTAATCCGTCAGGTCAAATTCTGCCTCTTCAGATTCACTAGAACTATCGTCGCCTACTGAAATAACTAGTCTGTCTATATCTTGATAAAGAGTTCCTCCACGGGCGGCTCCTGCTTTTCTATTGCAACGACGTGGTCTACACAATTTTTCCATTATTGTGGAGATATTGAATTAAATGCTTCTTCAGCTAATTTTGCAACGTCTTGACTGCCAACATTCTTTTCTGCGTTTCACTTTGTATAACTCATGTATATAGCTCTCATCCAAATAAATAATGTTTTTTTGGAGCTCTACGGACAATCTTCTGTTTCAAGTATTGCTTTTAAATAATACTCGCGTTTTGAGGCAATTGCGGGTTTTTCAATGAAGGACGTTCTATTTGTTTGGCATTTCTGAAATTAAAATTTGTCTTAGAAGTTCATGGCTGCCATTAAAACCTAATTCTTCCTTCACCACTACCAATAGTTTTCGTAGTGTAGGTACTTCTTTCTGTACTGTGTAGAAAAACTGAACTTTTTGCCGTATGGCACATATATCAAAATCATCGATCTGTTTCTTAGGTCGCCCTTTCCTATGTTTTCCAGGAGTTACAAATTTACCTCCATTCTTTATACCTTCGTCTACTATGCGCCTCACTGTGCTTTCAGATGCACCTGAAACCAATAAAAGCATGTTAAGTAACAATTACCATATTCACATCTAAATAAATAATACAAAAGTATCAAAACCGTTGATGGTGTAGTATAATTAATAGGTATATTTCGTAACGTCAACTAAATGTAAACAATGCGATAAAACTTATCAATTATGCTGAAAAATGAATGATTGTCAAGAGATTACAGATTCTTTATTATAGTTTTACATTATAATATATGTACTTACCGGTTAATTTTGCCGTTCGACTGTAAACATCGTCCAAATTGGAAAACAACTTTCCCGCTCGAAATTCAGCCATACACTCTTGAAAAGCCGTAAATATGACTTTTCTCGCACCACTCTTATAAACATTTTTATTCATTTTTAATCTCTAAACGGTTAAACGATAGAAACAATTCGAAATATCCCAAAATATCCGAGAGCACAACAACAACAATAATACGAAATGACAGGTGAAGTACTTAGTATGACCGGTACTTCAGTGTTGCCAATACAAGCAACGAAGTAGTTCCAAAAACATTCTTTTCACGACTTTCTTGACAGACTGTAGTTGGCCACCGTGTGCTAATCTCTCTGAAATTAGCACACGGTGGCCACCAGAAAGTTCTACACAGATGAAAATAAAAATACTATTGAATTTTAATCGTGAATATAGCCATACTCTCTGCTGTATACTACTACTACACGAGGCCAACATGGTCTGAGAACAAACAAAACCCACAATTAGAAGAACAAACGGCTCGGTAAAGCCCCGAGAGCCTCCTAAGCTAATGGTTAACGACATTTGAAATAGAAACAAAAGATAAACCTCCGAGTACAAAAGGGACAACACGACGACACACGTTATTTTTCATGTGTTTGCCTATTATAAATCCAATGATGACCAACATACTGATTTCGGATATGGAATTAAATCGTATCGTAAAGGCGTTTCTCAAGAATGTCTTAATTATATTTGCTCCTGGAAATAGAATATATTTCTTGGTAACCCAAGTCTTGACGTTTCAATAATGACATTTGGCATCACATCACATCGCCTTCTCTGTCATTTTTATATTTTGTACCCACGTCACAATTTCAAGCATTTTTATCGTGCCTACTCTTTGACACTTAACTTTTATCATATCTTGGTATCTCGCTCTAAAAAATCTTATGAAACTGTATGGTACATATGTGTCGAGAATTTCTTGGATATAAAAGATCGTGATTTCGTCATTACCACGCGATCAAAAAGCTAATTACCGGCTACCAGATGGATTAATAGTAAGAGAGCTATATAAATGAGAAACATTATAGCTTTAGTATATAAGTGTAGTGTGTTTAGTAAACATCTCCCGATCTTTACTGTCTGCAGTTCAGTCAGGTTATCTCATAGTCAGTGGGGCAGCAATAAGCTTCATCGGAAGATTAAAATACCTAATCCTCAACGAGAGAGAATAATGGCAGATTCCAAAGTTGAAGAAATCCTGGCGCCTCTGCGTGCGGCTGTCAAGGAACAGGGTGATTTAGTCAGAAAACTGAAACAAGAAAAAGCCCCTGAAATAGACGTAAAAAAATCTGTTGCAGAGTTGAAGACAAGAAAGAAAATCTTAGAAGATAAGGAACTCAGCTTGGCACCTAGCGAAGAGCTCTTCGATCGTGCGAAAATGGAGGATTTAATAAAAAGAAGATTCTTTTATGATCAATCCTTTGCTATTTATGGTGGTATCACCGGCCAGTTTGACTTCGGCCCAATGGGATGCGCTCTAAAGAGCAACATGATCCAGCTGTGGAGGAAATACTTCATTCTTCAAGAGCAGATGTTAGAAGTAGACTGCTCAATTTTAACTCCTGAGCCTGTACTAAAAGCCTCAGGTCATGTGGAACGCTTTGCTGACCTTATGACTAAAGATGTTAAGTCTGGTGAGTGCTTCCGTCTAGACCATTTGATCAAAGCTCACCTTGAAAAGATCAAGAGTGAAAAGAACACTACAGCAGAACTGAAGGCCGAGATTGAAGATATTCTTGTGAAGCTTGATGGTATGACTGCTGATGAGATGTCAGCACTTATGCAGAGGTTCCAGATGAAGTCACCTATCAGTGGCAATGAACTTACTCCACCCATTGAATTCAATCTTATGTTCAATACCCAGATTGGTCCTAGTGGTTTGGTCAAGGGTTTCCTAAGACCAGAAACAGCTCAAGGTATCTTTGTCAACTTCAAGCGTCTTCTAGAATTCAACCAGGGCCGTCTACCATTTGCTGCTGCTCAAATTGGAAACTCTTTTAGAAATGAAATCTCTCCGCGATCTGGTCTACTCAGAGTTAGAGAGTTTACTATGTGTGAAATTGAGCACTTCTGTGATTCAAAAGATCATCCTAAATTTGACTCGGTGAAGGATACCCAAATGTTGTTTTACTCTGCTGACAGTCAGGAGCAAGGCAGACCTGCTGCAATCATGACTATTGGCGATGCAGTCTCTAAGGGCATTGTGAATAATGAGACTTTGGGCTACTTCATGGCTAGGATCCATTTGTACATGTTGGCTGTTGGTATTGACTCAAAGAAACTGAGATTCAGACAACACATGGGCAATGAAATGGCACATTATGCCTGTGACTGCTGGGATGCTGAGTGTCTCTCTAGCTATGGCTGGGTTGAATGTGTTGGCTGCGCTGACCGATCTGCCTATGACTTGACCCAGCATACAAAAGCCACTGGGATTAGATTAGCAGCTGAAAAGAAACTACCAGCTCCCAAACAGATTGAAGTGGTTGAGGCTGTTGCCAATAAGGCAGCCATTGGTAAAGAATTCAAGAAAGATGCTAAAGTCATCAATGATGCACTTGCAGCACTGGATTCCACTGCTTTAGATGAACTCCAAGCAAAATTAGATGCTAATGGAGAATATACACTTTCTACTCCTAATGGGGAATTCAAGCTTACTCCTAATCTTGTCAGCGTTAAGAAAACACAAAAGACTGTCCATGTAGAAGAAATCATTCCCAGTGTCATTGAGCCTTCATTTGGCGTCGGCAGAATCTTATACAGTATCTTGGAGCACAACTTCAAGATGAGAGAAGGTGATGAACAGAGAACTTATTTCTCGCTACCAGCTGCAGTCGCGCCCATGAAATGTGCAGTCCTACCCCTGAGTAGCAATGCCGAGTTCCAGCCATTTGTTAGAGAGCTTAACCAGGAGTTAACAAACGTCGATGTTTCCCATAAAGTTGACGACTCATCTGGCTCTATTGGTCGCCGTTACGCGAGAACTGACGAGTTGGGCGTCCCATATGCTATAACAGTAGACTTCGATACTACTAAAGAACCTCATACCGTGACACTGAGAGAAAGAGATAGTATGGCGCAAGTGAGATTGCCACTGGCTGATGTGCCCACTGTAGTACGCGATCTAGCCAATAGCAAAATATCCTGGGCTGATGTGGAACAGAAATATCCCAAGTTTGAACAACAAGAGACTGTTAAGGGCGCAGCCGCGTAGTCAAATATACGCAATTCGTTTGCACAGCCGTTTCTTTATAGATCTTAATTATTTTCCATTGAATCAATGTATTTATTTTAGCTATAAGCTTGCTATTGTTGAAATCGTACGAATATCTGGCAGAAACTTGTTTTAAGCAATTTTTATTTTTGCAATGGAATAAACACAAATTATAATTAAAGCAGATTTTTTTATTTAACCTTACACGCAGCGCTTGAGCTGAGTACCTATATACATACATAGATACCATTCGTAATAACCTTTCATTTTGTTAGTTTATCACGAATAAACTCACGATATAACGTCTAAAATAGGTACTTTCACCAGTAGTGCGGTGAAAGTATCTAAGATGCTACGTGTCGAAATAATATCATCACGAAGGTCATTTGTATTGAACCAAGATAATATTATTTAACCGAGTACCTACCTACCTATTTGACTAAATTGAAATGTTGAATGATTCTATGATTGATTTTTGCGGGGGTAAAGTTCTATAGATTGACCTATATGTAAATACATATAAGTCTATGGATTGACTTTTATTTCTTTGAAGGATCATTGTGGCACGCTTAAAAATTCAGTCAAAAATATGAACTACTGGATTGCATCCGGTGGTAGCATTAAAACGCGACCGTCTTTACAATCCCAAGGTCCGTCGTCATAATAACATATAATTCTTACCTTAATATAGACAGAACCAATCTGACAAAATGTAGTAAATTATATCTTAAACTTTATAATTCGATAATTAAACCCTATAAGATTATAACGAAATCATAAAATAAAAAAATATTCTATATTTTACTTACTGTATCTTATAGATATTTGATTGGGGGCATTAGTTACTCGTTGCTGTCGTTGACGAGCTCTGGCATCCTTATTCACACATAGGAATACATATAACATTATTATAACTACAACTATTACAGAATACTTACCGTAAATGATACTTTCCCAAAGAGACTGCACTGTCAACAAAACACTACTAATACAAAAGGTAGCTTTCTCAAAGTTCCTTCCATCAACCGTGCTGGATTCTGTTGACTTTAAGATTATATTTTTAAACAGTCTTCCCTATTTTTTTCTGGTATATTAAAGTGACTATGACAAAAAAGCTCAATCCAGCCTTTCTATTCATATCAATAACAATAAATAAAATAGAAAAGGTTTTTATTCACGTAGACTTTAAAAAGCGCTTGTAAATAGTCAGAACATGTTTGTAGTACCTAATAGTACATTTAAGTTTACATAATATTTCTAGTTACATATTATAGATATTTAGGTACTTACACAGATTGTTAAATCATTTATAAAATTTATTTTATAATAGTAATGATATTTAACTAGCTTGTATTAAGTTATTGTCAAGTAGATTATGTATAGGTTTAATTATGGAAATTTATATTTTACTAGGTACATATTGTCTGAATGGTTCTGTCTATATTAAGTTAAGAATTCAATATTTTTATTATGATGGACCTTGTGTTTATAACGACGGTCGCGGTTTAATGCTACCACCGGATCCAATGCTTCCAATAGATTCCATTAGGCTTTATATCTACATACACCTTTATTTCCCTTTCACTTAGCCGACAATCTGCGTGACAATTAAAGGCACTTTTATTTACGAGAAAACTCTGGAAAATGTAATTTTTACAGAGTTTTAAAGGTAGGCCCCTCCCGGGTGCCACACGCCATACACAAAAGTTATCCATGGCGCCTCGGCGGTGCCATCCGCAAGGAATCGGTTAAAGTGATAATGCCCGTCTGTTGCACCTTATTTTCTAAGGTTTTCTGCTAGCAATATGTTCAGCAAGTTTTTCCCTTCCCATTTACAAACTGACTAACTCTTTGGAAATGAGTCTGCAGTTAAAATTAACATGGTGTGACCATAAGTGGATAACTTTAAATAGATTTTACAATAAAAATATAAATGGATAGACATAGAAACATTGTCCGATGAAGTAGTAAAAGCTTAACTGTTTGGTTAAAACGAGTCTTACCACATTCTTTACTTTGATGAGCTTCCTGGTAGATTGCTGTCCTAAAATTTCATCACACATCGTGACGTCGAAATGTACGCACGGCTACACATTCCCAGTATCAGATGATCTCGCGTTGTATAGGATTTCCATACAATGAGAGGTCAGCTTATATTGGAAATGTATAGCTTGATATGTAGCCGTGCGTACATTTCGACGTCACGAAAGTTGAGAAAAAAATTGCGACGTATACACAATGATACCGTACGTCTCAGACGCGGCATATGAACAGCTGGGGGAACATGCGTACGTTTTGTTAATATTAATCATTATGTTGAGATTCTCTTTTAAGAAGTTTTACTTATATCACATATATGGGTACTGCCCGCGAAATCTTTTAAGCAATAATATCTGGTACAATAATAAAAACACAGATTCAGAACATTCATTATATTCATTCGTCACAAACAATCTATAGCGGCATCATTATCTGTAGCGGCGGTCTCTAGAACGCGACCGGTGTCGCGGCTGGCGATCGACGCGGTCACGTGAGCGAGAGTCCTCGCGGTGCCGGTCGCGGCGGTCTCGGTCCCGGTCCCGACGGTCGCCGCGGTCGCGGTCCCGCTCGCGCTCTCTGTCCCTGTCGCGGTCTCTATCTCTGTTGTCCCGACGGTCGAAGTCATCGCGACGTGTTTTTTCTTTTGAATGCCTGCAATGGATTAGACGGATAATTACTGTTTGAAAAACATGAGACCTGCAACTTATCTATACACTGATTTATTTAAAATTTATATCAAGGAATCTTTAACTATTGAATAAAAACAAAATTATGCAAATTGGTTCAATACATATGACTAATTAATTGCTGTGTGGTGACGGCCTAAGAATATCGCCACCCCCCCTCATCCCGTGGGGGGACGTAGAAGTCGTCCCGAGGGAAATATATACACCAGAGAAGCAGCAGCGTTCTCTTGAGTACCATATCCATCTTACTGCGATCGCCAACCCGTCTGCCGAGCGTGGCGATTATGGCAAATCCCTCAAATGAAGGACACAAATAAACCGCGGCCCCCAGTCCCCGACAGCCCTGCTATTCTCAGCCGTGGTTACGGCAGGGCAGGGGGTGCTAAGAATCCCCGGCAGATTCCACGTTACCAAAAACGCATAACACACGTACACTGCGGTCCGATGAAAAGATAACCGAACTGGAGGAAGAACTGAGCAGGTTACATTGGGATATTGTAGGATTATCTGAAGTCCGAAGAGGGGGGAGGACTCGATAATACTGAAATCTGCTCTATCACCGGAAGGGTGACCAACTATCCCAAGGTGGTGGCGGGTTCATCATTCAGTCCACAAGTCCTTCGTGAACCACCTAGTGAAAATAGAGTGTGTGTCGATGAGGGTTGCGTACCTTATATTCAGAATCACCAAGCGGTATTCGCTAGTCATGAGGGACTTCAACGCGAAGCTGGGCAAACGAATCGGTGATGAGCTGAAAGTGGGGCAATTTGGAACCGGGGATCTAAACCCCCGAGGCCAGATGTTGGCTGACTTTATGGAGAAGGAAGAACTCTTTATGATGAATTCCTGCTTCAGGAAGCCAGCACATCGTAAATGGACCTGGGTGTGCCCCGATGGGAAAACTAGAAACGAGATAGACTGCATCCAGTCGACGAGGAGACAAGTATTCAATGATGTCTCTGTGATCAATGCGGGTAAAACTGGGAGCGATCACAGACTGGTCAGAGGCTCATTGTACCTAGATGTCAAACTCGAGAGGTCCCGACTGATGAAGTCTACGCTCCGTCACATACCTTTCCACCTCCAAAATCCCGAACCCTTACAACTCGAACTTCATAACCGATTCGAATGCCTAGCAGACTGCGAAGAAGTGGATGCATACCATGACAGGTTTGTGGATGCTGTCCATACGGCCGGGTCTAAGTACTACAAATCCCGCCGTACAAATGGGCCCAAAAAGATCTCCGACTATACCCTACAGCTTAAGGAAGAAAGACGGAAAATGATTCTAATGTCCTCATGTGATGCTGCCAAATACAGGCAGCTCAACAGACAAATCTCAAACTCTCTGACTAGCGACACACGCCAATTTAATACTATTAGTATTAAATAGGCCATCGAGCAGAATAGAGGCCCTAAAGTGTTCGCATGAGATTTGTCTATTGGGCAGAGCCAACTGACGAAGCTGAAGACTGAGCATGTTGTTGGGTGAGATTGAGAAGTTCTACGGACACTTGTACAGTACTACGCGACTTCCTGTCAATAGTCATGCCTCAGATCAAAGAGCAAGGTTACTCCACACTACACCCAAGATAAGAGAGAACTGACGGCCGATGGGGCAGAAAGGTTCTCGAGTGGCGACAACGAACCGGAAGACGCAGCGTGGGCAGACCCCCTACACGTTGGACTGACGATCTTATGCGAGTCGCGGGAAGCCGCTGGATGCGGGCAGCGCTGGACCGTGTATTGTGGAGATCCTTGAGTGAGGCCTTTGTCCGTCAGTGGACGTGTTTCGGCTGATATGCCCCTAAAGACAATTGCCGGTCTTGCACTATCCGCATCCAGCTTTGAACTTAGTGCAGCGTGTTCACCCGCAGAGAACGAGATCCTGGGTTCAAATCCCGGGTCGGGCCAAAAGAGAGGTAGGGCACAGCGTCCATTCGCTTAAAGAGCAGCCCGACTGGTGAAGTACCTCCACCTTACAAAAGACATTCTTTAATAATAACATTAATAACTTTAATGTTGTGTTTCTGCGTGTGAGTAAGTTCGCACGAGCTCATTGGTGGGGGTTTTTAAAGGCTGGCAACTCCTCTGGTGTTGCGAGTGTACATGGGGGGCGGTGATCACTTACCATCAGGTGGCTCGTTTCTCGCCCTATGCCCTATGATTTTGGGGCGATTCTGTAAAAAATTTTTCAGCATCAGCCAAGTCTGGAAGTTAGCGATATTATACCCCCGTGTCTCAGAGAGCACTATAATATTATGTCTCGTGCAGATGGCTAATCTCTATTGAGACTGGCCGCCGTGGTCGAAATTCGGCTAGGAGGACATTATTATTAGTTGTATACGAAAAAGTATATACTACCTTTCAGTGTCCCCATAGTCGCGCCTGTCCCTGTCGTCGTGTTCCCTCCGGTCGGAGTCCATGCGGGGCGCGTAGGGCGCCGCGCCGCTGTTCCCGCGGTACGCGGTGTTATTGGCCGCGGGCTTGGCCGCTGCCGCCGGCTGCCTATTGTGTTCTGCTAGCCTAGTATCGTCAATTACAATTAGTAAGAATATATAATGATATTTCGAACCCCCTTTTCCTCAATGCTTACTTTTAATTCGGTATTTATCCAACTTTATTCTATTACTTAAGATACGATCAATATACGTTCCTTGGTTTAAAAATCTGTGTGAGGGAGAAACATGATAATAAAGTCATAATAAGTTCAAATTTTTTTTGCCATATCCAGCTGCATGCAAATTAATCTAATGTGAAATACAATTAGATAAGTAGATGATTTATTAGTATTTACATACCACCTATCTCTACAAAATAAGTAACTCTATTATGGGGCAATGTATAAGATGAGTGATGGGAAGTTAGCCTAGTAATATCAGAGAAATGTCTATGAATAAGTTTAATAGGTGTATAAAAGCCCAAATTGTTTGGCAGCGCATACTCAAAACTTCTTATTTATTAAGTGTCAAAACGGCTTGGGATTGAGTCTCTCTAAATTAACAGATAAAAGTACAGTGTAATTTTATATTAAGAAATAAATATTTAAAAAAAGGATTCATACAGAGTTTTCTGACAGTGTTTCTCAGTAGCTGCCATGACATGCAATGCATGGCAGGGTAAAAAAAATTGACGATTCCATACAAATATAATTACTTAGAGGAATAAATGAATTTTGAATTATTATTGATGTTTGTATAATATTAGAAAATTAAAAAGTATTTCATTGAAAATTGTAATCCAAACTAATATTATAAATGCGAAAGTAACTCTGTCTGTCTGTCTGTCTTTGCTTCACGCCTAAACTACTGAACCGATTTGTGTGAAATTTGGTACAGAAATAGTTTGGAACTTGAGAAAGGACATAGGATAGTTTTTATTACACAAAATAAAATAAAAAATCAAATTTATTCCGGACATACAGCGCCATCTATTGGTCAAGAGACGGCATTAATTCAGTACTGAAAATTCATCGGAATAATGTAAATAAATAGTAAAAAGGTATGATAATATAATACAACTTTTAGTACAAAGAAAATGCTCTAAGGGAGTATAGATAATTCTATTAGTACTATATGTCGAGTTGGTGATCGCGCAATGATGTCGATCGTTACACGAGTTCGGTTCATGTTATTGTTTTAATTCATCGGAAAAAAGTAAATAAATAGTAAAAAGGTATGAAAAATATAATATCAATATAATAAAACTTTTAGTACAAAGAAAATGCCCGAACGGAGTATAGACAAATAATCCGAGTTGTCACTATGCTCGATAGATGGCGTTAACTCTTCTGAAGATCGGCGAGGATCGTATGCCTACCGACTCCGAGAGTATGATCACGCTGAGCAGCGAATTATGCCAAATTGTGGATAGAACATACAATTTAAAAAATAGTGTCTATCCGGATTTACGCGCTAATATCGAAAATCGGGAATGGTTATGCGAAAGGGCGATATTGGCGCCAACAAATGAAATATTAGGCCGGATAAATGACCAAATTATGTCTGACGTAGAGGGAGATGTCATCGAGTATCTATCAGTAGATAACGTCGTGGATACCGAGCAAGTGACATCTTACCCAACAGAGTTTCTCAACTCCTTAGAGTTATCAGGAGTGCCTTCTCACAAGTTGAGGCTGAAAGTTGGAGTTCCTGTGATGCTTATGAGAAACCTAGATCCACCAAGGCTATGTAACGGCACACGGTTACAAGTAACCTATTTAGGACGGAATGTCATTAAAGCCGTTATTATGACTGGAATGGCAAAAGGCGAAACTGTAATTATTCCCCGCATTCCCATCATTCCAACTGATTTGCCATTTCAATTCAAAAGAGTTCAGTTTCCGCTGAAAACTGCGTTTGCAATGACCATAAATAAAGCCCAAGGGCAAACGCTTAAAGTTACGGGGGTGCATCTTGAAAAAGAGTGTTTCTCCCATGGACAGCTCTACGTTGCGTGCTCAAGAGTGTCAAAACCACAAGACCTATATGTTTTTGCAAAGGATGGCAAAACTAAAAACGTGGTATACAGAAATGTCTTGGTGTGAGAAACTTTAATAATCTTTAAAGCGTAAAATAATAGAAAATTTGTCAAGGGAGAAACAGTATTTTTTTCAGAAATGGCAAATCAAAATAATATTTTGAAAATAAGGGAAAAATAAAAGTTTCGCCTTTTTCGATCGGCAATAGCGGCTTTAATGCCCTAAGTGAGTATACATATCTTCAATTCAAACGCAGAGCTCATTATGTTGATTTTTGAAGTGTTCCCTAGAATATCTTCCACATTTCATTTTTGAAGAGATCCCGCGAGATCGGGATATATGTGGGTAAAACCAAAAATCTGCCGGAAGTCACTATTCCACGCGAACGAAGTCGCGGGCAAAAGCTAGTTTAATATATTTTAGACTATATGGATTCTAATTGAATAATGATATTTTAAATCATTGTTTTTCTTGACATTTTTAAGTCACCAATCTTCAATTGTCAACAATGAGAAGTAGGAAAAAATAATTTTCATTCCCTCCAGAGTAAAGCAGGAAACAGAATAATATAATGAGGCTTGATCCTCATCAAACGAGAGAATTGCAACTATAGAGGGCAGCTGCAAAAGCACCAATGGTATAGTTCAAGGGTCCTATCAAGTGACTTGCTGTACCTGATTCCTAATTCAAAATTAGTCTAATACCAAATTACACCATGAAAATTAGTCGGCAGTTGAGACGTCGACCACCATAAGTGTGATACCATATTTATTGCTAAGATCACAACTATGAATATTCAAAACCAAAATTATAAGATGAATCTTGTTCAATGCGCTGAGTGAAGAGTATTGCTGGCAGGAATATTGTTGCTAGAATAAAAATGATTAGTTACAACTTAAAGGTTCAAATTTAAATTCATATTGAAGTTCGCTTATCGATAATTAACATTAAATGCTAAAAGATACTTTTGTCTTAAACAGTAAATTTATTTTTGAGGTATTAAGTGCGGTTTCTATACAGGTACAAGTACTCAGGTGAGATGGAGTCAAATAGTCACACTCGCTGATGCTATATCTGTTCCAAAAGATGGCAATAAATTAAACGAAAAATAAAATTAAGAAACCTTATACAATTGCATCAGATTAAACTCACGAAACTGATGTGAGTTGGTAAAATTTAGTAGGATTTTGGGAAATATGGTAGATTTCCGGATAGAGTTACTACTTTTAATTAAGGCCACGAAACATGCGACACTTCATAAGTGACTTTTATTTGGTATTGCTAACTCGTCGAGTACTCGAATTCGACTAGTCTTTAGTTGTTCTTTAGTCGCTTCGATAAGTTAGCATCCCTTGTGAATGGTCCATGGAGTACTGAAACACGTGTTGAGTATCATACCGGCACATGTAATGACCTCTTTCCGACCGTCGCAAGTCGTCCCATCGGATCATCAGAGATGGAATAGAAAGTCGCCCTGTTTTTGCGCACACAATTGTGCACTATTGTATTTCCCGCGCTGTTAGCTAGTCTCCATTGAGACCGGCCACCGTGGCCGAAATTCAACCAGGAGGACATTATTATAGTTTATGAACTGGTGATGTTTATATGTACTGTGAATGTTTTTAACCTTTTGACCGCCATGGTCATGTATAAATAACAAACGTGCCCAGCATGCAACGGTACAACTACATAGTTGTGTTTGTGGCATGCTGGGCACATTTTGGTTTGACGTCAATGGCATGCTGGGCACATTTTGGTTTGACGTCAATGGCATACTGGGCACATTTTGGTTTGACGTCTATGGCATGCTGGGCACATTTTGGTTTGACGTCTATGGCATGCTGGGCACATTTTGGTTTGACGTCTATGGCATGCTGGGCACATTTTGGTTTGACGTCTATGGCATGCTGGGCACATTTTGGTTTGACGTCTATGGCATGCTGGGCACATTTTGGTTTGACGTCTATGGCATGCTGGGCACATTTTGGTTTGACGTCTATGGCATGCTGGGCACATTTTGGTTTGACGTCTATGGCATGCTGGGCACATTTTGGTTTGACGTCTATGGCATGCTGGGCACATTTTGGTTTGACGTCTATGGCATGCTGGGCACATTTTGGTTTGACGTCTATAGTCGACTGTGGCGGTCAAAAGGTTAACAGTATTGTTTGAACTTTTAAACAGTTGGTATTTTACTTTTAGGAATGTTTTGATCATGTTTCGAAATCATACAATGTAATAATTCAAAAGCTTGAATGATTCTAAGGACCTACCTCTGCTCAATCTGCTTTTGTATAGGAACGGGTATCCTCGGAAACAGCGTGCTAAACCAATCCAGTTTGATGAGCATTTGCCGCACCAGCGCCCCGATGGTGGAGGGGCCCCCGCCGCCGGCGCGCGGGTCGACCTCCTCCTCGTCGTCGAGGTAGTCTGCGTACCAGTCGAACAGGTCTGCCGGCGGCTGCGTGTATCGGATGTACATGAAGCCTGAAAACATTCAAACATGTTTTTAAGACAGTTATAAACGGTAAACACATTGCAGTGACAACACGTTTTATAAAATTCCTTTGTTGTTCTTAACAACATAATCTAGGTAGTTGTTGAGCGTAAAAATATCTCCCAAAAACAGAAAAACTAATATCACTTTTCTCGCCACGCCAACACATCAAGCTACCCAAATCTGTGAAATTTCCCCAATTGAACGTGAACCTTATGCCTTTGTGATAAAGTTATAAATCTATAAAAGAAATTTGCCAGATTGGGGTATCTGCAGTGAACGCAAATAAACATGGAAGCATTACTTCAAGGAAACTAAGCGCAAATTTTGACCCAATATCCCAATTAAACTGACACAACGGAATAGAGTCTCTGATTGGCCAAAATATTACCGCTCAGATACACCTTTTAAAAGTAGACTTTATGACGTCATGTTCGGGTCTAAATTACCATGTTCATGACATTCGCCGAGGGATGTTTTATGTTATAAAGTGCAACGAAAATAATTCACCGTGACATTGATATAATTAAAATAATAAAGAATTATGATAAAATATACAGTATCTTGAACTTTACGGCAAGAGTTTTTCTAAGGTCTTTAAATAGAGCAATATTTGGCGAGTAATGCGTTTATTTGCTAAGATAATACGCAAATAAAACAAATTTGTGACCAATTATTCACTAATTATTAATTACAATTTCCGTAGGTATACATAACACTTAAGTACTACTTTTTAGGGCCCCCTTCACTTCTTTATCCATTCGTCCGTCTGTCTGTCAATACCCTTTATCTTGAAAACGCGTGGACGAATCGACTTGAAATTATAGGTGATCTAGATATGTAGGGTTACTTGTAAAATACCTCGCAGGACTAGGAAGCTAACATCATAAGCAACAACTTACTCTACGGTCATCGCAAAGATTACGCAAGCCGCCTGGTTACATATTATTTACGATGCACGTAGAGTTATAAACATTCAAGTGGTAAATTAATTAATATAGACTTTTTACAAAAAAAAACTACAAATTATCCTATAAAGTTGTAAAATAAATGTTGTTGCTTATGGTTTTAGGTATCTAGTCCTGTGCTTTACAAGTTACCCTTTTGATTTGATTGAATTCATTTCCAAACGAACCGTTTTCGTCCATAGTTCTCTTCGCTTTAGATCGAGTGGAAATTTGAAGACACCAAGCTGTTTTAATACCACCATTACCATTCTTTGTGCATACCCTAAAGATGCTGAGTATTTTATCTAAGATTAAAATAATTGTAATAAATAAAAAAAATACGTCATAATTTTTGTGTAGATAAATAAATTGATTCGTTTGCATAACAACATCACCATATATTTTGTGTCAATTTGATTGACTTCATATTTAATAAAATTAAAATATATAGCGATGTACTTACTCGTAATAACTAATTCCAACACTCTTGTTATGCAAATGAGATTTATTAATACACCACTTCACTGCACAGGAAGGCATTATTGGAAATAAAACACGCTGAAACTAATAACTGACAGACCACCGCCATTGATGCCTGTAGTGCGCATACTCGGTCCCACTCGGTCCGCGGCACAATTTTTAAGCCCCGCCTACCGCGGCACAATCTGCGTTGGGTCATTTTCACGAGCTAGGAATGCTTCCATGTTTATTTGCGTTCACTGGGTATCTGCATGTGCTGGCGTCTGTACAAGCTATGGGATAAAGAACTTTATTTCATAGTATATCATTATGTACTTTATTTCTTAAATAGTTCAGTATGTCTGATTTATTAAAGTAACAAATCTTGAATAGTGGAAGAATGTAAAAATCATATCTTTTACTTTATTTAATTTTTTTCAAACATAAACAACTCCATAGAAACCGATGTACAGACGCCAGCAGATCCGGCTACCCCAAAATGTCAAATTTCTTTTATAGATTTTCAACTTTATCACCTAAGCATTAAGGTACACTTTCAATTGGGGAAATTTGACAGATTGGGTTAGCTTGATGTGCTGGCGTACATAGATATAAAAACCTCATGGACATACAATATCAAGAAGTGCAATACGTGTTAATTAATTTCAGATAAAACTACCAGGGTGGAAAGATAGGAATTTTCTTATACTGATAAATCTGCAGTATTAACAAATATGTATAATAAGGAATATTATAACAAATTGATATTTTCATACCTACCGAGAGCTCTTATGTACGGTGAGTCTGAGTGCTGCAGCAGGCCATTGACTTGCTTGCGTGTGAGGCGCAGCGTATACAGCTTGTACAGAAGGCAGAATGCTGTGGACACTATGCCACCAGCACCTACACCGCGCACCTGGGAAAACATATGATATATCAATAGTAATGAAATACATTCTTAAGACTTATGAAAGTGGAGGTTTATCAATTTATCAATTTTTATTCTTATGTACGTACTTCAAAATAATAGATCACTATATTTTTTTTATTCACATTATTTCTGCAACATTGCAATCTGTATAAAATCTGAAAAAGTCTTATACCTCAACTAGCTGTGCCCCGCAGTGTTACCCGCGTTAAATTTTATAAATTTTCCTTGCTATAAACCTCACGGAGCCCGAGACCTTTCCAACGAATGCAAAACCGTGGAAATCGGTTCGTGCGTTCTGGAGTTATAGCGTCAGGAAGGAAAACCAGACTTATTTTTATATAGTAGATAATCCTTAAACCACAAACACAACAATAACTAAAACTAGACTTATTCTAATTAAGTTATTGTTCTGATTGTGGTCAAATGCAATGCAAAGTTTGGATTAAAATTATCTTCTACAATGAATATTAACCATGTGTCTCACTTAAAGTCTCATCTCATTTAAATTAATTTCCAAAACAGGAAATTAAAAATTAATGAAATAAAAATTATGATATGAAAAATTAACAAAAAAAAATATTGGTATCATTTATTATTATGATATTGGTAGCTAATTTAGCATTTACACATATACAACTTTTCACAACTTCTGTGAATTTGGGCAAGATACTGTGGAAGTTATCAACATAAAAAGCTCTAATAATATTGAGCCAAATGCACATAAAACATTTAAGTATAACTCAGTTGAACATACTCACGCCGCCACACATCCCGGTCTGGCCGGCTGTCTTGCGGCTTCCACGTTCCCATGGCTCCAAATGTTTCACCTGATAGTAGATCTCGTCCACCACCTCATGGTAGGTCTTGAGCTTGAATAGGTGCACTGCAGATAATAACACAAGTGAGTAAAACCACAGATTCCTTATTATATTACACCTTTGTTACTGTTTCTGCAGAATTTTGAGTGTTTTTGATGTGTGGTGATGTGTACAAAATGCAAATTATATGAAAATAATTTCAGTTTCGAACAAGTTAGTTTGTTAGTACAACACAAATAGAATGGTAAATAAACAATTTAGCTTAATTGTTTAGATTGATATCTACACTCATTTGTGTATAAAATGACTTAGCAAGTCTGTCTGTCTGAAAGTAATCTGTGGTAATTGTGCACAGTAACTAGTGGATTTTAAAGGGTAATTCTCAATTAGACAGCTAATTGATTAATAATATTTTATTTATCCAAATTATGACTCATGAACGAAACATCCCGTCCCACCACATTCACAGGCAACGGTGTGAGCGGAACAGGTATCAAGGAATAAATATAATAAAATTTCTTAACCTATTAGGATTTTGGATGAAAATTATGAATGAACTGTTAATGTCAGAAACAGTAACACTGATAAATAACGAAGACAAACGAAAGCAAAATAATAAAATGGAACAAACGAAGTCCAATCTCCTGAGCGTTGGTATGTTTGCTTACCTACCTTTGAAGTAGCTAGAGCCCTGAATATTTGCTAATATTAGTGGATTCAGGTTCATAGTCTGTTCATTACCCCATATCGGTAATACATTGTGTTGTTTTCCCGTCTTCGCGGGCTTTTGCTGATTGTATTCTGAAAATCAACAAATATTATTGACTACGTTCAAAAGCAATTTGCTCAAATAATAGCACGATATTCACCTTCTACTTCCGACATTATTACTTATCAGACTATACTTATCATAAAATTGAATATCTACAATGCTACTAGCACCGTCTTCATTCGAATATAAGAAAGTCAGCCAAACTTATTCAAATAAAAGGAATTTAGATAAAATATATTTTCGGATATTGTTTGATTAAACAAGAATCACAATGGCGGCCAATGAATGAACTAAGGGAATGAATGACAGACGAAGTGAAAAACCTACATTAAACGGATTTACGTCACCAATGACTCCAAAGAGGATAAAAACACTACGTTTTAAATGACTCTATGGAGAGGGCTTCATTACTAATCTTGGCTATGATTGCCATCTCTAAAAAGAAGTAGAGTCATGATGTTGTAGGTCTCATATTAATTGTAATAAGATCGGATAATATCTTATAATTTATAAGCAACTAGCGGCCCTAATAAAAAGAATTATTATTAAGTTCATTTATTCAAACAAAAAAAAAATTTAAATTGCTAAAAGATGTTGATTTTACACTTTTTCAAAATTTTCTCTACGTACAAACCTTCCCTGGACTTCCACGAATAATTCAAGACCAAAATTAGCCAAATCGGTAAAGGCGTTGTTGAGTTATAATATTACAACGAAAAGTGGCATTGATTTTTATATATTAATTTATAAGCAACTAGCGGCCCGGTACGTGCTTCGCTACGTATAAAGCATAGTAATAAAAATAATTATTATTAAGTTCATTTAATCAAACAAAAAAATATTTTAAATTGCTAAAAGATGTTGATTTTACACTTTTTCAAGCCTTTTTTGAAATTTTCTCTACGTACAAACCTTCCCTGGACTTCCACGAATAATTCAAAATCAAAATTAGCCAAATCGGTAAAGGCGTTGTTGAGTTTTAACATTACAACGAAAAGTGGCATTGATTTTTATATATATAGAAGATATATCAATATGAAAATATCGGGCGTTGTTTTAGTATGATGCTGTTCCTGTAAGTTGTGTGAGACAACTTACCACCGGCACCGATTTAGTACTTTCGTGTTATTGTAATTGGTTTTCAAGTCTGTGTTTTTTTATTTAAATAAATATCATCTACCAGTCTACCACAGCTGATCAATTCCCTGTTTTCCGAAAATTCAGTCTTGAGCGGCACAATTGATAAGTAGACATAATATAGTATTTATAATAACGAAATAAAGAAAAATATAAAAATAAAAGTCAGTATAGATTGATAGTATTTTATTCAATGTAATAGTCATTTGGATCCAGACTCTGGTAGAATTCTTTATTGTTCTTCAGCATTCATTGTTTTCTCTCCAGAAGAAAAAGTTAAAAATGTTGTTCATTAACCATGCATTAAAATATTAGACTTTAGACAGTATTTACGGGTAAAAAAAGAAATCGGCCAAAGAGTATTTAAACCTACAGTAACATCAGCGGTACCAAGCGCAACGCTCGCCAACCTCAGGCACAGACTAGCACTGCCAAGCCCTAATCAAGCTCTCCCCCGCTAATGTCCTTGGATGTCCAAAAGACATCCCTGCGACCAGCAAGACCCCACTGGCCTCTGCCAGACTACGTCCCGTCGACCGCACCCAAGGCTGCGGTTGAGGCGGTCGCCCCTAAGGTTGTGCCAGTCCCAACCAAAGAGGCGTCCCCCAAACCCTCAACCAGCGCGGCCCCTCCCGCCCCAGTCCAATAGGGCTGGGCTTACAACCCGTTGACTAAGAAGTCACAGGTTCCAAAGGCCCCGGCCAAAGGAACCCAGACTTCAAAGTCAACTACCCCAGCGCCCAAAACCCGGGCCCCCCCAGCGAATAGCAAGCGGCGCGCCTCCGGTTTTGCCGAGCGCATCATGTCCCGACCAGTTTGAGGACCTCTCCCAGAGGGCCGAAGCTGACCCGACCAACATCCAACTGGCCATCGACGCGGCTCACGTATACCGCCGCTTTATCAAATCCTTGCAACCGTAATGGCTGCACACCCGCCAATGATATCCCAACTCTCTAGCAGGCTAAAACCCAGATCTCTAAAGATCGGGTTTTACAATTCTGACGGACTAGCGAGACAACGCGAAGAAGTCGCAGAATTCCTCTTGCCTATGGCTGCGAGCAAACGCTCGCGGCCATAGGCTCGTTACCCACGCCAACAATATCCTCCCAGACGAGCAGTTTGGCTTTCGAGCCAGACACTCCAGTGTTCACCAGGTGCATCGCATCGTCAAACACATCCTAGTAAAAGCTAACCGATCCCGCTGCCATACAAGAGCACTCTTCTTCGACGTGGCCAAAGCGTTCGACAAGGTCTGGCGCAACGGCTTATTATATAAGCTGTTCAAACTCAAAATGCCTGACCGTCTCGTGCACATCCTACGAGACTTCTTTACGGATCGAACGTTTCGCTACCGCGTCGAGGGAAATTACTCCTCTCTCCGACCGATTCGCGCAGGAGTTCCCCAAGGCTCAGTCCTTGCCCCGCTCCTGTTCTAGCTGTACACCAGCGTCATCCCCAAACCCAAAAAGGCTCATCTAGCCCTCTTCGCAGACGACACAGCTCTCTACTACTCTAGTAGGAGCCCGTCCGACATCCACCAAGAACTCCAGTCCGCAGCCAATGCCCTCGGCAAATGGTTTAGGAAATGGAGGATCGAAGTTAATCCCACCAAGAGCGCCGCCGTGCTCTTCTCTAGGGTACACCCCAAGCCCACCGCAGATCCCGTCCGAATGTTTGAAGAACCGATCCCTTGGGAGAAGAAAGCCAAATATTTGGGAGTGATCCTCGATCAGATGTTAAGATTCAAGGACCACCTGAGACACGCTCGCAACCGTGGCTCATTTGCCCTTTATCGATTACACTGCCTCCTGAATGCACGCAGTAAAATGTCCCTTGAAAACAAGGTGAGAATTTACAAGACGTGCATTCGACCCATGATGACCTATGCGAGCCCGGTCTTCGCGCACGCTAAGGATCACCTCATCCACCTCTTACAGGTAGTCCAAAATAAGTTTATGCGTCGAGCCGTGGGCGCACCATGGTTCGTCCGTAACAAAAGCCTCCATGCCGATCTCCAATTGCCTACCATCAGGCAATGGATGAAGCAAACGTCCAAACGGTATTTTGACTCTGCCACTCACCATCCAAGTAACTTGGTGGTACAGGCGGTCAATTACACTCCCCTCCGATTCTCTATCAAGCACCGTCGTCCGAAGCACGTCTTAGACTATCCGGACGACGAGATCACCGTATACCTTGACCACATCAAATCGATCAGAGACTCTCGCAACACTGCACAACCGACATTTCGTACTCGCCGGACGAGAGTACGACCGCGAACGCGTCGCGACCACCAGCGTCCTCCATGACCCTTAGTATGCATTCGATCCGATAAATGCCCGCTCCGGACCTAACCCGGAAGCGCGCATTAACGTAGAGCGACAGTTGCACAAAAATCCCTAAAAATCACGATCTATCACCCTCTCCCCGCCAGTATCCGCCCAGAGCCGAGGTTCGAACCCCACAGGGGGTGCCCGCCGGCGCGGTTACTTAGTTTGTAGTTTTATATTTGCTAGGCGGTTAGAGCCCACGCTCACCCCTACTGTCCGGTGAAGCAGTAAAAGACGAAAGGCTAACTACAATCATCATGTTAAAAAAAAAAAAATCGGTGGTACGAAATAGTTGTTTCACCAAATGTTTTAACCGAGTGTTCATTATAGTAGGAGAGCTGGCACGCATTTTTGGGTAGGTATTTGAGGCAAGCTGAAAACTTGTCCTATAACTCTTCAGACACACCCCAACACGGAACTGCAGACCTGGCAGGCGGGTAGCGGGTCTAAACCAACTTCTAAATTTTTTTTTTAACCAAATAATGTATTTTAGGCAAGCTGAAATTTTGATATATTGTAGTTTAGTGTTTATACAATACAAAAAAAAAAAACAGGCGATTCTGTCGGGTTAGCACTGCCAGGCGTGTGCAAAAATATTTTGCGATAAAGTCGAAAAAATGTATTTGAGGCAACTTGAAATTTTGACAGAATGTTATGTATTGTATAAACATTAAACTACAACATATCAGCTTGCCTCAAATACATTTTATGGATAAAAAAAAATTCAAAAATTTAGGAGTTGGTTTAGACCCGCTACCCGCCAGCCAGGTCTGCAGTTCCGTGTTGGGGTGTGTCTGAAGAGCTATAGGACAAGTTTTCAGCTTGCCTCAAATACCTACCCAAAAATGCGTGCCAGCTCTTGGACTATAATGTCTTGTCTAATGAAAATGTTGTAAAATTTAGCCACCATAACTTTTTTCATCTTTTTCACAATTCTTGAATACTGGTATACTACTAAACGGAGTTGTTTTTTCAATAACCTTTCCAATGCAAGTAGTAAATTACTTAAGTCTAAGTTGTTTTTCTTTCCCTTGGAAAAAGTATCTTTATTCTGGAAGGCAGCTTATTTCGTTTTCTATACCCAACCCTATCAGCAATATTTCATAATAATATATTATTTAGGATACATAATAGAAAAGAAAAATTGACGAAAAAATATGAAAAGATGCTATTTTATTTATGATATATTTTTTAATGAAATGTCTATTTATATTTATGAAATTATACAAAATTATGTTAGAAGATTACTTATATGCAACATTTTAAACGAAATACATTTTCACATAGGATTCTATTGGTAGTACAACTCCAAATTCATGCCGTCATGGATTTCATCTGAAGGATCTATTAAGGAAATTATCATCATAAATTGAATCATTGAAATGCCATCTCCAATTTAACTACACGTGTGGCGCAGTGGCTAAGACAGTTGTCTCGCCGCTTCGTGTCGCAGGTTTCTGTCAAGCACCGGACAACTATTTGTGTGACCCATAAATAGTTGTTCTGAGTCTGGATGTAATTTGTGTCCGTCTATTATATGTCTGTAAAGTACTCTGCGACACAGGGATTCCCTAATGCGGGCGATTTGTTTATTAACAACAAAAATCTTAATCAGATGAGAGACCTGTGTCTTTCCATATTAAGGTTTAGAGTGACAGTTATACAAAATGATGATGCATCTCCATGTGAGTAACTGCCTAGAGGTGAGGTTCATACCACAAAGAGGTAGGTAGATGCTTCCCACTCAAGCCACAGGTTGTGGGTTCGATTACCACCCAGGACTTTTCCATCCTTGCTTAGTTTGGGATCAGATGGCTGTGTGTATGCCTCACCTCACCTCTATTCTCCAGTGAGGCAGTGATAGGCTCTTAGGCAAATTGCTAAGATCAGATAAAAAATCGCAAAATTGGTTTGTATGTACAGTACCGTACAAATTCATGAATGTCAACTTTTTGACTAAATAGATAGACATATTCAAACAATTGCATCTTCTTCAGACAGATTCAAACTAAACATCTAATTTTTTGTTGGTCTATATATAAAGTGTACTATGTGTATGTTTAGTTACCTGTAGTTATTACAACCATATTATAAAAACACAATAAATTGTTTATAAGGATGGTGGACTTTTATGTTATTACAGGATTGAAAGCAGCTAAATGAAGTAGCTTGAAGTGATTAAGAGTGTTGATGTGTTGTTTATAAAAATTAATATTTAGGTGTTCGAGCCTACGCTTGAACCACAATTGAGATCAACGCTTCAATATTCATGATCAACATCTGCCATCTCACTCTCTCATTAAGTGAATCTATGATGTCATCACTATACCTATCCTTGTTTCGCACATGACAGGCAGCGCGCGGCGGCCATTTGCTTCAGTACGCTTTTGATATTCGTGAGGTAAACACGTGTACCTACAAATTGCGAGAAAATATTTTTACTGCTTTATCCGTTCGGTGCTATTGAGCCCAACGTCGATACCCTACCGCTCAGCGCCTTCAGGCCCAGCGACGACTGAGATTCAACGCTCTTGGGGCTTGTCTCATAAAACTATGTGTTCTTTAGTACGGCGAGTTATATCGCTGTCGCGTCACGTCATCTGGCGAGTCGGCGTCGTCTCAGTTCAGGCGACGTCATCTGGCGAGCCGACGTCGTCTCAGTTCAGGCGGCGTCATCTGGCGAGCCGACGTCGTCTCAGTTCAGGCGACGTCATTTGGCGAGCCGACGTCGTCTCAGTTCAGGCGACGTCATTTGGCGAGCCGACTTCGTCTCAATTCAGGCGACGTCATCTGGCGAGCCGACGCGACCTCGTCTCATTTTGCGTGACGTCATCGGGCGAGCCGACGTCGTCTCAATTCAGGCGACGTCATTTGGCGAGCTGACTTCGTCTCAATTCAGGCGACGTCATCTGGCGAGCCGACGCAACCTCGTCTCAGTTTGCGCGACGTCATCGGGCGAGCCGACGTCGTCGTCTCAGTTCGGGTGACATCATGTGGCGAGGCGACGTCTGCTTATTTCAGGTGGCGTCGCTTCGCGGGTAACCAATGTCGCTTTAACTTAGCCGTGTAGTCTCAGACGAGGTGAGCGGTGTCATCTCATGAGGCGACAGTCGCATAAAATCAATAGATGGAGCATTCGTCTCTTCTAGAATGATTTTGCCTTGTCGTATTGGCTAAAATACGCATTTACTTAGTTATAAGCGCAATGGCGCTAACATCGATGGGAAGTCTCGCAATGAAATACTGTGAAGCAGTCAATAAAGAAACCTTATAAGCAATTATTGCTTCGATATATGAATATTTCCGAGTTATTGGAGAGATTGGAAGGTACACAATGACGCGTTGGAAGATCTGTTTGGAAATCTCATTATTCCTTCAGACACAAAGCTAAACTGAGATTTCTACTATGGGTATGCTACAGTAGATCTTGCGCGCTCATTTAACCCATCAGCAAGGTTTCACCGGAGCGATCTTAACGAACTATTCGGGTGTCTATCCTGAATACTCCTTTGGTAGACCTCTTTATGTGCCGCACAGCATAATGAAAAAGATACATTCCACATCTTTTGATGAATTTTCGTACGCCGTCAGAGAACTTAAACCAAAAAACATAAAAGAAGCGACTCCTCGGCGGAGTTGTAGCGTGTTAGTCCGTCTTATATCAGTCCCTCGACGAGTAGGTAAAGTACAGTTAAGATTTCTGTGGAAGTACATTACAATCAAGAAAATCGTCCAACTCGCACAATCATTTTGAATTCACGATTCAAACGGAATCTCAGTCTGTGCCGATTCAGAGCAGTAGTGAACATTTGCTTGCTTCGGTGTTCAACCGGCAAATGAAATTTTTTAATGAAATGCTTTCCATGCAATCTGAGCAGAACAAGGACATTGAAACACTAATTAAAAATTAACAACTAAATGCTGCTCCGACTCCTGACAACCCATGTGTCGATGAACATAATGACTACTACGACTGAATTCCAGACAATACTCAATCTGAAAAAAGAGACCTGCAATTGAGAAGAGACCAAGTCTCTTCATATGTGGCAGGTAGTAGGTAATCCATAGAACCCGATCTTCAGAGGCAGATTGCCGATACACAGACAACTAACAGCCCTATCAGGAAAGAAACTAAGCACGACCAACACGGGTGTCAATTTACCCCATCCACCACAGAGAAAGTACCTAAGATTGCGAAGGCAGATCCATTAGCTGCAAAGCACGGGATAAAATACTAGACACTATGTGAGAATGGTTGGGCTAATGTTAGGTATTCGCTAAAACCAAACCATATTTTAGCAGGAATAGCTTACTACTACTGCTACTCTAATGACCTTTGTCAATACGTATGCGGGCGGCGTTCAGAAGTGGTAAAGGAAAACAGGAGGTATACCTATCACCTAATAAGGTCTTCCGAGATATTCTACGGAACACTCCAGCGTCAGTGAAAAGGAAAATCTCTTACAGAGAAGTAAAAGCACTACATGGCACGCACAAGTTATAAGCAATCAAGAAAAAGACATACCAGAGCAGGAAGTCTCAGGGATCCCAGGAGACAAAGTCTGAAAGTTCCCGAAACACACAAAACCGATTTCGTGGTGTGCGACTTACAACGAAAAGAAATCCGTCATACAATAGAGAAGGGGAGGGGGGGGGGGGCTGTGGAAGAGAAAGTCGCAATCAAACACCCTTCTCCTCTTAAACATATCCGAGGAAAAAGGAAGGAGGGGGTAGAAAGTAATTCCTTCACTGCAGGTTGTACTGAAAAAATTGTAAACAGGTGACAAAAAACTCCACAAAAACTTCATAAAAATAAAATAATTATAATAATTTAAACGGCTACAATCATCCCATTCAATCGATTTCCCCCAATTACAAAATTTTCCCGTGCAAAGACTCGAATGCACAAAACAAAACCCTACCCAGAGATGTCGGCGGGAATAATGAAGAAGTTGTAATTCAATCACAAGCTATGCAAAGCAGTACTCATCCGTTAGGATTTCTCTGGTCAATATTTTGAGGAGAAAGGTGGACCCCTCCAGGTTCACCCAATATTCAACGTATAAAAGCTCAATGATTATGTACTCTCCCCAAAGTTTCCTCGAATCACCAATCTTCAGATTCCGTCACATTTAAAAAGAGGCACTTTATGTTGACGATCGACCGTTCACAAGCATATCTTCACGTGCCGATCGGTCAGAACCATCGTCAGTTTCTTTCACTTTCCTATCAGGACAAAATATACGAGATGAATATTTGTTTGCAAAAATCTGGGGAGCCCGTCAGCTTCGTCAGAAGGGTCTGCGGGTCGTAGTGTCGTTTCTGTTCATGCACGGAATACGGCAATACATCCTGTGATGGCAGATCAATCAAGCGAAGTCATCGGGCCATAGTGTCGACGACCATAGAACATCTGAAACACATGTTAAACTACCAAAAGACTGTCGAAAACGAAGATTCAGCGATGGCTGAATCAATTAATCAAAAGTTGAATAAAGCTGGCTCGATGCCTGAGTATTACTAGGGAGATTGAACTTCGCGTCTTACGCAGTTCCTTGGGCCGACTTCATTACCGTCATTTGTATTCAAAAATCATCCCGCAGTTTACTGCAGAGACATCCTAATCGAAAATATCCCATCTTGGATCCTGTTTTTGATCAATTGGAGTGGTGGCTAGAAAACATTCACAGGGCATCGCATCTATTATCCAAGCCCCTCAATCTTCATCACTACAAATGCAGTGAGATAAGGTTAGGGAACTACTGCAAACAATAGCTATGGGGGAATGGACCCATTCCCAAATGAAGTGTCACAGCTATCTAAAAGTATCGTAGGCCGAACACGAAGTCCTTTAAGAATAGGGCGCCGAAATTTGTCAGAAGATGCTAATGATTCAGCCGGATAATCGGACATTATGTGAACAAACAAAGCGGCACCAAATCAACAAGGTTATTGAATGCGATCACGATGCTAGAATTTTGCGAACAAATGCAATGTCACTCGATAGCTCGCTATATTACAGAAATATACAATTGAATAGCGGACAGGCTCTAGCAGGAGAGAGCACTCCAGAATGGAACTTCAGCGAAAGAGTAAATTGCTCGATATTCCGGAACTACGGAATGTCGGAAATAGACCTTTTTGTTGCAAGGGAATCAGAATTAGTTTCGAATGATGTCAGCGAAGATTCTACCGACACTAAGAGCCAGTTTTGCAACATGGAAGTACAGTGTAGGGTGGATATTCCAACCTTCAGCGCTAATTCCACAAGTACTAATACACTTACAAACGTCGTTACGTTGCTTCCATACTGAAAGCACCCAACTGGAACAGAGTCTGTTAGAAACCGGAACTAGACCAACTAGACCAAGTGAAGCGGCCTCTACTAAACCCAGATCTTCACAAGAGTTTGATAGATCCCCGTACGAATCGTGCCCCTCAAGGAGTAGAGCGCTTGTAGTTTGCGGCTTGGTTGGTTCAAGCTGGTCCAAGCAGATAGAAAACTGGTCTGAAGACAAAGAGAATGTATAAGACACATTTTGGAGGCTGTCATCTCTTAAAACTTAGAGACCAACCTGGCCAAGTTGGTACAATTGGGCTAGAATATCTGATATTCCTGTAGACAATCCCTCTCCGCAGGATTTAGCTAAATGCATGTGCCATCTTTGTAAAGTAGTGAAGCCAGTACCCAGAACTACAGCAGTTCATAAATCAGTTGTGGCAAACTTCAGTAATCCTATAAAATCACACGAGTATAGCTCCCATCCTCTGGTTAGTATTGAAAGGAATCTTTGCGAATAGTTCCCCGGTTAAAAAGCTAATAACGTGGCCAATAGAGGATTTTCTAAACTTCCTACAAGCCTATAATTTTGACCACAATAGATTATTTGCGGTGTCGAGGCACACATGCGCGTTATTTCTGTTGGCTATCGGCAGAAGAATATATGACTTCACTCTTCTTTCAATAAGAGGTGGAGAATTCGAAGATATGGGAGATGAATTAATGTTTTGGCCCAAATATGGGTTCCAAATTGATTATGTATCATGCAAGCAATCAGGGTAGTTCAAAAGAGGAGGAATAAATAGGCAGTCGACTTGATCTCGTCTCTTGGATGAGACCGTTTCGATCTTAAGAATACGCCGCAGCCTAGCCTGAAAAGATAGGTTGTTTAATACTACCGAGGGGATCTGTCAGAAACGGATCCCGCATAGTTATTATTACTTAGTTTAGTTATATTGTTAAGAACATTATTCAAAGAAGCAGGCATTCACACATCGGCAGGTAGTTTTAGAGCAGCAGTCGCAACTAACAGCTGGGTTAATAATCACTTTAAAATTGAATGAATTATAAAAAAGAAGTAATGGTTGGTAAATAAAAAAAAAAAAAGCCATAACCAGTTCGCAACCCAACGTATTGAGTTGAGACAAAACTTCTAATCAATTTAATGGTGATAATTATGTGGATTAAGATATACTCTAATTATATTTAATTTTATTTTTTTGGGGGAATATCATTTAAGCTGCACATATACAATACTTGGGAAAACGTACATACAATACCTTTTCTTAGGTATTTACTTGAATAAATGATTAGCATGATTGTTTATTTAATTGGTTCATTTAACCTTATCATAGTCACAGTACACATAACCAGTCTCATAATGAGATATTAAGACTAGTCAGGCAACGCCGGCAGATAATAAACACATCTCAATTGTGGTTCAAGCGTAGGCTCGAACACCTAAATAGAACCGTTTTTCCCCCGAAGGGTAAAAAACGGATATTTAGGTTTCAGCCGTAGCTTGAACCACACTTTAGGGCCTTGCCGGCATAAGGTACTGAAGCAAATGGCCGCCGCGCGCTGCCTGTCATGTGCGAAACAAGGATAGGTATAGTGATGACATCATAGATTCACTTAATGAGAGAGTGAGATGGCAGATGTTGATCATGAATATTGAAGCGTTGATCTCAATTGTGGTTCAAGCTACGGCTGAAACCTAAATATCCGTTTTTTACCCTTCAGGGGAAAAACGGTTCTATTTTAAAAACCGAGACGACATATCCTTATAATCACGCTATCTCCAAGGTAATTGATACTGGCAGGCTTCATCAAATCAATACTGGAGTAAATTGGTTAATATATATAAAAGGATACAATCTGATAACTTGATATGATCTTTGAACACTGTGTACCACTTCTTTAGGACTATCTTGTCATATCTGGTACCGGTTTGTGCAGCTATTAACTTCTTTAAGTCTCCAACCGTGTCGTCAGGGTTACATTTGACTCTTACTTTCTTTCCAAGTCGGTCATTGCAAGTTACTTCTAACATTGTCTGAAACAGAGGTTAGATTATTTCATTATGCATAAACTGAATTACGTACGGGGGCATATATTTCACACATGACAATAAACTACAAACATTATTTTGTGTTGCCTATTTTCTCTTTAGAATAAATAATATACAAATCAGCACGATCACAATGTTTGGAGATCACTCAAAAACATAACATGACGTATTACGTTTAGTTATTTAATACTTCAGTTCATACATATTTCTAGGCCCGTTGTTTTGATTTTCAGAATTATTATGATGGTATGGTATTCTTAATACCAAATATTCAAAGTAATATGGTTGGATCCAAGAATAATTTTGGTTTAGTATCTTGATTCTATTTACCTACATATAAATAACATGAAAATTATTATAAAATCGAAACTTATAGAAACGACAACAGTACGTTTTTATCAGTTTGACATTTCGTAAAGCTTAGGCTCAAATATAAAAACATCCGGTTCGTTTTAAACCTTTTAGATTTAAATAAATAAGTGGAATGATATGTATACCATTAAATTACAAATTTAAATTTCAAAAAAATAATTTCTAGGACATGTAGTTTATTTTATGGTAACAAATTATTCAATAAAAACTGAAAACTAATTAATTGGACGGGAAGTTATTCCAACTGTCCACAACACGTCATTTGACGGCGAAAGACTGACGTGACGATTCCTATAGCAGTGAAATTTCATTTTTTAGTGAATGTGCTAGTGTAACAGCTTGAAAAATGCAAATTCCAAACGAATATGTGTCTACAGCCGAAGATGTCGCAGATCAGGTAAGCGAGACAGTAATTGTTAATACTTAAAAGCTGGTATTTCTTTTTTAAATCAGTGATTTGGAACCGTACTTTGGATGGGTTTGTCACGTCACCGAACTTTATTTTCTTGTTGGCTCTTCTTGAATGAGTTGAAACGGACGTATATGTTAATATAAATAGTCGTGTATCAACTTGTGTGAATGCCAAGCTTGGAAAAATATGAGATCTCATGACGCACTTGATGTTCTGTGAAAAAACTTCATTGCAATTGTACATTAAATGTGAGATGTATTACCCTTTAACCTATTTATCTTCAGATTTGTTTGGTTAAATTAGTTCGGCAACTCTTATATGAGTTGCTATTTTAATTGTACCCACATGAGTACTGTTTGAATTAACTTGTTGGAGACTATAATAGAAAAAAAATGCTAAATAAAAAAGACGAAAGTTAAAACTCCAAGGATAGTGAAGAATGTCATTAATTAATTACTATAACAATAAAAGAGAGTGTAAGTTATCTAACTATTTACATAATTAATTAATGGATATTATACATAAAATTACAATTGTTTTACCTACAAAGTGAGAATATAAAATAAAGATGTATTTCCAGACTAATATAGTAATTGAAAATTTCGATTTAAATGGTTACCAACCAGTTTTCCTGAATTTTAAAATGGATTCCTCCGAATGATGGAATTCATAACAAAAACAGCTGTTACAATGTGAATGCAACATATAGAAATATCATTATTTAATAAAACATCCCAAAAACAGTTCATTCCTCAAGCACACATTAATATTGTTCTCCTTTTTATATGCTACTCTATATTTATAGCTTCAAGTAGTTTTCCAAAATTGTATAACTGTTTCTTCTGAATTATGGAATTCAAAACAATAACAGCTGTTACAAAGGGAATGCAACATATACAAATATCATTCTTAAAATTTATACAAAAACTAGCTGTGCCCCGCGGTGTTACCCGCGTTAAATATTTATAAATTTTCTTTGCTATAAACCTCACGGAGCCCGAGACCTTTCCAACAAATGCAAAACCATGGAAATAGGTTCGTGCGTTCTGGAGTTATAGCGTCAAGAAGGAAAACCCGACTTATTTTTATTTATACAAAAATATTACATTCATATTTTTCTCATTTTTATATGCTGTACTCTTATCTGTACAGAGCTACCTATCAATGTTATCTATAAACTAACCTGTAACCATAATGCATGCATAAACTTTTTTCTTATCACTAAGTTCTAACCACAGAGTACTTACATTAGATACATTAATTGCTGCACATTACAAGAACTAATGGGCTACACTAATGGCCCCAAAATTCTGCTGCAAATTTAGAATTGTCAGGCTAAACTTGCAGCTGAATTTTGGGCTGACTCAATTTAGATTGCTATCAACATGCTAAGAAGACTTAGGGGGTTAATACATAGCAATTGCTTAATGAATTGGGAGTTCATATTTGCAGAAATTGATATTTATTACTAAGAGCTTATGAGCATGGGATAGTGAAGGAGTTTACGATGATATTTTATTTCAACATTCAAAATTATTCAGGTGTAAATGATATATGTATATATTAATATACACCAAATTTACATTAATAATACAGCTTTATGTGTCAATGTAACATGTAGTGTTGGAATTGTTTTTTTTTTTTTTTTTGAATGTGCATTGGTTACTGTATTATCAAAGTTGATAAATGCAGATCATGAATGATCTGATTGAATGACTGTTTTTGCTAACTAAAACTGTAAGCTATAGTAGTGTAAGCTATAGTATAATAATATATAATATAATATCTCGGGACAATGTCACACAGATCATCCTAGCCCCAAACTAAGCAAAGCTTGTATACTATGTGTACCAGGCGACGATATACATACTTATATAGATAGATACATACTTATATACATAGGAAACATCCATGACTCAGAAACAAATATTTGTGCTCATCACACAAATATTTGCACTTACCGGGATTCGAACCCAGGACCAGCAGCTTCGTAGGCAGGAGCACTACCAACTAGGCTACGGTGACGGCTAGTATGCTGTATATATAATTCTGGTACTGTATAGTGTTGGATATGGAAGAGTGTGACCTTCTGACACAGGTGTACTTCACTTAATAGAAGGTCTCAACAACAAGAACCAGTACGATTATGTTTAAGAAATAAAATATTTACATTTTTCATTTTCAACTTATCTCTCTTCTGTAGCTGAGAGAATCAAACAATATATTTTTTGTTTTAGAGATGACCCATCTATGTCCTCATAGATGCCTATAGATAACTGAATGCTATAGCAAGTATATCTGTTTATCTGGGCTGTAGTCATTGGATCGTAGTGTAGTATTCACTCATTCTAGGCATAAAGATCTATATTTCCATTTACTTCTGAAAAATAATTGAGCTTTCATTGTTTTCATACTGACACTCGCCAGCAGAGTGATGTTGATATTGACATGAATTTGGAGGACTGTTTGGTAAAATATTTCCTTTGAATGTGAACTATAGCAATTATTATAACAATAGACAATTAAAACATACCAAAGTATAGACATTCTACACACCCACATTTGTGTGTAAAATTATCTCATTATGTTAAACAGTCATTCAGGGATCAGTTCAATGTTAAATTTTCCATTAATAAAACAAGAAAATACAAATAAAGTTCCAAAATTTCAGAATATGATATATGAAAGACACTTTCTTTAACTCTATTGAAACCCTACATATCAATAGGTGATCTCATAATTAACTTAAGTATAATAAAGTTAAGTGAACTAGGTAATTGATAGGTTCATTATAAAAATGTTTTATTCATTCTGTTACTAGTTAAAAATATTCACTATGGATGGTAGTCACCACATGTTATTACAATTTCACTTTTACTTTTAGCAACTTTCACTTAGTCCACAGTAAGGTATAATAGCTTATTGTTGAAATTCATGAGCCAGAAACCATCCATGTTAATGTACTTAAAGCACTTTTAGTTTCGCTTGACATAATTATAGTTTAATATTTATAACTTCTTATCTATGTTGTTTAAAAATATTGAGTACAAATTTACATAGCATTTTTATTCACAGTTACATGTTTTGAATAATTCTATAAAATCTACTACTATACTTATGTGTAGAATCTTAGTTTTTGTTTCATGCTGAGAAACACTTCCAAAAATCATCAAATACTTTAAAAATATGAACCTAAAAAGTTTACATTTATTGATTAATTACATTTAATTAGAGCAACTCAATCTAAAGGATGTTATCAATGATTATATGTAAATAAAAAAACACATTTCCTGTATGCCATTCAGTTTTAATTTTTACGTATTTAGCATATTATTGCAACTTGGCTCATTGTGATAATATTGTCAGATAGTAGTCTGCAATATCATTGTGAAGTTATAAGAATTATTAGTTGCATATGGAATTTGTGGTAATGGATAATACTAAGATTTTACCTAAACCAATCGCCTATTTACCAAAATCACCCTAGAATTAGAATCAGAGTCATATGTAGTAAAATCAAGTTACCATTCTACAAAACATTCGAGAGACCATCAAAGTATGTTTAGTAAAATGGTTACTCATATCTAGACAGACCACTGTACAGACTCCAGCACATCAAGCTACCCCAATCTGTCAAATTTTACCCAATTGAAAGTGAACTTTATGCTTTTGTGATAAAGTTCGAAAATCTTTAAAATAAATTTGACAGATTGGGGTAGCTGGATTTGCTGGCGTCTGTACATCTATGTTGTAATGTTGTATTATTCTTCAGGTTATTTGTTAAATAGGTGTCCAAAGGTTTTTAGGCAAAGTTCGAAAGATTTCTCTTACTCCATAAATGCGTAATACTTAATTACAGACTTTCCATGTAAGAATATTTGATAAAATTTATCTTCGAATGATAAGGTAGACATTACAATACATTATTAAGTTGTATCTTATCTCGATTTTGTAATAATTTATTGATCAATAAATATTATGAAAAAGGTATCAATGCAAGTACATTTTAGTTGTAAAATATTACAATTATGTTATTAGATAATCTATATACATATAATAAAATCGTAGGAAAGTCAAAACTGTACATTGAATATTTTTTTAAAAGGATTCTTGGGGTGTGATCTACAATTGTTATCAAAGCTAAAAATATAGTTTTTAGAATTTTTGTCTGTGTGTCTGTTTGTCTGTATGTATGTCCGGGCTAAAGTCAAAAAGTACTGCATGGATTTACTTAAAATTTTGCATGAATATTACCAAGAGGTCGGGTCAACATATAGGTTACATATTATCCCGCTATTACCTACGGGGGAGGAGCTATGATAATTTATAAAACTTAACGCGGGTAAAACCGCGGGGCACAGCTAGTATTTTTGCGAAGCAAACTTATCTAGTAGTACATGTAATAGTATTATTTAACACTTGGTAATCTAAACTAAGTAGCATGTAATATTTTTTTAAAGCATATTCTTAATATTGGTGATTTAAATTATATATATATTTTTGTAAGGTTATAATTGAAATATGAAATTATTCCAATATATTTAAACTAGTTTATTTAACATTTTTTTGTGTTATTATAGTCACACTGTTCACATATTTCCATGACACGCATATGCCAAACTAATAAAACTCTAAATGAATTTATTATATGAGGCCACTCGTTCCCTCGCGAGTGGCCTCATATAATAAAGCATGTATTTGCGTCAATAATAGACTACTTATTTGTATTATGTGTTCCGTTTGACGTCCGAAGTCCATTATGAGAGAGTACATCATCTTCCTTCCGTCGCTTTTCGCTAGAATACGTCACTTTCCGTCACGTGACACGGTCTTCAGCGCCACCCGCGGCCAAATATGAAACTAACTTAAAGCAGCACATAGCAAGCCGCCATATTTTTTGTCATTGTTGCGTCGTTTTTCATACCGCGTGGACATCGCTAGAATTTAAAAGTGTTTTCTTTATAATTATAGAAAATTGGTGTCAAAGCTTTCGAGATTAAAGTAGAAAGTGAATTTTGAATTTATTTTTCCGTTACGTTAAATATTTCGTATTCGTTTTAATTATGGACAACAGTGAAATAACCGAATCAGTGGATAACAATCGCGCGGACATGTCTAGTGATCGCGATGTTACCCAGTTACGTGAAAGTGATAAACACGTGTCTTCAACAACGTCGAATTCAAGTTCGAGCGAAGAGGATGAGCCGCCGTCAAAAAGACGGCGCAGGAACCGAGCTCACGAGTCAATTGATCAAAGGTTTGAAGTGTTATCGCAACAGTTGGTGAGTCACATTAATAATATTTTTTGTTCTAATTACGCGCTAATGCAGCCCAATACTTCAAGTTCATCGGCACCGGGCCCTTCAATTAGATCGATTGATGACCCATTTCTACGACCGTCAGTAGATGTTAATGATATTGCCGAGCTAAACGTTTCAATCAAGGAACCATCTGTACCTAAAGCTAATCCTGACCGCGTTGCAAAGTTAGCATCTATGCAAAGATTTGACTCGGTAGATTGGAACTCTGTACGGTACACTGAGGTGCAAAAGAAATATGCGGCGTTTCCAGCTTTTACTGAGCTGAAAGTAAACGAGGAACTGAGACATTTACAGGAGCCTTTTGCACCTCTTAGATGGCACCAGATGGAGCGTAGCTTTGCGGCTTTATCAAACGCGTTCATAGCTCAAAATGAGTTTGTCAATGTAGCGTTGCGGAATTTAATTGATTGGTCGTCAAAACCGGACGCTCAACTAACATCATTAACGATATATGATAAATTAAAGGAATTATTTGGTAACGAATCAAATTATAAAACTATTTCTCATGACTTATTGCAAATGATTTGTGGTAAACGTGCAGAGGTATTAGAACTGCGGCGAAAAGAGCTCCTTAAAAGCTTGAAAGGCAAATATTTTCGCGAAGATATTGGAAAAATACCCCCCTCATCGGAATATATGTTCAACCCACAAAGTTTATCGGCATATATTCAAAAAATAGGGGGTGTAGATAAACTCGAGAAAGAAACTGCAACTAGTTCTAAATTCTCAGTACGTCCCAGGTCTCCTGGGCGTCCAAAGTCTCCAGGCCCTTCTACTTCTCGCGCAAAGCCATTTCGTCCGCAACAAAATAAATTACAAGGGAAGAATAAAAAGCGGAACTTCGACGATCAAAAGAAAAGAGGGGGCCGCAAAGGTGAGTCTAACAAGAGTCGACGTAAATGACTCGAAGTTTACCGGCGGCTGCCTGATGTTTTATCGGGAAGTGTGGGCACAATTCAGGCCACCCAAGATAATTCTCAAATTAATTTCTGCTGCCCGCATTCCGTTCACTCAAACGCCACCGCTTATTTTTCCGACATCAAGCATCATGCAAAAGTTTCAAACGCCCCGTTCTTCAGCTATGTCGCTGGAGATTCAAGCCATGGTTCACAGTCGAATTCTCGAGCCCGCTCCTTTAACTCCATCTTTCATATCCCCGCTTTTCATTGTAACAAAAAGCAGTGGGGAGAATCGAGTTATATTCAACCTGAAAGCGTTAAATCGATTTATACAACCAAAACGTTTCCATCTTTTTCATCATCATCAAATTCCCAAGTTCCTACAAATGGGAGACTGGATGGTCAAACTCGACTTAAGTCAAGCATATTATCATCTGAGAATTTCTCAGAAACACCGTCGTTTTTTACGAATAAGTTACGACGGGCAGCTGCTTCAAATGACATGCCTACCCTTTGGTTTGGCCGCAGCACCCAAGATGTTTGCGTCAGTCACGAACTGGACCGCCGAAGTGTTACGCAGCAAAGGTCTGCGGCTGATCCTATATCTCGACGATTATTTGATAGTACATCAAGACAGGAAGACATTAAAATCTCATGTTCAGTTAGCGATAGAATTCCTCACAACTCTGGGTTGGAATATCAATTTAAAAAAATCGGTACTTATCCCAACAAGGCGCATAGAATTCCTGGGAATTGTCTGGGACACACAATACAATACCAAGAGCTTGCCCCCAGACAAAATTTCCAGGTTCCGTCAGTGTCTCTTGTCTCGCTTAGCAACCGGCAGTTGGACCCTCAAGCAGGCGCAACGCCTCTTAGGGTTTCTCAACTTCGCAACCTTCATCACCCTCCGGGGAAGGTTGCATTGCCGTACGTTGCAGCGGCACAGCAAGCATCTGCAGGAAAGTTCCCATCCGGTCAGGTTCACAGAAGAGGTACGAAACGAACTAAAATGGTGGATACAGAATGTCGGCCAGAAAACGTCTCTTCACCCCAGACAGACTACGGTCAATTATCTTGTCACAGACGCCTCCGATATCCAATGGGGAGCCATAGTGAACAACAAAGAACTAAAAGGTCGTTGGGATCCAAATCAACAGAAGTGGCATTGCAACCTAAAAGAAATGTATGCAGTGATAGCGGCAATATCTTTAGAAGCAAGAATTCTGAGAGGTTCAACGATAATTCTACAAAGCGACAACAAAACTGTCGTGTCGTACATAAAAAACGAGGGCGGAACAAAGTCGAAAAATCTCCTCAAATTAACGAAGAAGCTACTGGCACTGACGGACAGCCTGAACGTTGTACTAATCCCGCACCATCTTCCGGGACTGTACAACACGGAAGCCGATCACCTCTCTCGCAACCGAGGCGGTTCCGAATGGCATTTGCTGAGCGAGGCGACCGACAAAATATTCATACAATGGGGAACTCCAAACATAGACCTATTCGCATCAGAAGCAGCTCACGTAGTGTCCAATTATGTTACTCTAGACTTGTCAGACTCGAACGCTTGCTATCACAACGCGTTCAGCAGATACTGGAGTTACGACCTCGCATGGATATTTCCTCCACCGGCGCTGCTCCCACGTGTGTTACGCCACCTCAACTCTGCCAAAGGGAAGTTTGTAATAATAGCACCCAAATGGCAGAAACCTTTCTGGCGCCCAGATCTGAAAAGCCGCGCCTTGACGCGCCCTATGAAAATCGGAAACCTGAAAGAGTCATTGGTGGACACAGTGACAGGACGCTATCCTGCCCAAGTCCACAACCTACAGCTGGAGGCTTGGCTCATTTCGGGTGGGACACGCTAACTCAAAACTGGTCAACGGAAGAAATACAACTCTTGTCAACATGTTGGCGAGATTCTACACTCAAAACTTATACTCCCATATGGAACAAATGGGTAAATTGGTGTAACCAAAACAACCTAAATGCTCGTCGCCCGATACCTGCGGACGTAGCCCGGTATTTAGCAAAGCTCTTTCTTACTGATCGATTAGCTTACCGTAGTATTCTTGTACATAAATCTGTAATAGCATCAGTCTGTGAAACAATTTCTGATATTAAGATTTCCTCAAATAATTTGATTAAACATATTTTAAAAGCTGTGTCACTAGCTAGGCCAATTCCACCAAAATTGCCAATATGGGATGCGAGAATAGTAATTCAGTTTTTAAAAGATACAGATCCTAAATTACAAAGTTTGTATGATGTTTCTAGGCGTACAGCCACTATTTTGTTGTTGGCTTCGGGACGTAGAATTCACGACTTGACTCTCTTACATTGTGATTCAAAGCATTTTGAGGACAACGGGGATTCAATAACTTTACATCCTGTGTTTGGCTCAAAAACTGATTCAGCGTCATATCAACAATCAAGTTGGACGTTACTAACTTCACCAGATAGAAATATAGATCCTTTATTTTGGTTAAGATCGTTGGTAGACATTTCAAGAAATGTTAGAGGTCCTCTAACAAATTTGTTTATAAACACAAGGGACCCTCGTAGACCTGCTAGTGCTGTGATTATAGGTGGATGGATAAGACGAATTTTATCTGAAGCCGGAATAAAGGCTTCACCTGGTAGTTTTAGATCGGCAGTTTCATCTCTGAACTGTTTAGAGAAGTACCCAATTAATGATATCTTAGCTAAGGCCAACTGGCGCCATGAGGATACTTTTAGAAGATACTATCTAAGAGAAGTAGACAATATAGGCCACAGACAAAGTATTGAATCAGAGAAATCACTATCGCAATTATTTTCTGTTACTATGTAAAAGTTTTAGTAGTTTAAAATCGGTAAACTCCTAACTAATTTAATGATGTTGATTGTTATTTTATTTGTGTATAGCATACATAGCTCTTATTTTGCTTTCATAGCATGATTATTCAATATAATAATATATTGTTCACATTGTTGCGTTTTACTTAGCAAGCCACCAGGAGATAACAAACAGATCTCTCATAATGGACTTCGGACGTCAAACGGAACACATAATATAAAAATTTTACCTTTAAATAAAATTTGTATTATGTTTCCTGAGACGTCCGAAGTCCAAATAATGTCTTCCTGGTGTACCCTCATCATTATCATTATGAACCGAACAATGACAAAAAATATGGCGGCTTGCTATGTGCTGCTTTAAGTTAGTTTCATATTTGGCCGCGGGTGGCGCTGAAGACCGTGTCACGTGACGGAAAGTGACGTATTCTAGCGAAAAGCGACGGAAGGAAGATGATGTACTCTCTCATAATGGACTTCGGACGTCTCAGGAAACATAATACAAATTTTATTTAAAGGTAAAATTTTTATATTTTTGCTGCGATCGCCAACTCATCTGCCAAGCGTGGCGCTTATGCCATATCGCCCCATTCTGATATGATGACGTAGGTAGTATTCTATTTAATAAAAATAGAGATCCCTACAAAAATTGCAATAATGTAACCCAAAATATCAGAATATTTGATACATAAATTGAAATCAGTATTTGGCGTGCATTGGATTGAATGGTATTTTTTCATGAATGCCAACAGATAGCCTAATCTATTGTCTCGCCTCAAGGGGTCAGAGTTATTTTATTACTCCAGTTTAATCTTTATTTCGTAACTACTGTTAACAGCATCCTCCATGACCCTCAGTATGCATTCGTATTGACGAATTGCCCTCTGCGATCTCCAATCGGCTCACATGTCTAATAATTGCAGTATGTGGACCAAATCCCGTGTACATGCCCACTTGACTATGTTTCGCCGCATCGTCTCAAGTGAGCCGTGTTAATTAAATATTTCTGATCTTGTCAACCTATTGGCGTACACTTCTGGACAAAGGCCTCACCAAAAGATTTCCACAATGGAGTTGTGTCTATAATTTTTATTTTTTTTATTTTCATAAAAATAATAATATCTGGGGACAATGTCACACAGATCAGCCTAGCACCAAACTAAGCAAAGCTTGTACTATGGGTACCAGGCGACGATATACATACTTATATAGATAGATTAATATATAAATACATAGAAAACATCCATGACTCAGAAACAAATATTCGTGCTCATCACACAAATATTTGCACTTACCGGGATTCGAACCCAGGACCACCAGCTTCGTAGGCAGGGGCACTACCTGCCTTGACGGTGACCGTCAAATAAAATTTGGAGGGATATGCCATTATCGCCACGCTTGGCAAACGGGTTGGAGATCGCAGTAAGATTATACGACACAGAGTGACTACCCTCGGGTAGACTTCTACGTCCCCATTCCACGCCTTTCTCTTTTGTTCAGTGCCTTTCCACGCTTTTCTCCATTCCATGGTTCTGTCTGGGTGTTACCGTTTCTGTTGACGGTCACCATAGCCTAGTTGGTAGTGCTCCTGCCTACGAAGCTGGTGGTCCTCAAATATTTGTGTGATGAGCACGAATATTTGTTTCTGAGTCATGGATGTTTTCTATGTATATAAGTATTTATCTGTCTATATAAGTATTTATATCGTCGCCTGGTACCCATAGTACAAGCTTTGATAAGTTTGGGGCTAGGATGATCTGTGTGACATTGTCCCCAGATATTATTTATTATTCCCTAGATATTATTATTATCATTTATTCAAATATATTTCTTATTAAATACATTTTAAAATATATAAAAAACAGAAATATACGTTTTAAAATGAGTATAAAAAATAGTATTTGCAACCGGCAGCAGGAACAGAGTCTATGCTACCGGAGGTTACGACTCTAGAGACAGGAACCTCCTGACAATGCGAGCCGTGTACAAAAGCACCGCTTTTTGGAACTTGTTCTTGACCCAACGGCCTAGCGTCCTCTTCCTTATTATTATTATTGTTACGCAGTCACAGCATACATTACAACCATTACACCACACCAACAATGCTGCTCAACACACAAAAAATTGTCCTGGGTAGGGAACGAACCCACGACCAGCGTAGCACTCAAGATCACTAACCACTAAACTGACAGGCCAGTCCAGTAACAGTTTACTTCTCCATGTAAGAAGCCCATAAATAAGCGTGTTTCGATTTGGCGCGTGCGAATTTTATCGGTATTTTGTAATAGTTATGAAACTTAGGCGTGTACGTAGTTATTGGAACCAGTTTTGAGTCATGACATGAAGGTGAAAGTACGTTAAGTAGGCTCTTACTTTATTACATAAGTGATAATGTAGTCTGCTTGGAATTTCGGTCATGATTGCCAGTGTCAACGGAGACTGGCCACCTACGCCCATATTACACAATTGTAGGTACATAAACATCTGTGTTTCTATACCATATATCTGTGCAATCTATACGTCCACCTCAAGCTCCATCTGAAAGGATCAGAAAGAGGTCAGTTGCCTTGCCGCACCGATATATTTTCATTCCCACTGAGGCACGGTGGTGTAACACCGCGAACAGATTCTTTTTTAATCAGTATTATTTTATTCGTACCTAGCTGTGCCCCGGGGTTTTACCCGCGTAAAATTTTATAAATTATCACAGCTCCGTAGGTGATAGCGTGATAATATGTAGCCTATATGTTGACCCGACCTCTTAGTAATATTCATGCAAAATTTTAAATAAATCCATGCAGTACTTTTTGAGTTTAGCCCGGACATACATATAGATAAACAGACAAAAATTCTAAAAACTATATTTTTGGCTTTGATTTCTATTGTAGATCAACCCCCAAGTATCCTTTTAAAAAAATATTCAATGTACAGTTTTGACTTTCCTACGATTTTATTATATGTATAGATAGATATTTAAGGCAACATTTACAAGTAGCCTAAACAGCTAGCTTAGCTAGCCTAAGCCATACTATATTATGTAGAAATTGCTTATCTTAAATTTCAAATTGTTAATATGTATCAGTAAAAATTAGGTATATGGATTTACACGTTTACTAAGTGTATATATCCTATTTTTTATTTTTCTAAATCCGATGCAGATAATGTAGTTTCAAACCGTCTTTATCTGAGGTTTAACACGCTATGGCTAAACCAACGAGACAGTCAAAACTAATGATATTTAAACAATTGGGAAAAGCTGTAGTGTATGTAGATGTACAGTCGCCAACACATAAGTTACCCCAATCTGTCAAATTTCCCGAATTGAAAGTGAACCTTTTGCTTTTGTGATGAAGTTGAAAAACTATAAAAGAAATTTGACAGATTGACGCAGCTGGATCTTCTGGTGTTTGTACATACTTATGATTTGTCTCGAGCGCGCATACATACGTCACACTGGCGTGCTGAGTGATGAGTAGGGCTCAGTCTATGTTCAACCGTCAGTGGGGACGCGCGTGGTGTTGCGTAGGCGAGCCAAATAAATTACCCTTATTCGATACTTTGAGTGGATACTACAAAAGTAAATTAAAAACACAACTCCGGAATTGATTTCTCTGATATAAGACAGAGAAAGCTGCAGGATAACTAAGGCAGAACCCTCACATTGCGCGTTGGCCACCATGCCAGCGATCAATATTCCTTTTACTTCAGGATCCTTATTATATTCCCCCATAAGGATGCTTACAGGTGTTTTTCGCTTTAAAGGACAATTTACTGGTTAAAAGCACTATGAGATCATCTTTTGATTGGCTCCCCAAATGTATATAATAGTCATCTTCATAGATATAGGCCTCTAGGACGTAGATCTCCAGATTGCCAGTCTTGTGGTAATCGCATACAGTGGCTTTCAGCGACACTCGCAATATCATCGGTCTATCATTGGGGCCTGCCCACGTTGCGTCTTCCAGTTCATGGTCGCTACTCGAGAACCTTTCTACTCTAGCGGATGTCGGTTCTACGAGCTTAGTACCGTGCCTACTGCTACTAATTTAGTTCGCTTGGAGATTTCGACATTTCAGATGCGATCTCGCAGGAAACTCCGAGCATAGGTCTCTCCATAGCTCTTTGGGTGACCTTGAACTATATAACATTTAAAAATATTTACCAGCAAAATAATTTGTTGTCTATTTAAAGGATTTAACATTTGTGTGATGATAAGACATTCCGCTTGGACGGTCTAGGTCATCCGCATAAATTAATATTTTTATATGTTGATTAATATTATATTCGAATTAACTTCTTAATTGTGAGATTGACAAGTATATGTTAATACCCAATAACTGAATAAATTACGTTATTTCTTGTAATAAAATAATAATCACTTTTTATAAAATAAAACTGTATTTAATTGGTCTATGTCACGATATAGGTTTAGTGGACGAAAAATAAGTCAATGTTTTAAACACTTACAAAAAGTAGGTTATAAGTTTGAAGCCTCTATCGATACGAGAAAACACAAATCCGGCACACAGTCGGTTTGTGTTTTCTTGGTCTGATAGATTAATTGCGTATTAGCGATGTATCATCAATATTTGTACAGACTTTCAAATATTACAGCTCGTTTTCTAGGTGAAGACTGCCGCTTTTAAAGTCCAGGTTACCGCAAATCGCACAGTTTCAGTGTCTATAAAAGTAATTAAAAATATTTTTAGAAGTGTAAAAACTAGTTTTCACTTCTATTGCCGGCCCCAAATAACTGCCCCGCACTTTTTAAATTTTTATAATTAGAATGTAGAACTATCCTATTTCGCGTGACAGAAGTAAATGCTGCACCTATCTATATTAATAAAACCGGCAGCTTACGGCCAATTTACTGATATGCGCTCTAGACACGCTCGTACATTCTCACAATAGTTATAAAATGCTATTATATAAAATATGATGTTTTACATCTTCGCATTGGTACTGCGATCATGCCAACGAAAGCCAGACGCTATTTTACACCGCTTAAAGAATTAGGACTATTATGTTCCTGGTGGAATAACGCTGTGCAGGAATGTGTGCACAAACTTAGACGCAATCTATTCCTCAATCTCTACGCAGCTGCGGGACTATGGCTATCCCAGACGTCCAGGGAGTTATCAGAAGCGGGACTGACAAATTTACGTACTCTGGCCCAGGTAGTATAACACCGCAAACGGCCAGATCCCGATCTGCTATTGGCAGTTTTTCTCTCCAGAAATCATCCCTGTAACTCTTTTTGGGCCGAACTAGATTTAAACTCAGGCCCTCAATACCTGCGATTTAATTAAGACGCCACCATTATACGAATAAGGTAGTGTAATAGGACTAATATATAAACACTTGACACGAAAACACATATTTATATCTTCTATATAAATTATGCTGTGTGACTGACGGCAAAAGAATATCACGAACCCATCTCATCCAGTGAGAGGCGTAGTAGTTGTCCCGAGTGAATATCTCACAGAGAACCGGTAGAGCGTCTTTTTGCATACTGTAACCATCGTACTGCGAGCGTCAAGCCTGCCAAGCCAATTCCCTCTAAATGATTGTCGCAACTCCACCAAAGAAATCTTTTGGGATGGAATTTGTCAAGCAATGGACGTCATAGTACAGACGCCAGCACATCCAGCTACTCCTATCTGTCAAATTTCTTTTATAGATTTTCAACGTTATCACAAAAACATAAGGTTCACTTTCAATTGGGGAAATTTGACAGATTTTGATAGGTTGATGTGCTGGCGTCTGTACATTGGCGATTTTAGTTTTACATTAACGTCAAGTTCATATTATACCATATTTGTGTGCAAATGTTACTTGGGTACACATTACTTAATCATCTTCATCATATCCGAGGTACGACGTCCACTGCTGGACAAAGGCCTCCCCCAAGAATCCAGCGGCTTACCGCGACAATTGCAAGACCGTTGGTCCACCTTGTAAGGGGCCTTCCCACGCTGCGTCTTTGGATGCGTGGTCGCCACTCGACAAAATACAATTCATGTCATGTAAACTTAATTTTTTTATTATTATTACACGGTTATAAAGAGAATAAAGAAACAGTAAAAAAAATAACATCTCTGTTAACTTGTTTAAAGATTCATATTACTGTGCGTGTTGGGTATTCCCTACAAGCAAATATAAAAATCCTTAACTTTGTTTACGTTGATATGGATGCATGCAACATTATCCGTACCTCAGCAAATGCTACTGAATAATTACTGAAACGCTGATGTTCCGATAGCGCCACAAAGTGATGTTACGGATATTAACAATGATTATTTTGCCTGTGTGTTACGCGATTTGTCCGTTGATTGTGAACTGATTAAGATAATTATTCGAATCGATAGGGATTGCTTTCGATATGGTTCTCTACAAATTTACTTTCAATTGGTTGTCCAATAAAGGTCGGTTTTATGTTGTTTAAACAGGAATTATAATCGTACGCTTACTGGAAATATTTTTACATAATCACAACATTTTAAACATGTTTATTTATCTTATCGTTCGATCAACGCACAGCCGAAGCCGCTGGGTTCAGTACAATGAAATTTGCACAAATATTCCTCAATTGACGTGGGTGTGAACTAAGAAAGGATTTTTGAAAATTCAACCCCTAAGGGGGTGGAAAGGGAATTTAAAAGTATGTGTTTAGACCGATGATACGTCGGGTTGACTATACTTCACCATAATGTTTATCTGATTTCTGACTGATTACATTGGAAACTTTAACCTCATTCGAAATGGAAATCAACGAGGGACTTCTATAGCATTTTATTTTATTTGAAAGTTTGTCTTCTTGAGACTATCTATAATTTGTATTTTTTTGTGTAGGTGATACGCAAAGGCAAGAATGTCCTACCGACAGTGGCGCGGCTGTGCCTCATCTCCACATTCCTGGAGGACGGGCTCCGCATGTGGTTCCAGTGGTCGGAGCAGCGTGACTACATGGACATGTCATGGGGTTGCGGGAAGTTCCTCGCCACTATGTTTGTTGTAAGTAGAAGTACCACTATAGACATATAGATCAGCCTTTGTTTTTATTCTCAACCTTTTTTTTATAGAGGCCTCATACACGTTACAGTCATTTTGTAGAGGGCCCACAAGCAAAGATTATTTAGGTCTTAATTAAAACGGAATTTCAAGTTAACGATGTAGTTACTATATTAATGAAAAAATTAGTAATTTCTGGTTGGCCAATAGCGGGCTGCAGCTTGAGTATAGCAGCACTAGACCCTTGTCCTCCTCAAAGGATTTCATAACAGCCTAATGTTCCTCTCATGGGATTAATTATGTCAAAATGCGTCTCATTATTTATTATGCCGAATGTCAGCCCCTGACATTCGGCATAATGAGATAAGGGTTGACTCCCATTGGCAATAGAACGAAAGGAGTAGAAAAAAGAGAGAGGCCTTTTCCGTGCAATGAAACAATATTGGCTTACAATTATAATTAATAGGTGTTCTCGAACTGATAATGAAGTTACGATGACGATAAACTATTTGATACATATCCCGAGGAACGGTAAAATCAATGATTGCCGCGCATGGTGTCGCACCATCTCTGTGAGAATTCTCAGAGATTATCTGTCTGTAAGAATGACTTGTTCGCAATTTACCAACGATGACGAATTTTAATTAAGTTACTCGAAAGAAGAAAATTAAGTTTAAGGCCCAAAATATCTCATATTCTTTTGTCACGAGTTCCAATTTTGTTCCGATTTGAGTTGTATCTTTTTTTTACTTAAACCTATGCAAACAAACACACCTAGCATATGGACGCTTGTAACACCTGTGGTGTCAATCACGCATAGCCGAACACTTCGAAACTTTTTACTCCTTGAAATTGACTTTGGATCAACACGTGAGTTTTCTTTTGATTTGTTGTACTCGACGTAAAGAGGATATTCGTTGTCGATAAGGAAATAGAAAGTTAATATGACGTGGTTTAAATATTTATCCTTTATTGTAACAATATTGACACAGTTGGCTACCTCACGTTGTAATTATATTATTATTCGACCAGCTGTTTTAGCCGGAATATTTTTTACGCACTGTATAGTGTCTTCGTGAAGCGAAAGTCCTTGAAATACTTCGACGTATGCGTGTTTCTGCAGCTGTCTCGGTGATCTAGCGGTAATGGGTACAAAGGCAGATATTGAGGTCCTGGGTTCAAATCCCAGGTCGAGACCAAAGGGGGTTCTGAGATTTTTCTTCTAAGGAAATTTCTCAGTATCAGCCCCAAGTCTGGGAGTTAGTGGTATCCCACCGTCGGGCTTCGGAGAGCACATAGAGCCGTCGGTCCTGCACGTAACCTATTTAAGGTCCACGCTAGTCGTCTCTTGTGATCATGTGCATGATGGAATAGAAAGTGCCCCTGCTTTGCGCACACAACTGTGCACTATAATCTATCCCGCGCATATGGCTAGTCTTCGTTGATGACTGGCCTGCGTCTAAATTTGACTAGTTGGCCATTATTATTATTACTAATATTAATGCAGCTATTCATATATATATAGCATCTAAGCACATCGCACGCAGGCGCGACTCTATCGCTCGCTTTGTATCGTTGTGTATATACTCTTTTTTGACACAATTCCGTGGGGTCGGAATAAATAGATCTCTTTCTTTTGTGTCTCGTTATTTCTCTCTCATGTCACCAAATGTCACACCTCCTTAAATTGGTACTCTCAATTCTCGTCAACTTAACTATACATATAATAAAATAGTAGAAAAGTCAAAACTGTACATTGAATATTTTTTGAAAAGGATACTTGGGGCGTGATCTACAATCGATATCGATGCCAAAAATATAGTTTTTAGAATTTTTGTCTGTTTATCTGTTTGTCTGTATGTATGTCCGGGCTAAAATCAAAAAGTACTGCATGGGTTTACTTAAAATTTTGCATGAATATTGCTAAGAGGTCGGGCCAACATATAGGCTACATATTATCACGCTATCACCTAGGGGGGAGGAGCTATTAAAATTTATAAAATGTAACGCGGGTAAAACCGTGGGGCACAGCTATCAACTATATTACAATTAAAAATATAGTTAAAAATATGCTATTCCTAATAAATGTAAAATGTTACCTGATAATAAAATAAATGTTTCGGTTGTTCCTAAAGGGTTAAAACCGCACCGCTGCTATGAGATATTAAAGAAAACCCTTTGATATTGTGACGGCATATGTATGTCTAACTAATTTTCAACACGTTACTTCCTGTGGATTATACGATATGATAGTGTTTATGATAGTGGATAATGTACTATCAGTGGAGCCACGATGGGCAGTAAATTAGTAGATGATGATTATTTGTGATGTATTGGTGCGTCATTTCACAATGGTCCAGTGTTGCAGCTTTTCTATAGTAGTCTCTCACTGAAATTTTAGCAGTTACGGGCAAAATTAAATTCCGTTGACCACATTTTATCAATTTTTTATGTCTGGCCGTTGAGAAAAAGTTTTTTTGACGGGTAATGATCGAATGGATGACTTAACTTCCAATTAGCGTTTAATGTACAATAAAAATATATTTATTACTTATTGTCCTATTAAGAAATAATTTGCATTTTTAATACAACTGATATAAATATTGTTATTTATTTATATTTAACGTTACATATAAGAACTGACACGTCAGGAACGCATCATAAGCGGCCCGACTGTAACTGTTGTGGTTATTGAATTTTAAAATATATGTCACCGAGCTAAAAAGGCTCGTATCCTATTAATCTTCAATCAATGTTTTTAATTATAAATGACAGGGGATACATTTCTTAATAAAATAGTTAAAATTGCATTACAGAAGGAGAACAACTCATTTTTTGTCTCTCAGACAGTTTGTGGCTATTTGCCAGATTTGTTATGTTTCCTAATAATGTAATTTTAATTCAAGATAGCCATATTATTAAGTGTTAATAACATAATATTAGTGTTTGCTAAATTAAAATTATTTCATTAGTGTTAATAAATCATTGCCTATAGTTGATAAACTGTAAATTGCTTCTCGGAGTAGTTAAAAGAGTTACTGCATTTGTTTGAATTAATTGCGAGTTGCGATTTACATGAATTCTCGCAATTTACAATTAGACACTCGTAATTAAATATTATAGGTTAGCTAGGATAGGTTCTTCAGCGGCGAGGATCGCTTGGCCCCTTAATGCGTGATCGGTGATCCCGTGTATGTGATCACACCCTCATTTAGAATTTCGTCTTTTTGCTTAAGTCTTCCATTCTTTAATTTTAATATAGTAGAACTAAATTTCAAAATAATATATTAGTAACTTTTTATTTATTTAAGGATTTCAGAAAATATATGCGATAATACGAACCGCACGGACGGACTAATTAATTATTTTTGTAACTTTTATACTATCCACTGTTTATGTACTGCATTGTGTGCTTGACAAGTACAATTGTATGTTAATACCCAAGTGCTGAATAAAATTTCATTTCATTGATATTATTTATAATAGCAGCAAGTATTATATTATAAGTAAGTCGTCACAGTCTGCAATGGTAGTTTAGTTGGCACAGCATTTTATTTTACACGTGTATGGCGCTGTATATAAAAATATTCTGATGTATTTTGTTCATTTACGCACCGTTTTATTGAGCACGTCTGTTGACTTTGCACAGCGCTTTGGAGGGATTCATTGGGCTGGCGCCTTTTCGGGCACATTGTTGATTTGAAAACTGTTTACGGATTATTCTACTAAGAACCTTTCTGTGTACAATATACAATAATATACATATTTCATATGTGCCTAGATGTTTATAAAATTATTTTATAGTCTTGAACAATATTTTAAGTATTTATTCGGAACCCAATCAAAAGCCATCTTAATAACCATTAAAACCATTTATTTTGTTAGTAGAAGAATTCTGAAAGCAGAGTATTGCGACTTGCGAGACTATTCAATTTTGCCAAGTACAGAAATCAAGTGCTAATTTGAGTATAATAACATTTATAACAAATTTAATTTCGTAGTTAAATTAGCGCTTCATTTCTGTATTCGACAAAATTATCACTTCATTTATGACTTCGACGGAGGTACATATCAACATAGTCAATAGTAATTTATTGGTAAGATTATTCATATGTCAAAATGTTGACATCGATAAATATAATATTACAAAACAACGTTTCCATAATAGGTACTGATGACAAAAGCAAATATAATTAATAAATGAAAGTCGGCATATGATAATAATAACCACTGACATTTGAAATCCGCGAGATTTAAGACGGTTTAAAATACTCTCTCAGAGCTGATATAAACTGCCGGGCTCGTAAAATAAGTCGATTTTATAGATTTTATTAGTGTTCTGAGTAAAAATTTTCTTTCATGCGAGTTTAGTACGAGTAGACATCTTCTTGCTGCGTGCTAACAATTTACTTTAAGAATACTTTTATGCTAAAAAAATGCATGAGTATATTGAGAAAATACTGCATTCATACATTGGGCCCGAGCCTAATTTTATTTAATTTATTTACACACAGAACTACACCACCATTATAGTCAACACCAATTCGATGGAGTAGGCACATAATATAGATTCTTAATTAGAAACATTTATAGTTAATTACTTAAAACTAAACAAAAAATTCATTGCCATCGTGAACCCACTCAGCGAACACGTAAACAGAAAAGTATAGACATCTCTCCTTATAAATTACGTAAAATGAATAAAGAAATAAAATGTATTGTCCGTAATTGATTGATGAATAATAAAATATTACCAAACTACGGTAAGGGATCATTGTGTTGTCATTTATTCAATTTGTTATAATGTCGCATACTCCACTCCCACTTAACATATATTATTAACTAAATTAATTCCAAGTTTGTGTAATTCTTTAACCTTTAACAGGCTTAGTTATGTTTATTCGTCATTGTTTATTGTCTGTTGGTTGACTGGAAGAAATCGCAGTAGCGATAAGACCGCCCTTTGTACCTTATTTATGTACGTCTATTGTAATCTTAAGTTATTTTAAACTAACTGTGCCCTGCGGTTTTACCCGCGTTAAATTTTATAAATTATCACAGCTCCTCCGCCGTAGGTGATAGCGTGATAATATGTAGCCTATATTGACCCGAACTCTTAGTAATATTCATGCAAAGTAAATCCATGCAGTACTTTTGGAGTTTAGACAAAAATTCTAAAAACTATATTTTTGGCTTCCATATCGATTGTAGATCACGCCCCAAGTAATCTTTATAAAAAATATTCAATGTACAGTTATGACTTTTCTTACGATTTTAGATATGTATAGATAAACTAGCTATGCCCCGCGGTTTCACTCGCGTTAAAGAAGATTTTCCCGCTTTTCTGTTGAAATTTTTCCAGAATTATCTTTGCTATAAACCTCACGGAGCCCGAGACCTTTCCAACGAATGCAAAACCGTGGAAATCGGTTCGTGCGTTCTGGAGTTATAGCGTCAGGAAGGAAAACCCGACTTATTTTTATATAGTAGATTAATAAAATCTAAGTAAAATAATAGTTATTTATACTTTACTATATTCAAAAGTGATAAGGTTGATAATGATGTGGTCTCGTAGAGTCTAAAGGCTGGTTGTGGGTTAATGTCTTTACGAGGTCGCTTTGAAAGGCAATACAAATGCTTTGAGAATAACACCCGTATTACAACTGTTTTTGAAGCCTTCATTGCCCTCTTTGTAGCTCACTGCAAGCAACTTTTGCGCAAGAATCCCTGGTATTGTTGCTTGCACTTGAGCATCATTCAAAGGCATGTTAGTACACGCGACGTCTGGATTTTACATTGACATTTATTACGAGGCAGGCTCTATAATTTTCGCGGTGCTAGTGCATATCTCATAGGGAAAGAGTATACAGATGTTGCCCAAATAAGTTTACTATATTTTTTACCAGCTTATGCTGTTCCACTGTATTTCAAAGTCATTCCCAATGCTTTTCCACTTGACGCATTCTTGAATATTGAATGTGACTTTGCCCAAATAAGTTTACTATATTTTTTACCAGCCTATGCTGTTCCACTGTATTTCAAAGTCATTCCCAATGCTTTTCCACTTGACGCATTCTTGAATATTGAATGTGACTTTGCCCAAATAAGTTTACTATATTTTTTACCAGCTTATGCTGTTCCACTGTATTTCAAAGCCATTCCCAATGTTTTTCCACTTGACGCATTCTTGAATATTGAATGTGGCTTTGCCCGAATAAGTTTACTATATTTTTTGCCAGCTTATGCTGTTCCACTGTATTTCAAAGTCATCCCCAATGCTTTTCCACTTGACGTATTCTTGAATATTGAATGTGGCTTTGCCCAAATAAAGTTACTTTATTTTTTACCAGCTTATGCTGTTCCACTGTATTTCTAGGTCATTCCCAATGCGTTTCCACTTGACGCATTCTTGAATCTTAAATGTGTCAGTTTCTGTCATAAGCATGGCCGACTAAGTCATCGCTCCAACGCTTCCGTGGCCTAACTCGATGAGACCTTGTCTTGTCTAGAAGTAGACGTAATTCTTTTCTTTATTAAACTTCCCACATTCACATTCATATTTATCGTAATATTTTTATATTTTTATACTTTGACAGTTTTGACAGGTAAACACAGCAATGACGCAATACTAGTTGTTTGTTTTATATTCTCTTTGATGACATTTAAAGTGGTTGGAGTCGCAACCAAACGCTACTACAGGTACGCACGATACGCATGATAATTTTGTTATATAATTGAAAGTAGTTTTTTAAGCGCTACCGGAAGATCAGCGTTACAGTAATAGGTAATTATTATTTACTGTAACATTTGCTGAGGTAGACGCCTTTCCTAACTAGTACTTATAATGTTGCATGCTTCATAAGTATTATGTTAACTAAACGTAATTAGTTATATCATCTTAGATGTAAACTAAATTAAGGATTATCTGTGCTTGTTGGGAATAAATCTTTTTTATTTTATTTAATTCGGCTGTAATGATTAAGGGTCTTCTAAGACATTTTTGAGGCACTCATAGCCAAATGCTCTCAACAGTTCGTAAGTGATTGGTGAGGTCAATCAACTAGTCAAGTCAGTCCATAGATGGGTGACCGCCAAAGTGATTTAATTTCTGAGCGTCTCCGTGCTGGGTGCGGGCACGTTAAGCTGTCGGTCCCGGTTGTAGCCATTAGGCCACAGTCGTTTAGCCATGTCAGAGGCCTAATGGGCGGCTTGAACAACTCTGACATTAGGGTAACCACTGCCCAGGATAAGTAAGATATTTTTTTAATTTTACGACTATATGACTCAACTAATTGTTTCCAGATAGTAAATTTGGTTGGGCAGCTGGGCGGCTGCGTGATGGTACTCGGAAGGCTGAAGGTGGACATTGCATGCGGAGTGCTGTTCTTCATCGTCGTGTTACAGGTAATATTATTAGCACATTAGAATTTAACTTAAGTTTCACTTTACTTTGACTGCATTTGTGAAGGTAACCAATCAATATTACAAGCACTTTAGAATTTAACTTAAGTTTCAAGAATTTGACTGCACTTGGGGTTATTATAGTCGTTCTACTAACCGCTGGGTCACTTCTTTAGAGTTCGCTACTCGCACAATGCTAATAAATAAAAGGCGCTGTATTAAAAAAGGCGCCAAGCCTATATAGCCTGTTGACGTAAGCGGTTTCTGACCGGTACACGTGGTCAGTCTGTACAGGGATGATCTTTGTGGTTAATTTCTAAGCGTCTGCGTGCTTCCGAGGCCTCGTTAAACTGTCGGTTCTGCTGATAGTCGATAAGCCTGCTTGAATGACTGACACTAGGGTAATACGGGTATAGGTATACATATCCCTCATTTTCTTGTCTTGATATCGTCTCATCCCGTGGCGGGTGTAGATGGCGTCCCGAAGGAATACCAGAAAACCAACCACTTACCACTACTAATATACCAGAAAACTTGTCTAGTGTAGTATAGTTCTCTATGACAGTCTCTCTGCGATCGCCAACCCATATATAACTATATCTATATAAAATAGGTCTGGTCTTACTTCGTCTTAAAAAGTTACGGATATGTCTGTATGAGAAAATTACATTTAGCAAGGGCTGAACTAGTAGTATTTTCTATTTATATAAACAAGCAACCTTGAACTTTCAAAGTGTGTTATTGAAGTGATAACTGGTTAAGGGTCAAATAACGTGTAAAGGGTCACACTGAGTAAGACTGATTCTATCAATGTATATATGAAATAGAAATGTTTAGGATGAAATTATACCTAAAAGTATGCATCATTCTCTCATTTTCTTGACTGTTCGCTTTTGTGTAGAATCCTTTATTTTGTTGAAATTATAACCCACCAAAAATGAACAAATAAGTTTATTTAAGATAAGCAACTTCAGACCAAAAGAGTTTAAGCTTCGCCTTTTTTATTACTGAATTAAAATAAATTGAAATCGTTCACTTTTGGATCAAGAAAATTTGTAATTTTTAGTATTCTTGTTTTTATTATACGTATACCTAGTTATACGTATGCGTTAGAGCGAGACAGTCTTGGCAGTAATTATTCGTCTTCAGTTCTTTCGAGCTGTCGTTTGATCAGTCACAATTTCGGCTGACTTGCTATTGAGGAGTAGGTAGATAGATATATCAGGTCAGGTATTTTTCATTTCTATTCTTTTTTCAGACTTTCGCCTACAGTATACTATGGGACATGCAGTTCCTACTTAGGAACCTGGCTCTTATCGGAGCCCTGTTGCTCGTATTGGCGGAGGCCCGGGCTGAGGGGCGCAGCCTCTTCGCCGGCGTGCCGTCCTTGGGCGAGAACAAGCCTAAGACGTACCTGCAGTTGGCCGGCAGGATACTGCTGGCTTTCATGTTCATCACACTGCTCAGATTTGAATACACATTCGTGCAGGTTGGTGTTAAAAATATTCAGTTCTTGGTAAATTTCAACTAACGTCTTTTTATTATTCCGAGAGCAGTGCTAAATTCAAAAAGGTAACGATTTAAAAGTGGCCGTGGTAGAACAGATTTATCTACTGGCCGGGTCTTTGCACGTACTTGTAGATTCGTATAAGACGCACAGTGAGTTATTAAAAGTTGTGTATCTATACAAATAAATAAACTTTAAGCGTATGTTAAATTCTAAATAACAACTATTAACTAAATAAATGCAAAAGTACGGTACGCTTAAACAAAATACCATTGTTTTTATTTTATTTTTGTATATGTATCTTTGTACCGACTAGTCGTAATAATAATATACCATTCAACCAGAATAAGTATAGTACCCAAAGTATAGTAAACTAACTTACAGGCGGTCGAGAAATTGACGCTAAATTTTTAATTAATATTATGAATGCGCAAGTTTGTGGGATGGATGGATGTCTGTTACTCTTTCACACGAAAAATGCAGAATCGATTTTGATGAAACTTTATAGTTACATACATACATAGACTCACGCCTGTCTCCCAGAGGGGTAGGCAGAGACAACGGACTTCCATTTGTCACGATCCTTGCACACCTCTTTCGCTTCGTTTACTGACATTATATTCTTCATACATGCTCGCCGGTTTAGGGTACTTCTGACCTGACCTTTCCTAAGTACGTCTCCAATTTGATCAGAGAATGTTCTACGAGGTCTTTATAGTTATATAGCATATATAGCCGAATAACACATAGACATACATATATAAAGTTTCGTTATAAACAACGGGGCACAGTTAGTCTCAAATAAAATAGTTATAAAAACGGTCTGATTTTCACTAATATTTATTTTGTGGTATCACTTTGTCCGAACCGAGATCCCATGATCTGTGTATGAAAACATTACCGCTAGAACGAACAAGGCATTCAAAATATCTACACTCAGGGGCACATTTAACCGTCCACTCATCTCGAACTGCTTAACGTTTGTTTATGTTAACTTACGCTTTGCGTACTAGGCGTTACTTCTTAAGTGGGTATATCTGAAATAAATAAATCAATCATACCCGCGTTTTGTTTACTTTTGTGGTTTTTATTCAACAATAATCAGTTTAATCGTAATTTGACAGTCTCGCCCCATGTTTTATGTGACGGATACATTTGATTTAAAACGTTGTGATACCATTTCTTCGAATAAAACCTAGGTATTGGCCTGCCGTGATTTCATTTACACCAAAAAAATGCCACTGGACGCAGCTGGGGCAGCTAGGGCTGTAGCACTTGCAGACGCTGGGTTTAGCCAGCGTCGGATTGGACGGATGCTTGGATATCCACGATCCACAATTCAAGATGCTATCCGGCGTTACAGAGAGACTGGTTCCTACACAAGAAGGCCAGGGCAAGGTCGTAGAAGGTGTACATCAGAGAGAGATGATCGTTACATCGTCTCGAACGTTCTTCGGAATCGGTTTACAACTGCTCCTGAGGCTCGTAACCGCTTGTTTGAGGTACGAAATGTAAGTGTGAGCCTAAGAACAATAAGAAGAAGGTTAGCTGAGAGGGATCTGAGAGCATTTCGACCAGTTCGAGTCCCAGCGCTGACCGCAACTCACAGAAGAGCGAGACTTGCATTTGCTCGAGAACATTTAAATTGGACTTCGGAACAATGGAAGGCAGTTCTCTTCTCGGATGAATCAAGAATAGCTTTACGAGGTCCTGATGGACGTCAGCGCGTGTATAGACGCCGTGGTGAAAGGTTTGCTGAATGTGCTGTGGTTGAAACAGTAGGCTACGAGGGAGGCTCTATAATGGTGTGGGGTGGCATTTGTTATGACGCCCGTACAGAATTGGTCATCTTCGATAGAGGCAGCGTTAATGCTCACAGGTACGTGACAGAAGTTTTAGAACCACACGTGATGCCTTTTGCGCCATTCATTGGCGATAATTTTGTTTTAATGCACGATAATGCTCGTGCACACACCGCGAGAATTGTCAGCGATTACTTGGACGCCGTCGATATTCAGCGATTACCATGGCCAGCTCGCAGTCCTGACCTGAACCCAATAGAGCATGTATGGGACAACCTAAAAAGACGAATTCGGGGTCGTACACCAGCTCCTACCACCATCAGTGAGCTAAAAACTGCAGCTGTTGAGGAGTGGCAGAACATTCCCCAAAGCGACATCCAAGACATAATTGACGGGCTTTCTAATCGATTGCAGGAGGTCATTAGGGCCAGAGGAGGAAATACACATTATTAATCCGGTAATTTAGAGCACACTTTTTTTTTAAATTGACATTTTGCTAATTTTTATTTTTTGTAAGAAAAGTGCATATTCAATTTTTTTTAAATTTTGTCTTAATTAAACCATTTCACAACATACACATGTTTCATTTATTTTCGTGGAGGTTCACCCAATGTGACATTATAACAAAATTAATTAAATTACCATAGAATTTTGAAGAAATCTACAAAATATAGGTGGCCGGTTAAATGTGCCCTTGAGTGTATAATTACCGTGGCCTTCACATTTACCAATGCGAGACATAATTTGACATAATCGATGTGTCAACTCGGTGAGCGCGCTACTTAATATTCACGATATGGTAATGTGCGGCGTCACAGCAGAGATGTTGAGAACAAGTGACCTGTATAGATTGGAGGCGATTTATTTGCATATTTATGGAAATACTTTCAATTTTGTTGGACACGTGGTTAAGAAATGTGCGTCACCACGATGAAATAGAGATTTGAGATTTGCTGGCGATTCATTTGGTCTAATGATCTGTTTGGACTGCTAAATCAGAGATCGTGGGTTCGCCATCCAGGACAAATGTATTTATCACTTTTATTACTGACTACTGCATACTTATGTATGCAGTAGTCTTGATTCAGATCTCACCACATCAATCTATACATGTAATAAAATCGTAGGAAAGTCAAAACTGTACATTGAATATTTTTTTAAAAGGATACTTCAGGCGTGGTCTACAATCAATATCGAAGCCAAAAATATAGTTTTTAGAATTTTTGTCTGTTTGTCTGTATGTATGTCCGGGCTAAAGGTAAACGGCAAGAATGTCTGAGAATTTTGTACCGCTAGTAAAATTTCGTGTTTCGGGATATTTTATGTTTTAATTGGTGGTTAATGCGATAGAAAAGGCATTTTTAATTTCTTAGATTTTTAGAAGTTGGGATATAAAAGTTATAGCCAGTTTTATTTTAAGGTTACGTTTGGTAATCTGTGGGTCAACCCCATGACCGTGGAAACATTGCAGTTCAAAAATCACTCTTACTGCCTAAGTAATAAAGATACTGTAAATATCAAAGTGTGTCTACTGATGTGGCAATGAAATGCTAGTGTTAACTAGTGTACCAATGAAGATTGTTACGTATTATATTTACACCGTAGCCTAGTTGGTAGTGCTCCTGCCCACGAAGCTGGTTGTCCTGGGTTCGAATCCCGGTAAGTGCAAATATTTGTGTGATAAGCACGAATACTTTTTTCTGAGTCATGGATGTTTTCTATGTATTTAAGTATATATCTATCTATATAAGTACCTATGTATATCGTCGCCTGGTACCCATAGTACAAGCTTTGCTTAGTTTGGGGCTAGGATAATCTGTGTGACATTGCCCCTAGATATTTTTATTATTATTACATAAACATTGTTATGGTGATAAAGTAAATGTTGTAGCTCTTTTTATAGTTTTTTACATTGATTTATTCCGAACCTGCCCTGAAAACCCTAAACGGGTCGCGAGTTAGGTTAGGAAGATGCAAAAAGCTATTATTTGTTGAAATAATGAAAAGGTCTTTATTGCCATTAATTACATAGTGTGAGGTTGCAAGGGGTTATATATGAGGTTTTGAGTGGAGGTAATTAATAAAACAATAGATTCTTTGTTTTTTGTAACTACATTAATCTTATTGATATTATTATTAATTTATCCTAAGTATTACTTCATCTAAGAATATCTTCATATAAGTACCAAACAATAATTATCACATAGCACAAAGCAACATTGGGTTTATTGAGAACTTCACTCTCTTCGGATAATGTTTGTCTTCTTAGACGGGGCAAACGAATGTTGCAATTAACACATTGCAAACTCGTCATTTTAATTAAATGATAAAGCGTCCTTTCGTGAATCCACTGTCAACAGATATATATTATAGCACGGAGGAACTGATGCTGAACTCACGTAATATCTGCAAGATTATTTGCTAAATTGATGACATGTATCAAAACAACAGCAATAAATACCTGACAGATTGTCTTTGCCTGTCAATAAATAATTACCATGAACAAAAAAAATACTGACGACGAAAATCGTTCCTATTCTAAATCATTAATTATTACGATTTAATGCAACTACTGTGCTTTCTTAGGTATAATAAATAAGTATATTATTATATGATTTATATGTAATGTTGTTCCCATTTATAAATAATCAATTATAATTTCGACATTTATATTATTTTACACATGGCAATTTTTGTAAACGTAACTGCGTTTAGTTTACGATTTTATTACGTTTATTTATTGAAAATAATTGAAATATTCTTTTTGATTTTATTAATTAATTCCAAGTTCTTAAAATATTATACTTACATTAAAATCAATACCTTAGTTGTCTTAACAAGTGGTACAAATTATATAGCTGAACAACAACAGAAGTATGCGATACGAATTCTGCCATTCTCTTTTGCATGAATAATACTAAGAGGTCAGGTCAACAAATAGGCTACATATTATCACGCTATCACATACGGGGGAAAAGCTGTGATAATTTATAAAATTTAACGCGGGTAAAACCGCGGGGCACAGCTAGTGTCTGATAAATTATTAGTGTCAGCATTATATTTTTTGTCCGCTTTTTAGCCAACTACACTTTTAATGTTACACGAAGGAAAACCTGTCATTGGCCTTCCCTTTATATTGTATCCTGTAAATTGTGTTATTATCTGTATCTCTGTTGGTTTTCTTAATAAATAAATAAATGCACATAAAATTGTAAGGCGGACTTAATGCCCTAGGCATTTGCTGCCAGTCAAACTTAAGAGTGATGTAGAGAGGTTCGATTCCCATACAGGGAAAATTGTTTGTGTGATAAGCACGATTATTTGTTCTGTGCGCGGATTCAATTTATTTATAACTAGCTGTGCCCCGCGGTTTTACCCGCGTTAAATTTTATTAATTATCATAGCTCCTCCCCCGTAGGCGATAGCGTGATAATATGTAGCCTATATGTTGACCCGACCTCTTGGTAATATTCATGCAAAATTTGAAGTAAATCCATGCAGTACTTTTTGAGTTTAGCCCGGACATACATACAGACAAACAGACACACAGACAAAAATTCTAAAAAACTATGTTTTTGACTTCAATGTCGATTGTAGATCATGCCCCAAGTATCCCTTTACAAAAATATTCTATGTACAGTTTCGACTTTCCTACAATTTTATTATATGTATAGATATGTTTGTATTTAGAAACATATAATTTTAGTTTTTATTTTATTTATTTATTTATTTATTAACAAAATATCATTTATTACACTAAACAATTGACACTGGTTCCTGCACTAAGTTCGAGACTTGTATCGCAGGAACCAGGTAAACATTGGACAATGAAGTAAATTTATATATATATATATTATAGCAGACAATTAAACTATACTTAACAATAAAATTGAAAGAAATAAGAATGTATTTTATGTGTGTGTATGTTCATGGGGTGGGTTATTGTGTGAGGTTATGTATCCGTGTGTGTGGGAGCAGGTGTGTGTATGTGTGTGTTCTGTGATAAGATAATCAGCTACAACATGTGAGGATAAATTCCGTCTCCTCGTATGATAGAGAAATAAGCCAGTCCTTCACAATCCGTTTCATCCTGCCAGTACAGTACTTAACTATTCCCGAATGCTGTCGGCAAATTTTATTATAGATAAAAGGGCATAGGTAGGCCGCCTGCCGTTTTATGAATGAGCTCTTTATCACAGGGACGGGAACACGAAAAATCCGCCGTTGAACGAGATGAGTAAGATCAGGAGACCTAATGATTTTCTTATGCATTGATGTTGTCGCTTTAAGGATGTAAATTTGACGGACCCTGAGCACTTTACAAACATTATACAGTTCATTAGTAGGGAACCTAAATGGTTTATGCATCAGAACTTTGAGGACTGCACGTTGAGCTCTTTCCACTTGAATCAATTTTGTTTTAGCCGCGCCACCCCATGCCAAAGTGCAATGGTAAAGCAGGGATTGTGTTATTGCTTTATACACCATAAGAAGGGTTTCCTTGTCAGCACTGTTGCGTAAACACTTAATTATAAAAATGGACTGTCTAATCCTCCCAGACAAGTAGGCGATATGATTTTCATATGTTAATTTTTGATCTAGTAATACACCTAGGTATCGAATTGAAGGTGTGTTAGCAATTGAGTCACAGTTGCAACCAAATTTATCGTTGTTGCCACAGTTACTCGTATGAATAGTAAGAGGCGGCAGTGATGGTGGTCTCGAAGCCAGGGTCTTGTGAAATGCAACGTACTTGGTTTTATTAAGATTAAGTGTGAGAAGGTTTCGGTCTAACCATGAAGCAATAGTTTCCATCCCTATCTCAGCTACAGTAAGCGCCTCACTCCAGGACTTTTCTCGAAAGATAACTGCGGTGTCGTCCGCATAACATAAGATTTCAGCATTAGGCACGTCTATATCTAAGATGTCGTTTATGTAGATACAGAACAAAGTTGGTCCTAAAATGCTTCCCTGAGGAACTCCTACATCGATATCCCTCTGCTCACTGATAATAGACCCTACTCTTAAACATTGACGCCGGTTTGTGAGGTAGCTCTGGAACCACTCAAGTGCGATACCTCTCACGCCCATGACCTCGAGCTTGCGAAGTAATATCGGGACGGATACGGTGTCAAATGCCTTTGATAGATCTAAAAATATGGCCAAGGAACAATCATTCTTATCCAAGGATTTCGACACCGCATCCACCAACGATACCACCGCGTCCTCAGTGGACTTATTGCAACGAAAACCGAATTGTTTTTCTGAGAGAAGATGGTTTTTCTCCAGAAAGCCAGTTAGACGCTTATTGACTAGTTTTTCTAAAAGCTTAGAAAAGATACTCAGTAAAGATATTGGTCTATAGTTTCCCGGTGTCAATTTCTCGCCGTCTTTATGAATAGGAGTAACAACAGAAGTTTTCCAACATTGAGGAAAGACTCCTGCACTCAAGCTGATGTTGTAAATGTGAGTTAAAGGTCCTATTATAAAATGTTTTATAAGCTTTATTAATTTAGAAGTGTAACCATCAAGGCCTGGGGCGCTTTCATTCTTGAGATCGTCAATAAGCTTACTAACTTCAGCGGGATCAGTTGGTTGCAGGAAGAATGAGCCCCCATTTGTGGGTTGTTCTTTTGGACGGTATTCCGAAGCAAGGGCCATTTCGGAAACATTGAGCCTTGATAGAATCCTGTCAGTCAAATTTCTGCCAATATTTGAGAAGTACGTGTTGCAGTGATTGAGTGATCCGACGGGGTTTGAGCAGATTTTGGTCAATTCTGTTGGAGCTGAGTGGTTCTTTGACATATGAGATATTTCTTTTATTGATTTCCACATTTTTTTTGGGTTATTTTGATTATCTTTAAGTAATTGAGTCTCATAAGCGTGTTTGATTTCGTTTTTGTAGATTATAGAGAAAGTTTCTGTATCTTTTGTATGCTATTTGAAGTATAAGATTATTGGGATTGTTCCTACTTTGAGAGTGAAGCTTGTCGCGGTTTATTTGGCATCTTACGAGGCCCGGTGTGATCCAAGGCTTTATAATTCTGTGAGTTCGTTTAACAGCAACCGTTTCTGTATTTTTTTGCAATATTGTATTCAAAGTTAGGTCAAATACACTGGCAGCATTATTTGGATCAGACATTTTGTAAATTGCTTCCCAACTGGTAGACTGGAGATCGTTAGTAATTTTAGGTATGTGAATTTTTGGCCTAGTGTTGTTGGAGGTGCCTATACGTTCTGTGTGCCGGCCAGACATGCTGAGGAGACAAATGTCGTGGTCCGTCAAACCAGATCGACAAACCATTCCGACACATGTGAAGCGATCTTTCACAAACATATGGTCCAGACATGTAGTGCCTCTCGTCGGTATTGAGATTGCACTAAGAAGTTGGTGACTAGCTAATAGGCATAAATATTCAGAGCACTGATCGTTCGGTTGGTCACTACAAATATCTATGTTGATGTCACCAGTAAGTATAATTGACTCATGGACGTTAATATCGTTTAAGGTACAGTCCAGGAACGATATAAACTTGTTTAAGTTTTTAAATGAGGGCGATCTGTATATACCCAATACCGTAATTTTATTATTTATGGTAAGTTGGAGGCAATTACACTCGACACATTGAGGTTCATTAACAGTTGCACTCCATGTATCCCTAACGTAGGCTGTGACGCCACCACTCTTATTTATGTAGTTTTTGGTGTGATATGACTCATACCCAGGAATATGTGGAATGACTGGTTCTTCACTCAGCCAGCACTCAGATAATACAATAACATCGGGAAGGTAGTTCAAGCGTTTGATAGTGACAAGTAAGTCATCAAAGTGACGCCGTAAACTTCTGATGTTCAGATGTAACACTAAGAAGTTGATATCTGGGGTTAACAGTTTAGCACAGAGCTCTATTTTCTCCAGTGAATGACATTTTATAGATAACGTATCGTCTATGTCTTCATAAAGGTCAAGCATTTTCAGAGTTGGATTTCTTTAGCAAATGTAGATTAACTAAATCGTACGAGGATTGAACCCAGGGGAAGTCATCTCTGGAGAAGTAGAGCATAGTTAACAGTGATAGCTGATAATCTGAAATGTGTTGGTTTTCTTTGTATAGGAGTGTAATATGGTGGGTGAGTTGTTTTGAGTTAAGTGTGAAAATATAACTTATGATAATTACATTACTTGCACTGTATGCATCTAAAAACTTAAAGTTGAGAGGGTTCGACTGAAGTACAAACACCAAATGTTCGATCCAGATCTTCGGCTGAGCGAATGCGAAAAGGCTGTTGATTTTCTGCTTTTCTAACGTAGATGTTTTCGTGGCGAACCCAACAGAAACGGAAACCTTGTTTTTGAGCTCGTAATCTAGCGTCACGAAATAAATCACGGTTTGCCTTGGTAAGCCGCTCATTCAAATAGAATTTTTGCGATGGTCCTGCGGTAATTCCTTCAGATGTAACGTTACGCCTGGATCTTGCTGCTTTTACCAATTCGTCTCTTTTCCGTCGTCGTAATAATTTTACAATGATTGGGCGGGGTCGACCGTCATTGGGTTTGTTAAGCTCTGAGTTTTTTGGACGCATTGGGCCAACCCGTGTAACTTCATCGATGTCATCTTCTGTCAGGGAGACGCCAATTTTTTTAGATGCGAGTAAGACAATATGTTGTAAATTTTCTTTAGTCTGTTCGGGTATGCCGATGATTTCTAGTTCGTTTTTAATCATGTATTGGTCCTGAGTATAAACTATTTGTTGTAGTTGACTGACCGAGGTTTTTAGGGCCGCAATCTCGGTATCTTTTGCTTGGCAGACCTCGGTGTGCTGTTTAAATTTTTCACTCCAAGTTCTTGATATAGTGGCGTACTCGGTTTTTAGTTCTTGAATTACTTTCCGAAGTTTGCGCATTTCACAGAGTAAGTTCGGTGGGTCATCGTCTTCACTTTGGACCTCGTCGTCGGTTACCCTTGGTTTACTACCTCTTTTGGTGTTTACATTCTGATTGAGTGAGAAAGTGTCGTTCATAGGGATATTTATAGTTAGAGTTATTTATAGTTAGATATTTATAGTTATATAAGTATTTATGTTTATCAGGTGTCTGGTTGCCATAGTACAGGGTATGCCTAGTTTGCTTTTCGATTATTTTGTTAAAAAAAATATGACGATTCCACATAAATGTAAATTTTTTACGGAATAAATAATACTACCTACGTTTGTAAAGTCACCTATTTTCTAATATAATATTTATGTATTTTTAAGTTGTATAGTATGCACTGTATTGTATTTATGCATAGTATTATTGTATATATATATATATATATATATATATATATATATATATATATATATATATATATATATATATATATATATATATATATATATATATGTTTATATTTTATTCATGTTTTTAGACTTATCTACTTTTTGATTTGTTGCAGACCTACTATTTTTGAAGTAATTACAGCTCCTATCCACCCAAAGGTTGTCTGGAAGAAATCGCTTGATGCGATAAGACCGCCCATTGTACATGATTGTGTTATTAGTGTCCTATAGAATGTCCTGTAGAATATGTCGTGTCTGAGTGTGTACAATAAAGAGTATTCTATTCTAATATTCTGGGACACTATTAACACACGGCCATCTGATCCCAAACTAAGCAGAGCTTGTACTATGGAAACCAGATAACTGATATAATACATATACTACTTTTCTTTTGTAAATACATACTTATGTAGATAATTACAACCAGACCTTTGACTTTTGTCAATTCCAGATCGTGCAAGACATGCTGGGCAGCATCCTGATGGTGCTGGTGACGGTGGGCTACCGCACCAAGCTGTCGGCGCTGATGCTGGTGCTGGTGCTCACCGTGCTCAACCTGTACCACAACGCGTGGTGGACCGTGCCCTCCTACAAGCCGCTCCGGGACTTCCTCAAATACGACTTCTTCCAGGTGCGTTTTTTTTTTCTTCAGTTTTACGGCTCTGGTTTCTTCGGCCTTATGAGCCTTACTTAAAATATATTATTATTTCATTTATTTTCGTCATGTCAAGTAAAGTCCGTCAGTAAAGCAGTGGAGACTTTACTAGAGGCTTATATGGAGTTTTAGATTCAACACAGAAAATAGCAATTTACGGCAATATGGCACTTTCCTCCACTTGTGTACGTTGTCCATGATGTTATGGCTAAAAATCCACCATATTTACACATAAAAACTTGAATTTACACCAGTTTTTGGAAATGAAACAATGTCCTGATGCGTCTTTTTCCGCGTTGGCGCCAAAACTCCTTCCAGGTGCGTCGCGCATAGGGTTACCATATGACAAGCTTTAGCCGTATTTGACAGGCATTTTAAGGTTTAGACAGGCGTGCGGCCGGCATTGGTCTGAGACAGGCATTCTCGCAGGCTCTCGTCAACGCCCAGTGGAGTAAAGAAAGAAATCGGTTGACAATTGAATCAGTAAAAACAATATTGATTACACAGGAAAATTACATAACTGTATCTTGTGAAGATTTTTATGTTTATATATTAGATAAGAAAGAAATATAAAAAAAATAATTTCCTTGACAAATATCAATATCTTATTATTACCTACAGCGTTTTGCTTCAGACAGGCATTTTTTCGGAAAATTCAGGCATTTTAGATACCATAGACAGGCATCCCTCTATTTATATATTTACAAAAGAAAAGTAGTATATGTAGTATATATACTACATATACTACTTTTCTTTTGTAAAGTAAGCCTAGTCACGCATGACACAATTTTGCGTGCTTAAAGCGAAGAATTTAAACTGCATTTAAATGTTATTGACAATTTAAAATGTGGGCCTTTTAATAAAATGTCATATCAAAATGTCCCCAGGGCGGCTACCGGCTAAGTCGCCGGACATCGTTTTCGTGAATGGCGTTCAAATAAATAAAGGTTAAAAATGACTTAATCAATCGTTAAATTGACTTCATTGTTGACAATCGATTCCGAACCATTTATGACGGCACATGTGGCCATGGAAGCCGATTTAACGATTGATTAAGTCATTTATTTGAACGACTTTATTTATTTGAACGCCAGTCACGAAAATGATGTTCGGCGACATAGCCGGTAGCCGATATACTACTTTTCTAAATACATACTTACATAGATAATTACACCCAGACTCAGGACAAACAGACATGTTCATCAACACAAATATTTGTCCTGAGAATTGAAACCCACGATCTGCGGGGTGGAAAGCAAGCATTTACCAACCATGCCAACAGGCCCGCCAAAATATAGATAGATAGATAACAATTTATTGCACCAAATCGAAACATCCATTGAAACATAAGTTAGCTTATATTATGAGGTACAAACGGCGGTCTTATCGCTAATACAGCAATCTCTTCCAGACAACCGTTGGATGAACCAAAGCAATGCAGGGAGACAACGTGATAGTTGGCAGTGCATCTAACACTTTGTCTCATTGACTTATATGTATAACTAGACACGCTGTTTCGAATAAAATCTCTGTCCCAGTCCGGCGCGCGACGTGAGGCGCGCGCGCGGCGGCCAAAATTGCTTACTGCCGCTGCAACTCAGTGAGCAAATTCTCAATATAGGATTTCGCATCTAGTAGAATAAATATAGGTCAATGCTTTGTCTCCCTGTCTTGCATTCTATATTTTTTTTTTTTTCTGGGGACAATGTCACACAGATCATCCTAGCCCCAAACTAAGCAAAGCTTGTACTATAGGTACCAGACGATATACATACTTATATAGATAGATAAATACTTATATACATAGATAACATCCATGACTCAGAAACAAATATTCGTGCTCATCACACAAATATTTGCCCTTACCGGGATTCGAACCCAGGACCACCAGCTTCGTAGGCAGGATCACTACCAACTAGGCTACGGTGACCGTCATATATACTTGTAGTACCGAATGCGTCAGGCTTAGTGATACAGTACCGTTTTGTATTGCAGACATTATCCGTGGTGGGCGGCCTGCTGATGATCGTGTCGCTGGGGCCGGGCGGCGTGAGCATGGACGAGCACAAGAAGAAGTGGTAGGAGCGGCGGCGCGTGTGTACCCCGTACGCACAGTGAAAGACATTTGATATTAAATGTAAGATTGTTATGGTGCGGAAGAACATTTTTCATATAACTTTGGTGTTTTTATGTGGCAATCTGACTAGTCGGCGATGTGAACAGAGCTTAATTCCATATCTTCTAAGCTGTTGTATGTTATGGGTAGTTGAGAATATAAAAAAAAAAACAATATTTAAACATAGGATTTGTGTATATGATGGTAACTTTCATTTTAAGACTTTTTTTTTGGCAAACTGACGTTTATAAGATATTTAAAAAAACATGGCAACATTGTCGTTTATTTTTTTTAAATGATAATATGCAGAATTTTCAGCAATTTGATTGTCGTTTAAATGTTTGCATTGTTTTTATGTGCAACCCAAAAAAATACGACAGTTTTTTTTAGATGAAATTTATGGCTTTATTGCACTTGAATTTATGCGCTCGAATATATTACATAGTAATATAGTTACGCGTTATATATTTGAAACTTTAACGTCATAATTTCTTCCAAACATAGTCCTTTTGTAAATGACAACGCCTCTTTAGTTTTGAAGCCTAATAAAAAATAAGTGATACTTTAATATTTGGTAGCCAATCATACACTCTGGACAAGCAGTTTTAGCTTGACAGTTCTATGTATGTCCTTTTTATACGAGCTATAATAGAAAGAGATGTAATGACTGAGGAAGGTTATTTACAACCTGATTTTAATATATTTTTATATCCAAAGGGAAATGCTTTTAGTATAGTCCCATATAAATGTCATCCAAATCGGTTATCATATAGAGATGTTTGTCGTTTCTATGTATTTTTTTGACATCGCCCGCACTGGCTCAATTAATACCTTACTCGCGAGGAACTTTACAAACTTACAATTAACGTACACAGTGCACCTAGACTCAGAACAACTACTTTGTGATGGGTCACACAAATAGTTGTTCGGTGCGGGAATCAAATTCAGGCCACGAAATGGCGAGGCTTCTGTCTGAACTGAGCAGAGTAACAGCAATTATCTGTGACCATAAATAGTTTTAATTACATACCATAGCATAAAGACTTCAGCTGCTCTTTTGTTAATCTACCCACAAATCCTTTTGTAAATAAAATATTATCAACTACCCGCAACATGAACAACAGTCAATAATAATCTATAGTAACACTGTATTTATATATATAAAAAGGTACACAAATTTTGGTCAATCACTAAACAGTTTGAATATATTGTATAATTTCTGTAATGTCAATTTGTATAAATAAGATTTTTCTAATGTAAAAGCATAGTTTCTTTTTTAATTCAGAGATATTGAGAAACTTTTAACTGCAGTCTGGCTTTATGGTTGTGACATTTAGTGGGTTTATTCTATACTAGCTGTGCCCGCGGTATTACCCGCGTTTAACTTTCTAAATTATAGCCTATGTGTTATTCCGATATATAAGATATATTACTACAAAGTTTCATGAAAATCCGTCCGGTAGTTTTTGCGTGATCGAGTAATAAACATACACACTCACAAACGTTCGCCTTTATAATATTAGTGTGATTATTAATCAAGCTATTTTCTAATTAATATTATAAATGCGAATGTGAGTTTGTTTGTTGATGGAGTCGCGCTTTAACTACTCAATCGATCCTTATGAAATTTCGCACTGACGTTGTGTATAAAAGGGCATACGTTACATTTCGTTCAGAGACTCTTTCTGAGGGCTAAAGTTAATAAATAAATATAAAGTAGATACCGAAAATATATCTAAAAAAATTATAATATTTGAAGAATGGTCAGTGTAGTATATTTTTTATATCGGATAACTCATTTAATTAAATAATTTTTCGATTCGGGGAAAAGTTTCGGCCTCTTCAGATGATCATCTTCAGGGCGAACGCGAGTCGCACGGAGTCGCGCCCGTCTGTGACACCAACATAAAATTAATTACGCAGGTTACCTGTTATAATTATTCACTATGTTAGCACTTCCACATCCATTTTAATTATAATATCTGGTGAGAGGTTCCGGCCCTCATAATTATTCCGATTTTTATTTAATTGTGGCTAGTAATAGCCTTCTAACATTTATTTTCATGTCACTATGACTCCCAATTTCTCGAGGTATTGTAGTTTTATGCATGCACATAAAAAGTTTCCTAAACACTTAGTGCCAATTATTAGTTAACAAGTTATTTCCAATCTATTTCTCATAAATGCAGTTTGATATTACGACACCCGAATTCAGTTTAAGAGGCACTTAATAATAGCTTTACTTCCGTAGGAAATCGAAGGTTGAATCTGTAACGTTACTCCTTTATGTCCATAACAAAAGATATTTACAAAACAGTATAGTGAAACCACTCAATGTTACATCCAAGCGTGCCAAAATGTAAACTATATTGTGCATCCAGCTACCCCAATCTGTCAAATTTCTTTTATAGATTTTCAACTTTATCACGAAAGCATAAAGTTCACTTTCAATTGGCGAAATTTGACAATGTCCTATCGAATTTTGGTACCGATTGCCCACACACGCGATGTACAACGTGTAGAGTAGGATTCGGGGATTTTTATTTATGAAATTATACGTTTTTATTATATTTCGTATGTAAATGAAAAATCAGTTGCCGAGTTTAACAAGAAACCTGCTGGTGAAACTTTAAATGCGAAGAACATGCGCTTGAACTCATAGGGGATCAAAAAACTCGTCTACCCGCTATTCTTCTTGTGGAGGTTGTGACTAAATAGTGAGACAAAATCGCGTCCATCTCTTGTGTGGTATCGTGTACATTATAATGTTTATATTAATGCCGATTTTTCTACCTTTCGTATTTCTTGAAGTGATATTTTCTCTGTGGAATGTCGTATTGTGTAAGTGTACTCAGACTGAACTCCCTCTTACATTTTCTAGTGATAAATGGTTCAGGCTCATAAAAAGTGTACCATCACACACGGGAACTTGTAACGCACGATAACACACTAGAAATATGTAACACACATGAAATATTGTTAGGGTTAATTCACATGTTATTAATTAAATTAAATACTAAGTAGGTAGTCATACATATTTATTTATTAAAGAAATTCAAAAGTATCACTAAGGTATAGCGTCATTTATTACTTCTTATACTAATTATACAAAAATAATGAGATCCTAATTATTACTTTTGTTTTCTTAAACGGTTTTATTTTTTAATAGTTTTCAATCACGTTTTAATTCACAGTTTTTTTTTTTGGTTTAATTGTTTTGTTTATTTAATAAACTCAAAAGCTTAGCATCATTTATTTTTTCTTACATACTAATTAATCGTACCTAATATGAGATCTTAATTTGTACTTTTGTTTCGTTTTGAAAGGTTTCGATCACATTTGTTTCAATTAATTACAGATTGTTGTTTTTCTTAATTTGTACTTTTGTTTCGTTTTGAAAGGTTTCGATCACATTTGTTTCAATTAATTACAGATTGTTGTTTTAATTTTTTTATGGAAGTTATTCTACTCAAAATAAATCTCGTCGCTAGTAAAAGCTAAAAAGTATTCTTTTGGTCGTTCCGTATTTTGTGAAATTTCAATCCGTTTTACAATAAAATCATCAGTGATAGTATCTTCGTCTTTTATTTTTTGAGCAACAAATTTTAGAGTCGGTTTTTTTACGGTTTTTAAGAACCGTATGGTAAAATATTTTTTCTCTTCTTCAGCACGAATATCTTCTATAAATCCTATGTAGTATTTCCATGCGCCCCTTTGGTAGTATCTTACAAGTACAGTGTCTTTGAAACAAAGCCTCCATAGATCTGAATGAATTTCCGATGTTACTTCCGGGTTTGTAACTGAATTGTCAAAGTATTTTATCTCATTTTGCTGAACCCCAGTCGTGATCGATTCTCCAGTCGAGTTAGTTTCTATTATTCTCTCATTATCATTACTTAATCCTGTCACTTCATTACTATTGTCTATTTTATTTTTATCATTTTTTGTTTCCATCTTAGTTATAACTGTTTTCTCTCTTAAATCTGTAATTTTCTTCTGCTCTTTCATTTCATAACTTGGATCGTCATTATAATTTTCTTCATCTGTAATGTGATACTCGTCATCGGAGGAATCATGCAAAGAATATAAACTGTCTTCGTCGGTACTATTACTCTCATGTTTTGTTTTAAGTTTCTTATTTCTAGGGTTTATGTCTATAAGTTTTCTTTTCTTTGGATTATTCATCTTTGTATTAATATTGGCACTATTTTCTTTCGAGCTTCTGGCAACTATCTTTGTTTTTGGATCCACTTTTATAAAATTGAATGGGTCATATTGGGTTAAATCAAAGTAAGACTTATTTTCTTCAGTATTCTTTATATCTGATAATACTGTAATCGTTTTGTTACCGTGTACAATTGATTTGTCCGTCTTTACTATTGTTGGTTTTAGTAAGTCCGCAGATTTTACATTAAAACAGTCGCAAAAACCTGGTCTACTCTTTTGGCAAAAACAGCTTTTATAACGGTAAAAAATTGAGTTTGCTGAGTCAAGTTTGTTAATAATTTGATGTATTTTCATCGTATTTGGTACTGGAACTAGTTCAACTTCTTCGTTCAATATGGCATCGTCGGGAATATAAAATAGTTGTACTTCTGTTTCAGACGCCCGCAGTAATTCGTAAGCTGTTTTAGCGTCAGGAACATCCGAACCATAGGCGACAAGTGAATCTAATGTACGTTTGATAGCCCCTCCCACGCCATCAGCGGCTCCTTTGCCATGAGAGGCTTCGAAAAAGTTCCATGTTGAATATGGAAAACCGAGTTCCTTTGTTAGTTTTGAGAAATAGTAAAAGTTTTTTTTTTGTCGGTACTGAACAGTAGGGCCATCTGAATGGAAATGAATCCCATTTACTTCAGGTAGTTTCTGTTTGATCAATTTTAGCACAGGTAAGAGATGAGCCCAAATGGCGTCTGGTCCGTGGTCTTTGTTTGGAGACAAAGATGCAAAGGATTGATTGCCGTTTTTAGTATACAAAATACCAGTGTGAAGACTAATTTGCTGTCTTGATCCATCGAAATGCATTGCTTGTATTTCGGTGCTTAATTTACAAGCATAATTTTCCGAAAAATCGATATGTAATGCTATGGTATACTCATCCAGATTTTTTGTGCACCAGCGATATTCTTTATATTGATGGATGATATTGTAGGAATGGATCTTGAAATCCTGCAATTCTTGTTGAAACGCGTCCAAAAGCATTTGCAACGTGCCAGTCTTTTTTTCTTTGTCAATTTTCTTTGTAGTCTTAGTCACATCGCTATTTCTTTTTGGTTTGTATTCATGAGATTTTAAAACCCATTCGTACCATGAAATGCTGTCATTTAGATTTTTCTCACCCATAATAAAGTTGATACACTTATTCTTGCATATTTCACACTCTCCGTAACAACAATTTTTTGATTTTATATCGCAAACAACCATGGCCAATAATCCCTCAAGATCTTTTGTTATTATTAATCCAGTTGCCTCGAGTACTGTGGCTTTCATTTGCAAATTTTCATGTCTTTTGCAAGCACATGTATCTCGCTTCTCAGTTTTTGGTGGCAATATATAAAAGGGCCTATATCTTTTGAAAGTAGCGTATGACAATTTTCCACCTTCTTCTCTATATTTTTGGTGTAGTTTACGTAAAGTTCCGAGCAAATATCTTCTCTGCTTTTTATGTTTCTTTTTTGTTTTTACTTCATTTTTGCCTGCCGTCATTCTACTGACATCGTCCCTCTCATAAAAGTCTCTCAACTGGGTCTCTATTAAACAGCTTTTATTTTTCTGTCGCTTATGATGCCGAATTTTTCCTTTCAAACCTAAATAAGTTGCGACTTTAGTCTTCATATTGTATCTCTCTATAGTGTCACTTTTGCTGAAAACATTTTTCATCAATCGTTTTTCTTGAAAGTTTTTATTTTTGTAACTCTCCTTTAAACTTTCTATAATAACGTGATGTTCAAGCAGTGTTTTTCTCACTCTTTTCTTTTCTTCAGAGCGTATATTTGGTAAATGTTGATCAATGTAAACATTTGTTTTAGAAGAAGGAGACATTTGTTCAACATCATCTTTACTAATAGATATTTTTGGACTTGAGTTTACATTTTCTTCAAGACTACGAATTAATTTGTTTTTCTCTTTGATAATTTTTAGGAACTCATTGTTTTTGTGTATACACCTGTTTAATTTTTGCCTCGTGTTTTTTAAGAGTCGTTTTAATTTTATTACTTCCTCTTTCGATTTTTGGTTTTCCGTCTTTAGTTTATAAATCACTCTTCTATTAAGGTTTCTCTTCTGTTTTAAAACTTTTGTATGTTCCGCTGAAGGCCCTGCTTCAGACTTCTGTTCTTGTTTGTTTTTCTTCTTTCTATCTCTCCACTGCTTTCTTATATTCTCTTGCTCAGATGGAGCATATTCTGTTATTTTCTTTCTATTTTCTTTTGTTCTCTCAGCATTTTTTCTTTTTTGTAATAAGAACTTTTCCAGATCTCTTTCTTTCAACCTTTCCCGATAGAGTTTTTGTCTCTCAGCCGGCGTTAGTGGCATCTGCAAAAAATTTACTGTTGATACCAAAATAAAAATTATTTTAGCTATCTAATATTATTTTATGCATCTGGCTCAGGACCATGTGCATTTGGATTGAGTGACTTTTTTTTTGCATCCACCTTAAATTGTCACAATACTTTTTAAAACCATCAAGTCATATAAAGCTAATTTCAGGTATTTATGACAGTATCATTGGATTTCTCAGTACAGACACCATTTTGTCTGAGAAATAGTTGTAATAAGGTTTAGGTTGATTTTTTCAATACATCTATTTTTATCCTAAAATGTACATGTTCCGAATACCTATATTTGTTCAATAAATATAACACAAATACCTTTTGTTTAAAAGTTATGAGTTAAAATCAATGAAAAAAAAAAAAATCAATGCGTGTCTTAAAGTCAATGTTTTGAAATTTGCTGAACTGAGTGATCCATAAGAATACTGTTTATAGTTAACTACCTGTTTCGTATTGATTTACGCAAACTACTATTACTTTTGTACAACTTTATGACTAAAGTTGCACATAAAAATCATTTACTTACATTAAACAGCTTAATTTACGGAATACAAATCAGTTATGTCATGAAATAAAAAAAGATCACTCAAATCCAAATGCACAACTTAGGACAACCGCATGCATATTAGTGGACTTCTCAATAACATTGCCATATGAATTAAGCTTTATGCATTTCCCGTGTGTTACGTCACACAATTTCGTAACACACGCAACACACGTGAACAAACACACGTGAGTATTATAAGCTAAAAGTCATATAGCATCTTTAAAATGCAATTCAAATCTGTTATAAACTGCTTTATTTAATCATATAATTTTCCTTTTCAACTGCCCACAAACGAAACAAACATGTTTTACTACTTACCATGCGAAATTGCTTCCGAAAAGTTTCGAAAAGCTAAGGACGAAACGTAACACTCACGGAGCACTGCCTCTTGCACAAAAACCAAGATGTCTGACAATACACTGACGTGTCATATTGAAAATAGTCATGTTGCCGTCACAAAAAATAGATACCATGTGTTGCTAGTTTTTAATACAAGTAAACTAATACGTAACAAATTGATTGTAACACACGTGAAACGTGTTGGATACATTTGTTTTTTAAATCATATTTTTTTAATTTATGGCCAGTTTTATTATAATTTCCATAAAAATAGTAGTTTTAACTCCATTTACTTTACACATTACATACATTTCATGATAAAAAGTACGTAAAGGATGAAATAAATAAAAAATGAACTCGACTTGGTGTGGACACATTTTATTGTTGAATGAAATTAGAAGTAAGTAATTATTGTAGCGGTTCGTTTTGGTTAAATTCCAAATATATTCATTGTTTCAAAGGCCCAATATTAACTAGTTAATAATAGCTAACATGGAAAACAAAAGATTAATTCATTATGAATCTTCGAAATATTTTTTTTCTCTACTCAGAAACAGGCTCATAAAAAATATGGATAAAGTACAATTTTTGTGAGCCTTAACCAAATATTAACATTTCATTCCAAATTATTTTCTAAATGTTGTGATTATGTAAATATGTATATGTATTATGTACTTATGGACTGAACCGAAACAGATCTTTGAAGTAGCGATGCTCTTTTTATTAATTCCATAGCCATAAGTGATTTGTGACATCACAATTCGGGTCTACCCTCATCTCTTCCATGTAGACGTAACCTAAATAGATTGTTTTTTGGATTTATTATATCTATAATATTTTAAAGACGCATACATATTTTTGTATTAATAATTTTATTTATTTTTTTAAGTTGCAGTTTGGCCATAGAATAAATGATTCCTAAAAAGATTGTTCCGAATAAATTTTTATATAATGAAGTTGAAATGTTTAATTTTATATAATGATTTTCCAGATTTTGGTAAAGATTTCCGATGCTACATAATATGATACTTATATATTTTTTAAGGAATATCACGTATCGCGGGGGACTTTACAAACATGCAATTCATGGACACAGCACAGCTAGACTCTAAACAACAGTTTATGGGTGACACATAGATGTTCTGTGCGGGATTCGAACCTGAAACACCAGGGCGACCACCTTAACTACTGTGCCACATGTGAAATATATGATTGTGATATGATCTTTCACATGTAGCTGTAAACAGTTGGCCCTGTTTATAGTAGAAACAAAGTCTATACATGATGTCACCTACATAAATCCTCCGCAAGTTTATGTGTCGTCCGTAGCATACCAGCAAGGCACCTTCTCCGAATTGGTTGGCTAAGGGTGATACATGGTTGTGATGAGGGTGGTTTTTGCGTTCAAAGCGTAAATCTACATTATCCTTAGCTCTCGCACCCTCAGTCGCTTTTTACGACCGGCAGGGTATACCGTAAACAAATACTTTGCCCGGGGTACAGTAATTCTTTGATCTAGGTATTATGCAGCTCTCGGCTCACCTGATGTGATTTGTTCCAACGAGTAACACCCTCAATGTCACACTGTTACACGATGGGAACACACTGTTACAGAACTTAATGAAAAGAAGAATTAAAGTAAAGTAAAATAGTCTTTATTGTACACCAATACATAGCATAATAATTTAATATAAAGTTATTAAAGTACAACGGGCGGTCTTATGGCTGCTGCGATTTCTTCCAGACAACCTTAAACGGAATATAATCCAAGGATCTAAAAATAAACTGGGTAGTGAAAGTGTTTGAATAAATTAAACTTAACCTAACTTAAACTAACAAAAGTCAACAGATATAAAATACATACATAAATAAATAAATATACTAATATCCCTTTAATATATAATAATAAATATTTATATTAAGAATACCTATGTAATTAACAACTAATCCCTATAAACCTAATGTAAAAGGTAGCAGAAATTGCGTAACTATGAAAAAGAAACAATAAATAAATGATAACGACATTAACACTAGTTTACTAGGAAACTAATTTGGAAAGATAATACTTCTTCACCTCTCCTTTAAAGTCGCTAAAGATAGGGCACGTCTTGTAGTTAATGGTAATTCATCCCAGAGGCGGACAGCTTGCGCAGTAAAAGATGTTGAATAAAAGTTAGTTACCTGTGTAGGTGTTTTTAGAATTAAGTCATCGGTTTTTGTAATTATAATTAAAATCAACAAAATAACAACATTGTTGTGATTGTAAATACAGTTACTTAATTACGGACGTTAAACGTTTATTAACATTCGAGTTCTCATCGAGTAACAGTGTGACTAGTTGGGATTTTTTTCTGAAGAAATTCCCATCGAGTAACAGTGTGACATTCAAATCAAATCAAATCTTTATTTGCTCAAATATGGTACATAAGGTCTTAATGAAAAGGTTATAATCCAACATATTCTGACCTGAGGTCGTGCAAATATACGAGTACATATATGTAGTTTAGAAACTTAATCTAATTATAAATTAATCTATTAAATTACATTATTATTTCGACTTATATTCTAGATATTCTTTAGTTCTATAAAAACATTGAGAGTGTTACTCGTTGGGAACAAACCCCTGATGTTTGCTATGACGCCTTGACAACTCACTAATTTTGAACCTTTTATCACCAGTTCATAATAATCATTAAGATAGTAAGTTAATTAATAAGTGATAAAAATTCTAACGATACGGTAATTATCAATATTGCTTATATAATTTAATATTAAAGATAATACAATAGCGAAAATGAAATAATAATTGTCTAAATAATAATGAGGTTGAAAAGAAAAAAAAATATAATGATAGGCACTATATTTGGTAGTGACGTCATAAGCCATACAAGTTCCACACTAATGGAGCCTGTACTTTGGCAACCAGACAACTGACATATACTTCTAAATACATATGCATAAATTGTAAATAAATTTTACACTCAGGACCAAATAATCGTATTCAGCCCACAAGAATTATTTTATTTTATTTAGCCTGTTGGTGTAGTGGATAGTGACCCTGACTCCTCAGCCAGAGGTCGTGGGTTTGATTCCCACCCAGGGGCTCTACCGGCTAAGTCGCCGAACATCCATTTCTTAAATGGCGTTCAAATAAATAAAGATAAAGAATTATTTTATTGCGTAACTGTGTACAATAAGGTCTTATCATAACGTTACAGTTTTTAGGATCAACAGTCTACCCATATCGGATATGCAATACAAGTCTATTTAATTTATTCTAAGTAATAATAACACATTATTTTTTGGCAAAAAACTCATGCAAACTATAGTAAACATTCTCTTTTAACATATTCTGTAATTTCGTTTTAAACAATGTTCCATTTGATTGCTTTATATCAGATGGTAAGTGGTTATATACACGAATAGCAGATATATAAGTACTTTTATAATAAATCATGTTTTTTATTCTGGGTAAATTTATGTCATATTTATATTGTCTACGATAAAGGTTAAAAATGACTTATCAATCGTTAAATTAGCTTCCATGAGCACATGTGACGTCATAAATGGACCGGACTCGATTGTCAACGTTAAAGCCGATTTAACGATTGATTTAGTCATTTTTAACCTTTATTTATTTGAACGCCATTTAAGAAATCGATGTTCGGTGACTTAGCCGGTAGATCCCCTGGGTGGGAATCAAACCCACGACCTCTGGCTGAGCAGTCAGGGTCACTAGCCACTACACCAACAGGCTGAATAAAATAATTTGTTAATCATGCTGCTGAGATTTTGATTACACATCTATACACATAATAAAATCATAGGAAAGTCAAACTTGTACATTGAATACTTTTTTAAAAGGATACTTGGGGCGTGATCTACAAACGATATCGAAGCCAAAAATATAGTTTTTAGAATTTTTGTCTGTTTGTCTGTATGTATGTCCGGGCTAAACTCAAAAAGTACTGCACGGATTTACTTCAAATTTTGCATGAATGTTACTAAGAGGTCGGGTCAACATATAGGCTACATATTATCACGCTATCGCCTACGGGGGAGGAGCTGTCATAATTTATAAAGTTTAACGCGGGTAAAACCGCAGGGCACAGCTAGTACGCAATAAAATTAAGTCTGGTGACGATATTTTGGCATGATTATGAAATCACACAACCTCACAAATTCTGTTATAAAACAATGGAACCCCAGCATGATTAAGGATAATGTCCATACTAGGGAAAAGAATCCCTGTGTCGCAGGGGTCATTATATTTTATCTGTCTGGCCGAAGAAGTTTCTTGGTCTGATTATAGTATAAACTTACGAATATGCTGTTGTCAACATAATATAGGCTACATAATTATCACGCTATCACCTACGGTCGAGGAGCTGTGATAATTTATAAAGTTTAACGCGTCTAAAACCGCGGGGCACAGCTAGTTATCTATATAAGTATGTATACACAAAAGAAAAGTAGTAGGTACATGTAGTTTATTAGTTATCTGGTTTCCATAGTAAAATCTCTGCTTAGTTTGGAATCAGATGGCCGTGTGTAAGTCATCTTATAAATGAACTTGAATTTAAAATATAGCAGACTCCGACCACTAAAATTGCTCAATTCCTCCTTCTCCCAGTACTCGACTACGCAGATGCCAGCTATCTAGATCTCACGGAAGACAAACTTGAGCGTCTCCAAAAACTTCTGCATAAGATTCATATTTGGCCTACGCAAATATGATAATTTGTTTAACTATTTTTTCCTAGGAGTAGTATAGGTTCCTGCAGTATTTGTCGCTTCGCTTCGATTATACTCGAATCATGCATCAGTAATCCTTATACCTAAACGGTTTAAAAGTCTATGTATATAATAATATCTCGGGACAATGTCACACAGATCATCCTAGCCCCAAACTAAGCAAAGCTTATACTATGGGTACCAGTCGACGATATACATACTTATATAGATAGATAAATACTTATATACATAGAAAATATCCATGACTCAGAAACAAATATTCGTGCTCATCACACAAATATTTGCACTTACCGGGATTCGAACCCAGGACCACCAGCTTCGTAGGCAGGAGCACTACCAACTAGGCTACGGTGACCGTCAAATGTTTCAACAATGTATTATTTCAATCCTACTAATATTATAAAAGCGTAAGTTTGTGAGTGTATGTATGGATGTTCGTTACTCTTTCACGCAAAAACTGTCGAACAGATTTTGATGAACCTTTGTATATCCATACGCATAGGCTATAATTTATAAGGTTTAACCCTGGCAAGAGGTAATTCTCTAATTAATTCATTTTGATTCTTATTACAAATTAAGTTCAAAATATGGTGGCAACTATTTTGCCACTACCAGTGGGTTAACGTGGGTAAAACCGCGAGGCACAGCTAGTTAAGGAAGAATAAAACATCAAAATATAACTGTAAAACATTTATTTGTGTATATTTTAATAATAATAATATAAAATAGGAAATTATAAATAAATCAACAATTTATTTATTCGTGTATATTTTAATAATTATATTAAATAGGAGATTATAAATAAATCAACAACTACTGGGGAACACTGGTAATGTGCGCTTAATCCTTAACATTAGCTCGTTCCTTCTCTTTCTCCTTAATTTCTATATATTTGAACACTTTATTTGCTAGCTGTCTGTATTTCTCGGCGTGCATACTGTCTGGGAGGGCGTAGATCGCTGGTTTCCCACTGTTTATTGAATCGGACATGTTGTGGTCAACTTCGAAGCTTTCTATTATCTCCAGGCCCATTTGTTCGGCGGTCTGTTTAGTATCGTTGCCGAAGACAAAGTTTTTGGTGCCGCATTTATGGCATATTGCGTGGGACATGTTCTCCACCATGCCTATGATGGGGACTTTTAACCTTTCAAACATGTTTACGCCTCGTTTTGTGACTTGGAGGGCCGCCGACTGAGGGGTTGTTACTACTAGGGCTCCTGTAAATATTTATCAAATATTAGTTAGAAATTTCAAAGCTATATTACAATATGGGACCTTATAATAATAATGAGGGTCCTGACCGAATTTCGGCAGCGGCGGTCAATCTCAACGGAGTCTAGCCAATCACGCTGGATTATAATAATAATATATCCAGGGACACTATTCACACACGGCCATCTGATCCCAAATTAAGTAGAGCTTATACTATGGAAACCAGATAACTGATATTCTACATTTCTTTTGAAAATACATACTTATATACCTCTAGATAATTACAGACTTAGGGCAAACAAACTTGTTCATGCAAACAAATATTTGTCCTGGGTGGTAATCGAACCCGCGCCCTGCTGTGTGTAAGGCACCAAGCAAAAAAGCACAAAAACCGGCACTAGCGGGAGTGCGCAAAAACAGGTACAGTCATTATTAATAAATAAGTATGTATATCTGGAATATATTACACAACGCCATCTAGGTCAAACTAAGCAAAGCTTGTTATATAATTCTGTACCCCACTTCGCCTTGGAGGAAAGTCTAACTTCTTTTATCCAACTCCTTGTTTCTTTCTGATTAAATTTGCCATGAGATTGTAAACAGCTGAAGTTATTCTCCGGAACATCTACTGTTGATCCTGGCTTACAGGAAGTTGCAAAGTAGTAGTAAAGTATCTTCTTAGGTTTGGTAAAGAAATTGTGTATGGAAATGGTTATATCCATACAATACAACAGTGCTCTAACATTTCTCATTAGCACAAACACTGCACAATGATAGGTCATTGCTTCTTCAAGTGTCTGTTTAATGTTACATAATCTATTGATATGAAGTGGAGTATTATACCTCTTAAGTATAGCCATTTTATCTACTTGCAACATTTATCATGGTTTTTGGTTTCCTCTAAGGGATTTCTAAATATCAGTATCACCCAATATTGGGCAGAAGAATGAAACAATCTTTTTATAGATACTCTTAGACAAATCCAGGAGAAGAATTTCTATGAACTCACCATCTATAGGTAAATTTTGTGCGAGCGACAGGTGTGTGTCTCCTGTGCCGGGGGGCGTGTCCACCACGAGGCAGTCGAGTGGGCCCCACGCCACGTGCCGCGTCAGCCTCTCCAGCGCCTGCATGACCATTAGACCGCGCCACACCACTGCATTCTCACCAGCCACCAGGAGACCCATTGACATACTGAAATCATTTACACATTGGAATAATCATATGTTTTAAGAAATATCGTTGTCAAGGGAATTTAAAGGACAGAAGCAGGACAAACAGACATGTTCATGCACACAAATATTTGTCCTGGGTAGGAATCGAACCCACGACCTGTGGCTTAGCAAGGGAATGATTTACGAACCACGCCAACTGGCACTATCAGGAGAGCGTAAAAACTGGTGCAGTCTCTATACATTAAATATAGAACAGATAGCCCTGTGTGTCCCGGACAGGTATGTTTGGAGAAGGTGATGGCCGCGATTGCTAGTGGAACCGCGTGGTCGGACTAATCTTGTACATGAGGCGCCCCTGACGCGTGCTCTCCGTACTCTTAACCTTATAGCAGCTGAGACTGACCTATTTGTGTGTTCTCTGGCTGAGTTCACGAGAAGTGCATTAAGCATAATTAGTTATAAGTAAAATTTGTTTAGTGGTATAAAATTGTATTATACTTAGATAAGCACTCTATCGCATTGGACATATACCTGTAATGATAGATGTAAGAGGAAATCAATAAATAAATATCCAAGACATATCACACAATGCCATCTAGCCCAAACTAAGTATAGCTTATTATATCATTCTGTCCCCCACTTTGCCTTGAAAGGAAGTGAAACTACTTATTGCCAACTTCTCCTTGTTTCTTTCTCACCACTCAGTGTCATATCAATCATCATAGATAGAGCAAGCCGTTCATGCCGCAAGTCATGCTGATTCCCATTCAGGACAAATATTTGTTTGCATGGACATGTCATGTCACTTTGGCCACAGTTGAAAATCAGCACTACAGTCATCTGTGGCAGAATGCTGAACTGTGGCCTTTAGTCACAAAGGTGCTTAGTATGGGTACCACATCGAATAGGTGCGTAAAATTATGGATAATAGAAAAATGTATGAATTGTTATTTATAAGTATCAAATTTTTTATGTATTCTTCTGTGTGTTGTACCCCTATTACTTAATTTATACTGATGTACCTTGTGTCTAATAAATATATTTTCTTTCTTCTTTCTTTCTCATGTCCTGAGTCTGGGTATAATTATCTATATAAGTATGTATTTACAAAAGTAGTATATATAGTATATCAGTTATCGGGTTTCCATAGTACAAGTTCTGCTTAGTTTGAAATCAGATGGCCGTGTGTGAATAATGTCCCAGGATTATTATTAGTTTGACCAGTTCAATGCACTATTTAATAGTGATTGTATTGCCTACCCAATCATCCTTAGAAAATTAAAGAAAATTATTTAATACACAAGTTAAATACAATAAGGAATTGAAGTAACTTGTCTCCTTACCATTTTACTCCATAGTTAAGAAGTGGTTCTATTAGATGATCATCATTGAGCATTGGTTCACCACTGATGTTCATCATGAGAGGGACAGATGGACCAAACACATCTGCATCCAGAAGCCCTATTTCCTTGTCAGGCTCTATCACCTTCATGGCACATGCAAGGTTCACTATAAAAAAAAACATTTATGTTAAATTCCTTATTAATGATCATAACTCTATGGAAAGGTAAAATTGCGATAGGTGACTCTAGCTATAGACAATGATGCAATGTTATTAAAATTTTTTTTAGTTCACCATCGTAATATCCATCTATGGTCAGTTGTATTTGGTATCAATATCATATCACCACAGACAATGAGAGAGAATTTGAAAATTCATGTAACATTAGGCCCTTAAGGACCAGAACATGCTGTATGCTGGACAGATACTTGGATGCACTTATCACAAGACCAGCCATTGTAAAGATACTTGAAAGAGGCCATATCTTCCAAATGAAGTCATTTGCTGATATAATAAGATGTGTAACTACATAGTAATTTAAGAACTGTACTGTACATAAATATTTAAAGCAAGCTAGTGACCAAGGAGTTGACCTTACAGCATTATCAGTTTCTTAACTATGTCCATATACAATAACAAACTGAGATAAAACAATAATAAACAAACCAGCAGTTGTGGTTTTACCCACTCCTCCCTTCCCAGAGGCTACAAGTATAATGTTTTTGACTCCAGGCAACGGCTTACGTTCAGGCAGTCCTCGACCCATGACCTTAGCTTTATGTTCATTCATCTCTTCTTTGGTATGCTTCAGACGTACTGAATAACTACATGGCAGAGCCTGAAAATACAGTTGAATGGTAAATAACATGTTTATTTTTAATTTTAACAAGACAATCAGAGTAACATGCCTTAAAAAAACATGCAGTTTTCAGAAAATGTTTCAAGGGAATGTTGAACCATAAGTATCTGTATAATCAACAATTACTTATCCATCATATAGACCTACTAAGCATCTAGAAGTATCTAATGCAACACAACCACTGCCTTCATCATTATTGATGTAAAAGTTTATTAACTTGTAGTGTCTCAATAAATTTAATGGTTGCAATGTGACCGTGGAAGTCTATTTATGAATACGGATGCTATGTAAAATCTCTGGTCGCGTGACCTCTCGCTGGACAAAACATAAATAGCTATTAAATAATAAATACGAAATGAAATATGTTGTTAAATTGTTATTTATAGCAGAAATAATGGGACTCGTGACCAGTCATACCGGTGCCCGTCTGGACAAGCATGATAAGGTTTTATTGAAGTAAATAAGTGAATGATATAATCAAAAGACACAATAAATAATTAATAAAACAAATATTGTTACAAAATGGTGTGGTACTAACCGCATGAATATTGGAGCTTAATAATACCCCATATACTCTCTGAAAAGCCCTTTGAAGATTCATGGTGAACTCTTGCCTTTCTAAGGCGAAATATTTTGTAAGTTATTACGATCGTATTATATTAATATTATTCCTTTCAAAATATTCAAGACTCAAAACTCAAATTAATCGTTCAAAAACCAAACCTGTCAAATAAATTTCAAAGAGAATATAACAAATTACGTTTGCAAATTTTGTAGATCATTGTTGGAGTTTCAGAGAGTATTTCCAGATCCTAAGTAAAAGCTATAGAATTAAATATTTTCCAAGACATCTGTAGGCATGTGGATCGCGATTCCAGTATCTTTATTCTTATTTCTGCTTTGATTTTCATAAGGACGTCTTCCAGGCAGAATACAAATACAAAAGTTAATTGTCCAAAATAATGTTTTGGAACATGGCAATTTATGATTTATGACGTTTATATAGATTCCTTGGCGGGCTTTCGAACGATTTGGCGCGTTTTTTAAACTCGTGAAATTAAATTTTTAAAATTCTCTATAAACTGTATATAAATAGTGTAAATAGTAATTATAACTGATTACTAAGTGTTCATTAGTTAATAGCAAGATGTCTGAGGGGGCTGATGACCCCCCAGACAAGGGAAGGAAAACTCCCAGAAAATCATCATCTAAAGAAAACAATGCACTAGATGAAGCTTTTAATAAGCCGTATATAAAACCGGGTTATAAACGGACATTTCCCGAAAATGTTTCGGCCCAAGTTTACACAGTGTATGTGGAATACGTTCAAGCAGAGCAAAATATAGGCAATGCTAACCCGCTGCTCTTGGCAGCACTTTTCAAGAATGAAGTAAAAGGAGTGGCAAACATAAAAAGAGTCAATGCTACCAAGGTGGGTGTGGACTTTTCCCAGGCCATTTGCGCCAACAATTTTTTGAACAATGAAGACTTCTTCATAAAGCATGGAATGAAGGCTTATATTCCGGCGAGAGCCGTAGAAATTATTGGAGTGCTGAGGTTTGTACCAATCAGTATTACTAATCAAGAACTCTTTAAAAAGTTATCCTCCCATTACGAAATTATCGGAGTGAGACGATTCACAAGGAAAGAGGATGGTAGGATCAAACCCTACACGTCCGTGAGCATTACCTTTCTGGCAAATAAGATACCTGACTACGTGTATTTAGATATATATAGGTATAGAGTACATGAATATGTTGCACCTCTGCTACAATGTTATAAATGTTTTAAATTCAACCACGGGGCAAAGGTTTGTAAATCTACCCAAAAATGCTCTAAATGTTCAGAGGAGCACCATTATTCCAGATGTGAGAGCACAGATATCATTAAATGTGTAAATTGTCAAGGCCAGCATTTAGCCATTTCAAGAGAATGTCCTACTAAATTACGTAAAATTCAGGAAAAACAGACTAGAACTTATGCTAATGTTACTTTAAATAATACTATTAATTTTGACAAACACTTTCCCGTATTGCAACAAAGAAAGGTTCATGAAACCAAGTCAAACACCACTGGCAAACCACAGGCACCACAAGTAGCGCAGGCGGCGGCAGCGCCACCTGCAGCACCACAGCCTAAATCAGTTCCTAGGAAAACTAAGGAGGAGAACAATATTTCAAGCCAACAATTAGTAGACGGTATAATAAAAAATGAAGACATCTTGAAAAAACTTGTTTCCACCTTGGTTGCTCTTGGGAATGACAATCATAAAATTACTAGACCATATATTAAAGAAGTATTAATTAATGTACTAAATAATGGATAAGCATTTTATTCGTCTATCATTATTTAATATAGAAGGCGTTATTAATAAGAAACCCCTATTATTAGAGTATTTATATGTCGAGGATATTGACATATGTTTGCTGAATGAAACATGGTTGAAGAACACTTCATCCTTTCATATTCCTGATTATCATTATGTATATCAACATGGACCACACGGTCGTGGTGGCGTAGGTATCTTAATTAAAAATCACTTCAAGTACTCTGTACTGAACACACCTTATTATGAGTTTATGCAAAGTGTAGCAATTATTTTACATACTAAAATTGGTAACCTTACGGTTTTATGTACTGTGGAACTGGAAACTAGATCTCTAGCGAGTCGTGATGTGGCACTCCCCCGACGGGAACTGCCCCGAGTGAACGTACAGATATCAGTTTATTTTATACTCTTGTGGTTAGGCTGAGTTAGGTGTGCTAAGCCTACATATGTGTCGAATTGTTGTTCGATTTTGGTGCGACACAAAGATTATGTTTTGAAGCTATCTCTTATCTTTTATGGACATGTTTTTGTGCTGTAGTTTTGTGTCATTACAGAGTCTGACAATGACACAGAGGAGTCACGCAGCCTTCAGGAGTCGAGATGTCCGATGAAATTGATGAGCCACAACCCAGCACGTCCGCATCACGTGTTGCTGAAAGTTCGAGGATGTCGTTGCCAAGCCTGAAGACTGATCGCCAGAGTTTAAAGATGGAGCCCGTGGCCGGCCTCCTGTCAGGAAGGGCCGTGTGGAACTGGAAACTAGCGGAGTGGGGATTTTTTATAAAAAGGCGATGCCTCGCCGGCATCGCTCTCTTTTGGCGTCCAACCTTGTCGAGGCCGTTACTCTGCCCGATTGCAGTTTGAGTTGTTAAAAGTCTTTATTATAATTATTATTGTTAGCCCGGTTTAGTTCTTGTGATTTTACTTCCTTAGTTCGTTTTTGTTTATTTGAATAATAAATTTTGTTTGATAGTACATTAGTGAGTATCGTTTCGTGTCGTGTCGTTTGTATTAAAATTTGTTTTAAAAGCTACTTCTTGTCTTATTCCTAAGATCAGAAGTGAGATTCTTCTTTCGCCCACTTAATTAGTTGTGTTGTTTTGAAATTATCGGTGAGTTCAGGTTTTGTTTTTGTTGTTGTTGTGCAGTTTTATGCGGTTAATTGGTTGGCTTTTGTTGTTGTTTAGTGGTATTATTTTCGTTATGTCGAATCGTGAGCGTGATTATAGTGTGAATCGCCGGGATAGGTATAGTCCTGGGCACGGTAGTCGCCACAGTGAGCGTCGCGAGCGATCGCCAGACGAAAATTTTAGGTTATGGCTCGAAATGCAGAATGCTTACTCGTCTTAAGGCATTAGAAGATGCGTCTCGGCCTTCACCTAGGCCGGGGCGTTCGGGTGTTTGTGATACGAGAGTGTCTGAGGGAAACCCAAGCCGTGTTGAGTCGCTATCTCGAGTTGAGCATGTTTCGCGTACACCTAAGCGCAATACCCTGCGATCGCCGCGCCGGTTCAAGCAGATTAGCGTGATGCGCGTTGCTCATGTATGAACACGGAGGTTATTTTTTTTTTTTTTTTTTTTTTTTAACATGACGCGTGCAGTTAGCCTTACGGCTTTTACTGCTTCACCGGGCAGTAGGGGTGAGCGTGGGCTCTAACCGGCCTAGCAAATAAAACTACAAACTAAGTACCCGCGCTGGAGGGCACCCCCTGTGGGGTTCGAACCTCGGCTCTGGGCGGATACTGACGGGGAGAGGGTGAGAGATCATGGTTTTTAGGGAGTTTAGTGCAACTTTCGCTCTACGTTAATGACATGACGCGGCCCCCCGTCCGCGTTGAGGGGGGCTTTTTATCGGTACGATATGCAAACTAAGGGTCATGGAGGACGCTGGTGGTCGCGACGCGTTCGCGGTCGTACTCGCATCCGGCGAGTACGAAATATCGGTTGTGCAGTGTTGCGAGAGTCTCTGATCGATTTGATGTGGTCAAGGTAGACGGTGATCTCGTCGTCCGAGTCGTCTAGGACGTGCTTCGGACGACGGTGCTTAATTGAGAATCGGAGGGGAGTGTAGTTGACCGCCTGTACCACCAATTTACTCGGATGGTGAGTGGCAGAGTCAAAATACCGTTTGGACGTTTGCTTCATCCATTGCCTGATGGTAGGCAATTGGAAATCGGCATGGAGGCTTTTGTTACGGACGAACCATGGTGCGCCCACGGCCCGTCGCATAAACTTGTTTTGGACTATCTGCAAGTAGTGGATGAGGTAACTCTTTGCGTGCGCGAAGACCGGGCTCGCATAGGTCATCATCGGTCGAATGCACGTCTTGTAAATTCTCACCTTGTTTTCAAGGGACATTTTACTGCGTGCATTCAGGAGGCAGTGTAATCGAAAAATGGCAAATGAGGCACGGTTACGAGCGTATCTCAGATGGTCCTTGAAGTTTAACTTCTGATCGAGGATCACTCCCAAATATTTGGCTTTCTTCTCCCAAGGGATCGGTTCACCAAACATTCGGACGGGATCTGCGGTGGGCTTGGGGTCGGCCCTGGAGAAGAGCACGGCGGCGCTCTTGGTGGGATTGACTTCGATCCTCCACTTCCTAAACCATTTGCCGAGGGCATCGGCTGAGGATTGGAGTTCTCGGTGGATGGCGGACGGGTCTCTACTAGAGTAGTAGAGAGCTGTGTCGTCGGCGTAGAGGGCTAGATGAGCCTTCTTGGGTTTGGGGATGTCGCTGGTGTACAGCGAGAACAGGAGCGGAGCAAGGACTGAGCCTTGGGGAACTCCTGCGCGTATCGGTCGGAGGGAGGAGTAATTTCCCTCGACGCGGTAGCGAAACGTTCGATCCGTGAGGAAGTCTCGTAGGATGTGCACGAGACGGTCAGGCACTTTGAGTAGAAGCAGCTTATATAATAAGCCGTTGTGCCAGACCTTATCGAACGCTTTGGCCACGTCGAAGAAGAGTGCTCCTGTATGGGCTCTTTGACGGGCAGCTTTCACCAGGATGTGTTCGACAATGCGATGCACCTGGTGAACGCTGGAGTGTCTGGCTCGAAAGCCAAACTGCTCGTCAGGGAGGATGTTGTTTGCGTGAATAAACGACGACAAACGGGCGTGGATGATACGCTCATAGAGTTTCCCCATGGCGCAGAGGAGGCTAATGGGGCGGTAATTCGCCGGGTCGGATTTGGGTTTGCCGGGTTTCGGGATACCAATCACGTTCGCCTGTTTCCACTGGTGTGGAAAGATGTTGTTGGAGAAGGCCGCGTTGAATATCGCGACCATCAGGCTGAGTAGAAGCAACGGGAGTTGCTTGAAAACGCGATTGGTGAGTCCGTCATATCCGGGGGCTTTGCGGGGGCGGAGTTCTCTGATCAGAGTTTTAACTTCGTCGATAGTTACTGGCCTCAGGGGATCGTCGTCGTCATCGACGTCGGCGTCCTCCCGGGAGGGCGCAGTTGAGGTCGGAGGAAGAGGGATGGCGAGCCTACGTTCTACCTCGGAGTCGACCTCATTGAGGTGATCCGGGTCTACTGGTAGGTTGCTGGGAGAACATTGGGTCTCTAGATTGTCGGCCATGCATTCAGCTTTTTCGTCGTCATCGAACGCAGGGCGTTGATTCGGACGCGTCAGCGGGGGGATGGTCCAGTCGGTGTCTGTCTTAAGTCGCTTGCAGAGCTGCCAAAAGGCCCTCCGCGAGGGTTGAATCTCGTCTAACGTCTTATCCCACTTGGAATTCCGCGATTCGATCATACGCTCCCGTACTGTACGCAGTAGGTCACGCATTCGAGTGCGGTTTTCTTCGGTGTTATAAGAGTCGTAGGCTCTGATGGCCGCATTCTTCTCGGTCACTAGCTCACGCAAATCGTCCGGGAGCTTCCAGCGTCTGAAATCGTCAGCCGCTGGGACCTCCCGGGAACATTCGTTCACTTGGATTTGAACGTGAGTCGTGAACGATCCGATAGCTGCGATCGTTTGTTCAGGGGTCTCTATGAGGGACGGGATTGAGTCTAAGTGCACCGACGTGGCTGACTTGAGTTTGCTCTCAAGTTTCTGCCAGTCGGTTACATATCTGGGTGGGAGGTTGCTGTCCGCGCCGGAGTGGCTTGTGCGCGAGGCAAGGCTAAGGACGACCGGCCTATGGTCAGAGTCTAACTCGTGGTGCACTTCTACAGAAGCCACACGTAGGTTTATATTCTTAAGGAGTGCAATATCGAGTATGTTGGGTCGGTGATTGTTAATTTTGGGGAAGTGGGTCGGTTCGAGAGGAACTATAGGGTCGAACGGTATGATTGCCAAGTGATCAGCAAGTGCGCGGCCGTTCAAGTTACTCGAACGGCAGCTCCATTGCTGGTGCTTGGAGTTTAGATCGCCTGCCACAATGACAGAGCTATCTAAGTCATACAATGCTTGTAGGTCGCTACGTAGCATTTCCTTGACTGGGGGAAGGTAGGCCGAGACTATAGTGATTGGCTGATGGCCTGTCATACCTATTCGGCAGACAGAGACTTCGATGTTCTTCAGCTCGGGGGGGTCCAAAGGTACGCAATGCAATGATTTCTTAAAGTAAATCAGCGTGCCCCCTTTGGTGGAGTGGGTCCTATCGTTGCGAACTATTCGATAGTTGGCAACCGTAGGACTTCTCCGTTTGTTCGGTTTAAGGAAGGTCTCTTGGACGAGGAGGAGATCAAGTTGATGATCGCAGAGGAATGCTGCGACTTCATCGCGTTGTCTTGCTAGTCCGTCAGCGTTGTAAAACCCGATCTTTAAAGATCTGGGTTTTAGTCTGCTAGTGAGTTGGGTAGTCATTAACGGGTGTACAGCCATTACGGTTGTAGGGATTTGATAAAGCGGCGGTATACGTGAGCCGCGTCGATGGCCAGTTGGATGTTGGTTGGATCAGCTTCGGCCCTCTGGGAGAGGTCCTCAAACTGGTCGAGCAACTCCCAACCTTGAGTCTTAATGCGCTCGGCAAAACCTGAGGCGCGCCCTTTGCTATTCGCTTGGGGCGCCTTGGTTTTGGGCGCTGGGACTGATGACTTAGGAGTCTGGGCTCCTTTGGCCGGGGCCTTTGGAGCCTGTGACTTCTTAGTCAGCGGGTTGTAAGCCCAGCCCGATTGGACTGGGGCGGGAGGGGTCGCACTGGTTGAGGGTTTGAGGGACGCCTCTTTAGCTGGGACTGGCCCAGCTTTAGGGGCGACCGCCTCACCCGCAGCCTTGGGTGCGGTCGAAGGGACGTAGTCTGGCAGAGGCCAGTGGGGTCTTGCTGGTCGCAGGGATGTCTTTTGGACATCCAAGGACATGAGCGGGGGAGGGCTTGGTTGGGGCTTGGCGGAGCTAGTCTGCGCCTGAGGTTTTGAAGCGTTGCGCTTACTGCGAGGCCTCCTGGCGGGTCTCCTCGCCGGTGCCTTGGGACAGCCGCGATAGTTCGCTGGGTGACCCAGGGACTGGCAGTTGACGCAACCGGGTGGCTCGGAGCACTCGCTACGATCTTTGGGTCGGGTGCAGTCTGAGGTGTGGTGGCCTGGGGTCAGGCATTTAACACACCTCGGGGCGACGTGGCAGTTCTTTGACGAGTGCCCGTACAGTTGGCAGTTGTGACACTGTCCCTGTACGGTCCCTCGCCGCGGCGGCTCGACGACAATGCCGCCGACGCCGCAAACTGTTTTGAGGACAGTAAGGATTTTCTGTCCTTCCTTTGAGTGATCTAGGTGGACCAGCACCATGTCGAAGGGCTCGCCACCGTTTGATCGGCGCATCCGATGCACCTCTCTCACGGGGTACCCTTGGGTGATAAGGTCCTCCTTGATTGAGTCGATAGGAAGATGACGGCAGACTCGGCGGATTACCACGCGGAGTGTTTTGTCCTCAGCGGTGCCGTAAGTGTAGTAGTCTACCTTACGTGCATCGAAGAGAGCCGTCGTTGTCCTGTACTCATTGGGGGTCTGCAGCTGTATTTTATACATCTGCTCTTTGAGGATGTAAGTAGTGCTAAGTGCGACTACTCCTTTTGATTTTAACGCAGTTGACAAGTCTTCCCACTTATCGATACTGAGTAGCATGATAGGTGGGGGCTTGATGAGCTTGGCCAGTGAGGCCAGATTTGGCCTTAGCCTGAGAGGCGGGGGCGGAGTGGGTGGAGGGGGAGGGAGCTGAGTTTGACCCGGAGGGTTTCTCAGTCCGGAGTTTTTTGGTCTTGGCGCTCTTCTTGCTCTTGTTCTGAGTTGAACACTCAGAGTCAGAGCCCGAGGAGCTGGCCGAGGATGACGACGACGACTTGTCAGCGCGGGTCCGCTTATCAGCTTTCCCTTTGCGCTTGACAGTAAGCCACTTGTCGTGGGAATCGTCGTCGCTGTCGGGTTGCACGACGTCCATCTCTTCCTCTACGATTAGTAGCTGCTGAGATGGAGAGGGGGTGCAGTTGCGGGGGAGTGGTGATTGTCTGTCCGTCTGTGTGAACGGGGCAGAAGAGGAGGGGACAGAGAGATTGAGATTCTCCTGCGCAGATGCGCCGGAGCAAGGGGGATCGTCTAGCATGAGCTTGGTCTTCACTGACTCCATCAAGTTTGCCCAGATAACTGGGTCAGACTTGAGGACCTTGAAGGCAGCCTCAATGAAGCGTGGATCCTTGGTAATGTCTACCATGGAGGCGGGTACGGGGGCGGCCATCTTGTGATGGTTTTAAAAGCCTAACAACTACCGAATAATTACGTTAGTTCGCTCCCGGAGCGTTCCGAGAAGAAGAACTAACAAGAAACTTCTCGGCAGTCGCTCTAACAGTTGAATGTCCCTAACAACTATCACCTCGGGTTGGACGGGCCCGAGGGTGTGTTGGTGTGTGTATCACCCTCCTCGCCGGGTTAGACGAGGAGGTATGTGTACCTATGGTGAGCCCTAAGCTTGTATCCCTCTCGCCAGTCTTATTGTGCGAAGGGGTTCCTAGCAGCTCTAATGCAGAGGGCGATATGGGCCGAAGCCGTCAGCACCCAAACAACAAGAGAGAATGGGAAGGTAGGGTAAGGAGGTGGGATTCCGATTTGGAGTTGACTAGGGTAGCCCCCAAGGCCAATGATTCCAAACCGCTTCCAATTAACTGGCGTTGCTCTGAAGGAGCAAGGCCTAGTGCTTGGGGCTACACTAACTTGGCTTAGTTGGCACGGTTACGTTTCCACCAAGTACCACTAGAAAAGTGGATTTTCCCTGAAGGGGCACGAAAGTACAAAGAAACACACACTATATTGGGGTAGCGCTGTCTTGAAAAAGACGCCACTACACCAATTAATAGTGTGAAGGTTTGCCGAGATTCAACCAATCTGACGATCGATTTATCTCGACTGACGAACGTACACGAACACGTATAGTCGGAAATAGTCGGGTAAGGCAGGAGCGCACGAACGTGTCCGTGCGCGTCGGCTGTCCAAACGAGACTCTTTTTCCACGGAGGTTAGTGTCTCGACGCTTAATATAGTGCCGCGACCGAGAGATCAGTTATTGTCGCCTACGACTTAATCACAGGCAACGTCGATGCACTCGGTCTCGATCACCGCCACGTGGTTCGGAACCCACTCGTAGCAGCGTCCCAGAGCATTTCTCAGTCGTGTTTGCCTGAATGAACATTTTTACATTTCCAATTTTGACTCAAATTTACATATTTTCGATAATTGGTGTGCTGAGGTAGACCGTGCAGAATCTTTAAATAATTGGAGTGATTTTGAGTACCTCGTTTGTGTGTTTTACTTTTGTATAGTGTCGACAGTGTTCCTGTAAGCAAAATTTATTCGTATTTTGGTATCGGTTGCTTTTAAAAAGTAAGTACCACGTGCTTGTTGTTTTGTTTTTGTGTGCGCCCTAAAGTATAAAACTAATCTAAATTGTGATTAGTTCAGTTTTACTGGTGACTAAAGTAAATAGAACGCACACCACGCAATGATTCGCATAGTTGTCACGATGATAAGTGTGGAGATTATTGCCGTGATACACGAAGTAGATCTAGGCGTCGCGACAGACCGGATAGTTTTGAAAGTTCACGTAAACTTGTTCGTTCGCGGTCAGATTGTCGAAAACATGACGATCCGTTTACGGTCCTTGAGCGGTAGCAGTTATAATAAGTGCGAACGTGATTGCAATGCCTTCTAAGGCACAAGAAAATCTACACCGCACGTTAGATTCTATCATGAGTAAGTTTGAAACGAACGAAAGTAATTTTAAAATCTACCACTATAAAATGAAAAATGTGGGTAGTTCGGCTACTCGGGCAATTGTTGACACGATTCAGTCGATAGTTAAGTCGTGCTAGCCACTATTATGTCTTTGTGTCTAATCTCTTCCGATATACAGTTATGGTGCAACGTGGTCGATCGCCCTCAAATACTAAATCATTGGGACGTCAGGGAATGTTTGTATAAGCCCAGTTTGTTGCAGAGTGTATTAACAGTGAACAGTCTACGAAGTGTACAGTAAACTTTGTTTTATTTTTGTTAATTTCTGTGGTGTGTGATGTACGTAAGTACAATTTTATTGTTTTGTTTGTGAGATACCGCGATGTATTTTACGTGGCCGATCAAGACTTTTCTTGAAAGGTGAATCCCATATCAGGGCGTGAAACCATTTACTTAGTTTGTCGCACGGTAGTTTGCGATATTCCGGTGAAGCAGTGAAAGCCTCTTAGGCTAACCGATTCGTCATGTGAAAACAAAAAGGTAGTTTGCGATGTGTGTTACGAATTACGAACTAAGCTCGATCAGTAGACGTCGTAGTGTTGATAGCTGTCGCCAGCGCCGCTCAGTATCGTGTGCATTGCATGATAGCCATGGTATATAGCTGTAGGTATTGACCACCGCTGAGGAATGTAACCTCAAACGGTTGACATCACGGTTTTGTATAAAATGTCATGCCGTTGTTTTGCGCCTAATGGTAGTGAGAGGATTGAGTGAGGAGCTGAAAAGCCTATGCTACAAGGTATTGACAAAGCTTACTAAGTAACACTTGATAGTCTTATAATTTTTTCAATTTAATACTCAATGTGTTATTTGCATTCTACAATGTAAATGAGTTATTTAAAACCTAGTAGGTGTAATAACAGTGCACGTTCTCAAGCTACTTCTTAGCAGCGGAGTTATCAACATAAGTTTGAAGTCATCCTCTGAAGTTTGACTGCACGTGTGGCGCAGTGGTTAAGATCATCGCGTTGTCATTCAGTGACCCGGGTTCGATTCCCGTAAATTGCGTAAACTATTTGTGTGAACCATGAGAAGATGTTCTGAGTGTGGATGTACCTACTTTGTGTCGGACGATTACATGTTTCGTCATATGTAATGATGTTATGTAAAAGACTTGGTCATATTAAAGGACAAAGGTTACACCAAAGTGAGATCAGTCATGTTAGCAATCTCAAATCAAGTGAGTTATTGTCAGGTGTAGCCGAGTCGGAGAAAGGTGGTATGGTACACAATTCTCCGCCACAAAAAGTCTGACGGAAATGACAAATGTTTAGTCTCTGTCTCCATTATCTCATATAAGTTATTTTGTATTGCTCTAAAATATACCGAGCGTTAATGTGATCTAATATGCGTGTTGCGCATTAGTGCATTGTTTTCAGGATTTTGTTTTAGAAAGAGGATAATGATGCCACATGCTGATGATTTTGATGTTGTACCAAACCTTGTAATTGGACACGAATAACCAGGAAGTAATTCAATCGCCTCAGAATGGTAGTTTGGATGCAATTAGCTACGTAAGACAATGATTTTTGTATTTCTTATACAATTCGGTAAGTTAAGAACCCCGGTGGTTCTGATGTTTTTACGTAGAAATAAGTTTCGTATAATTGTTACATGTTACATCTAATAACGTGTATAAGTAAAAAAAAAACTGTCGCCTTTATTTTGAATAAGGCTAATTAAAAGAGTTCACGTTTGGTGATGTTCTCTTTGTAATTAAATTCTCTTAGTCCACAGGGACCCAGATATTCGTGGCAGTTATGGCAAATGGGCGCAGACTGCGGCCAGTACATGGCTTGCGTGGCAAGGTTTGTCAAGCGAGTGGTGTTGGAGAGAAAAGGCGAGTGTGTCACTTGCTGTTTGGAGCAGCAGCGTGACCTGGTGGCTACCTTCGGGGCTGGGGCCCTGAGGCGCCTGGTCTGGCGGGCGTGCGCCTGCGCGCGTGTCCGGCTGCTATGGGAGCTTAAACGCAGTTAAGTACATGATCCCGTGGCGTGGTGAGTGGGCTCCCGATGTGTGTGGAGTCACTTTCCATGGTGCGTGACTTTAATTATTTAGGCACTTTGATATTTTTCTTAAACTAATTTTGTAAAGTTTTTGTGGACATGCTTGTGTGCCGAGCATTGTGTTGTTTTGAGAATTACAAATTGATTTAATGATTCTCTATTTGTGCAAAGTGTTTTTCGCAAAGGGCAAACACATTAAGGGAAGTTCTATCTTGCGGTTGGGATAGTCTCTGTCTTGGAGGTCCTCAGATATGCTATCCTGGCTGACGGATACACTTCAAGTAAGGTAGGGTTTCATGTTATTGGATGCTGTCTTGGAGTGCGCTCAGGCATGCGATCCTAGTATATGGGACATGCCTGGTGTGGTTTTGTGTCCCTCCCTTTATGCTCGGACGTGTGGTCCTGGAGCTGTGTTACACGTAGGGTCATGCCACGGGTTGGCCGCTGACGAGACGAGGTGCTGTGTGTTACACGAAGGGTCATGCCACGGGTTGGCCGCTGACGAGACGTGGTGTGAGATATGTTTGTGTTAAATATTGACTGTGTTTTATTGATAATTTGGGTTGAAATACGCTGATGACCTCGCTCTCACCTCACAAGCCGCCACGTTTGAGAAAGTGGAGGTTGACCTCTCAAATGCTCTTGAAAACTTGGCTGAGTACTATGTCAAAAATTCACTAAAACCTAACCCGAGCAAAACCCAATCTTGCGTTTTTCATCTGCGCAATAGAGAGGCAAGCCGCACACTGAATATAGTATGGAACGGAACGCCCATTGCACACAGTAAGTTCCCTAAATACCTTGGGGTTTCTCTGGATAGGTCTCTAAACTTCAGAAAAAACTGCGAAAATATCAAGCAGAAGGTACACTCTCGTAACAATCTCCTACAACGTCTAGTTGCAACCAAATGGGGAGCCTCGCCCGACGTTGTACGTACTACCGGATTAGCGCTCTCATTCTCTGCAGCTGAATACGCATGCCCGGTGTGGAGTCGCTCAGCCCATGCAAAGCTAGTGGATATAGCTTTAAACGAAACGTGTCGAACCATCACTGGTTGTCTTAAACCAACACCAGTTCAATTGCTGTATCCACTGGCAGGCATAGCTCCTCCGGCGGTGCGTAGAGCGGCGGCAAGCTCCAGCGAGAGATTAAAAATGGACAGAGACGCACGGCACCCATTGCATGATCACAGTCCTGTGTCACAAAGGCTTAAAAGTCGACACAGCTTCGTGAAGTGCGTCCTTCCACTGAGCGGAGAACTCTCACAGGCTAGATGCCAGCTGTGGCGAGAGTGTACCAAACTGCCTGTACCATTTGTTCCACCATCTGAAAGTCTCGCCCCTGGATGGAAACTGCCTTGGCTAGCCTGGAAATCATTAAATAGGCTTCGAACCCAGGTTGGTCGCAGCAGGGACAACTTGCTCAGGTGGGGTTACATTAATGATCGCCTTCAATGCAAATGTGGTGTAGTCCCACAGACAATGGGACATCTACTATCATGTAGCGCGTGCCCTTACAACTGCACGCTTAAAGATCTGATGGAGGCTACTCATAATGCGATTCTCGTGGCCAAGTTCTGGGCGGACACAGTTTAGATTGCCATCGACTCGCTAAGAAGAAGAAGAATACGCTTTTATCTGGAACTGATTAACACACGCAAAGTTATGTCTCACGTAAGTGCGCGTAGATCTCTAGCGAGTCGTGATGTGGCACTCCCCCGACGGGAACTGCCCCGAGTGAACGTACAGATATCAGTTTATTTTATACTCTTGTGGTTAGGCTGAGTTAGGTGTGCTAAGCCTACATATGTGTCGAATTGTTGTTCGATTTTGGTGCGACACAAAGATTATGTTTTGAAGCTATCTCTTATCTTTTATGGACATGTTTTTGTGCTGTAGTTTTGTGTCATTACAGAGTCTGACAATGACACAGAGGAGTCACGCAGCCTTCAGGAGTCGAGATGTCCGATGAAATTGATGAGCCACAACCCAGCACGTCCGCATCACGTGTTGCTGAAAGTTCGAGGATGTCGTTGCCAAGCCTGAAGACTGATCGCCAGAGTTTAAAGATGGAGCCCGTGGCCGGCCTCCTGTCAGGAAGGGCCGTGTGGAACTGGAAACTAGCGGAGTGGGGATTTTTTATAAAAAGGCGATGCCTCGCCGGCATCGCTCTCTTTTGGCGTCCAACCTTGTCGAGGCCGTTACTCTGCCCGATTGCAGTTTGAGTTGTTAAAAGTCTTTATTATAATTGTTAGCCCGGTTTAGTTCTTGTGATTTTACTTCCTTAGTTCGTTTTTGTTTATTTGAATAATAAATTTTGTTTGATAGTACATTAGTGAGTATCGTTTCGTGTCGTGTCGTTTGTATTAAAATTTGTTTTAAAAGCTACTTCTTGTCTTATTCCTAAGAGTACGTATTGTCCACCTGCAAAACAGGGCAGAATCTTTAGAGGCAGGAGATTGAAACAATTGTTAAATGGTCTTCCGAAACCGATAATCTTAGCTGGTGATTTAAATGCCCATCATGTAGCCTTTGGCTGTCTTAGCACAAATCCACGTGGAGCAGAGGTTTATAACATATTTGATGAATATGATCTATGTATAATTAACACAGGTTCTTCAACTACTGTTGGTAGAATTAATCATAGTCAATCTGCCATTGACGTTACTTGTGCTAGCCCTACTATTGCCCCCTTATGTGAATGGAAGGTTCATGATGATCCAATGGGCAGTTATCATTATCCTACCATTACAGACATCTACACAACTGTAGAAAAATATGAAATAGGTCCACCCACTCAAAAATATTTATATAAGAAATGCGATTGGTCAAAGCTGTCAAAAGAAAGCGAAATACTTTTTAACAATTTTGTGGTGTCACATGATAATCCACTTAAATGTTATGATGATTTTTGTGTAATCCTAAATAAACTTAAAGATAAATGTATCCCAAAAATTGTCAGAGATACTTATCATGTAAAAAGAAAGTCTGTTCCTTGGTGGGATGATGAATGTATGGAAGTAGTTAAAATAGCTATAAATGCATTGAATTTTTATAGAGCTAACCCATCATTAGAAAATTATATTGAATATAAAAAGCTTAATGCAAGGAAAAAGAAGTTAATCAAAGAAAAGAAAAAAAATAGTTGGAGGTCACTCTGTGAGTCGTTTAATAGAACTACACCAGTTAGTGTTATATGGAACTATATTAGACGATTTAAACGTGTAGGTGGTTCAAATATTCCGAGAAATGATGAATGGATTCCTGATTTTCTGGATAAGTATGCTCCGCAATCCCCATCTGAAAAAGAAACCAACAACATTGCATTGAATATAATTTTTGAGAAAACAGGTAGAGTTGAAGCAATTTTTATGACACAACCATTTTCTTGGCAAGAATTCATTACAGTATTGAATAGCAGGAAAAAAGACACTACTCCAGGTTTAGATGATTTTACTTATAAACTGATATCCAATCTTCATTCTACAGCCAAAAGATTACTTTTAGAAATTTTTAATTTACTTTGGGCCTCTTGTACGATACCTACTTCATGGAAAACACAATGTGTTATTCCTATAATAAAAAAAGGTAAACCTACTGATAACTGCAATTCCTACAGGCCTATTTCGCTTTCATCATGTATAGGTAAAATATTCGAGTCTATGCTAAAAACTAGATTAGACTATTTTGCAGAATCAAATAAAATATTACCTGTTCAACAATTTGGATTCCGCAAAGGCCATAGTGCCACTGAAAGCTTTACATCACTTATTTCTGACATCCAAACTGGTTTCCATGCTCATTCATCCACAGTTTGCGCGTTTCTTGATGTCCAAGGAGCTTTCGATAATGTAGACCCTTCTGTGTTGATAACAGTGCTCGATGAACTTGGTGTCCCTGGAAAGGTTTGCAAGTGGATTTTTAATTGTTTGTTTAACCGTACCATGTTTGTTAAATTTAATAATATTCTACATGGCCCAAGACATGTATATAAAGGCACCATGCAAGGGGCTACCATATCTCCTCTTCTCTATAATCTATACACTTGTCAGGTTTTGTCATACCTGAATCTAAGGATTAAGTTTTTGCAATTTGCTGATGATTTAGTATTGTATTGTGTAAATAAAGATGTAAATATGGCAATAAACCATTTAAATCTTGCTTTGAATCAGCTGCATAACTATTATTCTAATAAACTTAAGCTTACTATAAGTCCTACTAAGAGTGCAGCAATGATTTTTAGCAAAAAACCATATGTTTGTTTGAATCCAGTGTTATATAACTGTGCTGAATTACCTTGGACACAGGAACATAAGTTTCTAGGTGTCTATTTAGACCCAAAATTGACCTTCCAACTGCATGTGACTTATATAATAAAAAATGCAGCAAAAGGGCTTAATATTTTAAGGTCCTTAGCAGGAGTACACTGGGGTTCAGATCCCAAAATATTGTCAATGCTGTACAAAAGTATTGTTCGCAGTCACTTTGATTATAGTGCTTTGGCATATTTAGGTGCCAATATAACAGTTCTCAGGAAATTGGATGTAGTTCAAAATAGAGCCTTGAGAATTATAACAGGGGCTATATGTTCAACACCAATTATAGCCATGGAAGCTGAAACTTGCATAGCTCCACTTATGTTAAGGCGTATACAAATAGCAGAGAGGTTTTGTTTAAAGTTATTAACCTCTGAAAATGAATTGGTGTTGAATAGCATTGCCCCTGGGCAAGCTTTACAGATGGCATCAGGCCCTTATTTAAGTTGCGAACAACTTTTATCTGGACAAGCTCCAGGTTTACCAAGAATTGCAGCACATGTAAATAATATTACTGTAAATAGTTTGTACAAAGATAAAACATGGCCTGTTTATAAAACTCTATTTAATTCTATTGTAAATACTGAAATTTTAACTTGTAGCACAGAAATCATTTGCCAAAGTGACTTGTTCCAGTATACTGAGGGCAAAAATTTGTATATAATATATACTGATGGGTCTAAGTCTGATTATGGAGTAACAAGTGCATTTTATGACCCTCAGACGAAATTTTCTCAATGTTTTAAAATAAACAATATGTGCAACATTTTCACAGCTGAATGTTATGCTATATATCAAGCTTTGCTGTACATTAATGCAAAAGATATTTTACATTCTATAATCTTTTCCGAATCAAAAAGTGCTCTCACAGCTATATATAACAATTCTTGTAAATATAATTTGTGTTACATTATATATAATATCAAAGAATTATTGTATAAAATGTACGAAACTGGTAAAAAGGTAATGCTCAAATGGATACCTTCTCATTGTGGAATTACTGGAAATGAAACGGCCGACAGAGCTGCCCGTGGATCAGTAGATATAGATCACTCATTGATAATGAAGGTGCCTTTCACCGACTTCCATGCACTCCTGACTACGTCTTGCAAGTCCCTCTGGCTGCATTATTATAAGAAAATTACTGGTCAGTGGGTATCCTTAGGGGCGGTTTGTTGGAGTTGGAGTATACGCTTAGGGGCACTATGAGCCGCGAAGAAAACATAAAAAAAATTTTTTTGGTCTTTTTTTTTTGGGACTTAGAATTTTTTTTTTTTTTTTTTTTTTTTTTCCCAATTTCATTGCAGCAACGGATTGACCTTAACCCTAGCAATCAGTTAGGTCCTGGGACGCATGGTCCTACGACGCACCGTTTGCGAGTTAGGGGCTTTTGAACTTTTTCCTTTTTTTTACAAAATACTCTACATTTACAAAAGGCTAGCTCGGAGGAAAGTCTTTTCGGGAAAGAAATTGTTGTTCTAGTCGTAAACCACGAAATGACGTCATAAAAGCCTGTGTAAATTAAAGAAAAAAAAATCATCAAAATTTTTCTAAGTCATTTGCCCCTGAGGCTAATCAAGCTGGAAGATCGACCGACACTTAAAAAATTTTGATGATTTTTTTTTCTTTAATTTTCACGGGGTTTTATGTCGTCATCTCGTGGTTTACGACTAGTACAACAATTTCTTTCCCGAAAAGATTTTCCTCCGAGCTACCCTTTTGTAAATATAGAGTATTTTTTAAAAAAAGGCAAAAAGTTCAAAAGCCCCTAACTCGCAAACGGTGCGTCTTAGGACCATGCGTCTCAGGACCTAAATGATTTCTAGGGTTAAGGTCAATCCGTAACTGCAATAAAATTCCGAAAAAAAAAAAAAAAAAAAAAATCTAAAATTTTCAAATTTTTCTAAGTCCTCGCTCCATAGCGCCCCTAAGGCTACACTCCAACCAAATTACTGACACGAAAGCTAAATGGTATGCTGAAATCCAGAAGATTCCGCCCGCCCAGCCTTGGTATTATAAATTGGGAAGAAGAGAAAAATCGCGATCTTTCATAGTAACTTTGAATAGACTCCGATTTGGCCACCATAAAACCCCAGCTCACCTACATTGATTAAAGATTCTGCCAGATTCACATTGTGAACATTGCCTGGACCATTTTTGTGATATTACTTTACTCATATTATCTTTGCTTGTCAAAAATTTGGCATAGAGCGCCTGATATTTATAGACAAGATCCAATCCGTGGATAACCAAGTAATTTTACAAGCTCGCTTGGAAGAACTCCTAAAAGATCGGCGACTTTATTATTATATTTATAAATTCCTTAGCAATACAATAGGAAATGAAATCTAAAAAAAAAAAAGAATGATTAGCAACGAGATGGCTCATAAGGCCGAAGAAGCCAGAGCCTAAAACATTATAAAAAAAAAAAAAAAAAAAAAAAAAAAAAAAAAAAGACGTTTATATAATAAATAAATTTATTCAACAAAGACACACAGGAATGGAAACATAAAATACAACAATCTTGAACATAAAAGATAGGAAAATTAAACAAGAAAAACCTGCTACTTATATTTCTCCTGCATGCTCTGCACGATCTCAGCATAGGCTAGGTGAGGGCACCTAGCGCTGGTTTTCAGTTGGCAACCATATGTGTAACACTCGGACGGAGGTAAAGCCATTTCTAGATCAAGGACAGTCTTTAAAATAATTACTGGGAGTAGGCATTATTAATAAAGACAGAAAGACAGAAAACTTCAATGGGGTACTCACATATCCGGCTTGGCTGGAAAATTAAGCTCTGCTGCTTATGCTGTTAGAAAAGTTAGACAACTTACTAACATAGATACTGCGCGCCCGGTTTATTTTAGCTATTTCCACAGTATTATGTCTTACGGTATACTACTGTGGGGCAAGGCGGCTGACATCAATAGTATATTTATTCTACAAAAACGTGCAGTTCGAGCTATTTATTTGAAAGAGTTTTTCAAGGAGATAAATATATTATCGGTATCTTCGCAATATATTTATGCCAACATAATTTATGTGCGGCAAAATATGAATTTGTTTGAAAAGAGAAGTGACACGCACACAATGAACACTAGAAATAAACATAAATTGTGTGCCGAATCTCATCGTTTGCAAAAGGTTCATTCTTCTTTTGTCAGACTGAGTATCCGAATTTTTAACAAAATACCATTAAATCTCCAGGAACTACCGTACAGTAAATTTAAATCAGAGGTCATAAATATTTTAATGAAAAAAGCCTATCACACTTTAAATGATTATTTAAACGACAAAAACGCTTGGTCGCTTGGTTGAACACGAGCAACATTACATTAAGGACATTAATTTATGCTATAATCAACTTAATTTAGAAATAATGCTGTTAATATTTTTACTTATAGATTTTTTAGATGCATTTACTTATTATAAAAACATATATATATATATATATATATATATATATATATATATATATATATTTTATCATGAACACGTCAGACGCTGTTCGGCCGAAGGCTGTTAACGACTTCACTATGAGCTCTTCCGCTGTTAGCTCGTCATGCTCCCATTGTGTGTTAATGCTTGCGGTGACGTTGTGGGTCGGGTCGTTTCCTTCCCTCTAATATGGCGAAGGAGGCGATGGCTGGCCATCACGTCATACTCGTGAACGGGTGCTGCTTGCGGTAACTGGTAGAGCTGCTGCTGGGGTACTCTTTTTTTTTGTTTTGTCTCATACAGTCGTCGCCTTTAGTCGACTTCGTGTGACTTGTTAATTTTGTAAATGTGCGCGGATGCACCCACCGTTTGTTTATCTTGCAAGAGGTTATTTTAATTGCTTGAGCGAAATGGAATGTTATTGTTTATTACCTCATAATTATTTTGATTAACTAGATGTCATCGGTTCTGTGCCCACATACCAGCCAATCACAATGTTAAAACAAAAAACAATGTTAAAAAAAAGATATAAAATAAATCGTAAACAAAAAGCTAAAGAAGACGAAAAAAGCAAGCCCGGAGTTTCTTTGTGGCTTTCTTCTCCGGGCCTTCCACCTAGGTAGCTAGAGAAAGCGGCAGGCTAGCTAGGGTAGGATCCTCAGCGGCGAGGATCGCGTTGCCCCCTTAACACGTGATCGGTAATACCGTGCAAGTAATCTGACCCCCATTTCAAATTCCATCTTTTTACTTCAGCGACCGCCTGAGATGTGGCCCATAAGGGTGCCCTCCGGTATTAGTCGTTTAAATTAAGCTTCTGGGTGAGAGCCTTTTGCGCTAGCCAACTGCTCGTTGTTTTCAATTCTTTAATTTGATATACTATTGCTAAATGTAACAATAATAGCTTAGTAACTTGCTATTTATTATTTATTTAAGAATATTAAAAATACATGTGACGAAACAGACCGCACGGACGGACTAATTTAAAATATTTTGTTACTTTAATTACTGTTTTTAAACTGTGTTTATGTAATACATTGTAAGCTTGACAAGTACAAGTGTATGTAAATACCCAAGTGCTAAATAAATTTCATTATTTCAAAGAATATCAAATAAGTAATATACTATAAAATAATAATATGGATAAATTTAATAAGAATTACTTAAGACAGTACTACTATATGAATACAATTCATTTATCTGAGAAATACAGGATACTTAATTTAAGCATAATACTACAATTTCCCTTTGAATACGCAAATCCTGTATTAGAACTCATATTTTTTACTTGTGTTTTAATTGTACTTTCCATCATTAATTTTATATTAAAATCAATTATGATTTCAAACTTTGCAATTAAACTACATAATTTAGGCAGATACTTGCGTAAAGGTGCATGATAGATGGTTGTTATAGTTTGTACAGCAGTCGGTGTATTTTAATAAGTAAAGATACCGCGCGCCGTTCGTTCAATTGAGAATTCGAAAAATATATTACTATGTTTAAAAAAGTTGATTTTAAGTCAGTTTCTTAAACATTTAACAGGTTGAGTGCGGACCGTGCGCTTTCTTATCTTGAATTGACATTAGCGCCACATAGCGCAGAAATTCTATGACACTGAATCTTTATGACCATACATAAAACCTCCTCAAGTGAGGTAATTTTTTTACAATAATAGATTATTTTCAGAAAAACATTTTATTAGTTTAATAAATTCCATTTATCCTATTTCATAGATGATTTTGTTTATTTACGTGTAATTTATCATACATTTAAATTGTAAATACGCTAGGAAAACTATAATTGAATCCAAGGCTGAATAGATGGAGTCATTGCTTCAACATATGTTCAAAAATTAAAAATCAACACAACTGTCAATCTCTTTGCGATATGTCGGGGTATTTTTGCGACACAATTTCGAAAATTTTCGGAAAATATTGTGGTTTTAACAGATAAACGTACGGTAGCAAAATGTCGATTTGCTTGCGTACTGTATCTCATAAAATATTGCCAATCAACGGCATCGTTTCCACCAAGAATCACTCGAGCCGCCTTGCTAGAAAAATCCCTCTGCGAACACAATTTCTGGAAGAAGTAAGAATTTTTTATTTACTTCCGCTGGCTGCATAGCTCAATATTGCTTGGTGGGCCTAGAATGTTTAGAGCCTATTACGTCATAAAGGGAAAATGCGTATTATTTATGTGACAAGTATTATTTTTTCCGCCTTGACATTGAACCAATTAGAGTATGCGAAATGATTCCATACATTCACGTGGTCACGACATAAGACTGAAAATCACATAGTTATTTATCCCCAAACCCCATATGTTATTGTTGTGACAAGATGTCATTTTTTCACAACAATAATTTGTTCAGAGATAACCTGTATTACTCTGGTCTGATATGCTAATTGCATGGGTTGTATTTATTTACAACATTGTGAAAGGCTCCTGCTTTTCTGTTATTATCGTTAGTAATTACATTTTGTTTTAAATTTCAAAATTTTTAGGTTATGCTCTAATTTTAAGGTTTAACATAAATAAAATTAATTCATGAAACTAGCATTGATAAGTCTATTTTGTGGTAACTTTATATAGATCTACTGAGTTCAAAGGTTTGCTACTGAGTTCAAATGCAATCAAAGTAAATATTAATGTCTTATATGTGGGTACCAGACATCAAAATATATGTTATTTGCACTGCACCTACAAAACTGTGGATGCTCTTTTGACTGTACAATCTCCATGACGGCCTATCACCTCACCCTGACATAGGTGAATTTTGGTTGCTTATCAAGAAAAGCCATTATAAAAGAATTGAATTGAAATTGAATAATTGCTCTTTTACTTGTAATAAAATATTGAATAAAACTTATATCTAAGAAATTTTTGTAGGTACAAACTATATTTTAAATATAAAAAAAAAATTGCTTTCAGTTCCTGAATCATCGCCGCATATCCAGTTGTCAACTAGCACCAAAATATACCACCGAAAATAATATTGACAATATCTACTTGCATGAAGAAGCCATTGTCAGCCGCTTGAGTGATCCATCATTCCCTCTTGCTGATGGAGAAAACTACATAAATAAAAACAAGGACAGGAGATTTAATTATAATTTGGAATTAAAAAGTTTGGCACTGACTTCTGATGATTATATAGAGAGGCGTATTCCTCCTTACACATTTGATGTCTGTACCAATATTAGTGACATTGATTTAACGAAATATGGCAATGTGAGTATGAAATGCTATCTGATATTTAAGCTCATGCATGCATGAGTGCGTCCTTTAATAAGTTGGACCACCAGAATAATAGCACTAAAACATATTTATTATTATACATATTTTTCCTTTCCTTTAATTCCTTGCTATATTTCCTCCTATCTCAGCTCCTTTATCTATAGTCTAAAAGTATTATTTAAGATATAATAATACCTCCTGCATGAATGTTGACCATGGCAACATGGTATTACAGTGTACAAGTATGTGTGCAAACTTCATTTTTTATTGCCTCATTCTCATAATTCAGTGGGGCAACTGGCTGACTATGACCTATGGCTTTTCCAGTCTTTAGTCAAATTATCAGTACTTTCCTTAGATTGAAAAATTATAATGTTACTTTTTTTTCATGTGACCCTGGATTTAAACTCAGTACTTCATTATCTGCAGTTGAACACTCTACCGCTGGGCAGATTGCATTTTTTTTTTCACAAATTATTAACTTCTCTAATAGTTTACAGTTTGATAAGTATTTCTTAGTCTTTAGATTGTCTAATTAAATAAGTGTGTGGACAATTTTTTTATCATAATTTTATCTGACCATTTGCACTAAAGATCCTGAAGAGTTGAAGTGTTGTACAATACAATTATAAGCTTTTCAAAATCATGTCAGAAAAACAACTAATATACTGAAAAATTATTTCACTTGTAGTGGAGTCATAGAAACTTCATATTTACAGTTGTTTAGCAAAAAAGGGACACCACACCAAGAAAAAAAAGCGAGAATCTAAAAAGTTTATCAGCTGCTTTTTAATATTTTATGCTCTCTGAAATATATTAGTTTTATTTATTTTTATTAAGTATCTTCTCTATAATAAATTAAACATCATTTGGAATCCCTATTATGAATTAGGTAATTAGTATTTTAAATTTTTTGATGTTATTAACCATGTTTCTATATATACTTTTTTCAAAATTTTGTTTTATCATGCAAATGTTAACACTTTGTTCAGCCTAGTAATTACAAAACAAAACTAAATTCAACAGAAATTTTCATATCAATGAATAATAAAATAATAATAATATCCTGGGACATTATTACACATGGCCATCTGATCCCAAACTAAGCAGAACTTGTACTATGGAAACCAGATAACTGATATACCACATATACTACTTTTCTTTTGTTAATACGTCCCTATCTGTAGATAAATACACCCAGACACAGACATGTTCATGCACACAAGTACATATATATTATATATAAATTGCACCCAGCTTGTAATTGTATTCTTTAATAAAATAATATGCTTCTTTTAATTAAATATCTCTTTGTCCCTATAGGACTTTGAACCGCAATGTATGTCAGAATTCGAAAGTGATGCGGTCGCATACTGTCGTGGCGAGTCGATGGCTACCGCGAGCAAGTCGCCGGTATCCGCAACCAGCCATGATGGCAAGCCTAGTGAGGAACAGCTTATGAAAGTGTTTAACACATTGTCCGAGACGGTAAGTGCTATTTTGTACAAATTATATATTAAATTCGATTATTATATGTTTGGTCTGTAATATTTGGTTTCAATTTAAATGTGAGAGTATCAGTCAGTGGCCTAGACTAACTTTACGAAACCTAAGTCCCGCTCCACTGACTTTTCTTATTAATTGTGCATTTTAAATTAATAAGCTTGTACATACGGCTACACATCAAGGTATACATTTCCAGTATAAGAGATCTCGCGTCGTATAGGATTTCCATACAATGACAGATCAGCTTATATTAGTAATTTGCTGGACTGTCTGTGAAGTGTCCAACTCACTCTAGGCCAACTTTGTGGACTATGGTCTACCCTCTAATTGCGAGAAGAAGGCCCTTGCCCTGCAGACGGACGGTAATAGATGGCGTTAGTTTAAATTAATTTGAATATTCCTGCCTGTTCTTAATTAAATTCTTAATATTTCCTAGTTGGGCGATTTGTTGCAGCACTTAAACTCTTAACTTGATAATTGTACATAAATGAGTACACCATAAATCTGTAATTCTATAGAACGAACTTCATCTAATTGCGTGTCATAACTTCCATGTAATTGCGAAAAAAGCTAATTAAAAGCGGAAATGTAATGCAAAATTTTATTATTTATAATGATTAAGGAAAATAAAAGTCACAGATTTACTTGAGTCTGTGGAAATAAATAACAAACAAAAGTAATGCCATTGCGATTCATTAAGAAAATGTTGTTATTTTACAGATGCCGAATTTATTTATAAAACCCTTGGATTACTCCATATATCATCCTAATATGATTTTCGTCAACAACATTAGAGGAAAGACCACTGTGTAAGTAATATTAAACAGAATTATTTATTAATTACATAGTTTGAAACTGGGATTGCTGACGTGACAATTTTGGCCTACCGGCTAAGTCGCCGAACATCGATTTCTTAAATGACGTTCAAATAAATAAAGGTTAAAAATTACTTAATCAATCGTTAAATCGGCTTCCATGACCACATGTGACGTCATTCATAAATGGTCCGAAATCTAATTTCAAAGTTGAAGCCGATTTAACAATTGATTTTAATCTTTATTTATTTGAACGCCATGTAAAAAATCGATGTTCGGTGACTTAGCCGGTAGAGCCCCTGTTTTCTTAGTACACTCCATTTAATTATTAAATATTTCTTAAATCATAGTTTCATTTATTATTATTAAAATTTTAAGCATGCTATACTGAAAACAATTTTTCAGACATATTTTAAAATTAATTGAGGTGGGAATCGAACCCACGACCACGGAGTATCCGGCCCCATGTGCGTTAACCGTTTCTCACTCACTTCTTACCCCATTTAGTGTTAAAAATGTTTAATTATTTACATTATTGACATTATTATTTCACATGGAAGTATTTTTTCCGAAAAAGTAGATTGAGCAGTATAATAGAAGAGTGGGAGATATTTCAATAGTAGGGAGTAAAGTATGGGTATGAACTTATTACACACATGTGAAGAATGTCCACCGCATCGAATTTCCGCTAATACGAGAGCCTCAAACACCACTAACCATCTGCTTGGGTCATTTGTATGGACGGTCACCATAACCTAGTTGGTAGTGCTCCTGCCTACGAAGCCGGTAAGTGCAAACATTTGTGTGATGAGCATGAATATTTGTTTCTGAGTCATGGATGTTTTCTATGCATTTTATGTATATCGTCTCCTGGTACCCATAGTACAAGCTTTGCTAAGTTTGGGGCTAGTATGATCTGTGTGACATTGTCCCTGTAAAAAAAATGTATAGGTAGTGCCTATGCAAAGACAGGTGCACTCTTCAATATCATAATTCGATGGATTGTATGCTATCCTAGTCAGGAAGTTTGCAGTGTTACACTTACACTTCAAACTTCCTGTCTACAGGCATCTATTAAGAATTGAGCAAGTTTTTTTTATTTTTTGTTTGGGTATGCAACTCCTGTAAGCCAGCGTTATCAGTGGCACATAATCAAATTACTCTGAGCGGTGAGGCGTAGGCATGTCCTGGGGAATCGTTTCAACTGTCTTGGATCCGGCAACGAATTTAAGCAGAAAGATGCAAGCAGTTAGAAACAATACAAAAATGTTTATTGCATTATTACACAGATGTTATACAACAAATTTGTTGGCGTCTCCTTTAGGCATATAGATACCACAATAATACCCGATCTGGGACTTCATTGTCTGCGAATAATAATCTTACATCTATACCAACGAGACAGATGACCCATTCGCACTCCTCCATGGTGCAGGCGATATAACAACCGGAGTCAAATATTCTCAAAGATAAATTTTGCGTCCTTGTGTTTTCTGTTGCGTCCACTTCACGGCGGCATTACCTACTTGACGGAGTATTTTGCGAAGAAGAACTATTGGTTCTGATTTTTAAGAGGACCAACTGAACTAATTTAAACCAATAGCAATTTAACAGTTTAATAATACCTCAACTCTGTCTAGACTCTGTTAAGTAAGTGCCATGTTGGTATTGCGGTAGCATATTTAACCGCAGATAACGTCCTAATCCCGGGCCGGGACGAAAAGGGAAATTCTGTTAAGAACATTTCTCAGTATCAGCTTGAAGTCTGGGAGTTGGCCGTAACATGCTTTCCAACGCCCTCGGGTACACCCCGTACCGTCCGTCCTGTACCTGATTTCTTTACGTTCGTGTCGTTAGTCGTTCCATCGGATCATGGGAGTGATGGAATAAAAAGTGCCCTTGTGTTTGCGCACACACTTGTGCACTATAATTTGTCCCGCTCCGGCTAGTCTTCATTGAGACTGGCCGCCGTGGCTGAAATTCGACCATCAGTTCATTATAAATAACAATCGTAACATTCCACCATAACGTGATCCCATTTCTTACAGTGGTCTATTCCATTACGTGAAGCAAGTGGCGCTCCTGCGTACAGTGGGCCATCTGAAGTTCGCGTACGTCAAGTTGGAAGTGATGAAGATTACAGCGCATCCAGAGGACTCATCCGTCAAGTGAGTACGTTTAGTAAATAACTGAAACTACAGCTCTAAAAAAAAAACTAACATCTAATTTTTTATAGCGGTCTCCATCTGTCTTTTCTGTATTTATCAGTGAGACTTCCGTTAAAATCTTTGCAGCTGTATCCAAAATTAGGCGAATGAAAAATACAGATAAAAATGCTTTTTTTATTGTTATAAGTACCGTAAATAGTCTTTAGAAAGATTTTGTTCATTTGTGTGGATATGCAACATTAAAAACTTAACGTGTACTCCGCAACTAAGAAATGCAAGCACTATTTCCGGTGATATATCTATGGACAGGCTTACTATGGGCTTCATAAGAAGGCTTAAATTACCCAAAGAATAGTGTTGTTAGCCCCCTAAGCTCGGAGTTTCCCCACGAGATGGGTGCTTAAGGATGGTACTAAAAATTTCTAACAACTTTTATACATTAAAGTTATAGAACCTTGAAGAATCTATATGATTTAAAGGACTTTCTCTATCACCGGACAACATATTATATTTTATCAAGTCCAGTAAAATGTTAGCTAAGCCTAGTTTAATGCTAGTTAGTTCTAGTAAAATGAGTTATTGTTTTAGTTTGTGCAAATGTATATATTTCCAGGATGAGGTGGCGCATCCGGGGCATATCGGGCCTCAAGGTGTTCTTTATGTTCTGGAAGTACAAGCTGTGGAATATGAAGCAGGCGTTCCAGGACCAGGAACTGTGAGTGTATACGAACACTTCAATTATTCTATTTTGATATTAATATAAAATCACTTAAAATCGAATCGATAGAATTTATCCATTAAAAAAAAAAGTAAAACTTTCCGATTTAGTATAATTATCTATGTAACAACATGATGGATAAAATTACATCTGTAATTGTAAATAATATTGAATTAGTACCTTAATATAGACAGAACCATTCAGACAATATGTAGTAAAATATAGCCTAAACTATAAATCATAATCTCTTTGACAATAACTTAATATAAGGTAGGTAAATATCATTACTATTATGAAATAAATTTTAAAATGTTTTACCAATCCGTGTACCTAAATATCTATATGTAACTAGAAATCAGTATGCATACATAACTATATTATTACAAACATGTTCTGACTATTTACAAGCGCTTTTTCAAAGTCTACGTGAATAACAACCTTTTTTATTTTTATTTATCTGTCATTGTACACTACATTTTTTATAATAGTTTGTAAGAATTGTCGATTTCTAATGAAGAAAACAATAACAATAAAAAATGCCCATGCACGCTATTGTAATATAATGTCAATGAAGCTCGTGTTAATTTATAGTTTAAACTCACTTAGGAGGAGTGATTTCTGGGCCTTAAGTTCAAACTTGAGAGGCATTTCGAGGATCAAACCCCAATGGGGTGCCCTCTGACGTGGGTTTCTAAGGTTGTAGTCAAGTTAACGCCCCAATTCGCCAATGTAATAAACTTCCATTATATGATGTTCCTTATGAAATTCTTCACTTTTGCCCAAATTTAATCCCATATATTGGCTTGAACAAGGAAACACTGCAAGCTAACGATATATATATCTCTCAATTGTTGATGACAAATGGAGAGATTATCACAAATTCTTTTCTGACCCATCCAAGTTGTTTTCAAACGGTAAAACTGGTGTATTTTATTTAAATTCTCAAATTTATTTACAATTTCAGTGCCCGCCAGAGTCATTTGTTTTCTCCGGAGAGTGCATTGGCATTCTTGAGGCATGTCTTTTTATTTTGTCCCATAATTCTATTTCTAATGCTTTTATTTTTTCGGACTCCAGAAGCGCCCTGGAGGCAATTGTTAAAAAGCCTTTTAATGATTCCCTCTATAGTCCAATCATCATGGAAATGTCTGTCATGTCTGTATTCCTGCTCCATTAGAGGAGTTGAGGTTATTTTGGTATGGATCGTCATGCTGGTATTCATGGCAATGAGTTGGCGGATGCATCTGCTAAAGATGTTGTTTCCAGTAGCTTTGCGGACCTGAAATATTATATCCAAATATATGACATACCTCACTCCTCAGAAATTGACCTGGCTGTGTCCTGGCAGTGTTCTTGGACTGAATTGAGTAGAACAAAGGGTGGACTTTATGCCTCAATTCAACCGGTGATCCCATCCAGACCATGGTTTTACAAATTTAAAAAGGTTCCTAAGACTGTTATCTCAGTTATTTGCAGGATTCGTCTTGGCCATTGCTGCACCCCAGTTTTTCTCCATAAAATTAGAGTCCGAGACAATTCATTGTGTGAGGGTGGTCTGGACGATGGTACTCTGGACCACATTTTTCTTAGTTGTCAATTAAATAATCCCTTCCCTTTAGAACAGATCTCCTCAAAATAAAAAAATCAGTACCCAGTTAAGGTTCGGCACCTACTATCTTACTTTCCAAATCCCCATATAATTGTTGCTTTTATTAAATTTATTTTTCCTAACACGATAAAGTTACAGTATAATAAATATTAAGTATTTTATTGTTGTTTGTTTTACATATCATTATTATATTCTACTAATACTTATTTGTGTTTGTCTGTTGTTGTATAAATTACAAAAAATATAGATTATATTTATTTTGGATTCCCATGAGTGTCATTACATGTCACTGGCAGAAATTGCTGGAGGAACCAGCAGATTGCCATAGAAGGCTTTTACATATGTCCGGAAGCAATGAAAGTCTCTTAGGCTTATTCTTTCCACCGCCACTCCACGTCGACACGACTATGTTGTGCCGTGGCATGCTGCTGGGCATATTTTGGTTTGTCATCTATACGAGAAAGTGGCGGTCAAAAGGCTATTCACTAACGTCACGTAAACAAAACAATCTCGATCTTTCAATATATGACATACAGGTTAATTAGGAAAAATTTATATTTAATCCATGTATTAATATTTATTATAGCGTATGTGTCTATAATTGTTAATTTGATAATAACAATTTGATAAATATGTAAAAAATAAGAAATTAAATAAATAATTTGGAATAATAACAATAATATCCTGGGACATTATTCACACACGTCCATCTGATCCCAGACTAAGCAGAGCTTGTACTATGGAAACCAGATAACTGGTATACTACTTATTTCTTGTTAATACATACTTACATAGGTAATATTTGTTTATTTTTATTACAGATGGTATGACGGGTTTTCTACTTTCTATGTTGGCGCCGATGGACTAGTGCAGAAACACATCGCAGACAAGGTAATTTTAGCCATAAACCGTTAGGGCTTAATTGACATCATTTCAAAACTGACACCACCTTAAAACAAAAATACCATTTCTTTATTTTTGTATCCTGAGTTCACATATTTTTTTTTTATTTCTTCATTTCTGAGAAAAAAAATAAAAACTAAAAAAGGTGTGATGACGTCACTTATACGGTGGACGAGGTAGTTTCCTTTGCCTAAGACTTCCAATGTTTTAAACGAAAAAATTAATGTCAAACAAGACATGTCAAATTGTCAATTGTCACTCACGGTTTTAAATTTCGAAACTTTTATGGTGACGTAATGAAACATAATAAGGAGAATAACACTGGAAATAATTTAATATTGACGATTTTAATTTAATTTGAAATTGAAAACATTAAACAAACGTAAACAAGTTTAGGTGCCAACGAGTTTGACAAGACAGTGATCTTTTTGTGACGGGTTACTTTAAAGCAGTGTTTTTCAACTTGTGGGTCGCGACCCCCTGGGGGGTCGTGAAGCATCTATAGGGGGGTCGCGCAACTTTTATAGGGAAGTTGGGAAATTTAGTCATAGAGTCGCAAAATAATTTGGAGTATTATTATTAGGCCTACTGTAAATGCATTAACAGTTTAGCGCGAAGTTTCAAAACTCTGGCTAGTACTTTGTCTCTTGACAACCACCTAAATTCTGAATAATATTGTAAATTTTAGTGTAGTGCTTTCTATTCAAATTCTTTCCAAATTTTAATGATGTATTTATCCGAACCCTACGAAATTCAAAATGTTGGATATGTGTCACAAAACTGGTAAAAATGGGTAGGGGGTCGCGTGATGAAAAAGGTTGAAAAACACTGCTTTAAAGCAAAGATCGATGGCTATTCCACCATATGTATGACGTCATTTGCCGCTTACGTCTTTTTAGACTACATCGAATTTAAAAGTTGAAATTATGAATGAAAAGTTCATAATTTCGTAAAACGGAAAAATATGGGTGCCCTAGTTTTGAATTTACTTTTAAATAACGCAATAATACATGCCAGTTAAAAATATGAAATGTTGTCAATTCTAAAAACTTACAACTAAACTCATTTTAATAACATTGCATCTCTTTCTAACATAGTTCGTCGGAAAAAGAAAGGGAATCTTTAGTTTTGCGCGAAATACTGAGGAAAATTATTAAGCGACACTTTAAAACATGCCGGCAAATTATGCATTTGGTGCGCGTATTAGTGCGCGGCTTTAGTACAGTAGACACAAAGTGCACTGATATTCAGAACACCTATAAATGGGTCACTGCTTAATTGGTCTAACAGTGTTCACCCGCAGAGACCGAGGTCCTGGGTTCAAATCCCGGCTCAGGCCAAAAGTGATTTTGGGACTTATCTGTAAAAAGAAAAATCTCAGCATTAGCCCGAAGTCTGGGAGTTGGCGGTATTATACCCACGTGCCTTGGAGAGCACTTAAAGCCATCAGTCCTGTACCTGACCTCTTTCCACACGTGGAATAGAAAGTGCTCCTGTGTTTGCGCCCACACTTGTGCACTATAATATGTTCCGCGCAGATGGCTAATCTCTATTAAGACTGGCCGCCGTGGCCGACATTTGGCTAGGACATTATTAAATAGGTCACACAAATAGTTGCCCAGGGTCCGACCCAAAACAGGAGTGCAACAGGTATTAGCGAGATAAAGCTGTTATGCGATAAAACCGCTAATCATACATAAATTTAAACTATATATTTATATTGTGATGTGCGAACTTTAACTAATAACCAATCTAAAGCAAAAGTATTTAAATTATTTTTTTTTAATTTCAGGTAATGCCAGACCAAGATACAATAATCGATGACACAGAAAAAGCGCCAATAGCGGCTAAACTCGCCCTCCTCGTCGGTCTATTACCACGGAACTATCTCTCGGACGTATCACCTTACTTCAGCTCATCGTCAGGAACCACAGAAAGTACAGCTTTACCCTTTAAAGTGCTGGAATAATTTAATAAGAAGTACCTATTTCGTAGTAGGCGAAACGGCACGAGGCATACAAAATTCGTACAGAAACTTGTAAGTGTGACAAGTGTTGAAAAATAATTTGTCTATGGCAGGTTGAAGTATTATGTGTGAAAAAGTTTATTATGGACTGATGATTATGAAATAATGGCTGTTAGGATAATATTCGTATTTCTAGCTTAATCACATGCAATTGTATAAATAATGGAATCAATTACAACATTTGAGAAGAGAATATTTGAGAATAATTATTAATTGGATATATAGCTTTTGTTTCTCTCTCTGTTTAGGCTGGAATAGTAGTTGTAAACCGCATCGCAGTACTTTTTTAAATTATTTTAATATCTATTAATTTATTTGTTTTTTTAAATTGTGAATCCTTTTATTGTCTACGGCAGAGAAGCCAATGAGAATTTGTCGAACAAACCGCAAGGTTTTCATATGTTATTACTTTATTTTAATTTATATATAATTATTGGGAACTATTAAAATTAAGTTTTGCGCTGTAGTATTCATCAGTCGCGTTGTAGTGTGCATTGGACGCAAAGTGTCACACAAGCCCTAAATTACTTTCAATAGTCCATAGTTAATTATTTCAATGTCCACCTTTTAGTTTCACGTGTAGTCCCATACTAGTGATATTTTGATAACTGTGAATGCCTTGTATTAGTTTGTATAGATATTGTTATGTATTGCTATAATACAATAAAAATAATGTAACTGAAATATTATTTTATTTTTTCGCATTTTCAGGTAACGTTAAAGTTGTGGTCGATTCCCATTCAAGGGGAATGGGAATCGACCACAACTTTACATCTTTACATTTATCACTTTACATCACATCAACCTAGAATTCTTGAATTATGGGAATGTTGAAAAAACAACAACCCAACAAGAAGGAAAAAAATATCTCTTCCTTTTAAGTATTGTTGTAAAGAAGGCATATGAGCTGTATCTAAGCGGTTATTAGTCGAAATGGCGTTTCTGAATTTGAACACCTCGCCTTTTTTGCAGACGCCTTCGAATTTAATACGCCTATCGTGTGAACTGTAAAGCTTTTGTGTGAATGCACTCATAAATGATTAAATGCGCGATGCACCTACGCCGCGTCTACAGGAGTCCTAATAGAGTATTGCCCTCACCTAACTATTTACGTTTTGAATTGATTTTGTTCAATTCAAAAAGTACGGATTATAGAATTTCTACCAAGAACATACATTTGGTGGGTAGGTTAGAAATAAGTTTAAAACACACGAGTCATTCATCGGAGACCAATGATATCGCACATAAGCAACGTCAAAAATACATGGACCGTAAATAAGCACTACGGCGAAAAAGAAAACCGGCCAAGTGCGAGTCGGACTCGCACATGAAGGGTTCCGTAGCAGCAAGTATTTCAGCTGATTAAATGAAAGCAAATTGCGGTTTATGACGTATTAAAAAAAAACTACTAGCTAGATCTCGTTCAAACCAATTTTCGTTGTTAGTTGCTATGGTAATGTACATCATATATTTTTTTTAGTTTTATCATTCTCTTATTTTAGAAGTTAGAGGGGGGGGGGCACTCATTTTTTATTTTATTTATTCGGGAAAACAAACAGATATACATTGAGCATTAGGTACTTAATTCTAAACATATAATTTTATGAAATGTATTTCCAACCACATTTTCCACAGGTTGCGACAATAATATTTAAGAAATATAAACCAGAGGCACAACAAGTATTATAGCCTAGTATTATCATGCAAGCACATTAGATTGAAAGAAAAAAAAAAAAAAGTTACAAAGATAGAAAAGTAATAAATTAATAATAAGTAATGAATGATTGGATTTCACATTATTAAAGAAAAGAGAAAAAAAAAAGAAGGTAATTATATAAAAATATTTTGTGTGTTTTAAGAATTGTGGAGTAGTACGATGGTTAATTATTTCCGCCAAGCACTTCAATGATCTTTTTCTTAAATTGGTACATAGAACATGCAAAAATATCAAGTTCATTGAAATGGATATTGTATTCGTTCACTAACCGATGCATGGGAGCGCGTACACCAGCGTTGGTTCTACAAGACCCAACTGCAAATAGTGTGCGCGCCCTAACCTCTCGAAGATGAACTGTTCTTGGAACTGAGTAACATAATTTATTGTTGATTTCGGTGCAGTCAACATTATTATGGCAAACTTTGTGAAGCATCATAGCTTCCAGTTGAGTACGTCTACATTTTAAAGAAAGCATCTTGTATCTACTCAGTAACTGCGGGTATTTTAGACGACCACGGTGGCATCTATAGTGCATGGATCTAAGGAACTTACGTTGTACAGCTTCAATTTGATCAACATATTTGCTATAAAGTGGATTCCACACACAGCATGCATATTCCAATTGAGATCTTATTAGTGTATTATATAAAATTAGGTATGTGGATACGTTTTTAAAGTCCTTGCTCGCTCTCATGACAAAACCGAACATCTGAAAGGCTTTGTTCACAATGCTTTCTATATGTACATCAAGGTGTAGCTTTGAGTCCATTAGGACACCAAGATCACGTATTGACGAGACATGTGCTAGATCGACATTGTTGAGCTTATATATGTAATTTATTTTCCTCTTGTTTTTGGTGAATGAGATACTGTTGCATTTAGGTATACTTAAATGAAGTTTGTTATGATAACAATATGTAGACAACCTATCTAAATCTTGTTGGAAAAGGTTACAGTCATCCATGGTGTTAATAATTCTGTATGTCTTTAGGTCATCTGCGTATAAAAGAAATCTAGAGTGCAAGAAACATTTGTCTATGTCATTAATGAACAGTATGAAAAGTAGTGGCCCAATAATCGATCCCTGTGGCACACCTGAAGTGACCTGTATATTTCCGGACTGATGCCCATTCACAACGACTTTTTGCACTCGGTTGGATATATAAGAGGAAAACCAGCGCAGCAAATTTCCCTTGATACCATTGAATGCTAATTTATTTAGAAGTAGCTCATGATCCACTTTGTCGAAAGCTTTTCGAAAGTCAGTGTATATAGCATCTGTTTGGGCTCCTCTATCCATATTTTCAAATATGGTGTTCGTAAAACATAGGAGGTTACTGTTTGTCGATCGGCGCTTAACGAAACCATGTTGCTGAGGTAGAATGATGGTATGTAACATAGGGTATACTTCATCATGAACAAGACTTTCGAGAAGCTTTGACGCTGCATTTAAGATGGATATAGGACGATAATTTTCAACGTCATTTTTAGAGCCACTTTTAAATACCGGTGTAATGTTAGCGGTCTTCCAAGCAACTGGAAATGCTCCCTCTTCAAGACATTTGTTATAAATAATGTACAGGGGGTAGTATATTGTGTCTGCTGTGGATTTGAAAAATAACGGAGGTATACCATCTGGGCCAGGCCCTTTAGTTGGATCGAGCAGTTTGAGCGCTTTACGGACTTTACTAGAGCTGATAGAAATAGTGGAAAGGAGAACATTATTAAAAGAGTCTTCAACGGGTGGAGTCCAGGTGTCACTTAGCGTCGAGGGTTCGTAAACCGAACTAAAAAAGTGCGAGAACATGTTACAGACTTCCTTTGGATCACTTGAAGTTTGAGTCTTGTACTTCATAGTACACGGAACCCCCGGCTTAGGTTTTCTGTTAGCTAAGTAGGTCCAGAAGTATTTAATGTTACTTGGGATACTATCTTCCACACTATTCACATATTTAGTGAATGTTTTTTGACATTCGGATTTGAATTTAGTTCTGAGTAGAGAAAATGATTCATAATCAGATTGGTTTTCAAATTTTTTCCATCGGACCCAGGCCTTGTTTTTTTTATTAAATATGTGTATTAGTGGCCGTGAAAACCATATTGGGAATTTGGAAGATTTATTTGATGTAATAGGCGTGTGTTTTCTGATGATGTTATAGGTATTTGAGTAGAATACATTGAGGGCCAGTTCAGATGGAAGGGGATTCAGTAGTGCATCCCATTCAGTCTCTTTGATGTCTTTGTTAATCAGCTCGTAATTGGCACGGTAGTAGTTTAACCTAGGTACGGGTTTCTTTTTGGTCTTAGGAGAGTCAGTAGAGAGTGGAGACACGATCAACAGAGGGGGGTGGTGACCACCGGGTTTCAATAGAGGTAGTGTGGACTCTTGAACCTGACACCCAACGTTAGAGAGAATCAAATCTAGTATTCGTCCTTGGTGGTGCGCATTTGCGATGTTATTGTATTGAGACAGGGTGGTCAATGTCATGAAATTCCTTAGGCTGTCGCATAATTGGGTTGCGCTATTACAATGCATACCGTTACCGGATTGGCTAAACTGCCATGTTGTATGAGGTAAGTTGTAATCCCCCGCTATTAAGAGAATAATTAGAGAATTAATAAGAGATTAATAAGAGATAAATTTTACCACTTTGGAAGTGTCTCTCGGGCAAACTATTCAGTTTAGAAAAAAATGATATTAGGAACCTCAATATCATTTTTGAAGACCTATCCATAGATTCCCCACATGTATGGGTACGATGAAAAAAAAATATGAGTTTCAGTTCTATGTATGGCGACCACCAAAATAATTGTTCTTTTTCTATTTTTGTGTAAAAATCTTAATGCGGTTCACAGAATACATCTACTTACCAAGTTTCAGTAGTACAGCTCTTATAGTTTTGGAAAAAAGTGGCTGTGACATACGGACGGACAGACAGATAGACATGACGAATCTATAAGGGTTCCGTTTTTTGCCATTTGGCTACGGAACCCTAAAAATGGAACTATGCTTTGAAAGGGAAGGGAGTTAAAAAAATTAATAATCCCGTATCAGGATTATAAAAGTTTTTAAAGTAGGTATCTTGCTAACAAAACGCTGATATTTCTAAGTTTTTGAACCTTAAATAATAAAAACAGTTCTTACATTTATTTTCCCTAATGTTACGATACCCAGAAAATACAAATACGCGTTTGATTTTGTAAACGTAGTTTGTTATATTCTGTTTGCTCTCTGTGTATTAGCACACTACTAGAACATTTTTTTTAGGCCTTCAGCTGTTATCTCACTACAATATATAATACACCCTGCGCTGACTACATTTATTTTGTCAATGATGATGAGAACAAAAATGATATGAGAAGGAAAGTCTCACGAGCTTTTGACCGATTGCATAATTTTCTAAGCGAAGAATTCTGGAGGAATTTCTTGTATTGGGCTGTCACTCAAAAGTTTCCTCCTGGTGCCATTCATTGTCTTTGGTATATTTTAATTATAGAAAATTATAAGCAAATGTATTTCGTTATATTCTCTTTGATAATAACTTGCATTACTGGCAACACCAACCTAAAACGTAGTGTTTTTATCCTCTTTGCACCAACCAGTACTCGGAGATTTTTCGATATGAGTGGCGACTTTTTGTTGTCAAATATTTTAATTTAAAATTAATTAATTCATAAATAAAAAGCGTATGTATTATAATGAAACCTTATAACTGGTGTCTACAAGTTTAGTTGTTGTGATTGAACATTTGTGTCTATTACTTTTTTTTACGATATTGTTTTGTAGCTTCATTGTTTGGAATACTTCGATACTCCCGTGGACAAGAAAAGAAGGTCTAGGTTCGAAGACTTCACGTGATGTCATGACTACGGTGAGTTTATCTCAATAGTTCAACATACATCTGTCTGGGGTCATTGTTCCAATCGCCTGGGCGCTTGTCAATTGGTTTTAATAATTAGCGGTGAGTCCGAGGGGCAAGACGCGTCTCGCCTGCCTCCGATCATATGGAACACTGCCAAGTCGGTCGAATCGCGTAACCACTGTTCATTCAGTAGAAATAACTATTTTCAGTTTATTATTTACGTGTGCAGTGCCAGTTTTAGTGTCAAATTCCGTGTGATCAAATAATTTGGTGGGATTTTCTAGTGACTGGTTTATTATTCTATGTTTTATGATCTTCATAATCGTTTCTGATGACATTTTTTTATGAATGACACTATTAATCAGCAATATAACAGTAAGTATTCTTAGTCATTCTCATTAACCACTTCAGAATGTTTTTGTTTTATAAACAAAGACTTTGTTATTTCACACAATTGTGTGGGCAAATAATGGTTTAAGATCAAGTTTATTCTCATCAGTTATTACTGAAATAAAACCTAAGAATTCACTGACCAAATTCTGTGCATTCTGTCCAACAATAAGGTACAATGATTGCTGCCTCTTATACTTGAGTCTACAGCTATAATTATGAATTATAAATTGTGTTAGATACTTAACGTAAACAAACACAAATTAGAGACAGAACTAAGAAGTTTAATTTGCCTATGAAACTAAATATCATGTTGTATATGACTATGCAAAACAAAAGAAACTTCCCAAAGAAGTCTAACCCAATTCTTATTTTTTTAATTGGTCATAATGCTGTTGCTTGCATTCCTAACATTAAATAGTGTGCCTACTGCCTGTAAGCTTATCTTGTACAACTGTTTGTTTTCTTGTAACTGTTTATTTGGAATATAGGTTTAGGACATGTTTGAGTACATTACTTTTACATAGCTATCCAAACAAGAAACTTTACATATAATAAGGAATAAATTTTGATACAAATGATAGTATTACAGGTAGTAAGTATGTGTTTCTTTAAAAAAAAACTTCTATGCTTGAGAAATTAATATCTGTCTTGCTGGGTACTCTACAAACATATAAAACACAACAATGACAAGTTGTTTTCATCATATTTTGTTCTTTCTTAACCTTTCAAAATGACTTACTACAAAATTAACTCCATTCAGTTCGTAATTTTGAAGGTAATACCCATGGTGGGCATGCAGCTTGTTGATAATTGACCAATTGTTGAAATGGTTTAATTTCTGACCATCTCCCTACTTCAGAGGACACAATAAGATGTTGGGTCTGGTTATTTTCATAGGACTACAGATGTTAAGTGATATCACAGGCTTACATGATGGCTTGAACGCCTCTGACACTGGGGTAACCATGGCACAAACAATATAAATATGAAATGAATACACAAAGAATTAATTGTTTGTGTAAAAAGGTTTCTTAGGTTGATAACAACCTAAGAAAAGAAAATCAATGTATTCTATATTTCAAATGTGGTTGATTTCGTTTAGCTTTTATAACAATTCTATTTACATATTGGTATGTAATTTTGTAACATATATCATTGAATATACACGTGGTATAAATAATTTAAAATAAGTTAACTCTTAATAAATACTGTTAAATAAAGAGTAGTAAATCACAAATAATTTCTCAATTAATTAGTAGTAGTGAAATTTTGAGTCAACATCCTTATAGTATCTTGTAAATATGGATAAACCCAAAAAACCCAGCAGAAGGAAATATGTTTTTCTTTAATGAGTAAGCAACATGTTATTACAGGCTATTATTTAATGTGTCTTGTATGTTTGTTTGTATGGTTCAAATCATGGCAGCAAATCTTTATCCAATTCCTGTGACTCAATTGACTTGAGAATTTGCATGTCTTATAGCTACAAAGTTCTTGAATATCAAGATATATTTTGTAAAAGCTTGTTTTCAAAAGTAATTTCCAGATAAAACTATTCACAGAAATAGTATTTGTTTTTCTTATTACTGGGTCATGCTTCTGTTAACCATCTCTAGAGCTCCCCTAACACCTTAGGCAGTGGCGTAAGAAGTGGAAAATCAAGGTGGACCTCACGATAAGTGACGCCTCACAGTTTTCGCGGGTAAATCTCTCTACATTAATCAAATCAGGCCAAATGTTCGGCGATTCCATCCCTTGGGAGGGAGAGAAGGCAAATACTAGGCTGTGATCCATTCAGCCGGCATCTGCGTGTCGTGCGTATCGCGCCTCACTTGCTCTTAATTGACTTTACTCTCTCCCGAATGCGTGCAGTAAAATGTACATTGACAACAATTTGAGAATTAACACGACGTGCATTCAGCCCATTATGACCTACGCGAGTCAATTCCTCACGCCGCCTTGCCGCCGCTACTGGTTACTATACTAAACGCACTCTAAACAGTTCAAATTTCGTTTCTAGTCAGTTTTTAATTTGAAGCAAGCGTCTTAAGTTTCAGCACCATACTAAGTAAGTAAGTAAGCATTTATTTGCATAAACATGTGTACACATACAAAAAATATTGCATGCAAGATGTAGTAGACATTATTATGTTCAGACATGTTTGCTATACAATAGCGTGCAAATGTGTTGTAATAATATTAAAGGTTTTCAATTTAAGAATTATTATTTGGAAAATCTAAAAATTACATTACACAAAAAATCTATTCAATAATAAATATATCATAAAATTAAAAATAATATGTCACAAATAAAATACCAGTAAAATAAATGTCAAAAAATTATAAAAAGTTGATTAAATGTCAGGTTAGAACTTATCAACTAGAAAATCTGATGTATTATAGTAGGCTTTTTCAACTTTAACCCTATTAGTTCGTTTAACTCTATTAGTTCGCACGATCGGACGTACGCTATAACAATTTTACATTATAAAACACAAAATGTCGCAAAAGTCACTCGAAAATATAATACGTGAGTTGCATAAAACGGTATCCGCGCTTGTGGTTAAAGTTAGTGCACTTGAAGATAAAATAAGTGAACAAAATACGTTAATTATACAATTATCATCGGTTCCATCCAATACTTCGATTCAACCAATTATAGCAACTACCCCCGCAAACTCAAATTCGCATCAATCCGACACTGATCCGATGCAGCGCTTGACTCGCCAAGCTCGCTTAAAAGCCGTAGAAGCTATAGGCGCCAAGGCAGCGAAGAAACAAAAGTCGGTAAGCAATGTTTGCGCTGGAAGATCGTCCGCACCTAGCGATGATATACCGATAACCCGCAACGAACCAACTCTAATACGTGGGGCCACGCAAACTGAGGCGAACACTGCCGCCATCACAAATTTACCGGATGATACGGCTTCTAACAATGGAGTAATTCGTGAAGAGTTGAAGGTTGTTAATGATGACATCATGACCAAAATTCGTCGCCCCCGTCGCTCAATAATAAGAGCGACTGGTGAAGCGGACTCTGAATTACTGACGGTTGAACAAACTAAATATGTTCATGCCTGGAACTTTCATGAGGACGTGACAGAGGCGAACATACTAACCTACCTCAAAAGGAAAAAACCCGATGTAGACTTTCAAATAAAAAAACCTGATCCAATCCACGACAGTCACAACTGTTTTGTCATAGGAACCACAGCAAACCACTTTGAATTTCTTATGTCACCGGACAACTGGCCAACAGGAACAGCACTACAACAGTGGTATACAACTAAAAATCGACGAAACAGGAAAAATAGCCATACTTTTCGATCTCATACACAAGCGTAAACCGAAAAGTATTAACATTAACATTTTTTACCAAAACGTAAGGGGATTAAAAAGTAAAACCTCAGAAGTTAAAACATTACTCAACGACTTTCGTGGCCACACACTGGCATTAACAGAAACACGACTAGATGACAGCGTTTATGATTCCGAGTTATTTCCTCGAGATTATACGGTTATTCGGCGTGACCGAGTTGGAGGCGGCGGAGGTGGAGTATTGCTAGCCGTGCGACAACCTTACCATCTACGGCAAATTCAGTGTGAGTGCTCACCAGACGATGAAATAGTCGCCGGACAAATTACAACGGGCAAATATCGCTTTATCTGTTGCGTAACCTACCTGCCGCCAAGAATACCCGATATAAGATATTATTCGATTTTCAACTGCATAGAAACACTTATAACTCAATTTAAAATACCTGTTATAGTGATTGGCGACTTTAATTTATATTCAGCATCTCAATCTGTACGAGAAAGCTATAAACTGTTATTATCAATGTGTGATTTAGCGCAACATAATACTGTTCTCAATGGTCTTGACCGTGTACTTGACTTAGTCATTAGCCGAAGGGATTTAATGCCCCCTTCTGTGTTGGAGTCTGAGGTGAGTCTCGTTGAGTCCGAAGTTCACCACGTACCATTAGATATAGTTATAACTTTAAATAGGTTTTACTTGCATAATGATCGGGATGCTAGCAGGCACGAATGCACTTCAAAGACCCGTAACTTTAAGAAAGTAAATTATTATAATTTATATTCTCGTTTGTTATATACCGACTGGTCCCCGGTATTGAGCTCATTGGGTACCGAGGAGGCGGTAACTAATCTTTATAACATCTTAAATAAATTATTTGACGAATTAGTTCCAAACAATATAAAACGAAACATACGTGGTCATTATCCAGATTGGTATAACTCACAAACTATAAAATGTTTACATTTAAAATCTTATTATCACACACTCTATAAAAAAACAAACAACCAACTATATTACGCGTTCTTTACCTACTTTCGCAAAAAATTTAAATCGTTACTCGCGACAGCTTTCACAACTCACTATAAAAATATTGAAAATAATATATTGCAAGATCCCGGTAGTTTTTGGCACTATATTAAACAAAACAGGAAATCGAATGAACCCTCAACATTTGGAATGTCTAATCCACAGCAAGTAGCAGATGCATTCGCATCGTTCTTTAAAAGTGTTTATTTATCGAATGCGCCGACATTAGATCCGCTCGCAGCGCTGGCCGCCGCCTCAATGTCGCCCCCACCCAGCCTCGCACCGGACATTCACGTTATTGTGGACAGTGTGCAAAAGAACGATATACGCATCGCCCTAAAAAAACTTAAAGCAAAATTCACTCAAGGGCCTGATGGTGTACCACAAATAATTGTCCGAGACTGTTATGAAATCTTTGTTGAGCCTCTATGGCACATATTTAAATTATCTCTCCAACAACAAATTTATCCGCTCGTATGGAAAACTACCAAAGTTATACCCATACACAAGGCAGGATCTAAGTCTGAAATTCAAAATTACAGGGCCGTGGCAGTTCTGTCAGTATTTGGTAAGGTTATGGAGTCCACTTTATATACACTAATATATAAACAATTAAATGGTTGGTTTTGTGATGAACAACATGGGTTTTTACCTGGGCGTTCCACAACTAGCAATCTTATTAATATTTCAACGCTCATTTCGAACGGAATTGATGCTAAAAGGCAGGTCGACGTGGCTTATTTTGATTTCCAAAAGGCGTTTGATCAGATCCAAAATGATGTCCTACTTTACAAACTAGCAAATATAGGCTTTTCAAAAAATCTTGTTCACTTTCTTTCAAATTACCTAAGAAATCGTAAACAGTATGTTCTATACCAAAACTGCAAATCTGAAGAATATACTGTTAATTCAGGTATTGGGCAAGGTAGTTGTCTGGGCCCATTACTTTTCTTAATATTAATAAACGACTTACCATCTAATATAAAATATAGCACATGTCTAATGTTTGCAGATGATGTCAAATTGGCACTGCCAATTGATACACCATCCGATTGCGACCTATTACAAAGTGACATCGACAGTGTAATTGAGTGGAGCTATCAGAATAGTTTATGTCTCAATTCAAACAAATGTGTGATTGTGTCTTATAGTCGCGCACGTTCCCCAATACACAAAAACTATACACTACACAATACGATTGTGAAAAGAGCGGACACCGTAAAAGATTTGGGCACATGGTTTGATAGCCAATTAACTTACCATGATAATATTTGCAAACTCTGTGATAAATCGCGGAAAAGCCTAGGATTTGTTCTGAGACAGTCTAGAAGCTTTTGTAATCGTAAAACTTTGTGTACCTTATATAACGCGTACGTTCGTACCACACTCGAGACTAATTCAGTGATATGGAATCCCCATCAAGTTCAGTACATACAAAAAGTCGAAAAAATACAGAAATCATTTGTACGCTATTTGTTCAAAAGATTATATTATTATTATCCGTATTTATATCCAACACTTTATATCGTGGGTATGGTGGACTATCGTATGTTAGCAGTACGACGTAACATTGCATTAGTCACGTATTTCTTCAGGTTAATGCGTGGTTACACATATAACTCTTTACTATTGGCACTATTACAGTTCCGTGTGCCGCGACACAGGACATACTTTGTCCAGGCGCGACGTCAACATAACCTATTGGCGGTGCCGGCCGCTCGAACAAATCTAGCCCGAAATGCACCTCTGTCCCGCGCAGTTCGCTATATCAATGATATCGAGAATGACTCAACAATAGATATATTCTCATGCACGGAAAATGCATTCCTAACCGTTGCAGGACGTCACATTGAGGCATTGACTATTGAGAGCAGTATACAGTAACTTCTTATTACAATTTTATCTTTTTCTAATATTATGCAGTAGATACATAATATTAGAAAACTTTTCACTTTATTTTTTTTTTAACATGGTTAATTAATTAGCTTATTATAGTATAGTATAGTACCTATAGATTATGTATATAAATTATTATGATTGTATCACTTATTGTGCTTGGAATTATCTGTTAGCAATAAGATATCTGTAATAAATAAATAAATAAATAAATAAATAACTAAATGTGATTTAACTTTTCTTTTAAATATAGTGATTGGGAGGTCTTTCCAATCTTTTGGTATTTTATTAAATATGACTGGAGCCATGCAAAGAACACTTTTGCGCATAAGTGCAGACCTAGCCGGGTTCAAACATAACTTACTGATATCACGTCTATTTCGGGGAACTACATCTGCCACTCGTGGAAATACCATCAAAGTACCTTGGCGATCGCGGCATTCAAGTACACTTCGAAAGTCCTCCGTCCGTCTGCAAAGTTTTCGGGACGCCGCGCCGGTCCTTAAAGTTAACGTTTTCGGTACTTACGGGATCTCTCCCAGTAAGCACCGAAAACTTTGTAGACGGACAATAAGATCACGGCTTACTTAGTGCGTAAGTCAAGGTTTTAGAAACCCCCTTGACACTACACAGACCGTCTTAATTCCAAGAGTGCACCGCGTTTGCGCCACGACCACCGTTCTGCCGTGCTAAGTAGCCGTTATAAATGAAAATTTGTCATTGTAAATGCTACTCTACAAGACCGTAATAAGGTGACATTTAACTTAATATCTCATTGGCCTGTTACGGCAATCTAAAGATTGTACGGCAGCGTTGCCCTCCATTACTCTTTAATTTATTGGTTTACGTAATCGTTATCCTATATAGTGGCGGAGTTGCTATAGCCCATTATGCCCATATGCCTTAACAACATAATGATTACCGCCGGGATCGACAGCCAAAAGCACGGGGATGTTCAGAAATTAAACCTCGTTTTGCTGTGACCTATCTATATAATGACTGCGATCCTTGGCGCTTAACCTCTATGTCTGAGGAACTGACAATGATTTTCATGCATCGTGGGTGTCAAGTACAGTTATAGATGAGTAACTCTAAAACTGGGTTAGTTGGTAATTAGCATGTCACGTATTTGGAGCTCGAGCATTGTTGCGCAAACTTGGCGTCGCTAACATCAATATGTCCGCCTTCACTGAATGTCACCAATGTCAAGTTACTTATTCTTCAATTTCTCCATCACGTACCTAGTTTGTATATAAAAAGCGATAGCTGGATGCTCTAACCGGTCCTTATGCGATCGGCGAGGTTAAGCAACTAAGCTCGCGGTCAGTCCAAAAATGGGTGATCCCAAAGTGCTTAAATTTTTAAGCGTCTCCATCGTTCGGAGGGCACTTTCAGTTGACAGAACAGACAGAAACAGTCAGTTTAGTAAATACAACTACCTCTAATAAACTAGTCAATCGCATTTTGGATACCATTGCATTTAATGGTCTATGCCAATGTAATAACGTCACCAATGCAAACAGTCGAATGATGGATTTAGTATTTTGTAATTCTCCTTCACACACAAATGTGCGTGGAGCGCAAACGAGTATTGAACCAAAAGATTTTCACCATCCTAGTATTGAGATAAATTTAAAAAAAAAACAAATAATGGACCCCTGAAAACGAAAGGACACCTTAAATACAATTTTTTTATGGCCGACTATTGTTTAATAAATGAAGAACTTGCAAAAATCGATTGGAATAACGTATAGAAGGATGTAGATCACGTTGATGACATGCTTGACATTTTTTACGACATTTTAAATCCAATCATCTTCAAATATACACCTATGCGCAACAGTTGCAATGAAAAGTATCCAATGTGGTTCAGTTCGTCATTACTCAAAGCACTTCAAGAAAAAAAAAAATATCACTCAAAATATAAAAAATATGGCAACCCGGTTGATAAATCAACATTTAATGTCCTAAGGACAAGATGTGACGAAATGATAAAATATTGTTACAATAACTTTAAACAAAAAGCAGGCGAAAATCTTCGTAAGTGTCCTAAATATTTCTGGAAATACTTAAAATCCCAAAAAACATGCAGTTCAACTATTCCGAGTGAAATGCGTTTAGATGACACATTTGTTAAGGGCGGCAAGGAAATCTTTTTGCAAGGAATTTTCAGTCCATTTATAATTCACATGTTTTAACACCAGCTCTAAATAATTCAAGATTAAATAATGTTGAACATTTTGCCATTCATAATTGCATAATATCTGACGAGATGGTTCTTAGAACTCTAAAAGATCTAGACAGTGAAAAGGGAGCAGGACCTGACGGACTCCCACCGATTCTGCTTAAAACTTGTGCTGATCTGTTACACATTCCTCTTGCAATAATTTTCCGTAAATCTATGAAATCGGGTGTTTTCCCTTCAGCATGGAAATTGGCTCATATAACACCCATATTCAAATCGGGCGAACCAGATGTTATCTCTAACTATCGACCTATTTCTATTCTATCTACCCCTGGGAAGGTTTTCGAGTCATTGGTCCAAAGGAAAATTCTCTCGCATATTGTCACCAAGATTAATAATAATCAACATGGCTTCTTGCCACATAAATCTACTACCACCAACTTAATAGAATTTGTAACGGATATTTCTGAAGCTTTGGACGACAATAAAGAAGTCCATGCTATTTATACGGACTTCCGGAAGGCGTTTGATTTGGTAAATCACTCGATACTTCTTGAAAAGCTCTCCTCAATGGGCATTCATGGTTCCTTACTGAGGTGGTGCCAGTCATATCTTTTAAATCGTTCACAACTAGTATCAGTTTGCGGATATAAATCTTACTAGTTTTTAGCTCCAACAGGTGTACCGCAAGGATCACATTTGGGTCCCCTTTTCATTTTAATTTTCATTAACGACCTTGCCCATACCATTACAAGTAATTTTAAAATGTACGCAGATGATTTAAAGATCTACAGAAGTATATTAAGTGCCAATGATATGCAATGCTTACAAGCTGACATTAAAAAGTAGAGAACTGGTGCGTGTCAAATTGCATGACTTTAAATCCGGACAAATGCTTTTATATAAAATTTTCACGAAAAAAGAAATCTTTTGCTGGTGTCTATAAAATAGCAGATAAAATTATAAAAGAAGTTTCTGTCATTCGTGACTTAGGGGTGTTATTAGATTCCGCTTTGACTTTTAGATTTCATATAGACGAAATAACAAAAAAAGCATCAAAACTTTCAGGGTTTATTGGACGTCAGTTGAGAATTTTTCAGAATCCGACACTAACAATTGTCATTTTCAACACCATAGTACGCAGTTTACTCGAATATTGCTGCAATGTTTGGAGCCCGGGATATCAGGTCCATTCAGACCGAATCGAACAAATCCAAAAGAGGTTTATGTATCATATAGCATACACTGATCACAAGTGCCGCACTCTACCATCGTATCAAGATAGGCTAAAGTACTACAAAGTTACTTCCCTACACTCGCGCAGGAGAGCCTCTGATGTAACAATTATGTTTAAAGTCATTAATGGTTTAATTGACACCCCAAGCATTCTTGAACGCATATGTTTTTCGATTCCTCGTCAGGGGAGCAGGTTGTGCAACAGAAAAACATTCTGCTTACCACTTTCCAGAACCAATATTGGTACACATTCACCCATATACCGCATGGCCAAAATTTGTAATGCACTGCAAAATGAATTTGACATATTTAATTGTTCTATCGCCTCACTAAAGAAAAAAATTTAGATAAACTATAAAACACTAAGTAAATAAAAGTCAATTAGTAATTTATTTAAATTATTTCGTATAAGTATTTAAAGTATTTTTAATTTAGAATTTAGTTTAAGTTTTGTTTAGGTATGTTAATTTATATTATGCATGCTGTGTCTGCATCTAGAAGGGTATAGACTCTTGCTGTATCTCTAAATACTGTTTGTTTTATACTTTTATATGTAACATGTCTGTATCCAGTTTTGTAGACCAATAAACGAAAAAAAAAAAAAAAAAAAAAAATATCACCCCATCACATCCCGTGGGGGGCATAGAAGTCAACCCGAGGGAATATCTATCAGAATTCAGCAGGAACTTCTGAGTACTATGACTATCTTACTGCGATCGCCGACCCGTCTACCAAGCGTCGCGATTATGGCATATATCCAAAATAGTTGGGAGAGCCGTGTCCAGCTGTGGACTTCTTTCATCTGTAATGATGAAATAAGTAGTCTATTTGAAATTACGTGATAGCCTTATAGTTGAAACGTTGTTGGACTGAGTGCAGCACTGGCTTTACACGTTAATTATTTCATACTTAAAATGGTGAAGGTAATCATCGTGAAGAGACCTGCATTCTGAGCGTTTTCCAAAACGATTCTTTATGGCATGTGATGACTGTTCAGCGCCAGCACATCAAGCTACCCCAATCTGTCAATTATCCCCAATCGAAAGTGAATCTTATGCGTGAGTGATAAAGTAAAATTTATAAAATATATTTGACAGATTGGGGTAGCTGGATGTTCTGGCGTCTGTACTTAGGATATACCACTAGCTGTTCGAGCATCATTATTTTAATATTACGATGCGTTTTATTACGTCCATAAATAAACCTTATGTTAATTGTATAAAAGCTGACTTTTCATTGCTTGAGTATTCGCAATCCACTATGTGAGTGCCTGAGCTCTCTGACCTTGTTTTATACGAAAAATACTTTGAACTATTATTATTAAATAGGTGCCTACATTAATTTATTCATGGTGAGATAAGGAAAAATATATTTAAATAATTACCTACCTACTAATGTGCCAAGGACGTTTTTTTTCTTTTTTTTAATTAACTGACTTTAAAAAAGAAAGATGGTTCTCAATTAGTTACGATCTTTTTAGGGTTTCGTAGCTAAATGGCAAAAAACGGAACCCTTATAGATTCGTCATGTCTGTCTGTCTGCCCGTCCGTATGTCACAGCCACTTTTTTCCGAAACTATAAGAGCTGTACTGTTGAAATTTGGTAAACCGCATTAAGATTTTCACACAAAAATAGAAAAAGAATAATAATTTTGGGGGGTCCCCATGCATAGAACTGAAACTCTATTTTTTTTCATCGTACCCATACATGTGGTGTCTATGGATAGGTCTTCTAAAATGATATTGAGGTTTCTAATATTATTTTTTTCTAAACCGAATAGTTTGCGCGAGAGACACTTCCAAAGTGCTAAAATGAGTGTCCCCCCCCCCTGTAACTTCTAAAATAAGAGAATGATAAACCTAAAAAAAATATATGATTTACATTACCATGCAAACTAACAACGAAAATTGGTTTGAACGAGATCTAGCAAGTAGGTACGTTTTTTTTAATACGTCATAAATCGTAAACCGCAATTTGCTTTCATTTAATCAACTGAAATACTTGCTGCTACGGAACCCTTCATGCGCGAGTCCGACTCGCACTTGGCCGGTTTTGTGTTACCGCTATGACTAAGTAGGAGCAGTGTAGTTGGCTTGTGGTAGGTTCGTTGTTAGTGTAATTATCATCATCATACGTGTGGCGCAGTGGTTAAAGTGGTTGCCTTTGTGTTCAAGGTTCAATCTCCTCACAGGGCAACTGTTTATGTGACACATGTATATTTTTTTGGAGTATGGGTGTGCTTTTAATCCGTGAATTGTCACTTACAATTTCTATCACTTAGTATTTGGTCTTGACGGGCCGATTGGCGTGGTTATGATACTCGCTTTTCACGTCGCAGCTCGTGGGTGCGATTCCCACGCAGGGCAGATATTTGTGTGCATGAACATGTCTGTTTGACCTGAGTTTGGGTGTAATTATCTATTTATAAAAGTAAAAATAATATAATAATATGTAGTATATCAGTTATCTGGTTTCCATCGTACAAGCTCTGCTTAGTTTGGAAGCTGATGGCCGTGTGTAAATAATGTCCCAGGATATTATTATTATATAAAAAACATGCGCTCCCTATAAATATAGTGTCAATAAAAAGATAAAAAAATTTCAGAATGTTACTATAGAGATTCCACTTATACTTATTTTATTCAATAAGGCGAACTTTTTAATAAATCGTGTATCACGGGGGAGTTTAAAACTTACACTATTTACGGGCACGAAACACACCTAGACAATTTTTTTTAAAGGCAATGCGTGCCTTACGAAATTTAGTCCCTGTGTCGCGTCGCGGGGTACTTTACAAACATACGAGTATAATAAACGGACACAAATTACATCCAGACTCAAAACAACTATTTATAGGTCACTCAAATAGTGGTCCGGCGCGGGACCCGAACCCTCGACACGAAGCGGCGAGGCGACTGTCTTTTTTTTTTTTTTATAATATCTGGGGACAATGTCACACAGATCATCCTAGCCCCAAACTAAGCAAAGCTTGCCGCTGCGCCACACGTGCAGTCAATTATAAATCCGTATAAAGTAGTCCAGTGTGGGTTTGGAGCCCAAAACATGTAGGCACCGAGGTAGTAGCGAGGCGACTACCGACGGTTGGACTTTGACTTCTTTATTACAGTAATACCTCGCTTTACGCGACTCCGTTATACGCGGTTTAAAAATAACGCGAATTTCGAATTGTAAAATTAATTGTTGGGTGTTATGAATGTGTTTTTAAAGAACGTAAAAACAACGCTACCCTTAAGACAATAGATGTATTTTTCCGTAAACGGTAATTTAATATTATGTAGGTACTGCATAAAGTGTTCTTAGAATTAAACATTCGTATTTTATTTATTAAATTTTATCTATGTTTCATCATAAACCTCGATATACGCGAATTTCAGTTAACACGATCTTTTCCGGAACGTATACGTCGCGTAAAGCCTCTTTCGCGTAAAGTCTTATTCTTTATTATCGTATAGTTACGAGTCGGCGAGGTTGTACTTAGGGCATATAAATAAACACAGTAGGTAAGTGCGTAGTAGAGGTACTTATTATAAACAAGTTTAATTACAATTATATTTGTATAAAATTCCCATTCTAATGAAGATTATCATAATTTACTGGTTTATACTAGTGAGTCAGCGAACTTCGCATAACTGCTAGTAGGTATCGATAAAAAAATACGTAGGAAATACCGGCGAAGACAATTACTTAAATGTTTTTGGAACGAAGTTCCTTATCGCGCGCTGCGAAAGGGGGCTAGACGGAAAAAATTAAGACAAAAAGTTGTAACGACACTTTTTGCTTTCTTTTTATTATTAAAATTAAGCGTACTGATTACGTTTATATTACATTATATATGTTAAAATACGAAAAAAAAGAGTGTGTGTACTTATGTACACGCGTTAGAAGTTATACTTCTTTGGTGTATGGAAAAAAAACACCAAAATAATATTTATTTATTCACACTGTTTAATTGCACCCTTACGAAACACGTGTTCTACATATAAAAATACTAGAATATACAACTTGAACATAGTTATCAATTTTCATACGACCTAGAACTAACTTCATGCTGTTAAATTTAGGTGTCGGTGTGCGCGCGCATCGTACCACCTAGAACTAACTTCATGCTGTTAAATTTAGGTGTCGGTGTGCGCGCGCATCGTAAAAATTCACTCTCATCATTTTTCTCCATCGCGTCAAAAGAAGTATAACTTCAAAGAAATATTATTCAGACTTAAAAATTATAAAATTTTATTACAATTCCTTCACTAATCAATTGAAAGGAACTTCGTTCCATCCCTTGACACCTCTCAAGTTTTGTTTTTGTAATTTTAATGTATAGTTTTATCGATATCCTAATGATTCCTAATGATTTTCAAAGTAAATGTATGAATAAATACAAATAACTTGGGACAACGAACACACTGCCATCTGATCCTAAACTAAACAGATATATATCATAAACGTAAGTACATTATATATTTCTAAATCACATCATCAGCCTGTTATCGTACACTGCTGGACATAGGCCTCCCTAGAAGTTTCTATAACGTACCCATTTGGAGGGGTTTGCCTTAGTCACCGTGCTAGGCATGCGAGTTGGCGACCGCAGTTATGTGGAAGCTAGTACGCAGGTGGCACTGCTGCCCGACTACCGCATCAAGCTCAAAAAATGACTATACTTCCATACAACTTTTCATCAGTCAACCATTTTACTGTTATAAGTAGTTTCAGTAGTTTTGGCGTGAAAGCGCCAAGAGTTATTTTCGCATATATAATATTGGTAAGGATTGGTAAACATTCTTTCATAATCAGTCCACAATTTAATCTATACATATAATAAAATCGTAGGAAAGTCATAACTTTACATGGAATATTTTTTTAAAAGGATACTTGGGGCGTAATCTGCTATCGATATCAAAGCCAAAGATATAGTTTTTAGAATTTTCGTCTGTGTGTCTGTTTGTCTGTATGTATGTCCAGGCTAAACTCAAAAAGTACAGCATGGAATTACTTAAAATTTTGCATGAATATTACTAAGAGGTCGGGTCAACATATAAGCTACATATTATTATGCTGTCACCTACGGGGGAGGAGCTATGATAATTTATTAAATTTTACGCGGGTAAAACCGCGGGGCACAGCTAGTGAATTATATAAAACTAGCTGTTCCCTGCGGTTTTAACCGCGTTAATCTTTATAAGTTATCACAGCTCCTCCCCCGTAGTTGATAGCGTGATAATATTTAGCCTATATGTTGACCCGACCTCTTAGTAATTTTCATGCAAAATTTGAAGTAAATCCATGCAGTACTTTTTGAGTTTAGCCTGGACATACATACAGACAAACAGATAAACAGACAAAAATTCTAAATACTGTATTTTTGGTTTCGATATCCATTGAAGATCACGACCCAAGTATCTTTTTTAAAAAATATTCCATGTACGGTTTTGACTTTCCTACGATTTTATTATATGTATAGATACTAGTTGACCCGGCAGACTTCCTACTGTCTCAATCGATAAATATGAACTTTATTTGAATAACAACAAAGTTCAAATTGACTCTTCATTTTATTTAGTAAACGTTTGTATGGGAAAAAGAAAAGTGCTGTTTTAGGGTTTTCCCGGCAATTATTCGAATTTTTCTCAACTTTTAAACCTTCCCTAGACCTCCACGAACATTTCAAGACCAAGATAAGATAAATCCGTTCAGCCGTTCTCGAGTTTTAGCGGGACTAACGAACAGCAATTGTATTTTATATATATATATATATATATATAAGATAGAAGATAAATAGATAATAATTTATTTCCTGAGCATGTGATAACAACATTTCTGCTTCCTCTACATATTCTCCTATTTGTGTAGGTAAGAAAGTGGCATTTAAATATTTACCGTGAGGCTGAAGGTCGATAAGAGATGCACCATAGTTAGTTTGTTGGGCTATTCGTTTCCGCATTTAACATCTTGGTTGGGCCATTGTAGGTGTCCGTATTTGGCTGGATACGATTTCCTCAATGGAGTTGTGTCCATCATTTGGAGGGATTTGCCCTAATCGCCACGCTTGGCAGATGGGTTGGCGTCACACAATCACAGTATGATGGTCGTAGTATACAGAGAGACGCTGCTGCTGCTTTCTCTGCGTGATATTCCCTCGGAACGACTTCTAAGCCCCAGACGGGTTGACATGGGTTGATGATATTCTTTGCCGTCAACCACACACCAACTAAAGTGTCCGATTACGTTTCTGAGAAAGGTCATAAATATAAATATTAAATTGGCGCGTTCCATCGTCGTAGGGAGCTATTTCCGAGAACACATTGTTCTACAAGTCTGCGACGCCTGGTGTGACGCTCACCGCTCTGCGTCTGTTATTTTACAGCAAGCTAGTCATTGTTCATATAATAAGTATATTAGACGCTTGCTAGAGAGGCAGCATGTTCAACCGCAGATTATGTGGCCATGTTATCAAATCCCAGAACGGACCAAAAAATTATATTGGCATTTTCATTTTCACGTGTGGCGCAGCGGTTACACCTCGTGTCCCGGGTTCGATTCCCGCGCAAGACAACTATTTATGTAATTTATAAATGCTTGTTCTGAGTCTGCATGTAATTTGTGTCAGTGAATTATGTTTGTAGAGTACCTCGCATCACATGGTTTAATTTCCCTAGTGAAAAAAATCTCTGTCCCCTTCCTGTACCTATCTTTTTCCGGTTGTGTCGGTAAGCCATCCCATCTAGTCATGCGAATGAGGAAATAAATAATGTAATTGTGTTTGCGCACACACTTGTGAACAATAATGTGACATGCGCAGAAGTCTAGTCTTTATTGAGACTGGCCGCCGTGGCCGAAATTCGACCAAGAAAACCTAAATTTGCTCAAAAGAGCAGGGCTTCTTTGAGCGGGTCAATAACTCTATCAATAACTCTCTTACTGAATGTAAAACCATTTTTTATATATTGTTTCAGGTGCTGAACTAGAGACTGATAACAAAACCCTTGACAAGACTGAGAGTGGAATGGTGACATAGTGACAATGTCTAAGGTGCTAAGTGCGTTAGGCGGCGCGCTGCCCGACGAGCGGCCTCTGCTGTCACTACAGATAGTAGATACAGTTGCCAAATGTCCTACAGGCTATTGGCCTGTGAGTAGGACCTACGACGAGGATGCTGACGCTGGTCTGCTGCGACAGAATGGCCTGTTCGGGAAGAAGCCCAGCCATTATATCTGTTTGTCGAAGTCAGAAGGTGAGTGAAAGTTTACTGTCAGGAAATGCGATGATCCTGGCTTGTTCTGGCTGAAATGCCTATTAGAAATGGAAGCCTTTTGCTATCTTTGTTGGCTATTAAATAAATACATTACTTATCTTACTTTGGCGTTACTTTGTGGAAATAAATATCAATATCAAAATACAAAGTTAATATGTAGTGTTAATTCCGCTAATTGTCAGTTTAACCATGCCGGGATGCAATATGCACTGGCCTCTTATCCGTAAAACATATGCACATGCAAGAACGACAGTATAATAATAATAATAATAAGTCCCCCAAAGCCCTACCTTACGTCCGTGCCGACCATCTGGCCACGTGGGGGACGGACACGCGTATAATTAAAACTTACGTAGCCAACAAGGCCAAGGCAATTGAGCAATAGGAGAATGGTACGTACAAGAAGTAGTGTACCCCAGGCGGGTACCAGAAATGGAGAATCCCGCCCCGAGACTAGCTCGGGCAGCCCTTCGTATTCTGGGGAGGGCAACGTATCGCATTCTCTAGCTTTATTACCTTTATCGATATCTCTACAAACGACTCCAGCTACCAATACGGACTTTGATTCGCTTAGTGATAGGAATTTCTCGTCGCCTATAAGCGATCTCCTTCTCTCATCTCGTAACTCTACCCCTACTATAATTCAAACGCGTTATAATCTTCGGTCAATGATATCAACACCATCACTCTCTTCGATAACATCGGAATCAGGGGCAGTAAGTGTTGTCCGAGAGGCATATGCTACTCACTCAGGACCCACTACATGCCCGAAAAGTGCGAGAAGAAAATGGACTGTCCAAATGAACACGTTCATATACCGCACATATCTCATTCTTACAAAACTTGAAACAAATACGCGAGGCTACACTGACCTACTACATCGCGCTTTTATTGAAAAATACCCTGATATGGATGTCTCAAAACAACGAGTAGGTGACCAGCGTAGGGCCATAATCAACAACAGATTGCTTTCTCTATCTGCACTAAACGAGATCAGGAATGAGGTAGGCGATTATATTCAACACCATGATATGCCACATCAGCCAATAACACAGCAGTTAGGAAGAATGAGTTGGTCTAATGACATGAACGAAACAATACTCCGCATCTATTTTGAAGTAAGTGAGCTTGAGACCAATCTAACAGCTCACCGAAAGAAGTTGCGAGATAAATTCATTGAAATATACCCACATCTATCTCATCTTTCCGAACAAAGAATATCTGATCAACGTAGAGTAATAGTAAATAATAAAATGATATCTACGGAAAGAATAAATCAGATAAAATCCGAAGTACAAATCGAAATTCACACGACTAATTATCACACACATAATCAGTATTTTACTCAGAATAATACATACACAGAAACTTCAAAAAACACACATAATGACTGTTCACAGCAAAATTCTGATAACCAACAAACGTTATTAAGTGATGAACAAGTGATGAATGTCTCATTACAAACTCGAAATAGCATTAGTCAGATAAGTATAGAAGACTTTCAAACCAGAGCCACAACCGTCCCCATAGCTTATAATAACATTTGTCAACAATTCAAAGACACTTTGGAATCGTTTAAAAATACTGACCCTGTATCAAGACCTTATTTACCTAAACAAAAATCCTCAAAAAAGTTTGCTAATCTTGTAGAATATATTGACAAACACATCATTCCAAAACATCTCACTGTAGATCAGGATTTCAATACTTTCCAGACTATAGTTTACTCAGCAGCCTATACAGCATGTCTGTGTAATGGAGCAAAATTAGGATCTGATAGTATACGTGCTAGAGAAAATTATAAAGCAAATTGGCAAATAAGACTTGAAAATAGAATCATTAAATACAGATCAGACATTGCACATCTACTTGAGTATAAACAAGGCAATAGAAGCAAAAGAATTACATCTTCAGTAGAATCAATAAAAAGTAGGTATCAGGTACATGCTCAATACGAAAAACAAAATACAGACATTGAACATTTCCTTGATACATTAAAACAAAAATTAAATGCAGCGGCCAAAAGACTCAAGAGATATATAACATGCACGGAACGAAAGTCTCAGAATATACAATTTTCAAATAACGAGAAACTCTTCTACCGAAACCTAAAGAAAAAAAATCACCCAAGTACACAAAACCAAGGATCAATACCTACCGACATTCTAAGACGATATTGGGCCAACATCTGGGAAAGCCCCGTACAACATAATATCGATGCTAGTTGGATTCAGGCTGTTAGTGAAACGACTTCAAACATACCTACAATGGAGTTTGAAATGATACCTGTCGAAACATTTATACAAGTTCTCAAACGTTCACACAACTGGAAATCACCTGGAACTGACAAAATACAAAACTATTGGTATAAAAAATTTACTTCTACTCACTCACACATACACAGACATCTTAACAAATTCATACTATCACCAGACACAATGCCAGATTATATTACACATGGAGTAACTTATATGTTACCAAAAGATAGTGACACTCAAAACCCAGCTAAGTACCGACCAATAACATGCCTACAAACAATTTACAAAATTCTAACAGCTTGTATAAGTGACATCACTTATACGCATTTGTCTAAAAATAATATTATTGCTGAAGAACAGAAGGGATGTAGGAAAAATAGTCAGGGCTGTAAGGAACAACTGACAATAGACGCGATTGTACTTAGTGAAGCGAAGAAGAAGAAACACAACATTTACACCATGTTTGTCGACTACCGCAAAGCTTACGATACTGTCCCCCATAGCTGGCTGTTAAAAGTGCTAGAACTTTATAAAGTAAATAAAAAAATCATATCATTTCTCACAAACTCTATGGAAAACTGGAAAACAGTACTTCAAATAATAAATAATTCTACAAACGATCCAATTACAACTGAACCGATTCGTATTTTAAGGGGAATATTTCAAGGTGATGCTTTTAGCCCACTTTTGTTTTGTTTAGCTCTTAACCCACTATCTAATCTCCTTAATAACAGTAGCCATGGATATAAAGTGACCAGTAGCGGCACAGAATTAAGTATTTCGCATTTATTCTATATGGACGATATTAAACTCTTCGCTAATAACAAAGACAATTTATTCCATCTAGCGGACATAACACAGCAATTCTCAAAAGATATCTGTATGGAGTTTGGGGTAGACAAATGTAAAATTTTGTCAGTCAAGAGAGGAAAAATATTAAAAAATAGTTACACTTTAGATACAGGAGAGGAAATAGAACCGATGAACGGCTATAGTACTTATAAATATCTAGGTTTTAAGCAATCCCAAACAATAAACCAAAAAGAAACAAAAGCAGAATTAATTAAAACATTTAAACACCGTCTACATACTATCTTAAAAACACATTTAAACTCTAAGAACACCATAAAAGCTATCAACACTTATGCTGTACCCATACTCACATATTCTTTTGGTATTATTAATTGGTCGCAGACAGATTTAATAAAACTACAACGAACAATTAGTACCCTAATGACAAAAAACCGGAAACATCATCCCAAATCGTCGATAGAAAGACTTGTTCTACCACGCCACGAAGGCGGACGAGGTTTAATCGATATAAAAACCTTACACAACAAGCAGATTACTACACTCAGGAACTATTTCCATACAAAATCAGTACATTCATCCCTCCACAATCAAGCATCAGCATTAGATATTAAACTCACCCCACTCAACCTTTGCAACACACAAATACAACCTAATGAGGAAATAATAGAAACACAACAGAGAATAGCAAGATGGGCCGAAAAGTCACTCCATGGAAGACACCGTTCTGATTTAAGCGAACGACATGTCGACAAAGAGAAGTCAAACATTTGGCTGAGAAGAGGAGATCTGTTTCCCGAAACTGAGGGTTTCATGCTTGCTATACAAGACCAGGTAATAACTACACGTAATTATATAAAATTCATTATAAAAGATCCTCGTCAAGCTACAGATATTTGCAGACATTGTAATGCAGCTTCCGAAACAATACAGCATATTACCGGGGCTTGTAAATCTTTGGTTCAAACGGACTACAAACACAGACATGACCAGGTTGCCGCAATAATACACCAACACCTAGCTCATCAATACCAATTTTTACGCAAAAAAGCCCCATATTATAAATATAAACCAAACACAGTATTGGAAAATACTTCCTGCAAAATTTACTGGGATCGCACTATTATTACTGACAAAACTATCCATTTCAATAGACCTGACATCACATTATTTAATAAAGAGTCTAATACTGTGTATCTCATTGATATAGCCGTACCCAACACCCATAATATCCAGTCGACTATCTCAGAAAAACTTGCTAAATACCAAGACTTAGCAATAGAGTTAAAAACTCAGTGGAGAGCTCAGACCGTCCATATTGTACCAATAGTAATATCATCCACTGGTATTATCCCTAAAACTCTCACACACAGCTTAGAACTTCTTGACATACCCACGTACAATATCCACTTAATACAGAAAGCTACGATTCTAAACACTTGCCGTATTACAAGAAAATTTTTAACTTCGTCCACAATTTCATCAAGTTTCCTTACGTAGCTTGGCGTGCTTGGCTACGGCCCGTATGTCAAGTAAACTTACCCCTCTAAAAAGGGAGAATAAATAAATAAAAAATAATAATAATAATAATAATATCTTTATTTCTCCCACAGTTACAAGACTTATACGATAAAAATTAACTGACATAACAAAAAAGTTTCAGTCTAGTGTCTGTGCGGAGCTGGTGTCTATTATAGGTATAAACCTGTATTACAGATCACCAGGTCCTCACCCCCACGAAATCCGGTAAAACTTAGCAAAGAAACTTAAATAGGGACACGTATATTAGAATTTAGTTGGTACAAGATATTAATTTAGTATCTTAACGCTAATTCGCCTCTTAGCGCGAAGGTTAGTATGTTAGAGGTGTGGTGTGGTGTGTAGTGTGAGGTTGTGTATTGGATGTGTGCGTGACTGTAGTGTGGGTGTTTGTGTATAAACATGCAAATTACATCCGCTGGTATGATACTCAACACTTGTTTCAGTCCTCCACGGACCATTCTCAAGGAGGGATGCTGACTCGTGGAGTGCTCGAATACGACGCATCACTCGCATTTCACGTTCAGCCGGCTCGATTAAACAGACATTAAGCGGAATTAACACGATATATTAACTGTCCAAGAGAGCTTACTTTGAGGGCTGCCAATCTAGGTATACACACATATGAATCGAATATTCTATACAAATTTTGATAGTTATATTGAAAACATCTTGGTTTTCTCGTCTCTCACTGTAACTAGACTGATCGTATTACAACTTACAATAGATTGTGGATGTAATTTGTTTCCATCTATTATATGTTTGTAAAGTACCCCGCGACACAGGTATTAAATTCATAAAAGCGGGCGTTGTCTTTTCAAAAAAAAATAGATGGAAGCCTGACTATGCTTTTGATCACACTGAATTTTATAGATTGGATAGAAGTAGAGAGAAGACAGGTTCTATCCACGATATAATATGTAGTCTACGAGGCTGATGACGCCCGTAGAAATATGTATACAAAATGAATTGAAACAATGCACTGGCTTCGCCGAATGAACGTATAATGCAGCCAGCTGCTTTCCCACTGCAGGGCAAGGGCTTTCTTTCACAATGAGAGTGGATGGATAAGCCACAGTCCACCACGCTGGCCTGGTTGACAGATTTCATATGCCACCTAGAATATTTTGGAGAACACCTCATAACCTTTTTCTCCAACGTTTTAAGTAGGAGATAATTCATTTCTAATACGCACATGAATTCGAAAAGTTCAGTTACTTACTTATCGTATGGGCAGTGGTTACCCTAGTGTCAGAGTTGTTCAAGCCGCCCAGTAGGCCTCTGACATGGCTTAACGACTGTTGTCTAATGACTACAACCGGGACCGACAACTTAACGTGCCCTCCGAAGCACGGAGACGCTCAGGGATTAAACCACTTTGGCGGTCACCCAACTATGAACTGACCGCGAGCCTAGTTGCTTAACCTCGCCGATCACCCACGGACCGTTGAGAGCATCTAGCTATGAGCGCCTCGAAAAGTTCAGTGGTGGCCACCTTGGCTAGGTAGGCTATCTCGTACTAACCTAGAGGTGTGAATAGTATGAAATATTATTGTGTATAGGTTCCGACAATAATATTTTGCAAGCGATACCAAAATAGAAAGTAAGTTGCAGACTAAAATTATTAAGTATATTCGTCTGCAGTTTCACTTTCCTTTTCTTACAGTTAGTTTTTCTACGCTGTTTCACCGGTGAACAGAGGCGAGTGGGATCTCATGAAGCTTGTGTTGATAGAATATATTAATCGAAATGGAGAATGACGTTCTTAGTAGCCAGGACGTACTTAGATACATATATAGGGTTACCTATCATAAGTTCTTCTTTCTTTATCGTATGAGTAGTGGTTTGGCCATTTAGAAAGGATGAATGAAAGAAAATTGACAAAAGAAGTATACCTGGCCTGTGTGAGTGGGACAACCGGAAGGGGAAGACCACGTCGAACATTATCTGACCAAATTGGAGATGTTCTCAAGAAAAGGCAGGTCAGAAGTACCCTAAACCGGCGAGCATGTATGACGAATATAATGACAGTAATCGAGGCAAAAGAAGTATGCAAAGATCGTGACAAATGGAAGTCCGTTGTCTCTGCCTACCCCTCTGGGAAACAGGCGTGAGTCTATGTATGTATGAGTAGTGGTTTTTCTGGCGTCGCCGCGTCGCGTCGAGAGTGTTCAAACCACCCTGATGTCTATCGAGTTCAACTATGGACTGACCGCGTGCTTTAGATGCTTTACCTCGTCTATCACTTACGAAACGTTACGCACAACTAGCTATGTGTGTTTTCACGTATATATACTTAGTTACGCGATTCAGCTTATATTGTCATTTATGTCCATCATCTATGATGTAATTTGTTTCCGTCTATTACATGTTTGTAAAGTACCCCGCGACACAGGGATCAGATGCCCTAGTGCGGACCATATCTGTAAAAAAACGAGAAAAAATAAATATTAAAAGGAGCAATCAATTCCGAAATCCTCCAATTATAATACGTATTAAACAATATAATAAAGGCAAAATTTAATTGGAGATGATCTTTATTATATGATTTATTATAAATTTGATCACTTGCAATTAAATTTGCGTGGTATCATATTTCTTCAGAACACTCTGTGCACGAGTCCGTCTCACACTCGGTCGGCTTTTTTGCTTAGCCGGGGTTTTGACGGTCTCGTTATAATAACCAAGGGGATAAGTTCATATGAACGGATGCTTAATTAGAAGTGATAATGCCCGTCACCATAGAAGCGAGATTAATTGAACTGTACTGACCGCCTACAAATTCACTCTTTATTGGACTTTCCTTATTCGTTTTGGAGATAAGCTTAAATGGTACAATTACGTTCCGCCGGTATTACGCAGGCTTCTTTTTTTTTACATTCTCAGTTATTCTCGTAAGGGTGGTGTTCATAGTCTACCTACTACTACTACTACCTACTTTGTTTACGTAAAATATATATTTATGATAAAATATTTATTATATTACCTATGCTCGGAGCTTTAGACTTCTAGTCTGAATGCAGTGGTTGTATTTTAATACTAGCTAGTTTATAACTAGTGGGATCAGATTTTTTCTTCTTGGAGTTTTGATTCAGTACAATATCTGCTATCTGCTTCATACGTTGTTATGCTTGATGGGTTTGCGCTTGACCACTATCTCACCTGATGGTAAGTGAAGATCGGTCCACTCTGGGTACGCGCAGTCCACCCAAGATGCCTGTTTACTAGCGTTGAATACCCATGTTGTACATACATACAGACTCACGCCTGTTTCCCAAAGGGGTAGGCAGAGACAACGGATTTCCATTTGTTATCATGTTGGCACACCTCTTTTACTGTCATTATATTCTTCATACATGCTCGCCGGTTTAGGATACTTCTGACCTGGCCTTTCTTGAGAACGTCTCCGATATGGTCAGAGAATGTTCTACGAGAGTCTTCCCCTTCCAGTTGTACCATTCACACAGGCTAGGTTAGACGTCATACTTCTTTTATTCATCCTTTCTAAATGCCAAAACCAACCATCAGCATACCTTTTTCAATCTATACCCATGTTATATGAGACTGGAAACAGGATTTTCATCGTACATAAAATAAGTAAGGTTAGTTGCATTCAAATGATTAAAACCCACTTGAGGAACATTTAATAGATTATTTAAACAAAATCACAGGACCTGATTACTATCTCTATTGTTAGTATATAAAGAAAACCTTATAATAGTAGATACAGTATCAGAACATAGAATAGAAAATACGGCCTAAATGTATTTCAAGTTGTTATTGCGAAGTGTAAAATGTACTTGTAGAAGTGAGAGGAAAAGTGCAAAGTGGTCCGAAAATAGATATGACATCACTACGGGCGTCGTAAATAAATATTAAGGATTATATGACGCACATCGGTATATGTTTCCTTACGAGTTTTCGTATGAAGCGATAAAGTATTATGTTATGATATCTGTTAGATTGGTGAAATATTTCATTCGACGCTTTTAAGACGACTCGACTATGCAAATGCTGATCAACCTAGTAGTGACGACCGATAACCTTCATAGCAACTGAACAATCATGGAAATTGTCACTAACAAAATATTGTATTAAGACCTATTGGAGTCTAAAGTTACAAAACATAGCCCTTACACTGCTAACTAAATATGTACATTGCCGTACCTACCGCACGAACTAAAAGATGGCCAACCACACAATCTGAGGATATTTGTTAGCTACGTATTATAAGTATTGACTGCTTCGTTGGTCTACCGGTAGCGTGTTCAACCGTAGATAATGAAGTCCTCGGTTCAGAACTAGGGTCTGATCAAAACTGATTTGGGGATTTCTGTGCAAAAGAAAAGAAAATTTCTCAGTATAATAAAATAGTAACCTCTCATTAAATGCCGGGAAAACGAAATGTATCAAATTCTCATTACCAAATGTGCGACAGGTTATACCAACAGTTGCATTAAATGAGGAAATTTTAGATTTAGTTCCGTCGACCGTAATTCTGGGATTGACACTAGACGCAAAATTGCAATGGGCTCCTCAGATTGAAAAGCTAACAGCTAAATTGAGTTCGGCTTCCTATGCCGTTAGAAAATAAGACAATTGTCAGATGAACAAACTGCTAGATTGGTATACTTCGCGTACTTCCATAGTAATAGGTCTTTACCTATGAAATTGCCGTTTTGTATGAAAAAATTTAAACGAATTTTTTTCATGAATTTTTTTATTTGTATTAATCGAAGTAATCACCCATGCAATCAATGCATCTTTGCCATCGCAGTGGCAGTTTATTGATGCCCTTCTTAAAGAAATCAGCTGGACGGGAGGCAACAAATTCTTCAAAGGCATTTTGTACTGCCTCTCGGGTATTGAATTTTTTTCCCGCCAAGAAGTTATCCAAATTCTGGAAAAAGTAGTAGTCTGTAGGCGCAAGGTCTGGTGAGTAGGGCGGATGACGGAGAGCTTCCAACCCCAGTTCTTGCAACTTGGAGACCGTCTGCTGTGCAGTATGAGGTCGCGCGTTGTCGTGCAGGAGCAGCGGAGACGAGCGATTGACCAATGCTGGTTGGAGATGCGCCAGCTTCTCCATCATTGTGCTCAGTTCTTCACAGTACACATCTGCAGTAATGCTCACCCCGTTTGGTAAGAAGCTGTGATGAATCACACCGGCGCTAGACCACCAAACAGTGACCATCACTTTTCTAGGGGTAAGTTTTCGTTTAGGGCATTGTTTAGGTGCTGAACCAGGATCCAACCAACTTGCTGAGCGCTTGCGGTTATCAAACAGAATCCATTTTTCATCGCAGGTAACAATGCGGTTCAAAATTCCTTCATTTGTGTGTCTGTTGAGCAGTGCAAGGCACGTCTCGACGCGTACTTCGCGCTGGCGATCATTGAGTTCGTGGGGCACCCATTTGTCAAGCTTTTTTACCTTGCCAATTTGACGCAAATGGACCAATATTGTTTTGACGCTAACGTCGAAAGCTGCTGCTAATTCAGCCGTAGATTGTGTATCATCAGCTTCCACAACCGCCTTTAATTCGTCATTGTCGACCAAAGTCTTCGGACGACCGCGAGGTTCATTTTTCAGGTCGAAATTTCCAGAACGGAAGCGAGCAAACCAATAACAGGTGGTGCGTTGGTTTGTAGTGTTAGCTCCGTAAACGTCGTTGATGTTGCGTGCCGCTTGTGCCGCGTTGCTGCCACGACGGTACTCATATTCCATAATTACTCGAATTTTTAACGTATCCATGATGACGAAAAAGATTGAAATGCGATGAAAATGTAACACTAATCAATAAAGAAATGACTACTTTTGGAAAAAAGAATCCATGTTTTTAAAATAAAATTAATTTGAAATTAGAATTCTTAGCCAAACAAAAATTATTTTGATTTGAAATGGCCAGTACTGCAGAACGGCAATTTCATAGGTAAAGACCTAATATTATGTCCTATGGCATTCTCCTGTGGGGTTCGGCAGCTGATATAAGTGATATTTTCATTTTACAAAAAAGAGCAGTAGAGCCATTTATGGGTTAGGTTGGGTTATCTTCGCGAACTTTGTTTAAAGAAGTAAATATACTAACGGTGCCATCTGAGTATATATATATCAGAATATATTGTATGTAAGAAAAAATATTAATAACTATAGAAAAAAAAGTGAACTGCATAACAATAATACTAGGAATAAAGACAAACTTGCAATACCAGGCTTTAGAGTCAGCAAAACGAATAAATCATTTATTATATAGGAAATTGTATTAGGTTTTATAACAAGCTTCCTACTCATATTACTGATCTGCCTGACACAAGTTTCAAGACACATATTAAACGTGTACTTATGGCTAGGGGTTATTATACCACTAAAGAGTACATCGATGACAAAGACGCCTGGCGCTCACCACCTACCTGCACATTGCTCGCTGGAGATCTTGTAGCCATATAGACATGACTAATTTGTTGAGTTATGTGAACTATCTGTGACTATCTGTAATATGATTGCTAACATATACTAAATTTAAATTTATTTACTCTGTCTCAAAATGAATAATGCTATTGTTTCGATGTTTTTCTTTTGTTTCCTAAATATAATCTAAATTAATATTCATTCAGACAACCGATCCAGCAGATATTGTGTTTGCCTACTAAATAATTACTTTAAGTGGACCAAATCCCGTGTTCATGCCCGCTTGAGTATGTTTCGCCGGACCGTCTCATCTGGGCCGTGTTTTTTTTTTTTTTTTTTTTTTATTGATAAGGCACCCCAACAACTTATTCACAATTTGTTTGTAAGAAACTAATACAGAGAGATTAATCCAGTGTGAGTAGGTCACTTACAGGTAATGTACAACGTTCGCAGACGAGTACTTTACATTACCTTGACCAGTATTAGTAAATTAAATAATTGACAGATAACAAGATTTATACATAACAAATAGAAAACACATATCAAACAATTTGTACATTAAGTTATGCAATACATTATATGAAACAACATACATTAATCAATTAAAATTCAAATAAAATACATTAACGATATAATTAATTAAACGAATACAATTCAACGAGTTAAAATATTATATCACAAAACCTGTTATTAGTAGTAGTAGATGAACCTGCTGAGTTTGTTTCGCTGGGTCTTTTCAGTTGGGGCACATTGGATCCGGTGGTAGCATTAAAGCGCGACCGTCGTTTTAAACACAAGGTCCGTTATAATAATAATACTGAATACATACCTTAATATAGACTGAACCGTTCAGACAATATGTAGTAAAATTTAAAATTCAATAAATAATAATAACAACTTCAACTAAACATAATCTCCTTGCCAATAACTTAATACAAGCTAGCTAAATGTCACTACCATTATAAAATAAATTGTATAAATGTGTTAACATTCCGTGTACCTAAATATCTGTAATAAGTAACTAGAAATAATAACTGTATTACTACAAACATGTTCTGACTATTTACAAGCGCTTTTTAAAGTCTACGTGAATAAAAACCTTTTTTATTTTATTTAATTTATAAACCCTAAGTCTTGGAGTTGGCGGTATTATATCTTCGTGCCTCGGAGAGCACGTAAAGGCGACAGTTCTGTGCCTTATCTCTTTCTGGTCGTGTCTCTATTGGATCATGAGAGTGGTGGAATAGAAATTGCCCCTGTGTTGAACACAGACTTGTGCACTATATGTCCCGTGTAGATGGCTAGTCACCATTGATACTGGCCACCGTGGTCGAAATTCGGCTAGAAAGACATTATTACTAACAAGAAATTGTATTGAAACCACGACAAAGAAATTGTATCGAGTCCACTGCAAACTAATTAACCACATTAAAACCGAAAGATTGCCACCAATCAACGGGCCTGTTGGCGTGGTTGGTAGATACGCTGCCTTTCACGCCGGAGGTCGTGGGTTCGATTACCACCCGGGACAAATATTTGTGTGCATGAACATGTTTGTTTGTCCTGAGTCTGGGTGTAAATTATCTATCATCATCATCATCATCATTACAGCTTAAATAAGTCCACTGCTGGACAAGCCTCCCTTAAGAATCATCTTGAGGGGATATGCCATAATCGCCACGCTTCCCGAAGCTGCTTCCCGTCCTCTGGTCTGGTGGTGTCCCTCGGGTCGACTTCTACGCCCCCCACGGGATGAGATGGGGTGATGATATTCTGATTCTGATATTTGTCGCCGTCACCACACCTATTATCTATATAAGTATGTATTTACAAAAGAAAAATTTTCCCTAGTACAAGCTCTGCTTAGTTTGGGATCAGCATGACCGTGAGTGAATAATGTCCCAGGATATTATTATTAACAATTTGTTGTATATTTATAAAAATAACAAACAAAATACATACTATTTTTTACCGAGTACTGATAGTTTAACAACGGATTGTTGTTAAATCGATTAACTAGTTGTTGCGAACAACACACAGCTTTGTATTATTACTAGTATTCCAACGTGAAGTTACGCAACATAGGTACACTGGCCGGCCAGATAAGTGGGTCACTTGATAACTGCATTATGAAAGTACAGACGCCAGCACATCCAGCTACTCCAATCTGTCAAATTTCTTTAATGGATTTTCAACTTTATCACAAAAATATAAGGTTCACTTTCAATTGGGGAAATATGACAGATTGGGGTAGCTTGATGTGCTGGCGTCTGTTATCGTGGGGGCACAGTCTTTTAGATTAGCTTTGTTTTATTTAGAAATGTGATAATGTTAACATGCTGTGTGGAGTGCTCTTCATGCCGACTGGTACTTTTGCGTTGTTGTACTTTTTTTGTTTTTTTTTTTTTTGTTTTTTTTTTGTTGTTTGTACTAGTTTATTCTCTGGCAAAGGTCAGAGACATTATATAGCGAAACATATTTGGAGACATATTTTTTTTTCCCATGTTTACTCTGTCAGATTGTTTCAGTAAACTCATTTGAGGTTACTGGTGATTTCGACATTTTCTACATTATTACTTAGTTTTTATCTAATTTAACATGTTCTCTTAATTTTAATTGTTGTACTTTATTAGTGCAACATTTATTTCGTGAAGCCACTTTATATGTCTATTCATACATAGGTACATACATAGACTCACGCCTGTCTCTCAGAGGGGTAGGCAGAGACAACGGGCTTCCATTTGTCACGATCCTTGCATACCTCTTTCGCTTCGTTTACTGACATGTATATGTCTGTTTATGTATATTTCTATAATGGTAATAATTGATGGTAACTAAATCAAAAAGGAAATAATAACCCTCCAAAATAATGAATAAAGTATTTATTTGGCATATCCAAAATTTTCATTTCATTCATTCATCATGTTTATAAAAACACCTTCGCGGGTAATACATAGGTATAGTTAGCCAACCTTAAAACATAGACATATGCTATTGCGGACTTTTTTTTATGGAATTTTGAAAGGGGAACAGAATTGTTGTCCTTTAAAAGTTCTAAAAATTTGTCATAATCACACATGGTTTTTTTGCGAAACTAACCATTTACGCAGCGCACACAGTGGAAGCTCTCAAAAGAAAAAAGGAAATCTCCCGATTTTGAAAATATTCTTCATAAGTGCTCGGCTCATATTAGCCTGAGCGTGATGATTATGTAGCCAGTAGTAACACTGAAATAATGATCCCCTTCCAGTTGTACCATTCACACAGGCCTGGTGTACTTCTTTTGTCCATCTTCTTTCATTCATCCTTTCTAAATACCCAAACCATCTCAGCATACCTTTTTAAATCTTTGTGACTACATCCTCTTTCACACCACAACGCTTTCTTATATCAGTGTTTCGAATTCTGTCTCTCAAAGCACACTACAGATACTTCTCAGAGCTCTCATTTCCACTGCATTTATTTTACTTTCGTTCTTTTCTACCCTATCTAACTTTCACTTCCATACATTAAAGTTGGCACTAACACTCCATCGTGCACGGCCAGTCGATCCTTCTTTGAGACTTGGTGAAGACAGGATGCAGTTACACTCGGCAAATAATTATATACATGCCTTATTCTCTCCTTTTTGCCATGATAGTTCATAAGATTTTCCTTTTACTTTTTCCTAATTGTTTAATTATTAGCCGAACTATGGAACATTGTTGTCTACCTCGGAGGTGGGCGCTAACAGCTACGACACAGTTTTTCCTAACTAATGTAGCTGCTAACGTACACACAATATTGTATATAATAATAATAATAATATAATAATATCTGGGGACAATGTCACACAGATCATCCTAGCCCCAAACTAAGCAAAGCTTGTAGCTACTATGGGTACCAGGCGACGATATACATAGTTAAATACATAGAAAACATCCATGACTCAGAAACAAATATTCGTGCTCATCACACAAATATTTGCACTTACCGGGATTCGAACCCAGGACCACCAGCTTCGTAGGCAGGAGCACTACCAACTAAGCTACGGTGACCGACCGATATTTGGAGATACATATCTTCTTTAGGACCACCTTTACTGCAACATTTTCGTTTAGGCATAAATAATCATTATGTCAAAGGCTTGAAGGTTGATTTTTGATTATTACAAATTCTGAACTGCGTTGCTGAGCTTCGTAGGCAGGAGCATTACCAACTAGGCTACGGTGACCGTCAAATATTATCTCATTTTGGTTCCAATAAAATATATTTGTATTTGGCTGTGCCCCTGCCCGTAATTGTTACACTTATTATCAACCCACTACCTATACATGCTATACATTATAGAACGCGATAGACAATTGAGTATTAATATAATAATTTTTACTTTTCCCTTTTCCTTGTTCGTACATGTTAGAAACAATTATTTTAAATGGCTTAAAAATAAAGTGTATATTTGAGGCGCTCATAGCTAGATGCTCTCACCGGTCCGTAAGCGATCGGCGAGGTTAAGTAACTAGGCTCGCGGTTAGTCCATTGATGGGTGACCGCCAAAGTGCTTTAATTTCTGACAGTCTCCGTGCTTTGGAGGGCACGTTAAGCTGTTGGTCCAGATTGTAGTCATTATGGCTCTACACAGACGGACCGTATTTCAACTGCAATTTAACCGCAAATTGCAGTTCAAGTGCGGTTTGAATGCAGTTGACACGTCTGCAATGGAACAAACGCGCAGTCCGATTGCAGTTCAATTGCAGTCGGCGTGCAGTTGCAGTTGAAATGCGGTCCGTCTGTCTAGAGCCTAACAGTCGCCAAGCCATGTCAGAGGCCTACTGGAACTTGAGGCGGCTTGAACAACTCTGACACTAGGATAATTACTGCCCATACGATAAGCAAGCAAGTATATATAAATAAGAATAAAAAAAATGAATAATTAATTACATTTAGTGATAAAATAAATAAATCACTACTAGTACTAACTGTCTATATTAGCGCACCGTAAGGATAAAATGCACTTTATCCTGTATTATTTATAAGAATTATTATAAAACCAATATTTAAATAATAAAAAAAATGTATTTGAATTATTAGCCACCGAGCTCTCAATTTACATTTACCATCATCGTCGGCGCTTATACAAAGAGAAACATCATAAAATGTAGTGGACGTAAGTTAAAGCAGCTCCGGGAAGACAGCGATCTGTTTGTGGCACAGTCGCTGTGCAGGACTGGCAGGGGTCGGCAATAATGGAGGGCAATCCCGAGCCCTCCCAGGGTACGTGTCTCGGCCATCTGGGACACGGCGCAAAAGAGGGGCACCGGTGCAGCATACCCGCGTTCCCGGGGCTCCTCCCATCAGGCGCCAAGCCACCCTAGCAGTCACGTTTTGCGGGTGGCATGCGTAGACATTCCCACTGTCATAACAAAAAAAGAGGACGTAAATTAGGAGCTTAATTTACCTATAAAACTGAACAGCGGGGCTACCCGTCATTGTATAGGTAAACTGAAAAACATATCATACATACATACATTATCTAAATACAAGATTCCATTGGTAGAGCCGTTTCCGAGTTACGCGAAATAAAATATACAAGAATTGTTCGTGTATTGTTAAATTAATCCTGTTTCCTGCATATTCTCTTGTATAGGCATTATAATTATTATTATCATCATCTGGTTCTCATAAGATTAGAAGGTTTGATGGCTTGTTGCTATTAAGCCGCATCTCTTGACCAGGAGGTGATCTTAATAAAAATGTGTAAAAGTAAAGAAAATTATTATTATTATTTAATTTAAATAATATAATAAATACATAATATTAAAAACTTCAACTAAACATAATCTGCTTGACAATAACTTAATACAAGCTAGCATCGTTACAACGAAGCATTTGGTCAACTTACTAACGAGTTACAGTTACTGCGTTTAAGTGTAGAACAGATGAATTGCAATATTAAATCTTTAACCGACCTTGTAGAAAAGTGCAGTACCCGCCTTGATGGTTATGAAATGAGACTAGGCCAAGCGGAAGTAATAATTACTTGTCTTGAAAAGAAAGAAGCTGATAAGAATACAATTATTACCAACCTGGAGTGCACGATAACCGAACTTCGGCAGCAGATAAACAACGAAACTCAAGCTAACCTCCGCAACGAAATCGAGATAGCCGGTATCCACGAGAACACAAACGAGAATCATCTTCATATTGCTCGCATTATCGCCAGCAAAATAAGTGTCTCCATTAATGAAAATGATATCGATTACGTAAACCGTGTAGGACCTCGTCGCCGTAGGAATGAAGACATCGCTTCTCAAAATTCAGAAGAGAAATCCTTACCTCGCCCACTTGTCATCCGCTTTACTCGACAACTCAAACGTGATGAATTTCTAAAAGCCGGTAAATCCAGACGTAATCTTACTAGTGCCCACATCGAAGTACCAGGCACAAAACGCACAATTTACTTTAACGAACGTTTAACCCGAGAAAATCGCCAGTTATTTCGGGAAACTCGTATGCGATATAAAGAAGCTGGCTACATTTTTTGTTGGATCAAAAATGGCCTTACGTATACTAGAAAAAAAGAAGGCACTCCTGCAATTTCTATTAAGACCATGGAAGATCTCAAACGTCACACAGAAACGGAACCCGAACGTCAAACCGATACAAACTGTGAAAGTCACGAACCAGAATCTGGATAAGGTTATGAAACACGTTAATTTTAATTACCAGCTATGTGATAAAATATGTAAAAGTAATTCCTTAAACCCACAATATTACCATCTTTTATCGCATTTCTCTTTAACCAACATTAAATTCGTAACTCGCTATTTTAGACCTATACATTATTTAGAACCTACACCAAAATATCTACCTCTAAGCCTTTCATACTTCATCTTCCTCTTCATTTCTGTAAAGTTTTCTCTATTATTACTAAGTTTACCGGCATTCAAACAGCCACTTAATTACCATCAGACACAACACCGCGTGCTTAAATCTAACACAACTGCTCGCTGCTTTTTATTACTATGTAAGTATTCTACTACTCAAGATCGTGCAAAAAATAAATACAATAAGACAGTCATACGTCAAGAATCCTCCACTTTACTAACATTAATATTTTTACTTAAAAATGGCATTACATAACGTATTAGATACTTTAGACAAATCTACTGAAATAAACTGTCTTACTCTAGAATCTGTAGATGCATGCAAAAGTTTATTTCATGACAATGTTTTCAATTTTAAGGTATTAACCCTAAACATTAGAAGCCTTCAGAAAAATCTAGATTCTTTTATTGTTTCACTGAATCGGCTAGACTCAGGGATTGACGTAATAGTTCTCACGGAGTGCTGGTTATCTGAAAATTCTATTCTAGGTATGATCTCAGGTTACAACGTATTTCGATCCAATACTCCCAAAAACAAGTGTGGTGGAGTTGTTATTTACGTTAAATCATGTCATATGGCAACAGTAGCAGATACCGTAATTAAGGATGCTGATAACTTGTCTCTCATTATTAATGATAAAATCTCCATAACGGGTATTTACCGTTCCCCTTCCACCACAATTACTGACCCTTCTATAACTTCTCTGGATCACTCATTAAAAGATTTAACTATTCACCCCTTTGTCATAATTACCGGTGATATCAACATTGATATCTGCTCAGATAGTAATCAAGCTGCGGAGTATCTATGTTTGATGGCATCGCATGGTTTATTACCCGCAATAACAAAGCCCACTAGAGCTACTGCCTGTCTAGATCATATGTTTATAAAGTCATCAAACTCAGTTATCGGTACTGTCTGCAAGTCGTCCATCACGGATCACGATATTATTATCGGAGGCCTTTCAATACCTACACGTATTTCTAGCAAAAATGTTACTCGCTGGAAGGAAAAGATAAATTTAGACGCCGTTGTAGCTGAAATTAACTCTGTCGACTGGACACCAGTAGTTAGTAACCACTGTTTGGACTCGGCTATAGAAAACTTTAACACCATTCTAAAAAATACTTTTAAAAAACACACACGCACAGTAAAGCTGTCTCGCAAGAAGGCCCACATACAGCCCTGGATGACTTCTGGCCTTTTAAGATGCACACGTCACCGCGACAGATTACATCTTGCATGCAGAGCTCATCCCAACGACACCACTAAACAAACTACATATATCCGGTACCGTAATTATTGCAACAAGCTCCTTCGCAAAATCAAAATAGACTATCACACAAAGTTGATATCTGAAAATTCGACAGATCCGAAAGAACTATGGAAAACCATAAAAAACATAACAGGAACATCTAAGTTAAAGGCTCATCCGTCTGAATTAATTACTAAACCATACGCAACGAGTTCTATATTAAATTACTGCAATCAACATTTCACTACTGTTGGCGAAAAATTAGCTAGTACGATTTTCACTAACACTGATAACACTCTTGACTCACTCGTTAGGAAATACACACCAACGTTCACCAATAACCACTCTTTCTTCCTAGAACCAACAGATCCATCAGAAATAAAATCTATTATCCTTCAACTTAAAAATGACAGTGCCCCTGGGCCCGATTCTATTAATGCTCTTTTTCTTAAGAAAACACTCAGCTCCATACTTACCCCACTAACACACATTTTTAATCTCAGTTTCAAAACCGGTGTATTGCCGCCGTATCCCCCATCCACAAAGCAGGCCCTAAATGCGACCCAGAAAATTACCGCCCTATTGCTTTGCTTAGTGTAATTTCTAAAATATTAGAAAAAATTGTCAACCACCGTTTTGTAAAGTTCATGGAAAAACATCTGCTTATATCCGATAACCAGTTTGGATTCCGGAGGGGTACACTACTTAATAAAATAGCCACTTACATAGAAAACAAAGAGAATTGTCTTGCAGTGTTTCTTGATCTAGCCAAGGCCTTTGACACAGTTTCAATAGATTTACTTTTAAAAAAGCTAGAGGCTTCTGGAATTAGAGGAATTCCTTACAACTGGTTTAAGAGCTACTTAAGCAACCGTAAGCAATACATAAAAATAGGTAACCAAACCAGCGACCAGCTAGAAATTGGTTTTGGTGTCCCACAAGGCAGTATACTAGGGCCCACACTATTTATATTGTATATAAACGACATTGTACGCTTACACATAAACAACTCAGACATTGTCACATATGCAGATGACACAGTCATATTATTCCATGATAAATCATGGGAACGAGTGTTTCAGAGCGCTAACGTAGGTATGTCCGAGGTTGTTAACGCTCTCAACGGTAACTTACTAACTCTGAATATCCAAAAAACTAAACTCATAGCCTTTTCTAAATCATCGATATCCAACCCGCCCTTAAACCTTACCCTAACCATACACTCCTGTCCTTCTAATTCTCACTTTACTTTACCGGTTTGTTCTTGCAAACCAATTCAGCGTACCTCCTCCATTAAATATTTAGGATTCATAATAGACTCAACACTCTCTTTTAAATCACACATCTTTACAATCTCGGGCAGGGTTCGTAAACTCATATATATTATGAAAAATCTTCGCGACTGCCTCCCTATTGACTTACTACGCAGAGTATATCTAGTTTTATGCCAACCCATTATTCAATACTGTATATCAGTTTGGGGAAGCGCTGGGAAAAGCTATTTAGTTCTTCTTGAAAGAGCTCAACGGGCATTACTAAAAGTAACATTAAAAAAACCTTTCCGCTTTCCCACAGACACTCTATATGAGATTATTGAAGTACTTCGCGTTAGACAACTTTTTATTCTACGAGCGATCACCAGCGCTCATAAAAATCTCCACAATAGGCCTGATTATGACGAAATTATATCAAAACGGGTTTTCACAATACCACTTCCACCCTTTAACTCCCTCCTCGCCCGACGCTGTCCAGTTTTCTCACATCCTCACTCGTACAACAAAGTATCCGCTATTCTAAACATCAAAAATCAAGCTTATGGTAAACTACATATCACCTTAAAAAAATGGCTTCTCTCGTTAAATTATACCGAAACTGAAAATCTTGTCTGAACTCTACAACTACTCTTACGAAGCACGTTCTCACTTCTCTCTGTTTCTCTCTCTATCTCTCTTACTTTCTCTCTTCTTTCTACACTTACACACATACAACCCTCATTAGTTGATAAGTTTAATTTTATTTTACACTAGCTCCCTTGCTTATTAAGATTAGTGATTTTGATCTCACTATGTTAATATGTATTGAACTGTGTTGTAAATTTTCTTTATTTAGTTGATTATGAATCTTGTCCATGTAAACCTGTATTATAATAAGTACAACCCGTGTGATCGGTACCCAAGATACAGGCACAATGCCTAGTTTGGGACCAAAGTTATTTTTAACACTCTGTGAAGCTTTACTGTAATAAAGATATTCTTATTCTTATTCTAATTGTATAAATGTTTTAACATTCCGTGTACCTAAATATCTGTTATAAGTAACTAGAAATAATAACTGTATTAGGTACTACAAACATGCTCTGACTATTTACAAGCGCTTTTGTTAAATCTACGTGAATAAAAACCTTTCTAGCTAAATGTCACTACCATTATAAAATAAATTGTATAAATGTTTTAACATTCCGTGTACCTAAATATCTGTAATAAGTAACTAGAAATAATAACTGTATTACTACAAACATGTTCTGACTAATTACAAGCGCTTTTTTAAAGTCTACGTGAATAAAAACCTTTTTTATTTTTTTTTTGTTTATAAATAAATAGATTAATAAAAAAAAAACCTAAGATGGAGAAGGAGTAGATTATCTTAGGTATAAAATTAAATCGTAATGATAAAATCTCTATATTTATTTGTACGACATAGTATAATGATGGAGGATATGAGGAGCAGATGTAAGAGGTCGGAGGCCCTATAAAATGCGTAATTTTCCCATGCCTTTCACTGCCCAAGCTTAATAAAACTATCAACCAATGATAGTATTGGTTTACTATGCCAAAAAATAGATCTACCACTATGCATCTAATGTCCAATTAATTCGTACGTTCATAATATCGAATTTTTAACAAAGCGAACATTCAATCGAATGTACCTTTAAGCGATAAGCGATTGATTCGTTTCTGGCCGCAGTTCGTTGTATGGTCGCAGTTAACATAACCTACTTTTCTAGTAGCGAATGATTGATTTATTTACCATTCGCTACTAGAAAACACCCATTCATAGAATGGTAGATGGATGTCCGCCAACGTGGTTCAATGTGTTTTGGAGGGCTGGTTAAACCGTCGGTCCTGGTTATACTCATTAGGCAACAATCTTTAAATCATGTCAAAGGCCTCCTGGGAGGCATTAAAAACTCTGATAATAGTGTGATCAGTGCCCATAGATAAAGAATAAAAGAATAGATATTCGATTATTTGGGAATCGATTTGGTATATTATACCGGGACTCTGACACTAGGGTCATCACTATCCATACAATTAAGAAAGGAAGAATCATGTATTATTTTGGATTCGATTTGTTAAAGTAAGTACACCGGATAGTGTCACATTAAGTTCTTATTACCTATTAATACCTTGTCTAATGAATCACCTCGTGCCGCTAGAGTCTTGAGCCGGTCGCTGAATCATTAATTGCAATGACTAATTGATACAATCACAGCGGTATCAGCCATTTAAGCATAATATGTATTACCTAGTTATATTATTTGCCGTCTGATGTATGGCTGACCCTCTGGGGCTGGTCATCCCGTAGAATAGGGGGCGTAGAAGTCGTCCTGAGGGAATATCTCCCAGAGAACGGGCAGCAACGTCTTTCTGTGTACTATAACTATTGACTATGGAATATTCTCCAAATGAGTGACATAATTCCTTTGAGGAGATTATTTGGGGAGGCTTCAGACGTATGATGTATTCTAAGCGTCAAAGTGCCAAATATAATATAATATCTAGGGACAGTGTCACACAGTTCTTCCTAGCCCCAAACTAAGCAAAGCTTGTACTATGGGTACCAGGCGACGATATACATTCTTATATAGATAGATAAATACTTAAATACATAGAAAACATCCATGACTCAGAAACAAATATTCGTGCTATTCACACAAATATTTGCAATTACCGGGATTCGAACCCAGGACCACCAGCTTCGTAGGCAGGAGCACTACCAACTAGGCTACGGTGATCGTCATATAAATATGGATGATTCATTAATGTCTATAATATATTTCAAGTGCATTTTGTAAATTACTATCAGCCAGTTCGTTACTAATTTGTGGTAGATTGTAAGATAGCTGTTTTTAATAAGATGTTTATTAATACTGAAATAAACCCGAATGAATTTAAATAAAAAAAAATACTACTATTTAAATTAATCGTTGCGTCGCGCGCGGGTAACTTTACATATTTGACGGACACAATGCACATCCTTGGCGAGAATCGAACCCGGGCATGACTGGCAAGACCGCTGCGCTACACATGCCGTTTCTGACTTTGTTTCTTAACTCTTTACACTGCCCGAAGACTACATCGCGGGAGCCTTTAAAAATGTGCGATGCCCAGGTGGCACAAACGCTAAGGCTATATTGACCGCTTAAACAGGGCAATCAGTTTTGTGAAAAAAATATTTAATTATCTCAAAAATGGGAAAACATAAATTTAATCGTCCGGCGGGTCTTGAACCTGCACCATCTACCAATCCGGGTAGGCGCTCTGCGTTAAGCTACGAACAATACACGCTGGCAGATCAAATTTAGGATTCCCTTGCTAACACCCTTCCGGATGATGTAGGTATTATCTATCGGCTTTGTTTTCTAGAAACATGGGCGACTGATATGTTCACAGTTACATGTAAAAGATCATATCATATTCATAATACCTTCCAAATTATTAAATTTGAATTTTATAGCATTATTCGCAATGCAAAGCGTTAATCTTATCTCAAAAATGGGAAATCATAAATTTAATCGTCCGGCGGGTCTCGAACCTGCACCATCTACCAATCCGGGGTAGGCGCTCTGCGTTAAGCTACGAACGATACACGCTGGCAGATCAAATTTAGGATTCCCTTGCTAACCCTTCCGGAGGATGTAGGTATTATCTATCGGCTTTGTTTTCTAGAAACATGGTTCGAGACCCGCCGGACGATTAAATTTTATGATTTCCCATTTTTGAGATAAGATTAACGCTTTGCATTGCGAATAATGCAAAGCGTTAATATTCGCTATAAAATTCAAATAATTAATTGTCTGCTTTATATTTGAGGTAAATTCGGAAGTACCTTATCTATTCGATAACTGGCAATTATCCCGGAAAATTGATCGGTCGATATATTATAGAGTGTTTCAAAACGCCTCACTCTGTACAATTTTACGGGTAAAAAAGGTATTTGAGAGAGATCATTTGTCCTAACGAGTTTGAAACAAAACCATTGGAGCATGTTCGGCCAGGCGTTGAGCTACGCGGTGAATGCGCGAGCGAATCCCGCGGCCTAGACCGAAGGTGGCTGAGGAACACCGTGGGGATTAAGTCGGTAAACTCAGCCCCTGGATGATCCATAAAAGATTTCCCCACGTTAAAGGCTGTTGAGCTAATATGACGCATATCTATTAACAAATTTGGCAATCCCCGTACCCGGAAGAAGTCAATAATACACTGGCCGACAATAAAATCTGCTCAATCTGACTAATCATGACTGTACAGTACAGTAACGGTAGTAGATTCACTTTCATTAAACACGCCGTGAAGGTCGAAATACTTACATCACAAATCACAGCCCGTTACAGTTGTGAGTGTTGTGACGTTCGTCCTCAAGTGACACGCTAGTTGCCCACACCGATGGGAAAATGATCAGCAGGATTAGAACTTAGGCGTGCGCTCAGTCTATAGACCATCATCATCATCATACATACATAGACTCACGCCTGTTTCCCAGAGGGGTAGGCAGAGACAACGGATTTCCATTTGTCACGATCTTTGCATCATCATCATATCAGCCGAAAGATGTCCAGTGCTAGACCAAAGCTTCCCACAATGATAATTTAGGTTATGCCATTATCGCTACGCTTGGCAGACGGTTTCGCGATCGCAGTGTGATGGTCATAGTACTCAGAGATAAGCTGCTGTCCGTTCTATTATATTCCTTTGGACGACTTTTACGTCTTCAACGGGTGCGTGGTGATGATATTCTTAGCCGTCATCAGCTACACAGCGACGTGTCCTCCGTGCTTCGGAGGGTGCGTTGAGCTGTCCTTAATTTTTTTTTTTATGGCATAGGGCGACAAACGAGCAAGCGGGTCACCTGATGGTAAGTGATCACCGCCGCTCATATACGCCCGCAACACCAGAGGTGTCACGGGTTCGTTGCCGGCCTTTAAGAGTCAGCAAACAAGTGTTGCTGACCCTTCCCGCCCACCCCGATGAGCTCTGGTGACCTTACTCACACGCAGAAACACAACACTAAAGTAATTAATGTTATTATTAAAGTATGTCTTCTGTAAGGTGGTGGTACTTCCCCAGTCGGGCTGCTCTTAATACCTACTGGTTAGTAGACATGTGTAGGTAATGCGCGTAATATTACTCGGGTGATATTACTTCACAATGTGATGCCATATTACGCATTACGCGACGAAAACTAACATCACACCATCACCCGCGCATTTCCTATAATAGAAGAGTGCGAGTGTGAGGAGTGATGAAGTGATGTTTGATGTAATGTTCGTTTCTGGAACGTAATTTCTCATTCTGTTCTGCCTACTCGAATCGACTTTGCGCGGCGCGCGGTAGAGTGAGACAGATGGACGTTGTTCCACAAGTTAGATAGAGACACGAGATAAGGCGAAGACATGAAACGTTCGTGATGGATTTTAAGCCGTAAGTTTTTATGAGAAGGTTTATTCATATTTAGCCGGGTTTTTACCTATGATCACTTGCATTGTTTAAATTTTTTTGAGTCAGAACTATGTAGTTGGGGAAATGCATTTTGTTGGCTAGATATTCTTTAAAATTCTTTTAGTTACTTCCTAATAACTTTATATATTATAAGTGCAGTTTATTTAAATTGTTAAAAGTTATGTAAACTTACATAATCCGTCTTTATTCCGTGTAACGTAATATATTGGGCTTAAGTATGAAGGAAAATCAACTTTATCCACATAATAATTTCGATAATCGGTAATCAGCGTTACAGTATTTATTAATCGTCAAAAAACAATCAATAGGTATGGTCAAACTAAAACACTATAAGACCTACTCATATCTAAAAAAATATTCATCATTTAAATACACCGTGTGTAAATTTCAGGTCAAGGTTTTCAAGTAATATGATCTAAATAAACTTTTTCTAACTGAAAGCTAAATGTATTACGGCAGTGCAACAAGTAATACGTATCACTTCAAAGTAATAGTACAGTCGAAGTACAAACATTATCAGATCGTTCGAATACGTCGCGTAATGTTTCGAGTAATGCGTAATGTTATCGAGTAATATCACCTGACCGAAAAAGTAATGTTGCATCACATTACTTCATAAGGTGATGTTTTGCGCATGTCTACTGGTTAGTTTGTATGTACAACTACTAACTCTGAACCACTGCCCATACCAATAAATAAAACCCAGCATCCAACTGGCCTTGACGTGCGTGTGTTTAATAATCATATAAACTTTCTTTACAAGATGACCTGGTGAACTTTGTACTGGCCTGTTGCTCTGTGACCCTGACTGCTAAGCCAGAGATCATGGGTTCAATCCCCACCCAGGACAAATCTTTATGTGATGAGCACGATTATTTGTTCTGTGGCGGGGTGAAATTTATCTAAGTATAATAATTTATGTATTTAGTAAGTAAGTAATTTATTTGCATAAACATGTGTATACATACAAATAAGTCAATTGCATGCAAGAAGTTACATAGTTATTGTACTGATCAGACATGCTTGCCATACAATGGCGTGCAAAAATTTAATACATGATATCTAAGTCATACAAAACAAGAAACAGAATAAAAAGATAATAATATCATCAAAAAGAAGTTAATGTTAATTTAATATTAAGAATTATTTAGTGGATTATAATGTCAACATAAAACTTATATATAAAAATTATGTATGTTTAATATGAAGCTAGAACTTATCCGCCAAATATTCTGAAATATCATAATAAGCTCCTTCTACTAAAAGTGATTTAATTGCTCGCTTAAATTCATTAACTGGTAGACTTATCCATTATTTTGGTAGTTTATTAAAAATCACCGGAGCCATGCATACAACACTTTTACGCATAAGTGCAGTCCTAGCTGGATTTAGACAAATACAAAGAAATATATAAGTGTGCTTATCTGTTGTTTGGTTGCCATCCTACAGCCTCTGTCTAGTTTAGGATTAGGACGCGGTGTAACAGTAGTCCCAAGGTATTTCACAAACAATAAATAACTCAGTACAAAACGTCCACGTTTGTAGAAAAGCGTTAAACTACAAGTACGAGTATGTTCCGTTTGCCGGAGAGGTTAAAATAGTCGATTGCTCAATACTCGGAACCGGGTCACTCAGGATCGCCCCCGGGATGCCCTAGATTCAAGGTAACCTGGTTGTGACGTCACTGGATCAGCCTCTAGCTATATTTTTTATGCAATAATTCATAGTGGTGTTGGTTAGTATTTTGTGAGACAATTGTGTATAATACGCTATTCGGCGTACTATGGCGACAAGGGCTGCAAACATGCGGATTTTATTTATTTGTAAAACAAGATCACACACCCGCAATCAAACTTTACTCTTAGGCTGAGATCTATAGAGCGTACTTAGACTTTGCTCAAACTTTACTTACGTAAAACTTTGCTAAATGTATGCTAAGCTTATACTTGGATTTGGTATTTATAGACTTTTTGAAGTTATACTTCTTTTGGCGCGATGGAGAAAAATGATGAGAGTGAATTTTTACGATGCGCGCGCACACCGACACCAAAAAATTTAACAGCATGAAGTTAGTTCTAGGTGGTATGAAAATTGATAACTATGTTCAAGTTGTATATTAAGAAGTATAACTTCTAACGCGTGTTCATAAGTACACACAAGTTTTTTTGAAGTTAAGATTATGCTTAGCATAAGCTAAGACAGACAAAGTCAAAATACCAATTGTAATTTCGTTACATGCATTAACTTCTGTCTGAGTAAAGTCTGAGCAAAGTCTAAGTACGCTCTATAGATCTCAGCCTTAGAGTTTTGTGCTCCAAACCGCCAAAGGTTCACAATGAGCACAATTTACTTTTCCTGTGTCTGGGTATTATTTATTTATAATATGTAATTATAGAAATATATAAGTATGCTTATTAGTTGTTCGGTTGCCATTGGGCCATATTTTGATTGTGGATTTCTCCGAAGGGACAAAAACGCAATACATAAAATAAGTCGTGTCTAAGGCGCATTGCAACGAGAACTCCACTGATTAGATTATTGGTACTACTAATAAAGTCGACGTCATGTCGTCATAGATACACTTACACTACGCAAAATAGCCTTATTGCTAATTTTATAAACTCGCGACAAAGTTCGTACCCATCGACGAACTGATTGAACTTTCCCACGATCTAGGTAAGTCCATTGCTGGATATGACATAATCGCCACGCTTGTCAGACGGGTTGGCGATCGCAGTTTGATGGTCATAGTTCACAGAAAAACGCTGCTGCCCGTTCTCTGATAGGTATTCCCTCGGGATTCTACGTCCAGGGGGGGATGAGATGGGGTGATGATATTCTTCCCTGTCTCCAAACAGCGACACAGATTATTAGTACCACTCCTAAAGTCGACGTCATGTCGTCATAGATGCATTTGCACCACGGAAAATGGCCGCGACAAAGGTCAAATCCACCGACGACGCAGCTGATTGAACTTTCCCACGATCTAGGTATCGTTAGTTAGTAGATGTTTTTGTAAAGGAATTGAATGCAGTAGTTTCTGTAAATAGACACTAAAGGTCTAGTCATCACAATGTGTCACTCGGTGGACTATGTAGTCACGTCATTGATTCCCACGATGTAACCTGTTTGTTGATTGTCTTCACTTGCTGCTAATAACCAGAATTGAATTGTATGCACCTGCTTTGTTCCCACTTGCTTCTGTAAATATTACTACAAATAAGCGAAATTTAGTCGACGAAATGGTTGTTTAGTTTCCTAACGGCTGTCTTCTTATTGGAGTTTAAACTGCGGGTAAGGGCCGAACAAAAAGTCAGAAGCATTCCAATAAAAGCGTCTTAATTTCGTAAAGAAATATCAAATGTATTGTTTAAATTCGAGTCTGAGCCGATGCTCATGATGATGGGTATCCGGTTCCATGCGCCACCGCACCGATCACGGTGCTGTGGCTGTGGCAGTGGCAGTGGCTGTGGGTCGTGGGTTCGATTCTCACCCGCACTTAAAGTTATACAACTCATTTTAAAGATGTCTTAAACTTGAATTCCAATAAGTTAAGTAACATGTAAAAGGGGGGTATTTATACAGGTCTCAGGAAGTTCGCGGTGCCACACCCCCGTGCCTTGGTTAACGCGTCGGTACTGCGGTATCTTCGGTTGTATTTTGGTTTGGTAGATTCATCGAAAAGTAAGAGTAGAAAGGAAAGAGCGCATATTATACGAATTACAAGATCGTGAATGCAAACAACATATGCACGTTCACCCTTTATCTGTAATATGACACGTATAGGTTCTGGTATTACTTGCCGGGATGGACGCCATAAGATTTGATCAGGTGAACAATTTTTGCTTCATTCAGTTGCTGTATATCTATCTGTAAGCTCAATGCATTTGTCTCGGCGATAGATAGCCTAAACCACTTTTAGTAATTGATAGACGACTGACTGATTGGATGATTGATTCGTCTCGTCTCAAACTTCCCACGGTATATTTTGTTTAGTTTTATCGATAGAATCGTACGCACCACCTGCCTGTAGTGATCAGAATACTGATTCGTTTGAGGCGAATGTGTCGACACAATTACGCAATACGCTAAGACGAATTTGCTCACACATCATAAAATGCGACCATTCAATAAACGTGGTCATGAAGAGCTGTAATTGCTTAGCAGTTAAGCTTTGAAGGTTATTTTTTATGTTTATGCTTGATCACACTCTCACCTGATGTTAGCGAAGAGGTGATCTATCGTGGACCAATAAATGCCTGTTCATAATGACTATTTTGTATGCTTAATGCGAACAAGCTGGAATATAGACAACAAAGCGGTGGTCGCTGTTCTGACCCCTATTGGAGGTCAAGACTTGTACTTTAAATCAAAAGCCAGACGAAGATAACATTTAAGCGCGGTTGCTCACCGCATCGGTGCATATGAGTCTTGAAGACATACTCATACTCTTTAAATTCTCGAACATTAATTAAATCTGGAAAAATTCTGGAGTAATCTCGGGCTAAATGACAAATTTGCAACCTAAGCATGCTAGGAAAAGTTTCGCAGTTATTTTCTCGTTAGGTGATATTTATTTGTCCAGCGCAATCTTATCAATGAGCTCCATTTCAACAGTTCACAAACATGGAGGAGGAAGACTATGTTTACGAAAGCTGACGGTAGATATGAGGTCCTCAAAGTTGAGAATAATTATTAATGCAAATACTTTCTCAATTAGCATGAACTCCTTCGATCGATCCCTACCGGTGCGTGATCTTTTGCCGTTTATTGTTATCAAGGGGGCTGTTAGTATTAGACGAGGGTGGCTACGTTTAAAACGATCAATACTGTTGTGAACCATCGATTCGGAAGTGTTATTAAAATGTACACAAGACAATCGCGTACCCGTCAATCGAGTGAGTGCCAACGACAGTATGAACTGTAAAACGACTTCTGTGGCCGAGCGGTGTAAGCTTTTAAGGCCTTTAAGGCCCGACCTTCCGGGCCTTAAAGCCTGAGAGGTCGTGGATACGAATCCTTCACGAGGGTCTACCCTTACAGAGCACGTTCGATTTAATTTATTTATGTATAAAATGAAAATAAGGGTTTAAAGTAAGTTCTGACAAATAATGTCTGCTTTATTAGCTTTGCAGCATGTAAAAGTGAAACTGAATACAATTCTTAATAAGTTTTAAGAGAGGTAGGGCATAGCGTTTATTCGCTCAAAGAGCAGCCCGACTGGGGAAGTACCTCCACCTTACAGAAGACATTCCTTAATAATAACATTAATAATTTTAATGTTGTGTTTCCGAGTGTGAGTAAGGTTGCCAGAGCTCATCGGGGTGGGGGGAAGGGTCAGCAACACTTGTTTGCTGACTGTTAAATGCCGACAACGCACCCGCGACTCCTCTGGTGTTGCGAGTGTCCATGGGCGGCGGTGATCACTTACCATCAGGTGACCCACTTGCTCGTTTGTCGCCAACTCATATTAAAAAAAAAAACAAATGTTTTAGTTTATAAAAAAATATTGTGTGGCAGATGTTATACATACAAATATTAATAAAGTCTCGTTTTAGGATTCACTCCCTCGAATAGAATTCATCGACTCTTTCCTTTAATACGTGTCAATGAATTCCATTTAAGAAAATATTTATCCGAGCTTTGTGATGGAGTCTAGTCTAGACAATCGGTACGTCTAAAGGTTGAGGTCAATAAACTCAGCTCAGTCGGGCCTAAGGGCCCGCCCTTACCTGATAGGTGCGGCGAAATTACTTGGGGTGCCTTTACGAGGGTGTTGATTTAATTCAACATATTAATACTATTGTGTTTGAAAGTAGTTGGAAATTGGAATATGCTAACTTTAGTGAAGTCACAGATGTAGGTGATTACCCTTTGAATCTGTCTAGACAGATCTGGGGTTTATTCGTGCTCGAAAGTCTAGCAATTGCGTAGATGGAGTTTAGTTTTATGTTATCTTATAATTCTTGTCTTATATCCAGTTATTTTTAGTATTTCGCAAATCGACAACTACTTGATGGTAACATATATATGTGATTATTATTTGATTGAACTTTCCTAAAGGGTAGACCAACGAGAGCGTATTAAGATTACAAGGGTGGCGGAAAGCCGCTGGATGTGGGCAGCGGTAGACCGGCGATTGTGGAGATGATTATGATGAATCATTACTATCGTCAGTTCGTTACAAGCTGGGTTCCCAACTCAAAATTTGCGCTACCTTTTAGGCAGACCATGCAAGATACAACTTGGCTTTCCTGTATGACTTTACCTTAAAATGTATTGTAGCCTTTGTTTTTTGTTTGTTGTATATAAATAATAAGCATTCAGACAACCGATCAAACATATATTGTGTTTGCCTACTAAATAATTACTCTAATTGGACCAAATCCCGTGTTCATGCCCGCTTGAGTATGTTTCGCAGGACCGTCTCAACTGGGTCGTGTTGAAACCGGTAGTAGATGAACCCACTGAGTTTGTTTCGCTGGGTCTTCTCAGTTGGGGCGCATTGGATCCGGTGGTAGCATTAAAGCGCGACAGTCGTTATTAACACAAGGTCCGTCATAATAATAATATCTTAATATAGACAGAACCATTGACAATATGTAGTAAAAATATTAGACTTAAACTAGATAATTAAACATAATCTCTTGACAATAACTTGATACGAGCTAGCTAAATATCATTGCTATTATAAAATAAATTTTATAAATGTTTTCATACAATCAATACAATGTGTACCTAAATATCTATGTTACTAGAAATAATAATGTATACAGCTATATTACTACAAACATGTTCTGACTATTTACAAGCGCTTTTTTAAAGTCTACGTAAACCTTTTTTATTTTATATAATTTCTTATAGGGGAAGTACTTACAGAATAAGTTGCAGGTAGTAGTATTATTATGTTAAATATATAGTCATTCGTATGAGTGCAGTCGCAGAGCTCGTAGGGGGACGGGGAAGGTTGGCAATGCGTGATTGATGCTCGCATAACAGTTTACCATTACGTGGGGCGTATACTTTTTCGTCTTGGTTGTATAAAAAAGTAATACGCACTGCCGGAACGCAGGTCCCACTGTTCAGAACTCCTATAGTCTAGGAAAAAACTGGAAGGGATAGACAAAATTTAGATATTATAAGTATACCCTACCCTAAAAAACCACCGGCGTATCGATGTATATACATCGATACGCCGGTGGTTTTTTAGGGTTCCGTACCCAAAGGGTAAAACGGGACCCTATTACTAAGACTTCGCTGTCTGTCTGTCCGTCTGTCACCAGGATGTATCTCATGAACCGTGATAGTTCATAGTAAGACAATAGAAATTTTCACAGATGATGTATTTCTGTTGCCGCTATAACAACAAATACTAAAAAACAAAATAAAATAAATATTTAAGGGGGCTCCCATACAACAAACGTGATTTTTTTGTTTTTATAGATAATGGTACGGAACCCTTCGTGCGCGAGTCCGACTCGCACTCGGCCGGTTTTTTTATTAGTTCACCCCACAGGCAATGAAAGTGAAATAATTATGTGTGCATCAGAGTTTGCACAGACTGCACCATAAAATGCCGAGAGGCTTAAGATGCGCCGCGGTCGAATTCAGTTTTTGACTTTTCTTGTCATTTCCCAGGAGTACCCGGCTACGTGATGGATGGGGTGGTGATAGTTGGCGAGCGGGAAGCCGCGCCCCCGGGCTACAGCGTAGCAGGCAGGGCGGGCAAGCGGCGGCTCTGTACGCGCGTGTCCCGGCCGGTCGCACGATCACACCTGCCCGTCACCGACATTATCGTATGCTCTAAGATGAGGCAGGCGCCGCAGGGCTTCATGCTCGCTGGGTGAGTCTATAAAACTAAATATATTTTTAACCCTCGACCAGAAAACAGGATGTTACCAGTTTTAGCTACTAAACGAATGGACTTATTTATTTATAAAAGTACTGCCACATTACACATATTATGAGTACACAGTTAAATAACATATATAATACATTGTCTGATATGCATCACAACGACGGCGTAGGTACGCCGTCGTAGCGTCTTGGCATTTGCACTAATTTTTTAACAATGACAATTTATATTATGTAAATCTAAATCAAATCTAAATTAAATTAAATGAATTAGGAGCTAAACAAACAAATATAAATCAAAAGTAACGCGAATGGCATATATACTACATAATATTATTATTAAAGTAATCAGTTATTTTATTAATAAACTCTGATATGCCATCATCGAAGATATCCAGATCAGGAATTCTTTGAGACAAAGAGTTATAGTCGGAATAAATTCGTGCCAAAGGAGATTGTTAGCCGAGATTAGTCTTGGCCGTCGGAACGAAGAATAGTGTCTGTATGCGATTTCTAGGGTATTTATAAGGTACTGACAGCGACACGCTTGATATTAAGTCACTACAAATTAAACTCCCATTAATTAACTTATGCAAGAAAACCATTCTCAACATCACTCTTCTATTGAAGACTTATCATTTTAAAATATGATAGTCTTAGGTTGTATGGACTGATTAAAATGCGGTTGATTTCGTTTGAAAGTTAATTTAATCAAGAGTTCCTAAAAATCCGTTCTTCTTTCTGTATCGTATGGGCAGTGATTACTACGGTGTTTAGAGTTGTTCAAGCTGCCCAGTAGGCCTCCGACATGGATGTTCTAATGTTGGGTGATGACAACAAACGGGACCGAGACCGACAGCTTAACGTGGCCTCAAAAGGACGTAGACGTTCAGAAAATAAACCACTTTAACGGTCGTTGATTCGTCCCGTAGTAACTATTCTTTCTTTCTTTCTATGACCATCATACTGCGATCGCAAACCCGTCTGTCAAGCGTGGCGTTAATGGCATATGCCCAAGATGATTCTTGGGGTAGACTTTTGTCCAGTAGTGGACTTCTTTCGGCTGTTATGATGATTTAGAAATATAATATAAAAAGAAGAAATAAGTATGTTTGTCAGTTTTCTGGTTGCCATAGTACAGGCTCTGCCTAGATTGGGATCGGATGGTAGTGTGTTAGTTGTCCCAAGATATTTATTTTTAATATAATCAGTTGTTATACATATATAATATAGTATGTAGGTTAATATATATATAATTTATCTTAAATGACTTTTGACATTTTTTGTAATGATACCAGTGCGTATCATTTCTATACTCATGTGCACTGACAACTACCCTATCTCGGTTACTCCATACTCCAATCCCTGCCTAGGTTGCCTGGAAGAGATCACATTTAGTGATAAGGCCGCCAATTGTACCATTTTGAAATGTATGCTATTGTATTCTTATATTCTGTAATGTTTTGGCGTACAATAAAGAGTTATCTTATCTTATCTTATCTTGTTGCTATATATACTTGAAGTCAGTTGTTTGAAACAGTAATTGTATGTAGTGCAGTTTATAATGGGGAAAACCTTTGTAGTCTTAGATTTGTCATGATGATCAAGAGATCAAACATTAGTATTGAATATTGGTGATGAACTGGTTTCAGACAAGCTTACCATTGCCAATTTTTTAGCTGCTTTTTTTGCAAATATACCCGTGGATATTACTAAGTGTCTCGCATCATCACCAGATGTGGCTGAACTCTTTTTAAATCAAAGCGTAAAACAAACTGTACCTAACTTTAGTTTTGAATCCGTAACAAGTGATGATATTATAAAAGCTTTTAAGAGTATTAAAAGGAAAGGCACAGAAGATTTGTGGGGACTGTCTGTTAAAGCAATTGAATCAATCATACTAAACATTGCTACAATCCTTGCAGCCATCTTCAATGGCTGTATAAGTGATGGTGTCTTTCCCGATTTAATGAAAATAAGTAAGATAATACCCATTTTCAAGGCAGGTTGTTCAAAAAATGCCACGAATTATAGGCCTATCTCAATACTGCCAGCTTTAAGTAAAATATTTGAAAAGCTGATGCTCAGCCAAATGTTGTCGCACTTTAACGTGAATGAGATATTGCATAACAAGCAGTTCGGGTTTACAAGGGGCCGCTCTACTCAGGATGCAGGTTGCACATTAATTAGGTCAATATTGGAGGCTTGGGAGGGATCACAGGATGCGCTGGGAGTTTTCTGTGATCTCTCTAAGGCTTTCGATTGCGTTGATCATCGTACGCTCGTTGTTAAACTGAAGTACTATGGAATATCTGGCACATCTCTTGATCTTGTGATGTCCTATTTATCGGGGCGACAACAGATGGTTTCGATAGGCGGTGTCACTTCGGCACGTCATCCTGTGAAAATGGGGGTGCCCCAGGGGTCGATATTGGGCCCATTTTTATTTCTAGTTTATATAAATGATCTCCCTTATCTGGTAGAGAAAGTATCAGAGATAGTTTTGTTCGCTGATGATACGTCGCTCATATTTAAAGTAAATAGAAAGGATAAAGATCTTATTGAGCATAATAAAACACTCAGCTTTATATCAGAATGGTTTTCGGCAAATAATCTCTTGTTAAATGCAGGGAAAACTAAATGCATCAGGTTCTCATTGCCGAATGTGACTCAAATTGTACCAACAGTTGCACTTAATGCGAAAATATTAGATTTAGTCCCATCGACCGTATTTTTAGGATTGACACTTGATTCAAAATTGCAATGGGGTCCTCAGATTGAAAAGTTAGCAGGTAAATTAAGCTCGGCTTCCTATGCTGTCTGGAAAATAAGGCAATTGTCAGATGAACAAACTGCTAGATTAGTGTATTTCGCGTACTTTCATAGCATTATGTCGTATGGCATTCTGCTGTGGGGTTCGGCGGCTGACATAGGTACTATTTTTGTATTGCAGAAAAGAGCAGTCAGAGCCATTTATGGTTTAGGCAGTCGCGATTCTTTGCGAAATTTGTTTAAAGAAATAAATATACTTACTGTGCCATCGGAATATATATATCAGAATATAATGTTTGTTAGAAAAAATATTCATAATTATAAAAAGAAAAGTGAACTGCATAATATAAATACTAGGAATAAAAACAAACTAGCCATGCCAGGCTTTAGAGTAAGCAAAACTAATAAATCATTTTTAGGAAATTGTATTAGGTTTTATAACAAGCTTCCTACTCAAATTACTGATCTGCCTGACACAAGTTTTAAAACACATATTAAACGTGTACTTATGGCTAGGGGTTATTACACCACTAAAGAGTACATCGATGACAAAGACGTCTGGCTCTCACTTCCTACCTGCACATTGCTCGCTGGAGATCTTGTAGCCATATAGACATGACTGATCTGCTGTGTTACGTGAACTATCTGTAAATGATTGCTATCATATACTTAATTTAAAATTATTGACTCTGTCTCAAAATGAATAATGTTATTGTTTCGAAGTTTTTCTTTTGTATACCTAAATATAATCTAAAATAATAAGCATTCAGACAACCGATCGAGCATATATTGTGTTTGCCTACTAAATAATTACTCTAATTGGTCCAAATCCCGTGTTCATGCCCGCTTGAGTATGTTTCGCCGGACCGTCTCAACTGGGTCGTGTTGAAACCGGTAGTAGATGAACCCACTGAGTTTGTTTCGCTGGGTCTTCTCAGTTGGGGCGCATTGGATCCGGTGGTAGCATTAAAGCGCGACCGTCGTTATTAACACAAGGTCCGTCATAATAATAATACCTTTAATATAGACAGAACCATTGACAATATGTAGTAAAAATATTAGACTTAAACTAGATAATTAAACATAATCTCTTGACAATAACTTGATACGAGCTAGCTAAATATCATTTCTGTAATAAAATAAATTTTATAAATGTTTTCATACAAGATGTACCTAAATATCTATGTTACTAGAAATAATATCTAATGTATACAACTATATTACTACAAACATGTTCTGACTATTTACAAGCGCTTTTTTAAAGTCTACGTGAATAAAAACCTTTTTTATTTTTATTTATTTATTTATTTATGTGGTCCCGGCCGATTTCGGCCACGGCGACCGCTTCTTCTCCTACTGTAGCCGACGTTCGTGTGCTCGCATGTGACTTATGTAGCCAATTTTATATGAAAAAATCCTCGCAACGACTCGACTCGAAACAGTCGACTTTGGCCTGGACTAAAGTCCGCCATTCTGACCGTTTGGCTGCCCGCTGTTCCCATTGCGAGGGCTCTACGCTACAGTTCTTCATGTGGCGCTTAAGCACATCTTTATACCTGAGGAGTTGTCCGCCATGCTTTCGCTTGCCCTCCTCAATTTCCGAGTAGAAGATGCGCTTAGCCACTCCATAAAGTTTTGATGAAGAGATCGAGGTTCTGGATCAAATCCCGGGTCGGGCCAAAAGTGATTTTAGAACTTTTCTGTAAAAAGAAGTAAATCTCAGTATCAGCCCAATGTCTGGGAGTTGGCGGTATTACACCCCCGTGCCTCGGAGATCACGTAAATCCATCGGTCCTGTACCTGACCTCTTTTCGGTCGTGTCGCTAGCCGTCACATCGGATCAAGAGTAATGAATAGAATGTGCTTGCGCACACACTTGTGCAATATAATATGTCCTGCGCAGTTGCCTAGTCTCCATTGAGACTGGCCGCCGTGGTCGAAATTCGTGATCCTTATGCGATAGTTTTCTATTCATATACTTAGCATATACGGGTGGTATCGGGTTACGGAATATTTAGGTATTTTTAATCGGGTCTTAGTTGTATTTTATATAATAACTAACTATGCCCCGCGGTTTCACTCGCGTTAAAGAAGATTTTCCCGCTTTTCTGTTGAAATTTTTCCTGAATTTTCTTTGCTATAAACCTCACGGAGCCCGATACCTTTCCAACGCATGCAAAACCGTGGAGATCGGTTCGTGCGTTCTGGAGTTATAGCGACAGGAAGGAAAATCCGACTTATTTTTATATAGTAGATAAATATAATTTATTGTTGTTTCAGTGAAATAAACGGCAAGATGGTGTGCTACAAAGTGAGGGGCGGCAGTACGGACACGTCGCCCACACACAACGAGTACGAGAATGTTGTGACCAACATCACGCCCGAAGCTAATAGGAGGTATGTACAACTTTAGGAGTTGGGGAGTGAGTTGGTGCATGCGTGACGAAAATGTGATCAGGCGAGGCGAGGTATAAAAAGGTTTTAGAAAATAATAAATATTTGTTCACCGACAAAGAAAGAAAAAATTACATTTAACTGCATTTTATTTATTAAATCTCTTGACATCATTATGTTTTTTAACTTTCATAATTATTGTATTTTATGTATGTGTATTTAATTTTTACTGTAGTTTAAATCTTCAGTAGTAGCGTAATTTGAAAATATATAATCATTTCACATGTATTTTACCATAGATAAGATAGGCAGCATGCATTTTCTAGATTAAGACCTATATGTACAGACGCCAGCACATCAAGCTACCCGAATCAGTCAAATTTCCCCAATTAAAAGTGAACCTTATGCTTTTGTGATAAAGTTGTAAATTTATAAATGAAATTTGACAGATTGGGGGTAGCTGAATGTGAATGCGTCTGTACCCTATTTTTGTAAAATAAATGATATTGATTCTTATATCGATCTGATATCAATCAGGGACAGCAGTTTATGCTGATAACTCTGTACTCTCATTGAAGCCAATCAATTGCTCGTTTATTGTGTTTATAAATGTTCATTCAGACATTTGATACACTCGTTTGCATGCGACTGGGACATCGTGAAGTAACTCGATTCATTCGCGTAGAACTTGCGCGGCTTCCTAGGCAAACGAAGATCATGTTTTATGCTTTACGATTACGAGACTGCCACGGTGGTCTAGCGGTAGCGTGTTCTACAATGGATGAAGTCCTGGGTTTAAATAAATAATAATATAATATATCTACGGACAACAATGTTACACAGATCATCCTAGCCCCAAACTAAGCAAAGCTTGTACTATGGGTACCAGGCGGCGATATACATACTTATATAGATCGATAAATACTTAAATACATAGAAAACATCCATGACTCAGAAACAAATATTCGTGCTCCTCACACAACTATTTGCACTTACCGGGATTCGAACCCAGGACCACCAGCTTCGTAGGCAGGAGCACTACCAACTAGGCTACGGTGACCGTCGAATAAAATAGGAGCAAACATTTTTCTTAAGTTTTATTTATATATATTATTTATTTTAGATATATTATTAGTTTTTATTGTGTACTGTTTTCACTCTTGATCATAAAGTCCCGTCATTGTAGCGTATTAGAGCCGGCGTAAAGTAGCATTTTTCCTCTAGGGGATTAATTTTATATTTTACTTGCTTTATATTAGCTTCACTTGTATATTTATTTGTAACCGACTCCTTTGGGCGCAATGTTGACCACTTTAAACGGTCAGATTTCATTCAATATTTGTAAATTTATCGAAGACCGATGACAGTACACTAATTGGATAAGATTATACCATTATTATCGAAATTAATATTGATAACTATTGACACCCCACGCTTTTTAAACAATAAAATATTTTTTTCTAATTCACACTATTATTAAATAATATTTACTAAAGAAAATTACACTATTCCTAATTAAAATTTATTTTCAATTATTTTATTAGGTAATCATATAGAAAATTGTATCTGAAATATATGTATATACAAAACGTCCCGTTTAATTACAGATTACGAGCACCGGATCGTCCACCAAAGCTATCGCCCCTAGTCTCCGAGCTGAACAATCTCAATCTCAAACAATCGCCCAACGCTTACCCCAACATTGAAGAGTTCACCTCGGACCACGACTATGAGGCCCTAAGCCCTTCCTACAATATCAAACCCTCCCGTCCCGCGCCCAGACCCCCTTCCGCCAAGTCCCCCATTCCCCACGGAAGTCCTGCGCTCAGAGATATGGGCCCCATACCTCCTGCATGCCCCATGGGGCCCACGTCCCCCGCGGCCCCCTCGCGGAAGAAGGGCCCCGCGCCGTTACCAAGGAATACAATATACCAGACGTTAGGAGGGTATAACGGAATGGAGGGAGTGCCATTTATATTGAATCCTAAGTTGAGAGGACTGCCCAATGATCAGTTGGTAAGTAAGCGGTTTATTATGTAGTCAGTAAGATTTATTTTCATGATAATATTTATAAAGAGCATTAAGGTGCGATTTAGTGCTCTTTGTAAACATTTATTAACAACCTAGAGGACGTGGCTTCGAGCGCTACGCAAGACTTCTTTGTGTAATACGCACGATTATTTACTCCGTGTCTGGTTGTAATTCATTTATAATATGTATGTATAATTATATAAGGGGTAGTATTTAACGAGTGACTGTAAATTAAAGTTTTATTGACAAAAATAATGAATTTACGTTATAGTATTACTAAGTGAGCGACTGACTGCGAGTGACGAGAAATCAACAGAAGAGCAACTAACAAATATTAATTTGAGTTAATTCAAATACAAAATGAGAAGACTCATAATATTTGAGCGACCTAATATTTCTTCGCTTTGACCAATCAGAGAGATCAGAGGCTTGTGCGACGGACTTCAAGCGCTATTGTTTTTGTTTAGATTTGCATTGTATGTCTCCTGAAAAATTCAAAAAGCTCCAAAAGAAATGGGTTTTTTGAAAACTTTCCACCAATCTTCACTAACTATTGTTAGTGAAGATTGGTGGAATTTGTGACCATCAAGCTAGACACTATTGTGTCTAGCTTGATGGTCACAGTTCTAACCTAACCCAAATAACTTCCGGAAAACTCGTCTCTATCCTAATATGGAAGTTGCCCCCTCTGCATTTCTAGTCGCACGGCTAGAATTTTGATACCTGAAATGGATTAATTATAACCCACTTTTTGTAAGCTCGTTCTGGATTTTATTATTAATAAATATTCGTCGTTAGTTTAGTTAATTATTCGCTTACTCAAATTCATGCCGCTCAAGTTATTAAAACATCAGTTGCTAAGTAGTTTTGTATTCGATCGTTTTATAATTCCCCTTATATAAGTATGTTTATTGTGTTAGTTGTCCCAAGATATTTAATTATTATTTGTTTTTCATTAATTATGTTTATACTAATTGTCGTCAAACACATACCCTAATGATGTCTTAACTAATTAGGACTAATAGACATATTGGTTTCAGACACAGTTGCCATCTATCAAGAAACGCTCGCGCTTCGAGCTCGACCGCGATTACACTTACAATTTTGCCGTCGAGCGGCAGACGTGAGAAACCGACCTTATGAACTCGAGCTAAGGTATATTATTGCGTGTTACCGACTAACTGGATCTGCGATGAGATGAAAATCGACCTTACGTTATTCACATAAGATATATATTACTTATTCTATGGAATGACAAGTTCGAAGTTTTGGTAAATGGCCAAAATATGCAAATATTGTATCAGAATTAATATGGATTGAATTAATATTGTTATTTATAAAATTGTAAACACTCTTTAAGGTTGTATCCGGATATAAATAATATGGGTTAGGCGCTGGTCTCTTGGGGTTTAAGCAAATATAATGGCGTCTGAACCCGCCACATTACTCCGCTACGCGTCGCTAGACATTGCCGGTTACTTCAAAAACAATGACAGGTGTCATATTTATCTTTCATCTTACGCACTTAGCTGTGGAGTGTGGAACACACTCTCGAACGACGTGTTTCCGTGGGTTTATTCAAAGCTAGACTGGACAGGTATCCTAACTTACCGCCAGGTGAAATCTAGGACAAGCGCTAAACCATCCAGTATAAAAAGTGGGTGCGTTAGACCACACGACTGATGTAAAACTTATATATACGAAACGTGACTGGCTATGAGAGTAAGAGAGAAACAAAATGTGTGCTCGCACCTCTCTCTTGCCCCTACAGTATTATACACAACGTAACTTTCTCTATTTCTATATTCACTAACTTATATCTCCCTCTCAACTTCCGTTCATATCGCCCGCTCAAATATTTCATATTTACGCATTCACCAGCTTACTCCAAAGTCAAGCGTCGTAAAGAAGTTTTTCTTCAAAAAATCTAAATTGTACCCACAAATTTTACCAGTATGTATCTCACAGTTTCAGTGTAGCGCTGCGTTTAAGAAAACTATTTTATTTAATTTGGGAAAATTACTATGTTAATTTTAGACGCTTTATCGTATAATAAAGTGTCAAAAATGAGTATTTTTTCTCATTTATTTAATCTAAATACTTGGTAACTGTAAAGAAATAGCGATGATTGGAAGAGTAAAGTGGAGGCATTTGTCCAGCAATAGGATATTCATATATTAGGCTGTTAAATATAACAAATGGCTCAAAATTTAATTATGACAACTAGCAATTATTGGTACACATATCCTTTTTTATATTGTAGTAATGACGGTATCAAAAGAAAAAAGACACGGATTAAGAAAGAAGTTAATTCAAAGCAATGATGAAGTTGGCTGTTATTAAAAATCTAAAGACATTCACAGCGTAATGGATATATTAACCTGATGATCGCTCGCAGCATATTTAATTTAAAATGTTTTAATTTAAAAGTCTAATCCCAATTGCCGAGGATGCAAGGTCCGCATGTCGGCCATAATAGAACATTAGACATGAATGTGCGTTTAAATTTATAAAGGGTGCCTTCTTATTATTACTAATCAATACCTACAAAAAGGGAAAATGTTTTAGACTTTTTAAATTGATCCGATTTCGATAAATTTGGGTATTCCATATAGATATTTATAATTTTGCATTTATTCGATAAGGATGATCCCATATTATAGTCTTTGTACAAAATATATGTTCCTCATAATTACTGTTTCAAATATACAAAAAATTTAAATTTAAAAAACAGTAATTTGTTTATTTTGCTGTATAATTTAAGGGCAGGTGGGATTCGAACCCATGAACCACGGGGAATCCGGCCCCATGTACGGTTGACCGCTCCGAAAATCCATTCGATGCTTTAATTTACGCCTTAATAATGACACTAACGCCATCTAACCGAAGCACGGCGAAGACGGCTAGTATGGCAATACTTTAATTGAAATGTAGATGATCAGAAGATTTAAAATTAAAATCTATTGACGTGCATGCTGTGAAAATAAATTTATTTCTTTCTTTAATATAGTCTATTGAGCGACTTTAGTTCATTAGTGTAATGTCACCAATAATTTGTTCCTGATGCCATGAGAATGCCATACGTTGTAGTTGCCAAACTCTTAATATTCGATGAACTATATGTGTTATTGACCGCGCGTCTTATCGTAAAGTGACCAAGGAATGACTTGCTACATATAATATGTGTCTATATACCGGATCCCATATTACGCGCTTCAATACTACCCTAAACTGGGTAAAATAGGTCTCTCAACAGACGTGCAAGTTTTTGAGAGGTTGCCTTAAGTCTTGGGAGATCCGCCACTGGATTTCATTTATACCAGATTCTCTATAGTAAAAATGTATTCTTATTAAAACCATATTTTTTTTGATGAACCACATGATTTCTCTGGTTTTTAGGTTAACCAATTAAGATAAATATGTTATTATTAGATATCATGTTTCCTAGATTTCATTTAAAAATAGTTCTAATCGGATTATAAATTTAGGACTTAAAAAGAAAATAATTAAGTATCCGGTATGGAGACCCTTTCACAGAGTGTCGAATGAGATACTGAATGCGGTCACTTTGTGATAAAACGTCCTTGAGTAGAGTAACTTGTAAGGTGATAACATTGTGCCAATACCAGTACAATTATTTTTATTCTGGTTACCAGGTTTTGCCAGGTGACCCGTTTGTCAAACTCGACTAGTCAAGAGTAACGAATTCGATTAAATTGCACAATTGTAAGGTGACGAAATATCTCACCAGCTCATTCTTGTATACTACGGTTCAGGTTGAATCGCTTTCGCTACTTTTCCCACCAATCAGGATCGTCGATTAACCCTCTACCGCCAAGTCGCGTGATCTCAGTGTGTTGTCATTGGTCGAGAAGTTACCGAAAGCGATTTTACTTGATTAATTTCGTCCTGCTCAATGTTTGGACTGTTCTACACTTTCATATGACATTAAGTAGATTTTCCGTTGAAACTAGACTATATAAGTACTAGAGCCGTTTCGTCCTTTTGTCAAAGGGCGGACAATTCGAGAGCGAGATGTACCTAATGATACTAAAATTTGTTTAAGTAACACATCAGAATTAGAAACAATTCTGAATTTAACTAATTTATTACATTTCCTTCTCAAAGCGGCAGGGCATTTTTAGACCTCTAAATTTAGTTCAGTAATTCGAGTTTTACTGAATGAGATGCGTCATTATATTGAAGTTTTTAAAAACGCCCCGTCTTTTTTACGATAGAGAGATGTACAGACGCCAGCACATCTAGCTACACCCATCTGTCAAATGTCTTTTATAGATTTTCAACTTTCTCACATAAGTATAAGGTTCACTTTCAATTGCGGAAATTTGACAGATTGCTTGATTTGGCAGATAGCTTGATGTGCTGGCGTCTGTACCTAATTTTGTTTAATGTAGTCGTTACAAAGCATTGGCCTTGATTCTAATCAATACCTATCGTATTGAATTATTTTAAAATCATTGCATTTCTTTCGTTCATAGTTAGTTTTGTCAATTAAGTATTGCGTAATTGTGATAAATAAGCGCTACCTTAGAACTTATTGAACAATTATACGTTCCAGACCAGTATTATTAGTTTGAAAGTTTTAAATATGCCCTGTTCTTTTCATACGAGCTACAATAGAAAGGAATGTAATGATATTTATATTATGTAAAATACAGAGTCGCCAGCAAATCCTAAATTTTGACTTTTACTGTTACGACAACGTTGTGAATGGTTTTTTTATACGTTTTAGGAATTTTTGTTGTAAATATTTGATATATTGTGTTTTTTTTATATTCTCAATTGCGGAATTATACAGAAATGTATGTTAAAATTATACCTAGTTCTTTTGATGAGTTGTGAAAGCATAACTTATCAAGAAAATAAAAAATAAATCAATTCATCGATGTTATTGTCCATTTGCACGAACATAGAAACCAATCGGTGTATAAAAATCCTTTGTTGGATTTCTAAGTCTAAGCTGTCGAAATAAAATGCAATTTGTCTTGTTTGTATTTAAAAAAACCAAATCAACATGAAACAAATTATTATAAGCTAAATTATACTTTATTCTTACCAAATAGGGATCATAATCAAATAACGATATTTTTTAAGTCAATATCCGAGGCCAGCCCCGGTATAACAGACAGGTACACGTACCTGTCTGTTATGTGTGTTTGATGTGTCTTCTTGTGACACATCAGACACATGAGTCATGAGTAAGAGTTCGCAAAAAACCTTAAACATATGAACGAGTTCGAACCTAATTGTTGTTGTTATAATTCCGTCATACGTTCCAGCAATCATGACATTTTCTCTCAAAGAAAGCAAACATTTATATGTTGACAACCTAATTTAGAATATTATACAGATATCACGACGTTTTGTCACGATCAAAAATACGTGACTAAATTTCGGCCGTTTACTACCTACATCTCTCGTAGTAACACGATTCTATTATTACTGACGTTATCAAAGACAAGTGAAAAGTAACACAATTTCGTTGCCATAGTAACGCACAGTCGACGTCACTTTAGTAGACACACTTTCGAAAATAGTCTTTGGAGTTTTGGCGCCAACGCGTAAATAGAATCATCGAGGCATTTGTTCCATTGTCTTAAAATAGTGTAAAACGAGTTTTTATGTAAAGATGGTGGATATTTAGACATGTCTTCGACTACGTACACAAGTGTAGGAAAGAGGCATATTACCGTGAATTGTGATTTTCCGTGTTGATTCCAAAACTCCATAAGAGCCTCTTGTAAAGTCTCCACTACTTTTCTGGAGTAGAATTTTGACTAGCTAAACTTTTTTTTTTTTTTTTTTGGCGGGCTGGTTGGTATTGGCAAATACTCGAATCGAGTGATTCCATATTAAGGAGAGAAAAAAAACAGTCTACTATTTATGAAAAAGTTGCTGTCAAGGTCAAAGTCTGAAGTATCGTCGACTGTACTTTTGGCAGGTGATAGAGGAGATTGCGCCTGATCTGATGATGTAATTACAGTCCATTTTTAGCTACATATTATTTGTCAATTTGTTATACATATCTTAGTGTATGTGTTCGCACGACTGTTATTTATTAACGATAACTAGCTTTATCCACGTATTGTATTAACATTATTATTTAAAACAATTTAGAATTACGAAAAATATGTAGTATCTGTTCCGCCGAACATTCGTTTATCGAGTTGGAAGCCCTCAGAGGTCAGTCGCGTTCGAACGCTCGAAGAGTTAACACCTCTTGTGAATGGTGGATTGTAACTCGTTTCTATTAGGTACAATTCTGAGCTAGGTTGTCTAACCGCTGGAATTTTCTGGGAAGAAAATGACCCAGTTTCCGGTGTATCCCGATGACTGAAAGCTGTCGGTGTTAAAAGTGTGTACAGTCAATCCAGTGCACTCCAAGGTAGGGCAGTGATCCCATTCCTCGGAGTGTACTAGATTACCGTTCGCATTGTACTCACTTGTAAGCTATAAAATGTCGACGTTAGCAGGGCTCCGTAGATATAGATCGCTGAAGCCGTCAGATTGCCAGGACCACGGAGTTCCTTTTTCATATCGTCATGAAAATGACGATGGTTTTTTCATCCCAGTCCGAAAAACCGATGTTTGGCGGAATAAAGCCCACATATTATTTGTAATATTATTATTTAAATTAGCATATAAAGGAGTTCTGTAATGCAATTTCTAAATATATTAAACATAGCTTCTGTTCATAGTAATTGTAATAATAATAAATTGTTATAGATCTAAAGAACAGAGCTATCTAGTATTGTTTTCGTCTCAAATCTTATATGTTTTACTCAAATATTTATTAGTGGTATTGTAAATAAATTAATGTATAAATGCAATTAGACAATTAGTACGCTTTTTTACACGTTAGAAATGTATTTCATCCGATAATTTGTTTAGATTTATGATGGAATAAAAATAAAATTTAAATTATTGACTGATTATATGCTGTTTTTATTTCAATGGTGGGGTGGTTGTCTCTGTAAGTATGGCAGGATCTGTTCTGCATTTGGCCTTAATACAAATTGCAGCAATTTGTCTATTTCATGACATGATGAGACTGACTTGTTGCTAAAGCGCTGAAGATACCAATCTAAATGCTCTTGTTAGTCCTGAATTCATATTCAGATAGTAAAAATAGGTAAAATTGATAACATACAACATGTAACGTAATTAACGCACACCCTCAAATACCCCAATTAGAATATTATGTTGTAATCATAATACATACACTAAATTTTTTATTTACCATGTATTGTTATTTACTAAATCAGTTTCTTGGAATATAATTTATTTTTCTTTATTTTGTATTGAATGATGGAATGTGTATGAATACAAATAAAACTGCGATTTAAGTCTTATTACTTTGACTTAGGGTCCATTTTAATTTGTTTTGACTGTACACGGTTAATATCACAATAATTTCCAGTTTTAATTATTTTGGAAACATATTAAAAATGATATAAATCGATTCGGTTAACAGTTCTGAACATACTATTTTCAGGATGTGCGTTAATTAAGTTACATGTTGTATATTTACCAAGTAATTCCTAAGATTCAAGGAATGATACTTCGAATATAAGTGTGTAAGATTGTAGTCAGTCTGTGTAATGGATATTTCGTTACTGATAAACTCTAACGTTTAAAAACGGCATAAATAAGATATGATTATTTCAAAACACAGTTCAATTTAATCCCTTGTGAATAAGCTAGTCCCAAGTCCTTTTACGAATACAATGCCCGCTCTAGGGTAATCAATCAGTGAAGTCGCGGGGTACTTTACAAACATAATTGACGGACACAAAGTACACTCAGACTCAAAACACCTACTTGTGGGTCATACAACTAGTTGTCCTGTGCGGGAATCCAACGGTGGACACGAAGTGGCGAGGCATCTGTCTAACCAATGCGCCACACGTGAATTTTTTAAGATACGGTAAAGGAACGATTTTAGGTATTTAAAACAGTATTTGGCTGAAAAGAAGCGTTCTCTAACTGTTTACTTCCGCATACATTTTTGTTTGTACCGTATGAACATTTGTATGCTATTTATTATACAACCTCTTTTCAAACAGCTCTATACACTGTTAAATCTCTTACAAATGAAAACAACACGTAGACGAAGTCATGGACACACCTAGCAGGCATGCATAAAAACACAAATTATAAACAAAAATACATATATTTCAAAATACCGTTTCACAAAGGTTACATAAATTTACTTTCACTTAAAATCACAACAAAACAAGCTTAAAACAAAGCTCTTGTAAATGTCGAACAAACTACAACGTAACTCCAAACAATGGAACTAATATTCGTAGTAGGAATTTAGGGTAACGACCAACCTATAAAAAGGGTCAAAACAAGTCGCTTAATAAAATAACCAAAGCTTAAGTTCGACAATTACACATCTATTTACCGTTCACAACACATTTCATACAAAAAGTTGCAAGAATATATATATACAATATAACAATTCTCTTTTCTTCGACTAGGGACATAAACACACACATACAGAATGAGTTCTCTGTGTCACCGCGGCAGGACTATCGTGTTGGATCGACATCATCGAGTGCTTCGTGATAGCCCAAAATATAAGGACTCTAGCTCCAACAAAATGTTTTTTTTTTATTTTTTTCCTACGATGAAGCGGGTCACATGATTCTATCACCAACGCCCATGGCCACCTAGACGGGCTGCATGTATCGCACGTTGCAAAAAAAGGGGCATTATACAAAAAAAAAATAGTATTTTGTCAGTATGACCGTTTCATGTTTGTGAAGCAGTATTATGATTTATATCTAGGCCAGGTAATGAAATATAGTACTAAAATTAGCATTATTTAACAGTTGACCTATCTTACTGTTAGTTACAAACTGCAACTGTTATAATAAATAATGTAGTTATTTCGAAAAAAGAGTTCAATAAAAATAATTTCGTATAATGCCACTTTTGTTTTCAAAGTGCGGTATGTTGCCGGTATTTGAGAAAAGTATTAACATATTAAAATATCATGTTGATATTAGGGGCACTAAACATTAAGCTAGGTTCTATGCGAGTCTGTATTGGATCTGTATAAATGGCTCCGCTGAACGCGACGCCTCCTTGATAGGCAATTTATTTTTCATCTCAAAAATATGTCCCCGTAATTTGAGACAAATCACTAATATTTTGGCACTAATGTATTTTGTCCGATCCTAGGCGGACACCCCGCCGTAGAGACTAATCCGAGTCTTGGAAAAGGATAGGAGAGTCCTGTCTTAGTATCATAACAAACCATATCCAACAATCTATACCACATTGCTGTCACATTGCATTAGAATTACCCATTATGTATATCCAAGTTAGATAAATTTGAAGTATTTGGCGTCGTTCTAATTAGTTATAGCTCCGTACAAACGGCGAAACATAGAAATCTATTTAGAGTTATACTCGCAAATCATCACGCAAATACAGGATAAGTTTAAATATGATCTTTCAATCGCACAATCATACTTAATTACCTGAATAAAACTTTATTTAATCAAGATTTAACACGTTTATTAAGACTTGATTGAATAAAGTGCACCAACTTGATTTGTCAATTATAAATAGGACATTACGAAACTACCTGAGCCTGTCCTGCGAGGAGCATAGATAAAAGTGTTATAAAATAAATGTATTTGGATGTATTGGATTCAATTTTTATAGTTATATTTCGATATTCTTGCTGTCTTTTTAAAGGTCTTCAGTTTTTTCACTAGCCAAACGATGTTCTTTACCTTTTATTAGCCTTTACTTCTCGGGCAGGTTCATTTTCTTTCTTTCTTTCCTTATTAATGCAATATAACTCGTATGTACTTATAGTTGAATTGGAACGACGTAATCGGGCGATTAAAACGTTTAAAATCAAATTAGGACACTTCTTTAACTATCACAGCTCCATTTACACAGGACATTGGAATCACATCGTTCGCTCGTATAATCTTTAGCTAATTAGAACGACGCCTTAATATTACAAATCATTATTCTACGAACGTTCACAACTCTGAAGAATGTTCCTAATGGTTATCCACAATGCAAGATGGAAATATAGTATTAAAGACGCTCACAAATTTCGCCATAATTAAATATCAATAGGAAACATATTTACATATGCTATAATAAGAATTAATTTTACTTTAAAGAATTAAGCTTTGTAAATATTCTTAGACAATCTTGATACTAATGGGTTACTACCAATTTATGCAAGTACAGGATGCCAAATTTAGTTAAGTTTTCTCATTAACACCTAACATTATAAAATTTCATACAACCATATTTCTTATACAAGGATTTTTTAAATAAATATAAGACTATGCATGTGCTAACACATTACATAAATAAATTATTGATTGTCTTTTCTAACTAAAGGAAACATCTTGTATGAGAAAGTGATACCTAGCTGTGAATGAGTTCATTCCTATTGTCAATATGTATCAGTCGAGACAAATATTACGTTTGAAACGCCACAACGGAGATGGTCAATATAGAAGATGTTGCATTGATTTATTTGCGTAATATTTTGTGTTCTGCAATATTAAATGATTGTGTAATATGTGTTCTGTAATATTAAATTATTGCGTAATATTTTGTGTTCTGCAATATTAAATGATTGCGTAATATTTTGTGTTCTGCAATATTAAATGATTGCGTAATATTTTGAGTTCTGCAATATTAAATATTTCGTAATATTTTGCGTTCTGCAATATCAAATGATTGTGTAATATTTTGTGTTCTGCAATATTAAATGATTGCGTAATATTTTGTGTTCTGCAATATTAAATAATTGTGTAATATTTTGTGTTCTGCATTATTAAATTATTGCGTAATATTTGGTGTTCTGCAATATCAAATGATTGCGTAATATTTTGTGTTCTGCAGTATTAAATGTTTTCGTAATATTTTATATCCCCAAAATATCTAGAATAGACTCGCTACGTATAACAAATAAAGCAACATTTTGGAAAAAATAAATTACGCGTCCAAATTACAAAATAGACCGAAGATGATGAATTTTTTTAATGTTTATAGACTTATAGAACTGTATTTTCTAACAGGTTTAATATGAATCGATAAGGTATTTTAATATCGATTTCAGAACATTTTTTTAATACAGATCCATAGAACTATAGAATTTTTCACGGAATCTTACGAATAGTCGCGTAAGTATGTATGTCGAATATTGTCTTAGTGGTATGTTATGACGTCACAATGTAGGCTCGTGTATGGAACAGAACACTGAGACCACTATCAAGTTTTCTTATGGCGATATCAATAGTCGAAATGTGTATTACGGTTGATCACATAACTTAAGTTTTTGAGCCAACAATGTATGACTTGCTGGATGTCGTGTAACCGTTTCGTTGTGACGTAGGCCGTGTGACGTCACAATGAGAAGCCGCGCCGCGCTGGCGGGTGAAGCTTTCGTCATTGTGGCGGCTTCAGCTGCTTCTGTTGTTCCAGGAGGCGCTCCAGTGGGGACGGGCCCGGACCTGACCATAGGGACTGGAAATAAAGATTGTTAGTAAATAAGTCCTGTGAATAATTTTACTTTTAAGAACAAACTACGAGTACATTTACTGGGTGCGCTTAACAATGTGTGAGCTGAATCAACATATCCTTTCGTTATATATATATATATTTATTTTATAATATATTTATGTATTATATGTATGTTTAAGTTGCTATAGTATTATATGTATGTTTAAGTTGTATATTAGTTATTATATATATTTATGTATTGATCTCATATTCCTATTTTTTTTTCTTCTACCGTACTGTATCTTATATCGATCTCCTATATCTGGACCTAATGTACCTATCTACTTATCTCTGCACCACCATAAGGTTGACTGGGAGAAAATGCCTTAGGCATTAAATCCGCCTTTGTACCTATATGTGCATAAAGTTTAAATAAATAAATAACATGACCCGCTTCGTAGGCAGTATTCTGGTTGAATAAGTAACTAACCGGGGAAGGTCTGTGCGCGCCCCAGGCGGGCTGGTCGGGTGCTCCGCTGAACAGCGAGTACGTGCTGCTCGGGGGCTCCGCCAATCCCTCGGCGTTCTGCTGAAAGAACACAAACATAGAAATATAACATTTCAGACAAAAAGAGGGTAGAATAAAAGCGGGTACCTTCCAGATCGTATGTTAACACGGCTACATATCAAGCTATACATTTCCAGAATAAGATGATCCCGCGTTGTATTGGATTTCCATACAATGAGATGTCAGCTTATGATGATGATGTCCTCCCGTCCGAATTTCGGCCACGGCGGCCAGTCTTAATGGAGACTAGCTAATTGCGCAGAACATATTATAGTGCACAAGTGTGTCCGCAAACACAGGGGCACTTTCTATTCCATCACTCTCATGATCCGATGGGATGTCTAGCGACACGACCGGAAAGAATTCAGGTACAGGACCGACGGCTTTATGTGCTCTCCGAGGCACGGGGGAGTAATACCGCCAACTTCCAGACTTCGGGCTGATACTGAGAAATTTCTTTTTACGGAAAAATCCCAAAATCACTTTTTGGCTCGACCCGGGATTTGAACCCAGGACCCAGGACCCTACTTTGATTTGAAAATTAGATGAAACAAAAAAACGACGATAAAAAGAGACAATTTGAAGTAAATCCATGCAGTACTTTTTGAGTTTAGCCCCGATATACATACAGACACACAGACAAAAATTCTAAAAACTATATTTTTGGCTTCGATATCGATTGTAGATCACACCCCAAGTACCTATCCTTTAAAAAATATTCAATGTACAGTTTGAGTTTCCTACGATTGTATTATATGTATAGATTAGATTTAGCGAGAGAATGAGATAGATTACAACGCAATCACGTGTAATAGCGCCTACCATAAACAACATGGTTTATTATTCACGTGTTTTATTTTTATGCAATTGTGTAATAATTAATTTATGTTAATTATTTAACACATGTATATTAATTTGACCATTTTTAGGGTTCCGCAGCCAAATGGTAAAAAACGGAACCCTTATAGATTCGTCATGTCTGTCTGTCTGTCTGTCCGTATGTCACAACCACTTTTTTCCGAGACTATAAGAGCTGTACCAGGGCCCCTTCACTCGGCCGTACCTACGGTGATAAGTACCTACACTTTCGCGCGCCTCTAAAGTGGCGTGCGCCAGTCGGTTGTCACCGCTCGCGCGCACAGCCACGGATTAAAAGACTACTTAATACTATAAATATTTAACAGAAAAAATGTCTCATCACAAATCTGGTGCTAGATATTGTTCATTTGACGGATGTCTGTCGAAAAAAAGAGACAAGGGTTTATCATTTTTTACATTACCTAAAGATGCAGAAAGGTTAGTTCAAATTATTCTTTTAAATACCTACCAAAGTAGCTTTGTAGGTGTTGATTATTTCTAATTAGAATACAAATAAAGTGATTTTAGTCGTATATAACTCTAGTTTTAACATTTTTGTTGACCAAGATAGTTTTTAAAAGAATTAGTACGGGAAAAATAATTACGAGAGCAACTTGAAAATGTGTTTTTTTGTTTGTCGAGATATCTTAACTATTTTGGTGTCAAATGAAAGATCTAGGCCTAAAACCATTTTATCCATTTGAGTCATGTCAATCGGTCCACGCGTTTAGGAGATATTTATAAATTAGTATAGTGAAAATGTAAACAACCAGAATTTTTACTTTTTCTCGTCTACGAACTTTTAAGTACTGCAAAATGTGAATATTTTATGATGTTTACCCCATTATAAAAGCCAAAATTTGTAAGGTGTAGATGATAAATAGAATTTAGTTGGGTTCACTTCATACAAAAGTTCGTTACAAAATGGTACAGACTGCAAAAAATATCCAAAAATTAGATGCACTTTTTCTAACCTGAGTTCATATTTTTATACGAACTCACTCTTTGTTGGTCTGGCGGTAGCGTGTTCAACCGCAGAAAATGAAATCTTGGGTTCAAACCCGGGTCGGGCCAAAAAGTGATTTTGGGATTATATAGACGATTAATAGGTATCATAGTAACAGCGGCAAGCCGGTAACCCTACGCCAGTACACTCCGAGTCATACAGAGACAGTGTAATGCGTTAGAAGAGAGCGGCAGCGTTTAGGTGAATATCGCGGTAGGCACTGAGCGCGAATGTAAGCTGAATTGCACTTAGTTGCTTAGTAGCAAGAGTCGCTATTTCTATAAATTGTTGCGCGAAGAGCCGGTTCTGTACGTAAGTACTCTTTATTCTGTGGCTGTACTGTTGAAACTTGGTAAGTAGATGTATTCGGTGAACCGCATTAAGATTTTTACACAAAAATAGAAAAAGAACAATAATTTTGGGGGTCCCCATACATAGCACTGTAACTCAAAAAAATATTTTTCATCGTACCCATACATGTGGGGGGTGCCTATGGATAAGTCTTCAAAAATGACATTGAAGTTTTTAATATCTTTCTAAACTGAATAGTTTGCGCGAAGGACACTACCAAAGTGGTAAAATGAGTGCCCCCCCCCCCCCTGTAACTTCTAAAATAAGAGAATGATAAAAATAAAAAAATATATGATGTACATTATCGTGGAAACTAACAACGAAAATTGGTTTGAACGAGATTTAGCAAGTAGTTTTTTTTAATATGTCATAAATCGTAAACCGCAATTTGCTTTCATTTAATCAACTGAAATAGTTTCTGCTGCGGAACCCTTCATGTGCGAGTCCGACTCGCACTTGGCCGGTTTTTTTAATTTTCTCTCTTGACATTTGTTCATACCGAAGAAAGGACATTGTTTGGGATCCAGGTTCAAGAGCAGGGGAGAAACCATTTCTATACTACGACAGACATAATATGTATATTTCATTGTGCACAATAAGAGTTATCTATCTATGCAATACTCACCCCACTCTGGTCCAAGTTCTTAGGCGCGCTGATATCGTTGAGCTGCTCATTGTAGTTCATATTCCTCTGCATGACGCTGGGAGCCGAGCCGAAGTTCAGTGCGTTCATGTCCATGAGATCTTTGTTGCCCGGCTGGTAGTTCAGTTGCTTATCCACCATCTTCATCAGACAATAAAAAATCATACATACCAATTGACACATAGACATTTATAGATCACTAGCTGTGCCCCGCGGTTTTACCCGCGTTAAACTTTATAAATTATCACAGCTCCTCCCCCGTAGGTGATAGCGTGATAATATTATGTAGCCTATATGTTGACCCGACCTCTTAGTAATGTTCATGCAAAATTTGAAGTAAATCCATGCAGTACTTTTCGAGTTTAGCCTGGACATACATACAGACAAACAGACAAAAATTCTAAAAACTATATTTTTGGCTTCCATATCTATTGTAGATCACGCCCCAAGAATCCTTTTAAAAAAATTTCAATGTACAGTTTTGACTTTCATACGATTTTATTATATGTATAGATAACCAGTCCTTAGGTCCGTGGGTGACCGTAAAAGTGGTTCAATTTATGGGCCATCGGAATGCATTTTAAACTGTCGGTCCCGGTTTTTTTTTTTTATTTTTTATTTATTTATATAAACACAGACATAACAATTTTACAATTAACATTATATACTCGCCAAACTTTTACGTTTAATGGCGAGACGCGCTCGTTTTACACTTTATTAACCTTACTTATCTATACTAATACTAATCATAATTTCATAATTAAATTTAAAAATAACCTTAATTGGTCATAAAACATTTCAATAATTTGTTTCTCGATGATATCAGATACTGATTATTTTTATTTTTATCTTTTTTTTTTTCAATTATTATATATATATATTATTTTTGGTATTTTTGGTATTGTTTTTAGAATTTTGAATACAGTCTAATCATCATCGAGCAACAAGTTCTTCAGCTTAGATTTTAGCATTGTTTTACTTATTTTAGGTTCTTGTTTTAATACATCGAATTTATTAAATATTTTAGGCACTAGAAATTTTTACATTCTTTCTCCGTAATAGTTTGTCACTCGCGGTTGAACTAGCTTTTTCTCTCTAACACTTTTTGTATTATATTTATTTTTTACGTTAAATTTATACTTTTCACTGTAGTAGTGTTCCAGACCTATTAAATATTCTACTTTTTTGTTTACAGGTAAAATTTTACATATTGGAAATAATTTATTATAATCTTTGTTACATTTTAATTTAACTTTTTTACTAACCAGGTACTTTAGCAGTCTTATTTGTAAATTCTTAATATCTTTTAAATATGTTATAAATGTTCGACCATATACAATGAGCCCATAACTAAGCAGTGAGTCGGCAAGTGCGTAATATATTACCAATAACGTGCGTTTATTTAATACCCTATTTAGTTGATAGAACTTCCCTAATACAGATCTTAACCTATTACAAATGTCAGTAACGTGCGGCTTCCAATTAAAATTTTTATCTATAGTTAAGCCTAAATATTTAAATGTGTCTACATATTTTAGTTTATCACATCGGCAGTTCATTTTATTACTATGTAAACATTCGTATGTATGCCCTATAATAGCCATACTCTCCTTATTAATGCTTTTAGCACGTCGGTTGTATGGCGAGTGTATATGCATGCATTTGGTTTTTAATAAGTTTAATATTATCCCATTATCATGTGCCCATTTGGTAATACTTTCGAAGTCTTCTTGTAAATATGTTTGGATCTCCGTTATCTCCTTTGAAGCATAAATCAGGCACATGTCGTCTGCATACATGTACACTCGACACCTTTTAACTACATTTGTCACGCTGTTGACATGCATCACGTATCCTACTGGACCATAGACTGAACCGGTCGGCACCCCGAGATCTACAGCTGCATCCTCCCCGGTCATCCCAGCGATAGATGTGCGCATTCTCCTATTAGACAAATAGTTTTGAAACCACTTATTTGTTGGACCTCGTATACCACATTCATCCATCGCCTGTAATAGGATATTGTGATCTAACGTATCAAAAGCCTTTTTATAATCAATAAAAATTGCTATCAGCTGTTTACCACAGTCCAAACTTTCATTTATGTAGTCTGCAAACGCCGTTAGGGCCGTAACAGTGCTCCGGCCCTTCCGGAACCCGTGTTGTGTCTCTGAGAGTACATTGTGATATTCTAAGAACTTACTAATTTGACCTACAATGATCTTTTCAGTAATTTTGTCTATGGCAGAGAGTATGGCTATAGGCCTATAATTAACATATTCTAAATGGCATCCTGATTTATAAATAGGGCGTATAATAGAGTATTTTAACTGATCAGGATATATACTCTCAGTCAAACACATATTCGCAAATCTAGCTAAAATAGGACTTATTTGTTTCCGTATATATTTAATATCTTTCATTCTTATTCCATCTAAACCAGGCGCTTTTTCACAACTCAACCCATTTATAACTTTTTCTACATCTGACGAATTTACTTTAATATATCTAAAGCTCACGTCGCTTGGTGTTACATATTGTGTTCTATCAAAAAAATTACTTTTACACGTGTGCTTAATACTACGTATTTCTTCCGTGAATGTTTTCGTAAAATTTGTACAAATTCGACTGATACTTTGTGTTTTACCTAAATGTCTCAGTATGACATCATCGAGACTAATTTTATTTCGACCCAGCCATAGATTAATGTTAGACCATATTTTTCTAAAGTCTCCATTACATTTTTTTATTTCTGACTGCCTGTATATATTTTTTGCTTCATTTACTAACTTATTTACCTTATTTCTAAATTTTGTATATACTAATCGCTTATTCATATTTTTTGGTTCTACTTTCCATACTCTAAATAAATAATCCCTACGCATTAACATTGTGTACAATTGTTTGTCTACCCATGGCTGTAATATTCTTTTATTATGAATTGGGACAGTGACTATACTTTCCTTATATATCCGGTCAAATATTGTACACAATGTCTGATACAATGTCAGCGGGCATGTTATTATAAGTAATTTCCCCCAATCATATGCATCGAGCTTCTTTCTAACAAGTTTGCCGCTAATTACCTCTCGCATGTTGTTATCACTACTCGTTTGTAGACTTGTGTTGTTGTTGTCGCTGACGCACAAGTCCAGCGCCAGTCCGACCGCGTGATGATCGGAGATGTGTGACTCGAGTACGTATGACAAAGCGCCGCACTCGCTGCGTCCTGCTCGCACCCACGCGTGGTCCAAACATGCCGTTTCAAGCCGACCGTCCACGATCGCCTCGCGCGTTATCTCTGCGTTCGGTATTGCACACTGTAGGCCGTATGCACACAGGGTGTTTTTGTAGTTTGTCGTAAATGGATTTACAATATCATTCAAAATGTCTATATTTGAGTCGCCGATCACAATAACGTTGTTGGTTGCTGGGATATCTCTTAAGATAGTCTCTAGTTCGTTAACGAATAGTAATTTATTATACTTAGGTGGCCTGTATATGGCAACGATGTGCGTTATATTTTTAGCCGTCGTAATCTTTCCATGAAGTATTTCTGAGGCTTCAGAGTTAAATTTTTGAGCATCAAAATTAAGTCCCTCTTTAACATATATTAATATTCCTCCCCCTCTGGTAATTTCTCTTGTCCGTATATATGTATTATATCCCGATATTTTATAAAAAGTTAGTTCTTCCTTCTTGATATTTATTTCACTTAATATTATTATATCGACTTTATATTAATTTTTTTCCAGTAAAATAAGTAACTCATTAAAGTGTTTCCGGAGTGATCTAATATTCAAATGAAAAATATGTGTGCACTTTTTATTTTGAGCTAAATCATTACTTAATATTGATATGTCGTAGTATCTTCTATATATAACATCAGTAGATAAATCATCTGTTCGATTGAATGTTGATATAAAAAGTAACGTAGTGTGTATACACTGCGCAAAGTGCACTTATTTATTTAGAATCCTCGAACTTTTTTAAATCTTCTTCCGATCTTATATTGTATATCTTTTTTTCTTCGCTATTTTTTTTAACCAAAATACTGCTATTTTGAACCCAGATATACTGAAAACCTTTGGGTTTTAACTTATTTCTCACGAACCACAGAAGTTGGCGTTTGTACTTCGGCAAATCCTCGTTAATGAATATTCGTTTGTCACTGCCATTTTCATATATTTTATTGTTGGTAATCTTAGTCTCCCTTTTTGCTGTCATCCAGTTATTACGAGCAATTTTGGACCGAAGTGTGACCAATATAATTTTGGGCCTCGTATCTTCTGGTTTTTCTTGCCCTACCCTCTGAGCGTCCTCAATATCATTCGGGTTCAAGTTGAGCTTTTCAGCTAGAGTTTGTACCACCAACTTTGTATTTTCGTTATTATGCATCTCAAGTCCGTGAATTTCAATGTTTTTTTCTTTTTCACTTATCTCCAGCTCCTGTACCCTCTCTTCCAGAGCTTTATTGCATTTCTCCAAGTACACGTTTTTTTGCTCCAGTGACTTAATCTTTTTCTGAGATTCTTCTTTATATGTTATCAATGTTTGGTACATTTCAGAATAATATTCGACATTGGTGGTAAGTTCTTCTATTTTTTTCTCGACATTGTAAAGTACCTCCAACTTTTTGTTTATTTCGGCTAATATTTTCTCGCCTGATTCATTAGGATTTGTAGTTAACTCGCAGTCTTGTGCTGGTTGTACAGGGCTGCTTTTGGTTTTCTGGCAGTCATCGCACATTATTGTATGCAACGATAATTTATTATTTTGCACACACTTCTTGTGAAAAACCACCACACATCCAACTCCTTTACACTTCACTACATCGTCCTTAGTCATAGACAGAAAAAGTTTGCACTTATTGCACTGAACCATTTTTAATTGTACGTTAGAAACGATTACGTAAGTAAGGATAATGTTTACACGCTTTAAGCAAACACGACCGTACTCAGAGCGCGCGCGCACGGACTCACTTGTTGTCATTAGGTAACAGTAAGCCATAGCAGAGGCCTACTGGGTGGCTGGAACAAGTCTTGACACCAGGGTAACCACTGCTCATACAATAAAGAAAGGAAACTGCCACTAACGGTTGGTAAAAATCAGCAGTCATCAGGCCGTGGGTTCGATTCCCACTCAGGACAGATATTTGTGTCCTGAGTCTAGATATAGTCCAAGAGCTGGCACGCATTTTTGGGTAGGTATTTGAGGCAAGCTGAAAACTTGTCCTATAGCTCTTCAGACACCCCAACACGGAACTGCTGACCTGGCTAGCGGGTAGCGGGTAAACCAACCCCTAAATTTTTGAATTTTTTTTTATCCAAAAAATGTATTTGAGGCAAGGTGAAATGTTGATATGTTGTAGTTTAATGTTTATACAATACATAAATAACATTCTGTCAAATTTTCAAGTTGCCTCAAATACATTTATTCGATTTTTTTGCAAAATATTTTTGCACACGCCTGGCAGTGCTAAAGACCCGACAGAATCGCCTGTCTTTTTTTTTGTATTGTATACATTAAACTACAACATATCAAAATTTCAGCTTGCCTCAAATACATAATTTGGTTAAAATAAATAAAAAAAAAAATCAAAAATGGTTTAGACCCGCCTGCCAGGTCTGCAGTTCCGTGTTGGGGTGTGTCTGAAGAGTTATAGGACAAGTTTTCAGCTTGCCTCAAATACCTACCCAAAAATGCGTGCCAGCTCTCCTACTAATAGTAGAAGAAGTAACTATCTATATAAGTATGTATTTACAAAAGAAAAGTAGCATCAGAGATAGCTGACAGCCTGGATTAACACATAGGCTATAATTTATATAGTTTAACGCGGATAAAACCGCGGGGCACGGCTGGTATCAGTTATCTGGTGTCCATAGTACACACTTTGCTTAATTTGGAATAAGATGGCCGTGTGTGAATAATGTCCCAGTACATTATATTATCATATCTATGGGTCGAACATTCTCTGACCAAATTGGAGATGTTCTCAAGAAAGGGCAGGTCAGAAGTACCCTAAACCGGCGAGCATGTATGGAGAGAATAATGACAGTAATCGCGGCAAAAGAAAAATGCAAAGATCGTGACAAATGGAAATCCGTTGTCTCTGCCTACCCCTCTGGGAACCAGGCGTGAGTCTATGTATGTATGTATATCTATGGGTCAGACAGCTTTTAAGAATGGTAATTTTAACAACATATGATTGCTCACCTGAAGTGGTTGATAACTCATTTTATTGAACTGCGGATACATCGACGAGTCGTAACTGACCGTAGGAGCGTAAGTCCCAAAACTGTTCAGCGACGAGTTGAAATTAGGCGAAGTGACCAAGTTCTGTAGAGTTTGCAACTGAGGTTGTCCAATAGCCGACTGCAAGTAATTCGGCTGAGTGAAGGTCTCTTGCTTATTCGGCGGGGCATTATTCATATTATTCGGCAGTTGACTAAATGCCACATTCTGGTACGGATTGGGCATATTAGCGTTGAGCTGTGAATAAAAATTGGATTGCAATGGCGGCGTGAAGTTCGGCGCGGTGTTAAAGTTGCTCTGTTGTTCTGGTTTCCACCAGGCAGGTGGTTGGAAGTTTGTTTCTTGCGGCTGCGTATTCCAATTTCGACTTTGTTGCGTTGGGAATACGGCATTAGGCTTAAAATTATCATCCCTGAATTTATTATCGTTGAATTGGTTCTCTTGAGCCGTTTGCCAGTATCGGTATTGGTTTGCGAAACGCGGCGGTAGATCGTTGAGGAAATTTTTCTTGTCTCCAGACATCTGGTAGTTCTGGTTGAATTTCTGCCCGTCTTGGAATAACTCTTGTCGTGAGCTTTGCTTTTGGAGTGCTGCGGTTCTCACGTCGATCTCTTTAGGATTGACAACTGGTAACCTGGGAATTGAGAAAGGGTAGTCAATGGTAGAAATGTCCCGTTTGAGCGCTAGGCTACATGATTTCCCCACAAACCAACAACCTTGCAGTCATGTGGAATAATACTCTTAGATAAAACCTTAATTTGTTTGTTGAATATCCAGCAATACTGGAATTAGGCTTAATGACGATGTCAACCTCGTTGACACAACCCATGAAAAAATACTAAAGTATGCATTAAGGAACTAAATCTATTTAAAGTAAATCCGCTTGGATTCAGAAAAATTATATATGGGTCACACAATTTGTCCAGCGGGGATCGAACCCGAATCACGTGGTACCAAGATATCCTTAGCTTTAAGTGTGGAGCAGTACACTTGCAGTCAAAATTAGCTTTAGACATAATGTTTTTGAATTGTTTAATTTTTACCTGATGCCAGGATTTGTAATGTTCGCAGCTTGATAACTAGGATTGTAGCTCAATCCAGCATTTTGTATGCCATAGTTCTTTTGGAAGTTCATTCGAGGGCCTTCAGGATATGTGTTCTGTATATTGGGACTCCAATTCTGCGATGGAGGTTGCTCTTGTCTTTTGGGTTGGAACGTTTGCGAGTTCTGACTGTTCGACTGACTGAGTTTAATCTCTTTTTTTTCTTCCTTCTCTGCTTTCTTGGGTTCGGGCTCTATGTTGACTAGATGCGGATATCCAGCAGATTTATCTTTGAGAGAGAGTATTCCTCCAGTCTTTCTGCCTATGGGAATGTTGGCGAGAGACTTTACGGGTTTAGGCTGAATGATTTTGGGTTGTTCTTTGGACTCGTTGGCATCTATGGATGATTCTGGAGTTGGTGGTGGAGTTACAAATTTAACCTGAAAAGAAATCATAAGCTTTGAAGTGCTGGCAGCGATTTTATATTCGATAAATGGACGAAAATTGACAGTAAAGAAAGCGCGAGAAAATATGACGAGGAGAAAAAGAAAAAGGGAGGTATATATTCCGACGCCTCAGAAATAGGGAACATGAGAACAAAGAAAATACTATGATACCTAGCGTTAGAACATAGTTTCAGCATATGCTCATATTGGAGACATCTCCCTCTGATGCTACATATATACAGATCTTATACAATAACTGATTTGATAAACATAAAACCAATTAAAACGAAATAAATTAAAAAATAAAAACGTGTTTTAGACCACACAACTGAAGTAAAAACGAGATAGAAAAAGTGTGCTTGCATCTATCTCACAAGCCCCTGCAGTAATATACGAAACATAACTCTCTCTCTTTCTAACTTCACTAACTTATATCGCCCTCTCCACTTACGTTCACCTCGACCGATCGCACTTTTCGTAATGTCCTAGTCACGCATTCCACATTCCGTTACCTGTTTGTTAGTCTCCTCTTGTTTCCTCATGATGGCCGCCATTGCAATGTTAACGCGAGGTTTCTTCGACTCCTTCTTGTCCTCGCTGCGGTCCTCGCTCGGCTCGGCCGCTTCGGGCTCGTCCTGCGTGGCCAGCGCGCGCTCTTCCCTCGCCCGCTCCAGGGAGCCCTGCGGCTTCAGTATACCGACTCGCTTTTCGCGAACTATTCGAAAGGAGTAAATGTTTTTACAATCGTCCTAAATTTTAGGTTTTGATTCGGTCTTGCCTTAGGAACACTGCAAAAATAGACTTTGAATGGACTTTAAGGGTACTTTATCCATGTTATTATCGCTTATTATCGTATTCTAGATTTTGACTAACAGAAGTCAAAACTTTATCAGCTTAGAACTTTAGGGCCGGAGCTGTGGCCGCTGCGCTGTGGACTGTACCTTTCTCCCTGAAGTCGGCCTCCGAGATGACGACGGGCGGGGGCGGCGGGCCGGGCTCGTCGTCGCTGTCGTCCTCCGGCTCGGGCGCGTCGCGCGCGCCGCCGGGGCTCTCGGCCGCCATGCGCAGCGCCGCCAGCGCCTCCGACAGCTGCTCCCCGCCCACAGATGACGCCGTGAATGTTAGCTTGCCATCCTCTTCGCTGTCACGTCAAATAATAATAATAATAATCTTTGTTTCAGACTTAAAAGTCCATAACATGACATTAATTTAACATAGTGTATAAAAGTATTCTATATAATTACAATATGATCGGAGTTTATTTATTTTTAATAATTTTAGTAAAAATAAATAAATAAATAATATAAAAATAACGTGAAATGTCAATGTAATCAAATTCATATAAAAATCAAACAAACAGTAAATAAAATCAAATCAAAACAAGTGTTTATTAAATATAATCTAAATCATTGAGGTACTTTCGCAAGGTGGTTCCTAGTCTCCAAAATCAAGCTTTAAGTATTTTCAGAAAATATTTTAACAAAACAATATTCGTAAAGCGTCCGTTCTGGAAACCTAGGGAGGTATCGCAAAATTTGCCACGAATCTTATGTGATCTCTATAAAGCTTTTGATAGCATCGACCACTGTACGATTGTTGTAATTCTGAACTATATTAGGTTCTATCAAATATTTGGCACATCTCAAATCAATTTCAGTCTCAAATCAAATAAATTGTTTTTCAAGTTCTATGTGTGTAATGTTATAATTATCCGGTCCAGGACAAATAGTTTTTCAGCAAACGGTATCACTTAAGCAGATTTTTCACCTATAATAGGGCTTTTCCCAAGGATCCATCATGGGACCATGTTTATATGAAGCAAAATCAGCAAATTTTATTTGTTATACTCACGTGTACGACAAATGTTCAGGCCTAAGTTGTGCGAGTTTTTTCCCGAGTTGCAGCAACCGGTGCGCCCGCACTCGCTGTTCTAACTCCGGACTAAGACATATCACTGATACTTCTGACGGAGCTCTGGGACAAAAATCACAATTGCTATTAATATTTGCAAGTAATAGAATCATCCATCCATATTCACTTGTTTTAATGTGGGTAAGCAAACAGTTCGAAATTTCATTACTAAGTCTCAGCAGATTACCGCGACATTGTGAGTCGTGTTAACTGGTTTCTCTATCTATAAATTCAAATAGTACTAGTTCACTTGACAGGAGTAGACCAGATTACTAGAGGCAGGCCAGACAACATTTCAATACAGATACTTATAATACAAAGAATAAGTGTTTAAAAATAATCCTCATGTAAGACTTGAGCCAACTACCTCCGTTTTAACTGTGTCTAAGGGGGCTTCTATCTAATTTTTATTTAACACAACTAAACCAGCAACAAACATACAGCCCATCTGATGGTAAGCGGATACAATAGCGACCAGAGTCAACACTTTAACACATCATCACTGCTTCTTTTAATGCATTTCTGGGTGAGAACTTGAACTACATGTCGATGCCGAGGTGCAATGACTGATAAAAATGGCCGTGGGCATCAAATCGAACAATTCTTAAGCTAAACTGTTTTAATACGTACTGTACGTCATTGTCATCTCCCTCCTCATTTGGATCAGGCACGCGGCCTCCGTACGTGTCCCAGGCGGCGTGGTTGGGGAACCGCAGCCCTTTTAGCGCCGGCTCTAACGGCAAGAACCCTGCTAGCTCTTCGTCTTCCGGTAAAGGCACGCTGTCATCTAGGCAGGTGAAAAATAAATCTATCTTTTCTCTGGAGTAAAAGTTTAGTGGTTAGTAACCCTGTCTGCTAAGCCAGAGGCCGTGGGTTTGATCCCATCCAGAACAATTTTTTGTGTAATGTGTACGATAATTTGTTTTGTGTCATTTATCTAAAATATTGTAAGTATTACAACTATAGAAAACTGATATACAAGTAAAATAAGTAACTCTTTTATGGGGTAATGTATAAGATTCTATAACAAACTTCCCAATGATATTAGAGAATTGTCTACGAATAAGTTTAAAAGAATTATTAAAGCCAAATTGTGTAGCAGGGCATATTACAAAATTTCTGACTAATTAAGTGATAAAAGTGCTTGGGATTGAGTTGTTCTGAGACTGTACAACACACATGATTGTAATTAATCTTAAGTATATTTTATTTTAATAAAGGATTCCTACTGAGTTTTCTGGCAGTGTTTCTCAGTAGCTGCCACGTCATGCACTGCACGGTAGGGTAAAAAAAAAAACTTGTGTGTACTTATGTACACGCGTTAGAATTTATACTTCTTAATATACAACTTGAACATAGTTATCAATTTTCATACCACCTAGAACTAACTTCATGCTGTTATTTTTACGATGCGCGCGCATCGTAAAAATTCACTCTCATCATTTTTCTCCATCGCGCCAAAAGAAGTATAACTTCAAAAATATGACGATTCCACATAAATGTAAAATTTTACGGAATAAAGAATTTTTGATTTTGATTTATATATTTCTAAATACATACAATATTATAGATAAATTACATCGACACACAGTACAAATAATCGTGCTCCTCGCACAAAGATATATAAACCTCTGGCTTAGCAATGAGGGTCACGGGACCATCAGGCCATGCTTTAGAATGTAAGTGGGAAGCACACTCACAGGTGTCGGTGAGCAGCGCGGCGCCGGGCGCCAGCACGTTGAGCGTGTGCGCCACGCCCGGCCACAGCGCCGCGCGCGCCTGCCACGCGCGCGCGTCCGCCAGCGCGGGGTAGCACCGCGCCCACTGCAGCCACACCTTCACTGCAACCCACCAACAGCCCGTCAGACAATGCCTTAGCCGCTTTCCAAGACATAAATAAGCGAAATACTGTTTCAACAATTTTCATTGACATGACCCGTGCGTTGGATTTCGTCGACCATAATGTACTATTAGTAAAATGTATGAGATCCGAGATAAGAGGATCAGTCCCAGAATGGTAAACATGTTATCAAGTCGAAAGCAATGTGTAAAATAAAAAGTCTAGGTAAATACTTTAAATTAAATACCTACAGATCTAGTTTTAGCTATAACGTAATAGACGTACCGCAGGGCAGCATCTTGGGTCCGAGACGGTGCGGTCGGGGAGTAACAGCACCATTATCGTACTACTAATATCAAAATTTTTGCCTGCCACTTTGGTCTATAGGTAGCGTATTCAACCGCAGGTAATGAGGACCCCGATTCAAATCCCAGGTCGGTTCAAAAGGTGATATTGAGATTTTTTTGTTAAGAAAAATTCTAAGTATCAGCCTGAAGTCTGGGACTTGGAGAGCACGTAAAGCCGTCGAGCTTGTACCTGACCTCTTTGCACCCGTGTCGATAGTCATCCCATCGAATCATAAGATATTTGCACAGCACAACAGGACGTTAGATTTTCTTGCAAATAAACTTATACGAATTTGATGGAATAGAAAGTGCCCCAGTGTTTGCGCATACACTTGGGGACTGTTATATGTCCAGTGCAGATGGCTAGTCTTCATTAAGACAGGCGGCCGTGATCGAAGTTCGACCAGCAGACATTAATAGCTAGAAAACAGCAGAGCTAAGTTATCACTCAACAATGTGAACTAGATATAAGCATACTCACGTGCAGGCAGTGATCGCTGCAGCGGCACTGCCACAGTGTAGTTGGGCAGCAGCAGGGCCAGCAGCGTGCCAGTAGCCAGGGAACAGCTGAGCTCAGCCGCCTGCGCCTCGCTTTCACTTAGCGAAGAACTATCCAGGGTCAGTTCCTCGGTGGTCGAGTGTACGAGCCATATCATGACGCACACCATCTGAAATATAACCATCTTTAAGCCATACCTTCCAAAGTTGCTGCGGTGCGTGAAGATATTTTAAATCAATATCAATTTTGTTAACTGCCTTAATACTACATTACCTATATTGAGGACATTGAATAAATTGTTTTTACATTGATTTACCACAACATAGGTGTTCAAACTGTAAGGCCGTAATGCGGCCAGCCGTGCAGCTGACCGTACTCGGATATTTGTGCGAGAAAGTAGTTTTTATTCGCACTGAGATGAGGCAGCCGGTCAGCAATATTGATTGCTGACGGCTGACCGCATAGTGCGTAGAAGGCCTAAGAACAATTGCTTAGTTATGTTGCAACCAGAACAAAAAGGTATTTTAATTTTCAATAAAAGACAACCCCCGCACTAAGCACATGAATCCCTGTATCGTGGGATACTTAAGAAACCTATAATTGATGGAAACAAAGTATACCCAGACTCAGAACAATTTATGGGTCATATAAATAGTTGTCCTGCGCGGAAATATAACGGGTTATGGGTATTTAAAAGAGTATTTGACTGGAAAGAAGTGTTCTAACTGTTTACTTCTGTTTGTTTTTGTACGTGCTGTATTAACATTTGTCTGCTATTTATTATAAGAGATTTGGGCAATACTTCAGATAGCTGCATCAATTAATAATATAAAAATATTACAGTAAACAAACACCTCTTTTCAGTGAAACACTGTTAAATAGCTCTATACACTGCTAAAATCTTACGAATGAAAACCAGTACAAATGCAAACCAGGAGATATGTACAGTAACTGAAACTTAAGTATTTATGGGTTACATTACACTGATACTTAAGTATGGATTTTTTTTTCAATGCACATCGAAGAACTCATCATCCATCAATGTATATTCATCAATTAAATAATTTGATTGCACATCAAATTTACACGGGCGTATTTCGCTACGCGAAAAGTAGGTATGTTAGGTTGGAATGCACAAGCCGATAAAGCGAGGCCTAGAAGCAAAGATTGATTCACACAAACTATCCACTTTTAAACAAATAGCAATGCGCCACGAACTTATTGCTAGATATTTTGACATAACTATTTTTCTGTGCAATCAGTATTTTTGCTTAGAATGCAATTTTTTTGTAATACAAAAGGAAGATATTTTCTTTTGCAGTTGAATACAAATAATAAATGAAATATCAAATAGCAGTGTTGCTATGTAACGATATATCGCATGATACCTCTGAAACGATTTAACTAATTTTGTATCATACAACACTTGTAAGAAAACACTTGTTGTAAGACAGCTTTTAGAACAACATTTCAGTGATACATCGTACCGCCGCACATAGGGGTATTTTGCTGATCTAGCCGGTCAAAATTATTTATTTCGTTTTTTCACTCGAGGGAGTTGCCCTGGATAACTATAAGCCATAACATGTTTTTTAAATTAATAAAGACTTAAAATATTGGAAGTAAATATAATAAAAATATATTTCAGTAATTTATAACTTCGATATATATTAATTTCTTAAACAAAATGTTATAAAATTTATGTAACTATAATGATGATGAGTTCCATGGTTCTTAATTATCTTCATCACTTTCAGTGCCTCCAGAAACCTCCTCCAAATCAAAATCTGAGTCTCTCTCAGAGTGCGGTAAAGCAGGAATCATTAAAGCAATTGCTTCTTTTGTGAATGGCAACATTCTTTTTTGGCGGTTGGTTTCTTTCCAGTTTTCAGTGGGTCAGAACTGAGTAATAATCTATTTATAATATCAGTGTTCCACTTGACACTTGAAAATTTTCTCGCGAATATCTGCCTGTACTGCCGGAAATGTTTATTCCGTGCCTCAGTCGCTTCTTCCGAGGGCAACCCAATCGGCAACAATGCCTTGTCTATGACAGTAGCACCATGCACCAGGATCTTGTGCATCGTGGGTACAGCATGTATAAACAGATCATTATCCGCTATAATATGTAAGGTTTCAGTTTTCCTTCTCTTACATCTTTCGCTCAGCTCATTAAATGATTTTGATGGTTGACCCAAACTTTTAGGCTGCGCTCTCGGTATTTCGAATGTATTGTTTAGCCATTTCTCACTGTTATCTTCATATTCTATCTAGCTAATCTTAAATCTAGCTTCTGTTTTATCACCTTTTTTCCACCTTGGCTTAAATTCCGACTTAATAAGCGAAAACTGGTGCTTCAACTGGTGAGTTTTCGCTGGACAGAGTAAAATTTTCTGAGAAATTAAATTTGTATTCAAAATGAGGCCAAATTTAGCCCTTTTTTACAAATTTTACCCTAACACCTGAGTGACCAGGTGACCCTGAAACCAAATAATTACTAAGTAAACATAGTGTAAATTCCAAATATTTTTGTTATAATTTTTTCACTGTCTTGGTCTATCGCCACTGTAAAAAAAGAGGGCGGATATGGGCGGCTAGTTAGACCATAATAATTTTATATAAACTATAACCTATCGTTATCAATTAACATAATAACCGGGAAGAACCCGGAAATACAACAAAAACCTTTTCAAACTTAAAATTTGGTCAGAAATTTCAATAATTTTAAACTATAATTTCAACCGTCAAATAACAATATCCTATCAACAAAAAAAATACAATATCATATTTAAAAAATATGCTTACTTACCTCCTTGATCCACATCCATAACAATATTTTGAGTGAAGACGGTAGTCACGAAAATATTATTTTTTTTGTGTGAAACTGTCACACTTAGGATACGCGCAAGATACGTGCAGTTGTTGCAATGACTAACTTCAGACTAAACAACCGCGCCGGTGCAGCTGATAAGAGACCAGGGACGGGTTGTGTATTGTTCTCTAGTCATTCAAGAACAATAAGAACCAGGTTTTTTTTACTTGCGACAACTTCTTATAAATTGATTTATGACCGGCTAGATCGGCAAAAAGCCCCTATGTGCGCCGTTCCTTTTAACAATACATGATTCCATCGGGACTCTAATTGAGTCTATGTTTACCTTGATGAGAGTCATCGACTCAAAGCTATCCGTAGCGATCAATGCAGTCAACGAAGAGTTTAGTGACTTCACCAAAACTTCCGCTGTCTGCAATCTAAAACAAATCACAAATTAAATGTCACGGCAAAGCTATAGCTGCATTTATACATACATACATCATCAAGGGGCTCTACCGGCTAAGTCACCAAACATCAATTTCTTAAATGGCGACCTAATCTAAGGAACACTATTACGTAACGAGCGCTAATCCCGCCGACAAACTTTTACACAGTTTGGTGGGTTAAAATATAATGGCATAAAAGTAGGGCAGCAACGCCACCTGTGTACTAGCTACCACCTAACTGCGGTCGCCAACTCGCATGCCCAACGCCATTGGCGGAGACCTATGTCCAACAGTGGACGATATCAGGGGCTCTACCGGCTACGTCGCGGAACATCGATTTCTTAAATGGCGTTCAAATAAATAAAGGTTAAAAATGACTTAATCAATCGTTAAATCGACAGTTTTTTTTGAGTTTAGCCCGGACATACATACAGACAAACAGACAAAAATTCTAAAAACTATACTTTTGGCTTCGATATCGATTTTAGATCACGCCCCAGGTATCCTTTTAATAAAATATTCAATGTACAGTTTTCACTTTCCTACGATTTTATTATATGTATAGATGTATGAGAAGTATATAAATATGGTGACATACTCACTCCTCTACCGTATGTATGTAGTGCATCGCTCTGATGAGCTCTGTGACGTAGGAGTGCGAGTCGAGTCGCGTCGGCACGGCGCTCGGCGCGGGGGCACTGCTGTCGATCACTCCCGGGATCACGGGCAGATCTTTAGAGTCCGTGCTATAAAAAAAAAGTATTACGAATACATGCCTTTTTTGTATACATACATATTTACGAGGGTGCGTTTTTAACTTCGCGAAATGGAATAGAAGGGGATGAAACAATATTACAAAATTATTTTTCCTTTTCAATATATTCACCTGTAACCCTAATACATTTCTCAGATCTATGAATTAACTTGTTAATGTTGTTAATTAACCTTCATAAAAAAATGTTTTGTCTTTCTCTCAAAAATACGCCGAAACTGCATCCTTCACTTCTTCATCGGTTAAAATTTCTTTCCTCGAAGCTCTTTTTTAAGATTTAGAAAGAGATAATAGACTCTGGGAGCCATGTCTGGGCTATAAGGTGGGTGATCAATGATATGAACGCCCACCCATAAGGTGGCAGAAAAGCAGCTAACGCAACTCGATTCTTGTGAACAGGAGCATTGTCGTGCAAGAGCAGGACACCTTTGGTCAATTGTCCTCTTCTTTTTTCTCTGATTGCCTCTTTTGACTGCTCTTAAATTGAAGCGTAGTATTCGCCGGGTATGGATACACTTTTTTCTTTATAATCAACCAACAAAATTCTTTCTGTGTCCCAAAAAACTGTCGCCATGACCTTTCCCGCTGATTGCGACACCTTGAATTTCTTAGGCGGTGGTGTAACCTTTTTATGCCACTGAATGGAATCTTGTTTACACTCAGGTTCGTAGTGATGAACCCAAGTTTCATCCCCAGTAACAATTCGTTCCAAAAAACCATCTTTGTCTTCATTACACTGGCTCAAAAACGCACGCGAACACTCGACGCGGTGTGAGCATTCTAGGCACCCATCTTGCACTGACTTTTGTCATGCCGAGATGATCATGGAGGACTCTGAAAATGGTCGTTTCAGATACTCCAACCATCTCTTCGAGTTGTTTCTTCTTCAAACGTACATCCTCCAATATAAATTTTTCGATATTTTCGATAAGATCTCGAATGGTGACCTCAACAGACCGCCCAGGCCGGGGATCGTCTTCAATTGATTCCCTGCCTTGCTTAAATAGGTTGTGCCACTTGTATACCATGGTTTTTCCTGAACAAGAGTCCCCGTATACAGATGACATCTCTTCCAAAATGGTTTGAAAATTTTTTCCTTGCTTGGTAAGGAACTTTATAACGGCGCGGAACTGGATTTTCTCCATAGTTCACAATTTCTACCAGATTGAGTTCCTTGAGGGACGATAGTTCAAAGACAAATGACCTCATTATGATAATACTCGGTACATATAACTATTAGTCGCCGAACACGGTAGTACCTAAACGAGCACCCCTACTACCCTCCATCCCCTCTCTTCCTTAAAACTTTAAAACGCACTCTCGTATATGGATATTTAATGCAGTTTTATTAGTCTTTTTAGGCCTTCACTTAGCACTTTCGATGTATCTGTATTAGTATGTCGACCATTTAGTGAGCTAAAAAGGAGCAGAAACTGAGAAAAATAGGCTGTACTTTGGTAACCAGACAACTGATATATTATACCCAGACAAAGAACAAATTATTATCAACCGAATAACTCAGTCAATGTTTTTTCTGTAGTATTACATAAAGTTCATGGTATATAATGACATTATTATGGTCATACCAAATTTGGCTAGGATGAGGGGGAACACTGAGAGACAGAAAGGTATTGTAGTTGAATAGTGACACTAAAGGTACACACCTTGCAGCAGCGGCAGCGGCCCGCAGAGTCCTGGCCAGGTTGGCGGGCGCGGGCGGGAAGGGCGCGCGCACCAGCAGCGAGCGCACGTGCCAGTACAGCGCGCCCAGCCGCCGCCCGCGCCGCCACGCCACAGCGCGTGCCTATACACAATACACACCTTGCAGCAGCGGCAGCGGCCCGCAGAGTCCTGGCCAGGTTGGCGGGCGCGGGCGGGAAGGGCGCGCGCACCAGCAGCGAGCGCACGTGCCAGTACAGCGCGCCCAGCCGCCGCCCGCGCCGCCACGCCACAGCGCGTGCCTATACACAATACACACCTTGCAGCAGCGGCAGCGGCCCGCAGAGTCCTGGCCAGGTTGGCGGGCGCGGGCGGGAAGGGCGCGCGCACCAGCAGCGAGCGCACGTGCCAGTACAGCGCGCCCAGCCGCCGCCCGCGCCGCCACGCCACAGCGCGTGCCTATACACAATACACACCTTGCAGCAGCGGCAGCGGCCCGCAGAGTCCTGGCCAGGTTGGCGGGCGCGGGCGGGAAGGGCGCGCGCACCAGCAGCGAGCGCACGTGCCAGTACAGCGCGCCCAGCCGCCGCCCGCGCCGCCACGCCACAGCGCGTGCCTATACACAATACACACCTTGCAGCAGCGGCAGCGGCCCGCAGAGTCCTGGCCAGGTTGGCGGGCGCGGGCGGGAAGGGCGCGCGCACCAGCAGCGAGCGCACGTGCCAGTACAGCGCGCCCAGCCGCCGCCCGCGCCGCCACGCCACAGCGCGTGCCTATACACAATACACACCTTGCAGCAGCGGCAGCGGCCCGCAGAGTCCTGGCCAGGTTGGCGGGCGCGGGCGGGAAGGGCGCGCGCACCAGCAGCGAGCGCACGTGCCAGTACAGCGCGCCCAGCCGCCGCCCGCGCCGCCACGCCACAGCGCGTGCCTATACACAATACACACCTTGCAGCAGCGGCAGCGGCCCGCAGAGTCCTGGCCAGGTTGGCGGGCGCGGGCGGGAAGGGCGCGCGCACCAGCAGCGAGCGCACGTGCCAGTACAGCGCGCCCAGCCGCCGCCCGCGCCGCCACGCCACAGCGCGTGCCTATACACAATACACACCTTGCAGCAGCGGCAGCGGCCCGCAGAGTCCTGGCCAGGTTGGCGGGCGCGGGCGGGAAGGGCGCGCGCACCAGCAGCGAGCGCACGTGCCAGTACAGCGCGCCCAGCCGCCGCCCGCGCCGCCACGCCACAGCGCGTGCCTATACACAATACACACCTTGCAGCAGCGGCAGCGGCCCGCAGAGTCCTGGCCAGGTTGGCGGGCGCGGGCGGGAAGGGCGCGCGCACCAGCAGCGAGCGCACGTGCCAGTACAGCGCGCCCAGCCGCCGCCCGCGCCGCCACGCCACAGCGCGTGCCTATACACAATACACACCTTGCAGCAGCGGCAGCGGCCCGCAGAGTCCTGGCCAGGTTGGCGGGCGCGGGCGGGAAGGGCGCGCGCACCAGCAGCGAGCGCACGTGCCAGTACAGCGCGCCCAGCCGCCGCCCGCGCCGCCACGCCACAGCGCGTGCCTATACACAATACACACCTTGCAGCAGCGGCAGCGGCCCGCAGAGTCCTGGCCAGGTTGGCGGGCGCGGGCGGGAAGGGCGCGCGCACCAGCAGCGAGCGCACGTGCCAGTACAGCGCGCCCAGCCGCCGCCCGCGCCGCCACGCCACAGCGCGTGCCTATACACAATACACACCTTGCAGCAGCGGCAGCGGCCCGCAGAGTCCTGGCCAGGTTGGCGGGCGCGGGCGGGAAGGGCGCGCGCACCAGCAGCGAGCGCACGTGCCAGTACAGCGCGCCCAGCCGCCGCCCGCGCCGCCACGCCACAGCGCGTGCCTATACACAATACACACCTTGCAGCAGCGGCAGCGGCCCGCAGAGTCCTGGCCAGGTTGGCGGGCGCGGGCGGGAAGGGCGCGCGCACCAGCAGCGAGCGCACGTGCCAGTACAGCGCGCCCAGCCGCCGCCCGCGCCGCCACGCCACAGCGCGTGCCTATACACAATACACACCTTGCAGCAGCGGCAGCGGCCCGCAGAGTCCTGGCCAGGTTGGCGGGCGCGGGCGGGAAGGGCGCGCGCACCAGCAGCGAGCGCACGTGCCAGTACAGCGCGCCCAGCCGCCGCCCGCGCCGCCACGCCACCAGCGCCAGCTGGTTGTAGGGCTGCCCCGAGTGCGCCGACACCACCAGCGCGTGCCTATGTACAATGCAAATACTTTTAATAACATCCAACTACGGTAAACTTAGATACACCAAGTTTCAAGATTGGACTTGTTTAAGGCTTTAGATGCTGTATCCATTCCTGTTTTAATCTACAAACCCGAATATTAAGGTTAGAGGGTGTAGTATTCAACGAGTTTATTAAGGAATCCTCACCAATTGTAGTGATTCGTAGAATATCAATTGCGTCGTTATACAGGGCAATGTTTTGGGACCTTATGCATCAAAATTAAAGATATACAGCTTCAACTCGATTTAAAAACAGCTGGCTTCTCATCTTATTAGATATTCCAACATTGGTTTATATTCAGACATTATTGAATAGTTTAAACGAAATAAGAATGAAAATATTGCCAAATGGCTCTTATATTAGTACTTACGTTTTATTAGTTCTTACGTCATTTTTGTGTATTAGACTGTGTTTATTCATTTGTGATAAATAAAACTAATATTTATTTTGTTCCATGTCAACTAGAAAATCCCTTCGTAACAACAGACCTGTAGAAGGTGTGTGCAACTCGCAGCTGCTGTCTATACCGCGCTAAGTCTCCGAGGTGCACGAGGCAGTGCTGGCAGATGTAGCGCGCGGACGCGGGAGGGGGTAGCCGCGCGCCGGCTGCAGTTTCACCCGCGCCCCATCCCTCCACCAGACCCAAGAGAGAAGCTCTACGTCTGAAAAAGAATACATATTGAATTTTTCGGATATCTATCAGGTCTCACCTCACCTTAACTAATAAATATATAAGAAAAAATAACAAATTTAAAAATATTTCATTTGATACAAGTTGTAACTGACATTTTAATAATTTTGTTTGCTTTCCAAATAAACGTTATCCCACTTGATTCGAACATTGGTGCCATAGAACCAATTCAACTTATTAAATAACTTTAATATTTATTGATGAGCCTTATCTCTATTAGAATAAGCACAGAACAAAATGTTAAAAATAGCTCATAAACATATCTAGAAATATTAGAAAAAAAGGTGGAACTTGTTAATGTCTGATTGGATTGCTTTGAATCTCAGAAAAATCTTTGGTCTTTAAAAATCACATTTAAATTGTTTCACCCACTTGGGAGCTATGATGCCATACGAATAATTCCCACTGATATCTTTCTCTTTCTTACACGGGTTAGAAATGCATAGAAAATATCTCAAAAATCTCATCAGTGAAGAGTGCATGTTAACTAATTTATTTATATTATTGTTCTGTTTCTACCTGAATGGCAAGTCCAGTTTGAATGTAGTGCAGATTTGGTGCAGTAAACATAGGTAGAATCCCGCGGCGGCCTGCAGTACCCATGATAGCATCGCCTGACCCTCACTTCGAAGGGGATTCTGAAAACACAGTTTCATATAGGTTTTATGCAGAATCGAGAATGTAATAAAATTGTTTTCGTAGCATCGGCTGTGCGGTACATTATATGTACGTGTGAGTGGTGACCACACATTCTCATTATTTTTTTATGGATGTTCACTGGACAAAGGTCTCGCCAAGAGTCAACACAATGAGATTGTGTGCATAATTTGGGGGAAATGTCTCTGCCACAACAGACAGCCCTCTGTGCAGAGTGTGCATGCTACGGTCGCGCACGCGCTACTCGAGTGCACAGGGATCACAAAATCCGGAAGGAAACCCTGGGATCACCAGATACTCTTACGGATGCCCTGAGAAGTTAAGGAGACCTGATATGCTTCTGGAGGGAGGTGGGATGGATGGAGTGAAGGCTGCCATGGCTCACGCACAATGGTCCACATCGGGACTAAGTGCGGAAACCATACCCACTGGCATATTGGTGGGGACAAGGTGATGAAAGATGACTTCTTTTTTTTGACAATGTCAAAAAATGTTGGGGGACATGCCATAATCGCCACACTTTGCAGATGGGTTGGCGGTCACAGTATGGTAGACTTAGAACACAGTGAGACTGCTGCCCATTCTCTGGTAGATATTCCTGGGCACAATCATCAGCATACAGCAAGCCTGTCTCTAATTCATCATTATATCTGAGTTAAGTATTAAAAAGTCATTTATGCCCAGATCAACTTGCCACCACCTGCATATGAGCACATACCTTTCATTTGAAAAGACACACTACGTAAAAAGCAAACATTCTCCTTCATTGGCAAAGATTTAAAATTACAGTTCCAATTCTCAATAACAAATCTTTTTTAGTTTTTTTACATTAACGTATTTAGTATTATAAATCAAAATAATACAAAATAGTTTATTGTCATAAATAATTATGTTGTAAAAAAAGTAGGCAACACCCACTAAATTCCCTAAAAATACATTGCATCAAAACGCTACATTATATGTAGTTACTTTTAGTCACATCAAATATGATTTAAATTATGATGCCTTTGGTTTCATAAGTAATAGTGATCTTATAAGCAATTTAAAATCTTCATTCCATAATTATTATGATTCATATTGGATTTCATTTCATTATGAAGATATAATTTGTGTAAGTTTATTTGTTGTTTTATTAAGTTGACCTATTGTTACACCTATCTACCCAGTTTCCTCTTTTCTCAGGCTATCCACTCCATAATTTATCCACATAAATTTTAATTTTATATTATGGTGTACAATAAAGAGCATATTATTTTACCTTTCTGTCCTTTGAGATGGCCTGTAGGGCCTCAATCTGTTGCTTGAATCCCAAATTCCACAAATCCTGTTCCACTTTCTTGTATAATGCATAATCAAGGTCAAGTACTAGTACTTTTTGGTAAACCTATGAATCAAAGAGTTATTAAAGAAACTTTAAAATTTATTACACCAGTTAAGTATCCACCAACAACCTTGCAGAACTAAATAGCTAACATTGTAACCAATAACATACTACAAGTTTTTTTATTATCAAACAAAAATAAGTATTAATTTAATTTCCTACTTGAATATTCATAGCTCTATGCACATCACAATGTAAATATACCCTTGCAAGGGCGCGAGAAAGGGTTGCAGCGCAAGGGCTTACTGCCTTGGAACTTGACCCATTTCTCAAGCCGCCAGTTGTCCATATGAAACCATTTTTTTTAATGTATTGAGTTATGAGAAAACTCATTGAACAAAAGTTGTTGCTTTTGATGTTAGCTATCAAGTCTTGCACACTTGTTGGTGTTTTATAAGTAACCAAGGAATGAGTTATTCATTTTACATCCCAAAGCCCTTCATATGTATTAAAAATACACATTGACGAATATCTAAACCTTTTGCAACTGTTGTTGTGTGGCCCAAAGACTTCTCTCTTGTAGCATTGAGGTTCCACTCTTAAATTTAGATAACTTCAGTTTCAGCTCATCCGCCTCCCTAAAAGCATAACATAGAACCTAGATAATATTTATTAAACAAATTCTCCCAGCATATTGTTAATAAAGTAGAGCAAATTAGACATATATTTTACCAGCGATGAGCTTTGCTATTTACAGGAATCAACTTTGTGCCTATGTACTGTCAAGCTTCAAGTTAACTGGACTGAATGCTCCAATCACATCATATTACTCTCACAATATATTTTTGGATGAGTATATAGCAATTTTTTTGAATCATTATCATTATTTCAGAAAAAAGAACATCAACTGGACAAAGGTGTCCCACAAATATCTTCACAATTGCAAGTCACCATTCAGTGTATGACATTGCAGCTACTGAGAAAAAGTACTGGAAAACTCAGTAGGAATCATTTCTTTTTAATACATTTTGGTTAATCTTAATTTTTTTATACTTCTTAACATAGAGCAACACAATCCTAAGCACTTATGTCACTTAAATAATCAGAATTTTTTAAGTATTTTAACTTGAACTGTTATTTAGACAATGAAACATCTAGACCTAGCTCTTATACATTTCTTTAACCCAGTTGTGCCCAGCATGCCATGGTACAACAACATAGCTTTCAGTGTGGCATGCTGATCACAATTTCTTTTAACATCTATGCAAGACTATGGAAACTTCAAAGCCATAAGTTGCTAATCATATTTTAGAAACTGTACAGGTAACTTAGCAAGCAACTGTACCAAAATCAAATAATAAAAAAAAAGTTTAATTTCATTATTACATGTGGTTCATTACACAGTTGGTGGCATCTCCTTTTAATAATATGCCTATGAGGGGCAAAATTTCATCATAGTGTTGTTACCACCAGGTTAAATAGAGTACAATGTGATAGGAAATCACAATAGAACACATCTACACAAACCCAACAGGGTGGAAACTTTCATGTCTCATTCATTATTAGACAGGAAAGGTATGCAGTAACAATGTATAACATTTGGGGACTACATGTTTAGTTATGGCATTGGAGCACACACAGTAAAATAAGTAGATACCCAGCTTGTTCAGAAATAAAGCAGGGCTCCACTATATGTTGAAGGTAGTCTAACTGTACTGAACAATAGAAAGTTTATCCTAGATTTACTGAAACAGTATGTCTTCTTCTTCTTCTTTTTATAAATGGCAATTAGTGCCGATGTCGACAATTCTGCCAATGTCAGATTGTGAAATGGGAAAACGTGAAAATAAATTAATTCAATTTTAACGACACTAAATTGGTAACACTAATTGTGTATCTTGCTGAGTGTTATAACACTACAATTTGATGCGATTGCATCGGATAAAAGCCATTAAAACTTTGAAAATTTCTGGGGATGAACATGTCAATAATGATGAAAAGTTAATGGGGGTAGGGATATTTAAATTAGAGAGGCAACTGTACAAATTAAAAGCAGGATTAAGTTGCGAGCATTCAAAAAATATGTGGTCCAGAGAACCCTCATCCAACCCACACTCACAAAGTGATGAATCTCGAACCCGAATTTTCCGAAGGAAAACAGGTGTACAGCAATGACCTACACGGAGTCTGCAAAGAACTGATGTAACAGTTTTAGAGACTTTCTTATATCTGAAAAACCAAGGCTTTAAAGGTATATTGGGTTGTATTGAGTATGTCATTCAATGACACATTTAGTCAGGGTCATATAACTTACTTAAATGGATTTAAAAACTTACGAAAGTTTTGACTTATTACCATGACTGTACACTGTAATATCTAAAATATTATTATCGCTAGATCGTTACAGAAAAACATTATGTAGTGTTTTTTTCCTATTTCTTTCAAGATGGGTTATAAAGGTCTTATCTCTCACCTCAACATCTGCATAGCTGCATTTAAAACCATTGTGAAAGAGGCTTAGAGCCTCGGCAATTGTCACACCATTAGTAAATAATCCAAATTAAAAATTACGGAATAGTGAAATGAAAAATTCTAAAAACAATCGAGATCCATGCACTGACTGTCAAGTTGTCAAATAAGGTGACATTAGACAAAAATATTGCCATATTTTATGAAAACGCCATAAGTCTGTTTCAGTGTTATAACTGGTTATAACACACTCAGCAGGATACACAATTAGTGATGTCAATGTAGTGTCGTTAAAATTGAATTAAATTATTTCACGTTTTCCCATTTCACAATCTGACAATGGCAGAATTGTCGACATCGGCACTAATCGCCATTTATAAAAAGAAGAAGATGAAAACGCCTTACTGAACCATAGCTCCTCAGTTAGTCATACATATAGATTGTCTTTAACTAATAAAACGTATACAATTGGCTATATACGTTCTTTATTCAATTGTACTTCCGTGTTTTGGTTATCTGTAGCCAAAATACTTCCTTGCTCAGAGGGCGAGGTCGAATGATGTCACTCAAATTCTAAGCCAGTATTGCAATTAAATAAACTACCCAACTTATTGATCATGCTGGTCTAAAGCGAAAAAAGTGACGATCAGCATTTCCACCATTTAAAAGTACTTAATATTGAATGTAACCTTCATAATAAGAGTTTTAGCATTGTGATGTACATTAATTACTGCTTTGTAGGGTTCCGTAGCCAATGGCAAATAACGGAACCCTTATAGATTCGTCATGTCTGTCAACTATAAGAGCTGTACTGTTGAAACTTGGTAAGTAGATGTATTCTGTGAGCCGCATTAAGATTTTCACATAAAAATTGAAAAAAAAACAATAATTTTGGGGGTTCCCCATAAGTACATAAAAATGCAAATCAAAATTTTTTTTCATAGTACTCATACATGAGGCTATGGAGAGGTCTTCAAAAATGATATTGAGGTTTCTAATATATTTTTTTTCTAAACTGAACAGTTTGCGCGAGATACACTTCCAAGCTGATAAAATGAGTGCCCCAATAAAAAATATATGATGTACATTACCATGCAAACTAGCACCAAAAATTGGTTTGAACGAGATCTAGTAAGTAGTTTTTTTTATACGTCATAAATCGTAATCCGCAATTTACCTTTCATTAAATCAACTGAAATACTTGTTGCTACGGAACCCTTCATGGGCGAATCCGTCTCGCACTTGGCCGATTTTTTTTAAGTGGAATATAATAACTAACATATTCGATAAAGATGATTTCATTTAATATCTCCAAAAGTCCAAATTAACTAGAATTTCAACATAACTTTGTTTTATAAAATTTTGACATTGTCGGGTCGGAACCAAACCACTATTAACACGGTGATCTAATTATTTATGAAAAGTAAATGAAGTGATTACGTGGTATCACACCTAGAAACTATCTTTTTAAAATATTGTACACACTAAAAAAAAGAGCAGTTTAGAAGTATATGTTTCATGCACAGAATAAAAAGAATTAAAACATTAATATTTGGGATTTATAAATTGTGCACTAGCTACTCAGCTTAGTTCTCTTGTATCGTATTTACTCTTAGGTTATAGTGTCTTTGCTCTCGAACCTGAACTGTCAACAAACAACCTCGAATTGTAGGCAGAAGTTTGTTTTGAACGAGGTTTTAAACCTTATTTTAACTAAGATTTTCACGGTATTAATACTTAAATATAACTAAGACTGTTTTAGGTTTTAAAAATGTTTGAACCCCGTGTTGTTGAAGCTGTGAATAATAATAGGTTACAAATCACGGTAAGTCGCGAACTTATTTTTGTGTTCGAGGAAAGTTGTTTCTTGAAAGAACCGTCGGCCGCATGGTTCATAAATATATATTATATTAATTTAACTAAACATTTGCGAAGTCACAGCTGATGTTGGTGCAATCCATTTATTTGCAAATATTGCGAAAAATTGTTCGCAAACCCGTACTGTTTCATGACTAACGATTAGTCACTAATTGTTGTGCAATTTTTTGATCCAGGATCCTGAAGTGGTGTACGGGCATCGTGTCGTTCAGACTCGTCAAGTTAAATGGCTTTGCTTAGACCTATTATATCAAAAATTCCACCGTCCTAACTTTTACGACATCGGCGGAACCTTCATGCAAGATGTAGCAGACTACTGGTTTACATTCAAAACTGAACAGTTAGGTAACATATTCCTTCTACATTTATTCATTTGTAATCATGGATTGAGCTCCTTTAGCGTGGCCTTAGGTAGTGGGAACAAGCTCAAAGTTGATAGGAAATCAAACATAATTTACCTACAGGGCTATCTCAAAGAGCTGCAGTTCAAACAGCTCCCAGAAATGTCACATACTTATCTCACTACTTATCACTTCTCTGAGCTTGATGTAGAAAGCTTGAAAGATAAGAGGCTGCATATCGCTGTCTCCTTTCCCTTCGGTCAAGCTGAAGAAGTAAGTCTTGATGTCATTGATAATATCAAATTAAATCATGATTTTGGTGCTCTCTTGGCTGATCCTATTGCCTCAGATTTCACCATAGAGTCTGCAGATGGAGTCAAGTTCCAGATTCACAAAGTTATTTTTACTGCTCATAGTGAAGTTTTTAAAGCTATGCTCAAAGCAGAGACGGCTGAGAGTCAGAACAGTTATGTGAAGCTTATTGATGTGGTCGGTGAAGATCTTCGCCATATGTTAGAATACATTTACACTGGAACAGTCAAATGTGTAGAAAATATAAACTTTGGTAATTTACTTATGCTAGCAGATAAGTATAATTTGAGAGGCCTCTGGGAGCTCTGCCATCATGCACTTTATGAGCAACTCAGCATTGATAATTGTGCAGATATTTTAGTTATAGCAGACTTATATGACTCAGAGTTCTTGAAAACAGAAACAATGAAGTTTATCAAGGAAAACAAAGAAGAAATCATGAATAGTGGTGTTCTCAAGGAAATTACTAGTCCAGACCTATTGAGAGAACTGTGTAGTTATCTAGCGTTATAAATAAATGTAATAGTTTGAAATAGTTATAATACTCTCGGATTGCAATATGTCCCAAAAATGGTGAAATATCACTAAATGTATACAGCAATAATAACATACTATAAAATTGTTATTTATTAAAAACATTATCTATATACCTACCTAGTTGTCATCTTGTTGTGCTACACCATTTTGATCATTTAATTGCTTATGGCATAGTTAAAGGTGCAGTCTTTGGTGTCAAGAAGCAAGTTGCACTCTGGATATAGGGTTGCAATGTTTGCTTAGTTATATGTTTAGATACTGGCTTTGATTCATAGATTTTTTATAAAATAAATAAAAAATTTGCAATAAGATGGAAAGATTTCAGTAAATAACGATCATAGGGTCATATTATTATTTGTCTCAATTTGTTTACACCAACAACTTGGGATAGAAAATTACTTATTTCTAGTTATTTTAAAAACTTTTGAGCTTTGTACAGTTTAAAATTACTAAAAAATTCTGGGATATCTAGTTGTTTGTATATTAATAATAAATTAAGCCTTTTGGAATCTTTTTATAATTAGTATGTAAGCAAATATATAGTAAGTTTAGATAAACCGTAACAATTTGATTGTTACTTTTGAAAATATTGTTCCCTAATCTTTATAATGTTGTTAAATACTAACTGTTTTATGTAAAACATTATCAAATAATGTTTTTGCAATGAAAATATTTTTGTAGTTAAATAGCAAATATTCATTGTAATACAATAATATAGAAATTGTTTAATTTTATGATTTATAAGCGCAATGTTCCTTTGGACATCAGAGCAGTCTGGTACATGTCTAAAGTCAGTTTGAGATTTGATTCAGTCAATAATTGTGTTATTGTCTTTGGAATTATCAGCCAAATTTACTAGAAATTATGTATATTTTCTAACTTATATATTATTTGAATGGTATTCAGTATTTTTAAAACACATTTGTAAGCAGGTCACCTAGGAATTTTAACATTATGTTGCTAATACAAGTTATGCGTTTTACAATTTTTGTCCTTAATTGAAAAGCATTATAGATAATAAAATATATTTTTTTCTAATAATACTGCGCTGTATTTGGTATATCAAAGGACGTTGGAAAGGGATTGTAGTAGACATCGCCAAGGTATTCCACCATGCAGAACAAGATAAGAGGCCCAGGGTTACATAGAGTATAATACTTATTACTGCGCCGTTGGTATGATATTGTTGATACGCTTATAAGATTATAATGCTTTTTGTAACGCTATTCAATTGTTAATATTCGTAATAAAACTGATAACTATTATTTATGTAAAATATTTTTTTTATTTTAACAAAATATGTCAACTGCATGTACACAAAAATAAATGAAAAACATATAATACAGAAAACGTAAAAATAAACTTTATTGAATTTAAAACATAACTGTATTGTTATTATGGGAAGTAAAATTAATCGTTTAAATAATAATAAATATTATGATCGTGTACGCAACGTGACGTGTCAGCTACTGCGCCGGCGCGCGTGGCGTGGGTCACGTGGCGCGCGCGGCGCACTCGGTGGCTAAATAATCATTTTGGAATGTTACTCGAAGTCTTCGTCTCTGCGGCAAACAAACATTTTCTTCTGTTAAAATGTTAGTCCACGGGTAAGTTAGGTTCGCGCGTGCGACTATAGGCTCTAGGCGATACCGAGTACGTGATGCGGATGGACTATTCACATCGCTCGGGCTCGGACAAGCGGCTAGGCTCAGCTATGTACGGAACAAGCGTGGCGGGCGGAAGCCGCAAGCGTGCTAGTGGCCCACTGTATGTGAACACTCCATGCTCGGCTGCTACTGCGATACATAGCGATTATACGAACTAGCTAAAGTGGTACTCAGTCCGACGTCACATCATTGCGCCGTCGTCGCGAGCTCTAGTCGACGCTACGCCTCAGTGTTACGTCACACGTTATCTAAATGCGATTCTAGAAATCCATTCGTAATGCGGTCAGCGGAGGTACCGACGTGGTCAACATGCAGGATAAGCAAGAAAAAAGGCCAATAGTTGTCTTATCGTTTATTGATAATTACTGGAACCGGTACACAAGAACTAAATAGAAATATCTCTCAATTAAAAAAAAAATACGCGTCCATGTTCACCTACACCCTAACAGTTGTAATCGGATATAAAAATAAAAATACATGAACCCCTAGTGTTACTCTCATATGCAAGCTACAGTACACAATGCTATGACGAGTAGTGAACTGCCTTTAATCTACAATACTTATGAGCGGAGCACCCCTCATTAATCTAATTATAATGTTCACTTAACGAGTATACTGAAGAGACGTCCAAATAACATTGCTGTGACGTAATATTAATGCTGGAGTTTACAATAAGTATTATATATTGGCCACAGAACCGTAATTTATCATAATATGAATGGTCTAAACAACATCCCACGACAAACAACATTCGATAATCAACAGATAGGCGGGTCTGCTAGTGTGTGAAACTGAAGCAGACTGTAGTAGTGGTGCTTAACGCGGACACCGTTCTCTTGCGTTGATACAGACGGGACCCCCGGCCTCGTACCGGTGTAGCCACCGGCGCAAGCCACACATCCGCTAGTTACACTTCAAACTGAAGCTAATTAAAGCGTGAAAGTTAGGATTTAGAAACAGAAGGAACACAAAAATTCATTCTGCGAGATATTCTTGTCACATCAGAACAACGTCTCTATTAATTCGCAACATCTTACAATTTAAATCACATATTATGCTTGAACAACACCTGATATATATCAAAGTATACAGTAGTTCTTATATGACCCATTCAAAACTCGCAATATGAAACTAGATGAGACATTCGATGCTGGCAGGAAACAGCGACACAGATGGTAGGTCCGTATGAGCGTAGCTAGAATGTTAACTAGGGCATTAGGGGGGCACAGACACAAGACTTACAAGACTGGGGCTTAGGTTACATGCCAGAAAAGTTTAAAATCACCAACAATGCTTCTTTTTATCAGGGAATCTTATTAAACGACTGGTAATTATCACTTTAAATTCCCACTAGCTTAGTCTTTCGATCGAATGGTATAATAAATGTTAGTCCATGGTTGGATCCTCCACCTCTGTTCCCATGTCAATCAGATTAGTTCTGTACTCGAGTTATAAATAACTAAGAAATAAACAAGCAGATACACTTTCGGAATCATAATAGGTATGAGTATTCATAGTAATATAAATACTAATAGTTAACTAATATTATTTTAACTTTTATATCTAAAGTCTTTAGCTGTCATGCAGCTATGCTCTGCCTTTTCTCTCCGTACTAAGAATGAGGTAAAAATTGTCTATTGCTGTTCCCAAATGGGAAAAACTGGATTAAATTAAACAAAATTTAACGAATCAGCTATTTTTAACTGTTTATCGTGTGAAGTGAAGGCTAGTGCCCGTGCCCCCCGGCCCTAGGCGCTAGCTACGCGTGTGGCGGCGTGTCGCTGGTGCCGGGAGCGGTCTGTATCAACAGGCGCTGAGGCGCTCGGGCGCGGCCCTAGCGTTTACCGTTGTTGTACGAGAGACTCCGCAGCGGCGCCTTGAAGTTAGCCGCCGCTTGCTGTTGGATCTGGTATGCGAGCGGGTGGATCTTGAAGCCATACAACCTGCAATCAGTATTGATCAGTTAACAAAGCGATCGTTGTTAAGAAAATTTGGGTCCATTTTATTTAATTTGATCTGACATTATACGGACTTCAACTTTTTTTAGCAGATTGGACATTGGATTTTATCACCTGACATGTTATCATTCCGTATAATTAAATTGAGATGAAATGTAAGTGAAGTCAATTTATTCATAATGTGATTTGTAGAATATATCATCTCATATACTATAAATGGGTGAAATTGATACCATGATGCTCTCATTGATAATTGCTCATTAGACAATTCGTGCTCATTGCTCAAATCCCCGATCTCCGGTAATACATTTCCGCCCCTTTTGCAAAATCATTCCCGCCAAAAATATCGAGAAACCTAACGAAAAGGTCATACACATCAAAAAGACGATCAAAATCGGTTTATAAACTAATGAGAAATTGTGTAACATGCATACAAAAAAAAAGACAGTCGAATTGATAACGAACTTCCTTTAAAGTCGGTAAAAATATGAATATATGTATAGAACAATCTGAGTTAGCTTTAAAGTATATTTCGACATGTTTAAATAAAAAAATAATACTGTTTTAATAACACAAGGCTTAAAAAAGCGCTTGTAAATAAATAGTCAGGATAAGTATGTAATCTTTTAGTTAACTATAAATAATTAATACATTTATATCTGCGATTTATGATAGCAATTATTCAGTAATTAGCTTGCTGATATAAGTTAGATTTTATACTATACATATTTGTTTAGTATAGTCTAGATTTTAAGGCCACTTGAGATGTTACGAGATTCTGCTATAAATAGTATAAATATAACATTGTAATAAAATTCAAATGGTGAAATTTTTAACATGATCAAGTCGGTCAGCCAACTCTATTGTGTTATTTGAAGTTGGTTTATGGAAATGGGCACGTTTTCTAACAACTTTTTGTTCAAAAGTTTCAAGCATACAATTGTTCCGTGCGTCATACCAGGCCAATGTCACGCGGTACTTTCGATGCGACCGTTGGTACAGTCAACAGCAAAAGTAGATGATCAAAATCGGATATTCAATACTTTCATAAATTACGTCATAGTAATAAAGCAGTGAAGTGTTCTAAAGTGCGTGAGTGTTAAATGTAAAAAACTTGACAAGGGACACCCGAATGGAACGAAGTTATTTCTTATTATTTATTATGTACAAAAAACCTGTATACACTCAACAAAAATAATCGTCGCGACACCACACTGTTCAATGCGAAATAGAAATGAAAATATCTGGCTTGCTTTCTATAAGAGAGAGAGACAGACAGAGAAACATGCACACGCCGCACAGCTGCAAAAAGTGTCGTGACAACTTTGCGTAAGATTTTTTTCCGCCTAGCCCCCTTTCACAGCGCGCGATAAGGAACTTCGTTCCAAAAATATTAGCTGATGATCATCACGTTAGCCAATTTAGTCTTGCCACTTTAGCGAGCGAAAACGAGACAAAAGCACATTTCTGATGCGTAAATAATTCGGTACATTTTAGCCCACGCGCGTACTTAATTAGTCCGCGTTATCGACGTTGAACTTTATAACGACGTAACGCGAGTAGCTAATTATCGTGCCTTGACGAAGATAATTTCTTATACGACGGTGGTACTAATATTGATTCTATGATACCACTTTTTTGAACTAAACTTTTTTGCGCACGCTTAACTTTGGGAGTAAGTTGGTGAAGGTAAGAGCGTTACGAAAAGTGTGATCGAGCGACGCAAACGGAAGTTGAGAGGGAGATATAAGTTAGTGAAATAGAGAGTTACGTTTCGTATATTACTGTAGGTGGAGCAGTGAGAGGTACGAGTACACATTTTCTATCTCTCTTTCTGTCATAGCCAGTTACGTTTCGTATATTTAGATATACGAAACGTAACTGGCTATGACAGAAAGAGAGATAGAAAATGTGTATAATTTTACTTCAGTTATGTGGTCTATAATAGCACACTCGCTTTTTTTATCGTTCATCATCGCCGGTTATAGAGCCCCGCGAGTGCTCCACAACATAAATAAACCCGAAACGGAATGTGTAGTTTACTTGATATAGTTTTGTTATATAACCTAGCTAAGTAACTGAATCATCTATACATATAATAAAATCGTAAGAAAGTCAAAACTGTACATTGAATATTTTTTTAAAAGGATTCTTGAGGCGTGATCTACAGTGGATATCGAAGCCAAAAATATAGTTTTTAGAATTTTTGTCTGTTTATCTGTTTGTCTGTATGTATGTCCGGGCTAAAAAATTTTGCATGAATATTACTTAGAGGCCGGGTCAACATATAGGCAACATATTATCACGCTATCACCTAAGGGGGAGGAGCTGTGATCATTTATATAGTTTAACGCGGGTAAAACCGCGGGGCACAGCTAGTTACTATCATAAATTAATTCAATTGTTATTACTAAATGTTTTCATACAAGACGAAAATCTAAATATGTATATGTACCTAGAAATAATTATGTACACTTAACTATATTACTACAAACATGTTCTGTCTATTTACAAGCGCTTTTTTAAAGTCTACTTATTTAAAACTTTTTTAATTATTATTATTTGAAAGTTTAGTAAGTTGAAAGTTTAAGATTAAGTGAATCGATCAAAATAATAACATTAAATTTTCTATGCATCTCAAAACAACTTTGCCAAATTAGCTTTACTTTTATTTATACATACAAAATAACATTTATTACACATAACAATTGACATTGGTTCCCACACTAAGTTCTAGACTTGTATCGCAGGAACCAGGTAAACTTTGGACTATTAAGTAAATTAAAATAGCAGACAACAAAACTATACTTAACAATAAAATTAAACGAAATAAGAATGTATTTTGTATGTAGTTTGTAGTGCATTTTCATAAGTGTTTGTGTGTGGTTATGTATCCGTGTGTGTGGGAGCAGGTGTGTGTATGTGTTTGAGGATAAGTTCCGTACCCTCGTATGATAGAGTAATAAACCAGTCCTTCACAATTCGTTTCATCCTGCTAGTACAGTATTTAACCATCCCCGAATGCCGTTGGCAAATTTTATCTACACTAATAAAGTTTACATGACATTGTAAGGGGTAATCTGGATCTACTGAACCGATTTTCAAAATTATTTCACCAATAGAAAACTACGTTATAGGCAAAATTATTCATCATCATAATTTTTATTTATCCTGAACTTTTAACCCTATTGCGCGGGACAAACGGGCTGGGACAAAAATATTTATAACACGGAACGAAGTCCATGGCAGCTTATTGAAGATAACAGGTGCCATATAAATAACACTTTTTTTCAAAAGACTGGTTTTGTATGCACCTGTACGTAACAAATTCTGATATTGCGATCTCAGACCTGTACCTTGCCTAGTTTGGTTGAAGTATACAAATAAGTTTTTATTACATTTAACAAATAATGCTAACTCTAGGATGTACAAGGACGGTCAGGTAAGTAATTTAAGCGCACATTATAAGCGTGATTGTAATTACCTCGGCACGAACTGCGAGGCTGGCCTCTTGGGTCTGTATTCGGGGTGTACCATGAATACCATGTGCGGGAAGCCGGTGCCGAAGTACGCGCCGTCGGTGTGGTGGTGCCGCGACGACTTGGGCGTGTACACGTCCATGCAGCGCGGGCAGTACAGCTTCACCATCGCCTCGCCGGGCACGTCTGACAGACCTGATGGCCAAAGTTACACGTTACAATGACATGACACCAGGAATTACACTCCTATACGGGATACAAGATTGACTACCATGAATAGACAAAAATGATTCAATTGTCGCTGGACCACCTAGAGGTAAACAATTTGGTGCCCGGTAAGGTTTGAACTTTAATATCTTTTAATATCTGGGGACAATGTCACACAGATCATCCTAGCCCCAAACTAAGCAAAGCTTGTACTATGGGTACCAGGTGACGATATACATACTTATATAGATAGATAAATACATATATACATAGAAAAAATCCATGACTCAGGAACAAATATTCGTGCTCATCACACAAATATTTGCACTTACCGGGATTCGAACCCAGGACCACCAGCTTCGTAGGCAGGAGCACTACCAACTAGGCTATGGTGACCGTCAAACTTGGCTACACTCTTTTAATTATAATAATATCCTAGGACATTATTCATTCCATGCTAAGCAGAGTGCAGGCCAACCGAAACTCCATCTTGGCCGTCAAAAGAAACAGGCTAGATTGCCCTTATGTCAGTCACTGGATCGGTCTACATGGCATTGTGCAGTGTGATACACTGACTCCCGCAAGAAGCCATTACTGTTAGAGTTGTGAATGTCAAATTATATTTACTAACATAATTTTTAAGATTTTATGTTTTACTTACAAAATTTGTAATCTGAATGAAAATAAATTTATTCTTTATTTTTACTATATTCACACACGGCCATCTGATCCCAAACTTAGTAGAGCTTGTATTATAGAAACTAGATACTGATATATTTGTAAATACATACTTTCATACATACTTATGTAATTTATCTATATAAGTATGTACATATTTACAAAAGAAAAGTAGTATATGTAATATATCAGTTATCAGGTTTCTATAGTAAAGGCTCTGCTTAGTTTGGGATCCGTTGGCCATGTTTGTCATGTTGTTGTGATGTCCCAGGAATATTTTATTTATTATATTTACTAGCCGACTGTCCCGGCTTCGCACGGGTGGACATTTATTTTTTAAACGTTTTGGCATAACGTAAACCTCTATCTCGGCAAGCGGCTTGGTAAGTTTCTTAAGTAACTCCATCAACAGTTTTTAAGTTCTGGAACAATGTTGGGCCTCCTACATGGTGAAGTAGTACCCTGAAGAAAAAACACTCAGGATGAACGCTGTACACTCTTCCCAATGCCGCATAATTTTTTATACCAGGATTACCACCTCTCCTGCACTCCGGCGCGTTACGGCGGCGACGTAGCGGCGAATTAATTTTATTTAAATTTTATTAAACTCGTAATATCTTTCGAATGGAATGTCCGATATTAATAAACTAAAAAGTAATTTACAGGCATATAAACAGCCGTGCTTGAGATATCATTCATTTAGGTCAGGATTAAGGCAAAGGTATAAATAAATTGGTCTGATTTTGGTCGGAATTTCTAATAAATTTTAAAATGTTAAAAAGTCGTTATAGTTACAATAGTTAGACACATGCTATCGCGACATTTTTTGTAGATATTTATATGTTCTTTAATATTGTGGAACATTTTTTTTGTTCTAACATCAATATAAAATAGAAATCTAAAATAGTGTAAATTTCAAGTATAATAAAACACACATTAGGTTTTCGTTAATTCGTGCAGAAATTCTATCATTCCATCAGTGTGTGACTAAGAGAAATCAATTCAGACCAAATTAGTTTATCCTTGTAGGTAACAAGGCCTCATTAGCCAAGCATGTTTGACCTTAAAACTAAATACACAATGTGTATAATATAGTCAAATTATACAGGTATTTAGCCAAAGTGTGGTTAGGTAGCTAATTTTATGCAACGTCAAATATGAATAGTGGAGGTAAACTAAGCCCGGTTAGTAGATGCTTGCTATTCACGCCACAGGTAGTTTGTTCGATTCCCACCCAGGACAGATATTTGGGTGAATGAACATGTTTGTTTGTCCTGTCTGGGTATAATCCTAACTAATCCTAACTATCCTAACTAATATTATAAATGCGAAAGTAACTCTGTCTGTCTTTTACTCTTTCACGCCAAAACTACTGAACGGATTTGAATGAAATTTGGTATACAGATGGTCTAGACCCTGAGAAAGAACATAGGCTAATTTTTATAGTTAGGATAACACATAGGCCATATTTTATAAAGTTTAACGCGGGTAAAACCGCGGGGCACGGCTAGTTATCTATATAAGTATGTATTTGCCTAATAAAAGTAGTATCTGAATTCCATAGTACAAGTACTGCTTAGTTTGGGATCAGATATGTGATTAATGTCCCAGGAAATTATTATTATTAACGAGCATAAGCTACCCATTAACCTCAACAAATGAAAGAAAATAATTTCTAATATACGATTATTTTTATCTCCCCATACAATAAGAAGAATAATTTTACACAAAAAACAAACTACCTACACAAAAAGTATGTATGTTGTAGTTGTGTTTTTTGTGTAAAATTATTTCTAACTACCTATCCTATGGTTTTGATTTTAAATAATAATACAGTTACAAATCACTCACCAAGTGGAAGCATAGGTTGGCATTCGCAATATACTCGCGGGCAATGTCCAAAATCACCCGATTGGAATTTCTCTAACATTTGTCCAATGCCTCTGAAAAATAAAAAAGTAATTTCACATTTCATAACTACCGTAGAATATAGAGGGATTTCTTATAACCTGGTATGTTTGAGTGCAATGTTGGCACAGCCCTTAATCAGTCATAGCCTAGGTACAGACGCCAGCACATCAAGCTACCCCAATGTGTAACATTTGCCCAATTGAAACTGAACCTTATATCTTGGTGATAAAGTTCAAAATCTATAAAATAAATTTCACAGATTGGAGTAGCTGGATGTGGTAAAATGTGATAAATGTGGTTAAACTATTTTAATATTGTCCAAAGGGTTAAGCTCTGTGGCCATTTGTTGAGGAGTTGACTGACATAAAAAGCTACAATATATTGGGTGATGTTTTTATTTGAATGCCTCGTTGGTCTAGCGGTACCGTGTCCAACCGCAGAAAATGAGGTCCTGGGTTCAAATCCCGGGTCGGGTCAAAAAGTGATTTTGCGATTTTTCCATAAAAAGAAACTTCTCAGTATCAGCCTGAAGTCTGGAAGTTGGCGGTATCACACCTCCGTGCTTCTGAGAGCACGTAAAGCCGTCGGTCCTGTACTAGACCTCTTTCTGGTCGTGTCGCTAGTCGTCCCATCGGATCATGAGAGTGATGGAATAGAAAGTGCCCCTGTGTTTGCGCACACACTTGTGCACTATAATATCATGTTTTTATTACTGTCACAACTAACACACACACTTAGTATTACCCAGAACAAAGATGTTGAAGTATACATTTCAAAGTAACTAAATGAAATATATGTAATTGTTTGTATATTCCTTTTTTTTTTAAATGGACCCTCAGATAGGAGTGTGTTTAATACCTCATTTTTTATTCAAATTGTTTTTGACACAAAAATACCTTATCAATTTTTGCACTAAACTTGGTGTTAATTGGAAAATACAATGCTATTTTTAGCTTGTGATTAAAACAGTGTGGAATTGCTCTCATTATCATATTATAATAGTTCTTATAAGCCCTGTCAAATATGGGAACCTCTTCTAAATGATAATAGGAATCAACAGTTGAGACCAATGGCGGATTTGCAGTCATGGCTGCTCTAGGCTAGGCCCCAGGTTATGTGCCGCCCCTTCATCATATAGACTAGGCACATAATTAATTTACTTTATTTCTAACTTTTATCACTTTTACATTATATATTTAGATAAATAAAAAAGTTATATAGGAAGATTAATGCGGTGTAGTGTGGCCCGTCATAATATGCACCTTTTAAATATTTTAGTACTTTGCATTTGAGTTATTTCTAGCTATCATCTGTGTTTTTTTGCCGCCTTTAATATCTGGCCGTCCTAGGCCCAGGCCTACTGGGCCTTAGAGCAAATCCGCCACTGGTTGAGACTCATTCAGAGGTGGACTATGTTAATTCTGACTATTTTGAAGAGATAAACTGCATGAAATTTAGGAGATGTTAAATTAGGCATTTCTATATTAGTATTATAACTTATATTCTCTTTTCTCAGTTATTTTCAGTGCATCTGAAATGATCATCAAGGATAAGCATGCGGTCATTCTATAGATGGGTGACTGCTAAAGTAGTTTAATTACTGAGTAGTTTTTGACAACATTAAGTGAGCAGACCCAATTGTTGTTATTGGACAACAGTTGTTAAGCGATATCAGAGGCCTTTAAACTAGGGTAATCACTACCTAAATGATAAGTAATAGAAAACAATGGATATATTAATTCTTACCTATTAGTTAAAATATAACGAGCATGAATCAGTCCATAGAGAATCTCAGAAGCCTGCTCCACCAAATCAGACTGGTTAGGGTTGTCATCAAGGTCATCATCTACAAAAACACAGGAGAGCATCAGTGGCATGGAGTACACAAAACAGAATCCTCTCACCTTAAAATTTACTGGCACAATAGTTACTATAGATATCTAGTGATGGTCAGCCATCACCCACAATCATTTACCTTATCACCAAGCTTGGCAGGCAGGTTAGCGATTTGAGTTAAAATAAATAAATAAAATAAATAAAAAAGGTTTTTATTCACGTAGACTTTAAAAAAGCGCTTGTAAATAGTCAGAACATGTTTGTAGTATTATAGTTGTATACATTATTATTTTTAGTAACATAGATATTTAGGTACACATTGTATTGATAGTATTAAAACATTAATAAAATTTATTTTATAACAGCAATGATATTTAGCTAGCTCCTATCAAGTTATTGTCAAGAGATTATGTTTCAGTTTAATTATCTAGTTTAAGTCTAATTATCTAGTTTAAGTCTAATATTTGTAATACATATTGGCAATGGTTCTGTCTATATTAAGGTGATATTATTATGACGGACCTTATGTTAATAACGACGGTCGCGCTTTAATGCTACCACCGGATCCAATGCGCCCCAACTGAGAAGACCCAGCGAAACAAACTCAGCGGGTGTCTCTACTACCGGTTTCAACACGGCCCAGTAGAGACGATCCGGCGAAACATACTCAATGGGGCATATACACGAGATTTGGTCCACTTACTGTAATTATTTAGCAGGCAAACACAATATATGCTCGATCGGTTGTCTGATTAATTATTTAGTTTAGTTTGATGCTCATATTTCGCAGAGAAATGCTACTGTGTGTTATCTGGTTGATGTCAGTTGGGATGATTTCCAGTTGTTTATGGATGCAGTACTTACAGTTTCAGTACCCTAAGGCTGCTGCATTGGTCAATTCTATGGATATTATTATTATTTTGTGTAACAGTTGCACTAGCAGCTAGTTAGCTGATGCGTGAGTATCAAATAGCTTGGAGATGTTTTCCTTGTCCAATCTGTTCTTGAAGGAATTTAATGTCGGAGCCATGACTACTCTTTCTGGTAGTTTGTTCCATGCTTTTACAACACTGTTAGGCAAGAAATGCTTCATTGATTTCTTTCTAGATGAGTTTTCCCAAAGTTTCAATGGATGACCTCGTAGATGTTTATTATCATTTAGCTAATACATGTATTTAAGGCTAGGCACATCATAATTAGTGAGGATTTTGTAAGTTTTGATTAAACTTCCCCTCTGTCTACACTGTTAAGTGTGGTGAGTCCAAGGAACTTGAGACGTTGCTCATATGGTAAGTTGTGCATTGAACAAACCATCTTTGTAGCCCTTCTCATCATATCAGCTAGTGTTACTATTTTGTGTCATATTGGCATTTACCATTTGCTCTAAACTAACAAATTCTATAAATAGGGAAGATAACAGGGGTTTGACGTGATACCGAAGACTATTAAGTTATCTGTAGAAATCAATACTGATACTATTTTAGTCCAAATGAATATTATAAACAAGCACATCAACTAAGTTTATCAATGAAGCACTATCTCGTTTGACACAAATACATACTAATTAGTCATAATCAATTAATTTTGAAACAGTACATAACATATCATTGAATATACATCCACACAATTTTCCTTGGGTTTTAAAACATTGTCTTGGACCATGTTGGCATGTCAAAATTGAACAGCCTAGATTCTAACTTAAGTCTAAAACAAGTATGGCAATTGGAATTTAAAAAGTTTTAAGCTTTTTATAGTACTTCAGGTTATATAGTTACCACAATTCATCTTCATAGCAACATAATAACCCCTTGCAGGTCAATAACTTGAATAATTAAGTCCACCTGTTATCATAAACAATACAGATGGTAGTAACTGGGCACTCACCAGGCTCTAGATCCAATATCATATCCAATGCTTGTCTGTAATGTGGCACTTGTTCGTTCAGCCCCGTCAAGTTGAATTTATCGTTTATATAATCCTCGTCCACCTAAAATCAAACACGTTTGATCAATATCTAATGCGAACACAAACTTAGCGACCTACTAATGAGTTAAATACCTCGCAGAAGAATTCGTTTCCCCGCAGCCCGCAAAACCATGAAATCCATGATACCTCCTCCGAGCTGCTCATTTTCCTAAAAATATAAACGTTTCATTACAGCAAACCATTTCCGTGCTTGATTTTGGACATAAAAAATCAACGCCTCTGAGTGCACACTGTTACAACAAATTTGTAAGCATTCCTATGTTTTCACCTTATCTTTTTACGAGTTTTTAAACGTTCACAACGATATTTACGCGCGAAGTCGTATATTCACACTATTTAACAAGTGAAACAAGCACAATAAACAGAAATAGATGCAGTAAAACGATGACAAACCTCACCTTTTCGTGCCTTGATTAGCCACGCTTGACGGGAGGGTACCTTGGGATGAGGGAGAGAGAAATTTCAATTTGCTGTGTTGAGTGCCACAGACTATAGACAGCACTTGTCTATAGTCAATATAAACGTCATGCACGTTTCATTCGTTCTTTTACTTTTTAATTTGGTCATACGTAGGTTTTTTGTGTATTTTTATCGAATAGCATTGTTGGTGTTTTGTTCGGCTTTTTCACTGATGTTTTTATTAAGGGGGCGACCAATTATCACACTAGTTTATAAAGGCGAGTGTGTATGTTTTACTTTTTCATATCTAAACGGCTGGAGCAATTTTAATAAAATTTGGTATGGTGTTAGCTGACACCCTGGATTAACACAGACTCTTTAATTCATAAAGTTCAACGCAGGTAAAACCGCGGGGCACAGCTAGTATCACATAAACAAAATTTGACCCACGTAGTATGGGATAATGTTCTGCACTTCCTCATTTTTCGCTTACCTGCACTAAATTGTTCATGCTTATTTAAATCGGATGACAATGTTGCTGGGTCAAATAAGTTATGTTTATAACATAAAGTTAGTATACCTACGGAATTCCGTAAGTATACTAACTTTTAGGAATAAGTACTATTTTCACTTGTAGCAATCAGCACAAGCTTACCAGTTTGGTCATGTTGATTCAGTCCAAAGATTCTTTAGTCTGAGGATAGATTTTACCTCTTCGTGTGCATTCTACCGCCTGTACAATGGATTGTGTCTTAGGTATCGTTTAATTTCATGCCTATGAGCACTTTCTACCATCGCATCACTCGCCACATACAGGAAGTTCAACCTCACATACTATAACCTTTACGATCTCGTACACACGAAATTCCTCTCATGTACGCTCAGGATGGCTTAAAAAAAAGAGTAGGTTATAAGTTTTCTAAAAGGCCGGCAAAGCGTGAATGATGCCCTTGACGTAGGACGATTAGTAATGCAATGATATTTCTAAATATTTATTTAAATAATATTTATTTCACGTTCGTCCCACTTCTATTAATGGTGGGATGAAAATGAATAATATTTTATTGTATTCCAATTAGCCCCAAGGGTAACGAACAATTGCACTTTAAATTTACCCGGGAGTATTTAATTGAAAATCTATTCCGCTACCAGAAGTCTCAATTAGGTACCTACCTTACCTAGTGGCTAGTGCTCTTAACACTAGCCGGTCGCATTTCTTCTACAACTTTGTATGCACAAACAATCCACGATGTGGATTTCACATTAAATCAAATAATTAAGTTAAAAAGGTTCCCATTCGTTCCAATGCTTAGGTTAGAGGGACGAATAGGTAAAATAATAAGGCTCTTTTCGTTCGTCCTACCTATGGGCCGAATGGGAATACACGCAAAAAACTAAACTATAAAATACAAATGTAAACTTTCATACACTTAAATGTTCATTCATGGCGGCGGAGTTATTATTAATTTGCCTTGATGGTCTTCTAACTAACCGCAGATAATCAGGTCTTGTCTTCAAATATCAGATCGGGGCAAAACAGGAAAATATGCCAGTGGATCTTCCACCAGCATTTTTCCACTGTAACAGCTGAGAATCAAGTAGTTGGGATTATTCTTACAAAGCCATGTCTCTGAATGCAAAGGAAGGCGTAATGGATTGCACTCACCACAAAGTTGGAAAATCAGTGCACTTCCCTGCAAAATAATGTCGGGTGTATCACCGAAAGACCAGGCTCAACAACGCTTCAGTGATGCTATGTATATTTCAAGCGGCAACGGTACTGAAATAATGAAATTTATTCAGCACTTGGGTATTTACATACACTTGTACTTGTCAAGCTCATAATGTATTACATAAACACAGTATTACATACTGTATCACATATGCGTATTTGGAGATTTGTTTGTGTGAAAGGTACCTGAAAGTTAACTTCTACCTCTATATTGCATCATATCGTCATTGACTTATATGTATAACTAGACACGCTGTTTCGAATAAAAACTGTCCCAGTCCGGCTGTGCGCGAGGTGAGGGGCGCGGGCGCGGCGGCCAAGATTTTTGCTGCAACTCAGTGAGCAAATTTTCAATATGGGATTGCGCGTCTAGTAGAATATATATAGGTCAATGCGTATCGTAAATGAAATCACTAATTAAAATATAACATCTTTATTACAAAGTTAACGTATGGAACATTGCTTGAAATAACATTTTAATCCTTATCTGTGGTTATCACATAAGACACTCATAGTATGAATAAGCATGCAAGCCTTCTTTTGAGCATCTTCGTGCTCCGGTGGGCACTTAAAGGCAACAGTCCCGGCTGTAGTCATCATAGACCACAATGAGGGCTACCGCGTATCAATTTGCCGCTAGAGGCGCTAGCATCGCGGCAGGTCTACGAAACGTCAAAATACACTGTTTTTGTTCGGGTTACGCTGTTTATTAATAAAAACTGCGATAATAACTAAACATTTTGGTTTAAAACTAAATAAATTACAAAATGAGTAACAGCTCGATGACTGTAATAAATATTTGAAAAATATTTAAAGTGTTTCATAAATAGCATGCCGCAGTGTTGTGCGGGGACTGCACAACACTGCGGCATGCTATTTATGAAACACTTTAACAGGATTTTAAATGTTTTTCGTAAAAACATTCGTCGCGTCCACAATAACAATGATTTTGATCAGCTATAGTGGACCTTCCGCGACAGTGGCGCCGACTGGTGAGCACAAAAACGGTAGCCCTCATTGTTCAGTCAAATCAAATGACAGGATAACAGCACTGCCATATAAATAAATTTATAAATACCACAAGAATTACATGGCAACATTCATGACTTTTTTAAACAAACTGGACATTTTTTACAAACATAACTGAGGTTTCCCCTTATAACTGGCTATACTTACTTTTCGAATTTATGTAATGTCTATAATAATATGGTAATTTCAACAGTACTGAAATTTTCCAATAGTTATGATGATACACATATTCAACAAATATACATATATATATCTATAAACAAGTTAAACAAAGATAATATATTTGTTAGAACATTATTAGCTTTTCATAAAATTATATTAACAGTTGATGGGCTATTTAAGTCTAACTGCCATTTTGGTCTACATTGAATATTGTATCACAGCAATTTCAAGATTACATTTTTAGATCAAACTAATTTCACAGTTTCGACAGTTTAACCCAATAAACTTATCTCAATAAAACAAAGAAAGATAAACTGTATATTATAGATGAATCCTGTACTAAGCAATATTTATTACGAATAACAATGATTGTTATACCAGAATCCAATTGGTAGAGTTTTATATTATATCTTTCTAAAAGAAAGCTTTAAATAAATGTTGGTTAGATCAAATAGCTTATCAACCACCAATATGTAAGATTTTGTTTAGTATAATATCAAACATATCAATCCATTAAAAACCCCAAATTAACATTAAGTTACAACATAATAGTATTCACAATCATGCCAATGATTTTGAACTTAATTGGATTTTTCCAAAGAAAATTGTGTGCTACATAATTTGGTAGCATAAATTCAAAAACCCATGAGGAAACCCACATATAAGCTCAATGTCATAGACAAAATGATCCGAATCCGTAAGGCTTTTCCTAGGGCACATGGCTGCAGTCTCTCATTGCTTGCATGTACTGGATCAACACTTTAGCTAACTCTACATCATCCAGCTGTTTCCAATCTTCAGTATTCATCACCTTTGGGTGCTTTATAATGTAAGCAAACACTTTGTGTAGAAGTTCCTCCAACCTATATTTCTTAGCTATCTTCGCCATCTGAATAGCATTATTCTCATTGATCTGGTCACCAATCACATGCTGGCTCAAAATACCTAATTGTGTTAGTTCGAACTTGTCAGCGATCTCCAACAGTTTGATACAATCTTGTTTGAGAATGTCTTTTATTGTGCCCGTATAAATGAATTGCAAAAACAGTTGCATATCACTATCGCTAATATCAATAAACAAAGAGGTGAGTTCATTATTCCTCAGCATGTTTCTGAGCACGGGGCTGTGTGCTGCAAGCACTATCCTGTGTGTGGGGAACTGCTTCTGTGAGGCAGATACCAGGAAAAAGTCAGTGGTCTCCTGTTTTGTAAGAAGTTCACTTAAATCATGCTGGAGCTTTATTGATTTCACTATGTTACTATCCAAACCCCATTTTGAATTTATAAGAATTTTAATTGGAATGTACAATGTGTTTCCTTTAGGAAAACTGTCCATCTGCTTAAAACAGAAAGTTTTAATATAGTGGTTCTTATTTGGTTTTGCTGATTTAAATCTGTATGTTGAGAAAGTGTGAGGTAAAAACAAATGTTGAGTGTCAGTCTTGCCATCAAATGTTGGAGTAGGTTCATTACCATCGGATATTTCTATAGTGAAATTACCAGTTTTCCTATGGCACACAAATAAGTTCAGTAGGTAATTATTTCCATGGCATACGGTGCTTGTAAAAAAGAACCAAAATTCTGGTTCTAATTCTAAATATGTGCCTCCAATATCATAGTCCCCAGAGTCATTGAGTTTGAGTACAGCATCATAAATGCAGAGCTTAGATGCCTCTGATGTTTGGCACCTTAATGCGGTTGATACACAGCCTTGTGTCATCTGGATAAAACAGAAAAATATACTTTACAAAGATACTTTAGTTAGTAATGAATAAAATATTTTAGATACTAACTTAAAATAAAAAACATCTATTCATGTAACTCTAAAAAAGGGCATTTGCAAATAATCTGATTGTCCTTTTAATATTAGAAATGCGAAAGTTTGTGAGTATGGATGTTAGTTAGTACTCTTTCACACAAAAACGGATTTTGATAAAACTTTGCAGTTATATAGCTTATATATCCAAATAGAAAGTTTAACGTGGATAAAACCATGGGGTACAGCTAGTAGTTATACAATTATGCTTATATAATAATCCTCAATGCAGTTTAAGTTTATTAATTAGTTAACTCATTCACTTAAATAAAACGGCAATCAGTATTGCTATCTCAAAATAGTTGATTAAATGATTTTTATGATATATAGGTATCATAAAAATCATTTAATGTTTGTGTTGTTTTTATTACTCCAAACATTTTTATACCATATATAAACACAGGCACAATTAGCAGAATAGAAAACAATATGTGTTAGCCAAATATATTAAAATATTATGGAAATAAAGTAGGTATCAATATAATATTTCATAAAAGACCGACTTGTTTTTATTTTGAACTCCCATTTGAAAATAGAACTATAGGCAACCCTACTTTAGCTAACCTGCAGCTTTCTCTAGCTACCTAGGTGGGCTTAATATCATATCAACTGGATGAATGACCCCTCCCGTTAGTCGTGGGATCCAAAATACTGTTAGAATAATAATATGGTAAAATCAATGGGTCTTAAGCTGTTTTATTACCTTGTGTTGAGCAATGTCTGACATTAGTGGTGCCGATAGCGGTGGTGGACGATGTCTCATTAGATCTTCTGTTGAAATCCGTTCAGGGCGTACGCTGTAGGGTGGAGTGAACTGCAGAAATAAAATTGAGATATATTGGAGCTAATTGCATCATTAAATGCAATCGTACGCGTTAAGTTACGAAGTATTAGTCATCTTTTCCTGATAGGTAACGAATGAACTGCCATATACCGAGAGCTTAACTTGTTTTTATTTAATATAAATATGTTCAATCTTATTGGATATTTACCCACACTATATCACGCCAATATCTAAACTAAAATTTTGTTTTCACGTATCCCGTATCAAAGTAAGCAACCAGAGAGCATGTAATCACAAATCACTACGACTCTCTGATTGTATAGTAGTCTTTGACTACGACACAATGTATGGTATGTTACATACTCTATGCGTTCTCCGAACATATTTTTTGCCCTTATTAAAAACGAAGTAAAACTTTATCGCTTTCCAAATTATAGTAAATACTTTTTTGGTACTAAGTTTTTAGACAGTATTGTTAAAATGTTTTGAAAAGTAACTATTATAACAACTAGCTGTGCTCCACGGTTTTACCCACGTTAAACTTTATAAATTATAGCGTGTAATGTGTTATTCTGATGTATAGGTAAGCTATATTATTGTAAAGTTTCATTAAAATCTATTCAGTAGTTTTTAGGTGAAAGACATCCATCCATACTAACAAACTTTCGCGTTTATAATATAATATATAACAATTATTTACCGACTAGTTTTTGTGTGCTTGAAGAGAATATACCAACAGCTGAAAACAACAACTTGTATCGGTGTATAAGGTCTATAAAAGATATTACCTATAATAAAAAAGGGAATATAAGAAACTATGTTTATATATTAAGCATAAAGTTAGTATACGAAAGTCAGAGGGCAAACCTCTAATTTAAACAATTTACCAAGAGAAGTATCTTAGAAACGTTATAATCATAAATCATGTTTTCCGTTCGACATGTTTTCTATAAATTAGACTAGAACTGCAATGCTCCCCACAAACAGAATTACTTGTGAACATCTTGTTAATATATTATACTGTAACTTATAAGATAAGTATAGTCAGAGCCATTTATGGGTTAGGCAGTCGGGATTCTTTGCGAAATTTGTTTAAAGAAATAAATATACTTACTGTGCCATCGGAATATATATATATATATATATATATATATATATATATATATATATCAGAATATAATGTTTGTTAGAAAAAATATTCATAATTATAAAAAGAAAAGTGAACTGCATAATATAAATACTAGGAATAAAAACAAACTAGCCATGCCAGGCTTTAGAGTAAGCAAAACTAATAAATCATTTTTAGGAAATTGTATTAGATACAACAAGATATAACAAGCTTCCTACTCAAATTACTGATCTGCTTGACACAAGTTTTAAAACACATATTAAACGTAGGTATACTTATGGCTAGGGGTTATTACGCCACTAAAGAGTACATCGATGACAAAGACGTCTGGCTCTCACTTCCTACCTGCACATTGCTCACTGGAGATCTTGTAGCCATATAGACATGACTGATCTGCTGTGTTACGTGAACTATCTGTAAATGATTGCTATCATATACTTAATTTAAAATTATTGACTCTGTCTCAAAATGAATAATGTTATTGTTTCGAAGTTTTTCTTTTGTATACCTAAATATAATCTAAAATAATAAGCATTCAGACAACCGATCGAGCATATATTGTGTTTGCCTACTAAATAATTACTCTAATTGGACCAAATCCCGTGTTCATGCCCGCTTGAGTATGTTTCGCCGGACCGTCTCAACTGGGTCGTGTTGAAACCGGTAGTAGATGAACCCACTGAGTTTGTTTCGCTGGGTCTTCTCAGTTGGGGCGCATTGGATCCGGTGGTAGCATTAAAGCGCGACCGTCGTTATTAACACAAGGTCCGTCATAAAAATAATACCTTTAATATAGACAGAACCATTGACAATATGTAGTAAAAATATTAGACTTAAACTAGATAATTAAACATAATCTCTTGACAATAACTTGATACGAGCTAGCTAAATATCATTTCTGTAATAAAATAAATAATTTTATAAATGTTTTCATACAAGATGTACCTAAATATCTATGTTACTAGAAATAATATCTAATGTATACAACTATATTACTACAAACATGTTCTGACTATTTACAAGCGCTTTTTTAAAGTCTACGTGAATAAAAACCTTTTTTATTTATTATTTATTTAAGCACAGTATTTTGCATTCTAAAAGAAAATGACTGCTATTGTTTTCACGACTAACATGAGTAGGTATTTGTTTAATTAATTTTTGCGTTCATGTTCAAGTGTAGGTATGACACGTATGCACGTAGGTATGTTTGGACGTCTATGTGCTGCTAGCTTCGTAGACTAGTATATTAGATATCTGTGTGCTAGCTCCAGCAACACACACACAATACCTTTTATTGAGGTATCTTGCAGAATTTACATTAAAACCACAGTTTCAGCAAAGAAACGCATAAATATATTAATTTATATTTGTACAGATATAACAAATAATACATACACATTGGAATAATAGATATATTATTAACACGGAATTACATTATAGAAAAAACTAATTTTGTCCAAGATGACAATCAAAGAACAAATTCAATTGTTAAATCTGTCAACAATATTTTTATTCCGATTGTTCGTCATTCAACCTTAGCATGCATTGAGATTACATTTAAAAGAGTAACCTCTTTGCTACAACATTCCTCCTTAATCTCATGCCTAAATACATACATACACAAAAGAAGAAACAGTATTTTCATACACACAATCCCATACCATTTAAATTTACTTCTGGGTAGTGGTTTTGTCAGTGCATCCGCAACCATTCTTTCGGTTTCTCGGTATTCTAACCTTATGACCTTAGACTCAATAGCATTACGTATAGAATGATACCTCATATCAACATGCTTTGTGCGGTGATGATGCACCGGATTGATGGCAATAGCAATTGCTGACTGGCTGTCCGAAAACACTGTTATAGCTTGTTGTTCTCCTATACAAACTATCTCTGCTATAAATCTTCTCAAGATTATAGCTTCTTTTGCTGCCTCGACAACGAAACATATTCTGCCTCAGCAGTGCTAAGAACCACTGTTCGCTGTTTAGTGCTCTGCCATGAAACTGCTCCTCCTTGGATAAGGAATACTGAGCCTGAGTATGAACGTCGATCGCTATCTCCCGCATAGTCAGTATCTGCAAAACACTCAATAGTTTGTTAACGTTTTTCCTTTGCATATCTCAGGCCAAGCGTCTTGGTACCTTTAAGGTATCGTAAGTACCCTCTTAGCAGCAATGCAATGCTGTTCCTCATAACACTCATTGAATTGCCTTAAATAGTTCACTATGTGATCTATATCAGGCCTCGTACATACACACCGCCAAATACTTTAGTGAGCCTATAGGGTATTCTTATCTGGCTTTCTGTCATGCACAGGCTTCTCTAGCCTTTGTCCTGCGACAGCTGGTGTGACAACTGGTTTACAGTTCTCCATGTTGTAGGATTTTAACAGCTTATCTACATAATGCTCCTGATGCAGCTTAATCCATTTAGCATCTTGCACAATATGAATGCCCAGCAGAAGTTCAGCTTTGCCGAGGTCTTTCATTTCAAAGCTGGAATTTAAGTCCCTCTTAACCATGAGCATCTCTTCTTCATTATTCCAGAAAATCAGAATGTCACCCACATACACCGCGATGATAATCAAATTACCATTCTGTGTCCGCTTGTACACGCACGGTTCATTCTCTGACCCTTTTAAAATTTTATCTTGTTAGTTCTGCATGAAGTTTTGAGTTCCACGCTCGTGGAGCCTGCTTCAACCCGTACAAGGATTTGTTCAATAGGCAAACGTAATCTTCCTTTCCTTTTTCCTTTAACCTTTCTGGTTGTTTCATATAAACGACTTCACTTAAATCACCATTCAAAAACGCTGTTTTCATTTGATCCATTTGGTCAATCTTCAAATCCATATTAGCTGCTAACGCAATCAAAGTTCTAAGCGAGCTGTTACTACTACAGGCGAAAACGTATCATAATAATCCACGCCTCTTCGTTGATTATAGCCTTGCCACGAGTTGTGCCTTGTAACGGGTCTTTCCCCCCCGCCTCTTCTTTTATTCGAAATAACCATTTCGAATTAACGATGTTACACAACTTCGGTGGCTTCACAAGAGTCCATGTAGGTATTATTTTTCTTAACAGCCTGTAATTCCTCCTAAATTGACAACATTCCATATTTTAAACTGGCATGTATTATTGCGTTATTTAAAAGTAAATCCAAAACTAGGGTACCTTCATTTTACCTTTTTGCGAAATTAGGTATGAACTTTTCATTCATAATTTCAACGTTGACATTCGATGTATTCTAAAAAGACGTAAGCGGCAAATGACGTCATACATACGGTGGACCATCGATCTTTACTTTAATGTAACCCGTCAATAAAAAATCACTGTCTTGTCAAACTCGTTGGCGCCTAAACTTATTTACGTTTCTTTAATTTTTTCAATTTCAAATTAAATTAAAATCGTCAATCTTAAATTCATTTCCAGTGTTATTGGGAATAAATTTAAGATTGACGATTTTAATTTAATTTGAAATTGAAAACATTAAAGAAACGTAAATAAGTTTAGGCGCCAACGAGTTTCCTTCCTCCTTATCCTTATATCCTTATTATGTTTCATTAAGTCACCATGAAAGTTTCGAAATGTCTTGTTTGACATTAATGTTTTCATTTAAAACATTGGAATGCTTAGGCAAAGGAAACTACCTCGTCCGCCGTTTAAGTGACGTCATCACACCTTTTTAGTTTAGATTTTTTCCTCAGAAATGAAGAAATAAAAAAATATAAAAAAATATATTTGAACTCAGGATACAAAAATAAAGAAATGGTATTTTTGTTTTAAGGTGGTGTCAGTTTTGAAATGTTGTCAATTGCGGCTATCCACTTCATACCATCATCCCTACTTAACGCCTCATCGATTGTCAAGGGATCTTTAGATAAAGAAGCAGCTTTATAAGTCACGAAATCTGGAAACTGTTTTGTTTCCCTTCGCCGAAGTGGATATCTTCTGCATGAAGTCTCAGTACCGTTATAATATCTGGGGACTATGTCACACAGATCATCCTAGCCCCAAACTAAGCAAAACTTGTACTATGGGTACCAGGCGACGATAGACATACTTATATTGTATGTATATATAGATACATACTTAAATACATAGAAAACATCCATGACTCAGAAACAAATATTCGTGCTCATCACACAAATATTTGCACTTACCGGGATTCGAACCCAGGACCACCAGCTTCGTAGGCAGGAGCACTACCAACTAGGCTATGGTGACCGTCGAATTTGGCAGATTTTCCTCAGCATCTGATTCTCTTTCATTGGAGGAGTGCCACGCATCATCATCAACAATATCGTTCCCTGGAACCACCTCTGTAGTTTCGACATAACGCCTATCTTGTTGTTGTAAACGAATATCTGGAAGTCGTTCCTCTTGAGTTGCTTCCGTGGTTCTGTCTAGCTCAATAATAGTATCTGTTAGTGGGTCAACTTCTCCTATGGGTTTCATCTCACTCTTGTTTCCATATTTTTGATTCTCAACGAACACCACATCTCACCCGTCACTGGATTAACTAAGCGATAGCCCTTTGTTTCTTCACAATAACCAACATGGACTAAATCTAGGCTTTTAGGATCCCACTTTTTTCGCTTCTGGTCTGGAATATGAAGGTAAGCCTTGCATCCAAAAAACGCTTAAGGAGCTCAGATCTATCTTCTTTCCAGTCCAGACCTTTTCTGGGGTCATATTTTTCACAGGTACAGTAGGTGACCGGTTCTTCAAATACACTGCAGTGTTAACTGCTTCAGCCCACATCCGTCTGCTTGAGCCAGATTCTTCCAGCATAGTTCTAGCTCTCTCTGTGATAGTTCTGTTAGCTCGTTCAGCTACTCCATTTTGTTGAGCTGTATAATCTGCCGTCAGTTGATGACGAATGCCTCTCATTTTACAGAACTCATCCATTCGCTTATTTACAAATTCTTTGCCGTTGTCAGATCTAATAGCTACTAGGAGGTACTAATATTGTAACAATTGACTGCCTCATTGGTCTAGTGGAAGCGTGTTTAACCGCAGATAATGAGGTTCTAGGTTCAAATCCAGGGTCGGCCCAAAAAGTGATTTTAGCATTTTTCTCAGTATCAGCCCGAAGTCTGGGAGTTGACGTTATTATATCCCCGAGCCTCGGAGAATATTTATTTATTTTATTTATTTGTTCGGGAATACAAACGGTTACACACTTTTCTTAATAACTAAGTTATAGTTTATAGGATTGGTTAATGAGTAACCCACATCGTTATCCACATCTTAAGTAAAATAGTCTTAACATGGAACTACTTAACTAAGCACGAGTGAAGCTAGTGCTAAACATATTCAATTTAAGTAATGGCATTTATATAAAACAACATATATATTTTTTTAATCTTACATGAGTCTACAAAATATCTAAATGTTCAGATCTATTTCTTTAATCTTCTGGAGTAAACAATTTCTAAACTTATTAGCAGACAGTGTGAACAGATCAAGGTCGGAGAAAAAAGTATTGTAATTACTGGCTATTCGACGCAGAGGAGCACGGATCCCGGCGTTAGTGCGACAAGAAGATACCGCAAAAAGCGGAAATCCACGCGCCTCCCGTCTCATAACAGTTCTTGGAACAATATAACTAATCTTATTTGTTATTTCTGAGCAGTCATATCTATTGACACATAAGTCATAGAGAAACATGGTTTCTAGATAAAGACGTCTTGTTCTATAATATATAATACGTAAAGCTCTCGGACTTGTTCGTAGTGATGTACAAGCCTCGAGGCGTCGAGTTTTATTTCTGAAGCCTCGAGGCTGAATGGCAAGAATCAGTGCGTTCGGTAAGCTCGGAGTACCGAGCCTAGCCCAGCCGCGATTTTTTTGAACCATGTCTCGAGGCTTCAAGAGCTCGAGCCTTCAAAAGAGTTCGAGCCTTCATAAGATTTTGATTCTTCAAAGTTTATGTTGTAGACATTATTATCTTCGTATCTAAGTAACAAATTAATAGTAGGTATTCAAAACTATTGAGTTTTGAACACAGTTTTGAATAAGATCTTATTATTAGTTATTGAAAAAAAACACACTATAGTTGCGCTTATGTTTAAAAGCGCTCAAAAGGGTTCGAGTCTACAAAAAAGGCTCGAGTCTTCAAAAGAACTCGAACCTTCAAAAGAGCTCGAGCCTTCAAAAAAGGGCTCGAGTCTTCAAAAGAACTCGAGCTCAGAAAAAGACTCCCGAGTCTTCGGACGCCATACAAACGAGGCGAGCCCTGTAAACGACACTGAGCTCAAGGCAAAGGGACTCGGACGCCTCGAGGCTTGTACATCACTACTTGTACCGGACCTCTTTCCGGTCGTGTCGGTAGTCGTGCCATCGGTTCATGAGAGTGTTGGAATAGAGAGGTCCCCTGTACTTGCGCATACACTTGCGCACTATAATAATGTCCTGCGCAGTTGAAACCTGCCACGCCGCGCCGTGGCCGAAAATCGGAATCTGCGTAGTGGTACTGGCAGGGTCCCTTTAAATTATATAATCATCTTTAATAATACCGTTTTCATGGAAGACCAATCAAATTCACACAGTTTTTTTGGCCGGGTAGGCGGTGCCAAACAAAAAACTTATTACAAAGGGAGGTTTTTCATAGTGAATGAAACAATTATTGAATCTTAAAGATTATAGCTCTGATAAGAACATAAAAATAAATGTTAAGATGACTCATAAAAACTGTTTATGGAATGTGGTATAATGCCAATAGAAATAAAATTGCAATAGTTAATAGCGTTGGAATTATATTATAAAGATGAATGATGTTTTTAATCTAGGAAAATATTTAATTACTCTCTCTACATTTAATTACTGCTCTAATGCTCTAAAAATCGCAGTTTTATTTGTATTCATACAAATTCCATCATTCAATTCAAAATAAAGAAAAACAAACTTTATTCCATGAAACTTATTTAGTAAATAACAATGCATATACATGTTAAATTGAAAATTCCGTGTATGTATTATGATTACAACATAATATTCTAATTGGGGTGTTTGAGGGTGTGCGTTAATTACGTTACATGTTGTATATGTAAAAACGATAAAAGTTGGCAATAAAGTAAATTGATTATGTACCTAGTCTATATGATGGATGCTGAGAAAGGGGCGGTACGTAACCTGGGACCTGGAGCGGCCAAGACTGCAAATCCGACACTGGCCACGGTGTTGGGGGTCGTTGTCGACGTTGTCACTCGAGGTGGATGAGCTTATTTGTTGACAGTACATACATTTTTATACAGCACATAAGCTTACTTGTATGTTGTATACTTTCTTAGTTGAATTGAAACAGTGCTGTTCCGAGTATGAGGAGTGGCCGAGAGCGTTTTTTTTTTTTTTTTTTTTTTTTATATCAGTGGGCGACAAACGAGCAAGTGGGTCACCTGATGGTAAGTGATCACCGCCGCCCATAGACACTCGCAACACCAGAGGTGTCGCGGGTGCGTTGCCGGCCTTTAAAAGTCAGCAAACAAGTGTTGCTGACCCTTCCCCCCACGCCAATGAGCTCTGGCGACCTTACTCCCACTCGGAAACACAACATTAAAATTATTAATGTTATTATTAAGGAATGTCTTCTGTAAGGTGGAGGTACTTCCCAAGTCGGGCTGCTCTTTGAGCGAATAAACGCTATGCCCTACCTCTCTTAAATCTATAGCTGTTGTGTACAAGGTCTTGTGGTTAGTGAATGGATGTGAAAACGTACGTAGCAGTCTGCAAGGAGATGATTGCAACTGACAGAGCGCGCAATGTTATACGCATGCGCGGCCCGGGATTCGCTCCGGAACTGCCTGGCACCTCCCCGTGAGCTGTAGTGATGTGCCTTTTACGCTACGGATGAAATAGCTTACTATTTAACACCGCGCAATTCGCGATAATCTTCTTTTATAACTGACTAGCTGTGCCCCGCGGTTTTACCCGCGTAAAACTTTATAAATTATCACAGCTCGTCATCAGTAATATTCATGCAAAATTTTAATTAAATCCATGCAGTACTTTTTGAGTTTAGCCCGGACATACATACAAACAAACAGATAAAAATTCTAAAAACTATATTTATGGCTTCGATATCTATTGTAGATCACGCCCTAGGTATCCTTTTTAAAAAAATATTTCATGTTCAGTTTTGACTTTCTTACGATTTTATTATATGTATAGATGTGGAGAAGTGATTAGCTTACAGTCCCGCAAACTTATCTGACCCGCTGGCAGCGTCGCTGTTATCGCATTTAGTGTTGCTAGTTACTATTTTTTGCAATAGAGTGGGTAAAAATAATATGCACTAACGACGCCAGTTTGACATGTCAATCGGCCTGTTATTACATGACATTCATGCCATTGATTGTTTGTTGCGCGTATTTATTTTTCTTTATGTGGTTTTTAATAGTGAAACATGCCGAAAGCTTTAAAAGTGATGCGAGGAACGTTATATTACTAGTATTGAATTATATGAAGGAAGAAAAACGCCTTCTGGCACCAATTATACCCATCAATAAGTTGTATGAACGCGTAGCTGCTCATACAGGTTAGTGTTGTCAGCTTCTGAAAAATACGAAACTCACCCTAGCACTTTAAATTACAAAACATGTTTTAAAATTTTCAATAATTATTTAATTTTAGCTATTTCCTTTGTAGGTGTCCGGGAGCGATTTGTAAGAAAATTTGTGAAAGAAACAGAGCAAGCAGATGCAAAAATTTATACCAGATCAGAATATTGGTAGATCTAATTCTGAAATCTTATCATTGATTGCAGAAGCTTTTGATAAAATAACAGTCAATGAATGGCAAAAGCATTGCAATCATGTAAAAAATATTGAAAATGGCTATCGAAAAAGGGATGGATACTTAGACGAGCCTTTCATCATTCATTTAGGTAGTGATAGTGAAAGTGAAAGCAGTGATTCCGATAATGATGATGATGAAATGACTTCTGAATTAAACAATTCCGGTGACATAATAAGTGGATATGGTACTTCACTAAAAAGCAAACAAATACTGTCATTACAAATCTTTATATTTTCATACAATAATTATGATCATTTACATAAAACATATTCCGAGTGTTCTCTAACGGAGATACTCCAGGTATTATTATGTCACCGGAATTGTTTAATTCAGAAGTCATTTCATCATCATTATCGGAGTCACTGCTTTCACTTTCACTATCAGTACCTAAATGAATGATGAAAGGCTCGTCTAAGTATCCATCCCTTTTTCGATACTCATTTTCAATATTTTTTACATGATTGCAGTGCTTTTGCCATTCATTGACTGTTATTTTATCAAAAGCTGCTGCAATCAATGTAGGCATTTCAGAATTCGATCTACCAATATTCTGATCTGCTATATTTCTTTTCATGGAGCTCCAAATCATTTCTATTGCATTTAAATCGCAATGGTATGGTGGAAACCTTAATACGCTGTGTCCATTACTTTTAAACAAATCATCAATTTCGTAAATAGGTTTTGGTTTATGTCTTTTGATTAACTCGTAGAGTTGCGGTTTTGTAAATTGGTCATTAAATTCTACATTATTTTCAGCCAGCCATTTTTGCATATCGGTTTTTTTATAATTTGACGTAGGAGATTTGTTTATACAAATACTATGGTATGGCGCATTATCCATTATGATTAATGTTGGCTGATGTAGATTTGGAAGAAGTCTATCAGTCACCCATTTTTTGAAATTTGTACCATTCATTTCATCGTGATAGTCGCCGCTTTTTGTGTGAGATTGGAAAACTAATAATGCATTCTCCACAAAGCCAGCTTGTCCTCCCGCATGGACAATTATTGATCTGTTTCCTTTCGAGACTGGATTAAGCACACCATCAACTTCATCACTTTGCCAACAGCGTCCAGCTGTATGAGACGAATGAATATAAGTCTCGTCCAAAAATATGACTGGTTTTTTTTCACCGCATTCGTTTTTATAAATTTTTTGTAGATAATTAGCTCTCCATGCAGAAATGTCATTACGTTCTATTAGAACTTTTCGGTTAGATTTTGTTTTCTTGTAACGAAATCCAATTTTATTAAGTATTTTGCGAAGCGTTTCACGACTCCCTTTAAAATCAATGTCTTCTTGGAGCACATTTAATAACTTTGCTAATGTGGGAATTTCTTTGCGCATGCTGTAGAATTCATGAATTTTTCTTCTTATGACACCGAGATCAAAATTGTCTACTTCAATTTTGCCTTTAGACCTTTTCCTTTTTTTCCCTGGAGAGGAAATCTTTCTTCCAGTTTCATCTGCTTGCTCTTTTTCTTTCACGAGTTTTCTTATAAATCGCTCCCCGACGCCTACAATAGAAATAGCAAAATAAAATAAAAAAATGAATATTTAAAAATATGTATTTCAATTTAAAGTGCGAGGGGAGTTTTGTATCTTTTCAGAAGCTGACAACATTAACCTGTAGCAGCAGCTACGCGTTCATACAACTTATTGAAGGGTATAATTGGTGCCTCAAGGCATTTTTCTGCCTTCATATAATTTAATACTTGTAAAATAACGTTCCTAGCATTACTTCTTAAAGCTTTCGGCATTTTCACAATTAGGAACCACAAAAAGAAAATTAAATACGCGGAACAAACAATCAATGGCAGGAATGTCATGGATTGACATTTCAAACTGGCGTCGTTAGTTCTACTTTTGGCCACCGGGCCAGATAAGTTTGTAGCACAATACATTTAGTAATGGCAGTCTAGCCCTGCTTCTAATGACTTTATTAAAATTCCGCAATTAATAAATTACGAACGTCTATGAAAACCAGTTATCTAATAAAGCGGAGCTTCTGGCAGGCTAGGCACATACGGCGCTTTTGATGCGAATCTATAAGTACATACAGTTTCTTGCTTACTGAGTCGTTATCCATTAGTCCACATACACATTTTAAGTAAGTACACATACTACTTTCAGTAGTAGTAAAAAGAAAACGAAGTTATGCTGGCGCAAAAGTTAACATTTTTCAAAATAATTAATATTTAATATTTGTTTCTAGAATTAGTATATAGTGCCCATCGGTAGCAGATCGACAATCAAATCTAAGTTCGGCCCAGGGGCTCTACCGGCTACAAGTCGCCGAATATCGATTCCTAAAATGCCGTTCAAATAAATTAAGGTTAAAATGGCCTAATCAATCATTAAATCGGCTTCAACGTTGATCATCGATTCCGGACCATTTATGACGTCACATGTGCTCAAGGAAGCCAATTTAACGATTGATTAAGTAATTTTTAACTTTTATTTATTTGAACGCCATTTAAGAAATCGATGTTCGGTGACTTAGCCGGTAGAGCCCCAGGACCGACTAAACCAAGCAACTCAGAAATTAGACCACAAAGGTAAGTGCAAATTTTTGTGTGATGAGCACAAATATTTGTTTCTGAGTCATGGATGTTTTCAAGGTATGTATTTAAGTATTTATCTATCTATATAAGTATGTATATCGGTACCCATAGTACAAGCTTTGCTTAGTTTGGGGCTAGGATGATCTGTGTGACATTGTCCCTATATATTAAAAAAAAAGCCAACCATAACCTAACCACGTGGCGAGGCCTATTACAGTCCTTTCGACGGGCCGATTGGCGTGGTTGGTAAATGCTTGCTTTTCACGTCGTAGATTGTGGGTTCTATTCCCACCCTGTACAGATATTTGTATACACGAACATGTCTGTTTGTCCTAATTCTGGGTGTAATTATCGATATAAGTATGTATTTATAAAACAAAAGTAGTATATGTAATATATCAGTTATCTGCTTACCATAGTTGGCACAAGCTCTGCTTAGTTTGGGATCAGATGGCAGTGTCTCCAGAATATTATTATTATATTATTCTTATTAAAATTTTAGCTTGAAATAAAAACACTCCTCGTTACTTAGCAGATAAAGCTTGAAAACGTAACTTTGACAGGCCAGCACCATCCCAACACTACGCTGCACCATTTTCAAGGGCAGATGTTTCAGTAGGCTGCAAGCAGCCGGTCCAACCGCACGATGCGACGCGAGCTATGACCACACCACGCGAACACCGTCCCACCGACACTGTTGAGTTGTTACCGTTAAAATCGGCGCTAGTCAATAATAATTACAGAGAAGATGACGCGTATTACCCACCGCCTCTCGCCAATAATCCGTCGAGCTCCAACCTCTACGATTACACCTTATTGTCAAAGCGAACGCCGGCCTCCAAAAGGTATTATTGTTTGTTTTTCTTATCTTAGTCCACGCATAGTGGATGCTGTGTTGTATTTTGGGAAAATATTTATAGAAATAAGTATTACTGATTGTCAAAATAATTCGTTTTTCAATTTATATGTAGAGAAGACAGAGAAAATATATACCTAGAGAAAAAAATAAACAAAGAACGTCTTCATTGTAAATTCCTATTCATATATTTAAATAAAATACTAAAACAGAACAATTTTGGACAACTAGCAGTTGAATAATGGCGAGGTGTTTAAGAACAGTTAGTACAGTCAGGGACTTTAATTGTTGAACCATGGAGCTTGAAAATAAATCAACGATTTACATCTACAGAAAAATTAAAGCCTATCAATTGCAACACTGACCATGACCTACTAAATAGAAAAAATATGTTTTCCATTTGTCGTAATTTATATTTTTCTCTATCATTAATTACTGATAAAAAGTCTATATTATAATTTCATCTACTATTGATCTAATATAAAGGTAACAAATTGTTATTATCTTTTTCGCCATATTGAATACTATAAAGCACTTGATCTTGTAAAATGCTCAAAGATTAATTTAAATTTAAGGCATTCGTTGGAAGTTCGAAGTTCGATGATTTTAATAGTCACGGACTGAATAACAATTATTTAAGGCTGACATGTGTTTATCACTGCAATCCTCATAAACGGCCGAACAGATTTTGATGAAATTTGTTTGGTGTGCATAATTGGGTGTTGTATATTATGTTCACAATTGGACCTGATTTTGTGTGTGTGTGTGTGTTTGAATGTATCTCTGGATAGTTACGATCAGGTACGATAATGCTGCGATTAGATTGCAGGGCAACGTCTGCCGGGACTAAACTTGAAAATTAAATATATTTTGATACTTACTTACTTATCGTATGGGCAGTGGTTACCCTGGTGTCAGAGTTGTTCAAGCCGCCCAGTAGGCCTCTGACATGGCTTAACGACTGTTGCCTAATGGCTACAACCGGGACCGACGGCTTAACGTGCCCTCCGAAGCACGGAGACGCTCACAAATTAAACCACTTTGGCGGTCACCCATCAATGGACTGACCGCGAGCCTAGTTGCTTGACCTCGCCAATCACTTACGGACTGGTGAGAGCATCTGGCTAAGAGCGCCATTTTGATGAATTATTATTAATGTAGTTATCCATTATCATCTATATCTCTCTCTCTTTTGAGCATAGTCGGTAAGCTTTTCGCTCGAGTCGTCTTATCTAGACTGCAAAAGCTTGCTGAGCGCGTCTATCCTGAGGCACAATGTGGCTTCCGTCCTCAGCGTTTTACAGTGGATATGATCTTTACACTTCGCCAATTACCTCTCGGCTCGGCTCGGCACCAACCACCTCTTGTCAGGCCTGCGACAGGCTATGTTGCTCTCGCATCGGTTTGTTTAGCCACCATAAGAAATGTCTCTCAGACAATGCGCCGTAAATCGTCTGTAACAGACGCAAAGGCCATATATAGTTATCTATTCACGCAAGATTATGTCGAGAGAGAATGGATGTAATGGTGTAGTATTTATATTTATAGTAGATACACATAAAACACATGTGGATTACAGAAAACGTGGACACAGTAAACACAGTTAAGGTGAGCGTAATCCCTAAAAAGATGGCAACTAATAAAAATACAGCTTTCAGACAGTCAGACACATTTGTTCGTAACAAATGGTCACAAATCTGCATTTGTTGTAACATTTATTGTAGGGTCTGACTTTCGTAATTTCTAGCTAAAGAGTAGCCGGGTTTTAAATGTTAAGTATGCGTTCAAATTAGTAGTTTTTTTTCATTTTAAAAAGACAACGCCCGCGTTAGGGAAGTTAATGCCTGTGTCGAGGGGTACTTTACAAACATATAATAGACGGACACAAATTACATCCAGACTCAGAACTACCATTTATAGGTCACACAAATAGTTGTCCGGCGCGGGACTCGAACCCGCGACACGAAGCGGCGGGGCGACGCAGTCGCTTTACAGCTAATTTACTGAAGGACGCAGTACATATAATAAAATCGTAGGAAAGGCAAAACTGTACATTGAATATTTTTTTTAAAGGATTCTAGGGGCGTAATCTACAATCGATATCGAAGCCTAAAATATAGTTTTTAGAATTTTTGTCTGGCTTTTGTCTGGGCTAAACTCAAAATGTTCTGCATGGATTTACTTAAATTTTTTTATGAATATTACTAAGAGGTCGGGTCAACATATAGGCTACATATTATCACGCCATCACCTACGGGAGAGGAGCTGTGATAATTTATAAAATTTAACGCAGGTAAAACCTTCGGGGCACAGCTAGTTGGTTAATATGACGCAACTCCGTCCGGTCAGTGCTACATTTCAGGGATTACAGCTAGCGATATACAACATGTAACTTAATTAACAAACATCCTGAAAATAGTTTGTTCAGAATCGTTTACTGAAGCGACTTATATGATTTTTAAAACAGGTAATTTTTTATTCCAAAATAATTAAAACTACGGGAATTATTGTCACATTAACCCTGTACAGTCAAAACAAATTGAAATGGATCGTAAGTCAAAGTAATAAGACTTTTATAATCGCAGTTTTATTTGTATACATACAAATTCCATCATTCAATACAAAATAAAGAAAAATAAACTTTATTTGCAGAAACTAAATATGATTACAACATAATATTCTAATTGGGGTTTTTGAGGGTGTGCGTTAATTAAGTTACATGTTGTATTGCCCGCTGCAGCAGTAAAACCTTCTAGAGAAAACTCAAAACGTTGTGTTATAAAAAAAACAATAAATTTCTAGTAACAATATATGTATCAAAAAGGAAGACGGATGGAAGGTGTATTTAATGATAAACCTACCAAAGTTTGAACTGTCTAACTATCACGGTTCATGAGATACAGCCTGGTGACAGACGGACCGGCAGCGGAGTCTTCTTAATAAGGTCCCGTTTTCCCCTTTGGGTACGGAACTCTAAAAATAAAAAGATCATCAACTTGCAAAATACATACATATACGTAGATCATCTAACGTTGATTGTCTTTTATTTTATTTACTGCTTCATGAATATATTGCGGTCCTTAAATTTCCTACATAATTTATATTACACCTTGTTTATGTCTGAATCACATTAATATTATAAATGCGAAAATTTGTGAGTGTGTGACTGTGTGAGTGTGTATGTTTGTTACTTCTTCACGACTAAACGGCTGGAGCGATTTAATAAAATTTGGAATGGAGTTAGCTGACACCCTAGTTTAACACATATGCTGTCTATACATATAATAAAATCGTAATAAAGTCAAAACTGTACATTGAATATTTTTTTTAAAGGATACTTGGGGCGCGATCTACTATCGATATCGAAGCCAAAAATATAGTTTTTAGAATTTTTGTCTATGTGTCTGTTTGTCTGTATGTATGTCCGGGCTAAACTCAAAAAGCACTCCATGGATTTACTTCAAATTTTGCATGAATATTACTAAGAGGTCGGGTTAACATATAGGCTACTTATTATCACGCTATCACCTACGGGCTATGATAATTTATAAAGTTTAACGCGGGTAAAACCGCGGGGCACAGCTAGTAATATATAAATATCTAAGATTGGAAAGCATTTTCTATAGAAAGGGCAACCGGAAATGAGAAAGTTGTAGCAGCCTAATTCAATTCTCTGAAAGATGTCTGGAGATTATTGAAAGCAATCGGCAAAAGGAAATTTTCTACCCGAATAACTCGGGATTTAAATATAATCGGGGTTTGGAATTAGGTCGGTAGTTATATTCAAAACATATATTTTTAATGTAACGTGGGTACGCATCGTGCTACAATTTATTTATTTTATTAGAAACTAGCTGTGCCCCGCGGTTTTACCCGCGTTAAACTTTATAAATTGTCACAGCTCCTCCCCCGTAGGTGATATCGTGATAATATGTAGCCTATATGTTGACCCGACCTCTTAATAATATTCATGCAAAATTTGAAGTAAATCCATGCAGTACTTTTTGAGTTTAGCCCGGACATACAAACAGACGAACAGATAACAGACAAAAATTCTAGAAGCTATATTTTTGGCTTCGGTATCCATTGTAGACCACGCCCCAAGTATCCTATTTAAAAAATATTCAATGTACAGTTTTGACTTTCCTACGATTTTATTATATGTATAGAAGACTAGCTGTGCCCCGCGGTGTTACCCGCGTTAAATTTTATAAATTTTCTTTGCTATAAACCTCACGGAGCCCGAGACCTTTCCAACGAATGCAAAACCGTGGAAATCGGTTCGTGCGTTCTGGGGTTATAGCGTCAGGAAGGAAAACCCGACTTATTTTTATATAGTAGAATACCTGGTGTGTAGCCGACTGCGAAGAACAACCCCATCTCATCTCATAGGCCGCGTAAAAGTCGTCGCTAGGGAATATTTCCTAGAGAACGGGCAGCAGCGTCTCTCTGAGTACTGAGGGCGACAATCGAGCAAGTGGGTCACCTGATGGTAAGTGATCACCGCCGCCCATGGACACTCGCAACAACAGAGGTGTCGCGGGTGCGTTGCCGGCCTTTAAGAGTCAGCAAACAAGTGTTGCTGACCCTTCCCCCCACCCCAATGAGCTCTGGCGACCTTACTCAAACTCAGAAACACAACATTAAATTATTAATGTTATTATTAAGGTATGTCTTCTGTAAGGTGGAGGTACTTCCCCAGCCGGGCTGCTCTTCGAGCGAATGAACGCTGTGCCCTACCTCTCTTAGAAAACTATATCCATATCCATCATCCTCGATCGCCAGACCGTTTTATTACACGGGCATCTGATTCCAAACTAAGCAGAGCTTGTACTATGGAAACCGGATAACTGATATACTACATATAGTATTTTTCTATTGTAAATACATACTTATATAGATAATTAGACTCAGGACAAACAGACAAGTTCATGCACACAAATATCTGTCCTGGGTGGGAATTGAACCCACGACATGCGGCGTGAAAGGCCACGCCAACTGGCCCGACTATCTAAATATATATCTACTGTCTAATATAGTACATATATTGAATCCTACTAATATTATTTTTATTTTAAATTTAACATTGAGTATAATAGTGGTATATATGTATATTATTAGTATGTAAGTTTATTATTGACCTACACACATTATTGATTACACTGGTCTGCGAATATTTTTTTTTTGAAAGTTTTTTTTATTAAATGGTTAAAATTTGTTTTAATTGTCTTAAAAGTAATAGAAAACGGCATTCATATGATATATTAGATATATACCACGTCACGTTTATCAGATTTAGATGATATAGCATTTGAATACGAAAAATAACAAACAAAAATTTAATACAATTAATGAAAATCATTTGTGAATATTTTGTAAAGTTTTATTGAGTATGTAGCTATGAAAATACTACATTAAGGTACACATAAAGAAATAATTAATGGTAACGTGTTTTTTTTTAAATAAGCTGCGTTTTGTTGGTTTTCGTTTATGATTTTTTATTTCATCTCTGTGTATCATCCAGCAATAGTCCGCCATCATATTAACGTCCCAACGACCTTGATATCTTCTTTCCATCTCTTTTATGTCCTGATGAAACAGTTCACCTTGTTCTTCACTGTAGTCGATTAGATTTTTTGGACTAGATTTTTTGGGAAAAAATGAATGTGAGACTTCAAAAAATGAATTTTCTGACTCATATTACAACCTAAATTTTTTTAGGCGTTTAACATTTCCTGCACAATATTTTTATACTCAGGATCTTTTGTGTTACCTAGAAACTTAGATATGACATTTTTAAAGCCATGCCAGGCATTTCGTTCCAAGGTTGTCATCACTTTGTCAAATTCTGTATCCCTAATCAGTTTCCTGATGTCATGTCCCGTGAATATTCCCTCTTTCAACTTCGCATCAGTTAAGCTAGGGAAACAAGAAATACTTGAAAGTATTTCCATCATGCGGTAATGCCTTTACAGATTCTTTGCAGATGATCACTGTGTTCTGAAATTTGTGATAAAGGCGTTTTGAAGCTATTAGTGTCAGTAGGAACTACTATGGGAATTTCGGGCCCATGAGACAAAAAAAATAATTTATTGTTACTTTTTCTCACACGGGAAAGGTAGGTTAGTAACAATAGACTATAGGATGATTGGTCATAGAGTATAGAATAGAAATATAGCTCATGGAATCGATTAGGTAAAAAAATATACTAACTTACCAATCTAACGAACTATTATATATTTATCTATATACAAAAAGAATGCGACGTGATACGTTAAAACAAAGTTTATATTTGCTATATACAGACCAACATCTACTGATGATGAATTTATTTAAAAAACTTTTTCTTCGCAGACGCAGAGTTATCGTCAATTATTTTTTTTCCTTTCGCGGGTCTGCTGGAAGAAATTTATTACGAAATAAGCAGATCCTGTGTACTCCTCGTTTCCTTTTGTTTATTATTGTATGATTTTTGTGTGTACATGAATAAGTAAATAAATAAATAATAAATAAATTTATTTTATTCTAAGGTATTTTATGACCACCATCTTCTTCCATGATCCTCAATTAGAGCGGCTTCACGTCTTGACTTACTAAGTATAGAGCGATAGTCATGCAAACGGCCCTAAAACTTACCCTCTCATAATATTACCCATCAGTTATCATGCTACCTTGGTTCAAACCACAAATGGGATGGTTTCTGGCGCGTTAATTAGTTTGTAGTTTAAATTTAGACTGCCTCGTTGGTCTAGCGGTAGCGTGTTCACCCGCAGAAAACGAGGTCCTGGGTTCAAATCCCGGGTCGGGCCAAAAGTGATTTTGGGACTTTTCTGTAAAAAGAAAAATTTTTCAGCATCAGTCCGAAGTCTGGGAGTTGGCCGTATTATACCCCCGTGCCTCGGAGAGCACGTAAAGCCGTCGGTCCTGTACCTGACCTCTTTCCGGTCCTGTCGCTAGGCGTCCCATCGGATCATGAGAGTGATGGAATAGAAAGAGCTCCTGTGTTTGCGCACACACTTGAGCACTATAATATGTCCCGCGCAGGTGGCTAATCTCTATTGAGACTGGCCGCCGTGGCCGTGGCTAGGAGGACATTAGTTTAAATTTACTAAACTTCTTAAGCCCACTCTCGAATATAATGTCCCATAAAACAGTCAAATCCACCTTGCTTACAGTAAACTCAATGTATACATCACGTTAAAAAAAATTACTATCTAAATATGTTCCAAATAATCAAATCAAAGGATCAAATGAATGCTGAGATTGGTGGTTATTATTGTCTATGTTAGGAATACTGCTTTTTATTTCGTTTCGTCTGTAATTTTCTTGTGTCTCTCGCTGAAAAAATAATTTCTTTAGTTGAATGATGTATATAAAAATAAGAACGTATTAGTAAAGTCAAATCCAGAGATTACCCTTTATTAATATATTTTTCTTTTTGCCATTCAACGAAATCACACTAATATTATAAAAGCAAAAGTTTGTGAGTGTGTATGTTTGTTAAGAGCCATTTCACGTTTTCGCGCGAATTTCTAAGATTTTGGGCTCCTATATTTCCATCTTAAGTAATACCCAGAAATTATTGAATACATGTTAAATATGGAAAAATCGTTTTTGTTGACGTTTAATGTATCACATTTACCAAAAAAAATTTGCTTGTTCTGTAGTGATTCATCTCCCACAACCATTTTAATGAAAAATCGCCGCAGAGTCAATTTCAAAGTCCTGTATCTAGCAATAATACTTATAAACTAAGCTAAAAACATACATTCAGCATGAGCCATATATTTTATTCGTCGTTTAATGTAACAGATTCTTGAATTTTGTTACCATTAATTAGTAAAAAAAAAATCCTTACACCAATTTTAAGTGTTTTTTTTTAAATTCATATTGATTTTTGGTTTAAATAAAGCGTAATTACTAAAATAAAATTATACCAAAATAAACTATGTTCTTTGTAGAATCGAATTCTACAGTTATAGCCATAATATCGATTTGAAGATCAGTTTAAACTACAATAAATTACGATACACGAGCGAGTGGGCGCCGATTAGTACGGCGCGCGGCGCGAGCGTTATCATTTTGTGAAATGGCTCTTAACTTCTTCAGGTCTAAAGAGCTGGAGCGATTTTAATAAAATTTAGTATGGAGTTAGCGGACATCCTGGAATAACACATAGGCTACATATTTTATAAAGTTTAAAGCGGGTAAAAACGGAGGGCATAGCTAGATATGATAAATTTAATTGTTTGGTGGAGGAGTTTAGATATAGGTAAGCTTTGCATTGCAATTAAATGCTGTAGAAACTAAAACTTGATTGGTTATAAAAAAAGGTTGTGTCACGTATGGACACCGAAGGAGACGAATGATAGACTACTAGAATTCTCGCTCTAATTATGTAACATATTTCGAGTGTAAATGTATCTTTATTATTTCAGAAACACAAATTGCTCACTTTGCCATCCTTGTACATATATGAAATGTGTAAATTTGTTAAAAACAACATGGAGGTTTTCGAAAAAGACAAAAACGCGCCATTGAAAAGGAAAGTAATGCAAAAAGCATTGTACCACGTATAGTACCACGAAATAGGCTGAAGCTTTGTGATAAAAGCTGTTATTACATAGGTAGCAGTAAAAATGTATAATAAACTACCAGACAAACTACAAAAAAGCCTAACTGTCACTAAATTTAACAATCAACTTTATAATTGGCTGCGTAACAGATGTTTTTGTTCTGTAGATGACTATATTAAATGTAAATACTATGACTGACTCAAACCAAACTTCGAATATGGTGGAACCTCACTCATTTATATCAACAATTTGTAAACCTGTATTCTAGCAAATAAAGAAATTCATTCATTCATTTACAAGTTGTAGGAAATAATATCAGTTGCAAATTAGTCAGTTTGCACTTTGATGCACATTCATACTAAAGAACCGATAAACGAAAGCAATTTGTGTAAATGAATAGCCTGTTTTCTTCGTACAGACGGCCACATATCAAGTTATACATTTCCAATATAATCTGACTTGTCATTGTATGGAAATCCTATACAATGCGGGATCAGCTTATACTGGAATTGAATAGGTTGATATGTAGCCGTGTGTACAATTAATAGTAACCTCGCCACCACCAACAAAAACAAATTGTGAATAATAGAACAGAACAAAAGATTAAGAATTTGTAACTCGCCAGATGGACCTACTGTTGAATAGAAGTAAATGATTTATAATATTTTTTTAATCGAAGGTAACATTTATTGCATTGACCCAGTTTGATATCGTCATACCACGTCCAAATAGTCGCTTAAGCAATGATAATACTTTTAAACCATAAAAGCAGGTATAATTTCGAAGAATTCCTTAGGCTCCGTCATAAATGCGGTTAAGAACACAGAGGCACTACTTTGTACGTCTACGTAGGTACGCAGGGCATAAGAGGATTAAGTGGATCATGATACCCCGGCCCCGATTACGATTTATACTGCGCGACGTTGAATGGGATTAAAAGAAAGAAGTTGATACTGTGGTGCCCGGCATCTGAATATTCCATTTGCGGCCGTGTTTGCGCCTTATATAATTGGAGGCGTAACTCTGCCCACTTTACTCAGGAGTATAGTACATATTCTGTCTCTATGTTCCGAATACGTTCTTTTCATAATTACAGGACAGATTTCAGGAATTCGAAATATTTTTAACAATTAATGTCAATTATACGCCTGTTTCCCAGAGTGGTAGGCAGAAACAACGGATTTCCATTTGTCACGATCTTTGGACACCGCCTTGTGAATTATAGACAACTAGCTGCGCCCCGCGGTTTTACCCACGTTAAACTTTATAAATCATCACAGCTCCTCCCCCGTAGGGGATAGCGTGATAATATGTAGCCCATATGTTGACCCGACCTATTAGTAATATTCATGCAAAATTTGAAGTAAATCCATGCAGTACTCTTTGAGTTTAGCCCGGACATACATACAGACAAACAGATAAACAGACAAAAATTCTAAAAACTATATTTTTGGCTTCGATATCGATTTCAGATGACGCCCCAATTATCCTTATTTAAAAATATTTAATGTACAGTTTTGACTTTCCGACGATTTTATTATATGTATGCTTAGATATTTAAACCTAGTTACTTATACTGTTTTATATAATAAGCCAATAATATTTTTTGTAATAAGCACTGTGCTTAAAATATGCGTGTTGTGCTTATATCCAGATGGTTTCGACGATATTGAAACAGCAATAATGTTTAAAAACATTTGAATTATACATATTGTATTTGGTGCCCCAATTAATATATATATATATATATATATATATATATATATATATATATATATATATATATATGCCTCAATTGCTACGGTCACCGTAGCCTAGTTGCCCCTGCCTACGAAGCTGGTGGTCCTGGGTTCGAATCCCGGTAAGTGCAAATATTTGTGTGATGAGCACGAATATTTGGTTCTGAGTCATGGATGTTTTCTATGTATATAAGTATTTATCTATATATAAGTATGTCTATCGTCACGTGGTACCGTAGTACAAGCTTTGCTTAGTTTGGGGCTAGGATGATCTGTGTGACAGTGTCCCTAGATATTATTATTATTAATTATTTGCCGCAGCAGCAGTAGTAGTCAGTACCTCCAGCACCAGCTACTGGGTCCAATGCGGAACGGAGATGGATCCAACAAATCAATTATTATAAAAGTCAGTTTACTCGACCTCGAGTTATAATTTCTGTAACTAACCCGAATTTGTTCTATATCTATAGATATCGGGTACTGGTTCCTAAAACCATAAAAATCTTGAGAAGTGTCAAGGGACACCCGGATGGAACGAAGTTATTTCTTATTATTTATTATGTACAAAAAATCTGTATACACTCAACAAAAATAAGCGTCGCGGCACCACACTGTTCAATGCGAAATAGAAATGAAAATATCTGGCTTGCTTTCTATAAGAGAGAGAGAGAGAGAGAGAGAGAGAGAGAGAGAGACAGAGAAACATGCGCACGCCGCACAGCTGCAAAAAAGTACCATGACAACTTTTCGTAAGAATTTTTTCCGTCTAGCCCCCTTTCACATCGCGCGATAAGGAACTTCGTTCCAAAATATATTTTTCAGGAAGATTAACGAAAGCCTATATATACTATGTGATACAAACTTTTGTATTTATTTTTTATTTAACTAATGAAAATACGGTAAACGATTTGTATCAGCAAGTCTTAGATGTCATCGTAACTCCGGGTCAGACTTTCTTGACAGTTATTGCTTTAGTTACGGAAAGTTAAGCAAAGGATATCATCATAATAATAATACGTGGATCAAAACGTTGTTGTCCCTTTTTACGAAAATTGCGTGGACTGAGGAGGATGAAATATGGGACAGTTAGGTAAAGTTCATATGAAGGAGTGCGGAATGCTAATTTTTGGGGAATTATAAAACGATCGAATACAAAAATACTTAGCGACTGATGATGAGATACTGTTTTAATAACTTGAGTGGCATGTATTTGAGTAAGCGAATAATTAACTAAACTAACGACGAATATTGATTAATAATAAAATCCAGAACGAGCTTACAAATAGTGGGTATAATTAATCCATTTCAGATATCAAAATTCTAGCCGTGTGACTAAATTATTAAGTGAGCGACTAGAAATACTAAGAGGGCAACTTCCATATTAGGATAGATAGAGACGAGTTTTCCGGAAGTTATTTGGGTTAGGTTAGGTAGGACCATCAAGCTAGACACTGTTGGTGAAGATTGGTGGAAAGTTTCCAAAAATCCCATTTATTTTGGAGCTTTTTGAATTATTCAGGAGACATACAATCTAAACAAAAACAATAGCGCTTGAAGTCCGGCGCACAAGCTTCTGATCTCTCTGATTCGTCAAAGCGAAGAAATATTAGGTCGCTAAAATATTATGAAGCTTCTCATTTGGTATTTTAAGTAACTCAAATTAATATTTGTTAGTTGCTGTTCTGTTGATTTCTCAGTCGCTCACTTAGTAATACTATAAAGTAAATTCATTATTTTTGTCACTTAAAAGTTTAATTTACAGTCACAGGCGTTGCAAGTAAATTATTTTAATAAAAAAAAACATTACACACACTACTATGATTTTGACACACTGACAAACTAAGAAAAGGTGAAATTTGTCTTCTCTAGTCTTTGACAATAGAATTATGGTCAAATTTCAAACTAGTGCGATCTCCAGTATAAACTATTCGCATCAGGAGTATAGTTTATCGATTATTTTTGCGGTAATTGGTACTTTTGTTTTGGTATTTTAAACGGTCTTGGTTTGCAATAGGAATCAAAATCAATAAATTAGAAACTTACCTATTACCAGTTAAAGGGTTAGTTCTATCAAAAGTTATTCAACAATACAAAAACAAGATACATGGTCAAATGAAACATATTTTTTGCACAAATACTTACAGATGAACATAACATGTACTTGTTAATATTGAATGATGTTGTATTAGCATAAGTAGAATATAAAATATAACATAATAGTAACAAATATTATAGGAATAGAGAAACACATCACATACGCGCAAGAACATTTTCTGAACTTATTCCTATTTCTCCACTTGATAAAATCCCCTTCAGGGGGGAAAACTGGACACTACTGTAAAATAAAAACCAGAAAATCTCCTTTTCGTTTTGACGTATTCCACTTTTCCCCTTGAGAAAATACATTTGTTAATTAGCTCGAGTAATTCCCCTATTCTTTGTAGATTAGGCCACTTTCTCTCTCACCACAATTTTGATTTCTACGCTCTTTAAGTAAATTAAAAAAATGGGAAATCATAAATTTAATCGCCCGGCGCAAATTTAATAGTATGGAGGTGTTTGCATTATAATATGATCTTTCACATGCAACTGTGAACATATCAGTTGGCCATGTTTCTAGATAACACCTACATTTTCCGAAAGGGTGCTAGAAGGGAACACTACATATTGGTCTACCATTATGTACCATTCGTAGTTTAACGCAGGATACCTAAAATAAAATAAAAAAGGTTTTTATTCACGTAGACTTTAAAAAAGCGCTTGTAAATAGTCAGAACATGTTTGTAGTAATATAGCTGTATACATTAGATATTATTTCTAGTAACATAGATATTTAGGTACATCTTGTATGAAAACATTTATAAAATTTATATTATTACAGAAATGATATTTAGCTAGCTCGTATCAAGTTATTGTCAAGAGATTATGTTTAATTATCTAGTTTAAGTCTAATATTTTTACTATATATTGTCAATGGTTCTGTCTATATTAAAGATATTATTATTATGACGGACCTTGTGTTAATAACGACGGTCGCGCTTTAACGCTACCACCGGATCCAATGCGCCCCAACTGAGAAGACCCAGCGAAACAAACTCAGTGGGTTCATCTACTACCGGTTTCAACACGACCCAGTTGAGACGGTCCGGCGAAACATACTCAAACGGGCATGAACACGGGATTTGGTCCAATTAGAGTAATTATTTAGTAGGCAAATACAATATATGCTCGATCGGTTGTACCTACCCCTAATTGGTAGAAATTGCTGGTTCGTGACCCGCGGGTCGTTTAAATTTAGGAATAAATTTAAACGTCCAGTGGGTCTCGAACTCTTGAGATTAAAAATATGTCTGTTTATTTAAAGTTTAACAACACAAAATAATTTCAGTATAAATTTTGATTAACCCTAGGTATTTTCTACATATTTACCCCTTTGAAGGGTGTTGACTAGACTTGTTTTACATTTCTCTCCCCTAAGGGGACTTCTCGGGGTCGACTTACGGAATAAGTTATATTCGAATGCTCCTAAATTCGTTAACAAAATTTATAGATTGATTGTACTGTTGGTAAAACTTATGGTTTTAGTGGAATACATGAAACAGGTGATTACAATTTGTCTAAAAACTTATGCATTAACAGACTCAATGCATTTGTTGTATGGCGACTAATGCGTGGGATTAGTGACTTAATACCCAAGAACAATTTACGAAATGGGCAGAATAAGGGTTGGATTATGTTCTGGGGTATTCTTCTAGGTGCCCTGGAATCAAATTTATGCAGGTTTAGTCGGCAGTAAATTGTCGTGCGAGATTATAAGACCATTGGAGGATTTGGTTCCCGCATTCAAATCAGCTTCCTTTTCCATCCATCCAAAACGCAGCTTACAAATAAAAGAAAATTATGATCAACACTTTTGTCCACAGATTACTATCGCGAACGACACAGCCCGCGCCGACGCCGTTGTTGACGTTATGCGGTGCGCCCCCTCCGTCCAGGAAGCGCGAGGAGCTAGCAGCCCTCGCCAACCTCAGGAAGAAGGTTGCGCCCGCCTTGCTTCAGTGAGTACCTTAATAGTGAATTAAGAAAAAAACTTAAACTCTTTTCAATTCAAACCGTCTTCTTCGGCATTTCTTTGCACGGACGTATCACCTAACTTCGCTCAGTGTGACGTAGAATCCACTTGCCTCGCTTTTGTTCCTGCCCTGATAATTTTAAGTAAAGAAGATAAACATTTGAAAACCGCATGTAGAATAATAAATAATATCCTACTGGTCAAATTTGACAACGGTACTTTATAGTACACAAATATGTGCGAGTATTTATTACGCGCACATAGAGGTATTTATTATGTTGCCTCAGAGAACATATAATGTCGTCGGGCGTCGTCTATACGGTCAGGTTGCTAGTCGTTCTATCGGATCATGGGAGTGATGGAATAGAAAGTATGCCTATATTTAGGCATACTTTCTATTCTTTCTATTTACATGTTCTCTGAGGCAACATAATAAATACCTCTACCTCTCAGACTTCGGGGTGATACTGAGAATTTTTCTTTTAGAGAAAAAGTATCGAAAATCAATGCGGGTTTATTCACCTGAAAGCTAGTTCAATCGTGATTTTTTTAATAATATTCGATTGTCTATTCAAAGTGAAAGCTAGTCCTACTCGTTAGGGTAGAGGTTTTGTTGACGGTTAAGTTATGTCTAAAGAAGTACTTGTATTAATACCCAATTTATGATTATCTATCTTATTCAAAAAGTAGCGCGTCCATTGTGCTCCTTTTCGATCTCTGGTACATACTATATAATGCTTGATGCCTTAATTTGAATGGACACATAATGCCTTAATTTGATGTAAAAGTAAAATCATCCACATATAAAAGCTAGGCTTTAAAATACTTATTTATAACTTAACAAAAGTACTAATTTACATATAAATTTATTTTTATATAATTTTCATATAAACAATTTTGTTTTCTTAGTGGGCTTTTGTAGGCATTACAAAATTTCATTTACATAGCTTTAATTATTTGTTACAATGTATTACAACTAATACTAGAAATCAATAATAGCACCAACAATTAATACATCAAAATAAAATTAATAACTTCCACTTGAAACGTATTTAATTGTGAGTCTGTGTCGATAAATGTTAAGATAATGGCTGGCCTGGGTACCACCTGGGCTTACCAGCGCGACAGTAAAATATAAATGGACCAGTAAAATGAAAGCCCTTACCGCGTCAATGTAAAAATAATTATACCCAGTTTTTTGTATTTGCATAATAACAGTAAAATTATACAGGTAATTTATTACTGCGCTTATTTTAGGTTGGCATACTGCTCCGTGCCGTATCACTGAAACTCTATGCCAGGGCGCGTGCATATATTACGTAACTTAATGTATACTCAGTACATACCATTATGTAGGTGATAGGTAAATTGTAATTTTGCGGCATAAGAGGTTTAGTAATAATAGCTTTAAAATCTAAGATTTATGACCCGTGTGTATATGGGTTTCGATAGTGACGTAGGTTTTTGACAAGTAATTGGCTTTTGTTTTTGTTTTATTTTTTTTATATCAGAGGGCGGCAAACGGGCAAGTGGGTCACCTGATGGTAAGTGATCACCGCCACCTATGGGATCTCAAGCCACCAGAAGGCACTATTACTGACATGGAGATATGTGAGAGGGTCAGGTTTCAGGGACGTTTTTTGCCACCGTCGTTCTACGTTATTACGCGAAAATTCAGGCTTCTAATCTGATAAAGGATTGGAGGCAGCATTATTAAATCGTTACAAATGGATATTTCCATATATTTGAGTTCTATTTCCTATTGTAAATGTTTATATAGATACAATCAGTTTAAGTGTTTGGAAGTGAATTGTTTTGGACGTCCAAGCTATTAAGAGATTAGCGTCAAGACTCCTAATGGGCTGTTTAGAATAATATATCACGGTAGATTTATAGAAAGAAATAAAGAGCGACAAAAAAACATCAAAAAAAAAAACATAAAAAAAGAGGTGTCGCGGGTACGTAGCCGGCCTTTAAAAGTCAGCAAATAAGTGTCGCTGACCCTTCCCCCCACCCAATGAGCTCTGGCGACCTTACTCACACTCAGAAACACAACATTAAAATTATTAATGTTATTATTAAGGAATGTCTTCTGTAAGGTGGAGGTACTTCCCCACCGGGCTGCTCTTTGAGCGAATGAACGCTATGCCCTATCTCTCTTAAATGACACACGCTTAGTTTTACAATCGCTGCCATAGCTTACATTAGTTACTTAATATTTATATCCTGCCTATAAAAATATCCTACTCATTAAATCTACAAATTTGATGAAATTTATTTATATAACATTTTCCTATTCTATATTCCGTTCCATTCTGTTTATCAGTGAGACCTTTTGTTGGCTAAACCTTGAACACTATTGTTTGCGGACACGCAACGTGTAGCGGTGAGTGCTAAATTACCTTTGCTAAATGACTATGGTTATATTGACCTTTTAAAGTGGTATTTACTGTTTACAATAAATTTACTAACACGTTTAAAGTGATTGAAGTGTGTGAAGTGATTATGAAACTGTTAAACATATATTTTCTGCCCGCGACTTCATCTGCATTGACGTCAGATTTGGGTCCAATATCATTTCAGCAACACTTGTTTGCTGACCCTAAAAGGCCGGCCGTCCTCTGGTGTCGCGAGTGTCCATGGGCGGTGGTGATCACTTACCATCAGGTGACCCACTTGCTCGTATGTCGCCCTCTGATATAAATAAAATAAAAAAATGTAGTCCAGTAGTAGACACTGCTACGTCGTAGCGCCGTAGTACTGTAGCATAGAAGTTATATCTACGTCGTAGAACCGTAGTATCTTATAGTAAAGTAATTCAATAACTTTATATATACTACTAATTTATCATTCCAATAAAAACTAGTAATTAAAATAATTAACGCTAAATTAAAATCTAAACTCTAAAAATATCAAAATCGAAATTCGTGCCAGTGGGTAACGTTCCTAGAATGCTGGCAACATTGCGACGTTATATAGCAATGCTCAGTTGTTGAGTAAAGTTAGGATGTCCGTACATGTTTTGCAATACCACGTAAAGGGAAAATACATAAATATAGTTTGTATCGTTAGGTCTTCTCAGTTGCGGCTCAATGGATCCGGTGGTAACATTAAAGCGCGCCTTTCGCAATACACACAAGGTCCGTAATGATAATATTAATATGGAATTCTTTTCTCAATATAGAGAGAACCATTCAGACAAGATCTAGTAAATTGTTTTTACGGATGCTACCAAATTATACAGGTTACTTGTCCTGAAAACTTCATGACAATGACTACGATTAACAGCCCATAGAAGAAAAAAAATATCAATCAAGTTGAGTACCCCCTCCTTTTTGTAGTCGGTTAATGAATACCTATGTACAAGCAAACATATCTTTTATATATTTATATAGTGGTGCCTAAGTATATCGTAGTAGCTTTGTCTATGTATACGAATTAACGTAGCATCACTTCACGTAGCACTCACTTGCCGTAGCACCGTGGCGTAGTAACGTCGTCGTCTCTTTCTCTACGTCGTAGCAATGTACTTTTTAACTAGCAGTACAGTAGTATCGCTTTAGCATAGAAGTATGTATACATATTAATGCCATTGTAGTTTAATTAAGATTTAATTTCAGTTTTACTGAAATTATAATTGACTACATCAACGAGAGAGATGGATGTTAGCTTTAACTGTTTAAGTTATTTGAGGTAATTACTTAAAAGGAAATAAAATAATATAACTATAGAACCCAACCGTAATATTTTAAGAACAAAACAGATTTTTCCTTGAGCGTTAATAAGAAAGGGCAGGTCAGAAGTACCCTAAACCGGCGAGCATGTATGAAGAATATAATGACAGTAATCGAGGCAAAAGAAGTATGCAAAGATCGTGACAAATGGAAATCCGTTGTCTCTGCCTACCCCTCTGGGAAACAGGCGTGAGTCTATGTATGTATGTATGTATGTTAATAATAAATATCTAGAGATTCCATTACGCAGAGTAACACTGTACTTTTAGAAAAAAAACCGGCCAAGTGTGAGTCGGACTCGCACATTAAGGGTTCCGTAGCTGAAAGTATTTCAGTTGATTAAATGAAAGCAAATTGCGGTTTATGACGTATTAAAAAAAACTACTTGCTAGATTTCGTTCAAACCAATTTTCGTTGTTAGTTTCCACGATAATGTACATCATATATTTATTTTTAGTTTTATCATTCTCTTATTTTGAAGTTACTAGGATACTGTCTGATATTAACGTGTTTGGTATGTATTTCGATATAACAAGCTTCAATAGCGGCTATATACGCAATTAAAGTTTCCATTTGTACGACTGCTAGTGGCTAAGGTCGGCTTGCCTTTACAAAACGTGACAAATCCACAATGTTCCACTCCGAGATATTATTGATTTATTTCAGGCTCACTTCAGCTTACACTCGTGCATTCACAATACATAGTTTACTTACTATGTGTTCCGCTCACAAATATATTACTCTGACCAAATCGGAAATGTTCTCAAGAAAGGCCAGGTCAGAAGTACCCTTCACCAGCGAGCATGTATGAAAAATATAATGCCGGTTAATAAAGTGTAAAGGAAATTACTATGGAAAGAAAACTTCTAAAAACAGTAGAAAGTCCGAAAGATCGTGTTGATTGAGATGAGAAGCACGGTCAACGGTTTTACGAGCTCTGGTTTGCGTTTATCTGTCTTATTTTGATTTAGTCTCCGATTAGACTTTATTTCACGCTCTGGCACTGATGGCTGCTAGATAAGTACTATGGAGTGTTGATATAAAGTAGAATTAACAGTAAGTTTCAAATTGTCAAATAAATTCTGCATACTAGAGCTACCTGCGTCCACCGACTAGCTAATTAAGAACTGTTTCGTAATTTCCGGTTTATTCACTATTCAATATAACAGCCGAAAGACGTCCACTGCTGGACAAAGGCCTCCCCCAAAGATCTCCACAATTGCCGGTCCTGCGTTGCCCGCATCCAGCGGCTTCCCGCGACCCGCGCAAGATCATCGGTCCACCGTGTAGGAGGCCTGCCCACGCTGCGTCTTCCGGTTCGTGGTCGCCACTCGAGAACCTTTCTGCCCCATCCGCCGTCAGTTCTACGAGCTATGTGCCCTGCCCACTGCCACTTCAGTTTGGCTCTACCGGCTAAGTCGACGAACATCGATTTCTTAAATGGCGTTCAAATAAATAAAGGTTAAAAATGACTTCATCAATCGTTCAACGTTGACGATCGATTTCCGATCATTTATGACGTCTCATATGCTCATGGAAGCCGATTTAACGATTGATTAAGTCTTTTTTTAAACTTTATTTTATTTGAACGCCATTTAAGAAATCGATGTTCGGCGACTTAGTCGGTAGAGCCCCTGTTTGTCCTGAGTCTAGATGCAATTATCTATATAAGTATGTATTTATAAAAGAAAAGATTATGTAGTGTATCAGTTATCTGGTTTCCATAGCACAAGCTATGCTTAGTTTGGGATAATGGACTTGTGTGAATAATGTCTCAGGATATTATTATTATTAAATTATTATAGTACATAGACATATATTTTTTTAAAGATATATTTCGCCTCTGTTACATGTTACTGTGCATGTTACAGACCTGTTGCTAGAATATAAGTTACAATAGTAGTGACGTGTTATGCTAACGTAACATTTTGTCCACAGAAATGCGAACAGATACGACAATGAACACAATAAGAACAATAACGAAGAACAACTCGACAACAGACCAAAACTTCTACAAAGGGTATGTTTTTAAATGTTTCTATTTGCAATATATAGGAGTGTAAACCAGTATTTGTAACATAATCTCAGCTCTGAGCTCTGAGACTTCAAGTTTAAAGAGATTCGTTAATTAAATTGGCTAATCCAAGTCTTTAGTCCAAGGTTTTTTTCGACGCCCAAAGATGAGACCAGTATATAATAATATGTATATTTTAAATTTAAATATAAGTATATATTTTTAGTACTTAGTTTTACGTTTCTTTAGTTGATAATTTAAGTTTATTAGATAATTTAAATCTTTTGTATTAACATGAAATAAACAATTCATAGTCTTTAGTTGATATTTAAGATTTATTGCGATACGAGATTTATTTACGAACACTGACCTAAATATATTGAAGCCAATCTCTGTAGGTCATTCTGTGGCATCATAGATCCATAGCACAGCAACGGCATTACTGCCATTTAAAAAATCTTAAGTCTACTTAAATGGGATTACTTTAATTTTTATTTTTCTACATGGTTTATTTTATATATATATATCATTATAAGTAGATATTAAAGGTCATTCTTACGCGACTATATTATTTGGACTTTAACTACGTATAGAAAATCAAGTAAGTAAAACCAAACCCAAAAATTCGTGAGCACACGAGTATCGTAGAATTGAGCATGCAGCTATCTCACTCTCGCATTAAACGATTTATGTGATATCAAATAATAGTATGTACTTTTAATCATCTTGTGAGAATTATATTTCAAAAAGGTTAGAACAAGTTTCGCTGATGTGGCTCAGTGGTCAAGAAGTAGAGACGTAGTAGCATCGCCACTATCTTGGCGCCCATCGTGTTTTGGGTTGGACCCCTGCACCGGACAATTATTTGTGTGACCACTTAAATGTTTGTTTTAAGTACTTATAGGTCTTGGTAGCCAATAATGACATGTTAGTTTATCAATTTATATTCGTCAGCACAAAAATGACAAAGTATTATTAACCTCAAAAAATGAGCAACGTAACAGTTTTGATAGTTTATACTATTATCTTATATAAATTATCAAAGTGCGTGGGCAAGATAGACCTGATTTCTCGGCCTTAATTACTGATAAGCTCCGTGTATAATTAATGTAAATTTTTCACACGAACCTTTAAAATTTACCTCATATTTTCAAAGGAGACTCAGTAACTTTTATGCCGCAAATGTTGTCCAAGGGCATCGCAGATTATTCCACATCATATTAGCGTCAGCTTGTCATTGTTTACGTCATGTAATATACATAATATTATGATGTTGGGGAAATGGAGCGTGCCCTTGACCTAAGTGATATAATATTGGAAATATTTTGGTGACCTTTACAACGGCGGGGATTCGGGCCACGGGCAATGATAACTTTGTACAAAGGCTATTTGCAAAAATGATCGATTGAGGATTGTTGTTTCACTAAACAGAAATTCTGGAGTTAAGATTGGGATAGGTTAAGTTAAGGCCAATATAAATAATACATGTACAGACGCCAGCACATTTAGCTACTCCTATCTGTCAAATTTCTTTTATAGATTTTCAACTTTATTACCTAAGCATAAAGTTGAGTTTAAATTGGAGAAATTTGACAGATTACAGACATTTAAAATTTTAGAAAATCAAACAATAATATTGTGGAAGACTGATGCCCAAAACTAGGCTCTAGGCTTGTATTTCAGGTATAAATTAATCCGTGTGGTTGCCGGCCTAGAAATAATAACAGGGCCACAACATACCACCCCGTGGCTGTCGTAAAAGGCGACTAAGGGATACACCATAGGGACTCTTAGGGATAGGGATCTATCTTGATTATAGAGTAATTATTTTCTGTTTTAATAAATGTACAACATACATCACGTTTTCTTTAGATAACAACCGATTTTTATGATATTTATGTAGGTATATGTTAGAAGCATTCGCATTGACGGTCACCGTAGCCTAGTTGGTAGTGCTCCTGCCTACTAAGCTGGTGGTCCTGGGTTCGAATCCCGGTTTGTGTGATGAGCACGAATATTTGTTTCTGAGTTATGGATGTTTTCTATGTATTTAAGTATTTATCTATCTATATAAGTATGTATTTCGTCGCCTGGTACCCATAGTACATGCTTTGCTTAGTTTGGGGCTAGGATGATCTGAGTGACATTGTCCCTAAATATTATTACTATTTTCTTTTCCTTTTCTTCTTTTTCTTTTATTCTTTAACGAATAAAAATAATGATCAGAATTATAGGTAAAGATATTTTAGAATTATTTATTAAATAAATCTAAAGATCCAGGATTCAGGCAATTTGAGAAAAATAATCATGTATCTTCGTAACCTTATTTGCTAGACGGCTTCCACCCCCGATCGCATTTATGGTCCGGTGAAGCAGTGCAAGTAAAGTTTAGTAGAAGTGAAGCTTATGGTATCTATTAGCATGCATTGGGCATGCTAATAGATATGAGAAACGCTTATTCTTCGCTTCGGCTTTAAAAACCTCTAACCAGTAGCAGCATTAAAGAGAAGTAAGCTCTGTTTTACTTACCTATTCTTTCTCTCTATGACGTATTGATAGTGCGTGAATTTAAATACCTTGGTCTTGTATTAACCCCTGACCTCAAAGACGATGGTGACATTGAGCGGGAGCGGAGAGCGTTGTCGGTCAGAGCCAATATGCTAGCCCGCAGATTTGCGCGCTGTTCACTTGGTGTCAAAATAACGCTCTTTCGAGCCTACTGTACAAACTTTTACACCTGCAGCTTGTGGGCTGGATAAACTCAATGATCCTACAACGCTCTACGCGTACAATACAACAATGCGTTTAGGGTGCTGGTAGGGCTGCCCCGTTTCTGTAGTGCGTCGAGAATGTTCGCAGATGCACATGTAGACTGTTTTTATACAACAATGCGTAAAAGATGCTGTTCTCTGGTGCATAGGGTGCGGACCAGCTCTAACGGTATTCTAAACATGATTGCAAGTAGGTTGGACTGCGCCTACATAAGTCGTTGCTGTGCCGTCTCCCATGGCTTGTCGCGGGGATGACGGTTGCAGGGTTATAATAATGTATGTTACTAAGATAGCTGTAATTTTCTATTCTATTCTATTCTAGGACCAGCTCGACTGGGGAACGATATTTACTCCAAGAGCATTCCAAGTAGTAGATCCAGCATTATTAATGTTTAAATAAATAAATTAAATAAAAAAGGTTGTAAATAGTCAGAACATGTTTGTGGTAATATAGTTGTATACATTATTATTTCTAGTAACATAGATATTTAGGCACATATTGTATGAAAACATTTATAAAATTTATTTTATTATAGCAATGATATTTAGCTAGCTCGTATCAAGTTATTGTCAAGAAATTATGTTTAATTATCTTTGTAGTTTTGGTCCTGGATATGAGTATGGTCTCCAGAGCTCATCAGGGAGAGGGAAAGGATCGGTTACTAGTGAGTGATGCCATCTGTGTCGCAAGTTCGTAGGCTAGAGTAACCGTATGCGCGTTTGCTGCCATTTTTAAAATTGATTGGCATATTTTTATTCAGGGCTACGCTGTACGGTATGTAGGCTTTCACGTTGAACTTTTATTTCTTATTGTTCACAGCGAAGTTGGGAAAATAAAAATTCCACTTTCCCCAAAGTAATTAATCACTGACGCGGCAGAAAGCAACTCGGAAACTAATTTCCGTAGCGAATTGTTGCCACACAAAAACGTTACGAGCCGAAAATGGAGATTAAGAAAACGATAGTGAAGTATTTAAGGGTGAAAGGGACTAAACGGATGAACTTGGGTCTAGGGAAGGTGTTTCTGGGGAAATATATCACTCGTACATCGTTCACAATCATAAAACTTCGTGCTATTAAAAAACTTTTAGGTAGCTGGCTCGCTACCACGTTGGCGCCCTCTTGTTTCGGGTTCGTATCCCGTACAGGATAACTATTTGTGTGACCATTAAATTGTTGTTCTGGGTCTGGACTTGCCTTCACTGTGGTTAAAGTGGCAAAAATTCAATTCACAGACGGTGAATTGTATGTTTGCCCCCCAAGATATAGGGATTAATTATCAAATGTCTTCATAAAAAACATTATTTTTCCAAATCTGTTAATAAATGATGGAGTAAGAAGTAGGTAAAAAACATTATAAATAGAACGATTCCAATCGGTTAAAAAAAGAATACAATATAGACGGATCACAATGATCTAGTAGCGTGTTCAACCGCAGACAATAAGCTCTTTGCTTCAAATCCTGGGTCGGTCCATAAACCGATGTAGAAACTTTTCTGTAAGAAATATTTTTATATAACAAATCAAGCCAACAGACCAATTCCTCTCAACCATAAATCGGATGACCTCCAAATAGGTACTGAGGTACAGACGCCAGCACATCCGATCCAATCTGTCAAATTTCTTTAATAAATTTTCATCTTGATCACAAAAGCATAAGATTCACTTTAAATTGGGGACATTTGACAGATTGGGGTAGTTTGATGTGCTGGCGTCTGTACCTAAGAAATTTACTTTCAACCTAAAATAGGTAGTAAGTAGTTGTTTGTTTCTGGAAAATAAATTAAGGTACGCAGTATAATTTAATTGGAAATTATTTCATTGTCGAAATTCATCAGCGGTTTCCGATAACCAAAGATCTGCTTTGTCTATTAACCTAATTAAAATGATAACCTTGGCTGTGGAAACATAGGAGGGCACAGGAGGGTACGGCAAATTCATCTTCTATTATTATTCTTTGAGCACCGGCCCATTGACTCTTATTATTTTTTTATAGTATTAAGTGTTAAAATTAACATTTTCATGTGATTTAACCTCTTGGGAAAATGTATGTGTATGTACATAGAAGTAATAAGCTAAATGCCTCTTGAGTTATAATTATTTATATAAATATATATACATACATACATAGACTCACGCCTGTTTCCCAGGGGGGTAGGCAGAGACAACGGATTTCCATTTGTCACGGTCTTTACACACGTCTTTTGCCTCAATTACTGTCATTATATTCTTCATACATGCTCGCCGGTTTAGGGTACTTCTGACCTGTCCTTTCTTGAGAACGTCTCCGATTTGGTCAGAGAATGTTCGACGAGGTCTTTCCCTTCCGGTTGTTCCATTCACACAGGCCAGGTATAAATATCGACCCCTCCAGGGTGAAACGTAGTAAAAGCCAAATGACCATTTTTCAGTACGGCCAAAAAACATAAATGGTAAAGTTTATTTCCTGTATATCTTTTGATGTACTAAATATATAATAAAACACAATAACTCATTAAGCTTGGATTTTTGAGTTGTTAACTAAATAGAAACTCAAAATAACCTACATTCATTAGTTCCAGAGATGGCATGGCTTTTACTACAAAAAAAAAGTTGCAAATGGCTTCTACGACATTGTTCTTCTGCTTGGCTACTGTAGCCTTTTTTTTATTAAGTTGTATAATACTTAAGATGTTGTTTTATCGAAGGGATTTTTGAATTAAAAGACAATTGCAAAAAGAAGAATGTGGGTAAATGCAGCACATTAATGATCAAAATCATTATTAGTTCAAAGTTCTTCATTAAATAAAAGTAATATTGTACTTATCTGACAAACGCTAATAAAATTATCAAACTAAGCTAATAAAAAATCAACACAACCTTCTAAAAATAACATAATATAATTATCTTAAACCAATCAGTTCTTCGTAATGTATGACTAAGTAATTAGTGTTTTAAGGAAAAATGCTTAAGTTCCTACATTTTCCTAAACTTATTAAAGAAATATCAAACTATCTTAGGTTCATAACTAAAATAAAAAATTGCAGAAACTTTTCATCTTTGGAAGTAATTGTAAATGGCACATTATTTTATACCTACTGAGAAAAATCAACACACCCTTTAAACTATGCAAAAATAGGTAAGTATGTTAATAACATCATCTCTTAAAACAATCAGTTCTTCATAATGAATGACTAAGTAATAAGTACTTTTAAGGAAAACTACATTTTCCTAAACTTTTGATTAATACGAGTATCAAACTCAATCTTATCAAAAACAAAACAAAATCTTAGGTTCATAACGAAAGCAAAAATATATTATACTAAAAAACGCAGTTTTACACCTATATGAAGAAATAACATACGTAACATAATTAATATTATTCGATCACGTCTTCATCTTCTTCATCGGTCTTAATCAAAGTATCATTTTTATTACCACTATGTGGCATCTCCATAAAATCTTTGTGAAACCTTTTGGGTATTGTTCCGTCAGTGCACAATTTTTTTAAATCTTTATACTTTAGTACTGAAATAGGAAGTTTGTCTACATAGGATTGTTGCAAGTTTATGTTATTTAGATCTTGTAAATAATCTGCATCTTGTCTTTCACTTATTTCAGGTTCTTCTGCCGGCTTGTTCTTTCCCTTCCCTTTTCCTTTTTCCTTTCCTTTGTTTTTTGTTTTTTCAAATAGTGTCACTTTCTCACTTTCTGCTGCTTCGCTCATTGAACATTTTATTTCTATCTTATTTAAGTTCTTTTTTCTAAAAGTAACTGTCCGAATGTTCTTGAATTTTATATTTTTTGACGTTTCTTTTGTAAAGGTTCTTGCCGCTAAGTCGTCCCAGTTGATGAAATCGCTATGTTCCATTACATTGACTCTATACGGCTTAGGTTTCTTCCTTGCAATCTCAAAGTACGAAGCCCACTGAGTGGGACTCCACACAATAATTTTCTTGACTTCAGACTCTATTGTGGCGTGAACAGAGTCAGCAGGCATATAAGTATGGCCTGGAAGTAAATAATTTATTTGGATTACTTGTAGATTAACAGATTTCAGTAAAAAGTAATTCAATACAGATAAAACGACTCTATTTTTGTTTTGGCCTGTACATGAATCACAATACAAAAGCGCTGTTTCAATTCCTTGATTGTCCAATTCTTTTAGATAAAAATACAAACAAGTAGCTATCTCGTTGCTCCCTCTCTTCCCGTCACATTCGCCCCATGTATAGCAGTAGACGTTCTGCTTTCTCGCATAGTACAATAGCATGCTCTCACCATACGGTGTATTTAAAACTTTTTGGAGATCAAAACTACTGCACACAGTTTTAGCGTCGTTCAAAGTTTGGTGAGCTTTGAATCGTCTATATGACGCCTCTTTTTCTTCTTTATGTTTTTTTAATATTTCTTTATCTTCTTCGGTCATTTCCTCGCTCGTGTTTTCAGCCTTTGTGCACAAGACGCATTTGTCTTTTTTAGGGCTATGAAATCCTAGATCGTACTCTTTGTTAAATATTTCTCTGAACAAGGATTCACTGACAGATTCTTCGTTATTATTTGTACAACGAGCGCGATAAATTCGGAATAAATTCGTCAAGTTGCGCAAATCCTGTGAAAGATACATACGTTGACTTTTTTTTCTATTATAATGTGATGGACACGCTGGGAGGCTTTCAATGAATTTCCGCACATTTTTTTTCGCAGACTCAGAATATTTGTTCTTAGCGGTTCGCTTTCTTAAGCCTGCTTGTGACATGCCTTCCAATGCATTTGTTATAATGTTATTTAAATGCCTTTGAGTTATATCCAAAGTACGTAATAAAAATTTTTGGCATATTTTTTTATGGTCTTCATTGTAATTGATAAAATAATCAACTGTCAATTTTCGTCTGTTAGATTCCACTCTTTTTCTTCTAATACCATCGACACGTGCACAGCGAACTAACCAATCTCGTCGTCGTTTAACATCTAAGTTCCAGTAAAATGTAAAAATACTTTTCCTACAGTCCTCGCTTATTTCGTAACAACCTCTCTTGCATTTTTCAGGGATGCATGGATTTGTTTTCATTGCTTTAGCAGCTATTACTTTTCCTTTTGATGTTACATATTCTTTTCCTTCGTTCTTTAGATTTTGATTTATTTTGCGTACATTAACTTTTGTATTTCTTTTGGTTATAGTAACTTCAGCGTCTTTCAAGGGTTCTGTAGAGTTTTTCTTCTTTTCTTCGTCTTTTTTGCCCTGAATATTCCTGCGCTTCTTTTTTTTTTACTTAGTTCATCACTAGACATACTTAAATCACTGCAAGTCCAAACATCAGAGCTTTCTGCAGAAAAATCTTCACGCTCTTCATCGGACAGAAAATCCATATACGATTTTAACACCTTTGTAGCTTTGCGCTTTTTTTTGTATTTGTTGGGATTTCGTTAATTTATTTGTGACAGTGGAGGATGAGTGGTCGGCTGCTGTGAGGTTTATACCTATAAATTCGGAATCAGTGCTGGAAAAATAGCGGTGAGCATCATCCACTACGACGTGTGCAGAGACAGGTGAGTGGTCAAGAGGTGCTGCGTTTTCAGATCTGGTGCTGAGAACATGAAGGTGAGCATCGTCCGCTGCAGAACGTGCAGAGACAGGTGAGCGGTCAAGTGGTGCTGCGCTTTCAGATCTGATGCTGAGGACATGAAGGTGAGCATCGTGCGCTGCAGAACGTGCAAAGACAGGTGAGTGGTCAAGAGGTGCTGCGCTTTCATATCTGGTGCTGGGAACATGAAGGTGAGCATCGTCCGCTGCAGAACGTGCAGAGACAGGTGAGTGGTCAAGGGATGCTGCGCTTTCAGATCTGGTGCTGAGGACATGAAGGTGAGTATCGTCCGCTGCAGAACGTGCAGAGACAGGTAAGTGATTTGCGCTGTAAACATTAAGATTACGACCCTGGTCCCTGGAAAGATACTCGTGAGAATCTTCTGCCGCTGTTGATGTCGAAGGAGTATTATAGTTAACAGCTAATTCAGAAGTAGACGAAAATTAACTAGAAATAATTTTAATAGGAGTTGTTTCCGGAGTTTTAAAGAATTTGTGAGATCGCGATAAACATAATGTGGAAGTATTAATACTATCCTCTGGTGAAACGCTGGTACGTTGTATCCATTGTCTCTTAACTGGCGTCTCAACGTTAGTGACGTTGAGACGCCTATTTTTTCTATAACATCTAAACTTTCAAACGATGTTCTCACAGGTGTCTGAGTACATGTCTTTATTTTTTGTTGTTCTCTTGACTGATTAGATGGTTTGTTGGGATTGCTCGTTTTTGACCCACTAACGACGTCCTTAGAAGATGATCTGTAAAAGTATTTTATTTAATTGTGAGTTTATTTCTTTACTTACTGATACACATACATTTATGTAATCACATAATTAAGAAATTAATAATTATTTAGTAAAAGCCAAAGTAGGAAAATCATTTGCTTCAACGAATTGTGTTAAAAACCAATTTATATTAAAACAATACATTACAATTTGTAGTAAAAGCTAGTTCTTATATTCTCTCAGTAGATCATCTTTTGAATTAAAAGCCAGGTTTATAATCTATCAGTATAAATACATTTAATAATAATATATATGGCAGTTTGTAGTAAAACCAAAGATTTTTAGTCATTAAAATACTTTGTTGAATAAAATGACGTCGCTGAGAACCGTCGGATAAGTATCGCGCCTCGCTACAATCTATATTATTATTTTCGAATGAGAAACTAATATTATTATACTTTAGGTACTTACTCCTCGCCAGACCGACGTTTATGGTGTGATAATAAAGATTCCAATGCTTGTTTTCTTCGTAACAACGAATTCAAAACACTGTTTTTATCTTCCATTATTTATATTAGTACTTATCACCTTTAATAAGCATCACACATTCAAAATACAAATACTTTTCGCCGATCGCTGTTATACAAGTTCAGAACACCCTACTGCCATAAATGATCAAAGCCAAGTGAGCGGGGAGTTGCTCAGACGCTTGGCCGCCCGGGTGCGGGCGGTGTACGGGGAGAGAGGGACGGGGTAGTAGGTATCCCGCGTGCGTGCGAGTGCTTACCCAACGCGCTGGCCGAACCGATGTTATTAAATGTAAGTACTTAGTTTGACAAGTTCCGATACAAACTAATGCAGCAAAACACAGACTTAAAATAAAAAGTCTTTTACAATTTTATGCAGATTAGTAATTTTTTGGACGATCTGAGTTAAATGTGTAGGTATAAGCCATATAAAAATGAGACATGTTCTTAAAGTCAAAAATTAAAATTACATTTCAATAGTCTCGTAGGAACAAGAGGGTCGTAAAAAGCAAGATATTAAAAGTTGTGGATGTTACGATTTAAATTGACATTGTTAATTTGTAAATGTTTAGTTCAAAAATTGTCATAAAAGCCATACTTCTTACTATCGTGGCTTTTACTACGAAATGTTCAATAGTATTATTTTCAGGTATTATATTATAAAATGTTGTATTAACCATGAAATGCAAAAATATGTATCTTACTACATAAATTTTGAAATTTATTTGAAAATTTGCTCAATGCGACATTTAAATATAAGAAAATTGGGTACAAGGAGCTATCGGAGCATGTTGTAAAAGCCATTTTTTTGGTGAATTTGAACATTTTAAATATACAGTTTGATAGAGCGCGCGATTCTGATTAAGAAACCGTTAAAAACAGATTTTGGCCAAAATGGCTTTTACGACGTTTCTTCCTGGAGGGGTCGATATGTTTAATCACCAAAAATATTTTAAATCACATACATATCAGTTAGTTCAATAGTAGATTAATCTATTTTCTCATTTTAGCGTGTCTATTATATTATACTTTAGTTATTTTAACGAAAATGTTTTATTTGACTGAGTGTTGTAAGATAATAAACCAAGGTTAAATATTTCGGGAATTGTATACTATACCTCGTAGACGTGGTGTACAGGTGGATCCAAATCCTTAAGCTGGTTAAGATTTTAGTCCAGTTTGCTAGAAATCGGACGCAAGTTGCTCTATTGAATCAAATTCAATTACGTATACTGAGCTCTCAAGCCGGATAGATTAAGTATGATCACACGGATATTGTGCTTAGCGCGTTCAGTTTGGAACAACAAAATTAGATTCCTATTTCAATCTGCTCATCTATAAAATAAAAACAATATTAAAGAACGTTGTTCTATCACATTATTTATTTAAATTTTGTATTGAATTAAAATTCAATGCAGATACTCGAACCGCTTAAGTTTAAATGGCTTTGGAAGAAATATTACAACTTAATAAACTCCTACTTTTCAAACCGATGTCTAAAGGAGTTGAGCAATTAAACTGTTTGTGTATAGATATATGTTATACGATTTCTAACATTCTATTTTCTGTTTCTGACAATTCCTCCTTTATTCGATAAAAGAGGAAGGCTTTCGGCATGGTCCCATAGGTATAAAATTATTTTACAGAATAATTGAAATCGTTTGTATGTTTTTAAACAGTGGTTATATTTTCCACCCAGTTTTCGCACGGATAGATAAATAGAAAGACATATTAATACTTTATGTGAAAAAAAAACATTTATTTCTTTTACTAAATACCTTTAATTTTACCTGTGTTTTATTGACCAATTTAAAGAAACACCAACATAGTTAGTCATACCAAGTAATCGATTTTATTGTTTTTAATGATGAGTATAGTCCACGGCAATATTAGACTATCAAAGTCGGACGAGAGGTTTTGGTCTATGAATGATAATGGACATTGGGTGGCAGTATCAACCCGTTCCAATCGTTTATTTAACGACATTTTGACATCTCTAATACTTAATCAAATAGTGATACCCTAACCCGTTACGGATTTGATTTCTTTTATCGATCGATTTTATTCATGAAGTAGTTTTAATCGATTTAACACACTCATTATTATATCAATAATTTCGTAATTTTATCGATTGTTAAACGGCAACACTGGACGCGGCGGCGACGCACGACGCCATTTTATTGTCAGTGTTAATGCACTTCATTGATGCACTTTTTCATACGTCGAGTCTCAACTATATACGTTCAACTCAACCAAACATGAGAAATCACAAATAAATCAATACAGAGGAATATATATACTCATATTTATATTTCTCTGTATAATATAAATATGAGTATAATTTGCTAAGAGAGAGATGCAAACGTTTGGAGGCGGACTGTTACACTAAATACATTGCGTCTGTCGAAGATTCGATTAAAACGAACCCCAAACATTTTTGGTCATACATTAAAGCGCGTCAAAAGTCATCTGGCATACCGGAGTCGCTTAGTTAGCTAGATCAACGGTGAGCACCGGGAAGGAGATCTGTAATACTTTTTCCGCCTATTTTTACAGCACTTTCTTACAACAATCTCCACCACTGTCTCTTTCATTACAAGGCAGTGTGGATGACTCACTCTCGGATATTTCTAATATAGAAATTAATATTTTAGAGGTAGAAAAAATTTTGAAAACACTTGATAGTACTAAGTCGGCAGGTCCAGACCACATACCTCCCATCTTATTGATTAACTGTGCCCATGCCATTGCACTTCCTATAAGCATATTATTTAGTAAATCCTTATTGGAGTGCACATTCCCCTTGGTTTGGAAAAGTGCATTCATTACTCCAATACATAAGAAGGGCTCAAGATCAAATATTATTAATTACAGGCCAGTATCTAAATTATGCGTACTAGCCAAGGTTTTTGAAAAAGTGGTTTACAATCAACTTTATGCATCATTAGATAAAAGTTTTAGTAGCACTCAGCATGGATTCTTAAAAAAGCGCTCTACCACCTCCAACTTAATTGTATTGAATGAGTCTATATCAGAAGCCATGGGCAAGGGTAAACAGGTTGATGTCGTTTACACAGATTATAGTAAATGTTTCGACAGAATTGACCACCAGTTGCTAATGAACAAGCTACAGGTCATCGGAATCAGAGGAGATCTATTGAGATGGATTTCATCTTATATATCAAATCGCACTCAAGCAGTTGCAATTAACAACTACATATCTAGTTGGGTGACAGTACCAGTAGTGTCCCTCAAGGGTCTCTTCTGGGCCCGCTCCTGTTCTTAATCTTTGTGAACGACATCGACAAATGTTTCCACCACTCAAAGCTCATTTTATTTGCGGATGACATGAAAATATACAAAACCGTTTCCTCACCTACAGATGCTAATGATCTACAAGCTGACTTAAATCGATTGTGTTACTACTGCTTCGCAAATAAACTGGACCTAAATCCATCCAAGTGTTCAATCACCACGTACAGCAGGAAAAAGAGCCTTATTAACACCCATTATAATTTGAAAGGACTTAGGCTAAATAGGAGCTCTACTATCCGTGATCTTGGGGTGACGCACGACTCTAAGCTACTGTTCAACGAACATGTGGACAGTATAGTAAAGAAGGCGTCACGAGCCTTAGGGTTTGTAATGCGAATGTCGAGTAATTTTAAGGAGGCAAAAACTTTGAAAATCTTATACTGTACATTCGTACGCAGCACACTTGAATATGCTAGCCAAGTATGGAATCCACGGTATGGTACATACATATCTAGAATTGAATGTATTCAGATAAAATTTCTAAAATTCCTATGTTATCGTATAAAACACAAATTTAAATCAGAAGATTATTTAAAATTATGTGCTAAGTTCCATATTCTTCCTCTAGTTGAACGTCGTGACATATCCGATATTATTTATCTACTTAGCATTATTTCTGGTAAAATTTACTGTGCGGAACTTCTCAACAAAATTGGGTTTTTCATTCCCACTAAAGTATCGAGACACTATACGCCAATGGTATCTATATCCATTGGTATCTTCCAACTATCAACAGAATACATTCTTGTGGCGAGCGAGCAGCAACGTTAATAAACTTATAAAAAAGTTAGACTTTGACATATTCTGCAGTAAACCTGAGTCAGCGTGACGGGTACTCAGCATAGATTTCTTTTCAAAATTTATAATATCAGAAAATTGTGATAAATAAATATATTTTTATATAATTGTAACACCACCTAAATTGTACACAGACATTTACTCGTGGAGACCTATAATTGGCCTACTGTTTAATATTTAAATTATTTTCAATATGTTTTTAAGTGCTGTTGGTCTTCCAAATAAAATAAAATAAAATATATATTCCTCTGTATTAATTTATTTGTGATTTCTCATGTTTGGTTGAGTTGAACGTATGGTTCCTCCCGTCATTACTGTCAAAATGGCAAAAAATAAAGTATTTAAAGGACAAACAAGAGAGTTTGTCTTGCGACTTCGTGAATACTTTGAAAAGGAATGCCGTAATGGTGGGCCTCTTATACCAGTGACTCAAGTTAGAGACCGTGTTGCAGCAGCATTAGGTATTAGTGTTCCAACAGTGGCAAAAATAACAAAAGATGGCTACTTATTCTGTTCCATGCCACTGCTGCCGTAGTCATCTTTTGTTATTTTTGCCACTGTTGGAGCACTAATACCTAATGCTAAACACCTACGTAAAAACTTCAGCCCTGTAAAGTGACAGCAGCTGACAATTTTGACGCTGATGCTATTCGTTGTCATATAAGTATACGACTATTACCAAAGAAAAGAGATTACAACATTTTAAAAAATTACACATCTCTACGAAATCGTGGTGGTTTGTTCCATGGTCAAAAATCTGTTTCCAAAAGATTTTTATTCCAAAAATGTGACAAACGAAAAATTTTGTCGATCGATCCGAATTTTTAAGACAAGTGATTAAATGATTAAAAAAAGGTGATAATGTTGGATTGGTATCGGGATAATTATGTTGCATTCGACAATTTATCTGTCCAAGAATTGATAATCAATATACCTACTGAGATCTCAAGTGATGATGATTCCTGGTTATACGAAGAAGACGATTCTTTATAATCTATACATATAATAAATGCGAAGGAAAGTCAAAACTGTACATTGAATATTTTTAAAAGGATACTTGGGGTTGTGATCTGCAATCGATATCGAAGCCAAAAATATAGTTTTTAGAATTTTTGTCTGTTTGTCTGTATGTATGTCCGGGCTAAACTCAAAAAGTTCTGCATGAATTTACTTACTACAAATTTTGCATGAATATTACTAAGAGGTCGGGTCAACATACAGGCTACATATTATCACGCTATCACCTACGGGGGAGGAGCTGTGTTAATTTATAATGTTTAACGCGGGTAAAACCGCGGTGCACAGCTATAAAAAATAGTATTAGAGGACCTCTTTTGGTTGCTGTATTTCTTAATTTCTAAAGTACTACGAGTTTCAACATTTTGTACCTGTTCATTAGAAGTAGCTGTCGTAGTTCATTCACATGCTTTTTATTTGAACCAACTACAGTAAGTCTAAAAGATTATTTTAGATTCATTAATTTCGAGCGAATACATTCAATCCCATTACTAGGCACGACTTTGATGGAACTGTTTTCATTACGCAAATTATTTATGCATTAAAACAGAGACATTTAGTGCATTTTAATGCATAATAATAATGGTTTTTACGTGATTTGATATAAAATATAATCACGTTATTTTTATGGTATGTTTTATTAATATAATCGATTTATTTCAAAACCGTTTTTATAGTTTGTGGTCATTATTACGAATGACACATCTCTGAGTGGGCGGAGCCCGTCCATGAAGTAAAGTATTCCCTGTAGAACATTGTATCAAAAATTATTACAAAAGTGTATGTGCGTGATCTGTGAAAAGTTAAATAAACGGTTGGATAGACTATAGCATAGATTTTGTACACTTGACACTTTAGAACACGTCACCGGCATACTATTTTGAACCAATTTATGATAATTCATACCTATGGAATATCCGGTTTCGATTATATACTTTTGCCGCTGACTGTACTATAAACATGTCGGACATTATTTCAAATCATGTTTTCGCTACCTAGTAATAATGACTTTTATAGGGATATTTTTGATACATTTGGTAATTTTATGCTAATATATAATAAATAGATACCAAAGTAGGCAAAACATATGGCATGGCAACCAGACAACTGATAAACAGGCTTATACAACATGTAACTAAATTAACGCACATCTAAAATCAACCGTAAGTCAAAGTAATAACACATTTAAAATCGCAGTTTTATTTGTATTCATACGTACGTACATTTGTATAATTACGTTATAAGTTGTATGTACATATACATGTATATTTGATTCACACTAAGATAATCTCTAGTGATGGGCATTCGTTAAGAATAGATGGGAATGATTAGCTGTGTGGTAACGGCATAGAATATCATCACCTCATCAAATCCCATGGGCAAAAAAATCTACCGAGGGAATACCTAGCAGAGAACGGGGCAGCAGCGCTTTTCTGTGAACTATGACTATCAACCTACCATCGCCAACCCGTCTGCCAAGCGTGGCAATTATGGCATATCCCCCATTCTTTGGGGAGGCTTCTGTCCAGCTGTGGACGTACTTTGGCTGGCATGATGATGATGATGATGATGATGATGACAAGATAAATGAGTATCATCTTAGCTTTCACGAGAGGTAATGTAAAACATTGAATTAAAGGCGCCGTTAGTAGGTTTCTTTTCATTGAACCCCTATGATACAAAAATAGTCTCTCTACGTTTGCATTCTGCGCTGTAATTGCAAATATTTATTGAGAAATACGCATTAACTCTGGTAATCGTGAATAATCTATTGTCTTGAAAAGAGCTAGATCTGCAATTTCAACGAATAATTTCACATCATCGATATGTTCTACCGTCTGATAGGAAATACCGTGTCCCCGTAAGTTTGATGTCGCTGATCGCCTTTTACACGAAAATACTGCACCATTTTTACGGAGGACTACTTCGCGACAGGAAACGACACCAAATGGCCGAGTTTTGAGTGAAACAGTTTTATATAACTTGTATGGTCGAGGGGCACGAATGGCCGGCAGAGGGGTTCGCCTTGCGTTAACGTCTCCATTGACACTAAATGCTCGAAGCACAAGCATTAAAAAAATACAGTCTAATCTGTTTCTCGCTGATAATGTTGTTTTCTATATATTTTTCCATTAATATACTTTTCTATACGATTTTTTATGAATTTTGAAAATCTGTTTATTTGTATTTGAGTTTATCAATTACAAACATCAAATCTTTTTCTTTATAATCTAATATTAGTTCAAAAAGTTACGATTAGCAATGCGCTCCGGCTTCGGCGGCGTTTTATTTCAAATGCTTTTATGAAAAGGAAAGTATGTGATTTTGTATGTAAAGCTGTCAGTATTTTTTTTAATTATGTCTGTGCGTGTAAATGCTCGAAGTAACCTTACGGATTCGTCATGTCAGTCAAAGTACGTCCACTGCAGGATAAAAGGCTCCCCAAAGAATGGAGGGTCATGCCTCTGGTAGGTATTCCCTGGGACTATTTCTACGTTCCCTACGGGGTGAGATGGGGTGATAATATACTATGCCGTCATAACTACGGATTACCACTATTCAAAACTATGTAATACTTAGTGCACAATACTCCTTGTATCGCCCGGCACAAAAAGCAGTGTCACAAGCTAGAAACGTATTTTTGTATCTGTGAGTCTATCTATCTGTACCATCGTATCTCCCAAGTGGGTGGACTTAATGCGGTTTGTAACTGTGATATATTTGAACAACTAGAAATTTAGATAACTTGAAACATAGAATAGGTATTGATGTAACACTTTTTAACCAACTTCAAAAGGAGGAGGAGTTTTTTATTTGACTTAACATTACTACAATTGAAAATTGTACCCACCTGCAGTGAAGAATATATTACTGCACTTACGTGGTCAAAGATAAAGAAACCAAAGAAGACAAAGAATGCTTTGGTAGTAATTCCTATGAATGATTCAGCTTAGAAGGGATCAATCAAGATGGCCCTTGAGGTTTTTGGCTATAACAATACTTGTGGAAACTAGTTTAGGCACAATATTTGTAGTATGTGCTACTCACAAATATCTGTCCTGAGTGGGAATCGAACCCATGACCTCCGGCGTTAAAAGCAAGCATTTGCCAACCACGCCAACAGGCCCGTTAATTTTGTAATCATTAATAATACAGGCAGGTAGGTTGCTCTAAAATTTACCAGACCACAACAAACTGAATAAGTAGCGATATTTCACATTTTCTTTAAACCGAATCTAACAATATTAATTATAAAACCTGTTTAATTGCGTCGTCGCTCAAAGAGGACGAAATTAAAGGAAATCTTTTATTTCGAATCCTTTGTTCTAAAATTCTTTGTTTTGCGGACTAATTGTAGGGATAAAATAAGTTATTTTGTCTCTAAAATTAGGCGCTTAGATCATTTTGTGATCTCCTCTAGTTACGTGCCGTAAACATGGAAAATGTGACATGTTCTATTCAGGGGAAAAGGATCAAATTACTTATTAGAAAAACACATAGCGAAGCAAATTAACGTGATGTGTTTTTCGACACAAGACAGGAGAGAGTTGGGGACAGTTGGGGCCAAATGGTACCCTATCTGTAGTCTTTTAGTTTCAATGGGTATAGGATAATCCAGTAACCTGTAACTGAGTATAAAAAGTCGCTGTTTTCAATAGAAACAGTGACTGCATTTATTAATGAAGGTTAGGTTGAAGTTGGGCTTACTTTCACATGCGGAGTTGTTTCATCAACTAGATATTTTTGCGCAGTCGTCTTCTCTATTGAAGACTTCGAGCATTTAGACAAAATGCTTAAAATTGAAGGAGAAGAAAGAATATTTGTTTAGCACATATTTTAAAGCTACAACAAAAATCTGCCTAGCCAGTTTTCAAAATTAAGAAAAGAAACAGATGCTTACGCACAATAGCTTTTTTTTACAAAGATAACAATCAGGGAGATATAATACGGCGGCATCTAGACCAAACTAAGCAAAGCTTGTGCATTGAATATTTTACAATGGATGGCAATAAATATATAAATTTTATAATAAAAAAAAAACTTGTGTGTACTTATGTACACGCGTTAGAAGTTATACTTCTTAATATACAACTAGAACATAGTTATCAATTTTCATACCACCTAGAACTAACGTCATGCTGTTATTTTTACGATGCGTGCGCACGATGCGCGCGCATCGTAAAAATTCACTTTCATACATTTTCATACCACCTATAAACTAACTTCATGCTGTTAAATTTTTTGGTGTCGGTGTGCGCGCGCATCGTTAAAATTCAATCTCATCATTTTTCTCCATCGCGCCAAAAGAAGTATAACTTAAAAAATACATATATAATAAATATATAGAAAATTCTCAGACCCAAAAAAATAGACATGCTCAAGAGAACATTTTTTTGTCTTATTCGTGGCACGAACTCGCAACTGTCGCACCTTGGGATCCTGAAGGCAGGTTCACTACTCAACTGAGTCACGGCAGTCAAAGATACGATGGTAACTCTGATTTTCAGCTATCTACTGTGATAAGATAAAGACGTGCTAAATACTAAGATGTATTACGATAAATTTTGTTATACATATGAAAAAAACAAATATAAATGAGTGCCAGTCCATTTCCTCCATTGCTACGTATAGCCAGCACTTCTATACAAGTCTAATACGGGAACGAGTCCTGGACCGCAAAGATGACCTCAGAAGACATCTCGACGCAAATTATTAACGCAGGTTAGCTACAGGACACAAAAGATGAGGAATGAAGTTTTCTTGAAACGAACTGAACCCAAACTTAAGCTAGCCATTGAGTACAAATAAGATCAATATCTTGACCCCTTAGTTATCAATGAAATCCCTCCCCTCCCATCCCGATTTTTCAGTCTGATAAGTGGCCCGCGTCGTCACGAACTAACATAGAGCAGTTACATGTAACATCCCTAGAAATCCAACACTGTCATGCATCTCTCACTTCAGTAACCTCCTTGACTTGAGGTTCGGACCGAGTATATGCACTCACGAGAATGGTTACTACCACTGTGTCAAATTTGAAGAAGATCGCTTCAGCCGTTCAGGACGCGAACGATCTAGAATGAACTACATGAACTGCCTAAGAAAGAGCTCCATTACACTTAACGCAGTAAGGCATGTGATGATATATTTTTCTAGAACATCGTTAAGGGTAAAGTAAAAGCAATAATCATGAAATTAAAAACTTAACAGACGTGAAGCAATGCTAATTGAATCATAACATATAAAATAAAATCCTCGTAGTACAAATAACATCGTGTTCTGTTAATAGCGTGTTAGTATGTACAATAAAGTTAATTAGACCGGAAATCGTAGGAAACTGTAAATGATTACAGGTCACACAATGCTCAAGTAATGAATGGTTACGACTAATTCTCTGTTTCATCAAGTTTGAAGGCGAAATTACGCGTAGGTATACATGGTAGATTGTATTACTGCTTCGTCAGCCTAGCGGTAACGTATTAAACTGTAAATAAGCTTAGAACCGTCCTACCGTAATAGTGAATTCCTTGGATGGACAAACAATTGGTTAATATCTCAAATCAAGTCGCCTTCAAACGTAAGTGAATTGAGGGAGGAGGGGGGACTAGGCTACCCTCCTGTACCATCCCCACCCCGCGGAACCCCATGGTTATGGAGATATCCATCGTTAATGTTTTTCTAGCGTTAAATGGTCACCGTTCTAACCTAACCTAACCCAAATTATTTCATAAAAGTACATTTTTGCAAAAATATCATGATAGTGACAAGGAACTATTCAGTTCTGGATATTTTTCGGAAAATTATATAAAGGCGTTCTAAAATAAAAATAAACTTCTAAACACGAAAGCAATGTTTTTACGTTGTTTTACAACGCTGTAGCTACCGAAATCGCTACGAAATGTATCAAAATTGTGTTCTGTTTTATGCATTTGTATGAAGTCTTCTGTCTTAAAAAAATTAATTAAAAAAAATAGGAGCGTCTCCGGCAGAAAAAAATGCGTTTTATCACTTAGTACGAACCCCCTTAACCCCCCCATATACACACTTAACTCAAATTCAGGTTTGGGTTGGATCTCGATATGAGATCCAACCCAAACAATTTTCTTACGAGATAATCTTTAGTAGCTCCTCTGATATGATATGTTGTCTTACATCCTCGCGCTTATGCTACTAATATTATAAATGAGAAAGTTTGGAGTATAGATGTATGGATCTGTGGATGTATGTTACCGTTTCATACAAAAACTAGCGAACGGATTCTGATGAATCTTTGTAATACCTATAGCTTATATATCCGAATAACACATAGGCTATAATTTATAAAATTTAACGCGGTAAAACATATAGGTACCTATAAAATTGTACTGTGTGGCTGACGGCGACAAATATTAGGTACCAGACCATCTTAGCCCGTGGGTGTAGTCGATTATCTGTCTGAGAACGATCAGCAGCGTCCCTTTGTGAAATATGACCATCATACTTCGATCGCCAACCCTGGCGATTACGGCATATCGTCCCATTCTTGGGTAAGAATCTTGTCCAGCAGTGCACGTCAGTCGGCAGATATAATTATTTATTGAAATCGTAAAGGCTAAAATTGTACATTTTGTGAAAATTACGTTGGAAACTACCATTCCAACAGTGTGGCGCACACTGTGTCGGTTACATCAATATTAGGTAATGACAGATGTCAAATGCGAAATAATAACAACATAAGAAAGGAGCGGGTATCTATTTGACACATGTCACCAATATTGCTATTCCATTTTCTGTGTGTATTTTGTCTGTCTGTTTGTTTGTTACCTCATCACTCAGTACGAGTGTGACTCGTACTTGTCTGGCCAAGGAAGGTTTCCGTAGCACGAACGAAGACAGAACAAACGAAGGGTTCCGTAGCATCGAACTAGCATAGACAACAAATATTTTTTTTTTATATTGGCCCCATACAACAATCCCCTTTTATTTCTATTATTTGTTGGTATAGTGGCAATGGAAATAAACACAGTGCGAAAACTTCAACGTTTGTATCTACATTCAGTCAAAAAAGTATCGGGAATGGATGATTTGTTTATGGTTCCTAATTCAATTTTTTTTTGTTGTTGTTAGATTGGCACAACTGTTTTCCATTTTGGCGCGGAGTTTGAGTTGCATCTGTTATTTATATTAAATACAGTGCTGGTTTTGGTAATATCATATGTAGTGTGTATTTCGAATTTCATAATGGACAAAAATATCGAACAAAGAGTTTGTCTTAAATTTTGCATCGCTAATGGAATTTCGTGTTCGGAGTCACTGAAAATGTTACAGAAGGCTTACGGTGAATCGACTTTATCAAAAACTCGTGCTTATGAGTGGTTCAAAGCGTTCAAAAGCGGTCGAGATGTGATGAAAGATTTGCCTCTCTCTGATAGGCCATCAACGTATGCAACTGAAGTTAACATCGCAAAAGTGAAGGAAATAGTGACTGAAAATCCTCATTTAACTCTGAGAGAGATAGCCGCCGAACTTTCTGTATCTCACAAGTCGATTCGTACCATTTTAACTAACCATTTGGGTATGAAACATCTTGCCGCTCGGCTAGTCCCAAAAGATCTGAATTTTCTCCAAAAACTCAATCGCATGAAAGTCGCTGAGGACATGGTAGAACGAGTCAATTCCGGCCCAACATTCATGAAACGCATTTTTACTGGTGACGAGACGTGGGTTTACGAGTTTCACATGCAAACTAGTCAACAAGCTTCGGAGTGGCGCCTTTCAACTGAACCGAAACCGAAAAAACCACGCCAAAGTCGATCAAAAGTCAAAGTCATGTTGACTGTTTTCTTTGACTATCGCGGTGTTGTGAACTCTGAATTCTTACCGGAAGGTCGAACGGTAAATAAAGAATATCATTTGAGCGTTATGCGGCGTTTAAGAGAGCAAATTCGACGAAAAAGGCCAGATTTGTGGAAAGAAAATTCTTGGATTTTGCACCACGATAATGTGCCTTCGCACAAGGCCATCATTGTGAACGAATTTTTGACCAAACACTCAACAAATACCATCCAGCAACCACCATATTCACCAGATATGGCTTCAGCTGACTTCTTTCTTTTTTTTCCTAAACTCAAATTACCACTTCGTGGTACCCGTTATCAATCGGTAGAAGACATAAAGGAGAATTCGCGGCGAGAACTGAACTCAATTCCGAAAGCAGCGTTTAAAAAATGTTTTGATGAATGGATTATTCGTTGGCGTAAGTGTATCGTTTCTGAAGAAGCATACTTTGAAGGTGATAAAATAAATTTGGATGAATAACAAACATTTTGTATATTATTGATCTTTTACCGGTACTTTCTTGACAGAGTAGTATTACGGTTCATGATAGCCTGATGACGGTCAAACAGACTGACAGGGGAGGTTAATAGGGTTCCGTTGGCACCCGTGGGTTACGGTACCTTAAAAACCATTTGTATTTAACTAAAAATACTCTGAATCTAAACATAATTTATTCTATAACTACTTCTACATGCAACATGGTAATTATACATAATTACTTACATTGAAATATTAACATTAAACAAGCGATTAAGTTTGTAGTGCGTTTAGTAAAGTAGGTGTAATAATTATATTGACTGGCCTTTTGGTCTAGTGGATAGTGGCCCTAACTATTAAGCTGGAGGTCGTGGGTTCTATCCCCATCCGGATGGAGCTAGTCTTTGTGTGATGTGCACCATTATTTGTTGTGTCTGGGTGTAATTTGTCTATAATGTGTAGGCATTTAGAAGTATATCAGTATGTACCTATTTATTAACTATTATAAATAATAAATAATGTCCTCCTAGCCGAATTTCGGCCACGGCGGCCAGTCTCAATAGAGATTAGCCATCTGCGCGGGACATATTTTTGTTCACAAATATGTGCGCAAACATAGGAGCACTTTCAATTCCATCGCTCTCATCCGATGGGACGTCGAGCGACACGACCGGAAAGAGGTCAGGTACAGGACCGATGGCTTTACGTGCTCTCCGAGGTACGGGGGTGTAATGCCGCCAACTCCCAGACTTCGGGCTGATGGTGAGAATTTTGTCTAATGAATGCTTTTTTCAGAAAAGGTTTTTGGGCCGATTATTATACCATCATCATGTCCGCAAGATGACTTTCACCGCTGGGCCAAGGCCTCTCAAAAAAATCCCCACAATGGAATTGTTGCCATCATTTGGAGGCGTATGCCATAATCGCCACGCTGTTGACGCTGTGCAGATGAGCGGGCAATATCAGTATGGTGGCCATAGTACATAGAGAGAGGCTCCTGCTCGTCCTCTGGTAGAGATATATTCCTGAACAAATAATCATGCTCATCTAAGGAAGATCTGTTCTGATTCTGGATCCGTTCCCACCTGTAGTCGCAAAATTTATGTCCGCCCATTTCCCATTCTCCAATCCAGCACTCCTCAATTAATTTTGTTCGATCACTTGTAAATAATATAAGCTTATTACCAGCGACCTGCCCCGGCTTTGTACGGTTTTAACTTACCTACAAATAAAGAGGGAAAATATTGAATTACCGCCTTTGATTATATAGAATTTCTTTATAAAGAATGTTTGTGCTAACTTTTCGTTACAAAAATAATATTTTATAGTCCATGGGAAATCACTCAACGCTCAGATACTACTAATAGTAGGAGAGCTGGCACGCATTTTTTGGTAGGTATTTGAGGCAAGCTGAAAACTTGTCCTATAACTCTTCAGACACACCCCAACACGGAACTGCAGACCTGGCAGGCGGGTAGCGGGTCCAAACCAACCTCTAAATTGTTGAATTTTATTTTTTAACCAAATAATGTATTTGAGGCAAGCTGAAATTTTGATATGTTGTAGTTTAATGTTTATACAATACAAAAAAAGACAGGTGATTCTGTCGGGTCTTTAGCACTGCCAGGCGTGTGCAAAAAAAAATTGCAAAATAAATCGAAAAAATGTATTTGAGGCAACTTGAATGTTATTTATGTATTGTATAAACATTAAACTACAATATATCAAAATTTCAGCTTGCCTCAAATACATTTTTTGGAAAAAAAAAATCTAAAATTTAGGGGTTGGTTTAGACCCGCTACCCGCCAGCCAGGTCTGCAGTTCCGTGTTGAGGTGTGTCTGAAGAGCTATAGGACAAATTTTCAGCTTGCCTAAAATACCTACCCAAAAATGCGTGCCAGCTCTTGGACTATAAGCCCACGACGTGTAGGTATTGTTTGAACTGAGAATGACGATCTTTGAATTGGTAAGTATCAATTATCATTTAAAATATCAAAGAAGAAACTTTAACTAAAGCATTTAAGCTGGCGGCCGAGTGACTCCGGTCCGTCAAATATTTTTTCGGTTGTTTTGATATTACCTACAGTTTTCATTCTAATAATATACATAGGTACTTATATTGCAGTTGTTACCCTAGTGTCAGAGTTGTTCAAGCCGCCCAGTAGGCCTCTGACATGGCTTAAGGGGCCTATTACAGTCCGCGCTAGTGGACTGTAATAGGCCCCTTAAGCCATGTCAGAGGCCTACTGGCCGCCAATCGAAAAAATGTCATAACTCGTAAATAGAATCAAAAATACAAAACATGTTCTATTATTACTGTGGAAAAGGCAATAACGTAATTGTATAACACCTTAACAACACTTGAAATATAGCTGTTTAGCTAAATCGTGCATTCAAAACATAAACGGCCGTTTTTGTTACAAATGCACAATTTAGCTAATCAGCTATATTTCAAGTGTTGACAATGTGTTATAAAATTACGTTATTGCTTAGGCGCTAGTGGACTGTAATAGGCCTCTTAACGACTGTTGCCTAATGACTACAACTGGACCGACAGCGTAACGTGATCTCCGACGCACGGAGACGCTCAGAAATTAAAACAGTTAGGCGGTCACCCATCTATACCCATCTGCAGAGACCGCGAGCCTAGTTGCTTAACCTCGCCAATCACTTACAGACCAGTGAGAGCATCGGTGAGATAACAATCACATTTATCTACGAGTATATAAGGATTAAAACTGAGTAAGAGTGAATAGATTCGTAAGTAATCCTTTTTTATTAAAGTTTATTATTATATATAGGTATATGGCCTTTGCGTCTGTTACAGACGATTTACGGCGCATTGTCTGAGAGACATTTCTTTTTGTGGCTAAACAAACCGATGCGAGAGCGACATAGCCTGCCGCAGGCCTGACAATCTCTTGACTTCTCAGTTTGTGTTGGTTGGTGCCGAGCCGCTTTGATGTCGCTTCTGTCTCTTATCAGCAAGTACTCCGAACCAGGCTTCATCACCGGTCTTACGATCCTCCACTACACGTTTGCGCCATTCAACTCTATTTTAAGCGAGCTTTTCCCACCTACAGTGGTCAATTTTAAACGCGGCCATATCCCGCTTGTGGCAATCTTTAAAGCGAAGCAGAGGTCTACCGACATCTCGCTTCGCATTAGCTACCGCACCCAACAGAACACATCATGGTATACGAGTGGGTTCCATTCTGTGCACATGCCCCAACCAACGTAAACGCTTCTGTTTAAGAAACGCTGTCAGGCTAGGTAGCTGTGCTACTTCTAGAACTCTATCGTTAGTGACCCTATCTTGCCATGTAATGCCCAAGATCTTACGGAGACATTAACGCATGAAAAAGGAACCTATTCGGCGTTCCTGTTTCGCATACGACGTCCACGTCTCTGCTCCATACAAGAATATGCTTAAAATGTTAAAGTTTTTATAATAGAAATGGTTACTGTGAGTCAATAGTAACAGACAGAGATAAGCCATGCCGAAATATTTTTGAGTATTTTCGAAGAACTACAATTCTCAATAATTTTTATGTAGCTTATAAGGCTAAGCCTACGTAAGCCACGTAAATTACTTTTTCGACGACTTGGTTACGAAATAACATTCATTTTATTTACATAAAAAATAATTGGGTTTTATACAAGATATAACATAAATAGTGGACGTAACAGCAGTAATTTTCCCATACAACTGAAGAACGTATAGCGCCCAAACATGCAAAATTGACAAAAATTCCCATAGGCATAGACGTCAGCACATGCAGCTACTCCAATCTGTCAAATTTCTTTTATAAATTTCCAACTTTATCACTTAATTATAAGGTTCACTTTCAATTGGGGAAATTTGACTGAACCACACCACCTGGAAACTTACCCTTAGTACCGTAAGATAACATCTTGAAAACTTTAATACCTCGGGTTTCTATTATATTTTATAGGTACCTATAAAATATAATAGAAACCCATATTATTTATCAATTCCGTTTTTCATGGGTTTGCAATTGGTGTTACAGGTACCTACCACTATTTCATTACAACATAAACGCTGTAAGAGCACAGCAATACAATATACAATAGTTATTACTAAGGTCAGATCGTTATTCTTATGAATACGTATTTCAATAGGTAGTCATTATTAAGAAAGGTCGACACAGAAAGAAAAAACATTTATTTCTGCATTAATTCGACGCAATATAGGTATACCTACATCTTAATAAATGTAGGCATATTACAGATAAACATGATTCAGAATAAAATAAAAAGTTTCAATAAAGTAGGTACGTTTGTAACTGATAGTTTTTGTGACAAATAGTTTTATAGTAGGGTAGGGCCAATTTAATAGATCACATTTGACATCTGTCAGTTAGTAGTAAAGTGAATTTGGTAATTGGTTATTATTACAAAAAAGATAAATCGTAATAGAAATAAAACTTAAGCAAATGTGCAGTTCTAACTTCGAAAAATAAATAATATTCCAGCCCGCCGGTTAAGGTTACGTTGTTGATTTTCGATAAGTGTCAAATGTGATCTATTGGCCCTACTTTAGTATCATAATCATTTATTTGCAATAAGTGTTGGTACAATGCAGATCTTAAATATAATAGGGTCCTTAACACTTAGCCATACATGGTCATGCAAATGTCAATTCCTATTTTTTATAACAATTCCTAGATATACATACAGTAGCATAAGATTCAAATAAAAATGTACAAATAACTATAAGGTGGTTACTAATTGACATGAATACAATAATAAATGATGAAACACAATGATAATGCCAACATAAACATAACAACATAGAATTATATAAAATTAAAAAAAATAATACGTCACAAAGTTAAAAAAATCAATAATTTGCAATAAAATTATAATTAAACATCGGATTCTTATGCGTTGGGTTTCAAATATTCAGACACAGAATATCTATCTTACTACTCGTATATGATACTTAGATTACCTATATATACTTACATTGTTACGACTAATATGAATCTTTCTTCTAAATTTCACAGTCGTATTCAACAAACCTCCATATTACCTATACATCTTTGACTTTTAACCTTTTTGGTTGCTGGCCGCAAATAACTTTGTTCCAAATGAAAATAAACTCGCATTTTACCCAATTATGGATGTCTCTTAATTCCCCATTATATTCGTCCTTGGCCGGAGCCGCTCTATTTGTGTTGGGGAGAATTCATTAAAAGTTATAATAAACGCTGGACGTTGAAGGATTGTTTGTATACTCCCTTTTGAATCCAAGAATTTCTGCCGAGTTTAATTCTTAAATTTTATTAATTGTGGGCGACGTTGAATCTTTTTACTTTATTCATACTTTCATAGCCACAAACAATACTTATCTATGTATTACAATATTGATGTCAAAAAATGACAATTATAGTACCTACTTGTCATTTTTTGACAAATTATATTTTTTTTTGTAAATCAGCTTTATTTTTGTAATAAATTTTTTTGTGTATCCCTGAATACCGGGTTTACCCGACAAACGCTTCTTTTCGCATTTTATTCTAATTAGAGCCTTTAATATGGAAAACGACACCACATATTAAAACGCCGTTGAAATACATAGGTAGGTACTTATATAGAATGTCTATATTCGCGTAAGCTGTCTATTTATATAGTTATTTTTACCATTAGATGGTCTTATCCGACGTGATAGTAAAGTCCGTCTATTTGGCCATTTATTCAAAATTAATCTTTATTTAATGAAATTCTAACCTAAAAGTAAATTTGACAGTTGAGCCCCGTGCACTCGCAACACCAAAAGGGCCGCAAGTGCGTCGCGTGCGTTTTTTGAAGTTTGCCATGTCATACCGGTTTGAAAATATCTCCGCAGTTAATTTATTCCGCAGAGTGGTAGTACGCGGTAAAAAGTGTCTATTGAAATGCACGGTGGTAGACGATCATTCATACAGGTGATATGTGCAGCAACTTTTATTCCAGGCCGTACCTAACTACCTAATAGATGTAAGTTCAAGCAATTCCAAGTAGAGTCTCTATCAAAATCAAATTTAGTCGATAAGTGTATACAAACTAATATTACTGAAAAAAATGCGTGCTCCCAGCAAACCATAAACAATAATTACGCACAAAAAGGAACCATTCCATTCTACTTTAAGACAAAACCAAATAGATACAGTGATATACAACAAGATATACGAGAATGTAATAACTCTGGAAAGTTACCCGGAATAATTAGTACTAAACAAACACTTTTTCAATCTAACGAACAAGGAAACTCACATTCCTTTCGATAACAGTTTTAGAATATTATTTCAAAACATGCAAAGTTACAAAAACAAACGGTATCTTGTAGAAACAATCACAAACGAAACTCCTATACAAGCGTTTTGCATGTCAGAAACATGGATAACGGAATTTAAAAAGGATTTATTACATTTAGAAGGGTACACACTAACAACAAATTTTTGTCGTAAAAAACATGAAGGCGGCGGTGTCTGTATATTTTTGAAGGACAGGATAGACTTTAAAGAACGCCTAGATATCACTAACATGTCTGTGGAATATATATTCGAGGTTTGTTCTATTGAAATTCCAAAATTGAATATGTTGTTAATTGCCTTATATTGGCCGCAAAAAAATAGAGAAGCCGAAAAGTTCTATGATTGTCTCGAAAAGTTACTAAAAAAAATAAATAATAAAGACTCTGGTAAACAAATTATCATTGGGGGTGATTTTAATGTTAATATCCTAGAGAAAACCCCATTATCACTTAAACTACTAAACACAATGACTAGTCACAATCTCCGCCAAATAGTATCAGAACCAACTCGCATAACTAAAACGACTGCCACGTGTATAGACTTATTATTCACAAACTCACAAAATAAAATTGAAACTGAAATAGTAGAGCTTGGGCTATCAGACCATAAGGGTATTTTCATAACTTTACAAAACAATAAAACATTTGAAGACGGAAAAACGTGGTATACATATAAAAGACAATTTAACAATCATAACATTAAATTATTTCAGACTGAATTAAGTAAAATCAATTGGACACAAATTTTAAACGATAAAAAAGACATAAATGATAACTACACCACTTTTCATAACACTGTGCAAAAAATATTTAATAAATACATTCCTAAAAAAATTGTTAAAATTAAACCTAAAAAGTCCAAAACATGGATTACAACAGGACTAAAAATATCTTGTAAACATAAGCGCCAACTAAAAGTGTTAATTATGAAAACGAACAAAAATCCAATCATAAAAAAATACTATAAAAAATATGAAAAAATACTAAAAAAGTCTGTAACAATTTCACAAAAAATCCACTATATAAATAAAATGAAACAGTCTGAAAATATTACAAGAACTATGTGGCAAGTAATAAAAGAACGAACACATAAATTGCCCACCAAGTCACGAAAAAACATAACATTAAATATAAACAATAATGTTTCAGAAGATGCTTATCTTGTAGCGAATACTTTTAACGAATACTTTGTGACCGTCGGAAGAAAAACTGCAACAAAAAACACTAAAGACCCAATCGGTCGTCCTGCTTTAAGCTTTCTAGAAAACTCTATCTACCTACGACCAGTAGACCAAAATGAAGTGAAATATATTATTCAAAACCTAAAAAATAAGCGGAGTTTTGGTCACGATGGAATTCCTCCATCGTTAGTAAAATTATGTGTCGCACAATTTACTATGCCACTGACTCTCCTTATTAACCAATCTTTAACGGAAGGTAAAGTCCCTGATCTACTAAAAATTTCAATAATCAAACCTTTACACAAAAAAGGTGACCAAACAATTACGGCCAATTATAGACCTATAGCATTACTGTCCACTTTCTCAAAAATTTTAGAATGTGCAATGTTCAAACGACTATATTATTATTGTGAAAAATACAACATTTTTAATGAGAACCAAAATGGGTTTAGGAAATTTAAATCTACAACTTTAGCAGTGTTCAAGTACATACAAGAGGCATTAAACATTATAAATGACAAAAAGTATGCAATAGGAATACTGCTCGACATGAGCAAAGCGTATGACAGGGTGTCCTATAAAATATTACTGGACAAACTATACCAAATTGGAATTCGAGGTATCGCACATGAGTGGTTCAGATCATATTTAAAAAATCGCACACAATATGTAGAAGTGGAATATCACGACGCACAGACAGGAAGCATCACCCAGGTCAGATCACAAAAAGCTGATGTAAATATGTCAATCCCCCAGGGTAGCGTATTAGGTTGCATACTCTTCTTAATATACATAAATGAACTGCCTAAAGAAATAGATGCTCAAAGTGTTTTATTTGCAGACGATATATCGATAATATTACCATGTGAAAACCTTGAGAACCTAAATCTAGAGTTAGATAAAATACTATCCAAAATAGTAAATTGGTTAAAAGATCACAATTTAGAAATTAACTTTTTAAAAACTAAATTAATGCAGTATAGACCTTATCAAAAAAAACAACTAAATATTGATTACTCCTATGGTGACATACAATTAGAATGTATAAATGAATTTAAATTATTAGGATTGACTGTAGATACGAATTTAAACTGGAAGGCTCACATACAAAATATATCAAATAAACTCGCTAAATTCACATATGCCCTCTACGAACTTAAAAAAGCAACAGATTTGAAAACGGCCATGACAGCCTATTATGCGTATGCTTATTCATGGCTTAATTATGGAATTATATTATGGGGAAATAGCGTAGATATAGATAAACTCTTCATATTGCAAAAAAAGTGTATAAGAATACTTGCTAATATAGACTCTACAAATAGCTGCAAGCCTTACTTTATTAAATTTGATATTCTCACATTAGTTAGCATGTATATCTTAGAAATAAGTAAATTTGTCAGAAACCATTCATCACTATTTCCCCTGGTTAGTGAACTACGACCACAAAAACGCAATCTGCGCTCCCAGAATAAACTAGCCTTACCTAGCTCAAAGTTAGCTTTATTCCATTCGGGACCATTTGCAATGTGCGTAAAAATCTATAATAAAATTCCAGACTATATTAAGAAAATAGAATACGAAAATAAATTCAAAACCGAACTTAGGAAACATCTAATCAGGAAATGTTACTATGATATAGAAGAACTCTTTAAAGATAAAAATGATAAATAAGTATGTAGGTAAAGTAGCTCGTGTAAGAATTATTAAGGACAATTTAAATATAATTTAAAATATAATTCATTGTAAAATTAAACTTGACATGTAATAACTATTGCTGTATTCATATAAAATTGTAATTAAAGTTATAAATTGTGTAATAATGATGTTGAAAAGATGTAATGAAATGAGTTTGATTATGTATCTTTTTTATGTATATATATATAACAATGTAATAAAGATAAGCCGTAGTTTCTAAGTTGTTAATAATGTACTTGCTGTGCCCTTACAGGGTTTCATGTTGAGTCCTAAATATATGTAAACAACTATGTACACATGAATGCAAATAAAGAAACTAAACTAAGTATATGTTTTCAAACAATATTAAATCCTTACTGAATATTATAAAGGCGAAAGTAACTATGTCTGTCATTCGCGCTTTCACACCAAAACTACTGAACCGATTGATATGAAATAGTCTAGAGCCTGAGAAAGGACATAGGCTACTTTTTAATGCAAAAAAAGGGTTGAAATGTGGGATGAAAATTTGTATGGAAGTATCGTCATTTCTTGAGCTAGCAGCTTGAAACTTATGTTGTCGACTGTTGATGCGATATTAATAAATATGACATTCAAAGTTTGTAAAAGTTGAACCCCTAAGGGTATAAAATAACAATAGGGAATAGAGGATGAAAGTTTGCGACAAGAGACAAAATATTATATATTTATAAGTATTTGGTATTGAATACATCACAGTTCCTTAGTATTATTTATTTGTAATGTAATGTAAATGTACAATAAAGAGTATTCTATCTGTATATAATATATATACTAGCTCTCACCTATAATTTGGTTGAAGATCCGAACACGTAAGGTTGTCTCTTACGTAAAACGAAGGTCATGCGACGTGGCAACCTGCCAGCGAACCCAACGATCCCTCTCTAAAGAGACGATCATAATAATAATTTTCCATCAAGTTACGCAAAACAATGATCATAAATTCAAATGAGTTACAGAAGAATATTTGCTTAGTATTCAAGTTATGTGCTTTTTAACGAGTTTATTCTTAACGTTCAGTAAAAACATAAAATCTTTCTCTGTCTGTAATTTTGGAAGTAAAAACTTCTTGAGGCACGTTGGGCACTTTTTGGGCGAACAAAATAAACAAAACGTCGCCGTCACAGAGCGCTTTTCAGAACTATGTGTGTACTTTTTGTGTGAACAAAAAGCCGTAAACTCGCTTAAAGGCCTACGCAAACTGGGACGGGGTGGCAAGGGATTTTCATTTTTACTAATGGACATTTTTTTTATAGTATCAAGGGACAATGTCACACAGATCATCCTAGTCCCAAACTAAGCAAAGCTTGTACTATGGGTACCAGGCGACGATATACATACTTATATACATAGATAAATACTTAAAAACATAGAAAACAACCATGACTCAGAAACAAATATTCGTGCTCATCACACAAATATTTGCACTTACCGGAATTCGAACACAGGACCACCAGCTTCGTAGGCAGGAGCACAACCAACTAGGCTATGGTGACCGTCAAACGTATCGGTACAGAAATACGGCTTTAATTGCTATGCTTTAAAATGATGCCGCGGCATCGATAGGGATTTTCATTGCACGGCATTAAAAGACGCGCCACAGGCTCCCGTAGCGGGATGCCGTGGCGTACTGTGGCAAGGAACGGCATGCCACGGACTCCGGCGCTCGTTGTGCTTACCGCGGGGTGCAGTGGCGGGGGTAGAGAATACACACTATTTGCGCCCGCGTCCTTACTTGATTCACTGAGGCAAAGAATAATTTTCCATCAAACCCAATTGAATACTAAAAGTGTATCGGCAGCAGGAGTTGCCGTGGCAAGGCGCTGGAATGCGTCGGTATCCAAGCGGCTAGTGTGCGCTGACTCACGGCAAAATCCCTTGCCATGCCGTCCCAGTCTGCGTAGGCCTTTATCGTCGCCGCATGCATACATATACTGTGTATATACATAGATACTCTGTGCGTTATTAGTATGCTTTTTATATATTTATTTATTTTTGCTTTATTTAATTTTCTTAGGAATACCAACAGCTTTCAGCGACATTTTGGCTTTACACGTTATACGTGACGGAGAGCCATTAATAGGGCTCAATAATCATCGCTTACAAATATATTAAAATTAAAAACAAATAATAACAATTAAATTAAACTTACAAGACGCGAAGAAGTAACAAACATACACACTCACACAGTCACAAACTTTCCCCTTTATAATGTTAGTAGGATAAGTCAGGGACCAAGTTTTATATAAAGTTATGACTTATGAACGTAGGTGGCAAGTCACAGTTGTTGAGATGGCATTGCCAGCCAAGCATAAAACTTTCAACACTTTCATCTCGGAGGCAGAGCGCCGCACGCCTCTATAGTCATCAATATCAAAGTGCAAGCTTAATTAATACCGAGACCTTTACGAAACACGATATAACATTTTGCATTTGTGTGGTATATCATGAATATAATTAAAATGAAATAGAAGCTTAACGAAGTGACTAGTTAGTAATTTACGGCTGTTCGGCGTGGTTGATAAATACTTGCATTTCACGCCGCAGGTCGTGGGTTCGATTTCCACCCAAAACAGATATTTGTATGCGTGAACATGTCTGTTTGTCCTGAACCTGGGTGTAATTATCAATATTAACTAGTATGTATTTTCAAAAGAAAAGTAGGTTGTATATGTAGTATATCAGTTATCTGGACTCCATAGTACAGGCTCTGCTTAGTTTGGGATTAGAATGGCCGTGTGCGAATGATGTCCCAGGATATTATCATTATTTGTTAAGGACTGCTTTACTAAAATTGCAGTCAACGAACTGATAGTTGGAAGAATTTAGGAATCAATTTGAAAACATGCTTAACTTCATCTGTGAAGAATCATTTCGTATCTGATTGTTTATATACCACCTTAAGCTTGATGGTTAACACGCCTCCGATTTCAGTTTCATTTATTGGTTCAGAACAGATGTGAACCAGTTCGGAATGCTTAACTTTACGTGCAACTAAACGTGCAACACCTGTAAGTCAGGAGCAACAGTGAGACAATGAAATTATACTGAATAGTGAGGATTAAGCATGCCCCGGGGAAGCGCTCCAACTGTCTTAGATTTCGAAGCTAATTTAATTAGAAAGAAACAAGGAAGAGTTGCAAAAAACCAGGTCACGTATACCATATATCTCTATACGTTTTCCAAAGTTCATAATCTCCGATCGATCAGTCACCTTCCTCTCAATATCGCATTAGGAAACCTGCCGGTCGGGGCATAAGCCCGTAATCCGTACCCCTGACACCCAATTCGTGGAGAGTTGGTAAGTATCACACAAGTAGGGTAGGGAGGGTGAATAGCACTGGATAATGGCGCTCACCTCTGTAACTCTGTCAAAATGGAACGTAACAACACGCCTCGTCGCGTGAAGCTCGAGGGAAGGAGGTCTCTAACAGACAGCACGCGTCTGCTACAGTAAATTGTGGTTCTTCGTATTGTGAAATAATGTAACAAATTTTCTGAATCTATATTTCGAGCCACGGGAATTTACCAAATGAACTCAAATGTTATCACTGATCAAGATTTTCTGACAGCGACGCTGATTGCACATGAATCAGAACAATCACTGAAAAGCAAGATCGAAATGTCTAGAATTTGAAGCCATCATTGATGCTAATTTGCAATTGTATACTTTACTTTTTTTGTTTAAGGTTGATCTCTTTAATATTTCGTTGATTAAAATGTATCTTACTTGTTATATTCCACTAAACATGTTTGCGTGTCATTACCCCGTACCCTGAGTGTCATAACACAAAGTCAGGGGCAATGTCACTCAACAATGTTTTTTAAAATGCTTTCCTACAAATGGTAGATCAAAGATAATATATGCTTTTGTTGTTAAATTGTTATCAATCGATAATTAAAGACTATGTTAATAAATAATTTAAAAAATAGGTACACCATTTTCTCATTAATACACGACTTTTCAATTATACATTCATATATAATTAGTGAAGTAAACTGTATACATATCTCATCAATATTGTTCACTTAGTCGTAGTAAAGCCTTAACTAACTGATTTATTGCTGATACAGAGTCGAATATATAAGATTATATTCTATATCGATCTTTTTCATTCTAACAAACTATATAATATATGCGTTAAAGAAACTTCGTGCTTCGTAGATAATCGCGACTACGGCCTAGACTATAAATTACTCTAACTATTCATTCGTAATTAGCCCCTTTATGATCTATTGGTACGTAATGCTATGGAAAGAAGCCAAATATACTAGTCTAGCAGTTTGTTCATTCGATAATTGTCTTATTTTACATATAGCATTGAAAGCTGAACTTAATTTAGCAGATATTTTTTTAATATGTTGCCCCCAATGTAATTTTGAGTCTAGCATTACCACCGAAGAAGATCGAAGGAACTAAGTCTAATACTTTCTCGATAAGAGCAACTGTTGGTTTATTATAAGACAGATTGGCAATGAGAATCATGAGAACCGACTTAGGTACTTCATTACTTTAAGAGGTATCTGAAGATATAGAAATATTATTCTATTTTCTTCCATTAGCAAAATTCATATGAAATATTTATCAGTTCCCCAACGCTTACAAAATGTGTTCAGTATCGGAAAAACATAAAATTTAATATCAATGTTTACAATTTTGCTGCGGCTACGTTTAAACCCTGAGAGACTCCAGGCTCTTACAGTAATGATACCGACTCGAGCTGTACCACCCTCGACGTCAACCCTTACAAAGACTCTCCCCCTTTTAGTAAAGAACTCGCCGACCTCGGTTTTCTTGAAAATTTTCAGCTATTTCTTACATAACTTTTCAATTATGTCTTTGATAGTCGGGGACTTACTTTTTCCGAGTTTGAATACAGTTTTAAACTCTTTCTAGTTTGAACTATTTCTCGTTGTGTTCCACATCGTCGTTACACTCGCTATTTTCCACATGTTCATATTCAATAGGTATTTGTAGATGCTCCCATAGATCCGTAAGTGATCGGAGAGGGAAAGTATCTAAGAGAATAGTCGATTTCTAGATAGGTGATCGCCAGTGGTTGAATTTCTGAAGATTTCCGTGCTTCGGAGGGGACGTTAAGCTGTCGGTACCGGTTGAAGTCATTAAGCCAGAAACACAACTCTCATACGATTAAGTAAAGCAAGTGAGTATTATATACATATGTGTTCCCTATGGAACCCAAAACCGCTGAAACGATTTAGATGATTTTTTTAAATAATCTTCATAGCACCCCAGAGTATATTTATTTTATGCTATACCTACTTTCCCTACAAATATATATGTTTGTTAATCCATCTCGCAAAACAACTGACCTGATTCCGATGAAATTTGGAGTACAGATAGGTTTTACCCTCAATAATTATATAGGCTCCAATAAATTGCTAATCCACGGGAGTATGATAATTTTGATATATTTTTCTCATACAAGTCGCCCTCGATGGGTTAGTGGTTGCGTTTTTAACCGCAGTTAATGAGGACCTGGGTTAAAATTCCCAAAGTAGGTAGTACATACATAGACTCACGCCTGTTTCCCAGAAGGGTAGGCACAGACAACGGACGTCCATTTATCACGATCCTTGCACACCTCTTGCGCCTCATTTACTGTCATTATATTCTTCATACATGCTTGACGTTAAAAGTAGTGATTGGCATTTTCTGTCAAGGAAAGTTCATTCATTTGGACTCCACGTGCAATGGTTATGGTAATCACCTTTGCAACTCGGTGCACTCATATTTTAGGTTCATTTCCCGCACAGGACTAGTATTTGTGTGACCTATAATAAATGGTGGTTCTGAGCCTGGCAGAGCAATACAGGGACTCAATTCACGAGTGCGGTGAATGCGATTAAGATCTGACGGTCATGCGGTCATTTCATTAAAACTTTCGCTTGTTTTTCTTTCGTATTAGATATATAGATAGACGTTATTTGTACAGATAATTATTACGTCGTGGCTAGCTGATTTGCGAATTTATTGCACAGATACTGAAGCAATTCTCAGAATTTCATTCAATCAGTTAACATGTTGATGAATGGTGCAAAATCGATGATATGATTCTGTATTATAAATACCGTTTGTGCCAATAAACTATTGGTTAGGGCGTAGCGCCGGTCATAGTATTGTTAGTAAATACTTTTGTTATTTATTTTACTTTCATCACCATTTTTATGTCAGTCGATATTGTCAGACGCCAGCACATCAAGCTACCCTAGTCTGTCAAATTTCCCCAATCGAAAGTGAACCTTATGCTTATGTGATAAAGTTGAAAATCTATAAAAGAAATATTTGACAGATTGAGGTATCTGGATGTGCTGGCGTCTGTACGATCGCTCAGTTCAAAAGAAATGCAGTTTGCGTAAACTTGATCTAATTAGTTTAATTATTGGCACCAGTATGTTCAACTAGACAAACTATATTTGTATTTTGAACATGAATTTCGGGAGCCTCCTCTTAAGATATAGCATCTATAGAAGCGTAAATGGTCTAACTGGACTTGTTTAACTCGAATGATAAGAGATCGTGAGCGCTGAAAGGGTAAATCCACTAATCCACCATGCCGACGCACTGCTGATCTGTGGATTACGCCCGTCTGTCAAGTAAAGTCTTTAACACATCTGCTCGAAAGATCTTTTCCCGTAAATAAAATTGGAAATTTGTGGAATAATAGACGGATCTATTAATCATGTACGCAAAATGAAAAACGTCAGTTTGAAATGATTGATGGAGGATTTCAGTGAACAGATGGCGAGTTGAAAGGGGTTATGATTGGACTCTTATTTTTTGTTAGACTAGTGACTTACTAAAACATAATCTACGTATAGTCTGCCCACGTCAGTCAATACAATTATGCTATGAGAACCGCCCTTATAGCGTATGAAATAAAGACGTTGTCAAGGTATAAGTTTATCCAAAAAAGTCGCGCACTGCGTTGTGAATCTGTTCTGAAAACAAACCTATTAAAACTCCTACAAATTTGGCGATTTCTTTATCAACAGCACGAAAACCGTGCTAGATTCCGTAGCCTTGTCTTTGTTAAACGCACATTAAAAAACCATATATACCTTGAAAAATTCCATTTCAGTTCGTAACATCTTAGAGTACCTACAGTTTGGCCCCCAGAGTGACTTCTATATTGATCAGATTTCACATTTATTGCATCCAAGACTGCTATACAATAAATTGCTGCCTCTTACATTGTTAGTTACTTGGGCGATTGGCTACCGCACTTAGACGAACTTATCTGGCTACTAGAACCATTTCAGTTCCAGCCAGAAGTCCAAGAGACATCGAAAGCTTAGCTTGAGAGCCTACTGCAGTGTCTTCGGATCGTTCAGGAACTTTTCCCGGCAAAGCTCTTGAAGTATACCTATATATGTAGGTACTGGTGTTTCGTTAAATTCAATACAATCTATACACAGACGGCTGTCTTTAAACGGTAGATATTAAATGATTATTTCCACCTTACATTGTCGTGGAACTGTGTAATAGGCTAAAACTAGTACTTTTACTGAATATACTTGCATGTGTCATTGTTAATATAGCGGTACAGTTTGATAATTACTTGCGCCATGGAATACAGATAGTAATTCGTTCAGATATATCTTTGTCAATGCACTTAAATAAATAGTTACCGTCGTCGCTTTTAATTTACAATGAGTATATGTTTAGAAACCGTACGACGATCTTACGAACAAACGTAAAAAATAAATCTGTTTATGTGGTTGTATTTGCTATTTAATACAATACGCCTGTTGGCGTGGTTGGCAAATGCTTGCTTATCACGCCGGAGGTTTTGGGTTCGATTCCCACCCAGGACAGATATTTGTGTGCATGACCGTGTCTGTTTGTCCTAAGTTTGGGTTTAAGTATCTATATAAAGTATTATATGTAGTATATCAGTTATCTGGTTTCCATAGTACAAGCTCTGCTTAGTTTATGTTCAGATGGCCGCGTGTAAATATTTCCCAGGATATTATCATCATTATTATTGTATTTCAGTATAGAGATGCCAACTCAATTTCTCCGTACACAAATTCGAGCTCTTAGTATTACGTAAAGTTTCGTATGTGAACTCGTTACATATAAATCGTGTTTTGGCTGCGCCAACTTTGGCGCCCGTCCAGTCGGTTCACCCAAGAGAGTAATAAAATACTTTCATCCTTATATTTTAAACTTACCTGTCTAGAACGTATACATATAGTATTAAGCACCTCTAGTGCCAATAAATAATTGATTTATGGTGCGTTGCATAAGGCACCCAGTGTTCAGTGTCCCAGAGTTTAATTCACGCACAGGATATGTACTTATGTGAGCCTCAAATAGCGGTTGTGGGTCTGGATGTGCTTCTTGTCCGTGCATCATCATCTTCATCATCATCATAACATCGGCCTCAGGTTGCAAGCTTATCGGTTTTCTACAGGCTGTTTCATGAAGAATGAGCTCAAGACCTCCCATGAACTTATCCTTCCTTCACCCTTCTTTCATCGGACTACCAGGCGTCGGGAGGTTCTCCACCGCTTTGTTGTTGACATCTCAGCATGCCGTACGAAGTGCTTTGCTTCCTCTTTCATCATATGGATGGCTAAGCTGTGGAAAACACTCCCAAACTCGTATAGTTAGTCTAGCCTGGAATAAACCCATGTTGGGTTTATTCCAGGCTAGAGTGAATAGGCACCTTATGCGTACGTGCGGTCCTTCGACCACATCTTCACTTAAGTGCCATCAGGTGAGATCGTGGTCAAGCGCAAACCCATTGTGCAGAAAAAAAAGCGGAGAGATGAGACTATTGGTCTAATGATTAGTAACCCTGACTGCTAAGCTAGAGGTCGTGGTCGTGATCGTTCGATCACCACTCAGGACAAAACTTTGTGTGGTGAGCACGATTATTCATTCCGTGTCTGCGTGTAATTTATCTATCATGTGTATGTATTTAAAAATATATAAGTACGCTTATCAGTTGTCTGGTTGGAAGGTATAGTACGGGGTTTGCCTCGATTGGGAGATGGCAGTGTGTTAGTTGTCCCAATATATTTATTTATAATTAATATAATTATTTAAGTACAAAAAAATATTTGAAAAATGTTGTTTAGTTCGCTCCTTACATATAACTTATTGAATTCAGAAACACATTTTAATATGTTATTCTTCTTTTCTTTTACTGATGTAGAGCTCTATAGTCAACTACCTTTTATTCAATTTGACCTTTATATCCATTTGTTAGGTCCATTTCTGTAATTTAGAGCGTGGAGAAGATCGATCGGCAAACGAGGTTGTGCTACATCTGGTCTAGATATATGGTCGTGCCTGGCATAAAGCCGTGCCCGTAAGCACACAGCCTACGGCTCCGTTGTGTAATCATGAAAATTTCATTTGATGCCAGCAGTTGCGAGACGTCTTTTGACACGACTGCTCTTCTTTTCTTGCCTTGAAATAGCCAAATCAGTGATGTCGGTATACCTATTAGGTATAGGTTGAAAAAAGTAAAGCTGACGATCAGACTGGCCAGTCCAATGTTGCATCTTGGTTATTATAACACTCACTATACTCGTAAATCCAAAACTTTTCTCCATGACGCAGTGTTTGGTGGGCATCTCTGGGCGTTTGCTGGACCCCTTACCTCAATGTTAAGAATATTTTGTATTCTAGATTTAACCAAAATTGTACATATGTTATGAGCTGAAATAAATATTTGATTATTTACAAAAAATAAGAAAAAAAAGAAATAGAGATCTACCGAACAAATGAATACCGAAGAAGAGTTCTGGTGACCTAGTGTATTGTCGAAGTATGGTCTGTCTTACATGCTAGTCAAATATATGTTTTTTCGAAACTATGAGTGGTTGTAATATTCATGACCTCTACAAATGTAGATTTATATACAAACACGCAACGGTCAGGCATAGTCTTGGCAGATCTATATTGGGTATTAAAAACACTGGTCTTAAAATTTAAGAAGGGAATTGGGGAATATGTTTTTGCTTTTAGTGCTTAATTTAAAAATAAAACTTAGTGACTTGCTATTTATTAAAGGATTAAAAAATATATATGTCACGAAACAGACCACACGGAGAGACTAATACAAAAAAAATTTTTTACTTTAATACTGTAATCAACTACATATGTTTATGTACTGCATTGTGAGCTTGACAAGTACAAGTGTATGTTAATACCCAAGTGCTGAATAAATTTCATTACTTCATTTCAAAGTGAAGTGGCAGTGGGCTGGGCACATAGCTCGTAGAACTGACGGCCGATGGGGCAGAAAGGTTCTCGAGTGGCGACCACGAACCGACAGACGCAGGGTGGGCGGGCCCCCTACACGGTGGACCGACGATCTTATGCGGGTCGCGGGAAGCCGCCTTTGTCCAGCACTGGACGTCTTTCGGCTGATATGATGATGATGATTTCATTTCATTTCGTGGGTACTGGCTGCAAGGAATGGCTCTTAACTTACAGTAACATTTTATATATACATGACTGTATAAGACTATGTTACGCTACGACGACGGCATAGTACCGACCCGTATTTGTGAAGCATCTACAAAAAACGGTCTCAAACATTTGAAATATTCAGCCATTACGTTTACGAATTCATTCCGCTAGAATGGATTCACTTAAACAAATATTCGACAACATTGTCCGTATACCAGTGGTGACATTTGTTCTCGTGTTATTGTCAATGTGTGTCAGATTGTGAAATGTAGAATAATAATAATATCATCCTACTCGTCGACTTTCAGCCGGTCAGTCGGAAGATCAGCACTGCAAAAATGTAGTACCTACTACCTGAGATAGGGCCATTTTTCATACCAGTACGGATAACATTAGAAATGTTTAAAATGTATACCACAATTCAATCTATTATCCGTTAATAATAATAAAGTTATTTATTAAAGTAACCAAAGACTCAAAATTTTTAGTAATACATAACACTTATTCTATGTTAGTAAAAATATAGTGGAATACATGAATCACTGATGTCCCATTCCGTGAGAAATAGCGCAGCAGCGATTCATGTATAGGCAGTCAAATCTGCCTGCGATCATGGCCAGAATGCTGCTAGAGTGGCCACGAATCCTGCTCACCAGGGATGCACACCGTTTGCGCAAATGTTATGTATAATGTATATATAATATATGTTAATGTTATGAAAATAAAATTATTTCTTTCTTTTTATTTATTTCAGTCTCAAAGGAGATACGTACACTCTCTATGGCTTCATTCATATGACTAAAAGTGCAACAGTTTAGTTACAATAAATTTATAAAACATTTATCATACTAATATTATAAATGCGAAAGCTCGTGAGGTTGGATGTATGCCGGAGAGAGGTCAGGTGCAATGACAAACGGATTTACCTATTTTTGAGGCAGAAAATCACTTTCATCTGCAAATTCCTAATAACACTGTTTGGTCCCCTAGTCCAACGAAGCAGATCAATGCATACAACATGGAATAACGAACAGAGAATATCAATAAGATGCACTATTTTCAATCGTTTCGTACAGAACCATTGTTTAAATGTAGAAACATTAAACTAATCAAAAAATATAGTTCATCCGATGACCAATAGATGGCACTGTACCGCCTTCCTAGATGGCGGTATGGTTTCGTTACCAACGTTAGGCTAAGTACAGTTGTAATATTTTTAGTAATCGTCCGACCGATACGTGCAGGAGTTCCCCAAGGCTCAGTCCTTGCCCCGCTCCTGTTCTCGCTGTACACCAGCAACATCCCCAGACCCAAGAAGGCTCATCTAGCCCTCTTCGCTGACAACACAGCTCTCTACTACTCCAGTAGGGACCCGTCAGCCATTCACCGAGAACTCCAATCCTCAGCCGATGCCCTCGGCAAATGGTTCAGGAAATGGAGGATCGAAGTCAACCCGACCAAGAGCGCAGCCGTGCTCTTCTCTAGGGTAAACCCCGCGCCCATCACAGATCCCGTCCGAATGTTTGGTAAACCGATCCCCTGGGAGAGGAAAACCAAATACTTGGGAGTGATCCTCGATCAGAAGTTAAACTTCAAGGACCATCTGAGATACGCTCGTAACCGTGCCTCATTTGCCCTTTATCGATTACACAGCCTCTTGAATGCACGCAGTAAAATGTCCCTTGAAAACAAGGTGAGAATTTACAAGACGTGCATTCGACCCATGATGACCTATGCGAGCCCGGTCTTCGCGCACGCTAAGGAACATCTCATCCACCTCCTCCAGGTAGTCCAGAACAAGTTTATGCGACGAGCCGTGGGCGCACCATGGTTCGTCCGTAACAAAAGCCTCCATGCCGATCTCCAATTGCCTACCATCAGGCATTGGATGAAGCAAACGTCCAAAAGGTATTTTGACTCTGCCACTCACCATCCAAGTAAATTGGTGGTACAGGCGGTCAATTACACTCCCCTCCGACTCAAAATTAAGCACCGTCGTCCGAAGCACGTCCTAGACGAACCGGACGACGAGACCACCGTTTACCTTGAGCACATCAAATCGATTAGAGACTCTCGCAACACTGCACAACCGATATTTCGTACTCGCCGGACGCGAACGCGACCGCGAACGCGTCGCGACCACCAGCGTTAGTTTGCATTCGATCCGATGAATGCCCGCTCCGGACCTAAACCGGTAGCGAGGCCCGCGTCGCGCATTAACGTAGAGCGACAGTTGCACAAAATCCCCTAAAACCATGACATCTTGCCCTCTCCACGTCAGTATCCGCCCAGAGCCGAGGTTCGAGCCCCACAGGGGGCGCCCTCCGGCGCGGGTACTTAGTTTGTAGTTTATATTTGCTAGGCCGGTTAGAGCCCACGCTCACCCCTACTGTCCGGTGAAGCAGTAAAAGCAGAGAGGCTAACTGCACGCGTCACGTTAAAAAAAAAAAAAATAATAATAATCGATCGATCCGATGAAATGCCCGCTCCGGACCTAAACCGGTAGCGAGGCCCGCGTCGCGCATTAACGTAGAGCGACAGTTGCACAAAAATCCCTAAAAATCATGATCTCTTGCCCTCTCTCGGTCAGTATCCGCCCAGGGCCCAGAGCCGAGGTTCGAACCCCACAGGGGGTGCCCTCCGGCGCGGGTACTTAGTTTGTAGTTTACTTTTGCTAGGCGGTTAGAGCCCACGCTCACCCCTACCGTCCGGTGAAGCAGTAAAAGTCGAGAGACTAACTGCACGCGTCAAATAAAAAAAAATTATAATCGAGAACCAAAAAAAAGTATCACCTTCGTCTTGAAACTTGGAAGTTTTATTCAACCTTTATTGTATTGGAGTGATATGAATACCACTCGCAATAAAGGTAGGATATTTAGGATATTAAAAGTAGGTATGCGTAACATAATAATAAGATTATGGCCTTTATTCTACTAAACTACTAATACATTTTCAGATTGAGTTTTTACAACAACCGTTTTGAATGATATGTGACTTTTGTCGCCAATTATTATAACGTTCTCAAGTTGGGCGACAAAATGCGAAAATCTGACTGGACTGAGGCTCGACGCGGGATGTATTTATACACACTGAAGGACTAAACGCCGACAGACTGTACACCGACAAGACTTTACTTCGGCTGTACTTTTCGCCGACAGAACACTTTGCCGTCAGTATTCATAATTTTTTTTTTTTATTTATTTATTTATAATTTTTTTTTTTTTTTTTTTTTTTATTATTATTTTTTTTAGGTATAAGTCCAATGCGATAGAGTGCTTATCTAAGTATATAACAATTTTATACCACTACACAAATTTACTTATAACAAATTATACATAATGCACTTCGCGTGAACTCACTCAGAGAACACACAAATAGGTCAGAGAGCACGCGTCAGGGGCGCCTCATGTACAAGATTAGTCCGACCACACAGTTCCACTAGCAATCGCGGCCGTCTCCTTCTCCAAACATACCTGTCCGGGACACACAGGGCTATCTGTTCTAAAACTTCAGCATTATTGGTTTAGGTTAGGTTAGAGCTGTGCCAGAACCGAATCGGTCCTATATTACACTTGTAATTTATGTTTCTCTCGGAGTATGAGTGAAGTATTCTGTCGGCGAAAAGTACAGTCGAAGTAAAGTCTTGTTGGTGTACAGTCTGTCGGCGTTAGTCGTACACTCATTTATATACATAGGTTCTCAAGTGCTTTTTATCAAATGAAAAGAGTTCACGTTTTATCATAAAACACAGGCATTATGGCTGGTCTTTGGAACATGATTAAGACCGTGTTAGAAGGCATCAACAAATAGTGTTGCAAAGTAGAAATGTCAGAGAATATCGAGTCTATTTTTCACTTGAAAGTTAACAACTATAAGTGGAAAAGTCCACTCGAGCCTAAATTTCGGCAGTATTGTAGCATATTTATGGAAAATCTTGTAATGGCGGAAAGATGGTTTACTTGATTAATATAATAATAATATCCCGGGACATTATTTACACACGGCCATCCAAAACTAGGCAGAGTTTGTACTATAGACACCAGATAACTGATATACTACATAAACTATACTTTGCATTTGTAAATACATACTTATATAGATAAATTAGACCCAGACTCGGGACAAACAGGCATGTTCATGCACACAAACATCTGTCCTGGGTGGGAAGCGAACCCACGACCTCCGGCGTGAAAAGCAAGCATTTGCTAACCACGCCAACAGGCCAACAAGTTCGATATTTATCAAGTAATCCAGTAGCACTTTAGCTACAGTATCCGCAAAGAAATACCTATGTGATTATGGTTTATTCCCAGGTGCTACAATCTAAGCCAGTGAGCATGGTGGTTCAGTGGAGCGAAGTGCGAACAGCGTGGCAGGACAGCGATTTCATCACCGAGTCTCTGTGCTGGCACAACGTGTATCGGCAACGACACGGCGCCCCGCAACTTTATATGGCTCCTGAGGTAACATATAACAATGACACCTATGTATCAGCCAGCACATCAAGCTACCCCAATCTGTCAAAATTGAAAGTTAACCTTGTGCTTATGTGATAAAGTTGAAAGTCTATAAAAGAAATTTGAAAGATTGGCGTAGCTGGATGTGCTGGCGCCTGTACTCAAATGAGGTTTAGCGCCGTCATTAGTACACAGACAGGAAACTACGTCATCACCTATCTTTGCCGGCATAACAAATATTGACAACGACACGTCAATATTTGCTATGCCGGCAAAGACACACAGTAACTCGGAGTAATAAGAAGCATGCTTGTTAATCCTCCGAGCACAGTATATTTAAAAATTTATTAAAATTACATTATTTTATTTTGATCATTTACAACGATATGCATTTACTTCATTTTTTATAATACTTTATTTTGTTGAAATGTATCATTAAGAAATTATAATGAATACCAACTTCATTATTATTTCTTAATGATACATATTGTCACATTTGATATATCTCTACATATTTATTTTTAATTGACATTGTACTCTACATGATATCTGAAAGATTTTATATGCCTACTAGTGGAACATGGAATGAACTATTGCTATATCACCTGGTTGAATGATCGTCTACCACCGTGAGTTTCACAACGTCATTTCCATTCAATGCCGCGCAGCTCAAATTATCGTTGGCAACGGGGTTGCACTATTTAGCTAGATCCTTTTAACCTGCGGAGGGACGTCGAGTCTATAGGTGTTCTTTACCGCATTCATCACGGAGAGCGTTCTGAAGAATTGTATAAACTTATACTTCCCGCCACAATTCACCTCAGACCTTCTCGGCTGAACTGCTAATTTCATCCATATCACCTGGGGCTCTACCGGCTCAGTCACCGAACATCGATTTCTTAATGGTGTTCAAATAAATAAAGGTTATTAATGACTTAATCAATCGTTAAATCGGCTTCCATGATCACATGTGACGTCATAAATGGTCCGGAATCGATTGTAAACGTTGAAGCCGATTTAACGATTGATTAAGTCATTTTTAACCTTTTTTTATTTGAACGCCATTTAAGAAAGCGATGTTCGGCGACTTAGCCGGTAGAGCCCCTGGATGAATTTTAGTCTACGACCGTGAATTTGACAAGAAATATTTTACCGCGGGCCGCGGCATTCAACGCATGTGGCATCAATTAAATGCGGAAACATTTCCGATCCGGTATGACATGGCAACCTTCAAGGTCCGAACCTATTCCTTTCTTAAAGGTCGGCAAGGCAATTGCGGCCCCTCTGGTGTTGTGTGTAGTGTCTCTGTCTATGGTCGGCGGTGATCACTTACTATCAGGTGACCCACTTTCTCGTTTGCCTTGCTTTTCCACAAAAAAGTAATATTTTTAATATATGTCGGAGAAATTAAGTTAAAGGACTGTTTACGTACTAGTAATTAGCGTTTGGAAAACACTACTCACTGAGTCAGTAGTTCGAGTCGAGGTTGTCTATGAACTGTCGCATGTGACGTTTAACGTCTGTCAGTTGTCTAAGTGACATTAGTGTGTTAGCGACACGACACAGTTGGCATACAGAGCTCGACGGCGCCGGGTGTGCGCACTGATTCTTTTCACTACGTGCATGATGGCGGACACCGACGATGTTTCGGAGTTAAATCCGTCAGAATCTGCGACAGCAGCGGTGGGATCGATTCCAAAATCATCCTACGTGTCTACCGCAATGCCTGCTACTCAAAATCAAGAATATTTTCGTGATTCGGTTCCACCACGTAGCGAAAATAGTGTCGTTACAAATTTGAAAAATAACGATGAAAATACAACCCCGCTGATTGTGAATTTACGGCTGTATCGCAAACTCGTGGACCGATTACGAAACTCGATACGTTACATTGACACATCTTCAAAGTCGAGCTCGCAAGTGGACTTCGAAGTCGTACCCGTTGTGCAAAACGTTAGACGAAGCAAAGGAGCGTGTATCAAGACAGTTTGCGGCGACCGAGAGATTGATGACCTTTTTCAAGATATGGTGCCGTATGGTGCAGTGACCGTGCGAGAACTTACATACGTGGAGTACTCGACTTACAAGCTTGCCTTGATTAACTGGTTGAAGCCTGCTTGGAGCGAAGGTAACAAAATCGAAGTTGTTATCGCAGGTATCTCGGATACTCAGGTATGTTCAGACTTGTTTAAAACACGCCTACTGATTTCGTGTTTCGATGTGGTTACTCGCGATAAGCGGAGTCTCTCGGCCAGTTCGTGTTTATCGTTGAAGAATAGTTTTTGGTGCATCAGTGAACGTGGAAGAAGGTTTTATTTAACAGTGAAGAGAGTACGGGCTCTGATAGTTAGGCTGCCTTTCTGTCGGTCGAGTCTTGGAGTTAAAATAATTGGTTTGTTCTTTTCGAGGCGAAGTTGATCGTGCTGTCTTTTTGCAAGTAAGGCAACGGCATGGGCGATTCTGCATTTGGGAGAATTCACCAGTTTGTATTAGAGTAAATTTAAAGTAACCTCTAAAGTAAAAGTGCCTCGTGTCGAGTGTGAGTGGTGAATCTTTATTTTATGAGAAGAAACATGTAAGTACTTTTATTATATTGTTTAAAAGGTACTTGATGACCTAATGCTGCACTGAAGAATTTTTGATATCTGTGAAATTCATAACACGTGTTGTTTTGTGTGGTTTATACTTTTAGATGTTGAAAATACGCCCAACGTTTGTTATATTTAATTTTTATGGTGACAATATGCGCGTTTTGAAGGTTAAATAGTTTGAACGGTTTATTTCGAAGTCTATGGATGTAGGGGCAAGTTAGGTCACATACACGCTCTTGTGGACAGTGGTTGGTAACAGACAGATTGTTCCCTAATTCGTAAATGATTTGTTGATAACCATACAGGTACTTGAGATTTTATATCCACGCGCCTGTCAGGTATTGGGTCGAACATTACATTTTCTTTTTCCCGTATTAGTCTGCCTGTCAATCAAAATAGGAGTCTCCTTTGAGCACTCGACGAGTTAGCAGCCCTTGAGAATGGTCCGTGGAGGACTGAAACACGTGTTGGGTATCGTACTGGTGACAATTAGCGGAATTGACGCTACATATTGATTTTGTATTTTGATTGTTATGGATTTCCGCAAAGTAACGCCTGATTCCATTACTTATCTGCCTGTCAAAGTCAACGAAGTACTCGTGTGTGAGAAGTGACTTTTGTAATTGTAGATTCACATATTTTGCCTCATGGTGTTATGATAGTTAGAGATGTTTTTACTTAACCGGGATTGAGCTTGACTATTAGTAACAAAGTCATCCGCATCACTCGCGAGGTCCATGCTGAAGTTTGTTTATTACAGAATCTTGACACTTGTACAAGCTATGGCGTATTGATTTGATCGACTGTAAAGACGTTTCTCAATTACTGACAAGTGGAGAGATTCGTGTCTGTTCAAGTAATAATTCATCATCATTATGTTAGCCGAAAGACATCTACTGGACGGAGGCCTCCCCCGGGAATCTCCGCAGTGGTCGGCCCGCCTTGTGCGGGGCCTGCCCGCGCTGCGTCTTCCGGTGCGTGGTTCCCGGTCGGGAGCCTGTCTGATCCAGCGGCCGTCGGTGTTGGGAGCTGTGTGCCCCGCTCGCTGCCGTTTCGGTTTGGCAATTCTTTGGTTATAATCATAATCACAATTATAATATCTTTATTTGTATAAATGTGGTGAATACAGGTGTTATTGTTTACATTATTTAAGTTTCACACATTTGCCATGTTGTACTTACAAACTAGGTATATTGAACTCAAAATACTAACTTACTGATTAGTGACACAATTTTTATGTAAACAAAGCAGCCGCGTGACCTTGAGCCTCCTTGTGAGACCAATAGTGAGCGACCACGTGAAAGACTTTAGACTTAAAACTCTGCGTTATTTGTGACGAGAGGATGTAACGTAGCTTCCCAACTATTCTAATTAATTGCTTCACTATAACCGAGAACCACGAGCGTAGGTTCTGGAAGACAGCTTCAGGTGAAATCTAAATTGCGCTAAATTGAACCATAGTTAGAAGTACAGTTAGAAGTCCGCTTCAATTGTTGATGGGTTGTAATAAAAGTTCCCCTCCAAAATTAATGCCCTTGTCCAAAAGTATGGTAAGGTTAACCTCTACGAACTTAGATGTGAAGCAAAATGCAGGATGGACGAGCTAGCTCATGCTGATAAGGTGCGTTATGGCAATAGCAAAGTTAAAATTCGTCCATTTAAAATAGGAGACGTTGTTTTTGTCGGAAAGAACCCTAATAAATTGTGTTATTTACTTTGTCTTCTATGTAATTGTCCTGTTTGAGTGTGTACAATGGGGAGTATTCTATTCTGATAATAAACAAATGAAGTGAAAAGTTTTCAAATCCTTGTAAGATAATAGAGGTCTATGACAACGATAGATACAAGGAACAGCCAATAGCTGGTGGACGCGTTAAGTACCTATGTATGTTACGAAAAACTTGAATTTGACAGTTGTAGTCAGAAATAACAGTGTAGTTAATGCCGATGGTTGAGTTAAATTCTAACGTTTAAAATGATTATTGGAGTTCATTGTAAGACACATTTATGTGTTACATTATGAGTAGTAAAGCTGGTTGATTTGAAATAAATTGTGTGACAAGGGAAATACCCTACTTAGAGTTCCTGAAACTTGAGCATTGAAAGCTCCGCGCTTTGTGCTTGAGACGGTTGAGCATTGAAAGCAACTTCGCGCTTTGTGCTTGTGGTGTTTGAGCATTGGAAGCTCCGCGCTTTGTGCTTGTGGCGGTTGAGCATTGAAAGCTCCGCGCTTTATGCTTGTGACGATTGAGTATTGAAAGCTCCGCGCTTCGTGCTTGTGACAATTGACTATCGCAAGCTTCGTGCTTTGAGTTCGTGACGCTGCATTGCGCACTTACCTATAATTTTCGAACTTGTAGCAAGACCTCTAAGGAGTATGTGATAGTAATCGTAGATGCTTTTACAAAATTTTGTCAGTTAATGTGTGTCAAAGATTTAACACTCTGCTTGCGAGGCACTACGTAGCTTGTCCACATATTTAGAACCCCGAAACGAATTCTCTCTGATCAAGGTACATCTTTTACTGGTCAAGACTTTCAGGATTTATGCCGAGGTTGGGCCATTGAGTTCCACGAGATAGTGTTAGCCGAGCTAATGGTCGGGTGGAGCGAATGATGTCCACCTTGACAAATTGTTTTACAGTGGCCGAAAATTATAAAAATGAATCCTGGAAGTCTGTCTTAGGCGAAGTAAAACTCGTTTTGAATTGTACTGTAAGTAAGAGTATAGAGAAAAGCCCCTTACAGGGTAGCTAAAGTGTGTTCCAATGAGCGTTATATTGTGGAACCAGTATCTGGGGGACGGGCCCAATATGAGTGCCATGAACGACTACGTAAATATCCAGCTAGTTTTCCTGAATTTTCAGAATATCTTGATCCCGTAGAACCCATAATTGAACAGTTTTATTTAATTATGGAACAAATTGTATTGATTAATTTGGTATTCTAATTTGGTGTAATAAGTAATTTGGATTGAACCACTGTATTGAATCATGATCATTGTTTGAGTTGAAACGATAATTACATTGTTTTGTTGAACGTAAACCTGTGTTGATAAAAGACTTATGTTCAATCCTGATTGATAAAATGTTTTATTTAAACTGGAAGCTACTACGCTTTATTGAAGGGTGGATTGAAAGCCCTATCGCTTTGTTCTGATGTCCTGCTGAAAGCCATCACGCTTTGCAGTAAGGTTGGGCTCATCTGTCGTGACCCAAGGTTGTTGCTGAAAGTGTTTTAAGTGCTGCCTGTGAGCAATGCTGAAAGCTGTAACGCTTTGCCGAGTAATTGAATTTTTGCTGAAAGCTTCAACGCTTTGCTGTGTGTTGCAGTTTATGCTGAAAGCTTCAACGCTTTGCTGTGTATTGCAGTTTATGCTGAAAGCTTCAACGCTTTGCTGTGTGTTGCAGTTTATTATGAAAGCTTCGACGCTTTGCATTGTGTGAGAGGTACGCCCTCTAACTAATGATGAAAGCTTTAACGCTTTGTGGTAAATGCTGAAAGCCTTTACGCTTTGCTTTGTGTGACATTGAAAGCCGCTTGTAACGCTTTGTGTCCTTGCCAAACTGAAGAGCTGTAATTCATGTTGATTATGTCAGCGAGTAACAACGCGAGAGCGCGTTGGTTGTCAGAATGGCCGTGTCGGAGAAATTAAGTTAAAGGACTGTTTACGTACTAGTAACGCCATCTATTAGCGTTTGGAAAACACTACTCACTGAGTCAGTAGTTCGAGTCGAGGTTGTCTATGAACTGTCGCATGTGACGTTTAACGTCTGTCAGTTGTCTAAGTGACATTAGTGTGTTAGCGACACGACACAGTTGGCATACAGAGCTCGACGGCGCCGGGTGTGCGCACTGATTCTTTTCACTACGTGCATGATGGCGGACACCGACGATGTTTCGGAGTTAAATCCGTCAGAATCTGCGACATATATTATAATCCGATATTATTTTGTATGCTCCAAAGGTTCAGAAACTGATCATTGCTATACGCCCTGTACTAGTAACACTGAACACCACTGTATGTGCCCATGTGAAATATAATATCAAAGTTTCACCTGACGGAGGTAAAAATAACAGAATCTTAAAAAAAATTAAACAATATGTTTTTGCCGATGCACGTGTGGCGCAACAGACGCCTCGCCGCTTCTTGTCGTGGGTTCAAGGCCCGCGCCGTACAACTATTTGTGTGACCCATAAATAGTTGTTCTGAGTATGGATGTAAATTGTGTCCGTCTATTATATGTTTGTAAAGGGACATTGAGGAGTTGTCTTTAAATAGAAGAGAAGCCGTGATAAATCGTGTTATGTGGACTTGACGCCACTGCAATATGTAATTAAATTCGCAAGAAGCAATAAACAGCTCGTACCTCTGGTTGTTTGTGTTTATTGGTGGACTGTGGGAGTAATGGGATGAATATTTTAATACCAAGGAGCTCCGCTTGGGGCGACAGTAAACATTCCTAAATTAGAATTTAGACGTAGGTATATTTATAATACAATATTTATTTGTAATACAAAGGTACTGTTTTGAAGTCATCTTCTAGCCTTACACGAACGAGAAAGAAAATAAGTCTTTATTTGTAAACAAATAGACTTGGGAGCGAAATATTTCTATGAAATACAAGATCGACGATCCGCGTAGCACACTTGTAATCCACCTGGCTAGCTACCTCGCTAATGCTCCACCAGCATAAACCTATCTCAAATATCTTTTTCATAAATGATACCCCTATGTAGACCACTAAATAAGTTGTCTATTCATTTTTGTATGCTTCTTAAATCATAGTTTTTAAAATTAACTACTGTTAGCATTTTAAACTGAAAAACAGTTTTGAGACATTTTTAAAAGGATAGTATTTAAACGAGTGACTGTAAATTAAAGTTTTAAGTGACAGAAATAATGAATTTCCGTTATAGTATTCCTAAGTGAGCGACTGACTGCGATTGACGAGAAATCAACAGAACAGCAACTAACAAATATTAATTTGTGTTACTTAAAATACAAAATGAGAAGCTTCATAATATTTGAGCGACCTAATATTTATTCGCTTTCACCAATCAGAGAGATCAGAGGCTTGTGCGGCGGACTTCAAGCACTATTGTTTTATGTCTCCTGAAAAAAGCTCCAAAAAAAATGGGATTTTTGAAAACTTTCCACTAATCTTCACTAAAAATAGTATCTAGCTTGATGGTCACAGTTCTAACCTAACCTAACCCAAATAACTTCCGGAAAACTAGTCTCTATCCTAATATGGAAGTTGCCCTCTCTGTATTTCTAGTCGCTCAATTAGTAATTTAGTCGCACGGCTAGAATTTTGATATTTGAAATGGATTAATTATAACCCATTTTATGTAAGCTCGTTCTGGATTTTATTATTAATCAATATTCGTCGTTAGTTTAGTTAATTATTCGCTTACTCAAATTCATACCGCTCAAGTTATTAAAACAGTATCTCAACATCAGTCGCTAAGTATTTTTGTAATCGATCGTTTTATAATTCCCCTTTTTAAAAATGATTGAAAACGGAAATGTTATTACGGATACAATTATATAGTCGTGGCAGATATAGGTACCTACCTATTGTGTAAAAAAATATATTGGTCTAATGTTCAGGGAACAAAATTAAAAATACGTTTGTTGGATTAAATATTAGTTAGTTAGTTAATCACACACAATGAAACAGTCTCGTAAAAAGCTGACCAATTAGTCCGACATATCTGGCTTACGATTCACTTTATGGACTTTGCGTCGTTATCCGAGCGCCCAAATGTACTAGTAAAATCCCTAAAATGGATAATATTTGAGATATTATCCATTTTAGGGATAATATCTCAAGTATTTCCCGACCGAATTTCGGCCACAGCGGCCAGTCTTAATGGAGACTAGCCAATTGCGTAGGACATATTATAGTGCACAAGTGTGTGCGCAAACACAGGGGCACATTCTATTCTATCACTCTCATGATCCGATGGGATGCCTAGCGACACGACCGGAAAGAGTTCAGGTACAGGACCGACGGCTTTACGTGCTCTCCGAGGCACGGGGGTGTAATACCGCCAACTTCCAGACTTCGGGCTGATACTGAGAAATTTCTTTTTACGGAAAAATCCCAAAGTCTCTTTTTGGCCCGACCCGGGATTTGAACCCAGGGCCTCATTATCTGCTGAACACGCTACCGCTAGACCAACGAGGCTGTCAATATGATAATAATGAATTGTTAAATATAGGCATTATCGGTATCAATGATTGCTTTCAGACAATCTTTAGTTGGACCGTATATTGTTGGAATAAGGAGTAGGGATAGTGTATGGTGTGAGATATGAAGTAGATATTTACCTAATACTAATAGAAGTCAAAAAAAAGTCAAAAGTCATAATTTTTTTTTCTGTAAAAATTTTACATTTATGTGGAATCGTCATATTTTTTTACCCTACCGCGCAGTGCTTGACGTAGCAGCTACTGAGAAACACTGCCAGAAAACTCAGTAGGAATCCTTTTTTAAAATAAAATATACTTAAGATTAATTACAATCATGTGTGTTGACTCAGAACAACTCAATCCCAAGCACTTTTATCATTAAACTTTTAGCAGTGTGGTTTCCGGCTCAGACAGAATAACAGTGCTATCCCATTCCATTACCACCTAACTGCGGCCGCCAACTCGAATGGCAAGTGCGGTGACTACGGCAATACCCTCCAAATGGCTACGATAGAAACTCACGGCTGAGGCCTATATCCAGCAGTTGACGATATCAGGCTGTTGGTATACTAATGGAGATATCTACTTCATATTAGTACCACCACTAATTAAATGCACTTTTATTCAGTTAATACTAATAAATAAATAATATAGAATGTATATAGTATTATATACATATATATATTTTGACTTCTTCCAGGCCTCCATCTTACGCATACTCTTGTACGGAGCAGAGACGTGGACGTCGTATGCAAAACAGGAGCGCTGAATAGGTTCCTTTTACATGCGTCGTCTCCGTAAGATCTTGGGCATTACATGGCAAGATAGGGTCACTATCGAGAGAGTTCTAGAAATAGTACAGCTACCTAGCCTGACAGCGTTTCTTAAACAGAAGCGTTTACGTTGGTTGGGGCTTGTGCACAGAATGGAACCCACACGATGTGTTCTGTTGGGTGCGGTAGCTAATGCGAAGCGTGATGTCGGTATACCTCAGCTTCGCTTTAAAGACTGCACCAAGCGGGATATGGCCGCTTTTAAAATTGACTTAGCTGGGAAAAGCTCGCTGAAAATAGAGTTGAATGGCGCAAACGTGTAGTGGAGGGTCATAAGATCTGTGATGAAGCCTGGTTCGGAGTACTTGCTGATAAGAGACAGTCGCCTCGCCGCTTCGTGTCGCGGGTTCGAGTCCCGCGCCGGACAACTATTTGTGTAGCCCATAAATTGTTGTCCTGAATATGGATGTAATTTGTGCCCATCTATTATATGTTTGTAAAGTACCCCGCGACACAGAGACCATATTCCCTAATGCGGGCGTTGTCTATTTGGAATAGAATTTTTTTTTTTTTTTTTAAATATATATATATATATAAGTAAAATTATACCTGAATACACTAATTCACAATAATATGCTGATGTAGTATAAATTTGCTGCTCATTGTCCCCAGCTATGTGATTATGCCCAGGCGTGGGCGAACCACCTGGCTCACACCAACAAGTTCCACTACAGGAACGACCGTGATGTTGGACATAACCTGTACCAGCGGCCTGTTAGTGCGCTGCAGCCGGACGTCACAGGTTTGTTAAATACAGTTTTTACTCTCATTTCAACATTTCAACGAGCCTGTTGGCATGGTTGGTAGATACGCTGCCTCTCACGCCTCAGGTCGTGGGTTCGATTCCCACCCGGGACAGATATTTGTACGCATGAACATATCTGTTTGTCCTGAGTCTGGGTGTAAATTATCTATATAAGTAGTATAGTATAAGTAAGTATATTTACATAAGAAAAATAGTATATGTATCAGTTATCTGGTTTCCATAGTACAAGCTCTGTATAGTTTGGGATCAGATGGCCGTGTGTGAGTAATGTCCCAGGATATTATTATTATTATTATTTAGTTTCGGAACAGAGACGTGGTCGCTTAATATGGGCCTCATCAGGCGGCTCGCTGGAAGTCGCTGGATGCGGATAGCGCAAGACCGGCAATTGTGGAGTTCGTTGGGGGAGGCCTTTGTCCAGCTGTGGACGTCTTTCAGCTGATATGATGATGATGATGATATTTAGTTTCTGCCCGAAAAATCAGCCATATTAACCGCACGGGCAGATTATAATGGAAGACCGCCTAATTGGTTTAACTTCTGATGGAATGGAATATATTATTATTATATGGCATAGAGACACGAAATCAAATATATATTTTCCGTTATCTTTACGAGATTACGGTAACCTAGTAAAACCTTGAGGGAAACTAAAATAAATTTAGCTGTTGCATTCTAAGACGTGCAGCCACTAAACCTGGAAGTTTGTCTGACTGGGATTCCCTTGTCCCTTCGATATATCTCAGAATAATAATGTTTTTTGTCTGTATGTGTTTCAGGGCAAGAAGTGTCTTCCTATTGGTACGCGGCTGTACGTCAGTACGATTATTTCAAGGAGCCGGACGTTCTTCACGCCAATGTTAATGCAGGTAAAATTGGCACACAATTCCCCTTAACATATCGAATAGGTACAATTTTATAATATCACTATTTGTGCCCCGCGGTTTTACCCGCGTTAAATTTTATAAATAATCATAGCTGCTCCCACGTGAGTGATAGCGTGATAATAACTCCCCCGTGAGTGTAGCCTATATTTTGACCCGACCTCTTAGTAATATTCATGCAAAATTTGAAGTAAATCCATGCAGTACTTTTTGAGTTTAGCCCGGACATACATACAGACACACAGACAAAAATTCTAAAATTTATATTTTCGGCTTCGATATCGATTAAAGATCACGCGCCAAGTATCCTTTCTAAAAAAATAATCTATGTACAGTTTTGACTTTCCTACGATTTTATTATATGTACAGCCTACTCGTTTTTGAAGTGAAACTTCTGTAGCACCGCTGTGTTTTAAAAATTCAGAAAAAGCTACGGCAAAAATTGATAAATATATTCATAAATAGGATTTGGCCTGCGAGAGAATGAGATAAATTTATCTATCTCTTTCTAGCTATCACGTGTCTTTGCGCCTGCGTACAACGATGCCTTTGGAAAATGTGTCATGTCATAAACAAACTATTACTTTTTTTTGGCATTTCCATAATAAAAACGTGCGTTAATTTATTTATTTAACTAATCTGTGTTAGTTTGATTTTGAGAATATTATAAAAATAATAAACCTTTTAATTATTCCAATATCTCCTTATTTATCTCATTCTGTTGTTGGCTACTTTCTAAAGTTTCACACGAATGAGAATGGCACTCACACACTTCTTTTTTCTTTTTAACGCCTCATATCTGCTTTAAAATATACACGTTTAGCGGGTTCCAAGGCAGTTCTAACGGTTCCTTGCGACGTAGGTCTCATTGCTCAGAGTCTATACCAAAGACGAGCGTACAGGTCCCAGAAAAAAAAAATAAGATGCCCAATATTGGGCAATACGGACGGAATTAACTGACGCCTCGTCTAGGTCGTAGGGATAACAAGCGTCAAAATGAGAGGGATAGACAGATATAATGGCTGCTTTTGAGATCTGGAAACGTAGCATTTGCCACTTCTGATAAGGGACAGTGTAGGTACATTATTATACCCATTTAACCGTGCAAACGACGGAATAGCATTTATTTATTTTATTTCCCAGGTCACTTCACCCAAATGGTTTGGGTAGCAACAACATTCTTTGGCATCGGCAAAGCCCGCTCCCGGGACGGAAAAATCATTGTGGTGGCCAACTATTCACCTCCAGGGAACTACTCTGGGCAGTTCCAAGCGAATGTGCTGCCCCCTCTACCAGAGAACTTCCCGGATCTACCACCGATTCCTGAACACTGACGTCGGTTCTCCATACGTGGCAGGAGATTAAGGATCGACGCCACGTTCTTGAAATAAGTTAAATACTCTTTACTTTTTTTTAAATTCTGAACTTCAAAATGTCAATTGTTTTTGGTATTAGAGCTGCCATCTGTTGGTATTGGTTGGCTATTGGAAAAGCTTACTAAAAGCTTATGACCCAGCAGCGCGCAACAATCGCTCACACGCAGTTAATTCCTTTATACCTAGGAGTTCAAATTAGAAACTGGTTAGAATATTCAAATATATTCTAACAACGTAAACGTTATCTCACAAGATAGCCGAAGCACATTTCTAGAAAGCGCATCGTCATCTTCATCATTATCTACAGCTGAAACAAGTCCACTGCCGGACAAGCCGCTCCCAAGAATTATCTTGTGGGGAAATGCCATAATCGCCATTGCTCGCTTGGCAGACGGGTTGGCGATCACAGCAAGATTGTCATAGTACTCAGAAGGAAGCTGCTGCCCGTCCTCTGGTAGAAAGTGCTTACCATTATGTAAATTCCGAGCAAGGAACCTGAGCGCTGAATTGGGGTCTTAAGAAGCACCATTTTTTTCATTGGAAGAGAATATTAAGATATGCTTCTGTATAATACCCATTTACTTAGATACCAAAGTATTGATACCTAAATGATTCCGTTCATTGATTACCTACGTTTGTCACGCCTCTTGTGATGAGTTGAAATTTATAACAATGAATATTTAGCAAGCTACGCCGTCCGCAATATAGTCCTGTTCTTTTTTATTAACTTTTAATTACCTAGGTCCTTTATAATATAAATTATTGCCTTTTTTGATAAAGGGGATTTGTTAAAATGTTTCCAACTCGATTTTGGGTAGGTAGGTTACCTATATGTTTCTGTACTTGGGTTAATAAAAAAGTGAAGGATCAAATTCCCCAAAAGTATTAATTTGATTCCTAATGAAGCATTTATTTAACTATTTGCTAAAACTAACGAAAACTATTTATTAGCTTTTTTTAAATATAAAAATTGTTTTCGTTAAATTGCGCATACGCGTGTAATCTAGCCCTTTCACAAAACGCGTTCATAAAGTGAATATATCATTCCGTTTCCGCGCTTTAACACTTTTATGAAGAAATCACTCAAATTTAGTTCTACTAAACATACTATAGCTGGTCTCCGATGAGATTGGCTGCTCTAGCCTAAATTCGGTCAACCATAGATAATATTATTAGGGAAACTATCAATTGTTATGTCCCATCGCTGCTTTATAATAGCTTAATCTAAGCGCTTAGCATTAGAATATTGAAATGGTTGTTTTGCCTGAGCTTCAATTTGATACTTAAATATTTTAAAACATAGAAGCAATACAGTAATACGCACATACGACCTAGAAAATATTAAAGAATTATGTAATTAGATTATTTATACATATATTATTACGAGAGATTATATATAATAAACCCCAAAAAATAATAATTAATTTTATAATAACCATTTATCGTATGTAAGGGACAGCTTTTTTTCGTATTAATTGATTTACTATATGCGACCTCTGTGTCCGAGCAGTCTGGGCAAATCTTCTGTTCGGGTCTCTGCAGGTTGCATTCTTGGACCTTTGTGTAAAAACGTGGATTTCTTTACGAGTTTGGTTGTTGGAGCGATTACCCCTGTATTGTAGACTACTCCAAATTATCAAGGTGCAAGTTGAAACCCCGCCGGTTGTTAAAATGCTATGATTTCCCAGTTTTGAGATTAAATTTATGCTTTCATCGTCAACAACCTGATGTTGTACACTCCGGAACACATCCAAACTCCAAATGGACAGAGATACCACAACGTTGCCATTTGGCAATGATTACCGCAGTTTGGTAGTAGCTAGTACCTACACAGAAGGCGCTGCTGTCCCAGTACTCATGTATCCATACGTCACCTTTTAATTATTGATCGAAGCCTTTTAACCACGGGATGTTACGATGTGGACCTGATATTCTTTCTGGGCCATGAGAAGCTGATTCATAAATCTGATAGTAATTCTTTTTGTAATAACGCATGAAAAATGCCGTGTGGTGCATTTTTCATGCGTTATTACAAACAATTTTTTTTTAATACAATGTCTAGGGACAATGTCGCACAGATCATCCTAGCCCCAAACTAAGCAAAGCTTGTACTATGGGTACCAGGCGACGATATACATACTGATATAGATAGATAAATACTTATATACATAGAAAACATCCATGACTCAGAAACAAATATTCGTGCTCATCACACAAATATTTCCACTTACCGGGATTCGAACCCAGGACCACCAGCTTCGTAAGCAGGAGCACTACCAACTAGGCTACGGTGACCGTCCCTAGTTTACTATCAGATTTACGAATCAGCTTCTCATATTTAAATAAGTATCTGAGTTTGGGCAATTTGTGACCTTGCAAATCTCACGTCATTGTTGCTAATAGATGTTGTTGCTTACCATTAAAAAAAATGTTAGTCCATCCGCCGTGTACCGAACAACAAACTTTAATATAACTAGGTATAAATATGTAAGTAGCTGGTGTTGTGTACGGTGCTTATTAAAGTCAATATTAATTACCTATTCGAAAATACGTTTGGGACAATCACCCATTATGTAGGTGTAGAGTTGTCATCATATCTTAGGATATTAACTTTGATAGAATAATATTTAAGTACCTACAGTCCAGTTACCGCACTCTGTCAAATTTCTTTTATAGAATTTCAACTTTATCAGTAAAGCATAAGGTTCAGTTTCAATTGGCGAAATTGACAGATTGGGGTAGCTTGATGTGCTGGCGTCTGTACATTCCACAAGTTTGAGGGCTTTGGAGTAGGTAACAATGTTTGGGTTCGCTTCGCAGTGCAACATACTAGTAGGTATTACTTACTGGCTGTGTGAAGATGTTTTTTTCACCGTGTTAAATACGTCATATTTAATTTTAATAATTTCTAATACGCACATCAATTAGAAAAGCCTAAGTCAACGCAGGGTTCATGCCCTAGGTTTGAACTCCACACCACACACACAGTTACATAATCTAGTAGAAACCAAGCGATAGTGAAAAAATTCGTGAAAAAGATACGTCTTACAAGTTTGCGAATGTGTTAGTGATAAGACGGCCAATTGTATACATTTTAATTATGATAATATGATTGTGATGTGATATGTGATGAATATATGATTGTGTGATTTTACCACCCTTAGTACCTAAATCACTCAATCACAGGAGCATATAATAAAGAGTTAATCTATCGTCTTTATTAATTTTCCTACTAACAAATAATTATCATTATAATGATGCCGAATCCAGAAGTCAGTAACGTATTCTTTCAACTACCTGAGTAACTTCTCTTACGTCTAAAGTAGGCTCATAACCTATGACTCGCACTTGGCCTGTTCCATTGTTACTTCAAATTGAGATCGTGGATTGCACCACTGCTGTAGCTTCCATAGATAAGATAACAGTATAAGGGATACAATAGCAAACATTGTATATAGAGCCAAACCCTTGTATGTGTATTTTAGAAACTGATGCTCTAGAAGTTTTTAAGTTGCACAAGTAGAAGGAGATTTAGTATTTATTTATTTAAGGATCATCAACGTTACATACACTCATGCAGATTAAGACACGTACATACTTAAAAATAATAGTGCTGCAACACTTAATCCCCACCTATGAATGTTACACGTTGTAAATTATAAGACCCCCTGTATTGTATAACCAACGAATAACGCAACATCTAACTGCCCACTGAATAGCGTTAGTTAAAATTAAGAAATATGTTGCTATATTTTAAGCTACAAATGTTAAAATTAAGAAATATGTCGCTATATTTCAAGCTGGAAATGTTAAAATTAAGAAATGTTTTGCTATATTCTCGAGCAAAACATTTATTAATTTTAAACTTTCAATGTTAAAATAAATAAATGTTTTGCTATAAGTATTTATGAGTGTTAAGACGTTAAATTTAAGAAATGGTTTGCTCTTCCTATTATTTTTCAAAAACCCGTCTTCCCAGAAGGTTGATGATTAAATTTAAATTGTACACTTGTTAAGTTTTCCTGTTATACGAGTACGTAGTTGTAATGCTTTGTACGTGTGTATTAGAATAAGGAAATGATTGTCGATTTAATTTAGCGGCGTAATATGGTATGGTGTCATAGTAGTTTAAATTACAATGCTTAGCTTCAAATAATTAGATTAAAACGTCGTATACGTAGGTATTTTACTAGACTACTCGTAGTACCTAATGTTAGTAGATAATAATTGCAGCTATTTGCAAGTATTAATAGGCCTAATAAAGAGTTTTAGTAAGAATTAGTTTCTGGATTTTAGTTAGATAATCCTCCGCCTTCCAAATTGGTTGCGTATTATTTTTCAAACACCTATAAAACTATGACAACAATATATACTCGAATTTAAATATATTAACGGTACGGTGTATGTCCGATTTAAAGTATATACCTACCTATACCATGTATTACCCAGGTAGGTATTACGTAATTACTGTCCACCGTCAAATCTGATTCTTAGTAAAATAAATGATACTAAATAATATAGGTACCTACTGTCTTTCTAAATCTGTTTGCAAAATTTTCTTTTACAAAACTTTAATTCTATTTAAATATTTCTCGTGATCTAATAACGATAATGAGCAACCATTTGGGCCATAGACAGACACTAATTGCCTAAAACCCTTTAAAATGTAAATTACACTACAATGACACCAAACACGTATGGGGAAAAAATACTGAAATTAATCTTAAGTATTTATGAGAGAAATATTTTCTAGGTATTTAGATTAAATGTCGCCTCAAAGGCTTATTAATCCGGAAAAACAGTTCGTCCTCTTTAGTAAAATAGCATGATTATTGTAAAAACGTGGGGTACATACGTTTGTCATTCATTTATTCTGAATCATAGACTAAAGACCTAAATGGAATATAAAATGGTAACTACGGTTTTATAGTCTGATTACACTTCCTTTAAGTTTTAAGAGCAAGTTCGAAACATAAATAGTTAAGGAAAGCACTTAAGCAGCATATAATACTGAACATATTAATGATATCTGATACCTAGTATCTGACTGTTCGAGGTACATACGTGATACATAAATGAATAATATTTTTCACCCTCGCTACACAAAATTCAATCTGATCGGTATTCCTGTAGGAAGTAAAAATTGTTTTTGTGTGAGTATATTGTAGGTATATTGACTATTACTGGTTTGTTAGTTTTATATTCAAATTAAGCTCTGTAAGTTACGTATGTACGTCCACTATTTATGTTAAAATCGTATAAATAAATAAATGAGAAAAAGTATTTCCTAATTAAATTGTCATCATTTTTTAGAAACAATGTTGTAGTATTTCGAAAATGTTGTGCATGTTGCATTTATTAGGCATACCTACGTACAGCATAGAAGTATCAATGAATATAGTAACATGTTTACATTATACAAGTTTCAGAAATGTTGTATAACTACTAAGTGTACATAGTCTAGGAAACGAACCGGTTATTTGTATTACATTCTCGCAATTGATACTCAGACGACGGAACTTTGTTAAAATAAAAACGATTATGAGGGAACACTTTTTCAATTATACAAAAAACATATAAAACAAAACATAAAACAAATGCCTATAGCCTTAAAATTAGTGATATGTAATTGTGGGTCTAATGGACTCATGTATTTCAAAATAGAAACCCAAACAGAATCATGGGATATTTTTTTGAAATAGTTTATTTATAACTAACATTCAGGCTTTAAGAAAACATAATACTTCCTAAATCTAATTGGCTCTTACATGAGTCCATCTAATAAGACTGATTCATAAAAGAGCCACTATATAACAAAGTTTATCAAAGAAAAATCAATTCCTAATTTTAATTGGTTCTTCATGAATCAGTTCTCCTTTATAAAGATACATACTGAGAATCGGGATACAACACCCGCGAATATATTTTAATTGCTTTTAAATAATCAGCACGGGTTAATAGATCCCACCAGGTAAAACTTATAATAATAAGTAATAATAAATAAATATTGAACTGAGTAATTTTTAATAGAATTATTTAGTTTAATAAGTTCATAAGATGTTTAGAACAATACCTACCTTTTCTCAGTGGATGAGGCCCCGTAAATGAATTTGACTAAAGCATTTACCTAATGTATTTGTGTATACATATATATTTTTATTATAGCTGTAAGAAATCCACAACTGGTCATAAGCCTCGCCTAAGAATCATCTTGGGGGATATGCCATAATCGCCATGCTTGGCAGACGGCTTGGCTATCGCAGTCATAGTGCTCAGAAAGAAGCTGCTACCCGTCTTCTTCTACCATACCCAGAGAGATGGGGTGATGATATTCTGATATAACCGCCGCGCCGTCATAGCTTTTTTTAATTTTCTTGAAATAAATTTAATTCTATATTATACCGCAACATGTCGAAGACTGGAGATTCTGCGGTAGTAATTACCCTCGTTTCCTAGACTTGTAAGATTGTTTCATACTTTTAACTTCTCTGCACTTGCTTTTAGGACACAATTTTTACGCATATACTAGGCCTAATACTTTTGTTAGCAGAAACTTACACTCTCTAGGCTTCTAATGACCCGTAATTTTTAGAAGGGTTGCTGTTTTAGATATCTATTTATTACTTACAATTCTTAAATAGCTGTAGGAACTGGTATACTATAGTTAGTTATTTTAGTTGGTTAGGATTTCACGTTGTGCCAAATGGACGCATTAGATATTTTTCTTGCGTTTTAGGAAACTGATGTTTTACAAGTTGTTCTGTCTCATGTGTACTTTGAACAGAGTTAAAGAGAGATAGAACCGAGATTAAGCTTTCGTCTCCTACTTCAAAATGTCATTACTACATATAAAGGAGGTATTCAATAACACCTCTAAGTTTGAACAAATTACCTCCACAGAAAAACATTTGAAGTATGAGTTGGGGCTACGCATTTTGTTTGGTTTATAATTTTTTACATGTCGTTAAGGTACTTCCACTGCTCCACCGAACATTACGTATTGGCAGTGCGTCCGTCGCCCATGTGGGTCACGAGATCATCATGGTACACCATTTTTCAACATAATACCGAGGCATTACTGGTATCTTACGTATTTAGTTACATAATTAGGGGACATGACGCCACTGTCAGAAGGACGAGAGCTCGTTTGGAGTCAAATTCGTCTGTAATTTGAAGTTTGTTTTAATGGTTTTTATGTGCGATCCGATAAATAAAATTTATAAGTCGTAAAGGCCTCGTTCAAAGACTTACTCATACTTGGTTAATATTATATAAAATTTAAAAAGTAATATTGTTCACATATTATTGTAACTCACTATAATGTTGTTACGAGTTTCAAATCTTTGTGTCTGACTATATCTGGTGTTGTACACCAAACGTCTTAACCAATTTCAAAGTATTGCTAACATTCTTATGAAGATCGGCATAGTTCGAATTATTATAACTATGAATTTAATTTTTCTGTCAGATTCATTAAACAGGATGTTTCGCACATGGATCGGTAACATTTTTAAGTGATTGAAGCACCACTCCCTTCATTAAATTACAACTTCATCTGTATACTAAAAGCATGTATAGATACATGTGTAAAACATCCTATATTATAGTAGAAATTGGCATAATTGTTCCAGATTTAGTATTAAATCAGTGTTATTAACTATATAATACTCCATATTTACTACATATTCTTACTGATGATAAAGTTGAAAAACTGTTATTATGAAAGTGTAATTTTTTTTAAGTTAGAACTTCTAATTCCTGCTAAATTTTAAAGGTTGTCCATAGACAATGATTATAATTATGTCACTATGTAAGTGATAGTAGAATATCCACATTTATCATTAATTGATCAATGGCTGTGAATTGTTAACTGTTATTTAGGACAGATATGCTTGGCAATATTTTTAGTTAATAAAGAGCAAAAAGTATCACCTTGTTTTATTTATAAAATATTTAAAACTCAGTAAAACTTTTAGAATCCTGAATATTTTTTTTTTATTTATATTGCTTTAGATATTTAATACTCCACACACCACAGTTCTTTTTTAATATATATAAAATAGTAAGGCAGACAAGCAAGCAAGTCACCTGATGGTAAGTAATCCATGGCATGGACATCTGCAACACCAGAGTGACTGCAAGTATGTTGCCAACATGACAGAAATGAATAGGCTTGAATAGGTTGTCATGTTATACTGGATCAGGAATATCTCCACATTTAGTTTATTCCAGAGAGTGGTAGTGTGCAGTAATAGGTTAATATTTAATTTTCATTATAGAATTAGTAATCAAAGGTATCTGGTAATAATTCAGACTCTAAACTCAATACAACTTTGTTGTGTCAATCATTTGCGAGGATATGCCATAATCGCCACGCTTGGCAGGCAGGTTGGTGATCGCAGTAGGATAGACATGGTACTCAGGAGGACGCTGCTGCCCGTTCTCTGGTATATATTCCCTCGGGACGACTTCTACGTCCCCCCACGGGATGAGAGGGGGTGGCGATATTCTTTGAGGCTGTCACCACACAGCCATACACCACAGTAATACAACTTACCATAATGGATAGATTAGATTAAACCAAGTTTATTATAGGCATTGGCTCTGTAAAACCTCCATGTAGTGCTACACAATAATAAAAAGGGGAAAAAATTACAAACATGCAATTAATAGTACACCCAGATTCAGCAAGACAATTTATTGGTCAAAAAATAGTTGTACTGTGCAGGACCCAACCTGAAACACAAGGGTGCAGAGGTAGTAGTGACTCTTTCACGTTCACCACAGCACCTCATATAGCCAGACATAATCATAACCATGTAATGTGAAAATGGATATTTATTTTTATATTCATACCAATATTTGCAATGATACATTTCAAATACATAATATATACATAAATGCAGTCAACACAAAAATATGTTAAACGCAAATTATATCTTATTCCTCAGAGGAAACTTTTATGTATATTCTGGCCACAACCTTTTCTATACATTGTATAATGCTCGTCTAAGAAGTCCTCATACACTACACACTGACCATCTATTAGAATTATAAGTAGTAAACAGGTTCAAAATAATACTATAAAACAGGTTAAAACATTCATACAATAATAAAAACTACCAAATTAAAATGACCCGATTTATTAAACTTACAAATAATCTTATAATAGAATACGTTCACTCAGTCCATCTGTGTTTACAACTTGTGCATACATAATATAGTCTCATCTCCTCTTCAGCGCGTCTAGTTTGCCCTTGGAAAAATACAGCCTCTCTGTGGCTGCATTTAGGGCACATGTGATCCTTCGTTCGGGGCAACGTAGGATCACTAACTACATCCGGATTTATATGAGTCAATTCGTCGACTTCGTGCATAATTTTGTTCACGTACACGCAGTTTGAGTCAGCTAGCTGCTTGTAGTCACAATTTCTGCATGCGTACAGCAGGACTTTGTTGTTTTTGTCTTCCCGCGGATATAACATGTTGTTGCATTCCTGACAAAACTGTATACCGACGTAGCCAGGGCCGCCGTCCTTTCTTCCCAGGTTAAGTGTCATTTTAATAGGCTTTTTGAAAGCTCTACGTTAATGGTTTGGCCCAATATACAACAAATCTAGAAATTTATAGAATAATACCTACAGCAAGCGATAACAATGATTATTGACAAGCAAAGAGAATATAACAAACTACGTTGACAAGTTTCAAAAGTGATCAATGGCATGTCAATGGCATGAATTGAACAGTGCTGCCAACTGTTAATATTACCTACAGTTAGTTTGGATGCCTAACTAACATAATCATTTTAGAATTCATAAATATGATTCATAAATATGATAATTATTTCAATAGTAAGTTTAAATGTTCTACCTACCCGAATAGTTCTTATTTCGTATATTATTAATATTTTAAAGAACTTAATAAATTTGTTAATTTTGTAAAGTGGTATGTTTTTGCACGATGATGATAACTTAAAAATAGTTTGTGTTTAACATTAAAAATGTAAAAAAAAACTATTATTACATGTGTATAATTTAATTTAATCATTACATAGATCGTATTATTTCTCGGTCGTACAAAAATCTGGGCATGATTTTTCGCTTGGCCATTTAAACATCCTCTGACTTATAAAAATCTTTATTATTTTTTTGTTCGTAGCATTTAGGGATTTGCGAGTGTAGTGTAGAGTCCACAATACTTAGTACATGTTGTGACCGGTTAGAGAAAATAAATAATAAATTCTTTAAGGCGTTATCATATCGGTTCGGTCAACCGTTCAACGATTATGATTCTTCCTCACATAGATTTAAAATGGTCCCATTACTTCGGAGACGTATTTATATAGATGAAATATTTCTGTATAAGACATTAAATAATAAACATGTTTACTTGAAAAAACTACTTCTAAAACAACTTTTCGGATATTACCATGTAATAATGTAGAACGAATTACGCTAGAAACACATTTATTAGACGTTAATGTAGAAAATACATTGAATAAGTAGAAGTGAACTGGAAGACGTGGACTTATTTGCTTTGTCTCTGGATAAGTGGGTGACATAATTTATTAGGTTTCTTTTAGATTTTTAAATACCTAAATTACGGTTATTTTCATAATACCTGATATATTGTTGACGAAATGTATATTGTATTAGTTAAATACCGATGCAACAGAAATTTCTTCTCTAACAACGTTTAGCTTATGTAGTTTTTTTTTCTATTTTTGTATTTGTGTAGACATCATTGCTTTTCATTTCCTTTTGTGCTTCGAGCATTTAATACTTGTTCATAATGTAACTTTTTTTCTATAAATACATATTCGGATTTTGCATAGAACTTGGCACTCATTTAGATCACCATTCTTTTTTCGGCGAAGCCCACAGCTAAGCATAATTTTTGTATTGAACTTGGGTCTCCTTTTTTACATTTATGTTTTTGGTGAGATATCATTACTTTTTGTAAAGAAAACTAGGCACTAAGCGGTGCCTATGTTTATGTGTTGCTCGGGAGCACTTATATGTAGATTTACTTAAATATAATAATACATAATATATTGGGATAGTTTGAAATATATGCTTGTAAAGGTTCCAACGCTACAATTTATATATATATATATATATATATATATATATTATTTAGAGTTTTTCCTAAGCTAACACACAATTACCGAGCTGGATTTATGTCAGTCAGTCAGACAGTACTAAAATTTACGACTTTTTGATCTTCATATCTTAATATCCGTTTGGCCTAGCTTCATGAAATTTAGGCTTCTAGATGTCCTTATGGATATAATTCAACACACGTAGTTTTACGTGTTTACGTTAAAGAGGTTTTGAGTTAAAGAAGGGTCAAAAGTGGCACCAAGTGGTTCGTGTGGCACGGCTGGCGCTGGCTAGCCAGTTCCTTTGCTTGACTTGATGTTGGCTTGACACGCTGCCGCGTGTCTTGATTACCTACTCAATATCTTTTGTAGACCCATAATTTTGCGGATATTTTGTACAGTGTGTGGTATGAACTTATTGCATAATTATTCATATAATTACAGCTACCATTACAGCATAAACCCAATTCGATAGTGCGGGATTTACAAAAAATAATAGTATGACTAATCCACCTAATGTTATTCAACTAATTAATTATTAACTATATAAAAATATGAATTTACCTACAAATTATTCATGTCATGGCATGAATGTGTTGGACTCATATACATTGTATTACCACCCAACATTGCAACCATATTCTCCCTTATAAATATTAACACCAGTCATTTGTAATTATTATGAACTGTAACGGCCCTAAGTTGCTACTAACGACTGATCTAGTGAAGTAAGCTTTTCAACGGTATCCACAGTACTCCACATACTGTAGTTTGTTATTTGTATCTCATATAGCTTACAAAAACAATGAGCAGTCTGAGTGTACAGATAACAATGACACCGATTTGTAGAGGGTGCTGTTTCGAAACCGATCTTACTGGGACAAGTACATTTATGGTTTCCCATTTTTAAAATAAGATTTATGCTTTGCACTGTGAATAATACTATAAAACTAAGACACAACTCCTGTTCCTTCTCCAATTTTAGATCTAGAAATTGCTCGGATGACCTTCCAACGTTCTAGAAAATAAGGGACATCTAAACACAAGTAAACATGTGGAGCAATGGTTTAACTTGTGCCAAGATGCCAACTCTCAATATAAAGCTATTAACTTTATAACACGATTATTTGTTCAGTGTCTAAATGTTATTTATCTATAATATTTAGAGTAAGTATGTTATCATGATGTATGATAAACATACTTATGTATATATATTTCGAAATATATAAGTATGTTTATCAGACATCTGGTGCCATAGTACAGGGTCTGCCTAGTTTGGCATCAGATGGCAGCTTCGCGCATTATGTTCGAAGGATGGCAGGTGTTAGTTTTTTTTTTTTTTTTTTTAGTTTATGGCAACCTGTTGAGTATTTCAACAATTTCTGCCAGTGTCAGGTGTAGACTACACATGGGTATATATAAACAGCCAATTAAACTATGCAATATTTGACATTATGGATTCAGTTTGGTGCCTGGAACAAAAGACATTCACAAATAAGTGTTAGTAGAATATATTATAATATAAATGTATATAACAAACACAATTATATCTTACTTATTATTATAGCTTTATTTTGTTAGTAGATATGAATATAATAAATGCGCTAATCATAAAGGGATTGGGGAAGAAAGAAAGGAGGTGACGAACATTAACTGGATGCTGAATGTTTAATTTTGTGATAATCTGATCATACGGGAAAGGTTTATTGAGATGGCAATTAAGAAAAATGTGGTCCAGGGAGCCATCATCCAGCCCACATTCACACAGTGAGTTATCTCACTGTGTGAATGTGGGCTCATCCCAACTCTCAATATAAAGCTATTAAGCAAAACTTATTACTTTATAACACGATTATTTGTTCAGTGTCTAAATGTTATTTATCTATAATATTTATAATAAGTATGTTATCATGATGTATGATAAACATACTTATATATTTCGAAATATATAAGTATGTTTATCAGACATCTGGTGCCATAGTACAGGCTCTGCCTAGTTTGGCATCAGATGGCAGCTTCGCGCATTATGCTCGAAGGATGGCAGGTGTTAGTTGTCTAGTGTTGTGTACCTCATACAAGAGGCACTTCAAATGTCCCATACAAAGGAATAAATTGTCCCATCACCTCAAATACTTATTTTGTACCACTACAAACTCGTTGAGGTGTTGAGCTTGTGTGCGTACCGCGTGCAGTGTGAAAATGTCGCCCACTCGCTCACTCCCTGAAAAAAATTGCTTGCAAGAAAGAGTAAATGATTTTTATAGAAATCATTCATAATCGCTCACCGCTAGTCTATTACTCTACATATTATTACAACAAAATTAGTAATACTAATTAGTAACTTCATTCGATTATGAAAATAAGCAAGTTACTAAATTCATAATCGATACTCAAAATTAGTAATATAAAATAATTCGATTATAGAAATCATTCATAATCGCCCACCGCTAATAAAAACCTGTTAAAATGCATGAATTAGTATCTCACAACCATGTTAACCTAAAACACTGTAAATTGATAATTATTTTATTAATTAAAATATTAATCTTTTCTATTTTTTTTTACCCATTTTTATGTTTGCCAAGTACCAAAACACTTCAAACTCAAGTATTAGTTCGTTACTTCATTTGCCTTATACCTACTTCATCTAACACATCCCTCTAAAATACGAGATGGCCTCATTTTGTGTATACTGCTTCTTTCGAGGACCACCTCAATTGAGGTGGTACATTGTCCTACCTCATTTTCCAAAATGAGTTCCTCATACAAACTCATCATTTTGGTTTGTCCTACCCATCACTATAGTTGTCCCAAGATATTTAAGTATTGTCAAAAATCGGTAGTTGACATTAAATTGAATGAATTGTAAAGTATCCTTTAGTTTATCTGTGGGTGTATAGACAATTTCATGAAATGGCAACCCGAAATTAGCTTTCTGATGTTGGCATTACGGATAATTTGAAGCCGATGGTTGGCTGGCTGTCTTGATAATTTCTTTTCCCATCCGTAGCCGATTGGTGTCGTGCTAACAAATGGGTAAGGAATAGTTTTGTGCAGTTTTTGTTACGGTTTATTTATTATTTTTGTTTTAAAATCGTGTGTAACAGTGCAATAAATACGCATGTTATGTAGGAGTGAATATCCCAAACGTATTTATCCTAAAAAATTACATCTTAGACGTGCATGCATAGGTGTCCGCCATGGCGCAGACATGTTTTTCTCGTGGTGTAAAATTAATCCATTTCCATCTCTCCGTCGCCGCGTTAATTATAAGGTGCATCTAAAGTTTTCCCATTCACGATATCGCAAAAGAACTGTGGTGTGTAGATTTTTGTGTTGTGCGTCATAAACATAGTGATAACCGGCAGCGTCGGATTTCAGGTAAACCCCGGGGTATTCGCACGGCGCGCAAGCACGTGAACCATCGTCGTGAGCAGCGATGGGCAGACAAAGAATTCAAGAAAGCCCACATGGGAACGAGGTGGAAGGCCAACCCCTTCGGTGGTGCTTCTCACGCTAAGGGCATCGTTCTGGAGAAAGTGTAAGTACGTTTCCCGATCTGTTCTTAGAATGTTCGTGGTAAATGGGTGGATGTTTGTGTCATGACGCCTAGAATTGTCTTGCACTTGCATGCTACTAATTACTTACAACTGCACGAAGACTAGAAGAAGAGTTCAAGACCTGAAGGCGCGACGGGGCGTCGCTTCCGCCCGCAGTATTATTTCTTGTGAATGTGTTGTTACTACAATCACAGGATAATACTGCGAGTGGTGGCGTCGCGTTCTACAGGAAGACTCGAACAGAAGATCAGCTCAAGAAGAACTTACAGGGTAATATTCGTTTAATCTTTTCCTTCACAATTAAATACTGTAAAGCATTCCTACCAGTGTGATGCTACCATGCATGATTAGAATACAGATTCCTAATTAACAATCCGAGGCACATACGATCTCTCTTTTTCTTGCTAAGTAGCTAGTTAAAATAATGAAATGCTTGTAAAATGAGATGTGTAAATACCACATGGGTCAATGAACTATGAATGAGGTTATACTCATGTCGTGTATACGCTTGCGCCGTTATTCCGTGCGTGCCGCCTTTTATTATTTATCTAGTTTGGTATTTGTAAGCCAGCAATTATAGATTTCTAATTGTCAAGTGAATTTACAATTTTTCATGCTAAGATTTGTGTAGAAAGTACATTTTTTTATATAATACCATTAATTGTTACCAAATGATAGCATCAATTTTAAACTGCTGTATATTCCACTGTCCATGGAGTTTATGAACTCTCATGCCTAAAGCTATAGAGCAGCTGTAGTTATGGATATTACGTTTTATAAAGATATTTATCTAGAGACCTATTTTGCCTAGTTCAGTAGTATCAGAATATTTCACTCACAAATACTACAAATGGGTAGGTTCTAAGTATTCGGACTTGAGTATCCACAATAGTCATTTGTTATTTAATGCCATATATTAATTGAAAGTAAGAAATTGCTTTGCCTATATTATTTTAGGGCAGCTTCACTGATGCTCCGATTCTCATCAACATTGGATATTCTGTGTTAAATTTTGATAGATATATATTGTTACAAATACTTCATATTATCTATTATTTGAGTAGTTGATACTTGGGCTGGTAAGCCAGACCACATTTTGCCTGAAAATTGTAAACTATGAAACATACAACAAAATAATAAAATGTGTATGGCTTTACAGTCAAACCCAATAATATCATAATTTATGGGCCTGTTAATAATAGGTTATCTGTATAGTTTAAAAAATAGTATTCCATTATCCCTATCATATTTGAATAATGAAAGGAAAAGGCAATAATTTTCATTCCGAAGGTATTTGATCTATCAATTTGTTATAGTGGACTGAATACATTTCATCATGAGTGGGTATAGTAAAATTTTGAAGAGAATTCTGCTAATCAGGAAATTTACACATATTTTAGACCAATCTTCCTTTCTCCTCACTTGTTTTGAAAATGAGATTATTTGGAGAGAACCCCCTCCCCTCACCCATTGTGGAGAACTTTGGGGGAGGCCTTTGTCCTGCAGTGGGCGTCTTTTGGCGGATAATGATGATGATGAACCAACTCCCACTAGGAATGCTATGTCTAACAATTATTTGTTATTTTTTTGTGTACATTTAAACTAATTGTCGTCTGTTTTGTCTATCTATATTTATCTGTTCTGTAGTGGTGTTGAAGCTAAACAGCCCAACTCTGCCATCCGCAAGTGTGTGCGTGTCCAACTGATCAAAAACGGAAAGAAGGTGACGGCATTCGTCCCCCGGGATGGTTGTCTCAACCACATTGAAGAGAACGATGAAGTACTGGTAGCAGGTTTCGGTCGTAAGGGTCACGCCGTTGGTGACATTCCTGGAGTTAGATTCAAGGTAAGAAGAAAATCTTAATGTGTATACTTTGAGACTAACTGAAGAAGTAAAAAGAACTATTTAAACTGCTTCAAAAACAGACTTGACAAATTTTTCAAATTGCAAACAAAAACACACGCATCAGCTTACTAGCTGCTAGTGTGATAAACACATAATAATAATAAACAATATTTTTAGAAATATGCTTACTTGAGGAAAATACCAAAGCATATCCGCTTGAGTGCGCAATGGTAGTTTGCTACCATTTTGGACTATACCGTAGAGTGCGCATTGGTAGTTTACTACCATTTTGTTCGGCGCCAAACTGAGGTTCGTTTTAGCATCTAATTATAATCCATCTCTTTCATCCACACGGATACTTATGTATCTGTTTCATTAAACACTTATCTATGATTGCTTAAAAATGTATAACAATACCATACTCGTTGTAGAACATTTAAAAAAAAATACTTTAAGTGTCGCTCTCGGCTGTAGTTCGACGCAAGTGGCTAGTTAAGTGTACGCAAGTTCTTGTGACCTCATTGTCTGATGCTATTAAGCGTTTATTTTGTAACTTTTTGACACCAAACAGTTAGTTGAAGTGGTATCCGTGTGCAAAATTAATAAAACTCTATTAAATAAAAACAGTTGTGTGGTTTGTGACGTGATCAGAAACTGACCTAAAGACTTTCTGAAAATGGTAGTACCTACAAAGAATCTCAAATGTTTGTGTTATTGTTTTATTTGAATATCATTATTTTCACAAAAATTGTGTACTATAAATCTAGCTTTTAAGTAGTGAACATATTTTGAATATACCTTTAAGGATTACGAAGTTATGATGTTTTTAATTTAGGTTAAAAATATCTCTCCTCTCGGCAAATTTGTACAAACAGTATTATGGATAAAAAATAATATTTTTATACTATTAATTATGTGTTTTATTTTTTTTTGTATGTATATTTAACTCTTTCACTATATAAACAAATAAAATGCATAGGTAAACGATCTACTTTCGGAAATAAAAAATAATAAAGTTCTACTTTCATAATATTTACGATACGTTCATGTTCCAGCCTACTTATCTAAACAAACAAACGTTATATTGAAGTAGTTTTAACATCAATAGCAAGGTTGACTCATGAACTTTAATAATAACAACACTTCAAAAGGGTCTCGGGTTTTTATAACAACAAAAACCATTGATAATCAGAACTCAACCATACGCGCTAAGTCATGACGTAATCGGTGCGCATTCTACGGTATTGATAACGCCCGGCTTGCACACTCAAGCGGCTATGTTATAATTTAAAAAATCTAACAAGTAATTTGAAGACCTTAAATAAATCATTACCTTTTTTAATAATAAAGATAAAAGTTACTCTTTTACACATCTAAATTATATGCATCGATTACATGTTTTGGAAGAATGCATACTTATTATCTGGAGCAATCTCTTCTGGTCAATCATCAAATACACCATGTATATCATTTTAAAACACTATTATTTATGCACATATTATTTTGTTTATGTTGGAACTAAGACAATTTCATAACTATTGGCATTTCAATTACTAAAACTGATACACAATAATTAAAAAAATATTTGCACATATTGTATTTTGAGAATTTGCAACTTCAACCCTATGATGCAGTTGATCTACTCTGTAACAAGCACCATGTGACTACTAATGTATCATTTGTCTGCAGGTCGTGAAGGTGGCCAATGTCTCACTCCTAGCCTTGTACAAAGAGAAGAAGGAGAGGCCACGATCATAGACAAACTACACTGTGATAAGGTAACCATCATTTCTGTTATAATTTCGATATTTGTGGGGTTTCTGGCACAAAACCTACATAAAACTAACCCACAAATAATTCTGTTTGATACCTAAAATCAAACAATTCTTAGATAATTCTTTACTATCAAGTTTAACATAAAATGTGTACCAACTTAAAATATGTAAAAGTCTTCCAAGATACTCTATTTTTACACACGCTTATCATATTATGTTGTGTTATTTAACAATGATGATTTAATTTTTTTATTTGCTACTGCTGATTGCCATGACGTAATTCAAAATCTGATAACTTTTGTCTCATTAAAACAATACTAAGTAAACAGTGTGAAGTGAAATCTGACATATGTTTTATTGTTTCAGTGACCTGCTGCTGCAAAGCTGTGTTGTTTATAAGTGTACATTTAAATTTAAAACATGTAAAATTTAGTACATAAAATTTGTACGCCAATTATTTCTTTTTATTTCGTACCACCACCATATGCGCTTTGTCATACCTACAATAACGAGTATTCCATAAAAAACACTTTTATTTTAACTAATCACATATTCGACCATAATTTAACTTGACACAATAATTGTAACAAGTATTGTTAAGTTGGTATTTAAAAAAATAATATCAGAATTAACATGATAACTAGTCCTCGCTTACAGTATTATTTTTGTAACTCCATATGCAACGATTACTGGTCCAATGCCACATTTATGCAACAAAAACACTTCAGCTTCCATTTTTGCAATCTCTTCTACTCGATGTTTAAACTTTTTTTAAGGTTTATCAATTCTCTTCCCTTTTTCCATACATGACTTCATTCCACGAATCGAGACAACTTTCAAATTTTTACCTACTTCATTCCACGCATCTTAAGTCAATTTAAAATTTTTTATGTTAACATTTTATTAGTAGTGGCACTTGAACTCTTCATCCTGTATGTTATTATTAGAATTCTCTTCACGTCCGTCGTTACCAAATAATATAAAAAGGTCCTTTTTACGACAGATATATCGCTTTGGGTGAATTACGATTCAAAAGATTCTTTATTATCTCTTTGTAAACACTATCACTTCACTCTCGAGGGCAACTTTTGGACACTGACATGATTGCTTATAATCCTGAAGCGCAGCCTTTTGTTCTTCAAGACTCACTTGCAACCAGTGAACGCAAATAAACATGGAAGCATTACTTCAAGGAAACTAAGCGCAAATTTTGACCCAATATCCCAATCAAACTGACACAACGGAATACCGTCTCTGATTGGCCAAAATATTACCGCTCAGATACACCTTTTAAAAGTAGACTTTATGACGTCATGTTGGGGTCTAAATTACCATGTTCATGACATTCGCCGAGGGATGTTTTATGTTATAAAGTGCAACGAAAATAATTCACCGTGACATTGATATTATTAAAATAATAAAGAATTATGATAAAATATACAGTATCATGAACATTACGGCAAGAGTATTTCTAAGGTCTTTAAATAGAGCAGTATTTGGCGAGTAATGGGTTTATTTGCTATGATAATCTATACATATAATAAAATCGTAGGAAAGTCAAAACTGTACATAGAATATTTTTTTTAAAGGATACTTAGGGCGTGATCTACAATTGATATCGAAGCCAAAAATACAGTTTTTTGAATTTTTGTCTGTGTGTCTGTTCGTCTGTATGTATGTCCGGGCTAAACTCAAAAAGTACTGCATGGATTTACTTCAAATTTAGCATGAATATTACCAAGAGGTCGGGCCAACATATAGGCTACATATTATCACGCATTAACCTACAAGGGAGGAGCTGTGATAATTTATAAAGTTTAACGCGGGTGAAACCGCGGGGCGCAGCTAGTAGGTAAATAAAACAAATTTGTGACCAATTATTCACTAATTATTATTTACAATTTCCGTAGGTATACATAGCACTTAAGTACTACTTTTTAGGGCCCCCTTCACTTCTTTATCCATCCGTTCGCCTGTCTGTCAATGCCCTTTATCTTGAAAACGCGTGGACGAATAGACTTGAAATTATAGGTGATCTAGATATGCAGGGTTACTTGTAAAATACCAACAACCTCGCAGGACTAGGAAGCTAACACCATAAGCAACAACTTACTCTACGGGCATCGCAAAGGTTACGCAAGCCGCCTGGTAACATATTATTTACGATGCACGTAGAGTTATAAACATTCAAATGGTAAATTAATTAATATGGACGTTTTACAAAAAAAAAAAAATACAAATTATCAAAAGTTGTAAAATAAATGTTGTTGCTTATGGTTTTAGCTAAATAGTCCTGTGAGGTAATTGGTGCTTTACAAGTTACCCTGTAAATATATAAATAAAATTGAATTGAATTCATTTCCAAACGAACCGTTTTCGTCCATAGTTCTCTTCGCTTTAGATCGAGTGGAAATTTGAAGAAACCAAGCTGTTTTAATACCGCCATTTCCATTCTTTGTACATACCCTAAAGATGCTGAGTATTTTATCTAAGATTAAAATAAATGTAATAAATAAAAACAATTCTTCATAATTTTTGTGTAGATAAATAAATTGATTCGTTTGCATAACAACATCACTATATATTTTGTGTCAATTTGATTGACTTCATATTTATTATAATTAAAATATATAGCGATGTACTTACTCGTAATAACTAATTCCAACACTCTTGTTATGCAAATGAGATTTATTAATACACCACTTCACTGCACAGGAAGGCATTTTTGGAAATTAAACACGCTGAAATTAATAACTGACAGACGACCGCCATTGATGCCTGTAGTGCGCAAACTCGGCCCCACTCGGTCCGCGGCACAATTTTTAAGCCCCGCCTACCGCGGCACAATCTGCGTTGGGTCATTTTCGCGAGCTAGGAATGCTTCCATGTTTATTTGCGTTCACTGCTTGCAACCCGTTATGTGAGTTTCATATTTTTCCAATAAAAATAATGTCAAAGAATACGCGAACATAACTCCAACCTAAATGAGGTAAAACTATATTTTCGTGATTTGAACCCAGGACCTCTCCTCTATCTGCGGTTGGACACGCTACCGCTAGCCCAGAGGCAGACTTAAAATCCCATATAGATACTGGTAAGGCTAATCTAATCTCTTAACTGAAATGTAATGTAACTGACGTATGGAACTGTAATTTCGGTTACCGTTAGGATGGCTGGACCAAACGAAAGGTACACGAGATGCCCACCGATTATTACTACCAGGAATGAAGTATTTGATATCAAACTAATAAAGTGGTCAGCCATTCTGACTTCAGGTTGGCCGCCCATTTCAATGTTCTATACTTTTAGCGTCGTATTAACCGCGTTGTTAATGTTTATATTTTCTACCTTAACATCATACACAACATTAAAACGCTGTGCTGTTACTTAGCGTATGGGCAACGGTTAAACAGCTATGACACTAGGGGTGTCAGAGCTGTTTAACCCGCCCATTAGGCCTCTGACATGGCTTGACGACTGCTGCCTAATGACTACAACCGCTCATTCTCCAAGGAACATGGGTCGGAAATAAAAAAAAAATCGGACCTCCCATGCAATAATCGATCAGCTTCTGGTATTACTGATTTTGTATGGCTTAGATGAGTTTAACAGAAGGCCGCAGCTTTTGGCCCAATCGCTAATGTTACCAAGATCAGTATTGATGGCGGCTATGGCTAAACTAAAATCCTCCACTGTAAATGAAGATAAAGCTGCAAGTCGTCTGCTTAAAGATGGTAATTAGAAAAGATAATTTTGGTAATAGCATTGATAAATACCGAGAAGAGAAGAGGAGAGAGTATGCCACGTTAAGGAAAGTTTCTTTTTTACGTGGTGGAAATGCTCAAATCACACGTCGTGTAGCGCCAACCCACTGAAACCACTACGGTAGCCAGCATCATAGTGCTTGTAGTGGAGAGTCTGGGTACTAGTGAACGATCTCGCCAGTACCCCCGCTGTACACTGTAGCCTGCGCGAGACTCACCCGGGGAGGGGAGGCGGCACGAATGCCTCCCCCCCTCCCAAGCACGCACAAGCGTGATTAGGCAATCGGAGCTACAGCAGGTTACCTCTTCCCGGGACTGCTTATACATGAATTCCTCCTCCAAAAGCCAGCGTTCCCAGGGGCGGCGCCCAGCCGGGGAGTAGCCAGCTGGGTGCCGCATACTCTCTCGCGCTGGGATTAGCTCCCTGCGTCGGTGCCAATAAAGCGGACATTAGCGTCAATGTCCGGTTCATCGGCGCCGTCTCGTTCTTCTGCGGGAGGGATCGTTGCGCTCCCTCTCGCGCTCGGCGGCCTCCTTCTTGAGCATAATCGCTTTACAGAAGGAGGCCATCGCGTTCCATCCGGTTGTCGCCACCAGCATAGCCGAAACCACTGCTGGTGGCCAGAGGTCCAATCCGATTTCAGCGACCAGGACGCGCCTCTCGGAGGCCCAAGCTGGGCACTCCTCGAGTGTATGGTGGGCCGAGTCCGGGCCGCCGCCACAGTGGTGACCTTGAGGAACACCTGCAGTAAGATTACACTCTCGGAGGTAGCCTTGGCGTGCCGGACTGACTGCGAGCGCCCTCGAAGAAAGAGTCAAACCACACAATTACTGAAGACGAGATATTTAGAGAGGACAGGATACCGAGAAAGATGTCAAAGTAAACTGAATTAAAATGGCTGCTGAAATCAAGTAACACCATTACAGTTAGTGATTTCCGCTCCATGGCCAATCGGATGTCATCTGTTATTTTTACCAGAGCTGTAGCATTATGGCCAGGGCGGAAACCTGCGGACTCAGCAGGCTTTCGGAATAGAGATACCGAACGAGTTGCTGGTTCAAAACACTTTCAAGGACTTTGGATGGGATAAAAATTGGTCGGTCCTGGGTTAAAGAAGAAGGATTGGCAGATTTAGGAAGCCGTAGAATAAGGGTTTTTCGAAATAGAAGGGAAGGAACTTGTCTCCAGAGAGAAGTTAATAAGGTGAGTTATGATAGAAGCAAGTTCCTCTAGGATAAGAGAGATCATCTGTAGCTGGAGCCTGACATCTCCTACAGCTTTGGTGGATATAGATCGGAAGGAGTTTTTGATATATCGGTCAGTAACTGCTGTAAAAGTGAAAGAAGAAAAAACGAAAATCTGGCATTGAAAGGTTAGAGATGTATCTAAGAGTTGAAATTATTTTAGAAATTGCCATACTTTTGTAGTGTTGAGATTATTAATCGAGTTATGTATGTGGCGTCTTTTAGCATCTCGACACATACGACTGCAGCGATTTCGGAACCTTTTATATCCGTCCCAATTCTCCTTCGAAGCAAACTTTCTATGTACGAGTATATCGTCTTCTGGCCTTGTCGCGCTTAGACATAAGTTTTTTTATTTCATCGGACAGCCATGGTGCAGGTACATGTTTAACTCTCACTTTTTAATCGGAGCGTGGCAATTATATAAGTTTAAAATTAACTGTGTAAATGTGACAACTTTTGTGTCCAAGTCGATACAGTTGTAAATAGGAGACCAGCAAATACTGCCCGCATTCTCCCTCAAACGGTCCAGGACAATATTTTTGAAGCTGCGTATGAAGAGAAATTGAGACTTACGTCGACGTCAGCGAATTTTGTATGATAGATATACAAGATCATGATAGGAAAAGGAAGCTGGCAACTGGCCATGAAAAGATACTTTCGATAGTTGTGATACAATTATTAAATCTAAAAGAGATTTATAAGTCAAAAAATGTCAAATATTTTTATAAGTCCAAGTAACTTTTTAAACTTTGAATAATTGTTTTGAAAGACTTTGTAAATTTTTATTCAGCTGTTTAAATTTTTCAAGAAGTTTGTTTTTATTTTTCAGAATAAACGAATTTGATATACTTATTTTGTTTTTCTTTTCGAATATTCAGTCTTAAATGCATAGGTAACTAAAAAGCCGTTAAAATAAAAGTTTTAACGTTTAACGGCCTTTAAGTGTAGTACTTAAGTATGCAATAAAATATTCTTAAAAAGACACTAAATTCAAAAACTTACCTATAAAAACACTAAAACACTACGTGTTGATATAGCTAAGAATTAATGCTAAATGGAAATCGGAAATACGTAATTTTGAATAGTATTTGTACAGAAAAAAAAAACACTTCATTTATATGAAAATCATATGCTATAAAGTCGCTAAGGTGGACTTAGGTACTTTTTAGGTAAGTATTTATTTTAAAATCACCAACTTATGCACTGCTAAAAAGAAAAAAGGTGATTTTTTTCTACTTAAAATAAATTGTATTTAAACAAAGTTATCGCTATTTGTTAGTAAACTTATCAAGCTATCTTTGAACGTTTAATTTTATGTTGGTTTTTAAGTGGCAGTTTTTTCAAAGCGTTTGTCGCTCATACTCAAATCATCATAACTCAAAATTTGATTTTGTGGCTTTGCGCCCTTTAAGTTAACGGACGGCAGTGTTATACTTCGGTCTGGTGAGCAACATTTTAGTAAATTGTAGTGTTGTTTGGAGACCACACTTAGGCCCCCTACGCACTATGCGGTAAGCCGGAATGCGGACAGCCGTCAGCATTCAATATTGCAGACCGGCTGCCGGATCACAGTGCGAATAAAAACTAATTCCTCTTACAAATATCTGAGTACGGACAGCCGCACGGCTGGCCGCATAGTGTGTAGGAGGCCTTTGCAGTCCACTCTCTCCATCTGGAGCGCATACAAAAAAGATTCACGTGGCATCTAAAAAACTCCCGAAAACAAAAAGATGAGCTCCGTACAAACAAAAAGAATTATATAAAAAATACTCTCTTTCAGAACGCAGATATGTTAATGGCATTATATTTATGCATAAAATATTACACAATACGTTTAGCTATCCGCAATTAGGGGAATGGCACACTGCCACGCTCCACGCTGCATGTTGCGTGTCGATGCACCTACGCGCGTACTTGCGGGCGTGCAGATCTGCATCATCGTGCGTGTTTTTTACGCACTCACGCGCTTTGTTGCATTTTGTGGATTCACGGCGGCTCTGTCTCATTTCATTCAAAGCTGTTCGCTGTGTTGATAGTGCAGTGCAGAGAATGGCGTCAGTTTTGATATTTAAAATGTTTATTAGTGTGGAACTCATTCAGGATGCTGCAGTTATACTAACTGTTTTTGTACAGTCAAATTATTTGTGCTAAATGTAACAATAATAGCTTAGTAACTTGCTATTTATTATTGGTTTAAGGATATTAACAATATATGTGACGAAACTGACCGCACGGACGGACTAATTCAAAATATTTTGTTGCTTTCATTACTGTTTTTAAACTGTGTTTATGGAAATCATTGTGAGCTTGACAAGTACAAGTGTATGTAAATAGCCAAGTGCTGAATAAATTTCATTATTAATAGAAATCGTGCCATTGTTTCAGTTCCTGCGGCAGTATTTACTGTATTCATCGTATTTCATATTCTAAATAGCCGGGTGATTTTCGATTTCGAATATAAATCGATCGATATCGAGATCCATTTTCAAACACTCGTCGAGCCCTTCCTAAATCACGCACAGCACTGCGACTGCGGTACTCGGTGTACCTTGCGTTTTGCCACGCACGGGGGTGCATGTTTCTCCGCTTGTAGGCGCGTGATCTGCATGAGAGCACGTTCTGTGTGTTTAAACTGTGCGTGTTTTCAAACCAAACGGAGATACCTACTCACAAGCAACGTTAAAACACGCACTACGCTGCATCATGCGGTGCAGTGTGCCAATCGCTTACTACACAAAATTCCGTGATCCAGCCAGATACCCTCGCAACCGTATTACTCCCTTTCAACCACCTCTTAGAGACAGTAGTAGAACAGTTTCTGGATCAAACTCCCCGATTGCCAGGCTTTCTAGACTAACAAATGAGATCAGTGACCTTGTTGATATCCACGCTGTCTCTCTTGGCAAGTTCCGATCAGCAATCTTAAACAACCAAACCTCGGTAATGTTTTATATTGTTTTTTATAATTAAATTTCTTGTAGTTTTATCGTTTAATTTAGTTTCAAGCAAAGCTGTCTCAACAATACATTTTGGATTTGCCTATAATTATTTATTGCATTTAGTTTATTTTTATATAATTTTTTTTAAGTACCTTGATTTAACTAATGTTGGCAAGTCTAAATAAATAAGAATAATGCTAACAATGTTGTTGCAGGCTTATGGACAATTCCTTCTTGATAATACTTAAGTAAGTTGCAGGGAGAGCCAGCGTGTTTTAAAATTTAACACAAGCTTGTTGTTACCTTGATGATAGATATGTGTGACCCTTCGATCCAGTGCTTAATGGCTGTTTCATCAGACTTTTGAGAGTAAGGAAATTAGTGTGCCCGCGTTTCCGCATACATTCACATAAACTGTATAATATCTAATATATTTTGCGTAGTTAATTCGTTAGTTATAACTGCACTGTGATTTGGTACCATTCGACCGCAATTCTGACACGGAAATAATCATTTTATTGTAAGGGAACCCTTGAACAATAATTATAAAACCCACGTTATAGATTGCAAATAATACTGTTTTTCATCTTTTTAGATCTTCAGATTGCACACTACATAGCCTTGTTTTGGTGTTCGTCAGAATGGCGAGTGGGAAGTAATGAAATCGAATAAAACATTCTCTATTATTTTATAGTGTTTTAGTAGTATTTAGTAGCCAAGCAAAAATATTTAGTAGTATTACCAATACATTGCCCTTTTATAGGAGCGGATCCTTAATTTATGAACATTTTGTACAAGCGTTTTCTTTTCACGTATAAACATGAAAAATGTAATCTAGTACGGAGTAATTTAAAGGAAAAATATATTTTTTTAATCACTTCGTCGTGATTCAGTTGAACACTTGAACCTGCCTTGATCCAAAGGTTGCTGCCCTGTCCATTAACAAGACATATATTTGTGTTCATGAAAATACCTCTTTGTCTTGGTCTAGGAACATCCCGAGTATTTGTAAAAATATAGGATTTTGGCATTATTAATATGCAAACGAGAACCCAAGCTGCATGGTTCTACAGAATTGACAGAAATATACCAGCTTCAAGCAAATGCTCGAAGTTTCCAAGGGACCATGTCATGTGTGCTAGAAAGAAAAAATCTATTTTAATGATTTTATGGATTGTCGGGTTGCCATGGAGCATGGATCTTGTTACTTTATTTAAGGGGCCTTTTACAGTCCACTAGCGCCGCCAATCGAAAAAATGTCATAACTCGTAAATAGAATCAAAAATACAAAATGTGGTCTATTATTACTGTAGAAAAGGCAATAACGTAATTTTATAACACATTGTCAACACTTGAAATATAGCTGTTTAGCTAAATCGTGCATTTGTAACAAAAACGGCCGTTTATGTTTTGAATGCACGATTTAGCTAAACAGCTATTTTTTCGATTGGCGGCGCTAGTGGACTGTAATAGGCCTCTTAACAACTGCTGTTGTTGGTGATAACTTTCCCGCAGAAATGTTTTATTCTGCATTTTCAGATCATTTTGATCTTTACTGGGTCGATAGAAGGTGCATTTTGGAACTTTTCTGTATTCTTATCTCAATTGTAGCTCCAATTTTATTTCGGATAATACGCATAGTTTTTATATGGAAATACCATGTGTTTGTGTACTTACTTATTGTTTAGGCTCATGCATAGACTCTGCTGAAAGGTTACAGTACAAATTGAGGGAAGGTTATATAAATAAAAAGCTTATGATTATTGCTAAATATAATTTCATTGCTCTGATTACATTAGGTACTGATTTACACTATACCATCGGCCGGCAGTTCTATACATCTGCTCACTACCTAGGCAAGATATCTGAAAGCTTCCACAGTTCAATTCAAAACTAACGCAAGATTTCAAAACATACATAGACAGGTTCTCTTTGAACTAAGAATAAAACCACGATGTGGTCGCATTCCTCTCAGTTCCATAAAACACGGAGCAATAGATACAAATTTCAAGGGTCTAACAAAATTTACCTATTGGCACTTTAACTCTGTATTAGTTTAAGCCAATCTAAAATATTAATATTAAATTTTATTCAACGTTGTGCATTTTATTCGATGCTAGCGCCATCTATGTTGAGTTTGAAACAAAGACAAGTGCATGCGACGTACCACCTACCGTGTGTAGCCTTTAGGTTTTGCGTATTTCAAAATTGTCTTAACAACTCTATACGCTGACTAAATGTATTATTTCATACACTCCCACACATAATATAATATACAGCGTGGGCAGGCCCCCCACACGGTGGACCGACGATCTTGTGCGGGTCGTTGGAAATCGCAGGATGCGAATAGCGCAAGACCGGCAATTGTGGAGATCTTTGGGGGAGGCCTTTGTCCAGCAGTGGACGTCTTTCGGCTGATATGATGATGATGATGATAGCAATATTCCTTTGTATGTTATCAAATCTTGCGAAAGCTATTTGAAATCTAATAAAATATACAGGTTTTAAACATTAAAATGACAAGATTCTAACATTAATAATTCTTCTTTTGTTACACGAACGGTCCTTCCTAGCCTAGAGGTATGTGCGCCTATGAGACGTTCACAGCATTTATACAACAGTATCACAAATTATATGATGATCAGAAAGGAAATACGCATCAAATAAAAGCTGTGAGCAGCTCGTTGCTTATGGCTATCACCAGCTTGGATCGAAACTCACTGATATTTCAGTGTATTCATGTATATGTCAGAAAATGTACACTTTGCTACACATTTGCTCAGTTAATTTTACTATATGTTACATATTCAGACAAGCACTAATACTAACAAAGTCATTAACCAAACAGTAAAAGCTTGTAAGTTCGTCCAAGCTGACCATGGCAATAAGAAAAACTAGGCAATTACACTGTCCTATCAGTCAGTACAGAACTGAAAAAATGCACATGGATAGTTCTAAGTCTATGCAGATTTCTATTGAAATATTCAAATTTAAGTTGAAGTTGCTTTAAACAAAAGCAGTAAGGTCTTATAAGGACTGCTTCTCATTTCCCACAATCTATGTAGAAGTACAAGGTCTTAAGTTATGCAAATATCGATATCAATTGTAATGTTTAAAACCTGAGTAAAATAGTGAAGCAGACACCTATGACGGCTATTTTTGATTACATACAACTACTCATTTATTCCATTACAAACTATGTTAGTTCAAAAATAGTGTCTTTTAAATTGGGTGCGAAATAAACCGGTGCTTTATAACAAAGGAAACTTAGCTTATAACTATAACAAGAATTATAATGTACAGTCAGCGAGAGAAATAAATATATTGGACCACATATGTGCCTAACAAGGCCTACAGAAGTACTTAATTAGTGCCACATGTTCGACACAAACAAAAATAAAATGTTTGACTATTACATCATAGTTGTATTCGCCCCCTATTGAAATATCAGCAACGATGAATCGTGAATGCAAACGGTTCTTAAACTTACAGTATCACGATATTTAAAATCCATCCACTTATGTGAGCTGAATTGGTGTCTGGATTTTAAACATAATGTTGTTTTTTGTGAGTGGTACACCCGTTTATAATCGATACATTTATATATAATGAATATTTTTAAAAAAGGATACCTGGGCGTGATCAACAATCGATATCGAAGCCAAAAATAGTTTTTAGAATTTTTGACAGTTGGTCTGTATGTATGTTTGGGCTAAACTCAAAAATAACTGCATGGATTTACTTCAAATTTTGCATGAATATTCCTAAGAGGTCGAGTCAACATATAGCTACATATTATAACGCTATCATCTACGGGGTCATGTGATAATTTATAAAATTTAAAGCGGGTAAAACCGCGGGGCACAGCTATCATATAATATATATTATTTTCTTCAAAGAACTTCACGGAAAAAATTACTGTGTAGCTGACATCTCGTGGGGTGCTAAGAAGCCGGCCCGAGGGACTATGTAGTTAGTGAATGGGCAGCAGAATTGCTCTGAGTATTATGGACTTCACACAGCAATCGCCAACCCGTCTGCCAACCGTGGGGATTATGGCAAGAACCCCTCAAAATGATGGTGAAAATCTTTGGGGGGATGCCTTTGTTCAGCAATAAACATCTTTCAACTGATATGAAGACAGCTAAGGCACCTAATATTTATGGGAATCTTAACAAATGCCATTATTATTTGTATTGCTTATCGTTTGTGGGGTCACAATATAACTAACAAGGCCTCGTACACTTATTCCTTTTGCTGACTGTACAATATATTGATTATGGGGTTTCAATGATTACCATTGTTTACATTAACATTAGTTATTTAAAAACGTTTTTTAATAATTAAAATACACCTAACACTAAATTACACAACTATACTATTAAATGTACATTTCGAATAAATTATTTTGTTTTTAATAAAATCGGCCTCTTAATTTTCGATATCGATACTTTATATATTACTTATCACACCTTGAGATACCTACTTCACTTTCAAAAATACACTTTTTCGAGTATTATATCCAACGTTTAGAATCACAGACCAATCGAGATATCTATCCAATCATTAGGTAACCGTGTGAGGGATTGCTAACCTACCGACATAACAGGTACATGAAAATTATATATTATTAAATTATTATATATGTATATATAATATATATACGAGGTTTTGTGGATTGCAAGAGAGAGGTATTCACATTCAGGGACTAAAATGTAGGATTTATATATAGTATATATAAATGCAGTTTATCCAGTTAATTCTAGCCAAATACTGTAACAGCTTACAACGTGTAATACAAATCGTATGGCATACTGAAAACCAAAAAATTTACGCACAGCTATCTCGCTTGTTTACGTATATTATAGGATATAAAAAATCGAAATAAGCCAAAGGACATTTTTCATTTTTTCTTCGGCCTATTTAAATTTTTTTAACATACAAGATGATCGAATCATATATTCCGAAAGTGAATACAATAACTTTACATAGAGCGAGATAGCTATTTAGAAATATATATAAGTATATTTATCAGTTGTCTGGTAGCCGTAGTACAGGCTCCGTCTACTCAGATCAGATGGCAGTGTGTTAGGTGTCCAAAAATATTAATCTACTATTTATGTTTTACATTAAGGGCCACATGTGTACCTAATAACTATATTTCATAGCTAAGAAAGGCCTTATGTGTACCTAATAGCTGCCGTGTGGTTTCCGGCTCAGAAAGAATAACAGGACCAGCCCATACCAGCCTGTAAGTGTCATTAAAGGTGACTAAGGGAGCAACGCGACCTGTGTACTATCATCATTACAGCTTAAATAAGTCCACTGCTGGACAAGCCTCCCTCAAGAAACATCTTGAGGGGATATGCCATAATCGCCACGCTTGGCAGGCGGGTTGGCGATCGCAGTATGATGGTCATAGTACTCAGAAGGAAGCTGCTTCCCGTCCTCTGGTAGATATTCCCTCGGGTCGACTTCTACGCCCCCCACGGGATGAGATGGGGTGATGATATTCTGATTCTGATATTTGTCGCCGTCACCACACAGCAGCCTGTGTACTAGCTACCATCTAACTGCGGTAACCAACTCGCATGCCAGGCGCGGTGACTACAGCAAACCCCTCCAAATGGCTACGTTATAGAGCGTCGGGTAACCAAGGTAATGATTTGCCTATATCTTTATCGCGATTGAGACCCGTGTCCTCAGTATATATAAAACGTCATAGAAACCTTCGGGGGAGGCCTATGTCAACACTGGACGATATAACAATAATAATATCTAGGGACAATGTCACACAGATCATCCTAGTCCCAAACTAAGCAAAGCTTGTACTATGGGTACCAGGCGACGATATACATACTTATATAGATAGATAAATACTTATATACATAGAAAACATCCATGACTCAGAAACAAATATTCGTGCTCATCACACAAATATTTGCACTTACCGGGATTCGAACCCAGGACCACCAGCTTCGTAGGCAGGAGCACTACCAACTAGGCTACGGTATCAGGCTGATGATGTGTTTACCTAATGAATTTAACTCCATAGCGATTTACATTACACGTTGTATTAACTAGTGAGAGGCCATGGACTCTTCTATGAATAATTGGAAGGTTGCTAGCCGACTAGACACGCTAATAAAAATACGCACTTTGTAAATGACAATTCGATGTTTGTAAATGATCGTTTTTCAATTGCAATCCATCTAAAAATACTAAATATTTTTAATTAATTCGAATGTTGGAACGTAGGCCAATACACTGGGGCAGTTCCCGCTCAAAATGAAAATCTAATTCACTTCTGATATAGGTATATACATACGCCTAATAAATACTTAAAGAAACGTCCAATTCATCTTTAAATAATATTCTAGAAGACGTTTGAATATAAACGGTACATGAAAGTATACAAATAAATTCATAGTATAACGAAATATTTCAACATTGGATTCGAACCTAAACATAACGTGACAGCGCTCTTTGCAATTGTAATATCAAAAGTTTGACTACCAGCGGTGGAGGTTACATATACATCTATATGTAAAACAATACGCTATAAATTAGTACGCACAATTAACACCTATAGAATAATTAAATTACCATGATTCCGCAAAAGAGTATATTGATAAACGATTTTTTTTATATAATACGATAATATAAACCCTCAAAACGGTGTCTATGGTGTTGGAAATACATCGTTTTTTTAATTCGATTTCAAGAATTTTGTTATCAATTGTCACACTAGATTAGTAGTAGTAAATTCCAATCAGTAGCTGCCCGGAGTATGGAATATACACGTTAGAACAGTAACTGTCAGTCCCGGCTGTGTGTGTGTGTGTGTGTGCGTCTTTGTGTGTGTGTGTGTGTGTGTAGAGTGTGCGCGCCTGTGTAATCGCGCGCGCGTGTGTGTGTGTGTGTGTAAGTTTGCATACACACTCGTGCACTACTTTATATCCCGGGTAGATGGTTATTCTCCGTTAAGAATGACCGCTGGAGCCGAAAGCCGACCAGTAGCACTTTATTCCACGTTTTGCAGCGTGTAGTGTCACTAGCTACAAATTTTAGGGGTATACTTATAACTTGCATTGAAAACGATTAAGTTGCGATTTTACAAGCTAACAGTTTTGTGTACTAATCTATATATGCATCTTTCTACATGTTACAGCCTAAGTTTAGACTTTATAAAAATATATTTAATAAAAAGCATTTACTGTACGAAAATTGTGGCAAAATTAATATACTTACGTACTTTTACTTTACATAATTGCATTGTTCTTCTGTCTGATTTAAATTGTATTAAGTTGCAGTTGTAAGTAGGATGTGTTAAGTTGGCACTTATCACTTCACAGCATTTTTACATATTGATTTTATTAATCTTAATACATACGCTTTAAACTTAAACTTGCAACTTAACAAAGTGTAAATCAGGCATTCGGCTAAGCCGATAGAGTTAACTAGAATATGATATTTACTTTATATTCATAATATGATATTTCCCTTTATTTATAAATATATTGAGACCTCTTTGTGCTCGGCCACAGTGAATTTGTTTCAAGGACAAATCGTTCTTCATTTGTTTTTTGTATGGATTTGTATGAAGGACAAATCATTGTTCATTTGTATTCCGTATGGATTTGTATGAAGGACAAAGCGTTCTTCATTTGTTTTCCGTATGGATTTGCATGAAAGAAAAATCGTTTTCATTTGTTTTCCGTATGAATTCTTATAGAGGACAAATCGTTCTTCATTTGTTTTCCGTATGCATTTGCATGAAAGAAAAATCGTATTTCATTTATTTTCCGTATGGATTTGTGTGAAGGAAAAATCTTTCTTCATTTGTTTTCCGTATGAAGGACAAATTGTTCTTCATTTGTTTTCCATAAAATTTAGTATAAAGCATAAATTGTTCAATATTAAGTTTCCGTGAAAATCTGTAACACAGATTAGTCACAAATAGTTCTTATTTCGTCCTCCGTACAAAATTGTATGAATGAGTATTATGGGCACAACGACCATGGATCTGTCAAACTGATCCCTGTCTCAATATGTTTATACATGGCGAAAGATATTTGCGCACTTTTAGCTACGTTTGCGTAACATGATTTCGCATAAACAACAAGCATATACTCCGTTGAGTCTATGGGCGATATTTTAAATAGTTTATCTTAACTTTTCGTGCTAAGTTATCGCTAAATACGAAGGAGTGGTATATGGTATATTTGTATTGGATAAATTTAGCTTATACAGTGTGGCACCGCACTCGGCGGAAGATTTCCAATTTTGTATCGGGAACACGCGCTGTTATCTGGAAGGGAGAGATTTTATGAAAAATGGTGAAGAAACGGTGTAATAAAATAAAGTATTAACGGTTGTTAATTAAAGAGGCTCTATGCTTTATTATTTAATTTTTTCTTTTATTATAACCTTATCATTCTGGAATAAGGTCCAAAAACAATGAATAAAAGTATAGAAAAGACTGGTTAAGGGTTAATATACACAGTGTAATATAAAAGTGGAGAATACTTAAAGCGAGCTATTAACAAAACCAATTTGTGACACACAAAATATATTATTGGACCTCCATACAAAGTGCATCCTACTCTTATATGCTAAGTTTACCTTTTTGTATGTTCTGTTTTATACACGCGTTATAAAAGTGAATCTTCTGAAGAATCCACATGGGCGTGGTACTTCAACTATTCATATATCACATTTGAGGAATACCTCTAGAACGAATACTTGCAAAACATTTTTTTTCTCAAGTTTTAAATGCTGTCCGAATTCGTAGAACAAAAGTTGTTGGTTTTGATGTTAGCTATCTGGTCCTCAGAGGTTATCGGTGTTTTACAAATTTAATTTAAAATAATTCCGTGATCCGCCGCTTAACCATGTCTCAGCTAAACCCTGCTCAACCACTTAAACCCCGCTCAACTATTTCTTTATTTAAAAACCCTACTTAAAGGTTTCTCAGCTAAGTAACGTCATTTTATTTTACACTGTCAACATTTCTGGGACTGGTATAGAGCTTGACCACAATTAATCGACTAAATCGGATTATGTATCAAAACTTTATGATTTTTGCTCTATGGTAGACATGGAAGGATAGATTTATGATCGTAACAGTGCATTTTCAAGGACTATTGATTTTCTTCGGTGGATTTTGAAGTTTGTGATAAGATGCCAACTGTAATTCAGTATTTATTTAAAAATTAAAACGGTTAGCAACTTCAATAAAACCTCCATTCACAAACAAACGTCAGGTGATGCAAATAAAATCCGCCATATTTGAGCAAGGTTAAAACCAGGGGCCGACGTGGTTTAAATTTTGACATGGCTTAAACGCGGGTCAAAGTTAAATCGTGTTTTTAAATGAAAAATTTGATAAACCATGGTTGAGCGGCCGGCTTAAATTTATAAGATTGTATATGTCTATGTGACTCACCAGGCGTGTATGTATGCGCTAGGTATCGTTGTGGTCGGGTCGTGGAGAATCCATAGTCTTGATGTACGCGACGGCCGCGCAGAACTGCGTCCACCAGTATAGGGCCTCGCCTTGTAGTGCGGAGCCCCCCAGGGCATTAACTAATTCGATGGTTGACAGAAGGGACGGTGGATTCACCTAGAAAAATGTTATTAGTAAATGTTTGGCCATCTGCAATATATTGAAACTGAATCGTGAACTTTATGAAACACAAGTGCATAGTTCAAGAAAAATAAATATCTTGGGAGAAGACAACTAACACACTGCCATCCGATCCCAAACTAGGCAGAGCCTGTACTATAGCATCCAGACAACTGACAAACATCTATACTATATAATAAAATCGTAGGAAAGTCAAAACTGTACATTTAATATTTTATAAAAAGGATACTTGGGGCGTACTCTACAATCGATGTCGGAGACAAAAATATAGTTTTTAGAATTTTTGTCTGTTTGCCTGGGCTAAACTCAAAAAGTACTGCATGCATTTACTTCAAATTTTGTATGAATATTACTAAGAGGTCGAGTCAACATATAGGCTACATATTATCACGCTATCACCTACGGGGGAGGAGCTGTGATAATTTATAAAATTTAACGCGGGTAAAAACGCGGGGCACCGCTAGTACTTATAAATTTCTAAATACATACAAATTGTAGACCAAGTAGAATCTTATGTGAATTGATTTCTAATTAGCGGAGGTAGCGTGTTGAGTTGCAGATAATGAGGCTTCAAATCACAGGTCGAGCCTAAGTGTTATTTCCGTACCTTAGAGCGCACGTAAAGCTGTCGGTCCTGTGCCTGATATCTCCCCGGTTGTATGGGATAGACGAGTCCCATCGAAATGTGAGAGTAAGGTACTGTACCTATGTTGGCACACACACAGGTTCACCTAGTCGTATCGTGTTCATGCGCAGATAATGAGTTCCTGGGTTCTAATCCCGGAGTCTGGGAGCAGGCGTTATTAAACCCTCGTACCTCGGAGAGCATGTAGAGCCGACGGTCCTGTACCTGGCCACTTTACGGTTATGTCACTAATCGTTCCAGCGGATCATGACAGTGACAGAATAGAAAGTGGCCATGTTTGCGCATATATTGATGTACCCGTCCAGATGGCGAGTCACTGAGACTGGCCGCCATGGCCGAAATTCGGCCAGGAGAACATTATTATGTAATATTATTTTTTTTCTATATTGGGCCAGTCAAAATTCGTAAGCTATCTATATCACCATCGACGTCACGAATAATAGAGGCTCATTAGACCAGGGTAGAAGCGTTTAAAAATAATAAAAAGTGAAAAAAAATAATAGTAGGATGAAACCCATTAGAAAAGGAGGGGAATATTATAAAAATGAAAGGAAAAATAATTAACGGGCGATCTGAGGTCGGGAAGGGGATGGGGGTGAGTTTTTAAGGGTAAAAAACGGTTTGTCTCGATTTCCGGCAAAACTAAAAGTCCTATCGAAAAAACTCAAATGGCAAAGTTGTAGGTAATAAAAAGATCTAAAACTTTTGTATTTACACTTTTTTCACATAACCTAAAATTTATGAGAAAACTTCAAAAAACCAAGTTTTTGGTTTTTTATTTTTATCTTTTACATAGATTTTTCTTTTTTAACGAAATTTGGTGAAAACTTACCTTTTTATGTCCCAAATACTCCGTAATTTATTTGATTAAAAATATTTATTTTTTCACCTTACTTTGAATTAATATCGAAAAAAACACCCTAATTTTCAATCGAAAAGTCACCCGTCAAAATATCAGCTTTTTTAAAAAGTTGGTATGTTTTCGGTTTGTTGAAATCTCTACTTTCCGATGGTGAAAAAAAAAATATATGTTAATATAGCAAATTTTCTCAGAAAATGCAAAAAATCGAAAATAACTCGAATTCGATTTTTTTTAATTATTATGAAAAAAATCATCTAAAATGTGATTGCTGCAATTTGTTTCAATTAAAAAGTTGATTTATTTAATGCTTATTACATTAATGTCATAGAAAATCTCATTATATATAAATATAAATGTAAATCGTACAATTAAATGTAGATACTTTATTCTGATTACGTTATTCATTACAATATTTTTAAACAACAAAATATGAAAGAAATAAATGTCAAAATGTATAAAAAATATATAATAAATAGGTATATCAAAAATCTATTTAAAATGTATAAATATATAAAAAATATGTATAGCAAATATATTTTTAATAACTAACTTTTGGCTGATTTTCATGTATATTTCATATATTTTGAATATATCTGAAATGTATTTGAAATGTATAAAATATATATGAAAATCGGCCAAACGTTTGTTATTAAAAATATATTTATGATATATATTTTTTATAGTTTTTAAATATATATTAATGCTTTTTGAAATATTTTTTATTTATGGGATTAACTAAATTTGTTTGTGCAAAATTAAGGAGATTATTATTACCCGCCTAGCCCCTTCCCCACTTCTCCATGAAATACCTTTTGATGGGCTACTATTTTTCGTAGGTCACTCAGGTATATAATTTATCTAAAATATAAATAGACATCTACGCATATAATTTAAAGAAGATTCGACAACTTTCTCCAAATATTGTAGATGTCTTATTAAATATTAATTTTACTAACTTATTTGTTTGTTAATTATAGTAGTATATTTTTATTTGCAATTTTATAAATGTTACATGTAATCCAATGTTATTTGAGTAATTAAAGTGTTAATTTTAATAAATAGCTCAATTTTTTTTTTATAGTAAATAAAAAAAGAATTTGATTTTTTTTGCATTTTCTGAGAAGATTTACTATAGTAACATATCTATTTTTTTTCACCATCGGAAAGTAGAGATTTCAACGAACAGAAAAAAAACCAACTTTTTAAAAAAAGCTGATATTTTGACGGGTGACTTTTCGATTGAAAATTAGGGTGTTTTTTTCGATATTAATTCAATGTAAGGTGAAAAAATAAATATTTTTAGTCAAATAAATTACAGCGTATTTGGGACATAAAAAGGTAAGTTTTCACCAAATTTTGTTAAAAAAGAAAAATGTATGTAAAAGATAAAAATAAAAAACCAAAAACTTGGTTTTTTGAAGTTTTCTCATAAATTTTAGGTTATGTGAAAAAAGTGTAAATACAAAAGTTTTAGATCTTTTTATTACCTACAACTTTGCCATTTGAGGTTTTTCGATAGGACTTTTAGTTTTGCCGGAAATCGAGAAAAACCGTTTTTTTACCCTTAAAAACTCACCCCCATCCCCTTCCCGACCTCAGATCGCCCGTAAATTATTTTTCCTTTCATTTTTATAATATTTCCCTCCTTTTCTAATGGGTTTCACCCTACTACTATTTTTTTTTGTTTTAAAAATTATCGACCCTGGTCTACATTTAAAAAACACCAACAATCTCGCAGGACTACATTGCTTACAGCATAAGCTACAACTTTTGTTCAACGAGTTCTCTAAACTCAAAACATGAAAATTTTTTTTTTTAAGTTTTTGTTATACTGTCGTGACATTTATTTCTATGTTTCATTATTAAACGGAAGACGACGCACTAACATAGATTTTGCATAATTATGCGGCCAAAATTGAAGATTTTAAACTAGTTACAAATACAAAATGTAATATCTTTCTACGTTAACAATAAAACAGACGATAATAAACCGGTCTTCTCGGCTTCAATACCCGCGCGGGGTACGTATGCAGGTAGTCGGAACTTGTTAGTCTCCCGTTACGCACGCGCTTTCGCTCTTTACGCTTTTAAAGTGACTTGTTTTTCGTCGTCAATATTTTTGATTTGAAGACAGTTTTCAAAGTAAACAATATGGATTCGAGTGCTTCAGGTAAATACTATTATTTATTATAGAAATTGTCAACCTAGTATAATTAAAAAACCTTTATTTTAAACCTTCAAAACATATTACGTTTTCTTGAAAAAATATTCTTTATTTTTCAGTTTAAAAGTAATTTAGTTATATTATCGCTTCCTCTCGCCTCAAAATTATTATTTATTATAATACTTAATACTCTTTTCTTATAATTCTGATAAAAATCAGTTGCAGGTAGGTGCAGGTAGGGTAAAAAAAGTTATGTTGAAAAATGTTCCAAAAAATATTTTTTTTTCTTTTTCGTCGTAGGTTCTCCTGGCTCATCCGGAACAAAATTAGTCACCCGTCAATTTCTCTACGATAAAATGAAAAGCCAAAATTTATTAACAATGGATGAAAAATTGGCCTATTTAGAAAATTACCTGTTTTCTTCTTACGGTGACACAGAGGAAAATATAAAAAAACTAAAGCGAAATATTGCTTACTTCAAGACTGCCATAAAGAAAAAATGGTCTAAAGCACAAAGAAAAGAAGAGGATTTCTTAAAATCTAACCACTCATGGTTAAATGGGACGTTTGAAATCCCATTCCAAGCCCAAAATCGCCCAGGCCGCCCTTCAAAATCATTTGAAGAGTCAAGTGAGAGAAGCAAGCGTCGCAAAACTGAAGTGGTTCGCTCGGCCGTAGGCGATTCTGTTATCATTCATGCTGCTCAGTCAACTTTGAGAGCTAAGGGACTTCGAAATGCATCAGAAATCCTTAAAGAAATCACAAAATCGCCAACAAGGGCAAAAAAAATAAGAAATGCTTACAAGTCATCGAGTGAACCCGACAAACACAATATATTAACACCTCAAGAAGCATTGGCGATGTTTATAGAGGCCGACCTTACACGACAGCAATATGAAATCATACGTAAGACAAATAAGTCGCTCTATCCTTGCTACGACAGATTATTAGAGGCCAAAAAAGAATGCTATCCACCTGAACAACACATAAAAGTGACGAGTCTGTATGCAGAGAGTACTTTGCAAAGTCTTATTGACATAACTCTTATGCGCCTTTCAATGTACTTAGAGGAAGTACTTTTATCTATTAGTGAAGAAGATAGACAGACTTTAATTATTATAAATAAATGGGGATGTGATGGCTCCCAGCAAGCCAGATATAAACAAAAGTTTGAAAATCCTGCTGATTCGGACGCCAATATATTTTTGAGCTCATTTGTTCCGTTACAAATACTTTGTGTCAAGGATAACAAAAAAGTTATTTGGGAGAATCCTTCTCCATCATCTCCCCGGTATTGCCGGCCTATAAGATTCAGATTTCTGAAAGAATGCAATGATGTGACCAAAGAAGAAATCAGTTACGTTGAAGAATCGGTAAAAAATTTGGTTCCTACCGAAATCGAAATAAATGGAAATAAATTTACCTACAAGCACATTTTCAAGATGACTATGATTGATGGCAAGGTTTGCAATGCTGCAACCGACACTAAGTCTACCAGTCGATGCTTTATTTGTAAAGCCACTTCAAAAGATTTTAACAATCTAAGCAAAAAATATGATGTAAGTCCTGAAACTTTAGACTTTGGAATATCTGTGCTGCATGCCAGAATCAGAATTTTTGAGAGTATTTTGCACTTAGGCTATAAACTAGTAGTTCAAAAATACAGACAGAAAAAAACGACGGAAGAAAAAGACTTGGAATTGGCCGCTAAACAAAAAATCCAAGACAGATTTAAAATTGAAACCGGGTTACTCATTGACATGCCTAAGTCCAACTATGGGAATACAAATGATGGAAACACCAGCCATAGATTTTTCGAGAATCCCCAATTGGCATCCGACATAACTGGAGTGAACTTCGATTTAATTTACAGACTGAAAGTCATTTTAGAAACGATTTCAAGTGGATACATTATTGACGTCAAGAAATATGATGAGTATGCACTAGATACCGCCAAATTATACGTGCAGCATTATGGGTGGCACCCGATGACCCCTACTTTGCACAAAGTGCTCATACATGGTGCTGCCATAATAGAGAATTCACTTCTCCCAATAGGCCAATTGTCGGAGGAGGCTCAAGAGGCCAGAAATAAGCACTTTCGCATGTATAGAGAAAATTACGCAAGAAAATTTTCCCGCGAACAGTGTAACCGCGACATCTATAATCGACTATTATTGAGCTCTGATCCGCTCATTAGCAGTATTAGTATAAAACAAAGAAGGAGAAAAAAAATATCTAAATCCTTTTCTCCGGAGACTTTAGATATGCTTTTACCCACCAAACCAGACTCCGCTTCACCAGAATCCTCGGATGATGAGGATCTGGAGTAACGAATTGGCATGGAGTATGTGTCGACTGTCGAGGGGATACATCAATTCATTACTCACTAACGTTTAAAATGTACATTTATGAAATATATTTTTTTATGTCTGTGACGTTAGGTTTTTAACATTTTTTTTCATAAATATGATATTTTCTTGAATAAATATTTAAAATTTCAACAGAAAGTTGTTTTTTATTATCATTTATGTCATTTAGAATAGTTATAGCAATTAAAATAATTTTGGCTGCATAAAACCTAAAAACCTATCTATGTGCGACGCTAAGCTGGCGCGCGTGTCCGCGTTTTCGCGATGCTCGTAGAGTTATAAACATTCAAGCGATAAATTAAATTAATACTTATTTTTGTATAAAAATAAAATCGTACAAATTATAAAAAGTTGTAGAACAAAAATTGTTGCTTATGGCGTTAACTATCTAGTACTGCGAGGTTGTTGGTGTTTTAGACGTAACCCTGTAATTATGACTTGCAATTGCAATAATTACCTTGAGTATGACGAACACGAGTACGGGCGTGAGATCGTCTGCCGAAGGCGCAGCGCCATCCGACAGGCCCAGCACCGCCATTATCGACGTCACGCACCGCATTATGCACAGCAGCTGGAACATACAATGACGTTCAGATCAACAAAGGAGCCAAGAAAAGTACGCTCGTGGGAGACTATACGGGCCAATATTACGGGGTATTTTACAAACATATAAAATAAAAAATTTAACAATCCGTGTACCTAAATATCTGTATGTAACTAGAAATAATTATTTATACTTAAATCTATTACTACAAACATGTTCTGACTATTTACAAGCGCTTTTTTAAAGTCTAGGTGGCAGGCTTTTTTATTTTTTAAGTAATCTTACGTAATTTACTGAGATGAGTTCACAACAATTATTAAATTATTTGAGAATGTTAACAAACAAGTCTTAAATGACTGTGAGACACAAGCATGATTTATTGAATCTAATAAATGGCGCAGCGTAGTGGGTTGAGACGACTGAGTGTAGAACGACTCTTAAAGTACCTACTAATGCAACAGTTGTATTCTTTTGCCAAAAATTGCTAGCACCGGAACCGATGGGATATGTGTAGGGGTACCTTGTCCTTGGGCGTGCGGTACACGGCCAGGTGGCGCAGGTGTCGCTGCGCGCTGGCGAAGGGCGCGGCCCAGCGGTGCGCCGGCGCCACGCCCGCGCCCCGCACCGACGTGCTGCTCAGCACATACATATGTGTAGGGGTACCTTGTCCTTGGGCGTGCGGTACACGGCCAGGTGGCGCAGGTGTCGCTGCGCGCTGGCGAAGGGCGCGGCCCAGCGGTGCGCCGGCGCCACGCCCGCGCCCCGCACCGACGTGCTGCTCAGCACATACATATGTGTAGGGGTACCTTGTCCTTGGGCGTGCGGTACACGGCCAGGTGGCGCAGGTGTCGCTGCGCGCTGGCGAAGGGCGCGGCCCAGCGGTGCGCCGGCGCCACGCCCGCGCCCCGCACCGACGTGCTGCTCAGCACATACATATGTGTAGGGGTACCTTGTCCTTGGGCGTGCGGTACACGGCCAGGTGGCGCAGGTGTCGCTGCGCGCTGGCGAAGGGCGCGGCCCAGCGGTGCGCCGGCGCCACGCCCGCGCCCCGCACCGACGTGCTGCTCAGCACATACATATGTGTAGGGGTACCTTGTCCTTGGGCGTGCGGTACACGGCCAGGTGGCGCAGGTGTCGCTGCGCGCTGGCGAAGGGCGCGGCCCAGCGGTGCGCCGGCGCCACGCCCGCGCCCCGCACCGACGTGCTGCTCAGCACATACATATGTGTAGGGGTACCTTGTCCTTGGGCGTGCGGTACACGGCCAGGTGGCGCAGGTGTCGCTGCGCGCTGGCGAAGGGCGCGGCCCAGCGGTGCGCCGGCGCCACGCCCGCGCCCCGCACCGACGTGCTGCCCGCCACCCGCCGTATGTGCTCGCTCAGCACCCTGCACGAATACCGACATATTAGCTCAAACTTTGCACTCCACCAATTTATTTCGCTACTTATTTCGATAACCCGCAAAGTAGCGCGTAGCTGACTACTAAGATAGTCATTTTAGCGTCATTTGGTTTATTAGGAGAAATTTACCCCTTGCGTAATAAAGACTTGTTTCACTTAAACTCATAGCTTGTGACTCTGTGGTGTAACATTTTCGTAAAAAAATCAGAGTTAGTTTTTAACCCAACATTTGTGCATAACGCCAATTGATTCGGAGGTGTCTAATTATTGACCAGTTTCCATACTTTCTTGTATTGGTAAAGTTTTTGAATCTAAAGTTGTAAAAAGAAAATATATTGGCATGTTAAACAACAACTTTATCCTGCGCAACATGGTTTCCTACCAAAGAAACCAACAACATCAAATATTTTATGTTTTGTTAGTGATATTGCTGATGCATTGGAAGAAGGGAAGTAGGTACACGCCGTGTATACTGATTTTAGTAAGACCTTTGACCTTATTATTCACAACAATTTTCTAAAAATGATTAAAAATATGGGTATTCAAGGGTCTTTAAGCGTTGGCGTGAATCATATAAAAAAAATAGATCTCATATGGCAGTCGTTCAAGGTTTTAAGTCTCAGTCAAATGTTACACCGTCAGGGGTATCTCAGAGCTCGCATATGTGCCCATCTTACGATGTGGTCAACCGTGTAACATATAAACAAATCTTACGCTGTGGTCAACCGTGTAACAAATAAACAAATCTTACGATGGCAGTCAAACACTTAACAAATAATGAAGTCTTGCAAAAGCGTTCAATTTCGTTACCACAACAGAAACATAAGAAGTTGCTGACAATGGTCTATCACAATAATAATAGCCGAAGAAGAAATAAATTGTCGGTACACTCACTGGTCTCGTGCGATGTCCCCGTCCCCGTTGGGGAACAGCACGTGCAGGTACAGCCGTGCGAAGGCGGCGCGCTCCACCGTCAGCTCGGCCATCTCCAACAACGTTAGGGTCGCTCCTGCGCAATACACATATATAAGGTGTAACATAATTAGTGGCCAAAACTTGAGAAGCTTAATTTGCCCATGAACCTAAACATTGCGTAGGCATCAACACGCATCACATAATTTAACATCAACTTGCAAAGCTAAAAAAAGGGCCTAAGAGCAATAATATGTAATTTACCTCCAAGACGAAGCTGTGAACAATATTTTAAGATCCTTCAAATTCTCACTTTCCCATCTAGGTACATTTCCGAGATAGCAGTGTTTGTTAAATCACATACTTATTTATTTGAAATTGGACCTAAGCTGCTTCGTGACTGCATAAAAATGAATGTACTACTTCTCTCGTTGGAAGGGGCAGTTCTTCGAAAAGTCTTTACAGGATGGGGTGCAAAGTGGTGGGGGACGTGACCTACGGGTTCGGCTGATGGAGACGATTAAAAAGACTGGAATTTGGAGAACTGTTTTCTTTTTGCTAAGATAGGTTTACTCTAAATAATGGAATGATTATGATCACACCTCCGCGACCTCAGTGCATCATATAATGATATGATGCACTGAGGTCGCGGTACGATTCGCTACCAAATTGCATGATTTAAAAAGCGCCATTTATTGGTATTGGAACATACTGGCATACCAGCCGTTTTAGCCGTGTATATTTCTATAAAATGGCTTTAAATGTCTTCATTGCGTTAAGTTAATGGGGAAGGAGATTGAATGGTTCGGTCACCAGTGTACGATGGCGAAGCGGTTAACGCACATACCCCATAACCGGATATCCCGTTACACGTGGATCGATTTCCTCGCAATTAAATGTATAAACTCATTTTAAAGATGTCTGAAATGTAGTTAAGGTGGTGGGTGCACAGAAAAAGAAAAACATTTGACTAATTACCTTCCCATGAGGGATCAGCCTTAATTTCCGCCGTGATGGCTCTAATGCCAGCGATCAGTCTTGTAGCCTTCTCATCCATCAATTCACCTCCTGCGCAGGAACATAGGACGTATTAATCTGATGCAATAGGATTGCACATTATAACAAAAATATTCATACACTCGTATTTAGAATGTTAGTATGAAAATGCGCCCATACGAATTAGGGGCGGGTCGCTAGTTTAAATTAAAATGTAATTTCTTTTATGAACGGTGACGAATATTTAACAGTAGCGTCTTTTGGACTACTATGCCCATCATACTGCTCTCACCCGTCCGCCAAGCGTGGCGATTGTAGCATAGAGGTCCAAGACAGATCCTTTGTCCAGCAACCGAAAGACATTGTTTCGGATGATATGATAATGAGGCAGCTTCTCTGGTTCACTGAAACTTAATGAAAAAACGTACCGTGGTGAAGCACGTGGTTGTTGTGCGCGTGGTGGTGGCGCGCCAGGCGCCGCAGCGCGCCGCCGCGCTCCAGCTGCTGCAGTGCGCGCGCCGCCGCACTGCACATGGGGTAGGTACGTACCGTGGTGAAGCACGTGGTTGTTGTGCGCGTGGTGGTGGCGCGCCAGGCGCCGCAGCGCGCCGCCGCGCTCCAGCTGCTGCAGTGCGCGCGCCGCCGCACTGCACATGGGGTAGGTACGTACCGTGGTGAAGCACGTGGTTGTTGTGCGCGTGGTGGTGGCGCGCCAGGCGCCGCAGCGCGCCGCCGCGCTCCAGCTGCTGCAGTGCGCGCGCCGCCGCACTGCACATGGGGTAGGTACGTACCGTGGTGAAGCACGTGGTTGTTGTGCGCGTGGTGGTGGCGCGCCAGGCGCCGCAGCGCGCCGCCGCGCTCCAGCTGCTGCAGTGCGCGCGCCGCCGCACTGCACATGGGGTAGGTACGTACCGTGGTGAAGCACGTGGTTGTTGTGCGCGTGGTGGTGGCGCGCCAGGCGCCGCAGCGCGCCGCCGCGCTCCAGCTGCTGCAGTGCGCGCGCCGCCGCACTGCACATGGGGTAGGTACGTACCGTGGTGAAGCACGTGGTTGTTGTGCGCGTGGTGGTGGCGCGCCAGGCGCCGCAGCGCGCCGCCGCGCTCCAGCTGCTGCAGTGCGCGCGCCGCCGCACTGCACATGGGGTAGGTACGTACCGTGGTGAAGCACGTGGTTGTTGTGCGCGTGGTGGTGGCGCGCCAGGCGCCGCAGCGCGCCGCCGCACTGCACATGGGGTAGGTACGTACCGTGGTGAAGCACGTGGTTGTTGTGCGCGTGGTGGTGGCGCGCCAGGCGCCGCAGCGCGCCGCCGCGCTCCAGCTGCTGCAGTGCGCGCGCCGCCGCACTGCACATGGGGTAGGTACGTACCGTGGTGAAGCACGTGGTTGTTGTGCGCGTGGTGGTGGCGCGCCAGGCGCCGCAGCGCGCCGCCGCACTGCACATGGGGTAGGTACGTACCGTGGTGAAGCACGTGGTTGTTGTGCGCGTGGTGGTGGCGCGCCAGGCGCCGCAGCGCGCCGCCGCGCTCCAGCTGCTGCAGTGCGCGCGCCGCCGCACTGCACATGGGGTAGGTACGTACCGTGGTGAAGCACGTGGTTGTTGTGCGCGTGGTGGTGGCGCGCCAGGCGCCGCAGCGCGCCGCCGCACTGCACATGGGGTAGGTACGTACCGTGGTGAAGCACGTGGTTGTTGTGCGCGTGGTGGTGGCGCGCCAGGCGCCGCAGCGCGCCGCCGCGCTCCAGCTGCTGCAGTGCGCGCGCCGCCGCACTGCACATGGGGTAGGTACGTACCGTGGTGAAGCACGTGGTTGTTGTGCGCGTGGTGGTGGCGCGCCAGGCGCCGCAGCGCGCCGCCGCACTGCACATGGGGTAGGTACGTACCGTGGTGAAGCACGTGGTTGTTGTGCGCGTGGTGGTGGCGCGCCAGGCGCCGCAGCGCGCCGCCGCACTGCACATGGGGTAGGTACGTACCGTGGTGAAGCACGTGGTTGTTGTGCGCGTGGTGGTGGCGCGCCAGGCGCCGCAGCGCGCCGCCGCACTGCACATGGGGTAGGTACGTACCGTGGTGAAGCACGTGGTTGTTGTGCGCGTGGTGGTGGCGCGCCAGGCGCCGCAGCGCGCCGCCGCACTGCACATGGGGTAGGTACGTACCGTGGTGAAGCACGTGGTTGTTGTGCGCGTGGTGGTGGCGCGCCAGGCGCCGCAGCGCGCCGCCGCACTGCACATGGGGTAGGTACGTACCGTGGTGAAGCACGTGGTTGTTGTGCGCGTGGTGGTGGCGCGCCAGGCGCCGCAGCGCGCCGCCGCACTGCACATGGGGTAGGTACGTACCGTGGTGAAGCACGTGATTGTTGTGCGCGTGGTGGTGGCGCGCCAGGCGCCGCAGCGCGCCGCCGCACTGCACATGGGGTAGGTACGTACCGTGGTGAAGCACGTGGTTGTTGTGCGCGTGGTGGTGGCGCGCCAGGCGCCGCAGCGCGCCGCCGCACTGCACATGGGGTAGGTACGTACCGTGGTGAAGCACGTGGTTGTTGTGCGCGTGGTGGTGGCGCGCCAGGCGCCGCAGCGCGCCGCCGCACTGCACATGGGGTAGGTACGTACCGTGGTGAAGCACGTGGTTGTTGTGCGCGTGGTGGTGGCGCGCCAGGCGCCGCAGCGCGCCGCCGCACTGCACATGGGGTAGGTACGTACCGTGGTGAAGCACGTGATTGTTGTGCGCGTGGTGGTGGCGCGCCAGGCGCCGCAGCGCGCCGCCGCACTGCACATGGGGTAGGTACGTACCGTGGTGAAGCACGTGGTTGTTGTGCGCGTGGTGGTGGCGCGCCAGGCGCCGCAGCGCGCCGCCGCGCTCCAGCTGCTGCAGTGCGCGCGCCGCCGCACTGCACATGGGGTAGGTACGTACCGTGGTGAAGCACGTGGTTGTTGTGCGCGTGGTGGTGGCGCGCCAGGCGCCGCAGCGCGCCGCCGCACTGCACATGGGGTAGGTACGTACCGTGGTGAAGCACGTGGTTGTTGTGCGCGTGGTGGTGGCGCGCCAGGCGCCGCAGCGCGCCGCCGCACTGCACATGGGGTAGGTACGTACCGTGGTGAAGCACGTGGTTGTTGTGCGCGTGGTGGTGGCGCGCCAGGCGCCGCAGCGCGCCGCCGCGCTCCAGCTGCTGCAGTGCGCGCGCCGCCGCACTGCACATGGGGTAGGTACGTACCGTGGTGAAGCACGTGGTTGTTGTGCGCGTGGTGGTGGCGCGCCAGGCGCCGCAGCGCGCCGCCGCACTGCACATGGGGTAGGTACGTACCGTGGTGAAGCACGTGGTTGTTGTGCGCGTGGTGGTGGCGCGCCAGGCGCCGCAGCGCGCCGCCGCACTGCACATGGGGTAGGTACGTACCGTGGTGAAGCACGTGGTTGTTGTGCGCGTGGTGGTGGCGCGCCAGGCGCCGCAGCGCGCCGCCGCACTGCACATGGGGTAGGTACGTACCGTGGTGAAGCACGTGGTTGTTGTGCGCGTGGTGGTGGCGCGCCAGGCGCCGCAGCGCGCCGCCGCGCTCCAGCTGCTGCAGTGCGCGCGCCGCCGCACTGCACATGGGGTAGGTACGTACCGTGGTGAAGCACGTGGTTGTTGTGCGCGTGGTGGTGGCGCGCCAGGCGCCGCAGCGCGCCGCCGCACTCCAGCTGCTGCAGTGCGCGCGCCGCCGCACTGCACATGGGGTAGGTACGTACCGTGGTGAAGCACGTGGTTGTTGTGCGCGTGGTGGTGGCGCGCCAGGCGCCGCAGCGCGCCGCCGCGCTCCAGCTGCTGCAGTGCGCGCGCCGCCGCACTGCACATGGGGTAGGTACGTACCGTGGTGAAGCACGTGGTTGTTGTGCGCGTGGTGGTGGCGCGCCAGGCGCCGCAGCGCGCCGCCGCACTCCAGCTGCTGCAGTGCGCGCGCCGCCGCACTGCACATGGGGTAGGTACGTACCGTGGTGAAGCACGTGGTTGTTGTGCGCGTGGTGGTGGCGCGCCAGGCGCCGCAGCGCGCCGCCGCACTGCACATGGGGTAGGTACGTACCGTGGTGAAGCACGTGGTTGTTGTGCGCGTGGTGGTGGCGCGCCAGGCGCCGCAGCGCGCCGCCGCACTCCAGCTGCTGCAGTGCGCGCGCCGCCGCACTGCACATGGGGTAGGTACGTACCGTGGTGAAGCACGTGGTTGTTGTGCGCGTGGTGGTGGCGCGCCAGGCGCCGCAGCGCGCCGCCGCGCTCCAGCTGCTGCAGTGCGCGCGCAGCGGCCGCCGCACCACCACACCACACGCATTCTTCTCGCACTTCGCGGATTTGTCTGGGGAATAATGAGTTTCATTCAATAATACCCTCATTAATACTAAGATACGCTACACGGGAACTGCATCTGTCCATCTCGCGGATCTGCCTGGGGAATTATGCGTTTCAATCATACTCTCATTAACACTAAGATACGTCACTCGGGCACTCATGGCACCAAGAAATGAGGACAAAGTGCATCTGTCCATCTCACGGATTTGTCTAAGTAATAATGCGTATCAATCATACCCTTATTAACATTAAGATACTTCACTCGGGAACTAATGGCACACGAAAGGAGAACATAGTGCATCTGTCCAACTCGCGGATTTGTCTGAGGAATTATGCGTATCAATCATACCCTTATTAACATTAAGATACTTCACTCTGGAACTAATGGCACACGAAAGGAGAACTTAGTGCATCTGTCCAACTCGCGGATTTGTCTGAGGAATTATGCGTATCAATCATACCCTTATTAACATTAAGATACTTCATTCTGGAACTAATGGCACACGAAAGGAGAACATAGTGCATCTGTCCATCTCACGGATTTGTCTAAGTAATAATGCGTATCAATCATACCCTTATTAACATTAAGATACTTCACTCGGGAACGAAGGGCACACAAAAGGAGAACATAGTGCATCTGTCCATCTCACGGATTTGTCTAAGTAATAATGCGTATCAATCATACCCTTATTAACATTAAGATACTTCACTCGGGAACGAATGGCACACGAAAGGAGAACATAGTGCATCTGTCCAACTCGCGGATTTGTCTGGGGAATTATGCGTATCAATCATACCCTTATTAACATTAAGATACTTCACTCGGGAACGAATGGCACACGAAAGGAGAACATAGTGCATCTGTCCATCTCACGGATTTGTCTGGGGAATTATGCGTATCAATCATACCCTTATTAACATTAAGATACTTCACTCAGGAACTAATGACACACGAACGGAGAACATAGTGCATCTGTCCATCTCGCGGATTTGTGTGGGGCATTATGCGTAACAATTATACCCTCATTAAAACTACGATACGTCAGTCGAGCACTCATGGCTCCACGAAAGAAGGACAGAGTGCATCCGTCCAACTCGCGGATTTGTCTGGGGAATCCTGCGTTTTACTCATTTCCTCACTATTTAATACTAATATACTTCACATAAAAAATATTTACTGTAATATTATTAGGTGCACTAAGATTAAATTTATAATAGTACTAAGGCATTTATTGGAAATGTCGTAAAATACTGTGAAAATAATGAATGACAAACTTAAAATTGTTTATAAAAACACCATCGTAAGCGCTCATTCTGGTCTAGTCTCAAGGGTTACTAAAGAAACCACCAATTAAGTGTCTGGTCTGAAATTTCAAAAGTAAATTGTTTAGTGACAAATTAGTACCTACACCAATCTGTCTTTGCTTAACTTCCTATTGCTAATATGAACAAACTACCCACGACATATACATTTGGGAGGTTGATTTCTAGCATTAGAATCGTCAATTTTAAATAGCTAAAATTCTCCCTCTTAAAGTCTCGCGCTTTACTCCGGAGGGCCATACATTTTTTCCAACTCCTCTTTGTTTCTTTCGAATATTAAATTTGTTGCAGGATTCAAGACAGTAGAAGCAATTCTCCGGGACATGTCTGAGCCTTTCCGCTCAGTGTCATTTCATTGTGTGCCACTCTTGATCCGGACTTACAAGTATTGCAGTATTGGGTAAGAGGGAGGGGCTAGTTCAATTAAGTGTCTGGTTTAATGATGTTGATAGACCAATTTTTTTATTCAGATAAATTTCAGATGAACAAAACAAACAAACAAGATATTTTTTTAATTACCAGCCAACAAGAATTCAATTCACACTCAACTATTTGCATGTATTAAATAGAAAATAAAAAAAAAAAAACTGTATTGTAAAAAATGTATAAATGACATTGCGATGTATAAACAATTTTTGCTTAATTAGAACTTTAGAGAGAGCTGGAGTCTGTACTAGGCTCTAAACCTGTATGACAGATCTCAAGGCATTCTCCAATCTTGCATGTCGCGCAAGAATTTTATTATAATAAACAAAATTTAATTGAATTCTACAATAGAGTTGCATACAAAAAAGGTTGAGAGACAGAAATAATGCTACTTACGCTTACTCACTATTTCGTCAGGTATACTCACTTGAGTAGCGCATGGTCGGCGTGTGCCAGCGCCGCGCGGCACGACGCCAGGTAGGCGGCGTACGGCCTCCGGGCCGCCAGGTCGGCGCGCAGCGCGGCAGCTAACCGCGCGCCCAGAGCCGCGCGGGCGCCCAGCGCGCGCGCCAGCTCCTCGGCGTGCACGGCGCTAGCTCCCGCTCCACCACCCGCCGCCCGCACCCATTCCACGAGCGATGAGCTGGTACAGCGCTACAAGGAACAACTTCTTGCATGATTGACTTCCTACACTTTATACTTTATTTTATTTTTATTTATTTATTTAGGAAAAAATGTATACAAAACTTAATTTCTAATTGACCTAAAGTTCCATTATCTTAATAACTAACATTATGTTCCTAGTTTACTTTGAGAACACTGAGCAACACATACAAGATTATAAAATAAATTATACAATCTAAATAGTTTTTTGTATCTTTTTAGCTATTATTTAGTAGTATTTTTCTTATTTTAATTTTCTTATTTTATTTTAATCTAAATTGTGTCTCTTATACACAATTTAGATTAAATCTAAATCAATTTTATCTAAATTGTGTATAAGAGTATGAGAAAATATCAATACTATTAAGATTTTTATCATAAAAAGTACAAGAACGTCTTATAAAGGTATTTTTAGCATATCTTATACTGCACATTGTGGTAGAAAAGGTATCCATAAGACGTGATCCATAAGACGTGTATACTTATGAATATCACGTGACATTTTCGTGGTGCCATTTTTGATGTGATTATTTGTATATACTATGTATGCTCTACATAGTATATACAAACAATCACATCAAAAATGACACCACGAAAAGAGCGCATTGTCCATCCGTTTCATTAATGACGCCTGATTTAAACTACATAGCCTTAACTTTGTCATCATCATCATCATCATAACAGCTGTAAGAAGTCCACTGCTGGACAAAGTCTCCCCCAAGAATCATCCAAATGTAATGGACCATAGCTTGTACTTACATTAGGAACATACTCGGAACAGTGCAGATCGGGGTTGGACAGCACTACGCGCAGTTTGCGCTTCATGCTGTTGAACACCTCCGGATCGTTCAGGTCGACCACACCGTCGCACCTAACGATAAATAGTAAAAATAAATACATATTCCGTTGTGTATAAAACCAAAATAAATGCGACTTAATTTTAACTTAACTTTTAGGTGCGCTTTCAACTACACTAGAAGTAAAAAAAAAGCAGTAAAGCTAAAAACCAAACCTTTCATTATACTGAAACCAGTTCAGTCTAAGTTGCTAAACAAAAACGTTCATTCATCATGACAGAAGAAAGTAATCCACTGCTGGACAAAGACCCCCGCCCCCCTCCCTAAGATCTCCACAATTTCCGGTCTTAGGCGATATCAACATCCATTGATACACACAAGATCACTAGTCCATCTTGCAGGGGCCTGCTCATGCTATTTCTTCTGGTTCGTTGTCGCCGCTCGAGAACCCTTCTGCTCCTCTAGCCGTCGATGCTAAAAGCTAAGTGACCTACCCACTGCCCCTTCAGCTTGGCAATTCTTCATTACGTTCAACCATTTCTTTGTCTAAACGTTTTGTGGCATTTCTGACTACTACTAAGCTAAGTAACGCCCACAGCCTACCATAATGCTAACCCATATTTACCAGTAAAAACGTTTCGCTTATTTTTCATGATGCTACCTACATTTATAAAAAATGATTTTTTTACATATCCTGGGACATTATTTTCACACGGCCATCAGATCCCAAACTAAGCAGAGCTTGTACTACGGAAACCAGATAACTGATATACTACATATACTACTTTTCTTTTGTAAATAAATACTTATATAGATCCCCGGACTCAGGACAAACAGACATGTTCATGCACACCAATATCTGTCCTGGGTGGGAATCGAACCGAATTGAACGCCAACGGGCCCGTCTAGGATAATAATTGTATACCTGTCAAGTTCCGCATCAGGCACATCGGAGACGCGTCTCGCTTGGCGACGTTGTTTGCTGCCGGCCGACTCGGTGCTGCACTTGCGCCGGTACTTGGCTAAGATCTCTTCTGAGGTCTCGGCATTGACTAGTTCTGGACGACTGCCATCGTCACTGCGAGATTCTTCTTCCGTCAGTTTAACATCTAGAGGAAAAAACGATTTCTATAAATTTTGGCACGGGCAGAAAGAAAATTTTAAAACCAAAGTATCCCTAACACATAAAATACAATATCGGCGGGTAAGATTTGCTTGAAAAAAACAAATTCTGAAACTGCTACACGTAATCTCCCAGATGATTAGCGGTTTACGGAAATACTTGAAGTGAACCGACGATGAGTGAAAAAGTTTTAGAGAGGCCTTAACAATAATTCTATGATACAAGACCTCAATTTTAAATGATAATTTGGAAAACAACTAAAGCATATATCCTGATTTTCTTATAATAAGGTGAATTGTTCTACGGTTTCTGACAATTCGCGTCGTTGTGGAACTAGTGCTGATAGCTACGACCACCAATCCGGTGCTTTGTAAATGGCATTACTTGATATTTTTCCGAAAATATAATGCCAAAAAATTCAGTTTATATTATTTATCCCAAAAAAATCAGTTTATATTATATAAGCGCAAAGAATTTTTGCGTGGTTAGAGGCTAACAAGATTAGGAAAACCATACAAATGTTATCAAATAAGACTTGAATGTTAGGGCGAAAAAGAAGTCTTGTCTTATCGAACCTGTTAGAAAAAGTATTGGTTAAATTACTAAAGCGTTTCCGTAATTTGAGATAAAATTACGTTCTACTTTATGAGAACCGATTAGAATAAATCGGTGATCATATAGGACTAATTGGGAAATCCCATGAAATAAAATTACATCAATAATTAAAATCATTTAAAAAACAAAACAGAATTCGCATAGCGAAAAAAAAATCAGTCAAATTTGGTGTTGGTGTTTTATTTTAGTAGGAAATGAACAACATTTTGATTTTTGAAATAAAATATTGCGGCAACGATTTTATTCAGACTGAGTTTGCCACAAGTCTTCGCTTAGCATAAGGTGATATTGAGGCCACCAAGTGCTGAACCATGAAATATACTTCTTTACCTGCTTCTCATCATCTTAGTTCTAATATTTGCTAATTAGAAATACTATACCGTTATGATGTGTATGTGACCGCCCCTTCTGACGGAACATCTTGATCTTGTGCAGAAGATTCCCACCAGATCTCTTCATGTTGTTCTTCAACTCATCCAGATTGCCTACTATACCTTCTTCACCTACGATCCGTCTCCTAGGACGAGAATATTACACGTAAAATTTTCTATTATAAAAGTAAAGTAAGTCAGTCTTAATCTTCCATAAAATATTGTTGCTTTTCCAACTCAAGTTTTATAATATTAGGTCTTTACCTATGAAATTGCCGTTCTGCAGTACTGGCCATTTCAAATCAAAATAATTTTTGTTTGGCTAAGAATTCTAATTTCAAATTAATTTTATTTTAAAAACATGGATTCTTTTTTCCAAAAGTAGTCATTTCTTTATTGATTAGTGTTACATTTTCATCGCATTTCAATCTTTTTCGTCATCATGGATACGTTAAAAATTCGAGTAATTATGGAATATGAGTACCGTCGTGGCAGCAACGCGGCACAAGCGGCACGCAACATCAACGACGTTTACGGAGCTAACACTACAAACCAACGCACCACCTGTTATTGGTTTGCTCGCTTCCGTTCTGGAAATTTCGACCTGAAAAATGAACCTCGCGGTCGTCCGAAGACTTTGGTCGACAATGACGAATTAAAGGCGGTTGTGGAAGCTGATGATACACAATCTACGGCTGAATTAGCAGCAGCTTTCGACGTTAGCGTCAAAACAATATTGGTCCATTTGCGTCAAATTGGCAAGGTAAAAAAGCTTGACAAATGGGTGCCCCACGAACTCAATGATCGCCAGCGCGAAGTACGCGTCGAGACGTGCCTTGCACTGCTCAACAGACACACAAATGAAGGAATTTTGAACCGCATTGTTACCTGCGATGAAAAATGGATTCTGTTTGATAACCGCAAGCGCTCAGCAAGTTGGTTGGATCCTGGTTCAGCACCTAAACAATGCCCTAAACGAAAACTTACCCCTAGAAAAGTGATGGTCACTGTTTGGTGGTCTAGCGCCGGTGTGATTCATCACAGCTTCTTACCAAACGGGGTGAGCATTACTGCAGATGTGTACTGTGAAGAACTGAGCACAATGATGGAGAAGCTGGCGCATCTCCAACCAGCATTGGTCAATCGCTCGTCTCCGCTGCTCCTGCACGACAACGCGCGACCTCATACTGCACAGCAGACGGTCTCCAAGTTGCAAGAACTGGGGTTGGAAGCTCTCCGTCATCCGCCCTACTCACCAGACCTTGCGCCTACAGACTACTACTTTTTCCAGAATTTGGATAACTTCTTGGCGGGAAAAAAATTCAATACCCGAGAGGCAGTACAAAATGCCTTTGAAGAATTTGTTGCCTCCCGTCCAGCTGATTTCTTTAAGAAGGGCATCAATAAACTGCCACTGCGATGGCAAAGATGCATTGATTGCATGGGTGATTACTTCGATTAATACAAATAAAAAAAATCATGAAAAAAATTCGTTTAAATTTTTTCATACAAAACGGCAATTTCATAGGTAAAGACCTATTATTTACAAGTCAAACAGGTAGAAGTTAAATACTGTATTTAAATCTCTGTTACAAGCAGTGACTAAATACTGAATAAATCAGATTATATGTAAAACTATCGGGCTCGACACCGTAAAATCAGCAAGTCTGGGTGTTCAGGACACCCGACAATGTTGAATATCATACGTATATGGCCGATACTCACTTAAGGAAAATATACGCCCTAAAACACACTTAGTTTAGTAATTTAAATAGGATTAATGATAATTTTATAAATTGTATGTAGGTATTAAGCCGACGAATCAATAAAATCGAAATTACATTTTAAAAAAGTGTGTTTTTAGACCACACGTCTGAAATAAAACTTATACAACATGTAACGTAATTAACGCACACACTCAAACACCCCAATTAGAATATGATGTTGCAATCATAATACATGTACAGAATTTTTTATTTGTCATGTATATGCATTGTTATATACTAAATTAGTTTCTTGGAATAAAGTTTATTTTTCTTTATTTTGTATTGAATGATGAAATTTGTATTGATACAAATAAAACTGCGATTTAAAAGTCTTATTACTTTGACTTACGGTCCATTTCAATTTGTTTTGACTGTACAGGGTTAATATGACAATAATTTCCATAGTGTCAATTATTTTGGAATAAAAAATTACCTATATTAAAAATGATATAAATCGATTCAGTAAACGATTCTGAACAAACTATTTTCAGGATGTGCGTTAATTAAGTTACATGTTGTATATAAGAAACATAAATGGCTATGAGAGAAAGAAAATGTGGGCTCCCTTGCCCCTACATTAATATACGAAACGTAACTCTCTCTATCTCTCCTCACTAACTCACACTCTCTAGTCATGCATTCTCCAGCTTACTCCCCAAGTGAAGCTTGAATAAAGAAGTTTTACTTCAAAAAAACTTACCTCTGCGACTTTTCCGCTGTAGCATCAAAGCTGATACTCTTAGGAATAGCGCCGGTCGAAACGTTCTTTACAGGCGGCGGGCTGACTCGACGCTCGGTCACTATCTCCGAGTTCACATCCTGACTCGAGCTCTTATCCGACACCGACGTTTCCGCACTATTCACCGACAAAGTGCTCAAAGATATATTACTGTTCTCATTGCGTTTCTTCTCGATTTTAGAAGAGCTTATACTGACGATGCTTGTTCGCACTTCCGATTTAACTATTCGAGAAGTAATATTATTCATAAGATTAGCTGATGTGGAAATAGTTGCCGAACTCATTCGAGTCATCAGATCAGTGATTGTGGATCTCGATTCCGTTTCTCCTCGTTCCGTCTCGATCCCTGAATCGAATCTGTTATATGGATTGTAGGAACTCTCACTGGAGTTTAAGCTCCTGTCCATAATATCGTTGTCGTCGTAGGGTTTGGAAGTGGATGGGAGGTCATACTTGGAGGTGGAAGGATAAGGGCGGTCAGGGGAGTGGTGGGGCGCGGGGAAGCTGTCGTCCACCCATTGGCTGGTCGCGTCGGACTGGCTGTTGGCGTCGAGTGTTGATTCGGTTTGGGCGCTACTGGAAGACGGACAAAATGATTATCAAAATATGATTATCAGAATATGATTATCAGAAATTAAGGAGAGCTTCTATAGGTATTACAATACATGCCATCCGTAATTTTTGTAAAGTTATACATATGTATATCTTCAACAAGTTGCTTTAGATTACTAAGTTATTTTGTTATAGATAAATATGAATATTGAAAAATATACATTATATATTACTCTTACAAAAATATTTTAATAATATAAATCCAGCTAATTATTAGCTTACTTTATTTTCTACATTTAATTAAATGTAGAATGTGCATAACATTGTAAAAATTTAGATTTTTATTTAAAATATTTAAATATTATCTAAATAAAATAAATTTAGAATACGGACAGTATTAAAATCAACATTATCAGAGTTAAGCCGCCAACACTCTGCCAATAAAGCTACGATGAATCCTATTATGCTGTGTAACTTTTAATCTCTCTATCTTTCTACACCATGTATCGGTATCGCTTAGAAATTACTCGTCTAATATGTGCATATGTTCAAAAAGTCAACAGCACTAAAATTGACACACATACTAATTGAATACCTTATTTCGTTTAATTAGCAAATCTCTGAGGACTTGTTGGTTGTATTGGTTGTCAATAGAGCAAATACAAAATAGTTTCAATTATTTTGGGAAAAAATAACGAGTTTACTAACCTGCCCTGCGGAACATAGTCGAACAAGTCGTTGGCGAGCGGGGCGGGCGCGCTGGTGCTCGGGCTCTCCGGCGCGGACGTGGCGTAGCACGTCATCACCTACACACAACATTCCTATACACTTGTTTAAGATGACAACAAAAGATGAGAACAGCTGTATTATACGCAGCCATCATCACCCTCCGCATATCAGAGAGAAGGAGACCTCCCGAGCTACATTGTAGTTTTGAGTCTACTAGTAATATTTAATTTCTGTAAGAGGCTTTCATTCCTTCCTTTTTCCTTCATTTCGTCTACCAGATAAGATTAGAAATTAAGTAACCCCTGCTATAGGACACCCCCTTTGACCTCCGAACCTTGAATTATGGCGGTTGCTGAAATGAAATCCATTTTTTTCCGTATGTCGTGTGTTATAAACACACGACATACGGAAAAAAATACAAGAAAAACACTAGCAAAAACAAGAACAATAATATAACTACTAGTAGTAGTACAAAAAAATGCTATTATAAAAACCCACAGTTGTATGGATTTGATATGCTAATTCGTGTCTTAATAGCCCTAGTTCAGCATCTTGCTACATTTCTATACTATTGGTACAACTACTGTTCTTCGTTTACTAACGCAGATACGGACCGCTCGTCCGATTGATAATCATAAAGCATTCGATTATTCGTACTTCTTAAATTTAATACCCACATTATACTTCTGACAAGTACAAGTTTAGATATATGCCAAAGTCACACCATTTGGATATGGTTCTACTAAAAAAAAAGCACCTTAATACATACCGGGTATCCATTAACAAGTATGCTTTTCCTATTCTCAATGTTGTAGATTGCGTTTGATGGTGGATGGGATAAGTCTAACTCTCCACCACGAGATAGCGCTGCTGTAGCTGTTAGGTACCCGCAACCCGATCTAAAAAAATAAACAATAAATATTACCTATTGTCTCAAAAATGTGAAATCATAAATTTAATTGTCCGGCGGATCGATCGATCGTTCGTAGCTTAAGGCGACGTCGTAGTTGAAAACTCAGTAAGAAGCCCCTTTTTCTTCTTACGAATCTCACGTCTCGGAATAGATACCAAACTAAGAAAAATACAGTAGGAAGCGAAGAATATGAATAAAATAATGAACCGAGTAGATTTCCAAAACAACAAAGGTCTAAAGCAAAAAAAAAAAATGTGAAGTGACCTAAGATTAAAAATTTTCAGCTTCTATTTCTCCATATTTTAAGCGACAAAGCATATTTTTTTAAGAAGTGTGTACCTTAAATAGGTTCTAAAAGAATAGACCGTTTATTTTATAATTTTGCTCTTTATTTTTTACAAAATTAAATAAAAACCTTAAATATAAATTGACTTCAGCGTCTGCATTTACAGACGACCGCCCTTCGTTACGCAAAGTTCGACCTTATTAACCGAGTGACAAGAACAAATGTCGGAACGACTTGTACTTTCAGTTCGCGTTCAGACGCTGCCCCGGGACGTGGTTTCTGTGTCGCTCTGATCGCCGAACAACTTAATAAAAATTTCAATAAATATAAGACAGAAATTACTTTATCTAAAGTAGTTATTATTTTTTTGTAGTATTAGGTAGGTTTTAAGATTTTTTGTGATCTGTTTTTTACATTTTTAGAAGTAATTGTTTTTGTGAAAATGTTAAATAAACGTCATAGATTACTTATTTAAATTGGGACAAGGAAACGTCAAACACGTCAACGAAATGGCCGATAATATTTTTCTCTAATAGCACTTAAACTCTTTAGTAATAAAGTCCATAATAGTGAAGTCTGCGCTAGTAGGTGGCCGGCAGTACATAGTGTTTAGGATTGAACAGTAGAACAATTGGCGGAATCGTTGGTCTAGCTTGTTTGGTAACCATACATCGTGGATAAATTGAAAGTTTTTAGAAAATTTAGAAGGTCTTGTAGTAGACAGAAAGGCGGCGGAGAGACAAACAGTTTTACAGAGAGACCGCTGTGAATGGTTAGAGCTGAGGAAAAATTTACTCACCGCTTCAAATTTTGGAAGGGGTGTTAAAAGTAAAAAGGTCCTGGAAATTTAGTAAAGATATTTTGTACAAAAAGAATATTTCTAACGTGGCTTCTGTATCACATGAAAAAATTGCTCTAGTGCAGTTGGCTAAAAAAGGAATTATAAAAATTGAGCCTTGTGGCCTATTTATTCATAAAGTATATCCATTCCTTGGGGAAAGTCCAGATGGAATAGTAGGTGATGACACATTGGTTGAAATAAAATGTCCAGTAGCTCCTTCCAAAGTTGGCATGGATGAAGCTTTAAAAACAAATAATATAAATTTATAAATACAATAAAAAATCTAAACAGTAATTGGTATTTTCAAACCCAAGTTTAGTTGAATATTAGTGGCAGAGAAAAGTGTAGTTTAGGTATATGGGAAAGTGAGAAAACACCATTAAAAGTCATTAAAATAAATAAAGACGAACAGTTTTGGAAAAATAAGATAGAGCAATAACTGGTTATTTTTACAAAAATCAAATTCTTGTTGAGCTGGTTGACTCACGCTATAGTAGGGAATAACCATTTAGGGACGATGAAACAGACAAGGAGAACAACCAGTCTAATAATGTACTATGGATTACAGAAGACGTAAATAATATACCATGCAATAAGGATGTCTCTTTCAGTGCAGGTATCAGAATACACGATGAAGAAGAGATAACGGTTCTTAATTTCGCAGATTTTTAAATAATTATGAATTTCAAACATATTTTTTTAATACTAACTTTTTAAAAAATCCGTTAAGGAGCTACGACGCCACAGACATACACTCAGATACACACGTTAAACTTACCACACCTATCTATTAGTTTTTGTTTTAAAAATTATTGATCGGTAAAACGATTGTATCACTTACTTATTTTGCACCTATTTTTTAACTCCTAACACAAAACAAGGTGTCATAAGTTTAACGTGTATTGTGTGTGCCTGTCTGGGGCATCGCAGCTTCTAAAGGGATCTAACGTTTAAAATGCATTTATTTCATCTGATAGTTAGTTTAATTGGGAAGGACATTTCATGAAAATTGGTGTTGCCGTTCGAAAGTTGCAGCCCTTAGGTTATTTGTAATTGTTAATCTTAAATTTACATTACATATTAGATCAGTTGTATAATGTAAAAAAATTGCAAACATTGTAAATTAAATGAAGCGTATGCAAAACCTGAAAGAGGTTATACCATTTAATAGATATAAAATATAGTGTGGGAGTGTACGTTGTGGGTCGGGTCGTTTCTTTCCTTCTAATTTGGCGAAGGAGGCGATGGCTGGCCTACACGTCATACTCGTGAACGGGTGCTGCTTGCGGTAACTGATCGAAATGCTGTTGGGGTACTCATATTTTTTTCGCCTCCGGTAGACTTCGTGTGACTTGTTAATTTTGTAAATGTTCGCGGATGCACCCACCGTTTTTTCTTTTCGTCTAGCAAGTGGATATTCTTAGTGCTTGAGTGAAATTGAATGGTATTGCTTATTTATTTTATTATGATTCACTGGATGACAACGGTTCTGTGCGTGCATTAGCCTACATAACAACCAATCACAATGTAAGTAAAATAATAAAGACATTAAAAAAATCGTAAACTGAAAGCAAAAGAAGACGAAAAATGCAAGCCCGGAGTTTCTATGTGGCTTTCTTCTCCGGGTCGTCCACCTAGGTAGCTAGAGAAAGCCACAAGCTAGCTAGGGTAGGTTCTTCAGTGGCGAGGATCGCTTTGGCTCATTAACGCATGATCGGTAATCCCCTCATTTAGAATTTCGTCTTTTTGCTTTAGTCTTCCATTCTTTAATTGTAATATGGTAGAACTAAATTTCAAAATAAAAGATTAGTAACTTGTTATTTATTTAAGAATTTCAGAATATATATGTGACACAACAAACCGCACGGACGGACTAATTAATAATTTTTTTTGTAACTTTTATACTATCCTCTATGTTTATGTACTGCATTGTGAGCTTGACAAGTACAAGTGTATATTAATACCCAAGTGTTGAATAAATTTCATTTCATTTCATAAGTTATTACTGTATTTATTTAACTTACCCATCAACCACTTTCTATGCCCAAAAAAAAAATTTTAATACCATAAAATTTAAGTTGCCCTACTACTATTTTTACCCTGTGTGCACACCGAAACGAAAATAATAACAAGAATCTACACGCGCGTGGCATCAACGAGTGCCGTAGCATCCCTCCCGCCCCGCAGCAGCGGGGGGCTATGCGCGTGCTTCACCTCCTCGCATGAAATTTTAACGTGAACTGGTGGCGCCTTAACGCAGACCGCCTACCCCGGATTGGTAGATGGTGCAGGTTCGAGACCCACCGGACGATAAAATTTATGATTTGCCATTTTCGAGATTAGATTAACATTGCGAATAATGCTATAAAATAAAAAAAATTGATATTATATGGTCCAATTAAAAAGTAGCAGGTTTTGGGGATAACTTGTAGAAGTGTAGAAATAAAATTACCTGTTATGCAAGATAGGGCGCGACGTATGGCGGGGGCTGCCTACATCGGCTCGCTTTACGTTACCATTCTGTAAAAAAAAATAATAAAAAAAAAACATGTAAATAGATTTATTAGTGTTCGGTGTTTGTCACTAAGCAAATGCTTAGTCAGCGACCCTGCAGTACGATATGTAGTAAAATCTTTATGCTTTTAACAGGCGGTGGGCTTTGAACCTAATTCCTTTGAAATAAGGTTCCACAACAAGGAAGAATAATACACCCAAGTCTGCTTAAGGGTTATTTTATATATTAGGTATAATGGATGCCTATTAATATTTTTTTAAGTATCACTTAAATGTATACTTATTAGGCGCTCATGGCCAGATGCTCTTAGCGAACCATGTGATTGTCGAGGTTAAACAACTAGACTCGTGGTCAGTCCACAGATACGCCAAAGTTACTTAATATCTGATTCACTCACCCAATCGCCCAGACACGTCCGCTCACCACGCCCACTTAAGTACTGGCTGCTTCTAAGCATTCTTTACTAAGATGGTATTTAGCCAGTTTTTATTTTATTGAAGCATGACGCTACTGATACGTAGTCGGGTGTCACCACTAGTATGTGTTCTTATCTGATGGTTGTATTTGCCGCTACGCACGCAGTACGCACTGACCTGGTGGCTGCTGGCGCGGAAGGGCGGCGCGTCGTCGTGCGCGGAGGGCCGGCGCGGCCACGACGTGTCGGAGCGCGCCGCTACGCACGCAGTACGCACTGACCTGGTGGCTGCTGGCGCGGAAGGGCGGCGCGTCGTCGTGCGCGGAGGGCCGGCGCGGCCACGACGTGTCGGAGCGCGCCGCTACGCACGCAGTACGCACTGACCTGGTGGCTGCTGGCGCGGAAGGGCGGCGCGTCGTCGTGCGCGGAGGGCCGGCGCGGCCACGACGTGTCGGAGCGCGCCGCTACGCACGCAGTACGCACTGACCTGGTGGCTGCTGGCGCGGAAGGGCGGCGCGTCGTCGTGCGCGGAGGGCCGGCGCGGCCACGACGTGTCGGAGCGCGCCGCTACGCACGCAGTACGCACTGACCTGGTGGCTGCTGGCGCGGAAGGGCGGCGCGTCGTCGTGCGCGGAGGGCCGGCGCGGCCACGACGTGTCGGAGCGCGCCGCTACGCACGCAGTACGCACTGACCTGGTGGCTGCTGGCGCGGAAGGGCGGCGCGTCGTCGTGCGCGGAGGGCCGGCGCGGCCACGACGTGTCGGAGCGCGCCGCTACGCACGCAGTACGCACTGACCTGGTGGCTGCTGGCGCGGAAGGGCGGCGCGTCGTCGTGCGCGGAGGGCCGGCGCGGCCACGACGTGTCGGAGCGCGCCGCTACGCACGCAGTACGCACTGACCTGGTGGCTGCTGGCGCGGAAGGGCGGCGCGTCGTCGTGCGCGGAGGGCCGGCGCGGCCACGACGTGTCGGAGCGCGCCGCTACGCACGCAGTACGCACTGACCTGGTGGCTGCTGGCGCGGAAGGGCGGCGCGTCGTCGTGCGCGGAGGGCCGGCGCGGCCACGACGTGTCGGAGCGCGCCGCCACCGACACGCAGTCGTCCGTGTCCACCTCCGTGTTGCGGTCGCTGTCGGACGCCAGCACGTCCATGCTCCACGCGGACTCGCTCGCTGTCTCTGACACGTCGGGCGCGTTCGAGCTGTTTGTCGTGCCTATATACGACACATACTGATGTTATTCATTTTTTAACGTGTCTAATAACTACATTATGTATAAAATTGCTTAAATTAATCACTGCTAGTTGTCCTTGTCAATAACAAGAAACCAGCAATGAAACAGTCAATCGATTACCCCTGTAGCCTGTATAAAGTAAAGTCAGCACATGCAACTAAATCTTGTTTTTCAAACATTATCTGATGAGTAAATTTTCATAGTTTTTTAATTGACACCCCTTTTATCATTTTCAACCCTTGCCAATATCTATAGTCATTCAGTAGTTCTAAATTAAACAGAATCACATCAGATTAGTGGAATAGGACTACCGGCGAAATCACATTTAAAAAAAAATCGCGTTAACTATACTACCTCAAAGGTGGCGTAGAAACTTGTGCATATTATGACGATTACAACTCTTTCTACATTTTGAATTGTTATATCTAAAAATCGGTGGCTCTTAGGATGAAACTATTGAGACATTTTTTATAGACAATTATCTAATCTACAATTTTGTCTCGGCAAATTTTATGATAAAACTTACCGTTTTGCTGAAAATCGAAAAAGTCTCGTTTTTGTGTCCTTTGACCCCGAATATTTTTTTTCCACGTGCCGGATCAATGAGGACTTTTCACAGTTCCTTTATAATAGTGTAATGAACGATCCTACCAATTTTCAGCCTAATGGGAATTATTGTAACCTTACCCCTATTTTTGGTCTAATTGGTCTTATTTGACCGGACTATATATGATATATATGAAGACAACCGGAAGACTTATAATACAATTAGTTGTTTAAGCGCTATGTGTAGTCCTCTTTGTTTTTGTATAATAAAAATTTTGATAATTAATGGTTAGATATTGGGATAGGAGTAATAACAAAAAACACAAATAATTATAAAGTGACAAACACATAATTTGTATCCGAAACTGTTGACACAAGCTCACCTTGGTTAGCTGCGACTTGAGTTTGATCGCACGAGTCGCCGATGGTCTCCGAATCCGAAGCTAGTACATCAGTACTCCATGTGTCTGACATTATGCTTATGGTTTCGTCTCCTTCTAAAAGTTTCTGTACAAATAATATAACCATGAATAAAATTAAAATTATATACGTAATTTATACAAAAATAAACCAAAAATGTTATAATTAACTATCGAACAGATCATATATATTTTATAAGTAGAGATCGAACTCGTTCGAAATTCGACCATAAAGGTTCTATTGTCAAAGACTATAGACAGTAATAAACAATATGCCAAAACATATAGACGAGCCTGTACCGCTGCTAAATCCTTGCACATAAAAAATATACTTAAATCTTCTACAAATATAATCAAAACTACTTGGAAGATAATTAATGCTGAGACAGGTAAAACAAAAATACGTAGTCGTGATTTTAACTTAGTAATAAACAATATAGATATTAAAGGCGATTTGGAGATTGCGACTGAGTTTGAAAAATATTTTTCGAATATTCCAGTCATAATTACTAACTCTCTTTCATGTTCTTCTACATCTGCTGAGCAGATACTCAAGCAAAGCGTAGGGTCGTGTGACACAGTTTTTGAATTTTCGGTAGTTAGCCCTAAAGATATTTTAAATGCTTTCAAGAGTATTAATATGAAAAACACAAAGGATCTGTGGGGTCTATCTGTTAAGACTGTTTCATCAATTATTACTATAATCGCCCCACACTTAGCTACTGTGTTCAATTGCTGTGTTGCATCAGGTATATTTCCTGACTTGATGAAGTATAGTAAAATCATTCCTTTGTTTAAAGCTGGTGATAGTTCAGACCCTTCAAATTTTCGACCTGTTTCCGTGCTGCCCACTCTTAGTAAAATATTTGAAAAGCTTATGCTTAGCCAGCTGCTCAGACAATTTAATATACATAATTTACTACACCGGAAACAGTTTGGATTCACAAAGGGTTTTTCAACCATAGATGCAGGGGTCAACTTATTAAAAAGTATATTCGCGGCGTGGGAAGACTCGCAGGATGCATTAGGTATCTTTTGCAATTTGTCCAAAGCGTTCGATTGCGTTCATCATGATACTCTGGTCAGAAAATTACACCACTACGGTATTAGGAACAAGGCTCTCGAACTTCTGACTTCTTACTTGGGCAATAGAATTCAGAAGGTCGAAATAAACGGTAAAATATCTCCGGGATCTCCAGTGGTAATGGGCGTCCCACAGGGGTCAATTCTTGGCCCATTTTTGTTCTTAATTTATATAAATGACTTACCTTACTATGTAAGGGATAAGCATGAGATTGTGTTGTTTGCAGATGATACTTCCCTGACGTTCAAAATAAACCGACAATTAAGCAATTTTGACGATGTTAATGATGCAATCTCTAAAGTTGTTCATTGGTTTAATGCCAATAATGTTGTGCTTAATGATAAGAAAACTAAAGTCATAAAATTCACTACACCGAATGTGAAACAGGCGACAACCAATGTACAACTTAATGGAGCTAGGTTGGACCCTGTTGAATCAACTGTGTTCTTGGGTATCACTATTGACTCAAAGCTACAATGGAGCCCACAAATAGAAAAACTGTCCGGCAAATTAAGTTCTGCAGCATATGCAGTGAAAACTATTAGACGGCTGACTGATGTTGACACAGCTAGAATGGTTTATTTCAGTTATTTTCATAGTGTAATGTCCTATGGAATTCTTCTCTGGGGTAGCTCTGCTGACATTAATACCATATTTATATTGCAAAAAAGAGCTGTAAGAGCTATCTATAATCTTGGCCCGAGAGTATCTCTAAGAAAAAAGTTCAAAGAGGTCAACATTCTAACTGTACCATCTCAGTATATATATGAAAACTTACTATATGTGCACAAAAATATCGATTCCTTCTGTAAAAGGAGCGATACACATAATGTAAATACTAGATATAGGAATAATCTCATATTGCATACTACCCGTCTCCACAAAATAAGTAACTCTTTTATGGAGCAATGTATAAGATTCTACAACAAACTTCCCAATGATATTAGAGAATTGTCTACGAATAAGTTTAAAAGAATTATTAAAGCCAAATTGTGTAGCAGGGCATATTACAAAATTTCTGATTATTTAAGTGATAAAAGTGTTTGGGATTGAGTTGTTCTGAGTCAACACACATGATTGTAATTAATCTTATTTTAAAAAAGGATTCCTACTGAGTTTTCTGGCAGTGTTTCTCAGTAGCTGCCACGTCATGCACTGCATGGAAGGGTAAAAAATATGACGATTCCACATAAAAGTAAAATTTTTACGGAATAAAGTACCTTTGACTTTGACTTTGAGTACTGACAAATAATATTAATTTGTTCTCAGTTTTGACAATCAGTTTGTAATCTCTTCTCAGTTTGTCAGTTTGTCAAAAGCGGATGGCAGCGTGTGTAATGGTTGCTCCATATTATGAACTTAACTGTTCCGAATTATATATTTATAATATTGCGTGATTCGTCCGCGCAAATTGCACAAAATCGTAAAAAGGAGTAAACAGTTTTTGCTTCACGATTATTTATGATGATTAGTTTTCTTACCTTGATTTCGAATTTGCAGAATTTATCTTCAATATCATTTCTAGTTTGCTTCAATAGCTTTGCTTGAGCGCTGGCTGCCTGACTGACGGGCACATTTTGAGGTAACCTGGCAACAATTTGATATTATGTACAAACAAACATCAATGACCTATCATCAGATGAAATTAAAATCAAAATCAAAAATATTTATTGCACTTAGGTACATTACATACACTTACAGCACGTCAATAGAAAAAAAATACAATATAATTAAACTACATACCAAATTAAATTACAAACATGTCAAATGAAATTAAAAATAAAAATAGAAAAATAGAAATGGGTTATATAAATACAAAAATATAATAACTATAAAAGTAATTTTATAAATTAAAAATATTGGTAAATGTAATTTGTCTGTCCATTGCAAGCTCTAGCTAAGCTACCAAGGGGTTTTGTCGTCAATACATTATTTGATTGTATAATATGCTTTTTTCAATAAACATTTTTTTATCTCCGACTTAAATTTGTCTAGAGGCATTTGAATTACATGCGTTGGTATTTTATTATAAAATTGAGGGCCTGGGCCAACAAAATCAAATCAATCAAACATCAGATGCCTTAATACACAGTATTAAGGCATCTTATGGGTACGCGCGGTCCACCTTCGACCACATCTTCACTTGCCATCAGGTGAGATCGCGGTCAAGCGCAAACCCATCCAGCATAAGGAGAAATAATAAAAGCAAGGGTGTTATTTTGAAATTTTCTTTTGTGAGTTTTTGCGACGCTAAGAGTTTCCTGAAGAGCGGTATTTTCTAAAGATTTTTCGTTTGCTCAGCACTGCAGAAATAAAGTACTAGTTGAGATAGGGCCATTTCTCATACCAGTACCTCCGTACACATAAAAATATTTATAATGTATACCAAAATTGTTATGTATTTTCCGTAAATGTTTGAAAAAAAAATTATTTCTTTTTTTTGTCATTTAGTAAGCAAACACAATATCTATTCGATTGGTTATTCAAACGTGTATTACTTTAGATTATATTTACAAAGAGAACTTGCGAGGAGGGAGTTTAGCATTCTTGAGCTGTTAGGACTGCCGCGAACGCTTACATTTGTAGTGTAGTATGTAAGTGTGCGTACCTCCGCGAGTGCGCCTCCCCCGCCGCGTCCCCGTCGGTGACCTGCGAGGAGGGGGTCTCGCGCCCCGAGATGTTGGGGCTGCCGCGACCGCTCACGTTGGCGGACACCTGACAACACCACAAAAGATCATCAACAAATACTGTTCAGAACCAGACATATAATAATTATCTAAAGAAGATACTATTTACATAAATCTTGATGTACAGGCGCCAGCACATCCAGCTACCTCAATCTGTCAAATTTCATTTATAGATTTTCAACTTTATCAAAACTAGACAGATTGGGGAAGCTTGATGTGCTGGCGTCTGTACCTATTCGTTATAGAACTATGGATGCAGTTTGAGGACGGTTTATTGAGTAGGAGTTTTATCATTTGTAAATTGTCTTTTAATGATAAAACTCTACTAAAGAAAATAAAATCCTTGTAACATCAGAATAGGTATTTTTATACCTATTCTGATGTTACAAGGATTTTATAGTTATATATTATTGTTAGGAAACCGATGGCTATAAAAGAAATGCAAAAGCGGAATAAACAAGATAAATAAATAAATGACTTGGAACAAATAACACAGGGCCATCTGACCGATAATTGGATGGTTGGCAAAAGGGGTGGTGGATTCGCCTAAAAAATATATTATTAGTAAATACTTTGGCCATCCGCAATATATTGAAACCGAATCGTGAACTTTATGAAACGCAAGTGCATAGTTCAAGACAAATAATAAATATAATAAGTGAACACGTATCCTGGCGCGCGTGTGTGTGCTGTCAACAACAGCTCCGTAAAAAAAATTATTTAAAAATAGTACAAAGAGTGTTTTGTGTAATATTAACAAAAAATATCGTGAAATGTACTTTAATCTGCATGCACTAATGTTTGTGACAAGAAACAATGAAAAATAAGCATATAAACAAGATAAAACAGTGAACCCTGACTATCTACGAAACTAATGTAATTTCTATCAATAAAGATAGATAACAACACCCGACTTGACCAATAAAGAAGAATTATAAACATTCACAGCGAAATATTTACGAAAAAGTGAGTTAAACTTTAAATTTTTCATCTTAAGAAACCGTTCATTGTATCAAACTGACTACGGTCGCTCTGTTCAAAAAGTGGACTTTGAACTCCGATAATGATTTGTACTTGCATAGTGCTCACGTGACTCAAAAGCATAGCACAGTGTAGAACATAGTAATGGATAATCTCTCGACTAATTAGCCCATGTCCTCGAGGTATGCAAGACGGAATGAAGTTTTAGAGTTTCGAGTTCAAATCCGAATCGTGACAATGTCTTTTTGTGACTTATTAAAAATGGATTTGTTCATTTAATGAGTTCTGTGACATAAAAAAGTTAATACGACTTAACTCAAGGTCTGGAAATAATACAACGAATTGTCAATATAATAAACAAACCAAATTCTATATTTACCTGCATTACCAGAAATGGATAATACGAGTATAAGCAACAAAAACGTAAAAGAAATGGAAGAGCAAGTGTTAGCCTGTAATGTCACACTACGAAAACACCAAATAATTAATACAAAATCTAAATCTACAGAATGTCTCAATCAGAGTAATGATAGTACAGTCCTGCGAAGATATTTTGGGAAGAAGCCTTGACCTATCAACAAATATGTATTCAACCTATACAGCAGAATTGAAAACAGAGATAACGGAACTTAAAAATCAGTTAGAGAGTACACAAAGCGAAATGGAAAATATTATTTTAGAAAATATTGATTTGAAAAAGACAATATATAGCATGAATCAAGAATTATGTGTATTAAAGCAATTATGTAAAAGCCCATTATCATCATACAGCCACAATATGTCATCGAGTGCCAAAAAAAGCATTCGACGTCGACTTACAAATAGCTTCCAAACAACGCCATTTAAGCCTAACGAACCTACTACTAACACCTCCTTAGAACTAAGAAGACAAACAATTACACAAATGGAGCAGCAACTAATGATAAATGAAACAATCAAAACACAAAAGCTGCCATGCACGTCAACGGAAAACACAGAAATCAAAACTGATAAAACCCCACTTTTCAACAACACAGAAGATCCAAAACCGTTTACTGAAAATAGCTCAGTCTCAGGAAACACGGAAAATAGCACTGAGATGAAAAACGAGTCATTTAATACGCCGAATCCTAGTTTTAAGCTTAAGTGCCAAAAAAGAGCATTTATTATTGGCGGGGCGCAGTGTAGAGGACTAGCAACACAACTCATAAAATCAAGATATTACAATCCATATAACTCCTATAACTTTCTGTCTATTGTAAAGCCAAACGCCTCTACGGAGGAAATCTTAAGTAGCATTAAATTATTTGACATTAATTCTGAAGATAAATTGATAATATCTGTTGGACAAAATGATTATAACACCTTGAAAATGACAACCGAATTGTGCTTATTTTTACAATCTATTAAGTGTCCTGTGATCATATTATGCGTGAATAAAAACATCTGCTCCAATAAAATAAGTCTTAATAGAATGATAAAACTAATTTGCACACAAAATAAAGATTGCTGTTTTGTGGAAGATTATTATAATAGAACATTACTTTGTTACAAAATTAATCTTTTTATAGATCAAATAGACTACAACAAACGGTTCTTATCTTTCAAAAATTGTCACAATGAAAACTTAAAGGTATTGGGATCGAAGCCTAGACAAAACAATTTATCCGTAAAACACCAAAGCTCACAAACGGACATGTCGTTATTTAACAGTAAGACTGAAAATAAATTACCGTTCTTAAATAATGCGAGTAAAAAAGATAAAATAAACAATTCAGTACAGCAACATTTTTTTCGTGGCCAAGAACTATAATATAACGATATTACACCAAAATATTGCCGGTGTCATAAATAAGTTAGATGAAATCGAGCTAGCCTTAAACCTACTCTACGACAATAAATATATTATCGATATTATGTGCCTAACTGAAACATTCATTAAATCTGGAGAGGAAGAAAATATGTTAATCAAATTATTTAAATTAGGAAGCAGCTTTTCTAGGAAATATCAAAAACGAGGTGGTGTATGTATACTTATAAAACAAGACATAGAATGTGAAAATATACAATGGTTAAACAGTATTGCGGTAGAAAACCATTTTGAGATATGTGGTATACAATTAAAAAAATATAAAATAAACTTACTCTGTGTATACAGAACACCCAACTCCGATATAGAAATTTTTTTTAGAAAATTGCAAGTAGTATTGGATAAATTAATTAGGAAAGATAAATACAAAATAATAATATGCGGTGACTTTAACATTAATTTTCTAGGTAACAGTAAAATTAAAGATGAGTTTTTAAACATTATATACAATTATAACTTAAACTATCATATAAACAAAGCCACAAGACAAAATACATGCATTGATAATATATTAAGTGATATAAAAGACGCTAAAGGGGAAATCCATGAACTAGGTCTATCAGACCATAATACGGGACAAACTTTAATAATCAAAGCAAAGCATGACTGTAATGTAAATAGACAATGGTTTGCCTATAGAAGAGACATGTGTAATGAAAATATAGAAAAATTTCGCTATTATCTAAGGAACATGTCATTTTCTGAAGTTTTTTCTGAAACTGATGTAAACCAAGCGTTTTATTCTTTACACGATGAGATCTGCCTCTTTTATAATCTGTGTTTCCCAATTATAAAAATTAAAATGAATAAAAATTCTGCTAAACCAAAATGGATCACGAACGGTCTAAAAAGATCATTCATAAGTAAGAGAAAGCTCCAAAGCAGGTACTATAAAAATAAGACTTCTCATAATAAGAAAAAATATAATGACTATAGAAAAATACTTAAACAATGCATGTCAGATACACAAAGGGATAAAAATAAAATATATATACAGAAATCTGAAAACAAATGCAGGGCGACATGAAAAATCGTTAATGACAAACTAAAACAAAACGATGTAAATAATGAAATAAATGAATTAGTTGATTATCAAACTTCACTGACAAAGGGTGAAGATATAGCGACATGCTTTAATGAATACTTTATAAACATTGCAAAGCCTACTGAAAATTTAAATTATACAAAAACCCATGAAAATGTTCGACGATCAACACATTCCATATTTCTAGAACCTGTAGACTGCTTAGAAGTTTTTAAAACTACAATGCAATTGCGTAACACAAACTCAGCGGGGTATGATAATATTACTACAAAGATTCTAAAACAAAATATACTCCCCATACTGAAACCTTTGACACATATAATTAATTTATCTTTGGAGAACGGTATATTTCCCGCTGGTTTAAAGTTTTCCGTAGTAAAACCAATTTTCAAGAAGGGATCTAAATCTGAAGCTGGAAATTACAGGCCAATAACCTTAGTTCCTGTTATCTCTAAAATATTCGAAAAAATCATGTGCACCAGGCTTATGAGTTTCTTTGATAAAAATAATATAATCAACTCGCAACAAAATGGTTTCATCAAGAAAAGATCTACTTCATTAGCATGCTTTAAACTTGTGAAGGAAATTCTTGACGCATTAGATAAAAAACAGATCCCACTAGCCGTATTTCTAGATTTAAGCAAAGCATTCGATATGGTATGTCATGACAGGCTATTAAGCAAGCTTGAGCAGTATGGAATCAGAGGGCCTGCTTATGACTGGTTCCAAAGCTACTTAATAGGTCGGCAACAGAGTACTGAAATCAAAAAAAATTGTAAAAAGACTCAATTAGAAGAAACTTTCAGATCACCTTATTTGATCAACCACTACGGCGTACCACAAGGTAGTGTGCTTGGGCCTATTCTATTCATAGTATACATCAACGAATTACCTAACTCAACTGATCAATTTACTATATTATTTGCAGACGATACAACTATTTTAACAAAAGAACAAACTATTGAAAATGCAGTATCTGTAACGAATAAAGCTTTAATGGATATAATAAGCTGGCTAGAAGCTAATAATTTAAAAATTAATATTAGTAAAACTAAATTTATGAGATATTTGACATATAATAATAAAAATATAGGTAATATAGGAGACATATCTTTGAATTATAATAATATTGACATCGTAGAGGTACAGTAACAGCCAGAAGTCGACTAGCAATCTCACAAAACCGTGGCATAGCAATATTAGTTGTACTTATGACCTTCTTCTATAAGAACGTTTGACAACACTACACATTGGCAACTTGTTGCCCGCTTATGATTGTTATTACAAATTTCAATAAGTATCGTAAGCGTTACGGTGGCTAAAGTGGTTAGCACTGTGCCTCGCATGGCGAACGTTCGGGTTCGAGTCTCACACCAAACATGAAAAATATTTTTTAAGTATTAATGTGAAATAAGAATGCCGATTTGCTAACAAATATGTTAAATATTCCACAACTAAACGAAGATTCTTTCGTTTTACAATTATTTTCAATCTTAGCGTCGTTATTACAATATGAGGGTAGATTTGAAACAAAGTGATAAGTTCACTTTGTAAATATACCTTCATATTTTAACTACTTTACTAGTTCACATAAATTATTCCACTATTCGCTGTTGTTGGTTGGTGAACATAGTTACGAGCGTTTGTGTTATCTTGTTGCTGCTATTTTAGTATTCTTCTGAATTCAATATGCAGGCTAATATCAGTATTGAAGCCAAGGCAAATATTGTGGCCCTATATTCGAATGGCCTTAATATATCTCAAATATCGAATGAAACCGGCTTATGCGTAAGCTTATTTTTTTAATTTTATGTGATGATACGATACCTACAAAATATAATGGTAGATTAATCGCGTGTTGCAAGTGTGTAATATATTTTTTTTTTTTTAGAGAGAGACTGTTAGTCGTTGGGTGAAGAGATTTGAGGAAGAAGGTAGCCTGAACAGTCGTGAGAGGAGCGGAAGACCACCTCTTATTAGCCAGCCTCAGCGACGTTATATGGTAGCGGAATATGAGACGAATGGTTTCATCCCAACAAGGCGTTTTGCCGATGAGTTCGGCACATCAGTACGCACCGTTCGCCGCATACTCCATGCCGAAGGTCTTCATCACCGAGCGCCAGCTAAGAAACCATTTTTAACCCAACGGCATAAAGAGGAGAGGTTAAGTTTTGCCCGGGAATATTTGGACTTTGATTGGGAGACGACAATATTCACCGACGAAAAATCTTTTAAATCGTGCCAAAAAGGAAGACTGCATTTGTGGCGTAAAAATAACACGCGTTGGTCTGAAGGCAATGTCAGACCAAATACGGAGTCAGGCAGAATCAGTGTGAATATGTGGGGGTGGATAAGTGCTCAAGGGCCCGGTGAATTAAGTTTTATACCGACGCGAGCCAATAGTGTCAACTATGTGGAAGTGTTGAACGATATAATGTTGCCTACGGTGCGTAATATCTACCCCGCAGAAGACTTGAACGAGATAAGTTTTGTGCAAGACAATTGTCCTATACACCGTGCCAGCATTGTTCGCGAATGGTTTAGCAATCATCCGGAAATTAAAGTTATTCCTTGGCCAGCTCGGTCCCCTGACTTAAACCCCATAGAAAATATATGGGGTTTAATGGTGCAAAGATGGGAAACTCGGGACGAGAGATGCCCTGAGCTACTCGCATCCCATTGCATGCAGTTATGGGATAGTTTGCGCGGCACAAATATCTGTGCAAATATTGTGGCGTCTATGCGTCGACGTCTGATTAGCTGTATCGAGGCTAACGGAGGTCACACGAAATATTAAAAATCCTAAACAGGTAGGGTAATTTTGTGTCAGGGGACATAGTGTCCGTAACTTTAACAAATTAATATTTATATTATTGTAATATTGAGGTTAAGTTTCAATCCTCTTTTCATTGAGAAAATGAATAATTAAGCTATAACCTCTTAAATTATATCAGAATTTTCATAATATCTATATGTAACCTAAAATGTGTTTTTTAACATTCAATACTATAGTAATAACATAAGTAAGTGTAAAGGATTTCTTTTATATAAAAAATATTACAATGTTACCATATCAAAATTAGTTTCATTTATTATCATATTATAATAATAAATTACCTTTATTGTAATATCTATTTTTTCAAGGTAATTTACTAAAATAAATTACTAAAACATAATAATAATAATTATATAAAACATAAAAAACTGGCCCAACTCGGATTCGAACTCACAACTATCCCGATCACATTAGCGAGAGCAGCCTCGTTACCGATCTAGCTAATGTTAACTTATATTCACGTGTTGAAATTTTGCATTACTAGGAAAAAAATAATCGACGGCGATAAAAAAAACAAGTTACTGATATTGTCATCCTTGTCTAGCATTGACCACATCTATAACTACTCGTAGCGATGCTACACGACATGTTAATTTGTTAGCGTTGGAACATCGCTTACACGGATAAATATGCGTGTGTGTATAGGCGCCGCAGCCCGCAGGCGATAATGGCCATTGCGGTGTAAGTGGACTTCTGGCCGTTGACTGTACATGACATAAAATTTTTAGGAATAATTACTGACCGTTTCTGCAACTGGAAAGCTCAAGTAGATAATGTATGTAAGAAAATCAATAAATTCATATTTGCGCTTAGGAAAATTAAAAATATAACAAACAGAGAAACAGCTTTAATGGTATACCACAGCCATGTGTGCTCTATTCTTAGATACGGTGTGATCTTATGGGGAAACTCGACCGACGCTGAAAGAGCGTTTATAGTACAAAAAAAATGTTTAAGGTAAATTTTCAATCTAAAGTGGACAGATTCCTGCCAACCGATATTTATAAGAGAAAAAATACTTACATTACCGTCAATATACATATACGAGATGTGCAAATTCGTGAGAAATCATATTTTACTCTTCGAAACAGACAAAAAGGCAGAAATGAAAAGAAAAATTGTACGCAAACCATTAGTAGCACCACGAAGTAGGCTAAAACTATGTGATAAGAACAGCTATCATATGGGTGTTAAGGTATATAATAAACTTCCAGAAAAACTTAGACACCTACCAGACAATGAATTTTTCAGGACGCTTTTTAAGTGGCTATGTGACAGATGTTTTTATTCAGTTGATGACTACATTAAATATAAATTCACATAAATATGTAATTAGCCTAAATATTTTGACATTAAAATTTTATTTGACATTTACTAATCTCTAATAACTAACATTGTTTTTAAATCTTATTTTTACTTATTGTTTTGAATTCAATCATGTATTACCTACTAATAACAAATTAAATAATTACTAACAATTTCAATGTAAATCTTAAATTATAATGTATTACTTTAAATATTTGCACGACGTATTCTGTCGAATATAGTGAAACCAAAATATAATACCATCAAATGTAACCTGTATTCTCGCAAATAAAGAGTTCATTCATTCATTCATTCATTCATCTTAGGAAAACTAACACATCTGATCATCACCAGACACACAAATGTCTATTTTTCTAAATACATGCATTTAATACACTGGTCAGCAAATAAACCGAGCCACCCGCTACCTAGGAACTCTGATTCGATTTTCTCAAAAAGTATAAAACTTACAACTATCAAAGTTATACCTACAAAAAGTGCGTTTCATGGTGATTAAAATGACTACAAATTAATTCGAAAGTACCCTCAACTCACATTGTAATCAAGCAACAAACACAATGCTAACGATTTGTTCTGTTTTCACCAGAGTTTGAAATTAGCGTTCTTTTTCTCTACAATGAGGGTAGTCGGATATTTCTTATCATTTCTTTAGTTTTTGTCCATCGTTTGCTCAGACGCGTGTGTTTTTGCTACTTTTTTCGATTAATAATGGATACAACACATCAGGAAGCAGCTCAAGCTGTAGCATTACTTCAAGCAGGCATTGCGCAACGTGAAGTCGCTCGAAGGCTTCGAATCAGCAGATCTTCGGTGCAACGAGTTTACAGACGATACCTAGAGACTGGAGCATTCGATCGCCGTCCAGGTACGGGCAGACCTAGGGCTACATCAGCAGCAGATGATCGTTATATCCACCTTACTGTTCTGCGAAATCGCCACCTCAACGCAGTTCAAGTCCAACAAAGTCTGCGTGACGAACGACAAGTGGTCATAAGTTCAGATACCGTCAGAAGGAGACTTGCTGAACGGAACCTGACCCCAAAAAGAGCTGCAACAGGCCCAGCATTAACGGTAGCACACCGTCGAGCACGACTTGAATTTGCTCGAGAGCATAGGGATTGGACATTAGAGCAGTGGAGTAATGTACTCTTCACTGATGAGACCAGGGTGAGTCTACATGGAAGTGATCGACGTCAGAGAGTATATCGTCGCCCTGGAGAAAGGTATTCTCAGTGTTGCATCGAGGAAACTGTTGCTTATGGAGGAGGATCTGTAATGGTCTGGGGCGGCATCTCGTTAACAGCACATACAACGTTAGTTTTCATCGAACCGACGGGCCGTACACGTGGACTGACTTCTCATCGCTACATTACTGAAATCCTCGCAGACCATGTGGTACCTTACGCAGGATATATCGGACAGGATATGCAATTGATGCATGATAATGCACGGCCTCATGTTGCTCATGTGGTGACCCAGTATCTACGCGACGTCAGCATTCGTACGATGGACTGGCCAGCTCGAAGCCCGGACTTGAATCCGATAGAACACTTATGGGATGAGCTGAAACGTCGGGTTCGAGCCCGAGTACCTGCTCCAACAAGGCTTCCAGAGCTGCGAATCGCAATTGAAGAGGAGTGGAATACAATTCCTCAAGATTTTATCGTCAGGCTCGTAAGGTCGATGAATACAAGGATGCTGGCAGTTATCCGAGCAAGGGGAGGGAATACGGAATATTGATCAAAAACTTTTTTTTGATTTTATCTTTGTTTTTGGCTTTAATTTTTTTTTCACTTTATCATTACTAACGATTGTCACGACTGGAAAACGACTCTTCTTTGTAAAATCCTTAATAAACACTGAAATATTGATTAAACCCAATGAGTTTCCTTTCATTTTAATCACCATGAAATGCACTTTCTGTAGGTACAACTTTGATAATTGTAGGTTTTTTAGTTTTTGAGAAAATCGAATTAGAGTGCCTAGGTAGCGGGCGGCTCGGTTTATTTGCTGTCCAGTGTAGATAAAATACACCAAGACACATAACAAATAATCGTGCTCATCACACAAAGATTTGTCCTGGTTGGGAATCGAACCCACGATCTCCGGCTTAGCAGTCAGAGTCACTAACTACTAGCTCAACAGCACAGTCAATAAACAATACTTCGGCATAATATTAATAATATTTTTTATTGTTATTAATCTGATAGATGTGCTGAAATACCTATATCTATATATATATATATATAAATCAATTGCTGTTCGTTAGTCTCGCTAAACTTGAGAACGGCTGAACGGATTTATTGGTCTTGAAATTCGAATAATTGCCGGAAAAACCCTAAAAACATTTTCGTATTCCCATATAAACGGTTTCTAAAACAAAAGTTTAGGTCTTTTATTTTATCGATTGAGGCAGTACGAAGTCTGCCTGGTCAGCTAGTTCAATAATAAAATTACCATGTCGGAGAGGTTATCATTCTGGTCCTCAGTCTCAAGCTCCAAACTCGAAGTGACGCTGTGGTTGGACGCTGCCTCCGACACCGCCTCCAGGTTATCCGATGTGTTGCCTAAAGACACTTCATCATGGGACACCGAAAATCTGTAAAGCAAATTAACAAAGGGTTATAATAGACTAGGATTTACAATAAGATTACGATGATGATGATCATGATGCAGCCCATTACTGCTCCGCTGATACCAGGGCCACGGATTCCTCTCATAATGATAGGTAAGTTCACATTGTAAGCTATAGTTCAAAGTCAAAGTAACTTTATCGCGTAAAATTTTTACATTTATGTGGAATCGTCATATTTTTTTACCCTACCGTGCAGTGCATGACACATGTTCACATTCACAATCTATACATATAATAAAATCGTAGAAAAGTCAAAACTGTACATTAAATATTTTTTAAAAAGGATACCTGGGGCGTGATCTACAATCCATATTGAAGCCAAAAATATAGTTTTTAGAATTTTTGTCTGTTTATCTGTATGTATGTCCGAGCTAAACTCAAAAAGTACTGCATGGATTTACTTCAAATTTTGCATTAATATTACTAAGAGGTTGGATCAACATATAGGCTACATATTATCACGCTATCACCTACGGGGGAGTTGTGATAATTTATAAAATTTAACGCGGGTAAAACCGCGGGGCACAGCTAGTGCAAAATAAAGGCATCAACACATACCGAGTACGTTTTTGCACGGGAGCTCCCGGGCCGGCCACTGCGAGCGCCGAGCCTGTCTCGTCTGCGTCGCCAGCTTCGGAGCCGCCGTAGTAACATTCCAGAACTTTTGACTCCGGCACTAAGCCTGCATCAAATAAAGAGATTACTTATACGTTCAATTATGGAAATTTATAGTTTTAGATATAATAAATAAAAATAAAATAAATAAAAAGGTTTTATTCACGTAGACTTTAAAAAAGCGCTTGTAAATAGTCAGAATATGTTTGTAGTAATACAGTTATTATTTCTAGTTACTTATTACAGATATTTAGGTTCACGGAATGTTAAAACATATATACAATTTATTTTATAATGGTAGTGATATTTAGCTAGCTTATATTAAGTTATTGTCAAGGAAATTATGTTTAGATTTAATTATTGAAATTTATATTTTACTACATATTGTCTGAATGGTTATGTGGAATATATTTTACTACATCTTGTCCGAATAATTCTGTCTATATTAAGGTATGAATTTAATATTATTATTATGGCGAACCTTGTGTTTAGAACGACGGTAGCGCTTTAATGCTTACACCGGATCCAGCCAAATAAACTCAGTGGGTGTCTCTACTACCGGTTTTAACATGGCCCTGTTGAGACGCTCCGGTGAAACATACACAATACACCCATATACACGGGGTTTGGTCCACTTACTTAAATTATTTTAGCGGGCTAACATAATATTTGCGTATACAGTTGTTGGTAGAACAAAAGAAAACATGTGCAAATGGGGTTACATTCCCACATCACAAAACATTTGGCGTGTCACCCCAAAGTATGGCTCATTTATCTGATTGTCCTTCTTGTCCAGTCTCTTGTTCCCTTCAGGACTTGTATGACGCTTCAGGCAAAGGGGTCAGCGTTGCCCAATTTTGGGAAGATAGAATATAATTCTTACCATCGACATGATAAGAAGAAGAAGAAGTTGTCTGGTTAAGTCAATATTTTAGGTTTGACGTTTAAATAACAGTAATACCAATAATTTTGAGACGGAACCAACAGTTATGAAATTCGTAGAGTATACAAATAATTGATAGTTTTGTTACAGATAGTTGATGCAACATAATAGAATACTCATGTTTATATGGCTATAAGATCCCCAGCGGACTATGTGCAGGTAGATGCCGAGCGCCAAATGTCTTTATCATCAATGTCCTTAGTAGTGTAGTAAACCTTACATAAAAACTACTTACCCACATAATCATGCTCTTCAACATTAGCAAGCTTAATGACCAGCACTTCTATTTGCTCGTACTTGCCGTCATCTCTATTGCCGTTGCCGTTCACTGGGCGATCCTCTACGGCAGCTAACGAGGAGTTGGAGCTGGCACTACGAGGTAGCCGGGGTTTTGGTACTTTGGCCAAAATGCTCTTCTTGGTGGAGTGGCCGTTTTCTATAGGTGATGGTTCTTTAGCTTCGCTTGGTGATTGTCTACGAAAACAAAATTATATTGTTATATATCTTATTAGCTAATTTAAGCTACGTAATATGTCTACTTATATAAACATGTATATAATACAATGTTGCTCTCATCGATCCGCAAGTGATTGGCAAGGTTAGGCAACTAGGCTCGCGGTCAGTCCATAGATGGGTGACCGTTTCGGAGGGCACGTTAAGCTGTTGGTCCCGGTTATGGCCGTTAGGAAACAGAGGCCTACTGAGCGGCTTGAACAACTCGTGAGTAACCACTGCCCATACGATAAGTAAGTAATGTTACCTGTACTTTGTTAAGTCGGGCATTTTTTTGAGCAAGTCGTGTAACCGGCTGCGGTAGTTCGGTTCGGTGGTCTGCAGTAACGCTGCCAGTCGACTGGCACACAGCTCGCCGTTACTCGAACCTTCGCTGCTCGACTCACTGAAATAAATGAATATAGTGATGTTTATATATGTATTTATCTATCTATATAAGTATGTATATCGTCGCCTGGTACCCATAGTACAAGCTTTTCTTAGTTTGGGGCTAGGATGATCTGTGTGACATTGTCCCCAGATATTATTATATTATATTATTATTATAGTGATAGCATGATAAGGTGAAAGTTCCACCATAGCAACGTAAGGTGTTAGTTACACCATAGAAACATAAGATTTGAGTTATACCATAGGAACACAAGGTGTAAGTTACACCATAGCAACATACGGTGTAAGTTACACCATTGCAATATAAGGTGTATATTACACCACAGTAAGATATTATTATTGTTATATTTGGGGCTTGATAGCATCTTGCTACCTCGACCTATTCTGATCTATTATAGCAAATCTCCTTGATTGGTTACAGTTCACTGCTTAATCCTATAGCTTTAATAAACTTCCAGATTAATTGTGCAGTGAGTGTTTACTAAGTTAACTCTTCCGGTTACATAATATGCTGTCCCAAATAGATACTTCTATAACGCATTAGCATGATAAGGTGTATTTACACCGCAGCAAAATAAGGCGTAATGAACGATTTGAGTGTTAACTGAGTAGTACCTGAAAGCAGCTGCGTCGTCGTTGGGCGCGTTGGCTTGCTCATCTGCCGTCACGCTCGGAGTATTATTGTTGAGTTTCGATGACGTGCGCTTCAGGAAATTTATCTGTCAACAAGCATTCTTTTGAGTTCTTAACATGGGATTTGGGTTTACTATAGTAAGGAAATTCTGTTCAGCTGACCAATATATAGGGTGTAACATAAGTAGTGGAGTAAGTATAGGAGCATTGCAACAACATGCAAAATAGATTATAGACTTTTAAATTAATTTTGAAGAAATCCTTCTGTTTATAAAATAAGGTTCTTTACATTTGTTATTTTATAAATTTATATTTTAGATAGTTCACGTAATATGGAACGGGATTTATAGCATAAGAACTTTCTTACACATATTTCCACTAAGACTACGTTTAACGCTTCGCTCAAAAATTTCATACCAATAACTCTTATAAATGATAAATTGTAAGATAAATTATTGTTTGTTAATTAATGACGTTGATTACTACATTATTGACCTGAAATGTAATTTCTAACTTTGAGACATATTTATAGACTTCTATCTCATCAAATTGACATTTATTTTTTGACATATTGAATTAATATTATTAATTGCCTTTTTAAGTCTTGACTTTTAATTAATGTTGTTTTAATGTTTTGTTGAATTATTAATTATTTGTATCATTTACACCTATGTCCTATGACAAAAAATTCCATACCAATAGCTGCGCGTCTGCGGGCGTGAACAGCGCAATGGTAGTGTGCAAGTGCGCGTCGGTGCGCAGCGGCGAGTCGTTGTGCGCGTGCGAGTGCACGTGCGGCGGCGCGGGCGGCGGCGCGGGGCCCCACGCCTCGCTCAGCACGCTGTCCACTAGCGTCCACACGCACGAGCGCTCGAACTTCACGTACACGTCGCGCACTTTCGCTTCCACCTGGAAACCAATCCACAGTAAGACACAAATACAAATATATTTTATTGTGTACACAGGTATAGGAGGTGTTACATTAGTAGATTGTTCAGCCATGTTCCGCCAAATTGGCATACAATATTTTTCTTATATAATAATATAGTAGGTACATACTTTTAATTTAATTATAACATTAGGTTAATTGCACATAATATATCAAATTAAATTATACATTATAGGCATTATTATGATTCATTATTATCTATACATATAATAAAATCGTAGGAAAGTCAAAACTGTACATTAAATATTTTTTTTAAAAGACACTTGAGGCGTCATCTACAGTCGATATCAAAGCCAAAAATATAGTTTTTAGAATTTTTGTCTGTGTGTCTGTTTGTCTGTTTGTATGTCCGGGTTAAACACAAAAAGTACTACTTGGATTTACTTCAAATTTTACATGAATATTACTAAGAGGTCGGGTCAACATATAGGCTACATATTATCACACTATTACATACGGGAGAGGAGCTGTGATAATTTCTAAAACTAAACGCGGGTAAAATCGCGGGGCACAGCTTGTTAAGACATAAAAACCAATAATATTATTAAAATTTTGACATTTCTATATCTTATCAGCCAAAGTAACAAAAGCCTCCCCCAAAGACTAGGGGATATGCCATAATCGCCACGCTTGGCAGACGGGTTGACGATCGCAGTTTGATGGTCATAGTTCACATAAAAACCCCGCTGCCCGTTCTCTGATAGATATTTCCTCGGAAGATTTCTATGCCTCCCACGGGATGAGTTGGGGTGATGATATTTTATGCCGTTACCACACAGCATATAGAAAATTTTAAATAACAAACATAAAAAAATACTTGTCCCACTGTATACGTCTGTACTGTGGCACAAAGCCCGCATTCCTTATTTCTGAGCGGTTGCAAATTATTACTCAATGGAGGATTAATTAACTATATGTATCAAGCCTAATAGTTGTACGAATACATATTGTAATCATAAAATTAAACTTTGATTTTAAACAGCATTAAAACTAATGATAATTTGTATGTTAAAATTGTTATATAACTACATTATGCATGGTTATTATATTTTAAGGATGAGAAATTTATAAATTCTAATACTACTATGTTCTTGGCTGTTATACCAGTATCTATGTTGTGCTTGGTGAAACCTTTTTCACATCTATAATCTTTACCATTTAAACATATTAAAATTATAATGGGCTGTGCTAAAAATACAGAAATCAGTGCTATATCAAAATATTAGCATAGCTTATTTCGGACATCTCGTCATCAGACAGTCTCCATGGAGACGTATCTGCGCGAGATACATTATAGTGCGCAAATACAGGGGCACTTTCTATTCCATCACTCTCATGATCCGCTGGGACGACTAGCAACATGACCGGAAAGATGTCAGGTACAGGACCAACGGCTTTACCAGCTCTGCGAGGCATTATACCGACAAGTCCCAGACTTCTGGCTGATACTGAGAAATTTTCTTTACAGAAAAAATCCCAATACCACTTTTTGGTTCAACCCGGGGTTCGAACCAAAAACCTCATTATCTGCGGCTGAACATGTTAACGCTAGACCAAGAAGGTAGACCATAAGATGACGTGATGGTATAACAAAAAGAGGAGCAAAGTCGTTTACTCAGGTACACATACCTCCTGATACTTGGCCAGGCACAGCATCTGTATGATCTGCGCGATCTGTATGAGGTTGAAGCGCGCGATATACGACACGGGCACCTCGACCACGCCGTGCGCTTCGGGGCTCACTATCGCCGGGCAGATGAAGTAGTTCAGCACGAGGTCCGTGCAGATGGCGTGCAGTTCGCGGTCTGATGTTCTAAAGGAAAGGTATGAGTTAAAACACATCAGTTTTTTTATAAATAGTTCATCCAGATGGAGCTTTGATACCTTTATTTATGAATATAGTACACAAAATCAAAACCATAACCTAAAAATTTAATTATTGTATTAAAGGTTTTTTTATGAAGAAAACATCTGCGATAAGTTATGGTGAAAACAAAAGCATTTGCATATAATTCAGGGCCAATCAAGCACCTTCACATCACATAATCAGCCTGATGTCGTCCACTGCTGGTCATAGGACTCCCCCAAAAGTCTCTATAACGTTGCCATTTGGAAGAGTTTGCCGTAGTCACCGCGCTTGGTATACGATTTGGTGACCGCAGTTAGGTCACAGTATAAATATGGACAGTAAAATAAAATAAATAAAATAAAAAAGGTTTTTATTCACGTAGACTTTAAAAAAGCGCTTGTAAATAGTCAGAACATATTCGTAGTAATATATAATTAATTTATAATTATTTCTAGGTACATATAGATATTTAGGTACACGGATTGTAGGAAATAATTTACAATAAGATTTATTTTATAACAGTAACGGTATTTAACTAACTTAAATTAAGTTATTGTCAAGGATCATGTGTAGGTTTAATTATAAACATTTTAAATTTTAGCTTTAATTTTACTACATATTGTCGAATGGTTCTGTCTATATTAAGGTACGAATTAAATGTTATTATTATGGCGGACCTTGTGTTAATAACGACGGTCGCGCTTTAATGTAGTAGTAAGGTAACTAAGCCTAATTTATGAAACAATTACTACGCTATATTCAAGCTGCAGGGTTGTGACTTTTAAAATTAAAAATTAAAAAACTGGTTGTAAAATTTAATAAAAAATATTAGATAACTATTTTTTTTATTGATGTGAAACATCTATAGCCTCACGTTAGATTTCTGGCGTGGCGACGCATGCCGTGGCGACGCGTCGCCACGCTATACGATAGTAGTGTGTACGGTGTGGCGACGCGTCGCCATGCGCAATCGACTTTTTATTTTATCATTATGACATATTTAGTTCCTACTATCACAATATGTTCTTTTCTGCATATTACTTTTACAAAATAATGTCGATGTTTCACATCTGCCAGGCGTCCCGTGACGGCTCACATTTTTTTTGAAACATATATTTTATAAATCAGTAGGACGGTTAAAATACGAAAGCTCCCGTTTTGATGAAGCCGTGTTCAAACAGCGGCAGCAGATTGCGGAGATAAACTGTCACGCAACCACTAGTTTTGACGCAGCACTCGCTGCTGACAGCACCCTGACAACCACTTAGGGGTCTTGTCAATGCGCATGTTTGTGTTAGTGCGCCGTTTCGACCTTTTGTAGGTAGTTTCCATACTGTCTATTTTTATACTGAGTTTAGGTGGTAGCTATAATACACAGGTGCCGCTGTTGCCCGATTACCCGCTGCATCCCTTAGTCGCCTTTTACGACACCCACGGGATGGTATGGTGTGGCACTGTCATTCTTTCTAAGCCGGAAACCACACGGCTTACAAGCATCCTAACTAAGGCTAATTCTGTAGCTGGGGCAGATGTAAGACCAAATACAGCTACTTTACTCTAATAAATGGTTACAGCGATCTCGTGGACGTACACTTTGACTCACTTGCCAAGTTCCACAAAATAGTATCCACCTCTGTATAAAAGCTTTTGTTTTGTTTTATTGGAACGAAGTTCCTTATTGCGCGTTGTGAAAGGGGGCTAGACGGAAAAAGATCTTACGAAAAGTTGTCACGACACTTTTTGCAGCTGTGCGGCGTGCGCATGTTTCTCTGTCTGTCTCTCTCTCTCTTATAGAAAGCAAGCCAGATATTTTCATTTCTATTTCGCATTGAACAGTGTGGTGTCGCGACGATTATTTTTGTTGAGTGTATACAGGTTTTTTGTACATGATAAATAATAAGAAATAACTCAGTTCCATCACGGTGTCCCTTGACACCTCTCAAGCTTTTTTTATTATAATTTTTGTTTAATATTGTATCTTTCGTTAATTTTGTAATTCCATTATAATATATAAATAAGTTATCCTGTAAATAAATTTAATTAATATTATATGTATAATCTAATGTAATTTTTAGCACTGTGCTTACCCATAAGAGATTGCTACACTTAGATTTAGTTATAGTCGGACGCCTAAATAAATATAAATAAATAAATAAAATAAAAAAAGGTTTTTATTCACGTAGACTTTAAAAAAGCGCTTGTAAATAGTCAGAACATGTTTGTAGTAATATAGTTGTGTACATTATTATTTCTAGTAAAATAGATATTTAGGTACACATTGTATGAAAACATTTATAAAATTTATTTTATTATAGCAATGATATTTAGCTAGGTCGTATCAAGTTATTGTCAAGAGATTATGTTTAATTATCTAGTTTAAGTCTAATATTTTTACTACATATTGTCAATGGTTCTGTCTATATTAAGGTATTATTATTATGACGGACCTTGTGTTAATAATAAATAAATAAAATACTCTATATTCAGACGTACCACACGGAGCCCTTGTTCATGCTTTTTCATAGACTAACTATTCGCAATTACCTGGAATGTTGTTTGAGAAGATGCACTATCTGCTGTACTATCCATGCTATAGTAGAGGGGAAGTTGGGCCAGTGTTCTCGCAATGAAGCAATGAACTTGGTGGTTAAGTTATATAGAGATTGAATCGTCCATTTTCTGTAGCGAGCAACCTTTGCTGTAAACTCCGCGCTGTTGGCTTGCCCGAACTTCTTTAGGCGATCTGCTGCTGAGAATCTGTTGAAAATGGTAAAATGATAATGATTTGATCGATGATTTGGTAAATCCGAAGATCAAGCAATAAAGTATTTGAATTAGTCCAACGGAAGCACGAAATAAACAGTTGCTTGCTTATCGTATGGGTAGTGGTAACCCTAGTGTCAGAGATCGATGATTTGGTAAATCCGAAGATCAAGCAATAAAGTATTTGAATTAGTCCAACGGAAGCACGAAATAAACAGTTGCTTGCTTATCGTATGGGTAGTGGTAACCCTAGTGTCAGATTTGTTCAAGCCGCCCAGTAGGCCTCCGACATGGCTTAACGACTGTTGTCTAATGACTACAACCGGGACCGACAGCTTAACGTGCCATCCGAATAACTGAGACGCTCAAAAATTAAACCACTTTGGCGGTCACCCAATGGACTGACCGCGAGCCTAGTTGCTTAACCTGGCCGATCGCTTACGGACCGGTGAGAGCATCTAGCTATGAGCGCAAATAAACAGTGACTAGTTTGTAATAAGCTGTAATAGGCTTGTGAAACTAAAATTTCATCTAATTATAACTTCAGGGCCTCATGGGACATTCAGACTCGATATGCCCGCCATGATCGCATTCAATAGCGCATTCTTGTTCTTTTTTTTTTATAAACTACAACGCCCGCACTAGAGTATATAATCCCCGTGTCGCGGTGTACTTTACAAACATATAATAGACGAACACAAATTACATCCAGACTCAGAACAACTATTTATGGGTCACACAAATAGTGGTCCGGCGCGGGACTCGAACCCGCGACACAAAGCGGCGAGGCGACTGTTTTAGACGCTGCGCCACACGTGAAATCTACCCTCTCGAGCCCTTTCAAGTTTGATTTCCTCACACATTTGCACAGCACACCGCTATCACTTTAGTAGTAGGTTCTGTTGTACGATCTTGTTGTTTACATTAACCTTTTTGTAATATGTTACCTATCCATAATTTTCAGAGTCCATGTCCAGGAAGAAATGAATTTTTCCCCATGGTCGCTGTATCGCTATTACCAAATACTGTAACGCGGTCTCGTTCTTTACGTTAACTTCAATAAAGTTACCTTTCCATAGCCTTGTCAGGATCGATATCCAAAAAGAACTCATCCTCATGCAGTACGGCCATCACTGGGTTCTGTAGCGCCGCAATAAGAAACTGCCGCGCAGGCGAGTGCCCATCGCGGTATACCGCGTATAGAGATGATAGGGCGCATTTGCCAGAGCGGAATAACCTGCAAGAGAACACAATGACTAGATCAGTTAGTGCAGTAGAAACTACGCCAATGTATTACGAAACCCGCACTTACTACCTAAGTATCAAAGACCCAAGGCCAAAAATATCCTGCAAATGACGGGCCTGTTGCCGTGATTGGCAAATGCTTGCTTTTCACGCCGGAGGTCGTATTCGATTCCCACCCAGGGGCTCTACCGGCTAAGTCGCCGAACATAGATTTCTTAAATGGCGTTCAAATAAATAAAGGTTAAAAATGACTTAATCAATCGTTAAATCGGCTTCAACGTTGACAATCGATTCCGTACCATTTATGACGTCACATGTGCTCTTGGAAGCCGATTTAACGATTGATTAAGTCATTTTTAAACTTTATTTATTTGAACGCCATTTAAGAAATCGATATTCGGCGAGTTAGCGGGTGAGACCCAGGAAACATATTTGTGCGCATGAACATGTCTGTTTGTCCTGAGTCTGGGTGTAATATTTTTTCTTTTTAATTTTAATAAATCTTTCTTACAAAAGGTGAATCGTAATACAGAATGCATTAATAATAATTAACATTAAAGGGTTGTACTCTCTTATAACTACGATTAGGCGGGTGAAGCGCTGATCTCCTAGCTAGGTTATAGACTAACCTGTAAAATTCAAAATTCAAAAGTCATTTATTCCGCTAAAATATTACATTTGTGTGGAATCGTCATTTTTTTTTTACCCTACCGTGCAGTGCATGACGTGGCAGCTACTGAGAAACACTGCCAGAAAACTCAGTAGGAATCCTTTTTTAAAATATATATTTCTTAAATAAATTTACATTGTATTTAAATGTGTTAATTTAGAGCGACTCAATCCCAAGCTGTTTTGTCACTTAAATAATCAGAAGTTTTGTAATAAGCCCTGCTACACAATTTGGCTTTTATAATTCTTTTAAACTTATTCATAGACATTTCTCGGATATCACTGGGAAGTTTGTTATAGAATCTTATACATTGCCCCATAAAAGAGTTACTTACTTTGTGGAGACGGGTGGTATGTAACACAAAGTTATGCTTATATCGAGTATTTATATTATGAGTATCACTCCTTTTACAGAAGGAGTCTTTATATTTATGCATATAAATTAGATTCTCATATATATACTGACATGCTACAGTCAGAATGTTAATCTCTTTAAACTTCTCTCTCAAAGATTCTCGCGGACCAAGTTTATATATTGCTCTTACAGCTCTTTTTTGCAATACAAATATGGTGCTAATGTCCGCAGCGCTACCCCAGAGAAGAATTCCATAGGACATTATACTATGAAAATAACTGAAATAAACCATTCTAGCTGTATCCACATCAGTAAGCCGTCTTATAGTTTTAACAGCATATGCAGCAGAACTTAATTTGGCTGATAGTTTTTCTATTTGTGGGCCCCATTGTAGTTTTGAATCAATTGTGATACCCAAAAACACAGTTGACTTAACAGGGGTCAATCCAGCTCCATTAAGCTGTACATTGGTAGCCACCTGTTTCACATTAGGTGTAGAGAATTTTATGACTTTAGTTTTCTTGTCATTTAGCAAAAGATTATTAGCATTAAACCAATGAACAACTTTAGAGATTGCGTCATTTACTTCGTCAAAATTGCGTAATTGTCGATTTATTTTAAACGTCAATGAAGTATCATCCGCAAACAAAACAATCTCATGTTTATCCCTTACATAGTAGGGTAAGTCATTTATATAGATTAAAAATAAGAATGGGCCGAGAATCGATCCCTGTGGAACGCCCATTACCACTGGGGATCCCGCAGATTTTTTACCATTTATATCGACCTTCTGAATTCTATTGCCCAAGTAAGAAGTCAAAAGTTCGAGAGCCTTGTTCCTGATACCGTAGTGGTGTAGTTTCCTGACAAGAGTGTCATGATGAACACAATCAAATGCTTTGGACAAATCGCAAAAGATACCTAATGCATCCTGCGAGTCCTCCCAAGCCGCGAATATACTTTTTAACAGATTGACTCCTGCATCTATAGTTGAACAACCCTTCGTGAATCCAAACTGTTTCCGATGAAGTAAATTATGTATATTAAAGTGACTGAGCAACTGGCTAAGCATTAGCTTTTCAAATATTTTACTTAGAGTGGGCAATACGGAAATAGGTCGGAAATTTGAAGGATCTGAAGTATCACCAGCTTTAAACAATGGAATAATTTTACTATACTTCATCAAGTCAGGAAATACGCCAGATGCGACACAGCAATTGAACACAGCAGCTAGATGTGGGGCGATTATAGTTATAATTGATGAAATAGTCTTAACAGATAAACCCCACAGATCCCTAGGGGTTTTCATATTAATACTTTTGAAAGCATTCAAAATATCTTTAGGGTTAACCACCGAGAATTCAAAATCTGTGTCACACTTCTCTACGCTTTGCTGGAGTATTAGCTCAGCAGATACAGAAGAAGACGCGAGAGATTTGGTAACATCGATTGGAACATTAGAAAAATATTTTTCAAACTCAGTCGCCACTTCTAAATCGCTTTTAATGTCAACATTATTTATTCTTAAATTAAAATCACGACTACGTATTTTTTTCCTACCTGTCTCAGTATTAATAATCTTCCAGGTGGTTTTAATAATAGGTATTTGTCGAATTTTTTATAATATTTTTTAAGTACATCGATTTAGCAATGGAACAGGCTCTTCGAAAGGTTTTGGCATATTGTTTTACATGTTCTAGAGTATTGTATTAAGGAGTTTCAGTCCCGAACCCCTTATTTTAATTTACATTTATCAGTACAACCTATGGCAATTATTATACATTATCTATATAAGTATGTAATTACCAAAATAGTATATGTAGTATATAATATCAGTTATCTGGTGTACAAGTTCTGCTTAGTTTGGGATCAGATGGCCGTGTAAAAAAAAAAATAAAAAAAAAATCAAATTAGAAATATTACCCAGTATACAAACAAGATGTATTATAAAAGTACTTATATCTCTGCTATTAGTGTATATAACCACTTACCACCTGATATAAAGCAAGCGAGTGTAGATTACAAAAAATCCGGTCAAACTATTGTCATAATAGATGATTAAACTTACTTTCTGGGATCACTGGAGGTAGCCATCTGGTACTTGATGAGAGAACGCATCACCGCCAAGAACCTTGTCCTGTCGGAAGCCGAACGGCAGCTGCCGTACAGCCCCGATACAAGTGCTGACGGCAGACTCGGAGGTATTTGCTCCTCGCCCAGGAGGAGGCAAAGGGCTACCAAGTGTGGGGAGTCTCGGAGCCATCCTAGAAGCTCACCCAGAGCTAGGGCCTCCTGAAAAGAGGAAATATACAATATTATTACATAAGCAATGACGACCTGGCGTTTTTGTGTAGATATCAAGTTAGTCGATTTCCAAACTGAAAATTACCATACAATTTTTTTTATTGGACTAAAATACAGTTTACAAAAATTTTAGTTCGCTTTCAACCGCATAAGGGTGGAATACTGTGACGAAGCCATTAGCGCCCACCGCCAAGAGGGGAGACGACAGCGTTTCAGATATTGAAGAAATATCTGAAATGTGGTTATATGTTATGGATAACGAGGCAAAAGGTAGGTATATGTATAACATATATGGATATATAGTAGTATATTATAATATAGGTATTGTGTATTTTATGTAATTGTATGAAGTATCTACATTTTTTACTCTCAGTTTTACTCTTTAAGCTCTTAGTGCACCTACCATGTAATCTCTGCATCACCCCAAGGTTGACTGGCAGAGAATACCTTCGGCATTAAGTCCGCCTTTGTACATTGTTGTGCATAAAGTTTAAAATAAATAAATAAATAAAAAAGGGGTGTGCAAAGATCAACACAAGACAAATGCAAATCCGTTGTCTCTGCCTACGCCTCTGTGAAACAGGCGTGAGTCTTTGTATGTATGTATATTATGGATATTATTTTCTAGCAATAAAAATTGTCGGTAGCAGCCTGGAGTCAGATATGCTTCAGTATTGAATAACATAGGCAACGAGATGTTCCAATAAAGTTACTGGGGCTCTAACGGCTAAATCGCCGATCATCGATTTCTTAAATGGCGTTCAAATAAATAAAGGTTAAAAATGACTTAATCAATCGCTAAATCGACTTCAACGTTGACAATCGATTCCGGACCATTTGTGACGTCACATGTGCTCATGGAAGCCGATTTAACGATTAATTAAGTCATTTTAAACCTTTATTAATTTGAACGCCATTTAAAAAATCGATGTTCGGCGACTTAACTGGTAGAGCCCCTGGTGTTTCGTGTGGGCCTTTATTTGGTTAGAGTTCCACATCACCCATTTCTCCAATCCAGACGATGAGCACCCTCGAACGCGGCAAAAGGCTATATAAAGACAAGGTTGTACAACGTGCTCATCAATTTTAGAGCTGAACCCATTAATCCTAAATAAGCATGCATACGAGGTTACGTGGTTCAATTCTGAATAAATAATTAAAAGAAAACCGGCCAAATGCAAGTCGCACGCTAAGGGTTAATTATATAATTCACTTTATGAACATTGTGTCCATCTATCACTGTTAGATACAGCCTGCTGACAAACAGGTAGACGGACGCACAGACGGACGAACAGCGAGCATATAAAATAATAAGGTGCCTTTATGTTAAAAAAAAACGAAAAATCGTTTATTGCCAGAATTTTGTACAATATTGGTTATGCCCTAGATCCTACACTAGGATTCCCTGTGTTGTAGGACCTAGGCTCGATCCGTTTACAAAAACTTAATTCTAGGACTTAAAACCTAAACTAAAACAATCAACATAATTTGAGTACGTGTGTGTCTATGGTGTGTGCGTGTGTGTGGAGTGTGTGTGTGATGTGGTGTGTGTGCTGTTAAGTGTATGTCTGTGTGTGTGTTTGTGTGCGTGTCTGCATTACTTACTCTAGAATTTTGATAAATTCTTCGGTTTGGTTATAATTTAGCGTAAGGAGCCAGTGAGTCACTAATTTTTTGCATTTATTTTTGGTTTCTTTTATGATATTGTGTAGGTTGTTTATTTTCCCATATATGTATGGTCCCATAAAACCAGAAGATTTTCTACCTACATCGCCACCCCATCTCATTCGTCGTCCCGAGTAATATATTCCATATTCCAGAGAACCAGCAGCAGCGCTGTTTAGCCACTGACCATCTTACGGTACTGTAATGGACTGGCCTAGTGAATAGTAGTCAGCGTCACTAAGCCAGACAGTACAGCACACAGCCAGAGGTCGTGGGTTCGTTTCCCACCCAGGACAAATATTTATGTAATAAGCACGATTATTTGTTCTGTGTCTGGGTGTAATTTATCTAAAATATGTATGTATTTAGAAGTATATAAGCATGTTTATTAGCTGTCTCGTTGCCATAGTACAGGCTCTGCCTAGTTTGGGATCAGATGGTAGTAAGTTAGTTGTCCCTAGATATATATTTGACGGTCGCTGTAGCCTAGTTGGTAGTGCTCCTGCCTACGGTGGTGGTCCTCGAATCCCGATAAGTGCAAATATTTGTGTGATGAGCACGAATATTTGTTTCTGAGTCATGGATGTTTTCTATGTATATAAGTATTTATCTATCTATATAAGTATGTATATCGTCGCCTGGTACCCATAATACAAGCTTTGCTTAGTTTGGGGCTAGGATGATATGTGTGACATTGTCCCCAGATATTATAGATATTATTTATTTACACCAACCCGTCTGCCAAGCGGCGTATATGGCATATCCCTCGAAATGATGGACACAATGCATTGTAGAAATCTTTTGGGGAGGCCTTTATTCAGCAGTGGACGTCATTCAATGGGAACGGAACCCGAAAACACAATCAGTTCATGTTATAATGAGGCATTCACTGTACGGTGGCGACATGCATTATTTTTTTTTTATTTTTTTTTAATTGCCTTAGTAAGCAGACGAACTAGCGGCCCACCTGATGGTAAGTGGTAACCGCTGCTCATGGACATTCGCAGTGCCAGGGGGCACAGCAAACCGCTGCCTACCGTGATTAATATCACGGTAGGCAGCAAAGAGTACTAATGTACTCTTTTTAAACCTCGTTTGAAGAATGACACGTCGTAGCGCTGGGGAAACACCGCAGCAGGTAATCCATTCCATTCATTTTACATGCATAAAATGAAATCTCGCAAGTGTTTGTCAACATTCACATTCTAGACAGGTAAGGTCATTGACCAAATGCATGTCTCTAGTGCTGATGGTATTTAGAGCTTTAGCACTTTCTAAATGCCTTGCACAACGTACCTAGTTTCGCTCGTAAACTATTTTTATCGATTACGGGGAAGTATGTACAGTCGACTGCATTAATTTATAGGTACACTGTAAAGTTTAGATTCTATAACTGATTATAACACTTATTTTTTCTTATATTAAGTACTAGCTGTGCCCACCAGTTTTACCTGCGTAAAACTTTATAAATTATAGCCTATGTGTTAATCCGGGATGTCAGCTAACTCCATACCGAATTTTATTAAAATCGCTCCAGCCGTTTAGTCGTGAAGAAGTAACAAACATACACACTCACATACTTTCGCCTTTATGATATTATTGTGATAATGCCTCCAGGGGCTCTACCGGCTAAGTCACGAACATCGATTTCTTAAATGGCGTTCAAATAAATAAAGATTAAAAATTACTTAATCTATCGTTAAATCGGCTTCCATGAGCACGTGTGACGATAAATGGTCCGGAATCGATTGTCAACGTTGAAGCCGATTTAACGATTGATTAAGTCATTTTTAACCTTTATTTATTTGAACGCCATTTAAGAATTAGATGTTCGGCGACTTAGCCGGTAGAGCCCCTGATCGAATTTCGGCCAGTCTCAATAAAGCCATCAACATATTTAAGTGCAAGTGTTGATGGCTTCTTCTCATTGAAACTGGACGAAATTCAATCTATATCTTGACATACAATTATTAATCATTTTGGTTACATATACATTTATATTATTATTTATTGTACAATAAAAGTGGTTTTCATTTATAATATAATTAGTTTTGGGTTAAGTGCATGCATAAAAGTAAAGTGTATTCTGATTATAATTAATTTTAATTTGTTTTTGTATGCCTAACAGGCAAAACATGGATGTACTTTATTTTATTAACTTTATCACCTTTATTCATAACCTGTGTTCAGTGAACGCAACTGTGTTCACAAAGCAAATTGAAAAATTTTAAGTGCAAAAGTGTGTGCGTATACGCAGATACATTCTGTGTTTCTTGACTCGTAAGATCAAAGCCATAGCACACATATCAACTCTGAAACGGATCGTAACCGTATCAACTCGAGCCGCTCAGTATTCTTTTTATGAAACTCCCTACTCACACACTAATCGTATCATAACATAAACGACTCGCCTCGGGACAAGCAACCATAAGCGCTACGTCGCCTAGCCATAGCCGAGGCGTCGGCTAGCCATAGCCGAGACGTCGCCTAGCCGTAGCGTCGCCTATCCGTAGCTGAATCGATGTATCGGAGTCGCTGATCCGATTTGGTTACGTGCTTACGTTAGGTTGACGGCGAGGCGAAAGGTGATACGGTGACGATCCCTTTCCGATTTGATGTGTGCTGACTCCTTTACGGTCCGGTGGAACGGGATAGCCAACACGATCAAAGAAAAGTCAAGTACATGAACGACGGCTTGTCCTCCTCCGAGAGACATGGTGGTGTTATTTTGCAAAGTTTTGCATGCTATTGTTGTTTTGCATTAACTTAATATAAACTAGCTAAATCATAAAATAATAAATTCATAAATTAAATGTTATATAAATTTGTTTTCTTTATTAAATATCTATATTCACAGACGCCAGCACATCCAGCTACCCCAATCTGTAAAATTTCTTTTATAGATTTTCTACTCTATCACGTAAGTATACGGTTCACTTTCAGCTGGGGAAATTTGACAGATTGGGGTAGCTTGATGTGCTGGCGTCTCGCATCTGTACCTCGAAATAATTATGCTTACTTAATTATACTACAAACATGTTCGGACTATTTACAAGCGCATTTTTAAAGTCTACGAGAGCAAAACCTTTTTATATTATTTATTTTTAATATTGAAGATACCATCTATGACTGAAGTTATTAAGTGCAGATATTTATACCTGAATACATGCCAGACAGTACATCTACAGCTCGATATAACGGTAAACCTGTGTTCGCTAAACAATCGAATTAGCAAGTCGAAATGAAGTGCGAAACACTATTTAGTACATCCTGTTGCATAAGTCTATCAAGACGGGGCGATTGATTGGAAAGGTGTTTAGACTCCAAAGCAAAAGTAGGTGTTGTATTATAATATACTATGTAATAATATAGCTTATATATTCGAATAACACATATGATATACCTAATTTATAAAGTTTAACGCGGGTAAAATCGCAGAGCACAGCTAATACACAATAAAAAAGTCAGTTCTATAATTTTTTGAAGACAGTAAATAATACGTTCCATATGGAAGGGTTGGCTCAAATTTATATAACTCTTGTCTAACGAAACCACAGCTTAAGTGCGCAGATCCAACTCGCACTAGTTTTTCTAAGAAATCTCGTTCGGTCATTTAAATTGAAAATAATAATAATATCCTGGGACATTATTTACACATGGTTATTTGATCCCAAACTTAGCAGAGCTTGTACTATGGAAACCAGATAACTAATATACTACTTTTTGGTAAATACATACTTATATAGATAATTACACCCAGACACAGGACAAACAGACATGTTCATGCAAACAAATATCTGTCCTGGGTGGGAATCGAACCACCTCCGGCGTGAAGAGCAAGCATTAGCCAACCACGACAACAGGATTATTGATATGACTATTCAGTGCTTTTGCACCTCTTATCAATTTAACCCTTTTCCTACCCATGACGTGTGGTGGCTATACTTGCCGCATGCTCACGGTTTTCAAATATTCTATTATATTTTCAATACATCGACGACGAACCTGTGACTGGACTGAGCGCACATAAGCAACTCGTTTGAGGCTGGAGATATTAATGCGTAAATGGGCACCCAGATGTGCCAAGTGGGCAGTGAATGTGTTCAGTAAAATTCGGGGTTTACTATTGATACCGTTTACCAGAGATGGTTACCCATCGGTAATGTGGTAATTAAAGGTTAAACTTACGGACGCGGTATCGCCTTAGAAAGTTTATTTGTTTAATCTTCGCACCCTGTTAATATTCACAGTACAGTAAAGTTGTAAACGCCAAATGATTACAAATACCGGTAGGAGTAATACTCTGTAATTGAATGGAATTGATAGGAAGTTGAGTCATTCTGGGTATTGCCGAAAACATTATAATGTATGATTTGCACTACATTACTACTATATACTGACGGGCCTGTGACGTGGTTGGCAAATGCTTGTGTTGCACGCGTCGTGGATTCAATTCCCACCCAGGACAGATATTAATGAACATGTATTGACATATTAACGTGTTCATGAACATGTATTTTTGTCCTGAATCTGGGTGTAATTATCTATATAAGTATGTATTTAAAAAAGAAAAAGTAGTATATATGTAGTATATATCAGTTATCTGGTTTCCATAGTACAAGTTCTGCTTAGTTTATAGGATCAGATGGCCGTGTATGAAGAATGTCCCAGGATATTATTAATATATTACCTCAATATATTTTGTTTAAATCAGTTCTATACTTTCTATGCGGGGTTCTATGCTTTTTAAGACAGTGCCCCCAGCACTTAGCGCACACAAGCGACTCGTTTGCGGCTGGAGATATAGATGCGTTATTAATCCCGGTAGGAGTCATATACTCTGTAATTTAATTGAATTGATAGGAAGTTGAGTCATTTTGAGTATTGCCGAAAACATTCTAACATACAAGCTGCGCCCCGCAGTTTCACCCGCGTTAAAGTAGTTTTACCGTAAAAGAGTAACAAACATCCATACATATGTACTATACTCACAAACTTTTTGGCAGTTCACGCCGGAATAGCTCGCATAGGGTAGATTTTTTCCTACTTACTTGACACTTATCGTCATATTTTGGACAATTCACACAATATCTTTATAAATTGTAGCCTATGTGTTATTCTGACGTATAAGCTATATTATTGTAAAGTTTCATTAAAATCCATCCAGTAGTTTTTACGTGAAAGAGTAACAAACATCCATCCATACTTACAAACTTTCGCGTTTATAATATTAGTAGGATGATTTACACTACATTACTACTTTTAGAATAGAATAGAATTTTATTGAGAATAAAAACATGTTACATAAAATATAAACCCACCTAACTGCATAGCAGTTTGTCGACGGGATTAGGGCTCGGTAACAAAATGACAATTATTATATCAATAAATACAAATACTAAAATAAAAAAGTAAAAACTAACACTAATTAAAACTAATACAACAATTTTAAGCGGAATTTAAGTAGTCACTGAGTAATATATTTTTAAGTTTATATCTAACAGTTTGTTTTTTACTTTATTAACATTCGATCTTAACCAGGCATATTTATTAAATAATTTTGGGGTCATTTATATTTGGTAGTTCTCTGACCATAACAATTTCTTACCGAGGGTATTACAAATTTCTGTTCTCCAACGCTCTTAGTATTGTATTTATTTTCTATATTTATTTTGTACTTATCCTCATACAGTTGTTCTAGCACCACCAAGTAATCGACCTTTTTATGTATAGGAGGTACTTACTTTACAAATAGATAATAATCTTTCATAATTATTTCTACACTCATGTTTTGTTTTCCTATTGACTAAATATTTCATGAAGCGAATTTGCAGTGATTTTATTATATCTAAATAGGTTTTGTATGTATGTCCATACTATATGCTCCAGTCACCGTACTCTCGCGTCATCAAACGTACCTTGCTACGTCACAAATGAAGACAAAGCCTCGGTAGCATATCGTACGCCATTGTCTCTGTGCATTACGCGTGACTAGTAGCATATAGAGGTAGTTAGTGACACATTATTGTAACAATGAGATATAATACACCCACGTGTTTTGTTTCCGCAGATCTTGCTTTCTAGTTCATATGGTACCTAAATAATTGTGGAAATTTTGAGAAAGAATAAAGGTTCCTCCTCACGACTCCTTCTGAACCAGTTGATTTTACACTGGGTTTTAATCAAGCTCTGCTTGAAGCTATTAAAGCATGGTATGATGCTAAATTAAGACGCATACTAATATTATAAAGGCGAAAGTTTGTGAGTGTGTATAGTTGCTACTTCTTCACGACTAAACGGCTGGAGGGATTTTAATAAAATTTGGCATGAAGTTAGCTGAAACCCTAGATTAACACATAGGCTATAATTTATAAAGTTTAACGCGGGTAAAACCGCGGGGCACAGCTAGTTAAATAAAAATGTCCGATCTCTAAGCGTTTATTCGATACTATCTAGTGTCTGACGCATTATTACAACAATAAGATTTAATACACTATCGTGTTTCGAATTCCAGCAGATAATAATGCCAGACTCAACAGACCTTGTACTATGGAAACCAGATAACTGATATACTACATATACTACTTTTCTTTTGTAAATACATACTTAATTAAATAATTACACCCAGACTCAGGACAAACGGACATGGTCGCGCTCACAAATATGGATATGTACATGTACGGACGCCAGCACAACCAGCTACCACAATCTGTCAAATTTCTTTTATAGATTTTCAACTTTGTAACTAAAGCTTAACTTAAAGGTTCACTTTCAATTGGGGAAATTTGACAGATTGGGGTAGCTGGAGTGCTGGCGCCCAGCCCTGGGAATGGATCCCATAACCACGCCAACCGAGTTGCTTTAAGTCCAGTTGGTCATCATGGCGAAAATTCGGCCATGATGACATATTTACTTGAAATATATTCTGTAAGGAGGTGGGTACTTCCATAGTCGAGCCGCTTGTAGAGCAAACATATTTAAAGAAATAAGAGTTTGGCGTATGACATCATAATCATCAAATGGGAGGGAACGACTACAAAGAGCAAACATATTTAAAGAAATAAGAGTTTGGCATATGACATCATAATAAACAAATGGGAGGGAACGACTACAAAGTTTGACAAAATAATCATACCTGGCCTGTGTAAATGTTACAACCGGAAGGGGAATACCTCATCGAACATTCTCTGACCCAGTCGGAGATGTTCTTAAGAAAGGCCAGGTCAAAAGGACCCTAAACAGGCGATCATGTATGAAGAATATAACAAGAGTAAACAATACAAAAGAGGTGTACAAGTATCTTCACAAGTGGAAATCCGTTGCCTCAGCCCTCTGGATAAATTGGATCCCTCTGGAATAATGGCGTGAGTATATGTATGTAATCTACAAAGAGAATGCGCGTCTTTCTACATTATATATCTATACATATAATAAAATCGTAGGAAAGTCAAAACTGTACATTTAATATTTTTTAAAAAGGATACTTGGGGCAACAATCGATATCGAAGCAAAAAATATCGTTTTTAGAATTTTTGTCTGTTTGTCTGTATGTATGTCCGGGCTAATCTCAAAAAGTACTGCATGGATTTACTTCAAAATTTGCATGAATATTACTAAGAGGTCGGGTCAACATATAGGGTACATATTATCAAGCTTTCACCTACGGGGGAGGAGCTGTGTTAATTCATACACTTTAACGCGGGTAAAACCGCGGGACACAGCTAGTCTAATCATAAACATTGATTCATTGTAAACAATTACTGTAATATGCACAGAAGTAAAATACCAAAAGTTGAAGACAATCTTCACTCTATAACCTTGAACTACCTATAACCTCGTCCTTGGTATTTATCTTTCGAACTTGTAGTTTTCAATTATCAACCTTAACCACCAGAAATAAGGTTGTTTAGAGCCAACAACAACACAAAATGTTAAATGTTGTTATCTGCATTGTTTAAACTTTGATAGAAACTTTGAGGTAAATCTAACTTATGTTTGTTTCAATCATATCGAGAGTGACTAAATATCGAGAGATCCTGAGTTTGAATCCAAATTCAGGGGCTCTACCGGCTAAGTCGCCGAACATCGTTTTCGTGAATGGCGTTTAAATAAATAAAGTTTAAAAACCGGCCAAGTGCGAGTCGGACTCGCCCATGAAGGGTTCCGCAGCAGCAAGTATTTCAGTTGATTAAATGAAAAGTAAATTGCGGTTTACGATTTATGACGCATTAAAAAAAACTACTTACTAGATCTCGTTCAAACCAATTTTCGTTGTTAGTTCACATGGTAATGTACATCATATATTTTTTTTAGTTTTATCATTCTCTTATTTTAGGAGTTACAGAGGGGGGCCACTCATTTTTCCACTTTGGAAGTGTCTCTCGCGCAAACTATTCAGTTTAGAAAAAAAATATATTAGGAACCTCAATATCATTTTTGAAGACCTATCCATAGACACCCCACATGTATGGGTACGATGAAAAAATTTTTTTTGAGTTTCAGTTCTATGTATGGGGAACCCCCAAAATTATTATTCTTTTTCTATTTTTGTGTGAAAATATTAATGCGGTTCACAAAATATATCTACTTACCCAAATTCAACAGTACAGCTCTTATAGTGTCGGAAAAAAGCGGCTGTGACAGACAGACAGACATGACGAATCTATAAGGGTTCCGTTTTTTGCGATTTGGCTACGGAACCCTAAAAATGACTTAATCAATCGTTAAATCGGCATCCATGAGCACATGTGACGTCATAAATGGTCCGGAATCGGTTGTCAACGTTGAGGCCGATTTAACTATTGATTAAGTCATTTTTAATCTTTATTTATTTGCATTCCATTCCATGCCATTTAAGAAATCGATGTTCGGCGACTTAGCCGGTAGAGCCCCAGGTGATTTTATGATTTTTACAGAAAATTCTGAATGAGAACTTGCTGTGTTGCTGACTGCATAGAATATCGTCATCCCATCTCATCCCGTGTGGCGGCGTAGAAGTAGTCCCGCGGGATTATCTACCAGAGAATTCCGCCAGAGAATGTAGTAAAAATATTAGACTTAAACTAGATAATTAAACTTAAACATAATCTCTTGACAATAACTTGATACGAACTAGCTAAATATCATTGCTATTATAAAATAAATTTTATAAATGTTTTCAAACAATCAATGCAATGTGTACCTAAATATCTATGTTACTAGAAATAATAATTAATACAACTATATTACTACAAACATGTTCAGACTATTTACAAGCGCTTTTTTAAAGTCTACGTGAATAAAAACCTTTTTTATTTTTATGACGGGTAGTAAATTACAGTACCGCAAACTTATCTGACCCGCTGGCAGCGTCGCTGTTATCGCATTTAGTGTTGCTAGTAACTATTTTTTGCAATAAAGTGGGTAAAAATAATATGCACATTGTAACGTAAATATTACTTCACTAAAAAGCAAACAAATACTGCCATTACAAATCTTTATATTTTTATACAATAATTATGAGCATTTACATAAAATGTATGCTGAGTGTTCTCTAACCGAGATACTCCAGGTATTATTATGTCACCGGAATTGTTTAATTCAGAAGTCATTTCATCATCATCATTATCGTAATCACTGCTTTCACTTTCACTGTCACTACCTAAATGAATGATGAAAGGCTCGTCTAAATATCCATCCCTTTTTCCATACTCATTTTCAATATTTTTTACATGATTGCAATGCTTTTGCCATTCATTGACTGTTATTTTATCAAAAGCTTCTGCAATCAATGTAGGCATTTCAGAATTCGATCTACCAATATTCTGATCTACTATAATATATTTTAGCATCTGCTTGCTCTTTTTCTTTCACAAGTTTTCTTACATATCACTCCCCAACACCTACAATGGAAATAGCAAAACTTAAATAAATAATGAATATTTTAAAATGTGTATTTTAATTTAAAGTGCGAGGGGGAGTTTCGTATTTTTTCAGAAGCTGACAACACTAACCTATAGCAGCAGCTACGCGTTCATACAAGATATTGAATGGTATAATTGGTGCCTGAAGGCGTTTTTCTTCCTTCATATAATTCAATACTTGTAATATAACGTTCCTCGCATCACTTTTTAAAGCTTTCGGCATTTTTCACTATTAAAAACCACAAAAAGAAAAATAAATACGCGCAACAAACAATCAATGGCAGGAATGTCAGGGAATAACAGCCGATTGACATTTCAAACTGGCGTCGTTAGTTCTACTTTTGGCCACCGGACAAGATAAGTTTGTGGCACTATAAAATACTCTTTATTGTACACCATAACTTAAAATTAAAAATTGCCGCGCAAAAGCTGATGCTGAAATGCAAAATGGTATCGTGCAAAGCACTATTGACATATTTGGTGAAATAGTAACGTCGCGTCGCGTCGTAATGGCACGAAAAACATCAAACAAATCCGTAAATCTGGTAACAGTCAAATGCGAGTTGACACAAAGTCTAATGACGTTGTTTAAGTACATATTATTATTATTTTTTTAATGGCAATCTGCCGAATTTTCAGCATAATTGGGAGTTTTGGCGCCAACGCGGAAAAAGACGCATCATGGCATTGTTTCATTTTCAAAAACTGGTGTAAATTTAAGTTTTTATGTGTAAATATGGTGGATTTTTAGACATAACATCATGGACAACGTACACAAGTGGAGGAAAGTGCTATAATGCCGTGAATTTCCATTTTCTGTGTTGAATTTAAAACTCCATATAAGCCTCTAGTAAAGTTTCCACTGCTTTACTGAGGTACGACAAGGACTACGTATGACTTGACTGTGACGGACTTTACTTGACATGACGAAAATAAATGAATTAAAATATATTTTACGGAAGGCTCATAAGACCAAAGAAGGCTCATAAGTCCAAAGAAGCCAGAGACGTAAAACTGAATAAAAAAAAATCAGCAAAATTGATTGATCGGTGTTAGTTTGACATGAAACATAATATATTAAAGTTATTCGATTTTATTTATTGGTTAAAATTATAAATCAGTATTATATCACAAAAATATTTAAAGGGAGGTTTTTATATATTATAAACTTATGCCTAACCCCATTTTAGACTTTTTCTACATGACACAATTGCCTATTACAGACTGTTTAATGCCTGACACGCAAGATGTTCATGGCCTTAAGTTTCAGATAGTGTCGAAGAAATCCCTTCCTGCTCTAAATCTGACTAGCGACCAGTTGCACAAAACATCCCTACAAAATGGACCCTCTAATGATACTGAACAGCTCTGAGCCAATGTTTTAATGTTAGGTATTTCAATCAAGGTTACTATCGGCAGTTGGCAACATCACATAAAGGTCATCTATAAGGTAATAGGGGTATTGTTAGGTTTCTGTATTGTTTCATAAGTAATTAAGTATCTATGAATATTAATAAGTAATAGTCATACACAGTATATTTTTCACATAAATGCAGTATTCATTCTTACAGACTTCTAGAAAAGAAGGTTATCAATTGGTCTGTATGTCTTGTTTTGCATATGGATGGAAGGTGATTTCTTTGTCAAGTGTGATTTTTTTCATCTTTGTTTTTATTTGATAGACATAGCTATGTTAAGTTTTTATTTTACAATTAATTTATGCATGACATGCATGTGCAGCATTGTTCCATTGTACCAAGACTAATTCCTTGTCTATCAAGATACAAGTTTGTTAGACAAATATGGACCCACAGGAAGAAAAAATAGAATTCAACTTAACAAAAAGGCAAATGGTATGGCGCTCCAGGCTATGATTGTGAGAACTTCTTGTATTTTCAACTTTGTTGACATTTGAACATTGCTTTCAATGTTTGTCCAAGAATAGGTGTGGGTGTCCAACTGAATGCCAGTATCTTAACCTTAACCAGGTTTTGGTATGTTATTTTAAATTGTTGTTGGACCTTATTTCAAAGGAATAAGGTTGAATTTCATCTGGTCTCGTATTGCCTACCACCCAGCCCCCACCCTCCAACTGATAGGCTAATTTAGCCCTAATTAAAGTAACCATCAAACTTTTGTGACAAAGTTTGATAGGATTTTATTAGATATACTTAATTTTTTTTAATATATAAATATTTAAAAGAATCGAAAATATGTAATTTCCCATAATTTATTTAATGGCATTCAATTTTATCCCTGCAAAATTTGGCCAGCGACTTACTAGAATTAATATTCTGCACAGTATTTTCTACCATATATGGGATAGTAAATAGGAATAAAATACATGTGGATACCACCACAATATTAACAAAAGAATAAATAAAATAGAATAAAATACAGTCATAATAATTCTTGGTACACACAGCTACACATCAAGCTACACATTTCCAGTATAAGCTGATCTCGCGTTATATAGGATTTCCATACAATGACAGGTCAGCTTATATTGGAAATGTATAGCTTGATACGTAGCCGTGTGTACTAACTGTAAAAAGCCCAATGAGTAAGCTACCATACTGAAAAGTGGGTGGATATGTAGTTAACAAACAATTCATAATATGATTCACTAGAAACAATGTAATTAATCACAAACAGATAAAATGTACTACAATATACTATGAATGAAAGCATTTGGAAAACCAATTATTCACATTCGCTTAAATGCTACTACTAGAAACAGTTCAAGAACAATGCAATCTTTTGAGATATAAAAATATGGCATGAACAAAGTAATATCATTATTTAATGAAGAATGAATGAATGGAACTTTAACATGTTATGTAAGAAACATAACTTATACCCTTATTCATTCAACATAAAAACAGTGAAGCGGTTGCTATGCCTTGATTTCTTTAGTAATAAGTAACTGTAAGGAAACTAACATTTTTAAGATATGTATTCAGTTGCATGTTTCCGAGATATAAGCAAACATGTACCAGTTTTGTAATGTATGGCTATTGGTGAAAACCTGTAATTGGCTTTCTACATTATATACAAATAGCTAATCACATATCAACAGCTGTAGGTTTTCCAACAAAATAAAATAAAAATAAAATCATTATGTCAGCCAAATTACATACACCACTGGATGAATGCCTCCGGAAAACAACAATGGAATAGTATACATAATTTTGAGGAATTTGCCTTAGGAGACAGGTTGGCAATCACAGTTGCTGTTCATAGTACACAAAGATATACTGCTGCCCTTTCTCTTGGTCTGTTTGCCATAGTACAGGCTCACCTAGTTAAGGGGGGCACTGGAGCAGCATACCCCCATTCCCGGGGCTTCCCCTATCAGGCACCAGAAGAAGTCTACGGCAGGTTAGGTTTAGTTGGTGCAAGTCCGACATACTCACCTGCAGACACTTTTTATGGGTGGCATGCGCATCAACCAGGTACGGGTGGATGGTTAATCCCCCCCCCCCCCCCCCCCGTCTTATTAAAAAAAAGGCCTAGTTGGGTATGAGGTGGCAGTGTGTAGGCATTCCAGGATATTTATTGATTTATTCTATGAACCCCATTGGATCAGATGGGATGGTGATATTTGTTAGCCATACAGATAATAATAATATTATGTAATATTACTACTGCTTGGATTTACTTCAAATTTTGCATGAATATTACTAAGAGGTCGGGTCAAGATATAGGCTACATATTATCATGCTATCATCTACGGGGGAAGAGCTGTGATAATTTATAAAGTTTAACGCCAGCTAGTTATCTATAAAAATTAATATAAATAATTTACATGTAATTTATTTATTTCATAGTTACGTAGTGAGCTACCGTCCTCAGTGGCCCAATGTCATATGATTCAGCAGAGTACAATCTAGATGTTTCCAACAGTAACTCATTAGTCAAATTATGAGGTATCAGATGCACATAGATACTTGTTCCAATCACATATATCATTACAGTAAGTATAGAATCCATTTCCCTTAACCATCTTCAGGTAAAAATTAAATAAATCAGTTGTCACATAATGCTATTTTAGATTTTAACTTGATAAACCTTAACATGGGCCAGTATTTGTTTTCAACTTAAAGTTCTAATTCTATTTTTATTGAATGGTAATTTAGGTTATCATACTCACAATAGAGGCAATATCTAATGAGAATAGATATTTTGGTTGGAGTGTAGCCTTAGGGGCGCTATGGAGAGAGGACTTAGAAAAATTTGAAATTTTTTTTTTTTTTTTTATTTTGCCCAATTTTTTTGCAGCATCAGATTGACATTGACCCTAGCAATAATATAGGTCCTGAGACGCATGGTCCTACGACGCACCGTTTGCGAGTTAGGGGCTTTTGAACTTTTTCCTTTTTTTTACAAAATACTCTATATTTACAAAAGGGTAGCTCGGAGGAAAACCTTTTAATTTCTTTCCCGAAAAGGTTTTCCTCCGAGCTACCCTTTTGTAAATATAAAGTATTTTGTAACTATGGCAAAACTATTAATAAAAATATAATAAACAATAATTAATGTTAGCTCATTATTGTTTTTAAGTTAAGAGTTTAGGAGCTGTTAAACCAAAACAATTTTTAGTTTCCCTCAAGTTCTAGGTGAAGTATATAATTCCATATTGTTATATTCTCTAAATATAACCCTAATACACAAATTGAAGTATACTGCTCAAATACATTTGAACTCACACTTAATTACTATAGAACTCCCATGAAGAACTAGTAAATGGTAATTGTTTGTTTAGAGAAACATTTGGGGGAAATCTAAACCAGTTCTGGTATGTTTTTGTGACTAAGAATATTATGTAGTATATATGTCACATATTTTAAAAATAAGATTAAAAAAACTTACTTTATACTTCAAGACTTTGTAAGCATCTACGAATACAGCTCTTTCAAGATGACTGGCTCTTTGACAAGCAGCGATGGAGTCGGCCTCACAGCGCGACGTTATCAAGTTACTCAAGTTCTGGCGCTGCTGCAGACATATCCATGCGACCTGGAGCAGCTCCACAGCGCGCTTCTCCACCTCCTCATTGAGTCTTTGCAGCAGCTGCCGTTCCGAATTGATAAATATCTTTTCCCTTCTCAACTGGTTCGCTAATTCCGCGATGTTCATACACCCTTCCGAAGTCGATTGCATCATGATCGTTTACACCAAACACAATAACATAGACATATTTTCGCATACAAAATGTTTATAAAATCATAATTTTCACGTCATTTCAAGGAAACAAGTAGTGTTCGTTTTTCTTCACAACTCTCCTCTCACAACAACAAATAGTGTTCCAACACTATTACTGTTTATCACATTACACCTCAACAAGAATTTTAATATCAGAGGATAAAATTTTGGAAGGCCACCATTCCCTGCGTATTTATTATTTTTCTCGTTTTCTCTTTTCGGAAAGTATGGCAAAAAGTCAAGAAACGCGAACACAAAATCAGCGAAATGAATGAATGAATGCTTATGACGAGATTGCTAATACGATTTTCACAAATTCCCTGGTTTTAATTTTTTTTTACTACGCCACTAGTCCCTCCCTCTTACCCACCACTTCAACTCCTGTAAGCCATCAACAGTGGTACACATTGAATTGACACTGAGCGGTGAGGCTCAGGCATGTCCCGGGTAATCGCTATAACTGTCTTGAATCCTGCAACGAATTTAATCAGAAAGAAATAAGGAGGAGTAAGAAAATGAATAGTTTTAATTTGGTGTATTTATTTTATTATACAATAAAACATCAACATCTTATAAAAATATTGTAACAAAACCATCTACGAATATTAAATTTACATTTCCATAGAATTCTTCTATGACTTTTGTAAAAAATATTGAAAAATGCTGTACTTGGGTACTTGTTATATCTAGTACTGGACGTTGCCAGCAGGGAAGTTCTATACTACGTATACGTTGCAGAGCATTGAGTGTTCACTTAAAATACCTGAGCCTCGTCAAAGCTTACCATATCGTATTCATTTGAACTGTCTTAACTTATAAAAACTTATAAGTTTATGAAACTTAGGTTCGCGAGCCCCATATTGAAGAAACCCACAGAAATCGTGTCTGTTAATGTCGTATTTTTATTCCTATACATTTTTGTTCCTGTCAATTTCTATTTATAAAAACCTTCGTCTGTCATGTCAAACGTGGGTGCCTACGAAAAACTCTGTATGCTTTTCTTGCTGCTTAAGGTGGACACCGTCATGGTCTTTGTTTAAAAAGTGAAGTTACCATACATCATGCTTGCTAATTTAATTAAATGAAAAAAAAACTTGTGTGTACTTATGTACACGCGTTAGAAGTTATACTTCTTAATATACAACTTGAACATAGTTATCAATTTTCATACCACCTAGAACTAACGTCATGCTGTAAAATTTTTTGGTGTCGGTGTGCGCGCGCATCGCAAAAATTCACTCTCATCATTTTTCTCCATCGCGCCAAAAGAAGTATAACTTCAAAAATATCTGGTACCATTTTGGTTTATTCACGACTAATTCCTTCTTTAAGTATTAAGTTCCCCGAAATTCAAGATATTTCGGGTGTATTGACATTTGACAACCCTCATATGAATGAATAGAAATTTTTTGTTCGGAAAAATATCAAATGTCATAAGTTGTTGACTCCTTTACACGATCAATATATGTGTGACATTAAAGCGACCAATCAGAAACTGAAAAGATCATTTTGATTGGACGATATGATTTGTCGTGAGAATACAGACAATATAAATTTAAATTCTATTATCTTTGTAATGGGAGCCTTATTTAATGAACTATTGGATTATTCGTATTGTTTTGCAGCAAATGATAGTATAATTTAAAAACTACACAATATCACAACATTGGATAAATAAATTGAGAACAGCAGAGTGAACCTTAAGATTAAGTATAACACGTCTTAATTTAAAATAGGTACAACTTACTCAGTATCGGCAAGTGGTTGCTTATTACACAACAGCAAGCAGGCAAAAACTCAGGCGATACTTTTTCATTTGGTCAGGTTTTACAGAAGAGTTTTGACAGAAGTATAGATTAAAAATGAATGAATTGAAATGGTTGGCGAAGGAAATTGAAGGAAATCCAAAATCCTTGGACTGCTGCGCTTTTCATTGTAATTTTTGTGTAAATAAAATTTATTAAATTTGTTTTCATAACAGTATTTAGATGTTATCGGTGGACTATTTTAGTAGCTATAATGTCGAATAGTTCGATTGAAGGGAAACTTAGAGGTTTACAAGAACGGTTCGAAAAAGAAATGGGTATTCGTAAAGGAGAAGGTGGCTTCAGCAACCAAGGTGGTATTGGGCCTCCTAGACGGGGCCCAAGCAGTCTCAGACCCCGTGAGTATTCATTTGTTACCTTCTATACCGCAAATGCATCTCCAGTGCCTTATATATTAATGATTGTTTATGCTGGTGCACTTTATCTGAGTAATCACAGTATTATCATTTGGTCGCTGTGCTGCTAATTCTATTTGATATTCTAGGTTTATGAAATGATTATTATCGTATAAACTATCATAGATATTCGTTGTTGCACATTACATTCATTAATTTCATTTAATGTGATTTTGCTTTACAGTACTGCAAAAGGTTATGCATGTTCTGTATGTAAAAGTAACATAATAATGTGTTATTATGGATGCAGACGGCTTCCCTGCCGTCTGGTCTGCACATTGTGTACAGATTATTTGCATAAATTGGCATTGAGTGTGCAGTGGGTGGGCCATATTGTTGAAGCACAGCCACACATTGTTTTTGTTTAGAACCATCATCTTATTGGAACATGATTGTGTTATTATGATTATATGTACATGACTTGTGTTTAAATGTTGGTTAAAAGTTTGAAATGTAGTGATGACTTTGTTTTGTATGCAGCTTATGCTTTTAGTCATTAGTAGATACTATAAACCGTAGTTATAATTCAAAACATTAACTTATTTATGTCATTTAATTTAAATAAATTATTTCTGCATCATTCTTTTCTAATTCCTTCAATGGTATCCACTTACAACTGACATATATATTTATGTAGTATATGTATTTGAGTATCTATTTAAAATCGAATTTAAAGTTATTTTACAGTACATCACTAGCCACCTTTCTCAATTGCTAATCTAGTCCATCCAACGGTTGTCTGGAAGAAATTGCTTTTATGCGTAAAGATCGTCAATTGTACATAAATTTAATTTATGTCTATATTTCTAAATTTTTTATCTGTGATGTGCTATAAGTGTACCTATCTATCTATACAACTGCTATTGTGAAATGTTTTGGGAATTGAAATTGTGTATAGTATTTTTTTATAATATTAAACCCCTATAATCCACCAGCTGCTTGCTCTACACTACATTAGCGACATGTAGATATTAAAGTGCCATATTACAAGTACATACTGTAACCAGTTCCAGATAATGTGTGTGCCTAGCTCTACTGGGACCTGTCTTTCATGTTTACAGAAGCTAGAGTGGACGGCTTTCATGCTATTATGCGTAAGCAGGTTGCCTCTTTACTTAGTAGATTGCGGAGCAGCACTAATGGCATCCTAAAGTCATTGCTGAGAAGTATAACTCCTGCATTATGAAGCAGTTCTTAAGAGTCCTAATGAAGTAGGAGTACTAACATAGGTTAAGAAAAATTGTTACTAGCACTATGGATGTTTATCTGACAATAAATTGTTATTATTATTATTAAGGATAGGTCTATTGTTTCCAATAAGTCCGTTATTGTTTTGATAGACAACTAATACAGTGCCATCTGATCCCAAAATAGGCAGAGCCTGTACTATGGCAACCAGTGTTTTAGTGCATGTAATTTTTTCCTCTTTTATTTAGTTTTATTATATGTAAGTTTTTAAACTGCAAGTAAATGACAGTAAATTAATTAAACTATTTGTATAGAGTCCAAACATTTCACATATTTTGTCTTAGTGTTAGGCAGCAAAACTAAATATACAGAACAATTTTAAGAAGACTAAGTTGTAAGAACAACATTTAAAGAAATAAATAGTTTTGTTGGTGTTGCTTAGAATTGGGGTGATTATTTCATATTCTCTATTCCTAAACTTATTTACTGACATGGAAATAATATGCTTGGCAGGAATTTAGTTTTATTACTGTAAATATTTTGCTCTATGTTACTGTAAGTGAATACTATGTTCTTTTTGAGAAATACATTTCTTTAACCATAGATTTCATTGATAAAAACTTTCTATGTATTTGATTAAATTTACTTTGTAAAACTGCTAAAGGTCAAAAGTTAAATGCACTCCTGACTCCTATTGGTTGGGTGTGGATGTCTAGCATGTTCAGTATGTAATACTTGTTATCTTGTTTCAGTACAATTTCCTTCAAGAGAGGGTGGCTTCCAACAAAGGTCACCACAAGCTACAGACACTGAGTATAGAATGCAAGAAGTTTATAAGGTAGTTGTTTTTTTTTATTCTAATATTATAAAATAAATAAATACATTTATTTACAGATACTAAGAGGATTAAAATAACATTTATTGGTTTTTTTTTATTGTCTCTTATTTCTGTGTGCCTCCTCCAACTCTCTCCATTGCAGCCTGTTGTTTGCCACTCTTATCCAACATGGCCCCAAAGCAGCTTTTAGTTCATCACCCCATCTTCAAACTTGCCGTCCTCGGTTTGGATGACTATCTCTAGGGTACCACAGTGTCACTTGCTTGCTCCACTTGTCTACATTGCACCTTAATAGATGACCTAGTTTTGTTTAAAGAAGACCCGAAAAACCGACAAGCAAAAAAAGCAGAGAAGTAGGTCTGGAGATGAACAAAATACTAATATTATTATATCGTAATGCATTACTGCTGATGAGCAGTTACGGTAGCCATAGGAAACTATACCTTACCTTCTTGCGGGCTTACCACCTGTCAATAAAGTGATTTAAAAATGGTTCAGTTCAATGTATGCTGAATTTTGTATTGGAATTAAGTTGCAAATTTGATTCAAGTTAAAATTAACATATAAAAAGAATAAACTAAGTGTCACTTTATCTTAGTTGCCCTAATTACATATATCTAGAAGAAGTCAACTGATCCCGATTCGTAATTTTATTATTTGTAGACACCTACAAAGTGGTAGACATTAATAATGTGAAGGCATTACTTCCAAGCCGCAGACATATTGCAGTCAGGTCAAGAACATTTGAAGTTCAAGTAATCCCATTGTAAGAATACAAATATTCGGATTGAGCAAATCACAGGTTAAGATTCTTATCAGTACCTTCAGGAAGAGATGAAGACATGGGGCTTATTGTTTTATTAGTCATTTGATACCTGTGGATAACATCGTAAGAGGACAGCCAATGGATTTGATCACTGAAGCTGCTCAAAATGAAAAGTCTTTCCAGAGGGCAAAGTGCTCTGTATTTGATAATACGCACTTCATAGTCTCGGGTTACTTAGTCATAAATGTGGAAGTTTGGATGTTTAGTTTAGTACCATCACACAAAAATGGCTGAATGGAATTGAATGAAATTTGGCTCACACATAGTTTATTGCCTGGATTGCCCTAAATAATGTTTGCACCCTCGAAAAATGTAAGCTTCTTGAAATTTGCTATAGATTTGTCTTATGGAACATTATTACGGGATAAGAAGTAAACTTTATCATATTCTAAAGGCGCTAAAGGCGAACGGACGAAGACGCGGGGTTACAACGTTCTAGATAACTTTATGAATTTATAAAAATAATAATAAACTTTATTTCTTAGAATAGTTGCTGTAGTACAATACAATTAACATTCTTGCGATTTAATTAACATTTGTATTTAGATTAAATTGCAAGAATGTATTCTGTGTTAATTTTTGTTTTATAAACCTCAAAATTCTTATAGGTCATTTTAAAGTTCCAAACCCTGTCAAACTCTCGTCCACCGAACTGTTGTATTCGGTTTTGGGGTGTTTAGAACGGCGTAAACAAAACGTTGCTGCAACTAATTAGTAAATTACACGAAATAACGAGTTTAGTTTAAGTCAATAATTATAATATAAATATCTCGTTTATTTTATTAACCAAAAGCTTTTTAAAAGAAATATTCTTATGTTACAGGTTAGCGGTAAATTAAATGTAGATGGAGTAAAGTACAAATCCCACATCGACGAGCTGCATCACCTTGGGGAGCTCGGTAGCGGTACCTGCGGCCATGTGGTCAAGATGCTGCACCGACCTTCCAACGCAGTGATTGCTGTTAAGGTTAGTACTTATCATCAGATTGCTGTGTGGCTATTGGCATAGAATATCGCTACCCCATCTCATCCTGTGGGAGGCGTAGAATTCGTTCCGAGGGAATATCTCCCAGAGAATGGGCAGCTGTGATTCTCTGTGTACTATGGCCATCATACTGCGATCGCTAACCCATCTGCCATGCGTAGCGATTATGCATATCCCTCCAAATGATGGACACAATGACAAAACTCCATTGTGAAAATCTTTTGGGGAGGGCTTTGTCCAGCAGCAGAAGTCATTGGGCTGACACATTGATGATGATATTATCAGATGATTGTATGTAAAGCACCTAGGCACATGATCACTCTATATACATATTTTTTATTATTATTTAATAAAGTAGCAAGTATAGTACTTTGTTATGTATTACAATCTAGTCTAGAGACTAATAAGTAATTTTATATTAACCTAAACTTCTACATAACCATAATTAATTCTACACATAAACTCTATATACATGGTTATCTTTAAACTGGTTTAAGTTATGAGACTCATATGTTTCGGAGGGCAGTTTAAGCTGTCGGCCCGGGTTGTAGGCGATAAGCCAGTAGTGGCCTCCTGAGCGGCTTGAACAACTCTGACACTAGGGTGACCACTGTTAGGGGGGGGGACCGAAGCAGCATAGTAGACACTTTTTGCGGGTGGCATGCGAAGGCAGAAGCACTGTGTTTGTTAAAAAAAATGTTATCTAGCCACTGCTGGTGTGATAAATTGAGAAAATTAGCTCGTCCTCCACTGCTGCACATTGGATCCCCCAAATGTTGCGTCATGTATGCCTGTAAAGTGGGGTGTACTAACGCTACAGGGATTTATTTCTCGTTAGCTGATACACATGTTTGTATGAGGTGTTGAGAATTTCTTCTGTCCCACAGCAAATGCGCCGCTCGGGCAATTCGGAAGAGACCAAACGTATTCTGATGGACCTCGACGTTGTGGTCCGTTCACACGACTGTCCGTACATCGTGCGGTGTCTCGGCTGCTTCGTGACGGACGCCGACGTGTGGATCTGCATGGAGCTGATGGCTTCGTGCTTTGACAAGCTGCTGAAAAGACTCGGCGCGCCCATACCTGAGGCTATACTGGGGAAGGTGACCGTGGCGGTAAGACTCATAATACCTAGGCTAGACTCTAGCCTAGTCCTACCAATATTATACATATGAAAGTTTGTGCGTTTGTTACTTACGCTAAATCGGTTTAACGAATTGAAATAGAATTTGACATACAGATAGATATACATACATACAGATATTCCATAAAAATATATAATATTGAATAATAAAAAGAACAAATCACAATATAAATATACAAGTCGCCTCGCCACTTCTTTACCGTGTTCGATACCCGTGCAGCATAACTATTTGTGTGACAAGAAAAATACCGGGAAGAGTATCCTGAGATAAAAGGTGTCCATAATCTTATTCTTAAGTAATCGCAGACGAAATTGCGGGCAGAATGTAGTTAGTTACACAAAGGACACCTGCATTATGTATAACCGTTGCACTTATCTTGAAGGGTATCCTTATATTGAAGGGTATCCTTTTTTGTAATAAATTTATGTATTGTTTTTTTCATGGGTTTACAAGAATAAAAAATTGTTGAAACAATTTTGAACCCTGTTAGGGCACAGCAATACAATATAAATAGTTATTACTAAGGTCAGATCGTAATCTAATTAACATTGTAGGTAGAGGTACCTACATATTACAATAAGTGATAAAAATAAATAAGTAGTTGTGGCAATATAAGATGCAATAAATTAATAATAAGACACATATGTTCGTTAATTTCATGATGTTATTAAAAGGTGTTTCATGTTTAATTTTTTTTTTTTAAAGACAACGCCCGCATTAGGGATATAATCCCTGTGTCGCGGGGTACTTTACAAACATATAATAGACGGACACAAATTACATAACATATATTCTTAATTGTACAGACGGTGAACGCGCTGTCGTACCTCAAAGACAAACACGGCGTGATCCACCGCGACGTGAAACCCAGCAACATATTGCTGGACGAGCGCGGGAACGTCAAACTGTGCGACTTCGGCATTTCTGGACGCCTCGTGGACTCCAAGGCCAAGACGAGAAGTGCTGGCTGTGCGGCTTATATGGCGGTAAGTTAGTTTTGCCAAACCGAAGTTGCAGTGGGCGGAGCACATAGCTAGTAGAACTGACGGCAAGAAAGGTTCTCGACCACGAACTCGAAGACGTAGCGTGGGCAAACCTAAGGTTAACCTACGATCTTATAAGGTTTGCAGGATCAAAAATGTCTAAACTATATGCAAAAACTTCGTATTTAGTGGCACTTCTTTTGTCCGTAAATCAGTTGGGGGGTGGGGGGGGGGGGGGAGTTTTAACTCCGCACACCCGTGCTTCCACCGTCCACTGACACATAATGACACCGTAGACACATAATGTAGCCTAGTTGGTAGTGCTCCTGCCTACGAAGCTGGTGGTCCTGGGTTCGAATCCCGGTAAGAGCAAATATTTGTGTGATGAACATGAATATTTGTTTCTGAGTCATGGATGTTTTCTATGTATATAAGTATTTATCTATCTATATAATGTATATCGTATATAGATGTATGTGTAATGTATGTATATCGTCGCCTGGTACCCATAGTACAAGCTTTGCTTAGTTTGGGGCTAGGTTGATCTGTGTGACATTGTCCCTATGTATTATTATTATTATAATATGTCACAAATAGTAATAATAATTGTTTTTATATTTCAGCAATACCTTGATTTCAATATTTAATCAATTGGTCCAACAAATATTTTTTTTTTTAAATTTTTATTTCGAGAATGCAATGCTCAGACTAGAACATGGAATCCCCATAAAACATAAGATAACCTTAACTACTATATGTATACATATAATACAACATACATATAATTATTCTAATACACAACTTACAATCTATTCTTAAGGCATAATTGTGCAAGTTTATACAACATTTTGGCTTTTGCTGAACAGGGAAATGGCAAAATGTTGTTGCACCCCCTAACGTAACAAGCAGTGATATTATATTGTAACATGATATCTCTTCCGAATGCCTCATTCTGGACGCGTGCCATCAAGACATGGTCACAGAATAAAGAGTACTTATGTATGTGTCATGGTGCACATTCTCTACCACATATTCGTATTCCATACAATTTGGAGAAGTGGTTTTATTCATCATAAATCCGAATTTGTTTAATCATATTCCAGACAGGACTGAAGTCTGAGGCCCGTTACAGTGTTCTGTCTTCTCACACTGGTACCATCAAACTACAGGATAATAAAATAAAATAAAAAAGGTTTTTATTCACGTAGACTTTAAAAAGGCGCTTGTAAATAGTCAGAACATGTTTGTAGTAATACAGTTATTATTTCTAGTTACTTATTACAGATATTTAGGCATACGGAATGTTAAAACATTTATACAATTTATTTTATAATGGTAGTGATATTTAGCTAGCTATTGTCAAGGAATAAAGGAAGGATAGGATGAGTTGGTTGAATTGTTTTGTACCAGATTCTTTAATTTTTCTTGCAGCCAGAACGAATAGACCCGCCCGACCCCACGCGGCCGGACTACGACATCCGGGCCGATGTGTGGTCGCTCGGCATATCGCTGGTGGAGTTGGCCACGGGCGTGTTCCCCTACAGAGACTGTCAGAATGATTTCGAGGTGCTCACTAGGGTAAGTATAGTACCAAGGGATATCTTTGGCTTTATTCTGGCAAGAAAGCTTATCGGAAGAAGCTTGAAGTAAAAGAATCCGAGCAGACTATTATTGGGAGTATGGAGAAATTATTATTGGGGTTATTTCTTGGAAAAAATAAATAAAGCAAGGGCCGAATAGACGAGAACCAAGGCGAATTGCCAAAAACACCATTCATTAAATAAAATCGCTCACCCGTAACCGAAACGATTAATATATTGCGGGGTCTTTAAATAAAATAAATAATAAATGAAAAAGGTATTTATTCACGTAGACTTTAAAAAAGCGCTTGTAAATAGTCAGAATACGTTTGTAGTAATATAGTTGTATACATTATTATTTCTAGTAACAGATATTTAGGTACACATTGTATGAAAACATTTATAAAATTTATTTTATTATAGCAATGATATTTAGCTAGCTCGTATCAAGTTATTGTCAAGAGATTATGTTTAATTATCTAGTTTAAGTCTAATATTTTTACTACATATTGTCAAGGTTTCTGTCTATATTAAGGTATTATTATTATGACGGACCTTGTGTTAATAACGATGGTTGCGCTTTAATGCTACCACCGGATCCAATGCGCCCCGACTGAGAAGACCGGTTTCAACACGACCCAGTTTACGACCATGTCTTTCTCTTTCAAACACTAAACACAACTGTGTGTTTTTTGCAAACCATTTACGTATTACACAAATAGTTTTTGTATGGAATCCAAAATAAAAGAGCACCGAGTTTGGAACAAAGCCACACGTGCAAGATTTGAACCTGGATGTCATTATCTGCGAGTGAAAACTACCGTACTCACCGAAAGCCACTGGATGCGGGTAGTGCCAGATCATTGTGTAGATTTTTGGGGGTAGCCTTTGTCCAGCAGTGGGCATCTATTGGCTGATATAATGATGATGAACACTCAACCCAAAATGCAGATACAAGAGCAACGAGGGAGTCATTATGGCATGATACATGTCATGTCTTAGTAGGGGTGTACTTGCGCACTTCGACCCTTCAGGATCTTTGGTACTAACCCCCATTACTTTTTATTAGGGTTCCGTTCCTAAAGGATAAAAAGGGACCCCATCACTAAGACTTCGCTGTCTGTCTGTCCGTCTGGCACCAGGCTGTATCTCATGAACCGTGATAGTTAGACAGTTGAAATTTTCACAGATGATGTATTTCTTTTTCTTCTCAACAAATACTAAAAAACAAAATAAAATAAATATTTAAGGGGGCTCCCATACAACAAACGTTCGTTGTATGGGACAAAGTTTTTGCTCGTTTTTATAGATAATGGTACGGAACCCTGCGTGCGCGAGTCCGACTCGTACTTGGCCAGTTTTCTATCCATAGAGCCCTGAAAGTAGTCTGCACATACCTCAGTATGCTTGTTAGTAGCAGATCCTTGTAGTCTCCTGGTTCTGGATGTGCCAGCCCCAGGATGGCCATTCTGTGTCTTGCCAATGCATAGCATTTACATAGTATATGCAGTGTACGCCTGATACAGAGAATGATGTTTTATAGAAGTATTATTCTGTTCTCAGGTAATAGCAGACGATCCTCCCCAGTTGCCGGACACTACTGACTTCACCCCCGAGTTCAAATCCTTTGTTTCACAGTGGTGAGTTAGATTATGCCGTAGATTTACTAATATTGCTAATTGGTATGCATAGTGGAAAAGTTAAAACATACCTAAAAAGAGGTGGTTCACCACCTCACGATATATGCTATTTTTTTTTTAAACTACGCTCGCACTAGGGAAATGAATCCCTGTGTCGCGGGGTACTTAACAAACATATAATTGACGTACACAAATTACATCCAGACTCAGAACATCTATTTATGGGTCATACAAATTGTTGTTCTGCGCGGGAATCGAACCCGGGAGACGAAGTGGCGAGGCGACTGCTGCGCGACACGTGCAACCGTTTTTATTTTATTTACTTTAGCAATAGTACTAATTTAGTTGAATGTCTAATCTTATAAAAGACTTCAAAACAAGGGATTTAACAATGCGACTAAAAGACAAGCTGAAATAGTTTTGTCATGTTGACCGGAAAGGGAAGACCTCGTAGAACATTCTCTGATCAAATCGGAGACGTACTTAAGAAAGGTCAGGTCTGAAGTACCCTAAACCGGCGAGCATGTATGAAGAATATAATGTCAGTATTTGAAGCGAAAGAGGTATGCAAGGATCGTGACAAATGGAAGTCTGTTGTCTCTGCCTACCCCTCTGGGAAACAGGCGTGAGTCTATGTATGTATGTATGAAATAGTTTTAAAAATAGTAATTTGTATCTGTGAAAATAAGTATAAACATTATTATTTCCAGCCTAACGAAGAACTACAGACAGCGTCCTAAATACGTAAAACTCTTAGAGCATGCATTCGTAGTGAAATCTACGCGGAATCCCGTGTCTGTGGGCACGTGGTACGCGTCGCTCCCCATATCGGGCGTGTCCAGGGCGAGCAATGTGAGCACAGTGGCGACGCACAACGTGAGCCCGACCAGCAATGGAGTGGAACTGCCGGTGACGCCTCAACCCGTGCGGAACTTCGTGACGAGTAGTCAGCATTGGATGGAGCAAGTCACGCCTACACCTGCAAGGTGAATACAAACCAGCATATTTTTTTTATTAAAAAAAATTGTGTTTCACACAAACACAATTTGTTGATGTGAAATGTTTCTTTTTTTTTTCAAAGAATTTTCTAAAAGGGACTATCTAATTCAGGGTCTGGTTGCGCCATTAAGATGCCACATAGATCACAATTCTGAAAAGCATGTTAATAATGCTTTGGCTAAATGGTCAAGAATATCTCTCTCTCTGGAGCTCGTAAATTTGATCTATCGGTGTGTGCTCCGTGTTAACAACGCAGAGCGCCTATACTAGATTGGTAGTATTTCTAAGTTCCATTCCTGCTGTTAGATTAAGTTTTTGATTAACAGTTATGATATAGATGGGGAATAATACTATAAATCTGAAATTTAAAATTGTGATGTGATTTGATGATAAGATTGTCAGATATCTTGGGACAATAATATATAATAATATACATATTATAGATAAATTACACCCAGACATAGAACAAATTATCGTGCTCATCACATAAATATTTTACTTGTCCTACGTGGGAAGCGAACCAACGACTTCTGGCTTAAGAAGTCGTTGGTTCGATAACCATGTCCGATTATTTGTTCTATGCAGCTAGGGTCTCTAACCAATAGATCGTCGGGACAGTCGGCTTAGTATATTTAATAGAATATCACATAACAAGTTACTGTTAGGCAGTGTTGTTTTTTACGTAAAAGAAGTGAAGTGCTGGAACGCCGGCCACAGGGGTTCCAAACCAGTTATGTTCTAATTAAATTTAAAATAAAATGAATAAAAGTTACAATGTAAAAGTACTTATTTCTAACAATAACCTAGCTATATCGGCGATCGAACAAAGAGTGAGCTGTTCTCACATAATGCTGGGAACACGGTGCCGGTGTCGTCTTCGGCAAAATCAAAATCATTTATTATTTCATTGAATTTTGGGTATTACCAGATCACAGGTACAAAAATAAGTCTCACCAAAAGCTGCCTAACAAGGCGTTTGAAACGTACAATAGTAGCTTAACACAATACTATAATAAACCACTATAGAATGTAAAAAAAAAAACAATCAAAATTTTATACATGCTTAAGAATTACAATATGTCAATAATTTTTGTTTTCCAAATGTCAATAAAAAATTTAGCTGTAGAGAAAATGACAAAAGTTGTTGTATTTAAATGTCAATAAATAAATTAAAATACATAAAATTGCGCACGTTGCGTAGCGTCAGCGGTTAGGCAACGGCGCATGTGTTATTGAAGTCAGTGCATACTTGCACTTTCCTCTGACTATGCTTGCGTAACAATTAAATGTTTTCCAGTTTTGTAAATGCTATTTTGTTTTTAGAGCGTGGTGGGCGACGAGCAGCAACGCCAACGCGGGCGGCAGCAGCTCGCAGCCAACTAGTCTGGAAGCAGAGCTTCCCAACCACTCCCCATATCCCAGACGCAGGTAATTCCAATTTATTTACTGCCAACCCACACATGATCTTACTACTGTCGGAGTTTTGGCGCCAACGTGGAAAAAGACGCATCAGGGCATTGTTTCATTACAAAAAACTGGTGTAAATTCAAGTTTTTATGTGTAAATATGGTGGATTTTTAGAACATCATGGACAACGTACACCAGTGGAGGAGAGTGCCATATTGCAGTGAATTGCGATATACTGTGTTGAATCTAAAACTCCATATAAGCCTCTAGTAAAGTCTCCACTGCTTTACTGGGGTACGACAAGGACTACGTAGGACTTGACTGTGACGGACTTTACTTGACATGACGAAAATAAATGAAATAAAAATATATTTTACGGAAGGCTCATAAGGCCGAAGAAGCCAGAGCCGTAAAACTGAATAATAAAAAAAAAACCTACTACTGTCGATGTTTTGGCAAAAAGTGGAACTATTCATTTTTTAACTCCTTGGTTCTTTCTGATTAAATTCGTTGCGTGATCCAAGACAGTTGTCGCGATTCCCCGGGACATGCCTGAGCCTCACCGCTCATTGTCATTTCATATTTCATTGTGTGCCACTGTTGATCTTGGTTTACAGGAGTTGCAGTTGTTGGTAAGAGGGAGGGATTAGTCCCGTTTGTTGGAATTTTGGCACCGACGCGGAAAAATGACAATTCGAGGCAATGTTTCATTTTCTGAAACTGGTGTGAATTTGATTGATTTGGTAGATTTTTAGACATAACATCTTTGATAACGTACACAAGTGGAGATACGTGTCATATTCCCGTGAATTGTGATTTTTTGTATTGATTAGAAAACTACATAGAAGCCTCTAGTAAAGTCTGGAGGAAGTGCTATATTGCGGTTAATTGCGATTTTCTGTGGTGATAATGGGTTTTCGGAATCCCAAAAGTCGAAGCTGACGCATACAAACTTCATTTAGTAACCATCCTGTACTGAATTTATCAGCAATACATTTATTTAAAATATCAAAAGTAGGCACAATCCGAAAGCAGTATAATATATATTATATACTACTCTGTCAAGAAAGTACCGGGAAAAGATCATAATAAATGTAAATAATATACAAAATGTATGTTATTCATCCAAATTTATTTTATCACCTTCAAAGTATGCTCCTTCAGAAACGATACACTTACGCCAACGAATAATACATTCATCAAAACATTTTTTAAACGCTGCTTTCGGAATTGAGTTCAGTTCTCGCCGCGAATTCTCCTTTATGTCTTCTACCGATTGAAACGGGTACCACGAAGTGGTAATTTGAGTTTAGGAAAAAGAAAGAAGTCAGCTGAAGCCATATCTGGTGAATATGGTAGTTGCTGGATGGTATTTGTTGAGTTTTTGGCCAAAAATTCGTTCACAATGATGGCCTTGTGCGAAAGCGCATTATCGTGGTGCAAAATCCAAGAATTTTCTTTCCACAAATCTGGCCTTTTTCGTCGAATTTGCTCTCTTAAACGCCGCATAACGCTCAAGTAATATTATTTATTTACCGTCCGACCTTCCGGTGAGAATTCAGAGTGCACAACACCGCGATAGTCAAAGAAAACAGTAAACATGACTTTGACTTTTGATCGACTTTGGCGTGGTTTTTTCGGTTTTGGTTCAGTTGGAAAGCGCCACTCCGAAGCTTGTTGTAAATCCACGTCTCGTCACCAGTAACTATGCGTTTCATGAATGTTGGGTCGGAATTGACTCGTTCTACCATGTCCTTAGCGACTTTCATGCGATTGAGTTTTTGGAGAAAATTCAGATCTTTTGGGACTAGCCGAGCGGCAACATGTTTCATACCCAAATGATTAGTTAAAATGGTACGAATCGACTCGTGAGATACAGAAAGTTCGGCGGCTATCTCTCTCAGAGTTGAATGAGGATTTTCAGTCACTATTTCCTTCACTTTTGCGATGTTAACTTCAGTTGCAGACGTTGATGGCCTACCAGAGCGAGGCAAATCTTTCATCACTTCTCGACCGCTTTTGAACGCTTTGAACCACTCATAAGCATGAGTTTTATTTTTGTAAGCCTTCTGTAACCTTTTCAGTGACTCCGAACACGAAATTCCATTAGCGATGCAAAATTTAAGACAAACTCTGTGTTCGATTATTTTGTCCATTACGAAAATCGCAATACACACTATATATGATATTACTAAAACCGTGTATTTAATATAAATAACAGATACAACTCAAACTCCGCGCCAAAATGGAAAACAGTTGTGCCAATCTAACAACAACAAAAAAAATTGGATTTCGAACCATAAACAAATCATCCATTCCCGATACTTTTTTGACTGAATGTATATAAGCTATAATTTCTTTTGCAGGACTATAGATGCGGGCGCATCCCCTCCCCCGCCCCCCGTCCGTCGAGTTTCGGCTGACAACCGGTGGAGGGCGTCTCCCGCTAGCTCCGGCAACACGTCACCCATCGTGCTGCAGAGGTTCTACCATCAGAATCAGCAGCGACGCTCACGCGTGGACCTGCACTCTACACCTAGACATAGGAGGTAAGCTTTACCAGAGATGCCCTATATTAATGTAAAGTGCCGTTAGTAGTAGTGTCTTTTTGGCAGTAAAATAAAATTCAATTCTTCTGGTCTTGGTCTAGGCTGAAACACAGACCAAGTATCAAGTTATCTTGATTTGGACGAAGAACTGGATATTGCTATTAAAGACAAAGTGATGTTCCTAATTTGCAACGGAAATTGATAATTTTAACAGTCAGTGCCCTCAGCTTAATATAATATGCCCTATTGGATCATATATTTACAAAGCCACAAAACTGATGAAGTTCAAGGTCTAGCTAGTCATTTACATTTCTATGGAGTTGCTTTACTAATATATGATATTAATGAAGGATGCCTCCTAGATATGTCCTGTGTAAATATTAATCAAGTGACAACATTCTTGTAAAATGCGGTTTTTTTAATAATTGTAACGAAACTGAAAGAAAAAGTACAGAACCGACGGCTTTTTGTTGCTCACTGAGTCACTGCCACTTCCAGACCTCGATACTGAGAAATTTTCTTAACAGAAAAATATCAATATATTTTTTGGCGAGACCACATTATTAATTTTTTGTTTTAATTAAAAGTTTCTTTTATATTTTATTTTAATTACAACGCCATGGGAGGCAACCTGAATTTCTGTGTCGCGTCGTACTTTACAAGTATGTAGTAAACAGACTGAACAGACAGTACATCGAGACTCGGAATAACTGTTTATGGGTCACACAAATAGTTGTTGCGGGAATCGAACCCGGGACAGGAATTGGCGAAGTGACAGTCTTAACCGCTATGCCACACGTCAATCTACGGTTAAAGACAAGGCAGACAAGTTAAGCAAACACATTGTATCGGTTCTAGGGTTTCAATATGTCCAGTGGATACCGTCGAAGTAACAGCCGACTTAGATCGTTACAAATTGCGCTACAAAGGATTGCTACCAAACACAACTTTGTGAGTGGCATGGGTCGTTTGACTTTGTTTTGACCATAGATAACTTTATACTCCAATTCTCATGTAGTTATCATCCATACGCGGCACTTTAGGTGCCCTATCATTATTGATTAAGTAACATTACATAACTAACGATGCCTCATAGCTATTGTTTTAAAAAATAATAGAACCGACTTTTATTTACATCAACCGATTTGAAAAAATATTATATAGGACCGTCCCGAAGTTTTCCTAATCGATAAACAAGAAATATTAAAATCGATTATAAAGCATATATGCAAAATCGGACTACGCTGTCAGGATATGTCGTTGGATATGTCGCGTTAACGGACCGTAAATATATAAATAATAAATAACAATCTTGGGACATCTAACACTGCAGATCCCAAACTAGGCAGCGCCGGGTAAACATGTATATTATAGAATTTAAATTTTATACTTATTTAAATGTTGAATTATTAACCTTTTTGGAGGTAAAATATTAGAGAGCATTTGTAGTGCGATGGCAATAGACAATCATTCCTATTGGTCATCTTATTTCTATTTTGACTGTTATAAAACTATTTATTAAAAATATTTAAATGCTTGTGTGTGCGTGTGGGCGCGCGCGTGTGTATGCTTGTGTGTGTGTGTGTGTGGAATTAATCGTGTGTGGTTATTTCTTGCAATCATTTATAAGCATGAGACTATCTTCTTTCTTATATCGGTATTCCAATCAATTTCATAATGTCCTTTTAGTAATATTTTTACTATTATTTTCAATGGAGACTAGCCATCTGCGTGGGACATATTATAGTGCACAAGTATGTGCGCAAACACAGGCACCTTATATACCTCACTCTCATGATCCCATTTAATCTATCCTAGAATTCCTAGAGGCTGCCAAGCGTGTAGATAATATTCTAATGGCTCACGGGCAAAGGAAACTTAGGGTGCTAACACGGACTTTGAAACCAGGAGCGATATCGGTTAATTTCAAAATTATTTTAGGAATTATTAATAATTTATAAAAGCCTTTAAACTGTATTCCAGCAGATGTATCCTTTTTTTAAATAAAAGAACGCCCGCTCTAATGAATATAAAACTTTACAAACATGCTATTAAAAGACACAAAGTACAATCAGATTCAGAACCAACATTTGTCTTTATGGTGTACATATGTACATAACTTGATAATTATGTGCCACACAAATCGTTGTCGAACCCGAAATACGAGGCCGCCTAGGAGGTAGCGAGTCGACTACCTAAAGGACTGCGCCATTCATGTGTGGCGCAGTCGTTCAGATAGTAGCCTATGAGTGGTGCTTATGAGTGGTTCAAAGCGTTCAAAAGCAGTCGAGATGTGATGAAAGATTTGCTTCGCTTTGGTAGGCCATCAACGTCTGCAACTGAAGTTAACATCGCAAAAGTGATCCATCACTTTTGCGATACTTTAGTTAAAATGGTACGAATCGACTCGTGAGATACAGAAAGTTCGGTGGCTATCTCTCTCAGAGTTGAATGAGGATTTTCAGTCACTATTTCCAAATAGTGACTGAAAATCCTCATTCAACTCTGAGAGAGATAGCCACCGAACTTTCTGTATCTCACGAGTCGATTCGTACCATTTTAACTAATCATTTGGGTATGAAACATGTTGCCGCTCGGCTAGTCCCAAAAGATCTGCATTTTCGCCAAAAACTCAATCGCATGAATGTCGCTGAGGACATGGTAGAACGAGTCCATTCCGACCCAACATTCATGAAACGCATTGTTACTGGTGACGAGGCGTCGGTTTACGAGTTTGACATGCAAACTAGTCAACAAGCTTCGGAGTGGCGCCTTCCAACTGAACGGAAACCAAAAAAACCACGCCAAAGTCGATCAAAAGTCAAAGTCATGTTGACTGTTTTCTTTGATCGCGGTGTTGTGCACTCTGAATTCTTACCGGAAGGTCGAACGGTAAATAAAGAATATTATTTGAGCGTTATGCGGCGTTTAAGAGATCAAATTCTACGAAAAAGGCCAGATTTGTGGAAAGAAAATTCTTGGATTTTGCACCACGATAATGCGCCTTCGCACAAGGCCATCATTGTGAACGAATTTTTGACCAAACACTCAACAAATACCATCCAGCAACCACCATATTCACCAGATATGGCTCCAGCTGACTTCTTTCTTTTTCCTAAACTCAAATTACCACTTCGTAGTACCCGTTTTCAATCGGTAGAAGACATAAAGAAGAATTCGCGGCGAGAACTGAACTCAATTCCGAAAGCAGCGTTTAAAAAATGTTTTGATGAATGGATTATTCGTTGGCGTAAGTGTATCGTTTCTGAAGGAGCACTTTGAAGGTGATAAAATAAATTTGGATGAATAACAAACATTTTGTATATTATTGATCTTTTCCCGGTACTTTCTTGACAGAGTAGTATGTCCACAGTCGCATTATTTCTATTGTAGAGTTCACAAAAATACGTAACATTTTGAAGTGAAAGCATGTTTTGTTTTTGTGTGCTAACTCTATCTTTTCGTCTCTTCTTAGTAAATTTTGTGCCGTAGAGAAATTTTGCGTGTTGCTTTAGTATTACACTTATTATGAATAGTTCATTACTGTTGACTTGACACCTTATAGATTTATAGAGAAAGTTAATAAGGATAATAAGAAGGCCTGAAAGTAGACTCTTTGAGTATCGTTCTTTGTCATAGTATTTCATTCAGTAAAAATAATGCAGCTAAGGAGAAACACTCCCAAAAAAAACTAAATAGGAATTCCTTTTTATTATGAAATTATGTTTATTTTAACATCTATTTACAATTTAATCATCTAAATGCGTTGAATTAAATCATTTGATCCCTCTTGATTTTCTTCGTTAAACCATTTTACCACCACTGCCGCTTGAACTTTAATATATATCTCATATAATATAAAGGCAAACAGACAAATGGGTCACCTGATGTCTGCTGGTAAGTGATCACCATGCCCACTCGCAACAACACCAGAGCAAGTGCAATGCCGGCCTTTAAGAAGGGAATAGTTAGTATAGTTTAAAAGAAGAATGTTCAGGAGAAAAAAGAAGTTACAAGAGGAATATGTATTGCACTACACAAGAATCCACTAAAATATTATGGATTGTATTTTTTTAGTTTTTTCTTTAGCCAATACCGATTTAGAACTACCAATTGGGATAGTTAAGACTTTTGAGCTCACGTCTTTATTACATACGTGAGTTACGTCGTTCAAGTGAGTATAGTGATGTGGTCGATTGTACCACTAAGTTCATATGTTTGCGGCAGTCAATGGGAAGTATCGATTATGTCAGTGGCGGCATCTATTGCACGTCACAGATTAATAAAAACATCAGCAGTTTACGTCTGCCACCACCGTTTCCGTCCATAAGTCTTAGTTTCCATTCGTATCCATTGAACACCCTCTTCAATCCTCGATCGGAGAGTGGCTTTGTGTCTTAACGTAGAGCGTCTGGATTCGAGGTTTACGCGTGCTGGTTTGTTGGTTCTTAGTTCGTATTTGAATCATAATAAAAATGGGTTATCTTTGTACATATGCCAGGTATAAAAACAACATTATACAGGATTTGTTTTGTCTTGGCCCGGCGCCCACTATCGGTCGGCATCGGTGCGGCTCGGTATGGCTCGGACGCCTGAGAGCTGCCTCGGCAGTCGTATGCACGCCTAAGGACGCCGTAGTTGATTTTCGGTAGCCACATAATAGTTCGGGCGGCAGAAACATCGTAGAGCAATCGTAACGTTACGGTGAAACAGTTGTGCGTGGGTATTTATAACGGTGGATTGGGACTTGGTTCTCATTGTTCATCTTGCTGAAGAAGAAGAGAAACTTGGATCCCTAAGGCAAAATTAATTTAAAAAATTAAAAAGCACCCAACTACTTCTTTGCCTTAAGGCTACAAGTTCTCTTCTTCTTCAGCAAGATGAACAATGGGAACTAAGTCCCAATTGACCGGTACACACGCACAACTGTTCCCGCCCAAAGCCGCCGGAAGGCGCTCGAGCTCTATCGAGCCGCACCGATGCCGACCGATAGTGGGCGCCGGGCCTTAACCCAGACATAGAGTCTATGAGCTAAATTTTAGCTTTGCTGCTGTCCTTTGTAACAAGTGGGTTAAGACGTGTTGTTTAAGAATAGGTTACCGGTTCCATAATTCGTTCGAAGTAAGAGTCGTGGTTGTCCGCAGCCTGAGTCGCGAGCACAGCGCGGGGCGTTCGCCCGAGCCGCCGCCGCGCACGGGGCGCGCGCTGCTGGCGCAGGCGCACGCGCACGTGCAGCCCGGCGGCGCCGAGCTGGAGCACGAGCGCCTGCACCCGCCGCACCCGCCCTCGCCGCTGCTGCGCCACTCCAGGTCAGTCCCCATAAGTCGCGAGCTCAGCACGGGGCGCGCGCTGCTGGCGCAGGCGCACGCGCACGTGCAGCCCGGCGGCGCCGAGCTGGAGCACGAGCGCCTGCACCCGCCGCACCCGCCCTCGCCGCTGCTGCGCCACTCCAGGTCAGTCCCCATAAGTCGCGAGCTCAGCACGGGGCGCGCGCTGCTGGCGCAGGCGCACGCGCACGTGCAGCCCGGCGGCGCCGAGCTGGAGCACGAGCGCCTGCACCCGCCGCACCCGCCCTCGCCGCTGCTGCGCCACTCCAGGTCAGTCCCCATAAGTCGCGAGCTCAGCACGGGGCGCGCGCTGCTGGCGCAGGCGCACGCGCACGCGCAGCCCGGCGGCGCCGAGCTGGAGCACGAGCGCCTGCACCCGCCGCACCCGCCCTCGCCGCTGCTGCGCCACTCCAGGTCAGTCCCCAAAAGTCGCGAGCTCAGCACGGGGCGCGCGCTGCTGGCGCAGGCGCACGCGCACGTGCAGCCCGGCGGCGCCGAGCTGGAGCACGAGCGCCTGCACCCGCCGCACCCGCCCTCGCCGCTGCTGCGCCACTCCAGGTCAGTCCCCATAAGTCGCGAGCTCAGCACGGGGCGCGCGCTGCTGGCGCAGGCGCACGCGCACGCGCAGCCCGGCGGCGCCGAGCTGGAGCACGAGCGCCTGCACCCGCCGCACCCGCCCTCGCCGCTGCTGCGCCACTCCAGGTCAGTCCCCAAAAGTCGCGAGCTCAGCACGGGGCGCGCGCTGCTGGCGCAGGCGCACGCGCACGCGCAGCCCGGCGGCGCCGAGCTGGAGCACGAGCGCCTGCACCCGCCGCACCCGCCCTCGCCGCTGCTGCGCCACTCCAGGTCAGTCCCCAAAAGTCGCGAGCTCAGCACGGGGCGCGCGCTGCTGGCGCAGGCGCACGCGCACGCGCAGCCCGGCGGCGCCGAGCTGGAGCACGAGCGCCTGCACCCGCCGCACCCGCCCTCGCCGCTGCTGCGCCACTCCAGGTCAGTCCCCATAAGTCGCGAGCTCAGCACGGGGCGCGCGCTGCTGGCGCAGGCGCACGCGCACGCGCAGCCCGGCGGCGCCGAGCTGGAGCACGAGCGCCTGCACCCGCCGCACCCGCCCTCGCCGCTGCTGCGCCACTCCAGGTCAGTCCCCAAAAGTCGCGAGCTCAGCACGGGGCGCGCGCTGCTGGCGCAGGCGCACGCGCACGCGCAGCCCGGCGGCGCCGAGCTGGAGCACGAGCGCCTGCACCCGCCGCACCCGCCCTCGCCGCTGCTGCGCCACTCCAGGTCAGTCCCCATAAGTCGCGAGCTCAGCACGGGGCGCGCGCTGCTGGCGCAGGCGCACGCGGATTCGGATACTCCTCATCATAAAGTACCTAAATTTTGCGTTTGAACGTCAACTCCTCGGCCACCCTGTATATTCATTTCATTCATATATTGTCAGTGTAATATTTCATATAATATATTAGGTCTTTACCTATGAAATTGACAACATTTCATATTTTTAACTGGTATGTATTATTGCGTTATTTAAAAGTAAATCCAAAACAAGGGCACCCATATTTTTCAATTTTTCGAAATAATGTAATTTTCATTCATAATTTCTACTTTGAACTTTGATGTATTCTAAAAAGACGTAAGTGCCAAATGACGTCATACTTATGGTAGAATGGCGATATACCTTTGCTTTACTGTGCCCCGTCAAAAAAAAATAGATGTCACTGTTATGTCATTTATCACGCGTATTTGTCTTTGTCTTGTCAAACTTGTTGGCGCCTAAATTGTTTACGTGTTTCAAGTGTTATTATCCTCTTTCCTCATTCTGTTTAATTTAATTAAGTCACCATGAAAGTTTCGGAAGGATTTTCAGTTGCTGATAGCAGAAACTTGCCGAAAGTAGATTATTTAATGCTATTGCAATATATGCACGAAAATGAATGCTACAATATGGCGGAAACACGTAGTGCTAAGGCATTACTAGCGTCACGGGAAGCATATGTTGACACAGCTGTAGGATATGTAGAAGTCAAGCGAGAAGGAAACTCATTCACCGTTAAATGCAGGGTTACACCCGAACATAGAGTTAAATCAAAGTTATACCAAGTTATAGCTGTAATCGATGAATCTGACGAGAAGATTATCACAGTAGAATGCAACGACTGTGCAGCTTCTGCAGGAGGATGCAAACATGCTATATGCTTTGCCATTTGGCTCATAAAACGGTCAGACGAACCTTCAATTACGTCAACTAAGTGTTATTGGAGTAAACCAAAACTTGCTGGAGCTGTAGGTGACCAGAAGTTCATCTTGGCAAAAAACATTGGCAAAATGAAAAGACCCCTAGATAATGTGGACATGCATATCAATATTTCTATGTTTTCCGAAGAATGTAAGAGGCAAAAAGTTACAACAGGAATGATTTTAAATTACTGTGGGAATCACCCACCCCAGTTAAATGACTTCAGTGTTTTTAATTTAATGCTGCAGTTTGTACACAAAGGCGATGATCACTGGTACAACAAGTTTAAAACATTTTCTGCAACAATAATTACTGTAGATGTAGTCAAAAATATTGCTAAAGCTACAAAAGCTCAATCAGACTCAAAACTGTGGCATTCTATGCGTCAAGGGAGAGTCACAGGGTCCAGGATCCATGAAGCTATTCACTGTAAAACAGAGAATGGTGCTTTAGTGTAAAGCATTCTAGGAGGTTACAAGGTGCCAGAAACTAAAGCTATTAAAAGGGGCAAGGCATTAGAAAAACAAGTACTCAAGGAGTTAGAAAAAGAATTTGGTGCAATTCAACACACAGGGTTGATTTTAATATCCCCTATCATTGGAGTTTCACCTGACGGGATTTGTACGGACTTTGTGATTGAAATAAAATGCCCTATAAGTGATAAAACAATGAAAAGTTATGTGAGAGACAGTGAACTGAATGAAAAATATAAAGCTCAAATAATGATACAAATGCATGCTGCAAAAAAATTAAAAGGACTGTTTTGTGTCGCTGATCCTAGTTTTGAACAGACAAAACTCCTACACAAGTATTGGGTAGAGTATGATGAAACATATGTGAAAGGTTTATTAGATTCTGCTGAAGACTTTTGGATACAATATATTTTTAAGAATGTTTTACAAAGTGCAAAATAAAAATCAATATAGTATTTATGTCTTTTATTCATTCTTAATAATAGAATTATGTAGATTTATCAACCCGCATGCCACAATAACTGCATAATCTGCATGTTGTATTAATTTATTATTTATTACAGAGTGTGGTTTCAAAAATTTAAATACCCTTACTCTTCTTATTACCCTCTCCACATGAATACGCAGACTGGCAATGACCTTGCTTTTGATAGCATCCTGCTTTGTCAATTTTTGATCTTTTGAAACACTGGGTGGCCGAAGTAGATTATTTTGATTTCTGCTTAGTAAAGCATCAAAATGTTTAAATCCTCTGTCTGCCAATACAGTACACTTTGGTGGCAGCACATCCAGAAAACCACTATTTTCTACTATATTGGCATCAGATATACGACCCCCAAAACCAACAGATACAAAGTTGATAAAACCATCAGGTGTTGTAGCTATTAAGTATTTTAAAGTATTAGCATTTTTATACTGTGACCATGTCAGAGACTGGTTAATTGGATTTGATGGTTTTTCAATTTCTATTTCAAAACAGTCAATAATGCAAAAAACATTTGAATAATCTTTATTGGTTTTGAAGGAGGCTGGCAAATTTCTTTTGACATCATATACATTGGGAGAAAAAATTAATTGTTTGAAGAACTTTGATAGAATACACAAAGTTCTATAAAAAATTCTCCATAATGTGGTTAAAGACACCTCAAACATATCTGAGATTTGGTAGAAGGGGGCATTATTTTTAATTTTATATAAAGTTACTATTATTTCAAAGGATTTTACATTCAGATTACTTTCTAAATAGTTAATCAACCAATAATAATTCTTTGGTAAGCCTATGTAATTTTGTGGTTTCTTTTTAATAAGGTCAAGCATAAAACTTCTGTTCTGTATTACAGTTTCAATATGGATTTCTGATGAGACTTCCGACATTTCAGCAGAGGTAGAACTTCCTTGTGTTGAAGGTAACAACAATTCTATCTCGTCATCTTCTTCAAACGAAGGTTTCTTTGTGTTCTTCTTGTAAATGGCACAAAAAGTAGTTCGGTCCGATGTTCTGGGCTTCACTTGTACACCTTTGCTAGCTGTTGTAGTGAATGGATTCTTACAAAGTGTGACCATATCCATATTTATTTGCATAAATGATGAAGTTGTTTCAGATGTGCTGGGTTTAGGTTCAATTGTTTCTTGATGATCAGTTGAAATTGGTATCCTGACAAGAGAATGTGGTAGGCGAGACTTCAACTTTGGCCGGACTTTCATTGTTTTCCAATACATGTAGTTCTCCACATCTGCCTCCAACTAAAAGATGAATTAAAATTTTAATTATATGTGAGTGCCTCAAAACCAACCTTGATCTTAAGTTAAAATCATTATCAACAAAATATTTAAACCTGTTTAACATTAGTACCTTTAGTGAAATATTGCTGCAAATTGATAGAACTGGGTGGTTGGTTACAGATAATACAATATTACTTAATATACAAACTCGTTATAGAACAAGATAAACACCACATGCACTATGCATTGTGTTGTAGTATGTGGTATAAAAAAATCATTGTCATTTAGGTACTTACATTGAGATGATCTTCGCATACATATATAGCACGTTTAGGACATGATATACCCACAGCATGGCACCACTCTTGTTTTGTTGCGACAGGCACCGGAAAAAATCCTTTTTGAGTATTCCTTGAATTGTTTTTGCAGGCTGGTACAAAACAATATTTTGGTTCCTTCATTGGCGTATGTGTTTCATTGGCATCCATTTTATTGGCGAAATATCAAATAAAAGTTGATATTATTAACAGTTAACGTGCAATTTAATTCTATGAAATATATAACCTTGAGTGACAATTAATGACAATGAAAAATTGACGTCTTGTTTGACATTTATGTTTTCGTATAAATCATTGGAATTCGTAGGCAAAGAAAACTATCTCTTCCGCCATAATAGTGACGTCATCACATGTTTTTTAGTTTTTATTTTTTTCCTCCGAAATGAATAAATAAAAAAATAAAAAAAATATATATTTGAACTCAGGATACGAAAATAAAGAAATGGTATTTTTGTTTTAAGGTGATGTCAGATTTGAAATGTTGTCAATTGCCGTTCTGCAGTACTGGCCATTTCAAATCAAAATAATTTTTGTTTGGCTAAGAATTCTAATTTCAAATTAATTTTATTTTAAAAACATGGATTCTTTTTTCCAAAAGTAGTCATTTCTTTATTGATTAGTGTTACATTTTCATCGCATTTCAATCTTTTTCGTCATCATGGATACGTTAAAAATTCGAGTAATTATGGAATATGAGTACCGTCGTGGCAGCAACGCGGCACAAGCGGCACGCAACATCAACGACGTTTACGGAGCTAACACTACAAACCAACGCACCACCTGTTCGGAGCTACGCAACCGAACAAGTCAGCGATTTCCATATCTGCACCGCGAGCACTTTGGTGCGAGTTAACTTTAATAATTTCAGTATAATTTGGAATCAGTTCGCAATCCGCCAGCGACCGAGCTCAATACCATTAACCATTTTCTACCACTTTTACCATTTAAATTACCATTTTACCATAAACCATTTTAGTGGATAAATACCATTTTTATAACCATATTTAATTATCTTTGTAGTATTAAAACCAAGTGTTTCTTAGTGTTAAATATATTAGTTTATAAACCATCTCGTCAGTGTTCTTATTAACCATAAAAGAGCTCGAAAACGCTATATGGTCCTTCGAGAAGAAAGGACTTCGGTTCGCGTGTGACACAATCAAGCGTTATCCTGTGAACAAGGTCCGAGAAACCAGTGGCAGTCTGTTGGAGAGCAGTCTGACGCAATAAAAGAGCGTAAGGAGAATATAAGGTCAGATCAAACCATTTTATACCTTATACACATATTTTTGGGCGTTTATTTGATTAATTTTTTATTGAAATGGAGAGCATCGTAGCAAACCAAACTCAAATCTATGACGGTTTAGTTCAGTTGCTAACTAATATCAAAAAAGATGGCGCTAAACGAAAAACCATGGATTATTGCAAGAGAAAGTTAGAGCTGTTAGAGACTTATTGGAAGGAGTACCAACAAAACCATAGAAAATGCTGTGAATTTGCTGAATTTGACCATGAATATTTTACTAAAAATTGTTATGATTTGGCGGAAGAGGTGTATATTTCAGTCAAGGAGCTAATTAATAAAACTTTTGTACAAATGATGTCAACGCAGCAAATAGTCAGTCAGCCTCCCGTAGAATTGGGAGAGTTTAAACAACCAGTAGATTTCAATAAACCAGAGCAATCTAATCTACAATCAGAGCAAACAAAGCAGGCAGATTCGGCGAAGGATACGTCCGAATCCCAATCAAACCAAACACAGTCGATAGATAATAGCAAGTTAGACGAATTGATAAAAAAGCAGACCATTCATTTTAGGGCTTTTTTGAGAACAGTGGCAAATATGGAGATTGACCAGTTAAAAAATAAGTGGGAATTCGAGGATGCCTTAAAATCACTTCAAAGTCGGTGGACTATCATAGACAACCTACATTGGGAGATAGAAGGAGAGAACGGCCGAGATAACACATGGTACCAGAGTGAATTTAATAGATATGAAAAGATGTATAACGACTTTAAGAAAACCATTAGTTCCCAAATGTGGTCCATGACTCATCGGGAAAATTCGACACCAAAAATGGAAATCCCAGTTTTTAGTGGCAACTACCACAACTGGACATCCTTCAAGGATTTATTCAGGGAGGCCATCCATAAAAACACCTCCCTCTCAGATGCGCAGAATATGCAATTTTTGAAAGGAAAAGTTACCGGAGAAGCTGAGCGTCTGATTCACCATCTACAGATTAGCTCGGATAATTATGAAGCTTGTTGGAATATTTTAAACCATCGTTATGATAACAAAATGTTGATATTTACATACCACAGATTGATCAAATTAACCATATAATTAACATGAGAGTTTTGCCTGTTGAGAATGTCCCAGAAAACCATCTAGACTCCTCCTTCTCTCAGCTCGAAAATGAAATAAAAGACATGAAGTCAAACGCAGATATACCGGATGAAGGATTATCTTACCATCACATTCACCACTACACCATCAGTTATATTTTACTCGTAGCAGGCCTAGGATTTACTGCTACGTGGTTATGGAAAAAAGGATGTTGCAGCATATATAAGAGATCGTCTGCTCGTGGTCGCGGAAGCCCACGACGAGAGTCGTTGCAACTGCCTCAGCCAGTTCCGAGAGTTACCAGACGACAACCAGGTTCAGTTTCAACTGAACAGCGACAGCTTAGTGCTAAGGAACTAAATAAACCATTGTGTTACAAAGAAGTTCGTAGTGTTCGTAGTGAAAGTGTTCGTAGTGAAAATTTGGCAGACCGTTGGCCAGTTAGGCGCGGCGTAACAAAAAGAAATGACACTTCCCAAGTTGAGAAAGTTTTTACCATAGAGGACACTATTGTTTGATAATTTTCACTATTACTGATTTTACCCTTTTCTGTTTGATTTATTTTATACCATACTTTTAAGTCATTTCATATTCATCATTTTATTGTGTGACGATACATACAAACCATTCTGCTTTATGTTTTTTGCTTTTGCATTATTAGTTAAGATTTTAGTAATTAATTTACATTTTTGATATCATCTTATTTTCATCTTGTGCTCGGGAGCATGTTCGGAGCTACGCAACCGAACAAGTCAGCGATTTCCATATCTGCACCGCGAGCACTTTGGTGCGAGTTAACTTTAATAATTTCAGTATAATTTGGAATCAGTTCGCAATCCGCCAGCGACCGAGCTCAATACCATTAACCATTTTCTACCACTTTTACCATTTAAATTACCATTTTACCATAAACCATTTTAGTGGATAAATACCATTTTTATAACCATATTTAATTATCTTTGTAGTATTAAAACCAAGTGTTTCTTAGTGTTAAATATATTAGTTTATAAACCATCTCGTCAGTGTTCTTATTAACCATAAAAGAGCTCGAAAACGCTATACCACCTGTTATTGGTTTGCTCGCTTCCGTTCTGGAAATTTCGACCTGAAAAATGAACCTCGCGGTCGTCCGAAGACTTTGGTCGACAATGACGAATTAAAGGCGGTTGTGGAAGCTGATGATACACAATCTACGGCTGAATTAGCAGCAGCTTTCGACGTTAGCGTCAAAACAATATTGGTCCATTTGCGTCAAATTGGCAAGGTAAAAAAGCTTGACAAATGGGTGCCCCACGAACTCAATGATCGCCAGCGCGAAGTACGCGTCGAGACGTGCCTTGCACTGCTCAACAGACACACAAATGAAGGAATTTTGAACCGCATTGTTACCTGCGATGAAAAATGGATTCTGTTTGATAACCGCAAGCGCTCAGCAAGTTGGTTGGATCCTGGTTCAGCACCTAAACAATGCCCTAAACGAAAACTTACCCCTAGAAAAGTGATGGTCACTGTTTGGTGGTCTAGCGCCGGTGTGATTCATCACAGCTTCTTACCAAACGGGGTGAGCATTACTGCAGATGTGTACTGTGAAGAACTGAGCACAATGATGGAGAAGCTGGCGCATCTCCAACCAGCATTGGTCAATCGCTCGTCTCCGCTGCTCCTGCACGACAACGCGCGACCTCATACTGCACAGCAGACTGTCTCCAAGTTGCAAGAACTGGGGTTGGAAGCTCTCCGTCATCCGCCCTACTCACCAGACCTTGCGCCTACAGACTACTACTTTTTCCAGAATTTGGATAACTTCTTGGCGGGAAAAAAATTCAATACCCGAGAGGCAGTACAAAATGCCTTTGAAGAATTTGTTGCCTCCCGTCCAGCTGATTTCTTTAAGAAGGGCATCAATAAACTGCCACTGCGATGGCAAAGATGCATTGATTGCATGGGTGATTACTTCGATTAATACAAATAAAAAAATTCATGAAAAAAATTAGTTTAAATTTTTTCATACAAAACGGCAATTTCATAGGTAAAGACCTATTATATTCTTATGGTGTACTATAAAGAGTATTCTAATCTATAAGATACGTGTGTGTGATCGGGACATGGAACTTGTTAGCAGGCTATCAGAGGGGCGCAGTCAAAGCCTGACGCGCGCGGAGCTCAGCAACGGGCACCGCGACTCGCCCACGCCGCGCCACCACAACGAAGACCAGGGTGAGTCCAAGCAAATGCTGATACTGTCTACCTATTCTAAATTGTTTCTGTAGGATATTGCTGATATTGAACTCTGAAATAACATCAATTTGCAAGACGATACGCACTTAATAAAATATTCCAAAAAGAGACGTCATTTTGTTTGACAAGTACCTACAGTAAGGGCGCATTTATTTGTCACGAATGTCGTCACCACGGCCGCCAATCTGCAATTATAGGAAAGTAACCTTTAAAGCAACTATTTAAAGTTCTATATAGGTTAGCGAGGCGGCTGCCGTGTGATCGTAGCGTGGCCGATTCGCGGTTAGTTAATTACAAAGAATTTCAAAGGTAAACTGGTTCTATAAAGGTAAATTTGTTGTGGCTGCACGGCTACCTCTACAATTGAGCATTCGCTACTAGAAAAGTAGGTTAGGTGAGTTAATGACTGCTACCATACAACGATCGTTTATCGCTAAAGGATACATTTGATTGAATGCTTGATTTATTAGCGATTCGATATTATGAACGTTCGAGTATTTAGACATTCGATTTATAGATTGCAATTCGATTCGATTCAGACATTCGGTTTATTGATTGCAATTCGATTCAATTTGGCATCGTACGCTAGTATTTATGTAGATATTTTGAATACTAAATATAGCTGAAATATACGCGGTTTCTGACAACTGTTAATGTTTTGATAGTTGCTGTTCGTTGTCAGATATTTTTCGGAAATTTCGGTTTGTTTTGCATTGTTTTTTATTTCGTACTACTGAGTTCAATATCAGCCGTCTCAAACTATGTAAAAGAGCGTATCCACTTAATTAAACCTGTATAAAACTCTATATTATAATTCGAGACTTTTCGAAGTTTATTCATGAAATATAAATTGCATAGAGTATCTGTAAACAAATCACTGTCAAGTTATTTAATCAAAATGTATACTGACTTATTAAAATATTTCCTTATTTGTATAAACTGCCATAAAGTGCCATTGGGATGGGAAAATTTGGATATGCAGTTATAATTGTGTGATACAGAGGGAAATTCTTCACAAATTATGACAACCTACATAAATAACACAATTATTGTTAGTGTTTTTTGTTTATGGCAATTTATACAAATAAGGTAATATTTTAGTAAGGTAGTATTAAGTTTAATTATACAACTTGACGGTGATTTATTTAATTAAATAAAAGTTTGTTTAGAAATATTCACAACTGATAGTGGATTAAGTCTAATTCTACCCCATTGTGGAATAATTATTCTAAATTTAGGAAATGTTAAAGTACTAAAGCCATTGGAGTCAATTCAAAACTGAGTAGCTATTTGTTTACACAACATAATGTTTCGAATTAAAAAATAGACTTTTATTATATTATTTTAAATTCAATTCGATCAAAAGGATAATAAAATTATATGTACACCAATTTATGTTTTCAGTTTGTAATAATAAGTAACAAGGATGTTGTTACAATAGATTAAGGGACAGATAATCAAGTTAGGATTTGTAGTTAACTCACGAAAGTACAATTAGTTCAGTCAATACAGTACGTTACGTTAAAAATGGTCGAAAGTGTGCTGAGGCACTGTGCACTGTCCAACATGGTTGTTAAGAATCGAAATGAACTGATGACTGCACGTGTGGCGTAGCGGTTAATACAGTCACGTCGCCACGTCGTGTCGCGGGATCGATTCCCGCGCAGGTCAGCTATTTATGTGACCCATAAATAGGTGTTCTGAGTCTGAATGTCAATTATATTTATAAAGTACCCCGAGACACTGGAATTCATTTCAGTAGTGAGGGTGTGGTCTTTAAAAAAATGAAGATTTTAGATCAGAAATACTTACTTCGAACATACGTACGTACTTACGTAAACACGGCTACACATCAAGCTATATATTTCCAATATAAGCTGACCTCTCATTGTATGGAAATCCTATACAACGCGAGATCAGCTTATACTGGAAATGTATAGCTCGATATGTAGCCGTGCGTACGTACTGACTGAAATAGTAGTAGTTGAATTGCATTTTATTATTAACATACTTTACAAACTAGTAGAATGTCTCTGGTATTTGTGAACTGAATTTATTAATTCTGTTTTAATCGATAGTAATAATACGCTTCCGAGGTGGTCACATACAAATATAGTAATCGAGTTACAAAATTAAGATTTAGGAAAGAAAAGCCTATGGTTATGTATTTGATTCATGTTTATTGACAACATGATAGGTACTCGTACGTAACTATGTTAACCTACACATACATACATATTATAACGATTCTGTGCAACCAATGTGGAGGACTGGCATTAGTTCCTTTATGGTCTACCATTTATTAATGTTGTACTTTCGTGGTATAATGTTTAGGTTATATTTGCAATATCTGGTCCATTGACACGCGATATTTTATATTACGACCCTTATCTTTTATCAATATTTTCTTTCAAGGACTTGCTCGGCAAATAGTTTTATAACAAAATCTGGTTTACAAATTCCGCAGACAATATGTAGACTTTTAAACTTTTGCGTATCACAATAGACAACATAGAACAGATTGATTTTATTATAATGTTTTGATACTCTAGTACCCTTATATTTGATGCACTTTTTTACTTGGTTTAGTTTTGATGAAATGGAACGCATGCAATTCTAAAACGGATGGTCCAGCATTCATGCGCATCGTTTTAGAACAGCAGCAATTAGCACTTTCTAAAAATGCGTTTCAGTCATTTAATAATGAAATAATGAAATTTATTCAGCACTTGGGTATTTACATACACTTGTACTTGTCAAGCTCACAATGCAATACATAAACACAGTTTAAAAACAGTAATTAAAGTAACAAAATATTACAAATTAGTCCGTCCGTGCGGTCTGTTTCGTCACATGTATTTTTAATATTCTTAAATAAATAATAAATAGCAAGTTACTAAGCTATTGTTACATTTAGCAATAGTATATCAAATTAAAGAATTGAAAATCGGATCATGAGAGTGATGTAATAGAAAGTGCTCCTGTGTTTGCGCACACACTTGAGCACTATAATATGTCCCGCGCAGATGGCTAATCTCTGTTGAGACTGGCCGCCGTGGCCGAAATTCGGCTAGGAGGACATTATTATTATTATTATCTGAGTACGACCATCAACCCGTATTATTCCAAGCATGGCGATGATATATATGTTAGGAAAGGTTTTTATAACCATTTAAAGGAGTTTGCCGTAGTCTCCGCACTTGACATACGGGTTGGCGATCGCAGTTAGGTGGTAGCCAGCTACCTGCTCTATCCCTTGGTCGCCTTTTACGACACCTACGGCATGGTATCGGGTGGCACTATTATTCTTTCTAGGTCGGTAACTACACGGCTAATATACTTTAATTAATATAATAAATTTGATTAATATAATAAATTTAATTAATATAATAAAATATAACGTAACACGGGATGATTAGATACACCGGGGGTGAATAGGAATAAAATTTTACTTATATGTAGATACAGTCCCCTTTTATTCACCCCCAATGTTTGGGGGTGAATAAAAGGGGACTGTATCCATACTTAAGTAACTTCTTAACTACCACCCGTTTTACTGTAGTTAATATTCTTCACAAGTATTCTTGGATAAAGTACAAGTTACAAAGTCGAAGATGTACAAATATGTTGTGGCGAGTGGAGCCGGTAGGTTAACTCTATGTTACAAGTCAATTGTTTTACATTATAATTCTACGCCGTTTTTGTACATTTGAGATTAAATCGCACCATGTTAGCTGGATATATCAGTCATTATTTATTTATTTATTATTTATTTATTATTCAACACATTTACAACACCTTTACGGAAAATTCCAAAACGATATTGTAAGCTATAAAAACATAGAAATATGAAACATAATAATTAAATCTTAATACTAGTACTAGGCACTGTTTACAATGCAACTTTGTGCAACTTCTGCACATTCTTCATAATATTATGAATTAGGAATAGAACTAAATTATACTAAAGCAAGTCCAACATTTTAGTTCCTTTTTTCTATATATTTTTTTTTTATGTTTGTGTCATTGTTTTGTGTCTTCTTTTGTTTGGTATCGCGTGTAACTGGACCGTGTTCGGACTGAGTTCAGTCTACACATAATGATTGACGATGACAATTTGTGACGAAGGAGGGCAGCCAGCCTATGACGGGATGCGCGTAGATCTGAGATGCGCCTGTCGCTCTGCGCTCGCGCACTTTCGCACCCATCGAGTGTTCAAGCGGGTGAAATGATTGCACAATTTTCCTTTAAAAAAGAAAATATATTGATAAATTGTCGATGTAAGTTGACTTAATAAAATCATTGTATTAAACTTTCTAGATCTCAATATATTTAGAATCTAGTATTATTAGGCAATATTCTCATATATAGGTGTAATTGGTATGACTATAACACATTTTTTTTAATTCGTATACTAGTCGTGTTCGATATAGTTTTTTAATAATAAAGTCTGAAAAAAACTTTGCAATCATTTCACTGATCATCATCATTTTCATAGTCTGTCCCTTCCACTGTGTAAATATTCGATGAGTGAACACCATGAGTTTATGGGATATGCTTAACGCTCCTGTGCTTCGCGGTATTATGCTTTCGCACAAGTATCGGAGCTCATGTTAGACCAGCGGGGTACAATGGCAGAATGGAATCGGGTCACGCTATTCAACCAATAATATAACAGCCACTAAAAGAAAATCATTATATATGAACAACAAGGGCGCCTAAAATAGTAAATGTAAAGATCATTGAATGACATGCCTTGAAGACAAAACCATGTCCAGTATTGAGACAAAATTATCCCATAATATGACTTTAAAAATGATTATTATAATAAATTAAAATAGTAAATAAATATCTAGCAACTGGCCATCTGATCCCAAATAGGCAGAGCCTGTACCACAAATACAAACATACTTATATATTTCTAAATACATTTTATAGATGTATTACACCCGGACATAGAACAATCGTTCTTATCACCACCGATATATGACCTGGGTGGGATCGAACTTACATTATCTTCTGAATAATTTATTGACATATAATTCTGTATCTAACCTTCTCCACATAAATAAAATTTCTAACTCAGAAGTGAAGTTTTCAACGGGTTTATAAACGTTATGTTCTCCAAAAGATTAACACATGTCTTTTCTTCGGTTATGTTATTGGTTGTATAATCTATAGAGAGGCACGAGTTCACCGCGCCATGATTGTAAGGGTCACTTTCTAATGTTTAATGCAGTATTATTTTAACCTTGACTAGCCATGTTGAAAAACCTACCTTATGTTATTAAAATGAAAACTGATTTTCAGTTGTCTTCAAAGTTAAATAAAACTGCTTGAGACGCAGTGTCACAGCTATCAACTGTGCAATATGTTTTGGATATCATCTATCGAGTTTTATAGATAGGATATGACTTAATTTTGTTTTTAAATGAGGGTATTTCTCAAATACTTACTTTACAAATCAAAATCTTTCTCTGAGACTCGAAAACAAAATTTGTTAGCGTAAATTGTCATTTCTTTATGTATTGCAAAAGTCTATCGTAAATATGTACAAACTGATAAGTTAATACATATTTACGATACATATGTGAAAAAATATTTCTTTCAAAGTATTATCTATTTTTAATCTAACAAAATTATGTACGTTCAGCTTTTCAAAATTTGTCTAAAAATTGTTGATGTATTTAATTAATTGTATTTTGTTATACAACGAAGGAACTTTTCTTATTAGCTGTAAAACTGTCTGTTGGTAGTAGATATAACTTTAATTTATACAGAAGTTAAGCGTGTCATTGCTTGACAAAAGTTGTTCAGAATAAATATAAATTATTTCTATAATTCTGGGTTGCCATATTAATTTAATATCTGTAAAAGTAAGGTAAGAGAAAATCCGCAAATGGACTACTCGTATATAAACTGATAAAAATGGCAATACTTTCTAAAAACGTCCTTCTTTGTATAATCTGTGCTTTGCTGTCCTTCCACACATCGCCTGCCCATGTAGCTCTGTCACATGCCTCGCTACACTAAACACGACCTTAACACCTATCTATTAAGGGCTATAATTGTACATCGGTTATTTACTCGCTTGGGACGCGTAGTCTAAGTATGTAATGCTATTGTATTATTGTAAAGAATTTATTTAGCAACGTTGTTTTGGAGTTAACAGCTATGCATTTTTTGTGGGGAAAATAAAATGGTCATGGATTCTTTCAAAGCATAGTCACTTTTGAGACACTATGTTCTGCACAGATATATTGGCATACCTTCGCCAGTTCTTGGCTGTGAACCTATTCTTAGAATATTCAAACCTAATAAAAGTTATGGACAAATATAAAAGTCCTTCCATTGCCAGTCACTGCTGCCACGAAATGGGGCAGCGAAGCCCTGCCCAAAGGCACTTATGCCCTACCCTATTGTAGTAATGACGTGACCCAAGGCAGTGATTTTTGTTTTTAATTGTTCTCATTGTAGATATCTGTTTTTTTATCTATTGACTGTATCTTTATGCAACAGCAATGTCTTTGGCCCGTATTCAAAGGTGAACTCATCTGAGCATCGGTGTCTTGCTATAAGTTAACACTTTAGAAACTGTTTACAATGAAATATAATCCCAGATATTATGAGAATTAAGGTGTCAACTCCTACCATTATATGGTCCCTCACAAAGTCGTGTATTAACAAGCGGGATTACCTAAGTGTTTATCACGAATATATTTTTACGTTTCCTCACAAAAGAAACATTGTTGAATTCCGAGCTTTATCACAAACGAGTTGGCTTTTACTGGCGAGGTGTGAGCGGGCCTCATCTCATCTTCATACGGTAGCTTCGCTAAAACATTAGCCAGGCATTTCGTTACGACTCTTTGCTTGAACTCTTAACTTTTACTTATGTTGATATTAGTAATGAAGAGAGAGCAAATTTTTTCTAAATACCATTTGGCGCCAATTTACTGGTCAATTTAGTAGGAGAAAACAATATTGCAAAGTTCCATAAAATATTTCAGCCATAACCAAGTTCAATCTAGAAAATTACTTGTTAGTTTAGATTTAATCCACCAAAACCTAGTGTAACGTGCGATAAATATAGATGATTATTTGAACGGATCGGTGACAGCTTTCGTTTTTGGTACATTCGAAATACAAAAATAAGTTAAACTAATATTGTGAAGAGAAAAAAAAATACTGTTGGTATGTTTGTTACCTGATTTCTTTGTTGTTTGTGAACCGTTATTGATAATTCTTTTTTAATTGATTGATATAATTCCGTACGTAGTTATATAAAACCAACTAAACTACCGATTGGAGCAAAATTTTATTAATTAGTCTTTGAAAAGATTGAGGCGGTTTCATAAAATGGAATGGATATCGTTCATATAAATGATACTTTGCAAAATTGTTTTTTGTTTTTATGCGTATTTAATTAATATAAATAAATAAAAGTTGTTCCATGTTAGAGAAATTTGCTCACTTCCTAGTTACTCTCTATCCAATCATTCAACACCTTTCAAATAAGACCGTATAAAAACGGTATTCGTTCTGTCATACTTATCATGTATCGTGCACAACCAAAGAGTCGTATGTCGGGAGTGGGGGTGGGCATTGGCAGTGGGCAGAGCGGTGAGTTAGTCGGGTCCGTCGCAGGCTGGCTGCACTCGCTGGCCGGGCTGCTCAAGCGCCGGCTCAGCGGGTACGTCAAGTGGCATCACCTTGCAGCACGGAGAGACACGCCGCAGCACCACACACACCACAATCGGTGAGTTGATTACTTATCCTTCTTTTACAGTAGCTAATAAGCTGGCCATAGCATAAATTTCAACGTATACGGTGTCCACCGATTGATTCTTGGGGATGCAGGTTGATTGATTAGAAAATAAGTTATGTTCTATTTGCACTATCATTACTATTCTAAAAATTTCTCGATATTTCGAATCCATTAAGCCATGTTATGCAGTGGCCGTCCCAAGACTTAACCAGTGGTACACCGCTTATCTTTCTGATGGTATGCTGTGGAATACGAAATGAAATAAAATTTCCTTGAGAGAGGGAAAATATGTGTTTAACACTGATAGGCTCCCAGAATGATACATTTTTTTATGTCACTTTTTAAACACTTTTTGGTGCCACATAACTAGTGAACGGAAATTCGTGTGCAATTGTACCTGCTGTTAGAGAGCTAGAGTAACATGGACATACCCCACTGTCAAATCGTAAATTGCCTATTGAATTAAAATTTCTATAGAAACGATATTTTCTAATTCAATAGCGAACACCCGCGACTTCTATACTCTATGACTGCGAATTTAATATTTATATACATTGAAATTGTAATATTTATTCAGAAAGGCATATCCACACCATTTTTTCGTCAAAAAAAGTGAACAGTGGGTACAATTGCACTCGAATTTCCGATCACTGCTCATCACCATTACTGCTAAGCCAGAGGTTGTGGGTTCGATTCCTACCCGGGGCAAATCTTTGTGTGATGAGCACGGTTATTTGTTGTGTCTGGGAGCAATTTATGCATTTAGAAATATATAAGTATGTTTATCAGTTTTTTGATTGCCATAGTACAGGTTCTGCCTAGTTTGGGATCAGATGGCAGTGTTTTAGTTGTCCCAAGATATTTATTTTTTTAGATATTTATTATCATTGTTCTTCTCAAAGTATCAGTGTGAATAGTCGTCGAACTAATTTTCAATTTTGTCCTTAGCATTTCATCTAAATTGGATGTACCTAAATAAAAATACTTAATGTGTGGTTCCTCAGCTGGGGTACGAGCGAGAGCTGGAGCATGCCCGCGTCGCCCCTCCCGCCCCGCGCGCCGCCCCCGCGCCCCGCCGACTAGCGCAGCGCGCGCCATCGAGCGCTCACAATTGCACACACCAACCGACCTCTTACACCGTTGTTTTACTACAAGAAAGCTTTGCTGCGTTAAATATTGATGACTTTACCTCAGTGATTTGTGTTCTACTAACCGAAATTGGTACCTAACAGCCTTACGCGACGTCCTGCGTGAGCGATCTAGACGCGAATGCGAAGCGGCGCGAAAACAACAAACAGTCGAAACCTATTGAAGTGTCCTACGTGACCAAACGCGTTGCGGAGCGGCGCGAAATGAAGCGAACGCGATCAGTTGGCTTGATATTTTCGCGCGAAAAGGATGCGGTGCCGTCGTGTTTCGGTGGCGGCTGCGCGAGACAATTCGCGTGCACTTAGGACACCGCCACCGCGTCGCACCGCATCGCATTGAATTCGCGTGTCACCGCTTCATAATCGCGTTCGCTTTGAACCGCACACGTAGGACGTAGCGTTAGGCGTCAGTAGTGGTGGCCAAGACTTCCAATGATGAATATGCCTGGCCTAAGTGTTAGGTGTCTGTTTCGTGGTTGATTTAAGCGAAAATAGTAACTGCGATTACCATATTTGTTCGGACTATGTGTTTTTATACAGGGTAGCCGAGAAGTTGAAGTTTAAACAAAAATTTTGGTACTTTATGATGAGGAGGATCCGATTCACCCCATGTATGTTCACGATTTTGCGTTTTTTTGCGTACTTTGAAAATTTAAGAGTCCTGAGCTCAAATCCTAATTTTGAACTTTCGAATAAATTCTAAGTCAGTTCTGCAATGATTAGATAAACCATACTTTTAAGGGAGGTTAAACTATGATAATTAGTTATCACAAAAAAGCTACCTTGATGTTAGGTGAAATTTACAAAAAAAATCATAAAAAAATTTATATCATTAAAATTACGCAAAATCGTAGAACATACATGGGGGTACATATCTATATGTACCTAGAAATAATTATAAATTAATTATATATTACTGCGAACATGTTCTGACTATTTACTGAAGACTGCTTTTTTAAAGTCTATGTGAATTAAAACCTTTTTTTTTATTTTATTTTATGGGGGTGATTCGGATACACCTCATCATCAAGTATCAAAATTTTGCGTTTGAACGTCAACTCCTCGGCCACTCTGTATACGGCCTTAATATTCAGATATTTTTCTTGCACAAAAATAGCATAGAAAACAAGAGAATGTAAGTAATTGATGCCATACTTATACAGCCAGTGTTGTTCAAAATACTACGCTAATAAATTATTATTTATCATTAAATTAAACGTTAGTGTACGACGGCACGATCGCTTTGTATTTTATTACTGCTTAAGGTCCGGTTCTGTGAATGCGACTGATATTGAAGCTATACTATTGTGACACCACTTTTAACTCAATAAGTTATACTGGAAATGGAAAAATGGATTTAGATAAAGTAATCAATATTACTGGAATATTGATGGTTTTTTTTTATTTATGCCTTGCCCGTATTATGTTATTTGTAAGGCCTATGAATAGGGTTGCCATTATTGTTGAGAAGAGAGTCACCTCTCCCTCACCTCTACTCGCTACCGCGCGCCCCCGCGCGGCTCTCGCCTGCCGTCGGCATCGAACCTTTAGTAGGTGGATATTGAAAAATTTGAGAGGTGTCAAGGGACACCCGGATGGAACGAAGTTATTTCTTATAATTTATTATGTACAAAAAACCTGTATACACTCAACAAAAATAATCGTCGCGACACCACACTGATCAATGCGAAATAGAAATGAAAATATCTGGCTTGCTTTCTATAAGAGAGAGAGAGAGAGACAGACAGAGAAACATGCGCACGCCGCACAGCTGCAAAAAGTGTCGTGACAACTTTTCGTAAGATTTTTTTCCCTCTAGCCCCCTTTCACAACGCGCGATAAGGAACTTCGTTCCAATAAAAGAAAACGGGACAAGTACTTTTACTTTCCGCTTGTTAATATTTACGGGACGTCATACTTAAATACGGTGACAGTCCCGTACATACGGGATGTATGGCAACCTTACCTATGAAACTACAGGCGGATGGTCACTACGTTGTATCAAATTCGACTGTGCTAATATCTGCATTGATGATATATTTTTGAGTAGCAGAGCCCGGTTTTGTTGCTACCATAAAACGGCCAACTATTGACACGAGTGAAAGTCAGTGCCTTCTTTTCAACTACATTCATTGTTTTTGAAAATCAATACTACAGCATCCAGTTTTTAAGTTGTAGCCTGACGCACTCGGCGCTTTAGATAGGAGACGACAAGTACAATGCGGCGTCTGGTCACCCGAGCGAAAGGACGGTACAATTTAAATGCTTAAAATGCGCATACGCATGGTATTAAATAGGTATCTATTTATATGTCGTGACGGAGTATACCTGAGTCGCATGCATTGAATCGGACAATGTAAATAGTAACGGCCGTGCAGTATTAAGGCTACGATATTTGATGGCTTAGCGTGATATACTTATAGTGGACTGTTTGGAATACAAAGGTACTAAGCGACAAACCGTTGAGGAATAAAAACCTATCGTTTCATTTATGTGTTTGAATTGTAACTTCAATTGTGAGACATTTAAAGCCTTCTTTACAATAAGGTTGAAAATCTATATTCCGGCATTATGTCACTTGCGCTCTTTTTACTTCGAACAGTCAATACGTTTATAGTGAAATGAATATTTTGGAATAAACACTTAGGTAATGTAAGTGGCGACTTTGTGATTCTAATACAGATTCATATTTTGGGATATTTATCAACACAATTGGGACTTAGTTGCCCCGACTACGGAGTGAGGATTATATGATTTCAATTAGGGATTTAGTTGTTTTGACACAACAAAAGGCAAAAGTAGTTTAATCTCTTAGCGTCTCCATGCTTAGGACACATGATGATAGTCCGGGTTGTTATTAAACAATAGCAATGAATACCGGGAAAGGACCTGTTAAGATATTGTGTTCGTACGTTAGCGTCTCACGCGAACTTGACGGGCCTGTTGGCGTGGTTGGCAAATGCTTGCTTTTCACGCTGGAGGTCGTGGGTTCGATTCCCACCCAGAATAGATATTTGTGTGCATGGACATGTCTGTCATATGTTTGTCCTGAGTCTGGGTATAACTGTATAAGTATGTATTTATAAAAAAAGTAGTACATCAGTTATCTGGTTTCCATAGTATAAGCTCTGCTTAGTTTGGGATCAGATGGCCGTGTGGAAATAATGTCTCATGATATTATTATTAATTACACAAGTCATGTAACACAAATAATTTTTCCTGTGCGGGAGTCAAATGCGTAGGCGCAGACCAAATGTCGAGGCTGGTACGGCGGGTGCGCAGTCATTCAGTTGGAGCCTTATCTGTAAAATGCATAAGTCAACTTAGGTTGTGAATCTTATGAATCTAATCCTAATTAAATTTTAATCACCCCACTTCATAATTGTATAATTTCATCAACACGTATGATAGAATAGATGCTCCTATTATCGTAGTCGGGTAGTGTATTAGGCCTTTTTAAACATTTTGCAAACCATTTGGGTTGTGACAACTTCATCGCTGTTCTTGTGTCACTGTATGGTAGTCAACAATTTTAATGTAATTGTATCTGAAAATACAGTTTGAAAATCACTAAAATAAATTCTAAATATTTAATAGTCACGGGCTTTTAGCATTTTTGTTTTAATAGACCACATTTTATGCCACAGGAATATGGATAACATGTTTTGAGGGATACAACAATTCAGTAGAATACTAGTCTAAAAGATATGGACTATTAATGTGACAAAAATGTTATATAAGTTAACGAATTCGAGCAGTGTAGCTTTGACAATATGTACTACGTAATGGTATGGGATTTGATTTTTGATAGGCTGCTGGTGTGATGATGTGTCTTATTTCTAGGCTTCTAAGGACTTTTATCCTATGTTAAGACAGGTATTGCGTGTAGTTAATTGAAGTACAATCTGGAAATATAGAACCCCAAGTCCACTCTATTTTGGAAAGATATCATCGTATATCGTAGCGTATCTTATCTGTCACACGGCTACATACAGCTATACAATTCCAGTATAAGCTGATCTCGCGTTGTATAGGATTTTCATTAAATTGGAAAAGTATAGCTTGATATGTAGCCATCTGTACCATAAAAAGTAACAAACAATCATTGTATTGTGTGTCGAAATGTCATGGCATTGTTAATACTCTCTGGGGTTTATAACTTATGGAAAAGTTAAGGGGTTACATATCCCCTTAATCAACTTAAGTCTTAAAAGTTGATTTAAGTGGATATGTAACCTCTTTGTCATTTTCTAATTGTATACTGTACAACCTTCGTATTATGGCATCTTATGTCATAATAAGGAACTGTCAAAATTGACATATAACCGTGTACGCAATGTTTGCCCACTCTATAAGACTTCCGAAGCGAATGGTATCAGTTCATCCCTATAAGCGTGCATTATTAAATAGAGACAATATTACGTAGTAAAATGTTTGTGTAATTGCATTAGTTGATTATTTTACTGCCGTACTGGGTATAAATCCCGTAATGGTTTCCTAGAAATACCACATGGCACAACAGTCACACCAAGTACGATCGCACTGTGAAGTCGGGTTGTATTCCTATTTGACAATCAATAGTAATAGTAACTATTGTAAATATCGTGTATATTTTATTATTAAGTGACAAGTAATGCAAGATTAGCGCGAGTTTTATTTGTAAATTATAGGCCGGTCAGGTGTCAGAAGTGGGATACTGGTCAAAAACCCGGATTTCGTTTCCAGCGCTTTATTTCAGAAGAATCTGGTGACCAATGTTTTGAATTTCCATCCCTGATTTAGATTCTGATACCATCCCTTTAACTTCTTGATACATGTATCCCACTTCTGATAAGTGACTGTACTCTGACGAATTATGTTGTACTTTCATTTGTAACAAATAGTGTTTAGTCTTTACAGCTTATATAATAATTATAGTATTTAATGTACATTTTTTGTAATGTTTTGACCAAATGTATAGATTAAAATCGGATATATTTTTGTTCGCTTCGTATACCGATATGGAGACGACTTGTAAGATAAGTAGTGTGGATACTTAACGAGCTCAAACTACTCACGAAAATTAGTAAAACGAATGTTGAAAAAAAAATACATAGATATTTTGCACACTATGTATGTTACACGTTGTTCCACTGGTAAATCTACTATTTGATTTACGTTAAGTAATCGATTTATTAGCCAACAAAAACTATGATTAGTTGTTTTTTTTAAATAAGGTTTTACCAATAGAAATCAATTTATGAATTTAGTCTGCTTAGTTGTCTGAATAACGGATTCACAAATTTACTAGAAGCAAACAAGATCTGGATGGATAGTTTTTGTTCAAATGTTTTTATTTACCATAATTTTTTTTGGTGATTATGAATTTGAAAATAGGAGAAAATATTGTTGTTTTATGTTTTTTTATTTAGTGAGGTGATAAAAACTGACCGTTTGAATGCTATGAAGCTACATTCGTGATTAGCACCGCGTGTCTCACGCTGGGCCCTTAGCACTCGATTGTACAGGCATATATAATTATATCGATTTTATGTTCTTCAGTTCCCTCTCTTGTTCTTCTTCTATCTCTTCCACTCTACTTTCCTTGCACTGTAATAAAATACCTGGGCCCGTGACGCTGAGCAGTTTGAACTGGGTTTTGTCATCAAAGTTATATTTAATTTAACGACACATACTTATGTGTGCAACCGGATAGCAAAAGTGGTTTTTTGTTGCGAGAGCTGAATATGCATTCGCCATAAAAGATTTGCGTCAGAATTTTCAGCTATAAAACAAGTTTTGTAGCAAGAAAGTTGATTCGGAGTGATTCGTTCACTCGGACCGACATAATCTTGTTTTGACTCATAATAAAGAAGTATAAACGAAGAAACGGTCAACGTAGCCTAGTTGGTAGTGCTCCTGCCTACGAAGCTGGTGGTCCTGGGTTCGAATCCCGGTAAGTGCAAATATTTGTTCGGTGAGCACGAATATTTGTTTCTGAGTCATGGATGTTTTCTATTTATATAAGTATTTATCTATCTATATATGTATCTATGTCGTCGCCTGGTACCAATAGTACAAGCTTTACTTAGTTTGGGGCTAGGATGATCTGTGTGACATTGTCCCTAGATATTATTAATATATTAATATATATAAAAAAATAGTCGTCTTGTAAAATGTTACTTATTAAAAAGATGAACGTTCCAAGGTAATTAGCAGCAAGCAAGTTTGTAATACCAGTAAGCAAAATTCACTTCTGCACACTGCATACACAAGTATGTTAAGAAATCAAAGTGTTCATTGTTTTATAAATTACAAGGCCTATTAATCTTTCGTACTATTGGTCACTCGTGTATGTTTAAATTAAAATTTTATTTTAATATGAGAATTCTCAGATTTATTGTACTATTTCAGTATATCGGTTCAGTGTTTTTTGACGGTTGCGTGACTGTACAATCGACGCTGGCGCCCTCTAGTCCGCGCGCCACCTTACGTGCAAACACGTTAGTTAAGACGAGACTATATATTTAAAGAAAATCTATTTAATAAACAACGATTAACTTGATTTTTATTATATTATTGCAATAATTATTATTTTATTGTGTATTATATGGATCAAATTTTATTTTAGTGTATTATTTACCCAACCACCCTGTTCTAACGTGATTTATTTAAGTCTATCTTAGTTATGTATTTTAATTTTGAGAATTTAAGAGCCCCCAACAGCAACAATACTTTCTGAGTAGATATTTGCGTCCTGAGAACGACAAATATCGACAAATATTGTGTTTTTGGCTTCATCATAAATCAATTATTTAATGGTGAAAGAAAGGAAGTCACATACAAATAATTTTTCATCGCTACCATTCTTAGAATGTTCAATACTTTATAATTATATTTCATCATTTATCAGTGTCCTCTGGTGTGTGTGTGTCCCCAGCTTCCTCATTGAAATAATCGAAATTCTAAGTATGCCATATATTAAATCATAATTTGAGCAATTTAAGGTTTCAGTCATAAAATTGGAGTAATCACCACTTCGTTACTATGATTTGTTGAATGTGTGTAAGCTGGACAAACGTGTCTCCAGCTGACACATGCCGTTGGGGCAAAACCAGTGAGGTTTTAAAATATAGTTAAAATTATTAAATCATAATTGCAGCAATGAGAGCCAAAAAATCTAACCATCACACTCAACCGGCAATTTAATCGCTCCAATAATGCTTTAAAATATGGCTACTTAGAATTTTGATATTTTTTTTTTAGGCTTAGGGCGACAAACGAGCAAGCGGGTCACCCGATGGTAAGTGATCACCGCCGCCCATGTACGCCCGCAACACCAGAGGTGTCACGGTGCGTTGCCTTTAAGAGTCAGTAAACACGCGGGGGAAGGGTCAGCCTTCCCCCCACCCCAATGAGCTCTGGCGATCTTACTCACACGCAGAAACACAACACTAAAGTAATTAATGTTATTATTAAAGTATGTCTTCTGTAAGGTGGAGGTACTTCCTCAGTCGGGCTGCTCTTTGAGCGAATGAACGCTGTGCCCTACCCCTCTTTTATATCAATGAGAAACACATGTGTTTGACAAAATCATTAGGTCGTTCTTTCTGTTGTACACACGGCTACATATCAAGCTATACATTTCCAAAATAAGGTGACATCTCATTGTATAGAAATCCTATATAAAGTGGGATCAGCACATACTGGAAATGTATAGCTTGATATACAAAATGGTTATGATAATACGACAATAAATTTAACTACGGATACCTCAAGACATTCTCAGACTACATACAAAAAATCATTTGAATATATCCAGTAGTTTAGTCACAGGATTTTTTTTTTCATTTTTAAAATTTGCTACACGATGTATGTATTAATAGGGAAGTACTGACAGGTTAACGACCCCCGCATCGATAAGCACTCATGAAATAGAAAAATTGGTTTGTGCGAAAGAGATAAATCTAGTTTCGTTTGTTACTTCGCTTTCTTGTTGAAACATTGCAACAACAAATTTAGGTCACGGTCAGTGTGTCGCTACAATCCTGTGATGATTCACGCGTCATCGCTTTCTTAGCGCACGAGTGCCGCAGGACATACTTTGAGTTATTCGCCGCCGAGTACCTACCACCTTTGTGTACCGGCGCCGCCCGTCGCTCGTGTGTTTGTTTTGTACTCCTTATCTACGACGAATTAGTGCGATATTGGACGCTTATTTTAGTGACAGGACACGTAACGTTTTAATAGGTATCTAGTTTAATAGTTACTCGTAAGTGAATTGTGCGAAGTTAGACGTTTAGTTTTTATTGTTTTAGTGTTTTCTTTTGTTTTAATTATGCCTCGTCACAATTACACAGCTCCTGAGTACACGGACATGGTGTTAATTTATGGAGAGTGTTTAGGAAACGCCGCTATGGCTATACGGACGTACCGACAGAGGTTTGGGGACACTCGAGTTTGTCCAACCAACGGGCGCACTATTGTCCAAGCTGTCCAGAGGATACGAGAAAATAGATCCTTAATCCCGCATATTGATAGTACTCCTCCACGTGCGAGAGTGGCTCTTGAGGAACGAATTTTAAATTATTTTGAACGCAATCCGACGTGTAGTTTGCGTAGGGCAGGTCGATATTTTCGTGTTAACCATGCAACTATACTAAAAATTTTAAAACGCGACAAACGGAAGCCGTATAAGTATAAGAAATTGCATGCGTTGTTGCCTCGAGACAAACCAGTCAGGGAAAACTTCTGTCGCTGGATAGAAACAAAACATTTAGAGGATCCGGATTTCCTGTACAATGTAATGTGGACTGATGAAAGTACATTTACAAGAAACGGGTTATGGAACAGACAGAATTTACGTTACTGGAGCCGCGTGAATCCGCGTCTAGGACGAGAGACTTCGCACCAGTACAGATTTGCTGTCAATGTTTGGGCTGGCATTCATAGAAATACCATAATAGGTCCGGTTTTTATTGATGGAAATTTAAATGGTGAAAAGTTTATAGAACTCCTCAACGGACCCGTTTCCGAGTACATGGATGAGCTTCCGCTTGATGTGTCCAGGCAGATGTGGTACCAGCTAGACGGAGCACCAGCTCATTCAGTGGTGTCAGCAAGAGAGCGTTTGTCTCAAGTGTTCGGTCAGCAGTGGATTGGCCGTTATGGACCAACGCGGTGGCCAGCGAGGTCACCCGACCTCACACCATTAGATTTTTTTTGTGGGGTCACATCAAAAATGAGGTCTACTCAACAGCTGTTGATACGGTTGATGATTTAAAAGATAGAATTATCTTATCTTTTAATAAATTAAAACATATGCAAACGGGGACCTCTTGTCAAACGTTAGGAATAATCTCCTACGGCGGTGCAGTTTGTGTATTCGAGTTAATGGTGGCCATATTGAAACACGAAAAATTTAGTGACTTTAATAGGTACCTACCTAGCTACGTGACTGAACAGTGATCCTGATAGTGATTAATAATTTGATTAATAAATAACATGCGGGTGAAAGGTGCCTAATTATTTCGTTAAAACATTTGTGATTCAGTGTTATTATTCTTACTGAGCATTAATAATAATGGCGCCAAAAGATCAAGTCGCTACAGGACCGCGCTGTTGCTACTGTATCACAGGTTAGTGAACCATTTATAAATGGTGTTCTATTTTCTTTCCACTTTTATGTCATTTACTTTGTTTGAAATTTTATTTTTTTTAATTTTGATGTTAGGGTTTTTTTGATAGCTTACAATTGTTCATATGAACTAGTATTGTCAATGTTTTCATTTATTGTCGTATTATCATAACCACTTGGTATAGCCCTGTACCTATATTATAGCAATAAAACAACAGTTCTCCAACTTCCAGTCTTTTCAATCATCTCCATTAGCCGTACCCGTAGGTCACGTCCCCTACATATTGGGCCTTCGAGTAACAGGACTTCGCGGTCGGTAGTTTGGGTATCCGAGGCTAACGGCAAGTGAAGTGAACTTGAACATCACAGTGTATCCAGTGAAACAGTTCATAGCCTAGCAGTGACTATCGTGGAAGCGGTTAAGCAGCAGCGTACTGAGACTGGATTTTCAGTACATCGGTAACATAGCAAGTTGCCGTAGCAAGCAGCAGCAAGGGTACTGTGAAGTACCATTCAATAGCATCAGCATCGTACTGAGAGTGGATTATCAGTACATCGGTGACTTAGCAAGTTGCCGCAGCAAACATCTCCATCGTGCAGCATCAACAACGGTGGAGTTGAGAGGTATCAAAGTCCAGCAAGAAGCATAAAAGTAAGAGCGTTCCTTTTATTATTTTTATATTACAACAGCAAGATGGAGACTTTATACTATAATCAAACTGAGATTGCCGAGAGCATTAACAAAGTTTTTGTCAATTTCAAAAAGGATAGCGTAGAGCGTAAGACCATTGATTATTGTAAGCGGAGACTCGAATTATTGGAAACTTTATGGAACGATTTTCAAGCAAATCACGACAGACTTAGGTCATTCGAGCAAACCAATCATAGATACTTCGTACAATTGGAGTATGAGCGTACGTAAGAAGCATATTTAGCAGCAAAGGAAATAATTAGCAATTTTCAGGACGATTTAGTTCAAAAAAGAAGCCGTGAAGAGTTTGCCAACACCCAGCGAAGAGACACCGGCGAAGCCGCAGGTACGTCTTCTTCAAGTGATCAACTAGGCCAGCAAGGCCTAATTACACCAGCCCCAGCTAAAGGAGCTCCAAGCTCCACGTCCCCAATATTTAAGTCCAGGGGAACAAATAGCAAGTTAGACGATATGCTTCATAAGCACTCCGTTAACTTTAGAGCGTTTAGTCGAGCAGTAATAAATATAGATATTAATTCGATTGTTGAAAGGTGGGAATTGGAAGATGCTCTGCGTAATCTGCAAAACCGCTGGACAATTATCGAAACCCTTCATTGGGAAATCATCACCGAGGGAGGGGAAGAACCGTCATATGAATGTCAGTTCAACAAGCACAAGAAAACATTCATAAGCATGAAAAAATCTATTAATATCAAGATATGGTCATCAGTACATCAAGATAAATCAACACCAAAGATGGACATCCCTGTTTTTACAGGAAGCTATCATCATTGGATATACTTCAAAGTTTGTTCAATGAAATCATACACAAAAACCCCTCACTTTCAAATGCTCAGAAGATGCAGTTCCTTAAGAGCAAGGTGAAAGGGGAAGCCGAACGCTTAATTCAGCATCTACCCATCAGCTCTGACAATTATATGGTATGTCGGGAAATTCTATTTCACCGATTTGACAACAAGAAACTTATTTTTACAGCACACGCAAACTTATTCCTCAATATGTCTAACATTCAACAGCAATCTTTTCAAACAATTAAAAACCTACATGACGTCACGGTAGAGAGCCTTTACGCTATTAAAAATTTAGGAATAGATACAACTACGTGGGGTCCTTTAATTGTACACATATTATCACAAAAATTTGACAGCGAATCATATTCGGAATATATTGGGTCATTGAAGAATTCCCGTGAGTTACCCGCACTCAAAGATTTTCTAGACTTTCTGGAAAATAAATTCACTAGCTTAGAAACATCTCGCCGACTTTCTGACGTCATGCCGAAGCAATCGCAAAACAATTCATCAAGTGCATTAAATGATAACCGGAAGCATAATTATTATCATAAAGCATATGACAATAACTGGAAATCTACAAAACCTATTTCGAAATCCATGCATGTGGCTGCGATCAAATGTCCACTTTGTTTTGCAGATCACGCTCTATACCATTGCGAAAATTTTCTTGCATTATCAAATGAATTAAAACTTTAAAACTGTAAAACAATATAATTATTGCGTAAACTGCATTTATAACCATGATGGAAATAAATGCCGATTAGCTAAAAGATGCCGGACGTGTAGTGGTAATCATCATACCGTATTAGGTACATGAATGTTTTACGCAACAAAAATGTCATATCCGATCAAATAAGGCAAAAATCGAACGACTATATTCGCAATAAACAACATCAATAGTCATGGTGCACATGCATCACAGCGAGATTCATCTGAAATTCTTTTAGCTACAGCTTTATTGAAGGTGACAGCAGCCGATACTACACAGCATGTTTTTAGAGCACTCATCGATGGAGGCTCACAAGTATCATTAATAAGCGAAAAAGCAGCACAGCAATTAGGCCTCAAACGTCAGCAATTCAATGGCGTAATTTGTGGAGTATGTAAGAAGGAGAGTAATTGCAAAGGCGTCTTAAGTATTACATGTCAGTCGAGGTATACAGATTTTGAGTTCACTACCGATGTTTTGATTATGAAAAATCTAATCAAGAATTTGCCAAATCGATCATTTGAAAAACCTTCATGGTCGCATATCCAGCACATTAATCTAGCAGATCCAGAGTTTTATTTGAGTCGGCCCGTTGACTTACTATTGGGGGCCGAAATTTATTCAAGTATTATTTTAGATGGCGTTATCAAAACACCTGATATGACATTACCTATAGATCAGCAAACACACATAGGTTGGTTGCTATTGGGAAGCTTGAAAACGTTTCATTGCAACGTTGTATTGAGAGATGTGCCGGATATTCATCAGTTTTGGAAAATTGAGGATATTCACGAGCAAGAAGAAATGTCAGCAGAAGATCAAGAGTGTGTGGATTACTACCTATCCACAACCAAGCGTCTTAAGAGCGGTCGCTACGAGGTTAGAATACCTATTAAAAAGCAAATAAGCGAAAAATTAGGCTCTTCGAAAGAGATAGCCTTAGCACGGTTTACAAATCTAGAGAAAAAGTTAAGCAAAGACCGTAGCTTAGCACAGCAGTACAGGCAATTTATAAGCGAATATTTAGAATTAGGTCATATGAAGTTAGCAAGTTATAGCAGCAAGCAATTAGAATGTTATTTACCGCATCATTCAGTTCAACGTGAATCTAGCACCACAAAATTACGTGTCGTTTTTGATGCGTCGGCAAAAACTTCTTCTGGATATAGCCTTAATGATATAAGTCATAAAGGGCCCAATTTACAGCAAGATTTACAAGCTTTGTTAATCAAATGGAGACAATATCGATACGCATATACAGCTGACATTGAAAAAATGTATCGTCAAATATTAGTTCACGAAGCTGAGTCATTAGTCATTAGTTTGATCGCGCCACAAGGCGCGATCAAACTAATCAGACTATCGAATGTTATCAATTAGCAACAGTAACATAATATGGCCTCAAACCAGCACCTTTTTTAGCTATGATGACTCTCCGCCAACTTTCGGTTGATGAGGAACATAATTTTCCCAACGCTGCAAGATCCTTACGAGAAGATTTATTTATGGATGATCTGGTTTCTGGTTGTCATAGCCTTGAAGAAGGAAGGATAAGGATAGCAGAGTTAAATTTATGTCTAAGCAGCGGGGGCTTTCCATTGAGAAAGTGGTCAACAAACGAGCAAAGCGTTTTAGAGAACATTCGTCAGCCACAACCAACGCAAACTACGTCCTTTTTATTCAAAACTGAAAATACAGCCAAAACTTTAGGTTTGAGATGGGACCCAATCTTAATTGAATTCAGTTTTCAGTACACATTACTATCAAATGCAGCAAAACTTACGAAACGGATACTTCTTTCCGAAATATCGAGATTATTTGACCCTCTAGGTTGGCTTGGTCCTTTAACAACAAAAATGAAATTAATATTCCAAAAGGTTTGGCAAAATTCAGAACTTCAATGGGGTGACGAAATTTCGCACGATATCAAGAACGAATGGTTCAATCTAAAAGAAGACTTAAATTGCATGTCTATATAAGATTCCTAGATGGTAAGTATCAACCAGCGTAGCATCATACAACTGCATGGTTTTTGTGATAGTTCCCTCCGAGCTTACGCAAGTGTGGTCTATTCCAGAGTCAAAGAAACAAACAAAGTATCTGTGGTACTAGTCGCAGCAAAGTCCAGGTTAGTTCCAAATGGCCGAGTTGTCTCTTTGCCAAAATTAGAACTTTGTGCAGCAGAATTATTATCGAGACTCATGGAAAAAATCATAAGCAGCATATATTATACAAGTATATGGATGGAGTGACTCAAAGGTCACATTAAGCTGGATACAAGGTAACCCTTGGAAACCATTTGTTGCAAATAGAGTCAAGAAAATTATCAATTCGATAGCAGCCAATAATTGGCACTACGTAGCTTCAAAACAAAATCCAGCCGATTCAACAAGTCGAAGAATGTCCCCATTAGAGTTTAAAAAAAATTCGTTGTGGTGGCAAGGCCCTAAGTGGTTATCTACACCAGAATTTGAGCCTAAGCAGCAAGAAATAAACTATACCACTAACAAAGAAGTCAAAAGTCAAGCTATCGCAGTTCAAGAAATAAATTCTAAAAATAGTCTCATTGAAGAGTTATTAAATCGTCATAGCTCATTCATAATAATAACACGGATATTACGTGCATTTGCACCGCAGCGTAAGCAAAAGCCGCCGTATCTCACATTGCAGGAACTGAAACAAGCAAAACTGCGTATAATTAAATACATACAAAGCATCGAGTTCACATCGGATATTAATAACTTAATAACAAAGCAAACACTTCGTTGTGATAGCAAGATCTTAAATCTTAACCCGTTCTTGGACAAAGAGGGGATAATGAGAGTAGGTGGTCGTCTTAAAAATTCGAACATAAGTTCCGATATGAAATATCCTATAATCATTCCGTATAGTAGTCGTTTAAAAGAGCTTTTAATAGATCAAGCACATATACTCACCTTTCACGGTGGAGCCCGACTTACTTCATCTCTATTACGTCACAACTATTGGATAATAAAAGGAAACCGAGCAACTAAAAAGCAACTTCGTAACTGCATAATTTGTAGAAAGCAAGAGCCACGAAAACTACAGCAAATCATGGGAGATTTATTTAGAGTAGACTATACTGGATTTGTGAAAATTAAAGCCAACAAAGGCAGAGGGATAAAAACTAGCAAAGGATATATTTCTTTATTCATTTGTATGGTTACAAAGGCTGTGCACATTGAATTGGTCTCCGATTTAAGCAGCTCATCGTTTATAGCAGCACTCCATCGACTAGCAGCACGTCGAGGGGCACCGAAACATATTTATTCGGACAATGGAACTAATTTTGTTGGTGCTAATAAGATTTTACAAGAAGAGTACAGAGAATTGGAGAATATTTTTAGTGATACGTTTCACAAGGAAATTGCCGAAATGAGCATTGAGTGGCACTGGAACTGTCCAGCATTTCCAAGCGGGGTTGGAATATGGGAGCGATCAATAAGGTCCTTAAAACAACATTTGAAGCGAGTAATCGGTGACCAAGCTTTAACGTTTGAAGAATACAGTACATTATTAGCCCGAATTGAAGCTAGTCTAAACTCAAGACCTTTATGTTCCATGTCAGAGGATATCCAGGACATCGATTTTCTTACTCCAGGACATTTTCTAACAAGCAATATTGGAACAACTATCATAGAAACAGCACAAGATGCCAGAACGAGGTGGTATTTAGTAAATAAAGTATTCCAGGATATATGGAATCGCTGTAAAACGGAATATTTATTTCAATTATCTATGCGCAGCAAATGGCTAAAGGGTCGATATAACATTGAAATTGGGGATTTGGTAACTATTCACGACGACAACGTACCTGCGGGAAAATGGCCGGTAGGTAGAGTAGCAGAATTGCATCCAGGGAAAGACGGAATCGTGAGAGTAGTTACCTTAAAAACGAAGAACGGTTACGTTAAGCGCCCTGTGCTAAAGTTGTCTATTTTGCCTACAAGGAAAACAGACGAAACCAATCAAGAACAGCAACAACGTGAAATAAAATGTACCTAAACAGAGCAAGCAAACTACCAGTTATCCTAAAATTGTTAACTTGGTACTTTCACTATTATTATTCATGAGCGTTTTTATGTCAGCAGAAGCATATTTTACATTCAAACAGTTCGAAAGCAATAATACATTATATTTTGACCCTCTGGGAAAAGTACATCTTATTCGTGACGAATGGAAGATCATCATGTATTACGATATGGGTCCATTTTGGCAAGGAAATAAAGCTATAATAGACTCGTCAAAATATCTAGAGCGAACTTGCAGCGAAATTCAAAACACGAGTCATTGTCATAGTATCACGATACAGATACAACACGAGTACAATGAACTGCAATACTATAACCAGTTGTTGCTAAATCAGCATTGTGGCATACGTTCGCGCGCACGACCTGGGCTAATCAATGTAGTTGGTACCTACAATTGCGAACACTTTATTTGGAGTACTTGATCAGGAATTTGCAGAGAAGTATAAACATGACATTGAACTTGTACATGACAACATAGACCATCTAACGCAGTTGTGGAAAAATCAGACTTCAATTATAGAAGCCGAGTATAATATTATACAGCGAATGGAAGACAGGATTGAAAAGCAGCATAAACTAATAAACAAGCATTTGTATTATCTAGACAGTGTAACTAATAAATTGCAGATGGAAATAAATGTGGTGGCCGTTCAACAAGATTTTCCATTAGAACCAATGGCTACAACAAATTTGATCCAAAATCTAAAGCGAATTCAAGACACATTAATCGATACGGTGACTGAAATCTATCATGGCCAGTTAAACTTGCATCTTTTGACACCCAAGCAATTATATTCATAATTCATTTACTGTTCACAAACATGGGTACAGTTATTACAGTGGATGTTGTACATTAGTATTGACGAGCGCCATGGTTTACCTTTTGGCGTATGGACATTCGATACTCCTTAAAAAAATTACATTAATAAAATATGTCAAATTAATTAAAATTGAAAAAATTAAATAACATAAATACAAATGTTCACAGATTAAAATTAAAAATGATTCATATAACATAGTAGATTAATAATAATATAATAATGTCAATAATTGAAAGCTACTAAATTATAAATGTCTATTTATTACAGTTTATCATTTAAAAATTCGTCAATGTGGTAGTATGCTTTTCTTGCAAGAAAACTATTGATAGCGTTTTGAAATGGTTTCTTATTATTTATGGCCCTTATGGCAAGTGGAATTTTATTATAAACTATAGGTGCCATGTTTGCCAAATGATTTGGCAAGAGTAATAATGAGACAACAAAATGGTATTTTAGTCTGATTTATTTAAGATATAAAAAGGGTTTAAATACTAATGTTGTACGTGTAAAATACTGTCTTATTTTATCGCTAAGCTTAATCAATAAATGTGCCTTATCTAAATACGTGATATTATGTGCGATATACAGTCGCTACATATACACCCCCTTTTAAAAAAATATATATTTATAATTCCTATCGTTGATTAAAAATATACAGTAATGTTTTAAATTAGTAATAATAACATAATATGTAACTAGTGACCGTAACCTTGCTGATGCAGAATATAATAAAAATTGCTGATGTTGTTTTGACACATTACACTGCCTTGGTCGATGCACTTGGTTTGTGCAAGCATATGCGCCATGACCTAGGTTAACCGTGGCATTTGTGTTGATTATTTCCCGCAAGCGTTTTCACTCTCCTGTCCACGGCCTTGAGAACTCCGTAGAGTAGGAGGATGCCCAGGGTGATTATAATTTGGCCTATTGCGATGTTTCTTGTCCACCGTAGCTCTTCCAGGATAAGGCTTCTTAGTTGGTCGGCTTCATTTTGGTTTAAGCAGCTGTCGGAGTTGTAGACGATTTGGTCTTTTGGAGCTTTGGTTGCCCATTGTTCTTTCGGAGATGCTGGCGATGAATGATGGCGTTTGTTAAAACACCGTGGGTATTTAAATGGGCAGAATACTTGCGTCAGCGAATACCGAATCGTACTACGGGTTTAACTGTCCGTCCTGACTTCGTGATGTACGTGTTCGGATTGTTTGATTTAATTTCTGAGGTAGGCACGTTTATAGTTTCACTGTTGATAACAAATGCTGGTTTTAATCTGTCTATTGATATTATTGTTTCCTTATCTCCAATCTTAATGGCATATGCTTTGTTCATTCTTTTTGTCACTGGGAAAGATCCTTCATAGGGGGGTGTTAGACTTTTTTTTATTCTGTCGTATCGCACAAATACGTGTGAGCATTCCTTGAGCTCGGGATGAATGAAAATTGTTCGGCTTTGCTTCTTACGTTTTGGTACTGATATCATATGACTGATGTCCTTTTGAATATTTTTAACAAATTCTTCGTATGTAGAAGGTTGGTGTGATGATTCCAAAAAATCCCCAGGGAGTCATATAGACGCGCCGTATGTCATCTCTACTGCGCTATATCCTGTATCTTCGCGTACACAACTTCGCAAACCAAGTAGAACCGTAGGAATTTCTTTCATCCAATTAGCGTTAGATCCCTTTGTCATGAGCGCTGCTTTTAAGGTTCTATGAAATCTCTCTATCATTCCATTTGCTTGTGGGTGATAAGGCGTTGTCCTAATTTTGTGTACTCCTAAAAATTGTGAAAGTGACTCAAATATTCTTGATTCAAATTGTCGACCTTGATCCGTCGTAATGCGTAATGGGCATCCGAACCTTGATATCCATGTTTCATATAGTGCGTGGGCTATCCTTTCGGCGGTGATATCTTCAACCGGAATTACTCCCGGCCATGAAGTACAACGATCTATGATTGTAATTAAATATCGTTTTCCTTCCGAAATAGGGAGAGGACCCACAATATCCATGTGCAAATGTTCGAACCGTTGCGATGGCATGAAGTTGCCAACAGGTGATATTGTGTGGCGTTGTATTTTTGATTTCTGGCAAGCTATGCACGATTTACACCAGTTATTGATATCTTTGTTCATACATGACCATAAATATCTTTGAGTTATCAATTTTCTAGTAGTTTTCTTCCCAGGATGACTCAGTCCACGAATGACGTCAAAAACTTGTCTTCGAAATTTTTCTGGTAAATAAGGACGATTTTTTCCAGTAGATGTGTCGCAGCTGATGCTTTGTGTAGAACCCGGAAGCATGATGTTATTAAATTTCAAATTCTTATTGTCACGAAGTCTAATTAATTCTTGGTTATTCAGTTGGCATCGCGCTAAGTCAGCATAATTAAATGGTGATGGCATATCAATTTGTTCTATACGTGATAGTGCGTCTGCAACAATATTATCACGTCCGCTAATGTGTTGAATATTGGTGCAATATTGCGAAATGAAATCTAATTGACGTACTCGCCGTGGCGTATCATTCGATGATGGTTTTTGAGAAAATGCGTAAGTCAAGGGTCGGTGATCAGTGAAAATTGTAAACTCTCTTCCTTCAATTAACCTTTGAAAATGCTTGACTGCCATATATACTCCGAGCAACTCTCTATCGAATGTTGAGTATTTTTGTTGAGTTACACTTAACTTTTTAGAGAAAAATCCTAATGGTTCCCAATTACGTCCAGACTTTTGTTGTAGAACCGCGCCAACACAGGTAGAACTGGCATCCGTCATAAGGGCCAGTGGGGCGGTGCGGGAGGGATGAACTGTTGATACTGCGTTCAAAATGTTTTCCTTGCATTTATCAAAAGCTTTTTCGGCCTCTGTTGTCCAAGGAATAGAGGAATTATCGTTCTTTTTAGAGTCGTGCAGATAGTCGTTTAGAATGTTTTGATAGTCAGCGGCGTGTGGAAGGTTATTTCTATAAAAATTAATCATGCCTAAAAATCTCCTTAATTCTTTGACTGTCTTTGGCTTAGGGAATTCCATAATTGCCTTGTACTTTTCCTCAGTTGGGCATATTCCTTGGCTCGTTATATGATAACCTAAGAAATCTATTTCGCTCTTGAGAAAGTCACATTTTTCGAGATTAATAGTTACTCCATTCTCCTGTAAGCGTTTGAAAACCGTGTCCAAATGCTGATAATGCAAAAGCTCATTGTCTGAAGCTATAAGGCAATCGTCAACAAAGACGAATACGAAGTCTAAATCTCTGAATAGAGAGTCCATGAATCGTTGGAATGTTTGCGCTGCATTGCGTAGACCAAACGGCATTTTTAAATATTCAAAAAGTCCAAACGAGTGATAATGGCAGTTTTTTCCACATCTTGCACAGGAATACAGTGGTAGGCCTTCCGAATATCGATTTTGCTAAAGATTTTTTTCTTCTCTAATATATAAGTGAAATCTGTCAATCGTGGAAGTGGGTATTTATCAGGTACAGTCACGTTATTGAGCATTCGATAATCTCCACATGGTCTCCATTCGCCATTCTTTTTCTTAACCATATGTAAAGGACTGGCCCATGGGCTGTCCGAAGGGCGACAAATGCCAAGCTCCATCATATTCCGAAATTCCTTTTTGGCTGTATGATATTTATCAGGAGGTAATGGTCTTGCACGTGCTGATACAGGCGGTCCTTTAGTGATAATGTGATGCTTAATCTTGTGTTTTGGAGTAGTGTGGAGGGAAGAAATTTTCGTAATATCCTCATATTTTTTTTAAAAGTTGAGTAATGCGCCGATTGTTTCCAACGTAAATAGTCCGAATTGATTGCTGCGTCGATTTGGTCAGGGTTGCAGGCGTCGTCAGCTCAGTTACCCTGTCAATAAGTTTCCGACAAGCTATGTCGACTAATAACTTGTAATGCTCTAAAAAATCCGCGCCGATAATTTGTTGCGTTACATCGGCGATGACGAAGATCCACGTAAAACGTCTACGTAGCCCCAAGTTTAAAGTGAGTGTTTTTTCACCATATGTCTTGATTTTTGTACCATTAGCGGCATAAAGTGTGTATTGTTCACTTTGTATAGATGAAGGTCTCTGTGGCTTGCTAACAACTGAAATGTTTGCTCCCGTGTCAATCAAAAATCTCATACCACTTTTTCGGTCGGTAATAGTGAGGCGGTTGGACGGGTGAATAGCACAGAGATCCGCCGTAGTCTGTGCTTTAGTTAGTTTCCCTGGTTCCTTGAGTTACTTTCCTGTTTCCAATCACATGGCTTAACACATTTTTTAGCGTGTTTTCTAAATTTATCGTGGTAGAAACAAAGGTGTCTTCTTTCCCGACTGCTTGCTCTTGACCTCGATGGAGAATGTTGACGCTTATAGTAACTTGGAGTGCTGCGTCGATAGTCTCTATGATTGCGCTGAATTGTATTTAGTTCCAATTGCATTTTTGCTAATTGGGCTAATATGCAGTTCATTGCACCGTCGTCTGTTTTATTTATATTTTCGTTTACGGCTGATACCTCAGTAAGTTTTGAATTTAATAATATTTTGTCGGCAATCTGGCTCATCTTATTGACGTCCATGTCCTCTGTGACAGCTAGAACTGTAGTAACTGATGGTGGTAAAAGTCTCAACCATAGTAGTTTGATGGTTTCATCGCCGATTTTTCCTTTACCCAAAACTTGCATCTTGCGTAGAAGTTGTGATGGTTTTTGATCGCCGAGGTCCATTTCAGACAATAATTTTTGAAATTGACGCTGTTCTGATTCTTCATAGCAGTCGATTAGACGTTCCTTGATGGTCTTATACTTTTCTGTAGATGGCGGGCAGGTAATAAGGTCACTAACCTGTAGTATTTCTTCCTTGGATAGCTTCGCCACCACCGTATAATACTTGTAATCGTCGCCTTGCTTCTGTGGTGCTAATATGGCTTCGAGTTGTGTAAACCATAATCTGGGTTGGTCCCTCCAAAACTCCGGAATGCGGGACAGAATGCCGGTGCCAGCTGCTATTTCGAGTGTTTCATGTTGGTTGCTGCTTGATTTGCACGTTGGTTGAGTCATGTTGCGTGTTTTTCGTCACGGGGTCATCAATTTGCCAAATGATTTGGCAAGAGTAATAATGAGACAACAAGATGGTATTTTAGTCTGATTTATTTAAGATATAAAAAGGGTTTAAATACTAATGTTGTACGTGTAAAATACTGTCTTATTTTATCGCTAAGCTTAATCAATAAATGTGCCTTATCTAAATACGTGATATTATGTGCGATATACAGTCGCTACACCATGCAAAATACACTTATTCTCATGAGTCGAGTTTTACACTCAATATGTTTCTGTAGAGTTCCCTCCCGTTTAAGGGGTGTAAATTAAGGGGTGAATTACAAATAATTTCTGGCCAAATATCTAAAGAGCTCTCTTTACCAGTCGACAACATTCAAAGTAACTTATACAGAGTCTATAAGCTGCTAAAGGTAAAAGCTAGAGTAACGAAGGAATATTTAATATTTGAAATAACCTTACCTCTTATAAGCAGAGATACATTCTAGCTATATAAATTAATACCCATACCTCTGCAAATTAATACAAGTATGTTAAGCGTGAAAACAATATCAGAATATGTAGCTATTAACCTGAAAAGGGATGCCTATATAACAGCCAGCGCCGAAGATCTTCAAGCGTGTGAATATCAAGAAGAAATTTACCTTTGTAAGTTGCAAGGCCCAATCAACAATCTTGGTCCCACTGAAAAATTTTGTCAAATGACAGAAGCATCACGGTGCGATTTCAATAAAAATAGCTGTAAAAATGTATGGATTCAATTGAACGACTTTTCTACCTATTTGTATTTATGTTGTAATACATAGCTACTCTTTTCGAATAATATGTGACGATGAAATACTAGCGCGCCAGGTCAGCAAGGCCGGACTTCTTCATATTACTAAGCAATGTATGATAAAAGCTCACGATATTACATTGTATTCTTATCAAACATTGGAGAATACGCTCACCTTAAAACCTGATATACTACAAACAAAACTATCTCCAATACATAATTTGGTCAATAACATATCGCAACCGATCCTAGAATTTGAGCAAGTTGATAATGACAAAATACAACTAAACAACTCTATAAAACATCTCGGTAATCAAATAAAGTCTATTAAGGAATCAGCTCAATATTCTAAACGCATGACGTCACATGACATACACCACTAGGTACGTGTTATCTTATATCATAGTAGCAGCAGCGGTAGGAGTATTCCTGTGGTTCCTGTGTTGGCGAGACAGACGAGCAGCCAACTCGCCAGTGCAGCAGTGTGGCGAGAGTGTACAGCGAAGTGTGAGTGTTAGTGTTACTCAATCTCTGCCTGAGAAGAGTTGTTGTGTAAGTGCGCGAGATCAAGCTCGGCCCGAGCCGAGTACTATTGTTTGTGAAAGTGATCGTGAACAAAAAAGAGACATATCTAAACGGTGGTCAAGTTTGCGTTTAAAACGACGAGACAAAGCACGTATGAATAAATAATACATATAAACTTTCGTTAAACAAAGAAAAACTATCTTCTTATATGTTTTATCATCTTGTTAAGCATAGCGCACCAAATACTTATTGTTCTAACACTCATTAGTTTGTAAGTAAATAAATTGTACTTATCACCCTTGTCTCACGTAACTAATATTGTTACATCTCATTTCATCTCGAGGCTTCGGGAGCATGTTCGAGTAGAGACCGAACACCGAAGTGCTAATCCAGCACATTAAGCAATAACTTCGTACCGCGACTTCAGTGCATTGTCGGACAGCAAACCGCGAGCATTCATTCATAATCATTCCATTATTTAGACTAAATCTATTATAGCAATAAAACAACAGTTCTCCAAATTCCAGTCTTTTCAATCATCTCCATTAGCCGTACCCGTAGGTCACGTCCCCTACAAGTGTTGCCAAGACCAATTTCATCTGCGTTCATAAAACAGCAGCTGTCCGACCATCAAACAATCTATTCCAAATTGGCGATGTTTCTTTGGACACATTTGAACGGCGTGGTGGCGGTGCGGCGCATCACCTGAGCGGAACTCGAAGACACGCTCACCTACATCAAACTTGTCACATGTAGTGGAACAGATACAATATTTCATTGTACCCTAGTACTCCTTAAGAGAATATTGTTATATTTTTGCTTCTGATTTTAATATTATTTATACCTATTATGGTAAGCGCTCGTGAAGGAAAACCTGCAGACAGAAATGTCCTTTAATCAACGAAGCTACACGGTTGGTTGCCGGAAGGAAGGTTTCAACCGTATGATATCCGTTTGTTTGAGTGATCCAGTTGAGTTGAAAGTCGAAAGTTGTGCTGCTCTGCTAACCGCAGGCATCTATCTTAAAAACAGTCCTGGGGCTCTACCGGCTAAGTCGCTGAACATCGTTTTCGTAAATGGCGTTCAAATAAATAAAGGTTAAAAATTACCTACTTACATAATCCATCGTTAAATCGGTTTCCATGACCACGTGTGACGTCATAAATGGTCCGGAATAGATTGTCAACGTTGAAGCCGATTTAACGATTGATTAAGTAATTTTTAACCTTTATTGATTTAAACGCCATTCACGAAAACGATGTTCGGCGACTTAACCGGTAGAGCCCCTGTTTTTATTTCCTTTGAGTAGAAGGTATTTGATTTACTTGAACAAAGTTGGTACCTAAATGCATTTATTCTCAAGGAAAACCAAGGACAAAATTAACCACTGGTTAATTTTGTCCTTGGTTTTCAATTTAGTTTGACGTTTGGAATTAGTGTAATTTTTGCGCTAATACGATAAAGACAAACTCGAAATGTAATAGAGAACACTGCCTTTGGGCTTTAAGCAATCTAAATGGTTCTTAACCCTTTACCGCATAAGAAACCATATATGGTTTGACATGTTTACAGCTTATTTATTCTAAAAATATTAAAAATCTGCGTTTAAATTTTATTGGGGTTTGTTTGTCATATCATTAGCAATAACAAAACGCAACTATTTTGTCTCTGGTCCCATGCCACTCGGATATAACCTCACTTTTCCAGACATTGTCAGTGAATGTTTACATGCGTGTGCGACTCTCAACTTTGTAAAAAGAAATAAAGATGAAAAGGTGAGTTTTTTGAGCTAATATAAATGTTTTGTTGTATGTCATAATCTCTAGTTTGTATACACTGTAATAGATTTTCACTTTTTATTCGATTTCACACATTTTCAACACCAATTGTTTCGGAACCATATCTGGGTTCGTATGCATTCTTTGCTTTTTATTGCTTATACATATATGGTTTCGTATGCGCTCAAGCATTATTATTAATTTTGCACGACGATATGGTTTCGCTTCAATTTTCTTTACGTTTTCTTTACGCTAAGCATTTTTTTCTTTCTTGGTGGTAGAATGGACCCTGCACGCTTTTATGGGCATAATAAGCATACTAACGCAATCCCCGAGCATGGCCTTAGCGATGATGACTTGGCTTCCGATTCTGATACTGACATGCCTACATCCTCCATACCATTTAGACGCCCTGTTATTGTACCTGAGACGGACGATGACTATTCAGACAAAGACGACGTTCCTTTAGCAAATTTACCGTCAACGTCAAAGACCAAGAACAGCAATCGTCGTAAAGAACCTACCGTTAGAATGCACTGGTCAACCGAACATTTGCCTCCTTATAACCCGGATCATTACATCTTCACTGGAGATGTTGAACTTCCTGATGATACAAAAGAGCTAAATTCGCCAGCCAACTTTTTCTTGTATCTATTTACTGACAGGTTGATAACAACGATAGTAGAACAATCCAATTTGAAGGCTATTCAAGATAACGTCAACAAGCCAGCCAATATCTTGAAAGAAGAGATGGAACAATTTATTGGGATAGTAATTTTTATGTCATTGGTGAAACTACCCGCATCAAGACTTTATTGGAATGTGGACATAGGGCAGCCTCAAGTGAATGAAGTAATGACATGCAACAGATGGGAAACAATAAAGCGTTTCTTGCATTTCAATGACAACTCAAAATTTATTCCTATTGGTTAAGAAGGACACGATAAGCTGTTCAAAGTTCGTCCTTTAATAGAGGGAATTCGACAACGCCTTTTGATAGTTCCCAGGGAAGAATATTTGGCCGTAGATGAGCAGATGATACCTACCAAAGGCAGGCACGAACTCAAACAGTATAACCCAGCGAAGCCGGATAAATGGGGTTATAAAAACCAAGTTTTGAGTGGAGTCTCAGGTTTTAGCTATGACTTTGAGTTATTTGCTGGCGAGCAAAGCAACAAAGTTCCTGATGGCGCACCTGACTTTGGAGTTAGTGGCAATGTTGTAACTCGTTTAGTGCAGTCGGTACCAAGGCACAAGAATCACAAAATCTTTTTCGACAATTGGTACAATAGTCCTAAATTACAGGTATATCTTACGCAAAGTGGCCTTTTGCCTTCGGGTACCGTAAGATTGAACCGAGTGCCAAATGCTCAAATGCCACCCGAAAAAGAGTTAAAAAAAGGAGGGAGAGGCCATATGATTGAAAAGACTGCTACGGTGGATGGAGTTCAATTAGGTTTGGTAACTTGGTTTGACAACAAACCTGTGAATATGCTTTCAACATTTGTTGGTAGCAAACCTACCACAAAAAAGCAAAGATATTGCCGCAAAGACCACCAATACAAGGAAATAGACTGTCCACAAGTTGTTGAAGTTTACAATCGTCATATGGGCGGCGTGGACTTACTTGACTCAATGCTGGGCTATTACAGGATTCATTTGAGGTCAAAGAAGTGGTACAAAAGAATTTTTTTTCATATGTTAGATTTATGTGTGGTAAATGCGTGGATTTTGTGGCGTAGAGTAAACGAAAGTTCTTATTTATCTCTGTTCGTCTTCAAACAAGCCATCTCAGAACACTTACGCAAAGCAGGAAAGGCTCTTTCTCGTAAACGGGGTCGTCCATTGGCCAATTCAGTGACTTGTTCGCCATCTACGAGCCGCCATGGAAGTCCATCAATTTGTGCAAGTCCTGGACCGCCAACTCCTCAGAGGAAGAAAATAAGAAAAGTCCCAGAAAAGCATCAGGTTCTACCCTTGACCTCTGTACGGACTGATAATATTGGACATTTGCCAGAGTGGCAGAAAAATCGACAAATTTGTCAAGTATGCTCCATGAAAACCTACACTAAGTGTCCCAAATGTAAGGTATATTTATGTTATAATGATAAGAGAAATTGTTTGATTAAGTTTCATCAATAATTTTGTATAACTTTTTTTTTTATATATATATAAAAAGGTTTTGATGGAAAGGGTTTGTTGCATACGAAACCATATATGTCCAAGGGGTTTGAGGTTTTGATGCATACAAACCCATATATGGTTCCTTAAAAAAAATGAAAAGGGGGGTACTTATTGACTAAAAAAATGTTATAATTATTTTTGAAGCTTTAATAAAACCATTAACCCAAAACAAAAATCTTTTTTCCTTATTTAATATATCATGCAGTAAAGGGTTAAATCAAAATACAACGAAAACTAAAATAGCTTTTATTTTAAAAATAAAATATTTTGTACATATTTGTGTCTACACAACGTTCTATTGCATCTGAGTACAAAATGTTGAATGTAGTGCGGAATTGTGTATTTACAAGAATAGTTTAACTGCTGATTGTGTACGATGGAGTCACGCTGATAGCAACGGGCTCTCTACGTACGCATTATCTTACAAAAAATACACGTGAACCTGTTACAAATATAAAATGTTTAAAAAATGACAGCTGAATTGGTTAAACAAATCCACAGATAAATAATATTCTTTCCTATTTTTTTGATACAGCTTACGATTTTACCGAGTTCGTTTCAGCCATCAGTTTCAACACTATTTTATTTAAATATAACTCTTAATATAAACAGCAATAAATACAAAACAATCACATAGGTAACTATTAAAACATAAACACTCTTTGGTACGAATTGAATTTCTCTTATGGACGTACTTACAGTAACACTTGCAACGTGCAACTTATTGTAAAATTTCGTCGATTTCAATTATTATTATATAACAAAAACAAAATATATGATAGTTTTTACTATCCAAATTATAAGGTGCCGGTAACTTTTGTTATATTTAGGAATTCTACTGGAAATGAAAATATATTGATTTCTTACTAATAGTTTAAACTTACGCATGCATATAAACTATAAATAGCTTAATTAATAAAGAACCAACCTCTTAATCAGCGTTAGAAAGCACAAAATATGTTGTCTCCTTTACTGTAAATGCGTCCTGAACATAATTAGCAAAAGCCAAAGCTAATTTAATTAAACAATTAAATTATAAATTGAAATGGAAGCAACATTATCTTGAAATTATCATGAAATCAATTTACAATGAAAAATAATATAATTTAAGTCAATGGCACAAACTAAATACACAATGAAACTAATACGATTAACACTAACAAGAACAAATAGAAATAAAATCGTGAAATACTTTATAAAAATGATACGTATAACTATTTTACTGTATTAGGTAGTCATTTGAAAATAAATCAACATTTATTGTACAATAGGAGAGGAATAGAGTCATCGCTAAAGGTTACCTAATTTAAATCTAATTATGTCTACAATAAATAAAATCAACAACATAACGGCCCATATTCAAAGACCGACGCTAAGGCTTCGGCAACCAATAAGCCATTTAGTGACACGCAGTTGATAGCCCGAGCACCGCATGACCATTTGACAGCGCATCTGATTTTCTAACGTTGAATTTCAAACTAGTTTTTTGGGTGTAAAGTCATGTCATGTTAGGACAAATTATTTGAATAGTTAACGGGGTCATCTGATGGGTTTCAAAATACAATATTAATATTATATAGTGTTCATTCCGCCAACTGTCAGGTTAATCAAGACGCCCGCCCTTCCCGCCCGCAAAAAATATGCACATGCAAGAAGGACAATATAAAAATGCAATTTACATGCGCCGGTACGATATCCAACACGTGTTTCGACTGAAACCCTTGATAATGGTCTGTGGAGGACTCTCCACAGACCATTATCAAGGGATTCTACTCGTTGAGTGCGATTGCGTTTTTCATCGCATTCGAGGACACTCATTTTTGCGGGCGGGAGGGCAATGCATATTGCATCCCGGCTTGATTAAACTGACAATTGGCGGAATTAACACTACATATTAAGAATGTTATGGATGTCAGCAAAGTAACGCCTGATTCCATTACTTATCTGATGGGTTGCTGGCCAATGCGTGAGCCGCGACGACGGTCTATGAAAGTGCACCTTAAAGCGAATATCACGCTCCACACAAAATATTCAACAGCCTCAATTCATTCCTACCAAGACTTAACAACTATCCGAACGTCTGACTAGTAACACTATGTGTAAGGACGCTGGATACAGACTTTAGGACCCTATTCGATGCTAGCGCTACTTACGAAATAATTTTTGTCATTCGCTTTTACACGATATAACACGATCACCAACAGCACGATGGTGGAGGTAACCTAAATAATGGAGGACTCTTAAGGAGCCCTATCTACCAGGAAACCAGTGTGAAATGAAAAATAAAATTCTTGGCGAGTGTAACAAAAACTATTCAACACACAAGTACCAGAAATTAGTATTTAATTCAATTGAATAATAAAAGAATAAAACGAATAATGAGCTCAAATAATGTGTTCAACTAATTATTCGTTGTTCCATGAAATATAATAAAAAAAAACAAGCTACGAGCTTCGAGCTTCTACTTATTAATGACAACAATTTAATTTGACACCCTGTCATCATTTCATATATAAGAAATCAAAAAACGTAACGTGCAGTGTTTTTGTTGTGAAACATGATTATTTTTAATCATGTTTAACAATAAACACACTGTAATCAATCGTAAGCGCCAACGCGGCTACATTGGCTTTTACAACAAATAATACCGAACAACACAAGTAATTTTGCACTATATACAGTAGAAACTTTATACTGTATATCGTGCAAAATTACTTTGTACTACAAAGAGGTAATAAGTATCATCATATAATGGTAGAAAGGTAATGCCGCGTTAAAACGCACCAACTATAAGCTAGCAAATGAATGAGAAAAAATAATTCAAGTATGTAGCGCTAGTGTTGCTCCCGCCTTATGTATCAATTTTATTCTTTGTTAATAATTTAATGGATCACATTTGTTTGACAAAGAATTCTAATACAAAAATAACTGGTAAGTTTAATATATAGGTTATATGCACCAAATGTAATCTATATCAGCAAATAATAAAATAGGCCTTTATTCTCATAGCTTATCAAGACTTAATCACATGTCTTATATTACTTATCATACATATAAAGATCAAGTGCTTAAATAAGAAAACCTTCAACTGCATTTTCAATTACCCGTTCGGGTTACAATTTGAGAAATCTCAAAACAATCCTTTTAAATCTTAAGACTATACACAGGCATGAATACTTTTAGCATCTGCGATCAACTGGGGTTAATTAGATGCTGCGTTTTTTGACGGTATTGGGTTCGGTTGATAAACGGAAAACGCGCGAATTGATGACGTACTATGTTTGATAGTGTTGTCAGAATCAAACTTTTTCGCGATTATAACGTGCACAATTGTTTTATTATTAGGGTCAAATATTTTCAGTGATACTTTATTGAGCAATCATGGGGAAAAATATTAAAAAATAAAAATAGCTTTAGTCTATTTTCTTTATGCTTTTACGATTATATTTGTCTCATGGTCGGTATGGTATAATAAACTATGCCTGAGAATATTTGACAGTAATATTATTTAACACTATAGAGATGCATTCAGCTCGTTTGTAAAGTGCGACTTTGCCGCCACGAGTGTATTTCAAAATCGAGCGTTTGGACAAGGCATCGATCTTCCGAAAAGATTAATAATCCCAAATGCTAAAATTATAACATCTGTTTTGCCTTTAGACATATTTTTATAAATTTATCTTACGTAATTTATAATTCAATAGGAAACAAATAACATACCTATCAAAATCAATAACAGACCGAATAAGTACTTAATGCCATTGAGCATAGATTTAAATTTTGAATGACTAGTTACAACTAGATGAATACCTACTAGATATGTAGCTCGCACGTGAGATTTTTCATAAAATTCATTTATACAATTACTTATCTACTTAGCATTTTGGTGCAATCATTATCTTTCTTTTTTGTTAATATAGTGCAGAGGCTAATTAATTAGCATGAAATATTTTCACTTTAAACAGGCGGATCTTGATTCTACGAAAAATAGATTGTGCTTCAACTTATATGTTTACTTACTTAGGTTAAGAGAATTGACAAAACATTTAACAAAATATTTAATTTGGTTTTATAAATAAAGAAACTATAATCTTGTTTATATTTTACGACCGTCATACGTCCACGACGACCTTTATAATGAAGGCACACCGCGAAAGGTCATTCGAGCTTCTAATCTTATAAATATCTCACTTTAAGCTTAACTACTTTTCCAAAGTATTTTGAATACGTACTTAAAATCTCCACAGTGCGGTAGACCCACGGGGAAATAACGGTACATGAACATCTTTAGACGATATGTTCTTTGCCGCTACCTCCCGGGATCGCCATTTGTGGAACTAAGGAAGCACCAAGCGGTACCTAATCTAGAAAGTGGTTGGTACCACCTAACAAAGACATATACCGGAATATATTCAAAAGGTACTCTTGAGTTTAGTAATAAAGTGCGTGGAGCTATAAAACATGAAGTACAAATACCAGTAGGCTTAATTTAATTAATGAAACGAACACACGAATATGAACTTTCGATCAGAATGAAGCATTGCGGTACAAGCAACAAGCACTCACAGCACTGCATATCAACCGAAGGTTCGTTAGTATTCGTACGTTTTTTTAATTTCCGTTTCGAATATTGAAAATTGGTGCAAGGCATCTTTAGGCTCCTATTTAGAAATCAAATACAGATTTAAAAACCGTGCTTATTTTAACTGTAGGAATATATGATCAGATTGAAGAATCTGCTTAACTTACTATTTCAGCACCGGCCTGTATCATTTCTAAATACGTGTCTTCGCCTACTGGGTTTACGCACGTAGCGTAACTGTCTATTAGTTTCATATGAATAAAAACGATCCTAATTCAGGGAGTACAAGTTGGGATGCCGCGGCGCTGTCGTCACGATCGCTCCCTGAAGTAAGTTCACTTATTTAGATAATAAAATTCAAATTCAACGTCATTTTCACATTGTTTAGTCGGGCGGTTTGTTTCCTCACAAAGCCTCATGAGCGTGACTTTATTTACTCGTAGCTTCTGGAAGCTACTAAAGACTGTCAAAATCGTGCGGACTGCGAAATCAACCTATACGTCAAAATAACGTCAGATTTGAACTTTATGACGTCTCGAGACAGTATAAACATGTTATTTCTAAGAATTATAACCGCACCAAGTACGCTACTGTAGTTACAATATTATTCAATGATAATTTCTCAAATTTTATTTGACATAATCGCTAAAAATATAATTATATACCTCTGCCTTCCCGCCTTTAGTTGTACCACAACAAATAACTGCTCTTTTCGCGCCATTCGCATTATTGATAAAATAACTTACGCGGTAATGTCAGCCATGTTTTCGCTCTTAATTCTGTAATTATTGCTCATCACAATCCAATGTTAAGCTGAAATAGAAATAAAAAATACTTTACTGATTTGAAAAAGCACAAATACAAAGCTTCAAGGTAGCTTTCTGCAAATTGACAGTAAACCGTTAATTAGTATACATAATAATAACCTAATTTCATCATTACAGCTTAAATAAGTCCACTGCTGGACAAGCCTCCCTCAAGAATCATCTTGAGGGGATATGCCATAATCGCCACGCTTGGCAGGCGGGTTGGCGATCGCAGTATGATGGTCGTAGTACTCAGAAGGAAGCTGCTTCCCGTCCTCTGGTAGATATTCCCTCGGGTCGACTTCTACGCCCCCCACGGGATGAGATGGGGTGATGATATTCTGATTCTGATATTTGTCGCCGTCACCACACAGCAGTAACCTAATTTGCAACCTATTAAAGCGGCAAATTTGTACGTCACACGTGTAACATTGATGAAAAGTAGGTCAAAATATTTTTTGATAAGGCAGAGGCTTACCCATGCAGCCCGCAAAGTGTCTGCAGTTGGGTATGTCGGACTCGCACCGATTAAATATATGAATAAGATAGCGAAATTCACACGGATACAAGCATATGAAAAAACTTAGAACGCAGTTAAAATGGACCGCGGTCGCCGAATCGGAAGATATTTCTTCTTCCTTTGAGGAATACAATCACCCGTTGCTTTAGAAATTACCTATAGCGGAAAGAATAAACGGTTCATCGCAACGATTACTTCTGGCACCCGTACTTACTCGTAGGAGTACCAGAAGATGAGAGAAATTTACGATGGACTTTTATAGTTATCACGACTTGAATTCCATTTTGTGCTTCATAAGATGTTGTTAAAATGCTGTTGTAGTGATGTTCTATGCGCGGCGATCGCGGTTCAGATGTTCCTGATATAACCATCTAATCAAAGATAGTGTGTGAGAACTTCATTTGTTCAATTTAGGATTCTTGCAATGACTGGTTCATTCTCATGTGGCTAATTGTAAGTTTCCACAATACACAACAAGAAAAAATAAAATAAATAAAGCTTACCTACTTATATAAGTCTAATGCGGTCGTCCCACTTTCCCGCCGCGTTGCGGACTGCCTGGCACTGATGTTGACGCTACTCCGTAGTCAAGTGCTGGTAGCGACTTGTCGACCGGGTGCCTCAAGTAGTCCGATATATGCTGGACGATCAGATCAATGGCAACTGTGGGAAATAGGTCCAAAGTTAATACTTTAATCAGTTGTAGTGAAGTGCAGTTACTTGACATTCCTAGGACTCATCCTAACGTACAAGTTTCGTCGAGTATGGTCGATGGGTTGTAGAGTTTTAGAGCGTTCGTGGCAGACCCACGATGACGGAGTTCAATGCTGATAAGAAAGAATATTTGTCATTAAATCTCCGAATTTAACGGCGTTTGGCGCACGTGGCGAGACCGGACACTCCCTTAAATGCAAATACTCCCGCATTCAAGGGAGCGTCCGATATCGGTGGTTTGCAGCAACTAAGACCACTGTCAGTTTTATTTAATAAATATAAAATTTTATTCATATTAAGTAGGTACAACAGTTTGGTACTGTTAAGAATTATACTTACATACAAATTATTTTAAATATAATTTGTATGTGATGTTTGGATTTTTCCACGAAGTGCAAACTCCTAAACTAAGCAAGTTTGAGTAATAAATAGAAGTTGCTGATTCTCCGGTTATAACAATGAAAATAAGCAAGGTTTATTCGAATTAGGAACATTATTTACGTCATATCCAACGACGCTATGCTGTCAATAGAAACCATAAAGTTAGTATACCTAGGTATACTAACTTTATGATACAAACTAAACTTTAGGCACAGAGTAAATACAAAGTTTGTATTTACTTCGTAGGTCTGCTGTGGGCCCTGATTGTAACGTTGATAATTGAACGTAGGTAGTGTTTAATTTTCCCTTTCGATACTTTTTTTTAACGCTTAAATCGTATCATTTTACTATTTTATCTTTGTTATTGGACGTAATTGTAAACACACGAATTACATGTGCCTTAAAAGTATATACACGTGACTATTTCTACTAGTTACTTAAACATATGTACGTATATCAAAATTGGTGCATTCCCATCTGCCCCCATGCCCATGTATATTCCAATTTGGGATAATGCTAGAAAAAGAAGTTGCAAAAATGTGGAAATTTTCCCGGCCCCGTAATGTCTTGAAAGCAAAAGTTAGCATCATCGCTTTCTACTGCAGTATCATCATTAGTGACGTGACCTCAACGGTGTTATCGTAATTTGATACCCAAGAAAGGATAACCTAATATTAATCGAATTGGGACGCTCAATATTTAATATGTTGTTACTGTTAATAGGTGTGGCACCAGTGCTTACCGTTTCTTAAATTGTATACAGAGATAACTACCCCATCTGATTTATTCCATACTCCGTTCCCTGCCGAGGTCGTCTACATAAAATCACAGAAGGCCGCAAATTGTACTTACAATTTTGTTATGCATACTGTTATCTTTCTTATGTTTTGCTGTATATATCTTATTTTAATTGAAGTGCGAGCATGTATGAAGAATATAATGTCAGTAAACGAAGCGAAAGAGGTGTGCAAGGATCGTGACAAATGGAAGTCCGTTGTCTCTGCCTACCCCTCTGGGAGACAGGCGTGAGTCTATGTATGTATGATGATTATATATATAAATAAGGGAGTTGCGACTTGACATCTAATAGACAAGGAGCGAGCGACATAGACAACTACATATACAAGGTGTAACATAAATAGTGGACGTAGGTGCTAACTTAAGGTGCTTAAGAACTGGACGATTCCGTTTAAATTTTCAAAATACACCAAATAAAATATTTACTTTTCATACAGAATGTCGATTAGATAAGCGCATTCTAAGACGGGCCTGGACGGCACGCGATAAGACGGGCCTGTTGGCGTGATTGGTAGATACGCTGCCTTTCACGCCGCAGGTCGTGGGTTCGATTCCCACCCGGGACAGATATTTGTGTGCATGAACATGTCTGTTTGTCCTGAGTCTGGGTGTAAATTATCTATGTAAGTATATATTTACAAACAAAAATAGTATATGTAGTATATCAGTTATCTGGTTTCCATACTACAAGCTCTGCTTAATTTGGGATCAGATGGCCGTGTGTGAATAATGTCCCAGAATATTATTATTATTCTGTACGGGGGAAATGGGTTAGAGAATTAAAGTTTAGTTCCCGATATGTAAAAGGTAGGTAAGCGAGACAGATTGAACTTTTCTCGACTCTTGGTAACTTTTAAACTCGGTTATACCAATTCTGATATTTGACGAGCAATGAACCTGAAGGATCTGACGGGCCGGTTGGCGTGCTTCGTAGATGCTTGCCTTTCATTGTGCAGGTCGTGGGTTCGATTGCCACCCAGGACAGAAATTTGTGTGCATGGACATGTCTGTTTGTCCTGAGCCTGGGTGTAATTATCTTTCAATTATTTTATTCGTATAATGTTAAAATACACCCAAATTTTAAATACATACTTATATAGGTAATTATCTATACAGGTATGTATTAACAAAAGAAAAGTAGTGTATCTGTTATCTGGTTTCCATCGCTCTGCTTAGTTTGGGATAGGATATTATTATGTTAACACTTTAAATTAATGGAAAAAATATAGAAAAAAAAATAATATGTAGAAGGCAGTATAATATAAAGCATTAGCTGCATGCCTTGTTGAGGCGACACGTTCCCAGAATGCTGGCTTATATTTCACCCAACAAATAGGTATTGCCATACAGCGTGGTAATGCTGCCAGTATTCTGGGAACATTACCAATACAAGAATATTTAGAATACCTTTAACTTAATGCTTAGTTTTTATTAATATATAGTTAAGTTAATTAAATTATTAAATGATTTTTTGAAGGCAGTTAGACGTGCACAAGAAATAAATATACGCTCTGGTTTGCAAACACTTTATTCATTTAAAATATACAATTGAATAATACAATAAATTTTAAATGGAAATTATTCAGCCGGCAATAATTATAAACAAGATACATTGTGCAGGTTACATGTTTGTAAAAAAATACATTAATATTATGCATAAAACAACCGCATATACATATATGAATTCCAACTAAGAATCAAACGTCCATACACCAATTTATATTCGTCAATTTTTCATTAGCATTCTCATAGATCACATACAAAATTACATACATATTTAATTACAGTATTTGATAAAAAAATGCTGCTGATTGGAAGATGTTACACTACGTATATCTTTGTAAAACACAATAGGATAGCTTGTCGTTAAAGTTCATTTGGTTTTGGCGGAGACTTAGGTGATAAAAAAAACAACCTCTTATTAACAGGATAAAACATGGTATTGTCAATGGCAATTAATTAGCTGATTAAATTGACAAACACGAAAAAGATTTCGAAAAGTACATACAGAGGCCGACGAGTTTAATTGTGATAAATGGGTGCCGAGACCATATAAGGTGAAAATACTCTGGTCGCATAAAATTATCAAATAAATAATTATGGAAAATATTATTATTAAGGGGTCAAGACTATAAGATATCAAAGGTATAAGGTATAAGCTATAAGATATCAAAGGTCGCCAGAGCTCATCGGGGTGGGGGGAGGGTCAGAAACACTTGTTTTCTGACTCTTAAAGGCCGACAACGCACCCGCGACTCCTCTGGTGTTGCGAGTGTCCATGGGCGGCGGTGATCACTTACCATCAGGTGACCCACTTGCTCGTTTGTCGACCTCTTCCATAAAAAAAAAAAAAAAAGATATCAACTTAGAACTTGGTAAGCTATCATAAAACACGTAGACATTGATATAATACGTCTGTTTTATGCATGCAGAACAACAACAGAAATATAAAGATTACACACACATTTCATATCTAAACGGGTATAAATGCTAAATAAAATGCGGAAGCGCACTACGATACATACTGTTGCCGGCAACCTATTGTGCACTGGGAACAATGCAATTCCAACATGATAAAGAATGTAAACAAATAACATTAACATCTCACAAGGAGATATTTCACAGCAACACTGTATTATTCACAGACTCCAGCACATCCGAGTACTCCAATCTGTTAAATTTGTTTTATACATTTTCAACTTTATCACATAAGCATAAGGTCAGTTTCAATTGGGGAAATTTGACAGATTGAGGTAACTCGATGTGTTGTCTGAACCTATATAATCGACCTGAATCGATAAAGTTAGCGTTTTTAATGGCTGAGCCGTTATAAAATCTTCCAATTAAAATAATTTTAATATTATTGCATTTGACATACTTACTTCTTATGAAATGGACAAGGCATCGTTAGTTGCATCAATTTAGTTATGGCGCGAAAAACCTTAATTAAACGACAGGTTTATTTATGCCCTGTTCTTTTCATACGACCTATATTAGGGAGAGAAGTAATTATATTAAAATTAGTTCAGTGCTGTAGAAGACAGAATCGCTAGCATTGTGAAAGGATTCACAATTTGTCAGAGACAGGACGTCAAAAATTTAGTTCACTATTTCAACGCACTGTATCGATTCAACATCACGACTCTACCGTAGTTATGCTATATAGCTGTTCCCTTAGTTATGAGGTGTCGTAAAAGTCTTAAAATTCCGATATCTGCCTTCGTGCTCGCTGGATGATGGGGCCTACAGTAAGTATACTATTTACTTTTATAGTCAGAAAATCACTATGTTAATTTATATTAATAATATAATTAAGTAAATCACATGATTCGAGTGGTCACCCACAGTTGAGCGCGCGGAAAAATCGCCATATTTGTATAACATTTGCATACAACTTTGAGTATTCCCGCGTGATTTCAGTGTGGTTGAACATTTAAGACTTTTACGAGTAAAAAAACTCCCTGGAACTTATGGAAAGTTATCGACGAAGTCGGTTTAACTAAAGTTGTTTTTTATCGTCTAAAGTAAAAATACACCAGAAACAAATAAACTAATCATATATCAATTAATCTGGTAAATAAGTTCGTTGTACGTTATGTTCGTATTAAATAACAAAATCGTCGGCGTTTAAAAAAAAGTGCGTTTATTATATTTATTCAATTTGATATCTCTTTACACTTAAAGAGATGTCAAATCGAATAAATAAATAAACGCACTTTCGCATTTATAATATAACAGTAAGGATTACTATTACTTAAACAACATGTCTGTTTACTCAAATTTAAATAACATAAAAAAAATTCAGTACAAATTTTAATTTACCTTTGAGGGGATTTCTGGACATTAAATTTATTCGATTCCAATTTTACCCCTAACGGGTTTTTCAAGGGGGAATTGTGGAATAACGCCCGAAATTAATAAACGATCCGCAATCTGTCAGGCAGTCCTATCGCTATCTTGATCTTTACCTGCATACCAATAACAAAACATATCAATCCATCCATTTTTTGCCCAGAGATTGGGGTGCGATCCTTTCCCTCTGCAGCGTTCCGTTTTATGCAGAACTCGGTAACTCAGGACACAATTATACCATTTAATTTAAGAAGAAAATTAATTTTTAAATATATTAACGATATGTCATCAATACTGAGTTATTTATAGCTAGGTTAAAATGTTTTAGACTAGGGTATATAATAATAAAATGAAACTTAATTGGTCAAACATTATGTTTTGGTGGAACGGAACGTATCAAAATTTGACAAGCAAAACGAATCGGATCAAAAACAAAAAAGTAGTAAGTTGGTTGTTTGTTTTTGTTGCAAAGCATTTATAACTAATATACAAATAATTACTTATTAATAAATATAATACCTATAATGGATTGTGATATGATAAGCAATAATTTTATTATTGATTTCTGTGTTTGTTTTACAAATAATTTAAACAGTGACGTGAAGTGGTTGCCGCCTATTTTGTAAAAAAAAATATTCTTATTATTAATTATTTATATGCAAAGCCATTTTGGAATATAATGAACTATTTCACCAATTTTATCTGTAGAACCAATCGTCAATCTACCGAATTTCTAGGATTGCAACTTTAGATTGTTTTGGCTATCGAAGCTTATGTCAAAATTAATGGATTGGTTATTGGCACGTGCAACCTGTCATTTTAGTACAGAGGCCTATCTTTTTCTATGATCCGTCCTCCCAAAGATTGCTCGTTCGGAAAGATTGCTTTTTCAATCTGTGGATGCTTTATTGGCACGGTTTAATAGACAAATGGATCGAAATTGCTATCGTAGATAGCATAAAATGGATTAGGATCGTTTATTAATTTCGGGCGTAAGACGATCAATATGACCCTTAATCGCCCTCATCCAACCGACCCCGGAACAAAACTTACGTCGCACAGGAATAGTCTCAATATCAACTGTCAGACGGATCTTACAAACATTCTCTTACGATCGAAATTTAAAAATAAAATCCAAACTTATTTACCCACCAATTAAATAGAACATAAATGGTTTTGATAAACAATACATTGTTAGTAAATAACATGGAACTTAGTTTAATACGAATACTTCTAATTTCGGATTAATCGTTATACATTTATTATTCGCCTCAAAGTTACACAGTCTAAATAAAATTGTCAGTCAGAAAAAAAATCACAAACCAATTGCCTATTAGCGAAAGTATATATTACATAATCAATATTAAATTTTACTAAATTACGTCATAATTTATACAATTGCTACGATATTTTTCTTATGTCGATACTTCGACTTACAATTTTTACATTTTTTTAATATATTTTTTTTTGTTGTTTTCTATTTTCATTTTATCACATTTAATCATTGGAATCGGCCGTGCCCTCTGTTTCTTTGTATCTTTGTACTAACACAAATTGTTGTTATCATAATTATGATACATTTTTTAAGACCAAAATCACCCATCACTACTTTAAACGTTAAGTATAATTTTAAAATGGCAATACTATTTGTATTTGACTGGCCTATTGGTCAAGTGGTTAGTGTACCTGATTGCTAAGTCAGAGGTCGTGGGTTTTCTCCCAGGAAAAATCATTCTGTGATGAACATGATTACTTGTTCTGTGTCTGGATGAAATTTATTTATAGTATTTAGAAATATATAACTATGTTTATCCGTTAGTACACACTCTGCCTAGTTTGGGAACAAATGGCAGTGTGGGTCGTCCCTTTATTTATTTAAGGTTAGGGCCAGTACAATCTGTTTTGACCTAATCTCAATGGAGACTACCCATCTGCCCGGCATATATTATATAGTGCACAAGTCTGTGCACAACCCGAAAATAGGTGATGTATAGAACCGACGGCTTTACGTACTCTCCGAAGCACGGTGGTGTAATTGAAGGGCCAGGGCCCAGGGCCTCAATATCTGCAGTTGAACACATCACCACATGACCAAAAAGGCAATGTTGCCAGTAAAACAAGAATTATAATAAAAGTGATGGCAATTTTAAACGATGGAAACAGACGACATTATGGGAACATTTTTAACTTTATAATTGATGTAAATCTACCATATTTACTACACGATCAATGATATTGATTTATGAAATCATTTAGTCTTTCAATATGATTGATATCAGTCTGTGTTTCATTATGTGCGAGTAAACAAGCCAAAAAAATATATACAGGGTGTAGCATACATCGTGAACTTAAGAAGCTTTATTTGCCAATGAATCTGAACAAAAACACACAAACTGGTTTCCTCTCATTTGTTTAGTTTCATCAGTAAATAGCGCATCTGCCTCCACTAGTTATGATACACTTATATATCGGAAACATACCAACTTCAAATCACCATATAAATATATTATCAAGCACTGGTCACTGTAAAAAAAAATGCTTTATTATATACTGTATTGTGCGCAACTTCTATAATAACAAGATATATAAAATTATATACGTACATTTAAACAAAAAATTGTGAACCTTAATACGAAAGAAATACGGCAGCATTTCGAATAACTGGCTGATATCGGAAGAAACATTGAACTTATGTGAACAATAAACATTTTTGTGGGTATTTTTTGATGTTATATTAGAAATCTTGCATAAATACTTGAAGAATAACAATTCAAAAGTGCATTTTCTTTTTATTTGAGTTCGGCTGTATTTCATAAAGGAAAACTTGAAGAGCGGCCTCGCGACTTAGCTCAATACAACTCCATGTTAACAGATTTTAAAAGGACATAATCTGTATGTTTTTCGCAAGTCCGTTTCTCGATTCACCGATATTTACTAACCGATTTTGACAATTCCGCTTCCGGAATGATCCTTATGTATTTCGTTCAAAGCGATCGTTGCTAAATATTGAAGTCGATTGTATACAAGGTGTAATATAATGGACATAAGTAAGCGTAATTGGCATCTGAAACTGAACAATGCGAAATTCACAAAAATAACTAATAACTCCTAACACAAAATACTGATCAGCTGATGAATTTAGTATGGCTTACCAAATATTTATTTCGTCTTTTACAAATTGGTTTTGTTTAATTTATTCAGATTCATGAGTAGTTATCGCTCCTTACACGGTTCAGTGCGGCAGGCTACCAAATATCTCATGGCGCCTTTGAGGAGCCAAGCGCCAAGGAATGTAATGGCGGCCGTACACCATACATACACCATGAATTGTAACTTGCTGAGTTTTCTTCATTAGCCACGGCTCTTAAGTTCAGTAGTGACCCGATATTTAACGTAAACGTATGGCCACACGTAAAAGAATTCCATGGCGCCTCTCTGGCTCCATCCACATTGAATCTGATAACTTACGTCCATTATTTAAATTACACTTTGTATATTTTTAAGCGGTTATTATTGCTTCAAATTCACGACGGGGATTGCGTTTCTACAAGTATGTATTCCAAAATTGGGGCATCGGTTACAATCAAGTATACATTTTGTATAACCCTGTTAAGCGATTGGACAATATTTAGATGATAAATTTATCTTTTCGACCGCCACAGTCATGTATAGATTACAAATCAAAATGTACCCAGAACGCAAGGGCATGCTGGGTACAATGCATAGTCGTGAACGGCACTATTTGGTATGTCATCTATACATGACTGTGACAGTTAAAAGGATAATGGAGATGTAAATATATAACAACACAAAATTTCATAAAAAAATCAATAGATTATAAAACCTAATTAGAACACTATAGCAGTATTTTAGTAGAGCATTGACATTTATTTTTAGGTCTAGGATTCATACGACAGCAATCTCGGTCTGGCAAGGTTTTATGAGTCGTAAAATAAGAGTCCGAACAAAATTGTTTTTATTTGGCAATATGAGGGTTTACAAGTCAACCCTAACAGTAAAAACCAACTTCAAATTACCTTAAAACTAACAAAGTTATGAGCATTTAAAATATATAGTAGATAAAGTATACTAACACATGACGTCACTTGTAGTGGAGCCATAGAAGCTCCATACTCATGCTCATTTTGCGTGAAAGGCAAGGGTTAATCCCTGCTCTATAAGTAGCATGTCTCTTACTTTACAGAACACACTCTGAATAATGGCATTATTGCGTTTATCATTCAATCATTACCAGTGAGTAAGAGTGGAAGCAAGAGATGAGAAATATCAAAAATCATTTTAGTGATAACCATGAGCTGGGGCCCAAACCTTTATATTTGTCGATTAAGTTAAGCTGGTCAAGGTTGAGAGCCTTGCGCGTTCGCCCATTAAAATATTAGCCAAATAACTTGTTATTTCTTTAAGAATTACTCAGCATATGCGATAAAACAGACCTCAGGGACGGCCTAGTTCAAAAATCTAGTTACTGTTACATTGAATATGACTATATTTATGTACTGCATAGCGAGGTTGAAAAGGACAAGTGTATGTTAATACCCAAGTGCTGAATAAATTTCCGTGAAATAGGATTTTGCCTTTACGCGGCAGCGCACGTATCATCTGAGCTTTCACACCTTCGACTAGGGTACTACGTTCACCATCAAGCAAGAAAAGGATTTATTCCACTTTCGGCACACCATCAAATAAAACAAGAATTTATTCCACTTTCGGCACCAATTTTTTTTATAAGCTATCGCGCTTGTAGGAACATTTTTGTGTCATAAAATAGAGGTGTCAAACGATTAAATTAAAATAAGTATAGCGAATACTCAACCTGAGTAATAAAAATTAACTTGGTGCTATATATATTTACATCTCCATTATTATTTCGACGAAGTAACACGCAATAAATGTATACTTAAACTAGCGCTTTGATAAGCTTCAGCCTTATAATAAAGTAATAATGAACTTAACTACACATTACTTACACATACGGATATTGGAGAAATACGATGCTTAGAGCACACGGGAAATGCGATTAAGTGTCGAAAACAATTATGCTAAAACTGAAAAATTACAGCAAATACGTTACGTCTGATTTATATAGGGCTACTTGTAAAACACCAACAACCTCGTAGGAGTAAATAGCTAACATGATAATCAACATATTTTATTCTACGAGTTCGAACATAATTCAAAAAATGAAAACAAAAATATTATTCAATTTTTTGTTGTACTGTCGAAACATTTGAAGGTCTATGTTTCATTCATACGACGTTCGGCTCGCGCGAGCTCGCGCGCGCTTGCGCTGCTAATAATCATAACACTTTCTTCGTATGTTTACGTAATCTTTGAGATGCGCGTAGAATTTTTGTACGAAAGTAAAATCTAACAAAATATTAAAGTTGTATATGTTATCTAGTCCTGTGAGGTTCTTGGTGTTTTACAAGTAACCCAGTATATGATAAATTACAAGTGTAATTATTATTTGGCATATGTCTATGGCAACTTTATTGTACTGCATGACCGTATACACTGTGATTTTGCTCAATCTTTTAAGCAATGCACTTGAAACTTAACAAAATCAGTCACAGGCAAAATATAGGAACGAGACCGATAGACACAACATGCTCCAAAGGCCATAAACTTGAGGTTTTTTAGTAACGCTTTTTATTGGATTGTTCAGTCAACAAAACTATTTTGTCAAGGTGTCAATCCTAAATCATCTGCTCATAGCCAATGCTGTCACCGGTCCGTAAGTTGTGACCAATCTACAGATGAGTGACCGTCAAAGTGGTTTAATTTCTGAGCGTCTCCGTGATCGGAGGGCACGTTAAGTAATCGGTTACAGTTATAGCCATTAGGCTCTCGGCTACTGGGCGGTTTAAACCACTCAGACACTAAGGTGCGAAAGCCAGAGCGGCTTTAGGAATTATAAACGCTTACAATAAAAATAGTTCTACGTTTTATTTGTCACAGTCGCATATCTCGTGTGCTCTGAACAAAACATCTAATGTTACGACACTTATGAGGTAAAGGGTATACTAACCCACGATCTAAGTCTGTGACTTTCTTTCAACTAATAATCCAATACTTACTAGGTTTCATTAGGAAAGCGCGATGACGTTCTAAGGAATCCATACATTTGGCTAAGATATCGACATTTTATCGAAGTCAAGTTGAATGATTAATAAATAATGATAAGACGAACTATAGAAAATGATTTCTATGTTTATGATGTTTAGTTTAAAGACATTGTTTTTCTATACTTATGATCAGGATTGTTTCTAACTAGTTGCCAGTAAAAGATGGTCATGATATCTTAATCTTTATAATTTAATATTTAATATATATTTAATATTTGGTGTAAAATCAAAATATCTTCATAATATAAATTAAAATATATCTTGATTTTCTTCTCAGTTTTTCATTATAGTTCAGTTCGTTTTGAACGTATCAATTAAAGTTTACGCATTGGATATAAAATAAATAACTAAATCATGTATTTAGCTATTTATTTTAGAACTAATGCGATCCAATAGATGGTTATATAAAATGTATTTATTTTCAATACCTTTAACATGAAGTGTGTCTTATCGCTGTTAGGGGGAAAACGAATGGAAAAACCACTTTAGTCAAAGAAATAATAAGGATTTTTTGATTGGCACCCCTTCATAAACGCTTTATTCCGATAATAATGAATGATATAGAAAATATGTGCTCAAACTAAAACACACGAACATAAAACCCGTATCAACTGTGGATTATCAAACTATGTTTACTTTGCGCTCTTGTCATACTCATATCATATTTATTAATTTAGTCCATTCTTTCTGATAAAAATCCGATATTTAAATATATGGATAGCAATAAACGTCGACGCACTGTACAGTCAGCTGCATTAATATGTATGCACTTCTTATGTAATAATCAACCTTTATCTCTATGATTTAAATTAAATCATCTGTAAACTATTGAATTACTCAAACATATTCCCTTGTTTTTAAAGCAGACCGAGACCTCAGAGACCGAGATCTCGAGAATTCACACCAACTGCCTCAATCACGTATTCAGATTTTTATAGTCAATTACTTTATTACTTGAAGAATTGCTTTGTTCGACGTTAGAATTTCATGTACCCACAATACTCAATGTTTTATTTGCATTCCACCATGTGTGAATGTGTGTATAAAATATATCAAGGCGCAATAAAACTCGAAGGACATCGCGCAATTCCGGGGCTTAGTAAATAAATTCGAGCAATATGCTTAGAAATATGCAGAACTTTGTTGCAGTCATAATGTAATCGCATATTAATTATGCATTTTAGGCTATGTATACTTTTATAAACATATATATTTGTATATATATTGTAGCGTTATAGAAGGCAATCCTAGTACCGGAACCGTACTCATATTGGTGTAGCCGACTGTACTTACATAGGTTATAAAATGAATCTTTATCATTTAACTAGGCCTATTTAGAATCAAGTTCAATGTATTTTATTTAAATGATTTCTTTCCACTGCTGCTGGATCAGCTGATACATTTAAATAATAAACATAAAACTAACGTAATTATTATTTGTGTCCATATTAATAGTAAAATAATTGATTCTCCTCTTTGTCGTTCAACGTACATATCAAATTATAAAACCAATACATAATTGTAGAACCAAACATTTATACATTTTATTTAAGAAACATCAAACGACAAATTAAAGAATAAACCGCGTCACTAAACACGAAATAAACCTTTCTCCTTAAAAATTAAAAATAAATCAATACCAAATTCACATGAATAAATAATCCACAGAAGGAAAGCTACGAAACAAAGGATTGGGTTCATTGCAATCACACAAAACCACAAAACGGTAATGTCCACGTTTTGTGTGTAAATTCGGATATTCTACGCCTCTCCCGTGGACTATCTACATCATGCCAACATCACAAAGTCACAGACGGGCGTACAAACTTGGACTATCGACTGAGCGTATCTTCAGAGCTCCCAGACATCCGTCTTCCATTCGTCTCGTCCGCTTCGTGATGTCCGTTGCATCCATTCACCAGTTTGGGCGGAGAACTTCTCTTCTTATACATGATATCCCATATATGATGCACGATAAGATCAATAGCCACTGCAACAATGCAAAACGGACTTTAAACGCGTGTACACACGGTTGGGTTTGCAGCTACATAAGAGCATAGCCGCTGCAAGCGTTTTTTGCATTGATTTTAAGTTCGGATACAGAATGTTGCATACGACCTCGTTGCAGTGGCTATGACCTTTAGAACTTACCTTGTAAATTAATTAGAACATTGACACAAACCGGACACTTGTCGAAATGTAAAATTTGAAGAGAATGAACGCATCCTACGAGCACTTGTATAATCTATACATATAATAAAATCGTAGGAAAGTCAAAACTGTACATTGATTATTTTTTAAAAAGGATACTTGGGGCGTGATCTACTATCGATATATCCAAGCCCAAAATATAGTTTTTAGAATTTTTGTCTGTTTATCTGTTTGTCTGTATGTATGTCCGGGTTAAACTCAAAAAGTACTGTATGGATTTACTTCAAATTTTGTATGAATATTACTAAGGGGTCGGTTCAACATATAGGCTACATATCATCACGCTATCAACTACGGGGGAGGAACTGTGATAATTTAAAAAAATTAACGCGGGTAAAACAGCGGGGCACAGCTAGTTTATGTATATGAACGTCAACGTATGAAAAAGTTGACACATGTCGGATAGTATTAGATAGACCCCAATGTGGTGGACATAAGTTAATTCTATAGCAAATCGCACATACATAGAGAGGGATTTAATTATTTAACAATATGAATATGCAGGCGAGTGCCTGTCATAAAATGTGGCCTCCAATAACAGGACAAGCGGTAAACATTCAGGACACAATAGTTAACCACAGTATTTGAGGCGCTCATAGCTAGATGCTTTACCGGTCCGTAAGCGATCAGCGTTAAACAACTAGATTCGCGGTCAGTCCATAGACGGATGACCACCAAAGTTGCTTTTTTTAGCGTCTCTGTGCTTTGGAGGGCACGTCAGTCACAGTTGTAGTCATTAGACAACAATCGTTAAACCATCTCACAGGCCTATTAGGCGGCTTGAAAAACTCTGACACTAGGGTTTATCACTGCTCATACAATAAGTAAGTACCACAGTATTATGATTTCTGATTTCAACGTATTGGCAGTTCGCCGGTTGAAAACGGTTGTTGATTTCATCATTAAAGAAACTTTTATTCGCAAAAAAATATTAACTTTATGGGACTGAGTGTAAACAAATTATCCTCTTTTTATTTTCGTTCCTGATCGTCCTCCTCCTGAACGGCTGATCCGATCTTCTTCGAATTTGACACAGCGGTATTGACCATACTCGTGAGTGCATGTATCGGAATTTATAAAAAACGTACACGCCACGGAGAAATAATCACCGAGAACTCATTCTGGGAGGGAAGCGTAAGCTTCGCGAGCGACTGGTAGAACGTAAAGGTTTCTGGAATAGACATCTGCTTAGCTACATTCAGCTCAATATTTGCAAGCAGCAGAATGCCTTGCAGACTTAGTTAATTATCGTGAGATTCCATTTCTACTTAATACTTATTTTAATCTTATAAAAAGGGTACTCAAACCCTTTTTTGAAATATTGATTAAATCTTCGTCAAAATTACATTTAATAAACATTTGTTCGTTCGGTTTACGTAAAATAACCTTCAGTACAGACAATAGAACATTTAGAAGTATGAGGTTAGTGTATAGATTTAGAAATATCTATACACTAATCTCATGTCACCGTCTATCTTAACTTGAACCTTAAAAGCGAACAAACCATTTAGATTCACAAAACGCTACTCAACTATGATCTGAAGATAGTTTTCGTTGGGGTTCGTTTAGTGCAGTTCACATTTCGGATGTCGGTGCATGGAGAAGAGCGGAGAATTGGACGACACAAGTACATGATTAAATGCTAGATCAGCTTTATAGTGGCTATCCAGCGATTTTGTTACCGCATTAAACGCAACAAGCCGCCAATACGCTATGTAGCAAGCATTTATGCAGCCACAGATTCACTTAATAACTACACCGGAATAAATTTTCTTTAAGATATAAAAATGCTATGTGGCTGACGGCATAGAATATCGCCACCCCACGTGCGTATAAGTCGTCCCGAGGGAATATCTCCCAGAGAACGGGCAGCAGCGTCTCTCTGTGTACTTTGACCATCATACTGCGATCGCCAAGCGTCTACCAAGCGTGGCGATAGTGGCATATCTCTCCAAATGATGGATACAACTCCATTGTGGAAATCTTTTGGAGAGGCCTTTGTCCAGCAGTGGACGTCATTCAGCTGACATGACCAAGACATAAAGAAGGAGTATATAATAATGTTACTAAAAGGTAAAGGTTTTTAAAAAAGTTTTGGCATTGCGAGATTGATATCCCGGGTATAACAACATCCGTAGCTTCCAGTGACTGTCAGGTGAGCCGTAAGCTCGTTTTATGACATAATTTGATGAAACAAAATATGTAAGATATACTTATCTTACACACAATTTTGTCATCCATAATTTTTGTAGCTAAGATCTGGGCCTAATTTGAAAGCATAGGACCATCATTAGGTATGGAGCTTAATGCCGTAAAAAGCCGCAGATGCTTAGTGATCCCGTTGTTTTTAACATTCAACTAAGCACCCCAGTTACAGCTGGTAGTTTGGCGGGAAGTTGGCGGGAAGTTGGCGGCACGTCAAGTCTTTTCTGCACAAATCTCTTCACAGTCGTAATAAACCTCCCATCGGATTCTTAGAGTGAAGGAATAGAGAAGCTAACAGTAGTCAACTTTGACCATCAGCACTAAACCGTCGTCAATAACATTCACCACATAGATGGAATCACTCAGACGTGGGCGACCCTACCACCTTTCTGGTGAGTTCAGGGGCAGTCATCTCCCATAACTGATTGTGTGACCCAAAAGTAGTTATTCTGAGTCTATGTGTACTATAAGTCCATCAATTATATGTCTGTAAAGTATCCCACGATACAGCGAACAATTTATTTCTGTAATATTTCGAATGTTCTACAAGAAAATACGGAGCGCGTGGTGGGCAAGTAATATTTTTCAAACTGAAAAATAATAAAAAAAATATAATAATTAACAAGAAACAACTCACCCAAATTGTCAGCTCCTCTCGGAATGATGACGTCCGCAAACTTCTTGGTCTGCAAAGACGTGTAAACACAAATTTAAAGAAAGCTAACTTTTTAGTGTTAGCCAAAAAGGAAAGATTTTTTAAATGTGAAATGATTTTTAAATAACTACAAAGAAGCAACTGACAGTAGCTGGATATTCAACTAAAAGAATCACAGAAGAAAGTGTACTGACCGGCAAGCAGAACTCTTCGAAAGCAGGCTTGACGAAGTTCATATACTGGTTGAGAACCTGCTCCAGGTCTCTGCCACGCTCCATTATGTCACGGGGCACTAGAATAAAATAAAGTGTAAATAAACGAAAGATAAATCTGTAACAAAGGTACAATCAACAAATGAGATCTTTACCAATTCATCAGCTAAGATTTCTTTTTATGAAGAACTTAAATATTACCAGCCTTCTTGCTCTAAAACCTTCTTCTAGGACAACTAACGCACTCCTATTAGGGATCAGATGGCAGTGCGTTTACTACGGACGTGCGGACCCTATTACTAATACTGTTGATAATTTTTCAGACATCTTTAATGCGGTGGCGGAGCGGTTAACGCATATGGGGCCGGATACCCCGTGGTCGTGGGTTCGATTCCCCCCCGCACTTAAATTTATACAATTCCTTTTAAACATGTCTGAATATGTGTTTTCAGTACTGCATGTTTAAAATGCTAAAAATAATAAATGTAATCATAGTTAATAATAAAAAATGTGATTTAATAAATATAAAAAAAATAATACTGTTGATGTTCCGCAGAAAATAAACGCTTCAAACCGGTAAAAGACCGCTCCAAATGATTTATGAATTGGAGTACATTTGAGTACAATAGATCTATATCATATACATCTTAAAGTTGTTATAAGAGCTCCAAAATCCTAGCTAGCACGGCCACATCCTATATGTCATAATATCGAAAATATGAGAGTACATATTCTTAACTCTTTTGTACAATAAAGTAAACTTTAAACTTTTCTTCATGAAAATTAAGATAATCCTCAGTGGTCGTGCTGGATAGTACCACACCAAACAATCGTGTTCATCACACAAAGATTTGTCCCGGGTGGGAATCGAACCCACGACCTTTGGCTTAGCAGTCAGGTTCACTCACACTACAACAGGCCAGTATATATTTATGCCGAATTACCGTACTTGCGAGACAAATGTATTACGAATTATTGTCTACTAGCTGTGCCCCGCAGTTTTACCAGCGTTAAACTTTATAAATTATCACAGCTCCTCCCCCGTAGGTGATAGCGTGATAAAATGTAGCCTATATGTTGACCTGACCTCTTAGTAATATTCATGCAAAATTTGAAGTAAATCCGTGCAGTACTTTTTGAGTTTAGCCCGGACATACATACAGACAAACAGACAAAAATTCTAAAAACTATATTTTTGGCTTGGATATCGATTGTAGATCACGCCCCAAGAATCTTTTAAAAAGAATATTCAATGTACAGTTTAGAGTTTCCTACGATTTTATTATATGTATAGATAGAAATATAATATTAGGTCTTTACCTATGAAATTGCCGTTCTGCAGTACTGGCCATTTCAAATCAAAATAATTTTTGTTTGGCTAAGAATTCTAATTTCAAATTAATTTTATTTTAAAAACATGGATTCTTTTTTCCAAAAGTAGTCATTTCTTTATTGATTAGTGTTACATTTTCATCGCATTTCAATCTTTTTCGTCATCATGGATACGTTAAAAATTCGAGTAATTATGGAATATGAGTACCGTCGTGGCAGCAACGCGGCACAAGCGGCACGCAACATCAACGACGTTTACGGAGCTAACACTACAAACCAACGCACCACCTGTTATTGGTTTGCTCGCTTCCGTTCTGGAAATTTCGACCTGAAAAATGAACCTCGCGGTCGTCCGAAGACTTTGGTCGACAATGACGAATTAAAGGCGGTTGTGGAAGCTGATGATACACAATCTACGGCTGAATTAGCAGCAGCTTTCGACGTTAGCGTCAAAACAATATTGGTCCATTTGCGTCAAATTGGCAAGGTAAAAAAGCTTGACAAATGGGTGCCCCACGAACTCAATGATCGCCAGCGCGAAGTACGCGTCGAGACGTGCCTTGCACTGCTCAACAGACACACAAATGAAGGAATTTTGAACCGCATTGTTACCTGCGATGAAAAATGGATTCTGTTTGATAACCGCAAGCGCTCAGCAAGTTGGTTGGATCCTGGTTCAGCACCTAAACAATGCCCTAAACGAAAACTTGCCCCTAGAAAAGTGATGGTCACTGTTTGGTGGTCTAGCGCCGGTGTGATTCATCACAGCTTCTTACCAAACGGGGTGAGCATTACTGCAGATGTGTACTGTGAAGAACTGAGCACAATGATGGAGAAGCTGGCGCATCTCCAACCAGCATTGGTCAATCGCTCGTCTCCGCTGCTCCTGCACGACAACGCGCGACCTCATACTGCACAGCAGACGGTCTCCAAGTTGCAAGAACTGGGGTTGGAAGCTCTCCGTCATCCGCCCTACTCACCAGACCTTGCGCCTACAGACTACTACTTTTTCCAGAATTTGGATAACTTCTTGGCGGGAAAAAAATTCAATACCCGAGAGGCAGTACAAAATGCCTTTGAAGAATTTGTTGCCTCCCGTCCAGCTGATTTCTTTAAGAAGGGCATCAATAAACTGCCACTGCGATGGCAAAGATGCATTGATTGCATGGGTGATTACTTCGATTAATACAAATAAAAAAATTCATGAAAAAAATTCGTTTAAATTTTTTCATACAAAACGGCAATTTCATAGGTAAAGACCTATTAATTGCAATTCACTAAATAAAACATACAACACCTTCAACTACTCTTGGAGTCTCACAAGTAAACAAAATGTCAACAATAGTCAGACAAAAAATATTTACAGACGTAGATGGCTTTTGTCACTTTCGACAGGACGTAGAATGTTCTCTTGCCAAAATAATGACAACCGGCAAAAGAAATCCTGTCAATAGCGCGTGTCTATTTTCTTCAACTTGCATATATTTCGGTATTTCATCGTCTCGGTTGAATGACCATTCGACACCTATAAATATTATTATCCTATATCCACTGTTCTGTTTAGTTGCTTGCTTGCTTATCGTATGGGCAGTGGTTACCCTGGTGTCAGAGTTCTTCAAGCCGCCCAGTAGGCCTCTGACATGGCTTAACGACTGTTGCCTAATAGCTACAACCGGGACCGATGGCTTAACGTGCCCTCCGAAGCACGGAGACGCCACAATTTAAACCACTTTGGCGGTCACCCATCTATGGACTGACCGCGAGCCCAGTTGCTTAACCTCACCAATCACTTACGGACCGGTGAGAGCATATGGCTCTGTTTAGTTGTGTGGTTTCCTGACTAGATAGAATAACAGGGGCACCCCATACCGTCCCGTGGGTGTCCTTTAACAGGCAGTAGGTATATTCCTAATTCATTGGTTTTGGACCTTATTATAAGCTAATAGAGTTCAAAATGTGGTGGTTACTATATCCCCACTGCCCGGAAAACGGTTAAAAGGCGACTAAGTAGGTAAGTCGGGCAGCAGCGTCACCTGTGAACTAGCTCCTAACAGCGGTTACCAACTCGCGTGCCAAGCGCGGTGATTAAAGCAAACGCGTAATGGCAACATTATAGAAAAAATGCCCCCCATTGTACAGCAGTGGACGATATCTACTGGTTATTATGGACACCTGAAAAACTCTGTCAAGTATAGGTTTTTAACTACGCTATAAACTGCTGTTTGAAGCTCTATGAGTGATTCGAAATTCGCGTATCCTCTGAAGGATTTTGATGTGAAACATCTATAGCCGCCCGTAAAAAAGATTTCTGGGGGAGCGACGCGTCGCCACGTCTTTTTTTTTTTTTATTTATTTGATGTGAAACAAAACAATCGGCTGTGCGATTATTAATAGTAATATTTTATTTTATCATTATGACATATTTAGTTCATATCAAAATATGTTCTTTTCTGCATATTAATTTTAAAATATAATGTCGATGTTTCACATCTGCCAGGCGTCCCGTGACGGCTTAATTTTTTTTTCCTTCAAGAAAACGCCGGACTGAAGAAATTAAATGTTGGTTTCTGTTTTTCAATGGCATTATTAGTTTAATAAATAGCCACCATACCTCTCCTGGCCAGCCTTGTATCAGAGTCGGTGTCAACGAAGAGCTTCATGTGGAACAAGTCGCGCACTTCCGGGAAGTAGAATACCAAAATGCCTTCAATCAGGACCACGTCTGCTGGATAGATCGTATGCGAGCGCAGCGGGCTAGTAGAATAAAAATGGATATAATATATATATTTTGTATGTCTCACGAATCATATAAACATATGTATTCCAGAGAAGGGGTCAGTGAAATTTTTTAAAAGTAAACATCAGTGGGGACCAGTACAAGCCCATAAATTTTTCATTTTCAGTATTCTGGACTCAAAGGATAAAACAGGACCCTAATACTAAGCCTCTGCTTTCTGTCTATCACCAGGCTGTATCTTATGACCAGGATAATTAATTTCTGTTGCTGCTCTAAAAAAAAATACTAAAACAACAGAATAAAATATTAGTATAATATTTAAGGAGCTCCAATACACAAAGGGATTACGTGGCTTGACATTGATAATGGCAGAGATTGAAATAATCATTGAATATTTAGGTATATATTCACTTCAAAAAGAAATAATTAAATTATAATAAAACAAATATTTAAGGCTCTTTTATACAACAATCGTGATTTTTTGCCGTTTTTATAATTGGTATGGAACTCGTCGTGCGCAAGTCCGACACGCACTTGGCCGGTATTTAAAATAAAACTCACCTAATAGAATTTGTGATATAATCATACTCCGGCACTTCAACTTTCTTCCCTGCCAATATATCTTTCAATATAGCCAACAGGTTTTTATCATCAAATGCATCGGGGTGGTCAAAGTTAAACTGTCCCCGTTCAGCGCGTAGCCTCTCCGAAGGAGTGAGGGTTCTGTAGAAGGAATCTTGGCTGATGCAGACAACGCGGCGTTCTGTTTGTTCTTTGTGCTGCTGTCCAAGCTTCTCCATGATGCGCTGGCATACTGTAGACTGTGGAGAATGACTCTTATGTTTACCCAAATAACCTTGTGTAACAATGTTTTTAGTGATAAGACCGCCAATTGTATACTTTTTAATTGCAAGCTCCTGTACTGTATGATTTTAATATTGGTGTACAATAAAGAGTTAATCTATCTATCAATGTAAATGGATTCGCACAAGCTGCTTATTGTGTAATGTCTTTGTTTTGCATAACAGTACCAAAGTTTGTTAAATATGGTATTGGTTCCTTCAATCAATTTATAATTTTATTTGAATAAAAATAGGTGTATGTATAAATACCATTCTATATTAGCCTTTTCTTTTGAAAGTAAATATATTATTTATATTATATTGCAGATTTATTTTTAATCATATAAAATATATCAAGAAATTGATTAAAGTACAAAGTTTTTGTCAGAGATCACTATATTTTTCAAAGATAGATTCGTAATATTACTATTTTAGTATACATTTACATCAGTAGTTATTCCACGCAATATGGTTAAAATTAATCAGAGAACTTTTTATCTCAATGTGCATTATTAATTAAATTAAATTAATCAAAGATAGATTCGTAATATTACTATTTTAGTATACATTTACATCAGTAGTTATTCCACGCAATATGGTTAAAATTAATCAGAGAACTTTTTATCTCAATGTGCATTATTAATTAAATTTGACATAGGAAAACTATAGTGACTCAACTATATTTGCCATAAATAGTTGGTATTTACATATATTTTTACTATATTCAACTCCTAAATATCTGTAGAAATACCATCCTGAATATCAGTTCTCATAGGAAATTGCCAAAATCATGCATTGATATAGCTAATAGCCATACAATCAATTAAAACAACATCACTTACTATCTTAAAAATTGGAGATATATCTTGCAGGCTCTTAGATATAAATAATTTGCCATGTGAAGTGAAATATTATATTTACCATAGCATTTCAATAGAATAGGTAAATGTATATGTAATGCCTTGTGTTTGTACCTTTTGCTATATGATATCAAAACAATATAGGGAAAGTAAAAATGCTAGTTAGTTTTGTTTACAAACAATATGAATTGTCATTTTATATGTTTTTTGTTATAAACTTTGTATGTTTAGAGCAAAACGTTATAATGAATATTTCCTCATAAAAACATATTAAAATAGCTTAAAGAAATACTTATTTACCATTTTCTTATGTACCTTAGTAGAATAATTTAATTTTTAATTCCACTTTTAGCACCTTACAGAGTTTGGCACCAAAGTTATTCCACTTTGGGCACCAATTCGTAGTTGTATTTAGAATTCCCTCAGAGGAGAAAAATTAACACTAATTTTAAAAAATTCCTTTTTTATTTGTTCCACTTTCCCCCTTGAGAGAATACCTTCAGGCAGAAAAATTAGAATAATTGTAAAAAAAGAAATCCAGAAAATCCCCTATATATTTTAGATTTGTCCACTTTCTACCCCAATTTTATTTCCTAATAATACAAAAAGAAATTAAATTTTCTTTTCAAGACAAAGCACGCTTTTTGGAAATTACTTCACTGTTAGTTAGTAATTAATGTTCTTGTCTGTGAACAATTCTTGGAACATTAATTAAATGGGCGCATTGGATCCGGTGGTAGCATTAAAGCGCGACCGTCGTTATTAACACAAGGTCCGTCATAATAATAATACCTTTAATATAGACAGAACCATTGACAATATGTAGTAAAAATATTAGACTTAAACTAGATAATTAAACATAATCTCTTGACAATAACTTGATAGGAGCTAGCTAAATATCATTTCTGTAATAAAATAAATTTTATAAATGTTTTCATACAAGATGTACCTAAATATCTATGTTACTAGAAATAATATCTAATGTATACAACTATATTACTACAAACATGTTCTGACTATTTACAAGCGCTTTTTTAAAGTCTACGTGAATAAAAACCTTTTTTATTTCTTATTTATTTTATTTTAAAATCTTACAGTGATGTAATTTCGAAATAGCGGGCTTTGTCTTGAAAAATATTATTTTTTTGTATTTACTTAGCATAGATCCATAACAGTTTTATCATAATAAAACTCTCAGTTAAATCCTAAAATACAAATCTATCTGAAATCCTATACAACGCGAGCTTATACTGGAAATGTATAGCTTATTATATATAGAAATGTATAATTATATCTTGCAGTGTGTATATTTTTTAAGTTATAACACCAAATTTTAATATTGGAACTTGACACTACTTAAGTCAACAAACATGTTAAGACCTCACACAATTATGAGATTTATTTAATAATTATTTGGCCCTTTCCATCAATTTGACACCAAGTTATGAACTGTATATGCTGAGTTAAAGTTTAATACAACTCTATTATTAACACATCAAGGCTAGAGTGACAGGGCATTTTACGGGTATGCACGGTTCACCTTAAACCACATCTTCACTTACCATCCGGTGAGATTGTGGTGAAGTGCAAAACCATGACGCACAAAAAAAAAAAAACAATATGTGCTGCCCCATAAAGGGTAAAATCATGCATTATTGCTATGATTAAAAAAGTATAACAAGTATGTTACTATGAATATAATAAGGCCTGAGATATAACTATTATACTAACATTTATATTGAATAGCTATGTACCTCAGATAAACATAAATAGAGTCATCTCCATAGGTATTGTAATTATATAATTTTTCAAATGTCATTTTAAATATCTATAAATGTTCAGCTTTTTAAAACAAATTGTTCATTGTCAATGTAATTTCAAGGACATGCCTTGCTATAGACATTTGTTTTATTGGAACTGTAGAGAACAATGTTGACATAGCAAGTATTTGATATACTGTGTGCATTTTCTACAAATTAGTGTTAATTTATATTTATTTTATTTCAGTATGTTTCATATTTTATATAGCTTTAAATGTAGAGGTATTTACAAAATTGTGTCTGCAAGCTGAACCGACACTTCACTTATTGTACTTGGCTGTACCAGAAATCCAGTGCGGCATAACTACTACAGATAATAATTAAAAAAATATATATATATATACATATAGATATTGTTTATCCTTTTAATATTTAAATCTCTACCACAAATAATAATTAAAAAGAATATATACATATATATTATTTTTCTTTCCAAATTATTATCTGTAGTAGTTATACAGCACTTTACTGAATTAACACATTATGTTTCTTTCTTTAGAGATATGAATGCTGCTTGCAATATGAATCACAATATCAAATTATAAGCTGAATGATTGAATGAAAACTCTTTTAAAACCATTGTATTTTGTAAAGAGTAATCACGCTAACTTGGTATTGATTTAACCTCCAAGTGTAATATGATGTGTTCTCAGTCTGTATGCAGTACTATAGACTAGGAATAGGCTCAACCAGTATTCTCGCTAAACGCTAAATTGCTGACTAATATTACAGTTCTTGCGATCGTGATACTAGGAAATAAATTGCTTCAAATGGGGCATTGTTTATTGTATAGATCAATGACCACAATGAGGCACTATCATAGAGGTTATATTTATAACAATGATACATGCAATTCGTAAACTTTATGTATTAATTTCACTTTTATGAGGGATCGAATCGCGGTTACGTAAGTAAATCTCGGACTCCAAATCAGAAAATCAATAACTTTGCACCAAAACATTAGGTTATGCGTATGTACCTTCCCGCTGGCGGTACCGCCTGCCACGCCAATCAAGAAAGGAGTCTTGCTCTCGAGCCCATTTGTTGTTGAATAATCTGCACTTTTCTCAGCCATTTTGTACGTATGAATTAATCTAAATGAGATTCTTAAAGCTAAAACACCACAATACGCACTACTGCGACACTTCTGCAAGATCGCTGACATTGACATTTATATTCGGTGTTACAAGGTTATGAAATAACCACTTTGACACATGAAAGGGTTGCTATCAAAGCAAACTAATTGGCTATAATATAAAATATAACAGGCTATAATTAGTATTATGTTTTTGGTTTCACAGTTGCCAGGCGATAGCTTTTAGTGACTTATGCAACATAAGTCATGACAGCAGAATATCAATAGATTATTGATTTTATGAGGTCAAGGAAATTTAGATAAGGTTGAACCAAGTCTAACAGTATATCGTGGTTCGATATTTACTTAGCCTGTTATTTTTTAGCCTACCTTCGCGTTGATAGTGGTTAGCGGACGCACCATTAAGCCACCACACATAAGGTACTTAGTTTAACTTCTGCCTTATTTTAAAATTCAGAACGCGATTCATCAAAACGACTTAACCTCTGATTTCATGAACAGAGTATAGGAAGAATGTGTAAGGGTGTCTTACCACCGGAAAAAACGAGTTACGGGAGTTAGATCTACGGCTACTTTCTGCGGTTTGCATGCACATGCATACCCCCTGCCTAATCAATAAAAAGTATACACCCGCAAAACCGCATTCAAATCAAGTAAACACATTCAAAATTAATTTAAAGGGCAACTGCATGACGAATTAATGAATAAAAAAAAACAACCATATTTCAATAATGGTTTTATTAAAAAACATGTTATTTATCGTATTCAGTGGAATGTAAATATGGATTTTTTCCAAACGCTGTATACAATATAGGTATTTCCTTGCCATTAACAAAAAAATATAGCAAAATTTTCCACTTTTCTTACATCTAATTACATATAGTGCGGCACCCTCTCAACTAGTGCTGGCTTTGGACACCAACATTTCTTTAAAACATTAAATTAAAAAAAACGAATTCATAGTTGGGCTGACATCTGATTTAAAAAGTTAAATGTTTTTTAGTTTCTGGTTTTCTTGTCAGCCTGTCTGAGTGCGGTGGCCATTTCAAGTTGCTTAACTCTCAGGCGAGCCCACACGACGTAGTCTTGCAGACCGATGATCTGTGCGGCCATGAGCGCGGCGCTGTCTGGGTAGATGACAGTCGCACATCCTAGACCAGATGGAACGGAGAGGGATGACCAGATATCCTGAAAACAACATTCAAATATCAATCATCTTGCTTGGCTGAGCTTTAAAGTGCTGACCTTTTTTTTGTACAAAAATACGGATATCCCGTATTCAACACGTTACAGGTTACAGGATACAGTGTTATAAAGTTCGTTCAAAATCAAAAAAAAGCTGACGTACTTAAAATTGCCGCCTTGCCATTCGCATTGTTATAAAGTAATCACTTCTATTCGCCTACGGTTGGGCCATTTTTACCCGCCAGTTTTCCTATCAAAAATAAGAATAGGAGACGATGCTATTTGTGAATGTGGACATCAGAACGGAACTGCCGACCATTCATGTGTGGCTGACGAGTTGAAGACATCCCGAAGGAATATTTACCAGAGAACGAGCAGCAACGTCTCTTGGTCTACTATGACCATCATATTGCGATCGCCAACCCGTTTGCCAAGCGTGGCGATTATGGCATATCTCTTCAAAATGCCGGACACCACTCCATTGTGGAAATCTTTTGGGGAGGCCTTTGTCCAGCAGTGGACGTAATTCTGTCCCTTGTACGCACGGCTACATATCAAGTTATACATTTCCAAGATAAGCTGACCTCTCATTGTATCGAAATCTTATACAACGCGGGATCAGCTTCTACTGGAAGCGTATAACTTGATGTGTAGTCATGCGTACGATATCCTCCCTAGTGACTATCCTCGTCCTTTTTTTCATTTCATTTATTCACAGTTCAGTCTAATTATAGGGTAGTCCTTATAATTAAATCCTGTGGATGTACTTTATGTAACTATGTTATCTCTTGATCGATTTGCTTAATTGAAACTTCTAGTAAAATTTCTTTCCATTAATTATATTCGTGTACAATATTTTTAGCAGTTTATGTTTTATGATGCTAGTTTATGTGTTTTAAGTCGCCCAAATGTTTTCTTTACCTTTCTCTTTCGTTATTCTATTTTCGTTTTTCATTAATAAACATATCTATTATATAGTTAAGCGTGCATATATTCCAGAAGGTTCCATGCGACCTGGTAGACTTAACATCCTTTCATAGAGTCAGCAGTCTGTCGGGACACAGTCTGCATCCGTCAAAACAACTTTTATGCATACGTTGCTCATCCCGGTGGTCTGTTCCACCTCCCACTCTGTCTTAGATTAAGGTTTGCCATATTGTGTACTGGCACTTGATGTTCGATCGTCGAACAATAAACTCGTCTCTACAATTAATATTTTGTATTTTTTAAAAGTCGCTCTTGCGCGCCCCCGATTAAACTGGCGCAGCCGTTCGGATTAACGTAAAACGCCGAAAAATCGTGCTTCAAGAACACACAATCGGTTCGAGCTTGAAAATTCGGTTACGGGAATCCTTCGAACCAAATAAATTTGTTTAATTGTTCAACGTATACACTGCAAACGTAAGGCGACGCTGAGCTGACTTCTGGAGAGAATGGAGAACCTGTGAGTAGACCCACATTGCTATTCCTTGTCTTTCCTTCTTATTCCGATAGTTTATAAATAAGATTTTGTGATATTACGGGACCGACCATCGCCCACGCAATAGAACGTTATCTTATTTGCAACTCTATACACCACATCGGTATAGTAAGCATTTAATTCTAAGAACTGTAATTAAATAAGTGCAGATAGTAGTGTAGTAAAATTACCTGCGTATTTTTATTGTTCGCAATATAATTACATAAAAATTTAAGATGTCTCTAAATATGATTCCTAGGGAAATATCTTCTATTATCCCGAAATTTGACAGGGATGAAAAACTTTTAAATCTTTTTATAATTAAATGTGAATATGTAATTGATAGATATAGAGATACCGGAAATGCGGACCAAGATTTATACGTTTTTCATACCATAACTAGTAAGTTAATCGGTAGAGCCACCGCGCTTATTAGTGAACGTCAGGATATAGTCGTGGACTCAATTAAAAAATGTTTTCACCCAACATTTCGGAGATCCTCGTTCCGAAGAATGTATAGCCATAGAATTAGAAACATTACGAATAAATAGTACTGAGTCTTATCTTGATTTTTGTAGTAGAATACAACACGTGAAAAGTACCCTATTGTCGAAAGTAAATTTAGAGATCGACATAAATTTACGTAATAGTAAAATCACCATTTACGACAATATGGCCATGAATGTTTTTCTATACAACTTGCCGGAAGATTTAATTCGTATTGTTCGACTAAAAGGATGCTCTACATTGGAGAAAGCTCTCAGCATAGTGCTTGAAGAGGTTAACTTCCAATATCAGTATACATCTAGGAATAAAATGTTAAAACCAAATAGTTCTATTAAACTACACACACCTAACGATAGTTCAGTGCCACATAACCCCTATGTAGAAAAGTTTGGCTTAAAACAATTTTATACCGCCAACCCTGTACAAAATTCCACTTTTAATAAAAACCCTCAGCCACAGAACTTTAAATTTAACGCCCCACCTAATATACAAGGTTATAAACCTAATATTCAGGGTTACAAACAAAATTTCCAAATGCAGCTAACAGGTTTTAGACCTAACTTTAATCAACAGCAATTTAAATATGGCATACAAAATCAGCAACAATTAGTTAAGTTTGGTACACCAAACCAAACACAATTTAGATATGGTACACCAAACCAACAACAATTTAAATTTGGTATTCCACCGCAGCATCAAGGTTACAAAACATTTAATAATTTCCCTCCGCAGAATAATTTTAACAAACCTCAACATGGTCACCCTAACTTTGGGTTTCGACCTCAAAAATTAGATACTGATGTATCAATGCGCACTGCCGCTCCAGCCCCAAGGGTAAATAATTTATATTCAGATGGCAACGACAGTGAATACTTTGAAAATTTTGGCTATAACGAAAATGACTTCAATGAAAATTATGAATACACGGAAAATATAGAGCCAAATTGTAATTTTCCTGACACCGATCTACAGTTCGATACAGTAGGCATATCTGAAGATGAAAATTTTCAAATAGCGGCCTCCAGTACGAATCGGAGATAATTAAAATTAATAATAATAAATTAGATCAATTACCCTATATTTTGATACCAGAAATAGAATCAAAATTTATGATTGATACAGGTAGCACTCGATCATTTATCAGTCCTCGAAAAGCTGATGAATATTTTTCAAATTATAAATATATAGAGCCTTTTCAAGTGATCAGCACGCACGCTCGAAGTCAACATGACAAGGTAATTTATATTCCTCTTTTACAAACATTTAAATGTGATTTAAAACATAAATTGTTTGTGTGTGATGTAGATTCCAATTATGATGGCCTCATTGGTTCCGATTTGTTAACGCAATTAGGTGCAAACATAGATATGGACAACTGTGTTCTGCGTACCCATAATACTGAAATACCTATTATATATAGGCCTCCAAGCCAAGTAATTTTGGAACCTCGATCTGAACCGAAAATTAAATTACCTACTAATCTATATAATGGAGACGCCATCCTCGATTACACCGATTTCGGGAAGGGTGTACGAATGCCTTCAGCTTTAGTTACATGCAAAGATGGGTCTGCAGAAACTATTATTCAAAATACTTCAGAATGCCAAGTAACATTAACATTTAAAAAAAAATTCAAGGTTCAAAAATATGAACCTGATATTAATATCAGGTTCATATTTTTGAAATTTGAATTTCATCGACGTAAGACAGTGCAATAGATTAATCTATTGCACTGTCTTACGTCGTTGAAAGATTGCGAATTAGATAACATTTTAAAAGAAAATTTGCAAAGGTTGCGGACTGATCATATGAATGAGGAAGAACGTGCTGTCATTAGTAAATTATGTTATGAATATAGAGATATTTTCCATTCGGACCAAATACCCTTATCCTTCACTAGTCAGGTAAAACATCAAATTCGAACCAAAAATGAAGACCCAATATACGTTAAACCTTATCGTCAACCTCAAGCTGTTAATACAGAGATAGATAGTCAAGTACAAAAACTATTAAAAGATAATGTCATACAAGAATCTCATTCGCCATGGAACGCTCCTGTACATCTCGTACCAAAAAAATTAGACGCTTCTAATGAAATTAAATATAGGCTAGTTATCGATTATAGGAGACTGAATGAAATAACTACCGATGATAAATATCCTTTGCCCAATATCTCAGATCTTTTTGATAAATTAGGCAAATCTACTTACTTCACTACAATAGATCTAGCCAGTGGCTACCATCAAATAGAAGTAGAAGAGTCTGATCGTAGTAAAACAGGATTTAGCACGCAAGCAGGACATTTCGAGTTCATAAGAATGCCTTTTGGCCTTAAGACAGCTCCAGCCACGTTTCAACGGGCTATGGACAGCATTTTGCGTGGCTTGCAAGGCACGCATTGCATGGTATATCTAGATGACATAATTGTCTATGGGTCTAGCCTGCAAGAACACGTCGAAAAGCTTAGAAAGGTTTTCGATCGTCTAAGAGAAAATAATCTAAAAGTTCAACTTGACAAGACTGAATTTCTAAGGAAGGAAGTTTTATATTTAGGCCATACTATAACCAATAAGGGTCTTAAACCCAAAGAAGATAAAATTAAAGCTGTACTAGATTTTCCTGTACCAAAAACTCAAACCGAAATTAAGAGCTTTTTGGGATTAATCGGCTATTATAGAAAATTTATCAAGGACTTTTCAAAATTAACTAAACCCTTGCCAGCATGCCTAAAGAAGAATTGTAAGGTAGTAATTAATGAGGATTTCATATCAGCTTTTGAAAAATGCAAAGAACTATTAGTTAATGCTCCCCTTCTTCAGTATCCAGATTTCTCAAAACAGTTTGTGCTAACCACAGACGCATCAAATATGGCGCTTGGAGCCGTATTATCACAAGGTCCTATAGGTAGTAACAAGCCCGTAGCATACGCAAGCCGGACTCTAAATGATGCCGAAACTCGCTACAGTACAATAGAAAAGGAACTATTAGCGATTATTTGGGCAGTAAAACATTTCAGGCCTTATCTATATGGACAAAAGTACTTAATATATACTGACCACAGACCATTAGCTTGGTTACACGCCCTTAAGGAACCCAACAGTAAGTTAACGCGCTGGCGCTTATATTTAGCAGCCTATGATTTTCAAGTTATTTATAAAAATGGATCACAAAATACTAACGCAGATGCGTTATCCAGAATTAAGTTAAATGCAATAGATAAAGATAGTACGTCGGATGTATCTATGGAAGTAAATCGACCTATTAGTATATCATCAGATTCAGATGGCGCAGAATCTAGAAAACATAGCTCTACTTATTCTATTCCTTCACCATCTAGTGGGACAGATACTGCATCTGAAAACCCAGATACCATTCACTCTGCTGATGAATTAGAATCAACAGGTATCCCTATTTTAGAAGAAGCCATAGACACAAAACCAAATCAAATTCTAGTCTATACATGGCACCGAAATCAATTATCAGTCAAGGATATATCTACGAATAGGCAACGAATTCTCGAAGTGCACTTACCTTTAAATAACTCGGAACTAGTGAAACAATTTTTAAAAGAATATAACAGAAATAATGTAAAGTATTTTATCTATTTTGAAGATAAAGAACACAGACGTCAGTTCACACAGATAATAATTCAACTTTTCAAAAAAGACTCTGTTCAATTTCTAGAGTGTACCGAACGAGTTGTACTTGTTCAAGATGAAAATGAACAACGCCAAATCGTTCTTAAATACCATACAGGAAAAACGTGCCATCGGGGTATTAAAAAAACGTTAGTCCGTCTTAAGCGTACATACTATTGGTTTAATATGGAAGAATCAATTACGGCTATTATAAATAGTTGCGAAACCTGTAAAAAAATGAAATATGATCGAAATCCTTACAAACCTGCATTACAACTTACTCAAACTCAGAAAAAACCATTCCAGGAAATATTTATAGATCTATTTTCCATCGAAGGAAAATATTTTCTGACTGTATTGGATGCTTTCAGCAAACTTGGTCAAGCTTTTGAAATAAGCATCCGGTCTACTCCCGAAGCTGTAAAAGCTCTCATAAAGTATTTTTCATTTTATGGAACTCCCGAAAAGGTCAGTTCTGATGCAGGCTCAGAGTTCAATAATGCTCTCATTAAAGAATCATTATCCCTACACAAGATAGAAATGCACATAGGAACACCAAATAACACAAATTCAATGGGACTAATTGAAAGATTCCACTCAACTATATTAGAAATATACAGACTAGCCAAATATGAACATAAACTTACGGATATTGCGTCTGTCATGACATACGCCATTATGGCAAACAATCAGACTATTCATTCAACTACAGGGTTCACACCCTTCGAAGTTGTCTTTGGTCATACAGACTCTAATAATATATTTGATACTAGATTTGATAAACAATACATGCAAAAACTAATAAATTATCACAATAAACGCACTAGACATTTATATAAATTCTTAACGGACAAAATCACGGAGAAAAAGCAAGCTATAATAAACAAACGGGGTGGAGAAACGTCTTTTAAAATAAAACCTGAAGAACATGTATTTGTTAAAGGTACTAACAAACGTCGTAGCAAAGACAAACCTCGCTACACCAAAGCAAAAGTTTCAGGTGATCTTGAAAGAAACATTGCCCCTGTAATAATACATAAACGTGACACACGAGTGCCTGTTAAAGACATTAAACGTGTTCCACAGAAACCTCCCGATGTTCCTGCTGATAACAACAGCGACCCAGTTGCTGGCTCTTCAACTTCAGCCCGTGAATGATAACCCGGGAATTCTACCCATACGGGAAGGAATTGCGTCCATTAGTAACGATAAATGGATATTAATTAAGATTTTAGATTTTAAGAATATTTACTCAGACTTAGATTGTAACATTCAATTTTACTCTCAGTTAAACTATTTAGTTGACAATTGCTTAAATATTAGTTTTAAGAACGATTATTTAGATTCTAAAAACCAAGTAGAATATGTATATAATATAACTATTAGCAAATATAAACAGTTAGTACCGTCTTATAAGATAAAGAGAGGTCTCTTAAACCCTTTAGGATCAATCATAAAAATAATCACAGGGAATTTAGATAATGAAGATGCCACTAAATACGACAGATTGATAAAAGAAGTAAAGACTCAGCAAAATATTAATAATAAGAAAATTACCTTGATATCCGAAATGGTGGGAAGCCTAGTAAATGTTACCCAAGTTATAAATACTAACCTTAATAAGCTTGATGAAAATATAAAACATTTAGATGAAAAAATAAATTCAATTACAATAAAAGGACAACTAAACTATATAGGAAATCGTATACTGAACACTTATAATTTATTACTACATAATTTTCAAAATATTTACATCAAACTTAATGAGATAGAAACTGCCGTAGCATTCAGTAAGTCAGGCATCCTACACCAGTCTATCATTGAATCAGATAATTTGCTTTTCTTGTTAAAAAAGATTGAAAATTCTGATAAGCTTATATACCCAGTTTTGCCTGAGAACCTTGTAAAAATTGAAGGAACTATAGCAATTAAATCTTATTATAGCGAAAGTAAGATAACGTTCATCTTGGAGATTCCACTTGTTAAAACAGACACATATTCTTATTATAGACTATTACCCATCCCAATATTATCTAATAATCGTACCCTTATTATTATACCCAAATATCCTTACCTAATAGCAAAAGGGTTTGAGGTCAAATCACTTGCCAAGCCTTGCAAAGAAATCGATAGATCTCGTTTCCTGTGCATCGAAGAAAATGGTTTTCAACTCAACGAAGATTTTTGTATAAAAGACCTAATGCAATACATTAACAACATCAGCTCCTGTAAACAAACTCCTATAGAAATTGAAAACTTTCGAATAGAACTTTTCCAGCCGAATCGATGGATAGTATATACAAGAATGAATGCCGTACTAAGCAGAATCTGTGAGAGTGACGTGTCTCGACAAACTCTTCGAGGTACATATATACTTACGATAGACGATTCATGTACTATCCAAATACATAATGTGACTCAAGAATGCATAAGATTGAAACAGAACAAATTACCTATGAAAAACTATCACTAATTAACTTACCTGCAATTAAGTCACATGTACCAAATACTACAAAGCTCCTGAACCTGGAAGGAGTGGACCTCAAAAACCTGCGGTTCCTCTCGTACGCTCTACACAAAAGTGAAGATAATAGTGCAAGTGAAAACAAAGGCCTTTCCCTAAATGTGAAAAGTGTTAGTGTCTGGACCATTGTTTTATATATAATTTTAATTATAAGCCTTTTTATTGTCGTGTATAAAAATAAGTATAATCTATCAAAAATGTTTAATCGAAATTTACCGAATCCTATATCTTCGGTAAATGTCGATCCTGATGAGGGAGGAGTTACGCGTGCATATATTCCAGAAGGTTCCATGCGACCTGGTAGACTTAACATCCTTTCATAGAGTCAGCAGTCTGTCGGGACACAGTCTGCATCCGTCAAAACAACTTTTATGCATACGTTGCTCATCCCGGTGGTCTGTTCCACCTCCCACTCTGTCTTAGATTAAGGTTTGCCATATTGTGAAGTATTGTGAAGTACTGGCACTTGATGTTCGACCGTCGAACAATAAACTCGTCTCTACAATTAATATTTTGTATTTTTTAAAAGTCGCTCTTGCGCGCCCCCGATTATACTATATCGCCTTTTAAACATAAATATTTTTGAAATTGTGTTCTCCTAACTTTTGACGTCTGGTGGTAGGATACACATATCTAATAAACTGTAAGTGTTATGAAGTTACAGTAGAATAAGCATATTATCTTTAATTTATCAAGTACTTCTATGAATACCTGCACTAATTTATCTGAAGGAGGCGGGCAGTTGATTACAGGGTACGACGTGTTCCCGGACAGCACCGGCCCGAGCCCATTGGACCGTCCCGCTACGGCGATGAACACCAGCGCGCCGTGCGTGTCCTCGTATTGCTGCATGATGCGGAGAGTCTCCTCCGTGGCTTTATGGGCTGACGTCACGCGGAGGTCCACGTCGAGGCCTAAATCCTTAGCAGCTGTGGGGATGAAAATAATTGCCATAAACAAAAGAAAAAACAGGCCAAGTGCGAGTCGGACTCGTGCACGAAGGGTTCCGTACCATTATCTATAAAAACGACCATAAAAATCACGTTTGTTGTATAAAATTACCCCTTAAATTTTTTATTTTATTTTATTTGTATTTGTTGTTATAGCGGCAACAGAAATACATTATCTGTGAAAATTTCAACTGTCTAACTATCACGGTTCTTGAGATACAGCCTGGTGACAGACGGACAGACAGAGGAGTATCATCATAATCATAATATTTATTTGCGTATTGCGCAGTGAAGTCTTAGTAATAGGATCCAGTTTTACCTTCAGGGGTAAATACTACTGTGGAGATGAAAATAATTGCCATAAACAAAGAAAAAAACCGGCCAAGTGCGAGTCGGACTCTCGCACAAAGGGTTTCGTACCATTATCTATAAAAACGACCATAAAAATCACGTTTGTTGTATAAAATTACCCCTTAAATTTTTTATTTTATTTGTATTTGTTGTTATAGCGGCAACAGAAATACATTATCTGTGAAAATTTCAACTGTCTAACTATCACGGTTCTTGAGATACAGCCTGGTGACAGACGGACAGACAGAGGAGTATCATCATAATCATAATATTTATTTGCGTATTGCGCAGTGAAGTCTTAGTAATAGGATCCAGTTTTACCTTCAGGGGTAAATACTAAAACGGAACCCTAAAAATCATGTAGGCATAGCACACAACATAATCAAGCTTACTACACCTTTTAGAAATACATCGGGAGACTGAGCGTCAAGTATGGCATACTAGAGCCTTTGTCTTCCCCTGAAACTGGACAATTTGTACGGTAACAAACGGCAAAAAAAATCACTCCTCAAACATACTTATCGGCGGAATACTTAGAATTAATTAGGGAGTTAACATTCTATTGCAATCTTTCACACATTTAAGATAACATAATAATGGTATATGGTACACACAAGGCCATCTGATCCCAAACTAAGCAAAGCTTGTAGGTACTATAGAAACCAGGCAACTGATATACTACATATACTAGTTTTCTAACTACTACATACATAGACTCACGCCTATTTCCCAGAGGGGTAGGCAGAGACAACTGACTTCCATTTGCCACGATCCTTGCCCATCTCTTTCGCCTCTTTACTGACATTATATTCTTCATACATGCTCGCCGGTTTAGGGTACTTCTGACCTGACCTTTCTTGAGAACGTCTCCGTTTTGATCAGAGAATGTTCTACGAGGTCTTCTCCTTCCGATTGTGCCATTCACACAGGCCAGGTATACTTCTTTTTTCCATCTTCTTTCATTCATTCAGAACTACATATGTACCCAAACTCAGGACAAACAGACATGTTCATACGCAAATATCTGTCCTGGGTGGGAATCGAACCCATGACCTGGGACGTGAAATCTGCCAAGCACGCCACCCGGCCCCTCCCAGTTTCTGATCTTACCTTTAGCAATCTTCTGGCAATGTTCCAGATCAGCTGGTGACCCCATGAAGACGACCACCTTATGGTGAATATTGGGCTTGAGATGATCGAGCTGGTCTTTGATCCAGGTGAAGTTACGCTTGACTGTGTCTAAATCTGCTGCTGTTACAGTTGTGAGATTCCTGTAGACCTGGAAATTAATAATGTACATGATATTTACATTGCTTCATACAGTACTGGTTAGATTGGTCAATTCAATACCTATTTAAATATGGTGCTTACCTGTTTGTCTACCATGAGCCTCTTGTCGCCAGAAGGCCACAATCTCCAGGAATCGGAATCGATGACGTCAGCCAACAATATGTTTCCTACAGAGAACATTCAGAATTAGATTTCGAAATATCTAGTAATGATAAAAAAGAAAAGAAAACAATTTTTTTTTACTTAGTGTTCCTAACATTAATTAAAACAAATATTAAAATAGTAAATTGTATTTATATACTTTAGTGTTTGTATTGATATATCAATGGTTGCGAAGCGAGTATATATCCGCGATATTTTATGGAACTAAATAATCCCTTCCAAAGTTCATGAGAGCTTATACCTAAGACACATTTTGTCTTTTGTCTTTTCAAAGACAAAAAGACAACGCCCGCATTAGGGAATCTAATCCGTGTCGCGGGGTACTTTACAAACATATAATAGACGGACACAAATTACATCCAGACTCAGAACAACTATTTATGGGTCACACAAATAGTTGTCCGGCGCGGGACTCGAACCCACGACACGAAGCGGCGAGGCGTCTGTCTTAGCCGCTGCGCCACACGTGCAGTCAAAATTACATTAAATACATTGATTAAAAATATAATCATATGTTGGAGTTTTTTTTTACACATATGTACGTCTTTTGACCGAAGTGTTACAGATTCAGCCAGAATGTATAAGACGCTAGTTCCTAACGGGACTAGCTTCTAGTTGGCAGCGCCAATATCTCAGCTAATATATTGAACACTGAACAACTTTCACAGCTATAAATACCTTCTATTGCCTTGGAGATTACAATATAGTAGATATCAATGAGAGCTTGACATGAAAAGGGTACATCTAGGCATAGTAACTTAATTAGTAACTTATAAAGTAACTTAATTGCTCTGGTTAATTTTATTGCAAAAGTTGTGTGTGCTGTATATTAGTGAGTTTTATTTAATTTAATGTTATTTTATATTCAATATTTTTGACTGTTTATGTAATTGTTTATTGTATTATGTAATTGAAAAATGCTAGTTATAAGTGTATTGTATTTCGGACACAATGGATTTTGTTAACGAATTAATAAATGAAATGAAACTTAACAAGTTCCACTGGTCTACAGGTCTGCTGTTTCTACAACTGTTAATACTGTTATCATACCTTCAGGATCAACACCGAATTCAATTTTCATATCGATGAGTGCGCAGTCGCGAAGTGCCCATGCCTTTTCCAATATTTCAAAGACGAGGATTGTGCATTTCCTCATGTAGTCCACTTCATCTTGACCTGGACATTTACACATTAAAATACAGTTACAGTTTAGAAAAAAAAACCGGCCATGTTCGAGTCGGACTCGCGCACGAAGGGTTCGTATTCGTACCGTTATCTACAAAAATGGCAAAAAAAACATCACGTTTGGAAGCCCCCTTAAGTGTTTGTTTTAGTTTAATTTAATGTGAATATATAATTAAATATCCTGTAACTATTTTAAACATCTACCTTGAGCAATATCGACCAAAAAAATCAGGTTTGTTGCATGGGAGCCCCCTTAAATATTTATCTTATTCTGTTTTTTTATATATTTGTTGCTAAGTGGTAAAAGAAATACATCATCTGTGAAATTTCAACTGTCTTACTATTACGGTTCATGAGATGCAGCCTGGTGACGGACGGAAAGCCAGACAGACACACAGACAGCGGAGTCTTAGTAATAGGGTCACGTTTTACCCTTTGGGTACAGAAACCTAAAAATTACTTAAGTATAATACATTTCTCACTTAAGATTTCTACTGGCACACACAAAGAAGCGCTGGGTTTATATTAGGACGGAATAAAAACTTATATTCTTGGAAAGTCGTTGTAAAAAGACGGCAATTTTTTGGTAGGACAAATGGTCCAACTAGCTAGCTATCATGCACACATCGAACTGCAGTAGGAAGTAGGTACAGACGCCAGCACATCAAGCTACCCCAATCTGTCAAATTTCCCCAATTGAAAGTGAACCTTATGCTTATGTTATAAAGTTGAAAATCTATAAAAGAAATTTGAAAGATTGGGGTAGCTGGATGTGCTGGCGTCTGTACCATGTTGAATTATTGAGCTTAATCATGCGTGCAAAAAGAATTTAACAATAAAAAGTAAAACTTACCAATTGTAAGTCCATTAATCTTAAAGTTAGCACATACTATCTGTTCTTCAGACCACTGAGGGTCGTGATTGGCATCATCTTTGAAGAACGTCTCTTGTTTGGGTGGCGTGAACCTGAAGCCTTCTGGAACTCCAGGGTTTCTTTTGAGGAAAGAGCCCGTTGCAAGGCGCCTGGTCACCCACTCAATGGGAATCATGTCACATTTTTTGGAGACGAAGGCAGTTGGTGACGCCATTTTGACGAAAGCGGTTTTGATACCTGGAGAAATAAAAAATAAGTGAGTGAGTAATATACGAAACGTAGCTCCAACTCCCTCTTTCTATCTTCATTTATTTATATCTCCCTCTCAACTTCCGTTCGCCTCGCCCGATCACACGTTTCGTAAAGCTCTCGTCGCGCATTCACCAGCTTACTCCCTAAGTCAAGTGTGGTTAAATTAAAGATAGCAATCTTTATAGGTGGTGATATTATTAGCGATTTCCTAAATACCGCCATATTTTTTTAGGGGGAAGCCTACACCTTCCACCCGCAAAAAGTGTTTGCGGGTGGGTTTGTCGGACTTGCACCGACTAAACCGAACCTGCCGTGGACTTCTCTTGACGTCTGATGGGAGGAGCCCCGGAAAGCAGTTTTACTGCTCCAGTGCCCCCCTTTTGCGGCATGTCCGAGATGTTCGGGACGCGTACCCTGGCAGGGCTCTGGATTGCTCTCCCTAATGCCACTCCTGGCAACTGCCAGGAGTGGCATTTGCTATGCCGAACTCGGCACAGCAACTGCGCCACAAAATCGCTGTTTTCCCGGAGCTGCTTGCACGGCAATTAGAGCTCTCATATTGCCACCGCTATTAAATGACGCCTATATATGAGAGTTTAACACTACCAAGTTGTTGACTCCAGAATGCTACTGAGGATGCTTTACAAATTCCGTGACATCAGTCTTTGGCATCACGAATTCAATGCGGACATTATCACTTCCGTGCACTTTCATAACTAAGTTTTGTTAACTGGTTAAGAAAAACCCTTTTTTATGATTGTTTTCACAACTGGTTTTTAAACAAGAATACGAAGTGTTCATTCATAACTGACAATCACAATATCCATAATAATTTGGGTTAGGTTATGTTTGATTGGTGACCATTTGGCGCGCGAAGGCGAGCGAGCGTAGCGAGCGTGCCGCGGCAGCGGCCGCCGAGCGCTAGAAAAACATTAACCATGGATTGTATTTGTGATTGTCAGTTATGAATGAACACTTCGTATTCTTGTTTAAAAACCAGTTGTGAAAACAATAATAAAAAAGGGTTTTTCTTAACCAGTTAACAAAACTTAGTTATGAAAGTGCACGGAAGGACATTATCTACGGTAAAACGTTCTTTTTTTTTTTTTTTTTTTTTTTTTTTTTAACATGATCTACAGTTAGCCTAGGAGGCTTTCACTGCTTCACCGGACTATAGAGGCGAGCAGAGGGCTCGAGCCGTCTAGAAATTAAGTAACCCGCGCCGGAGGGCACCCCCTGTGGGGTTCGAACCTCGACTCTGGGCGATTACTGGCGGGGAGAGGGCAGAGATCATCATTTTAGGGAGTTTAGTGCAACTTTCGCTCTACGTTAATGACATGACGCGGCCCCCCGTCCGCGTTGAGGGGGGCTTTTTATCGGTACGAGGTAAAACGTTCTGCTGTGATAATTGTATAGCTAGTAACATAGGTCATGCAGAATGGTATGGTTCATCAGATAAGTCGTTATAAAGCTAAAGATAAAATTATGCTTTAATTCAAGGTAAGTATATCAATGAACGTTACATAATCCTATTGTGCTGTTACATACTGTTCTCTTTATAACGTTTATTAACATTTTATATAAGAGTTTCAAGTGGAGTAGGTAACATGCTATATCTTGTCGGAAATTTAAAAGAATAAACTTTAAAAAAAAATCTGTCATACTTCATATTACCGAATATTTCCCTCTATTCCATGCAATGCCACTAAACGAATTTTTTAATTTGTTTCACGCCAAAACTAAATTCTCAACTAAAGATGCCCTTCCTTTTCATAAGATCTATGTAGTCTTAATTTCTTATGAAAAGAAGGGGAATATTTAGTTGTGAATTAAGTTTTGGCGTGAATTACTAAATTATTTTTACGTAATTCGCGCCAAAATTAAAAAGTCATGCACAAAAAAACACTAATTATGTGCCCGGTGCGAGTATAAGTTTTTTTTTCTTTTTTTAACATAAATTTTATAATTAGCCTAAAGGGCCTTCACAGTTACGCCGGAAAATTCGAGTGTAAGTGATCAATTATTGGTATATATCTTGTTCTTTACCTACGAGGTATATTAGAGATGTAATGACGAGGTTAGATAGCGTTCATTTGCTTTATCAGCCGCTCAAGGGGGAAAGCATATACTCCAAGTATTCGTAATATTAATGCTAATATTGTAGTTCTGGGTATGAGGAAGGTCGTCAGAGGTCATCTGGGAGGGGGACTCAACGGGGAGATGGGTCGGCAAAGTAAGTGATGCGATGTTAGTTGCATCATGCAACAGGCGATATTGACTTGTGACTGTAAAAAAAGGTAAGGTAAGCCTCCCGTACAGCTTTCGTAATAAAGTTCTGATAAGAGCAAAATGTATCCGCTTACTATCGACTGTATATTACGAATAGCCAGGCTACTTCAATGGTAACAGCTACTTGGAAACGAATAAAAGGTGAATTAAAGCCGCAATACAACCTAAGTCCATCCCTGATTAAAAAAAAAACTTAAAAAACGATAAGAATCTTAAAAACCATATACGTGGCATATTCAATCGATTAATAGCAAATTGTTCACACAACATTGTTCATTAGAATCAATCCAGGCCACTTTAAAGGTGGTACTAGGTACTTGGAGACGGGAAAAGGGAAAACTATAGCCGAAGTAGAACATAGATACATACTTCCCCTACTTTGCTGTGTGGCTGATGGCAACGAATATCAGGACCATCTCATCCCGTGGGAGACGTAGAAGTGGTCCCGAGGGAATATCTACCAGCGAACGGGCAGCAGCGTCTCAGTGAACTATGGCCATCATACTGCGATCGCCAACCCGCCCACCAAGCATTACGACTCTGGTATCTCATATGCTTGGGGGAGGCTTGTCCGGTAGTAGACGACATACCACTGATTATGATTATAACCTTAGTCCATTTTCATTAAAAATACTCTAGAAATAGTAAGAATATTAGTAATCCGATCCGTGTTATATTAAATTGATGGCAACATTGTAACGCACTACATTGTTTATCAGAATCATCTCGTCGTAGTAGTTAGTAGGCCAATGACGTACATAGTCCTTTGTAAGAAAAAACAAATCCATCATAAATATTATTAAGTCAATCTATTTATTATTAACACGCGAACGATATGACCTTATATGAAGGCGATATTTCATAATTATTACATTATCTATTGTTATTTTGTCCAGAGGTCGGGGTGGTATCAAGAAATAACTCTTTAAATCAGTACATAATATCTTGAAATAGTATAATAAATTGCCGCAGAAAAATACATAATATTTTTCATCGTTGTTAATTGATGTGAATTCAATGATCTAGGTCCAAGCTTTCAAGTTTCCCTGTATATAACCATTCTAATTTTCTAATTGCCCCATGACGAGTTCTTTGCAAAAAATAAAGTTATAAACGGGGAAGCCTAGGAATTTGTACAACTATTTTTCAACAATAGTTGTACAACTTCCTGTGCTTGCCGACGCTAGTAAGTCTCTTTACCGTGTTCGACCAATCCCCATGCTCGCAGGCATAGAGTCATCAGCTTTTCGGCTATCTCATAGGTGGAACGCCGTGGAAAGACGTGAGAAAACGTCGCGAAGCTAGCACCGCTGGAGAACTTAAAGAAAAACGCGACATCAAGTTGAAGCTAGTATTTCTACGTAAGTTTTCTAACTTGAAACTTCTTTACAACTATATACTTTTTGGACCCTATAAAATATAATAACACAACAGTAGGTAAATCGATTTGTTGTGTATATCTCAATGATAATGTTTTGAATAAAATGCGGCAGTTTGCACTGCAGCATATAGCTGCAGTTTGGACTGCAGCTATCTGCAGTTCTCAAAAACTGCGTGAGACCACGCAGACGTCAAAAGAATTTTTTCACACTAATAATCTCAATAATCTGCATTATAATGGTTATACATATAACTATTATATTGTTATTATATAACTGCGATCGCCAACCCATCTGCCAAGCGTAGCGATTATGGCATATCCCCCTATTCTTTGGGAAGGCTTTTGTCCAGCAGTGGAAGTAGTTTGGCTGACATAATGAATCACATTACGTATAGAATCGTATGTAATGAATTTTTGTGATCAGGTACTTGGCGATATTTGTCGAAACAAAGTTTACTTATTGTCAATACAAGTATATACCAGTTATTGTCTGTAATAAAAGGTAGGTACCTACTTGTGCAAGCTTCATTCTCTAGTTGATTAAATAACTATGATAAAAAAGGTTCTTAAAATTTTCTTTTTCAAGGCGTATGTTCAAATAATACTATTTAAAAAAATAGTCTGTTTTGGAAATCTAAATTGTTTCTTACCAGTAGACTTTAGGATTTCGAAAACCTTAGCATTCGTCTGGTTTGAGATGGCGGCCTTGCCTTCCAGGTCATGGGCCTTTACGCCGTCTCCGGCGGTGATGCGGTCCTTGTTGAGAAGCAGGCAGAGGGTAGGGTCCTCTGCGAGATTGAATACCTGCTTGGTTTTACCTTCAATGATCAAACTCCCGAGCTTGTAACCGCCGACTGAAAAAAAAATACTTTGAACTAGTTTTTTGGCCTAAGATTTTTTTAAATTTTCTCAGCGCATTATATATGCTCAAAATAAGGTAGTGTCTGTGTGGATCCCAGCCCAGAAAGGAGAACAGAACCACCCCATATCTTCCCGTGGGTGTCTTAAAAGGCGACTAAGGGATGCGCCAGGTAGTCGGGCAGCAACGGTACTTGTATAGTGTAATACCTAACTCCTAACTGCACTCGCCAACATTGCCACCGCTTGCCAAGCGCGCTGACTACAGCAAACCCCTCCAAATGGCGACTTTGTGGAAACCTATTGAGAAGGTCTGTGTGTTGAAGGTAGGAGTTTCACGTTAAAAACCACCACGTCAGCTCTGTAGTTATAGAGCCATAGATAATATCTTGATATTTTTGAAGTATAGATATATATAGAAACTGTCCCAAAAAACCCTGCTCCGCTTTTAGTTGCATAAATGTAGGTATACCAATATTTATGAGATTCGGTTATCGAACTCCAAGTTAATATTATTTCTGTTTATATTCAGAATTGCATGACTGGCCTCGAAACAGTGTATATTTTACTCAATTAAGTGGAAAGATCGTGGACTTTATGGCTAGCTTCATTTAGAACATTTTTGGCCTGTCCGAGATTTACGGATGCCGCGACGGTTTCTTCCGATCGCGATGGGTTCGAACCCGCACAGCGATCTTGGCCACCGTGGGCATAATCCGGTTCTTACTTCTGACACAGAGGTTCTATAGTAATCCTGTCTATACGGGAATACAGACTTATGTACGAAGTATATGTAGTTATGTTAAATAAAAATAAAATAAGAACTGGAATTACGATAATTAAAATCGTCCTTTCATCAATAGAGTTATTAATTACTGTAGTTACATATGTACTGGTTCAATATTATATTGTATTTTTATATGATCCGTAATACGATAACCTTTAAGATGCTCAAGTTCGGGCCATTGATCATAATATAGATTACAGAGATCAAGGACCATTATTAATGAAATAGGTCAGGCTATCCATACTGTTGGAAGATGATAAACATTGCAACTTTTATCAATAGGTATATGCAATAGACAACTAAAACCGAATAAATAGACGACAACTACCTAATTTACGTCCAAGGCCGAACAAACTAATTTCTTGTGCGCATAAAAATTGTTCCAAGAAAAAAAGCAATTCTGTGTAGTCTCCGGTGTATTCAATTTAGGCGGGTTATAATTTGACAGCAAAGTTCTTACTTAAAAATGTAAATAAAAAGTTTACCTTCTTTGGGATGAGACATTTTCTTTTAATGCGTGAACTTTTTTGTAGATTATGGAAGACAGTGGTACGCGCGTTTGTTCGGCAGCACAGTGAGTGCCTTTTATGAAGTTTATGTTCGCGATGTGAGAAATATGAACCACGTGCTGCAAAGCAAACCGGCACGGTTTGGTGATAACATTGCGTTCGTCCCCCCGCCGCACCGGCACTCCGTCTAGTCGTATCAGAACTTCTTGATACATTTATGTGAACTTTTAAAAAATTCGGGTTCTTCGAGAAAATTACCTAGAAAGAAATGATTAGTACATATATGCGATATATCATTAGCATTAAGAAACCTAAATATGGAATTTACACCTTTTAACTGTGTAATCAATTACTATTAGTGAAAACCTGTAATTGGCTTCCTGTTTTGTATTGCAATGTCTAAAAATGTGTAAAATAGCTGTTGGTTTTGCGATAAATAAATAAATAAATAACTAAGGGTTATTAATCATTTCTTTCAAGTAACAAAAAACAAGCAGTACTTTTTCGTGCAATACGTCTGATTGGGCACTGAATCCGCTATCTTGTTGCAATAAAAATAAATCGGTACAGTGATATTAAAGAAAAAAAGGTTTAGTAAAAATGGTACAATAAAATACTATACAAACTAAAACACACCTGCATTCGCAAATATAATAATGTCGATTTTCAAGACGAACGATACAGCAACACATATTTTGAAATTGATGCATTGTTTTTATAACATTAAAAACACTCGCATATGTCTTCTTAATATGATTCTCACTCATAAGAGGTTGTTTGGCCTCACAGAAAAAAAAGTTCAAAATGTATTGAGCAATTCTTGGAATCTCGCATAGGCATGTTTATGAATTTTACCGCTATGCGTATTTTCTTCGTTAAGTGTAAGGTTTGCTGTGCTAATTATTATTGCCCACTAAAATTGCAAACGTAATAATAAAAAGGTACATGAAATTGGCCATTAACAATTTATAAATACGTGACGAGATTAAGTATATAAAATATATTATATAAATACATACATATATTGTGCCAAATACGAACTGGTAAGTCAGTGCAGATTACAAATGTAAGTAATTAATGTAATGTAAGGTAATCTGTGTTATTGTCATTTCGCGATTTTTATTTCACCGTGCTCTAACCGATTACCAAACCGCGCTTTTTGTTACAATTTAATTAATGATTTTTAAAAGTTTGTGAGTGTGTATGTTTGTTACTTCTTCACGTCTAAACGGCTGGAGCGATTTTAATAAAATTTGGTATGGAGAAAGCTAACACCCTGCATTAACACATAGGCTATAATTTACAAAGTTTAACGCGGGTAAAGCCGCGGGGGGCGGCTAGTGTGTAACAAAAATCCTTAGTCTGATATTAATCGATTTTTGCGTTAAGCTTTGTATCGACATTGAACTGAGTGCACCAATGCTGATACTCAGCTTAAAGCAATTAAACCAACAATCGCTAGTATCAAAACTGTCGGATCTAAGTATGGTTGTGTTTGCTGTCTCGCTTTTTGACAGTTCCATGCTATCCTTATCACACACTTAACGTCAAGCAAGTAGCCTTGGGCATTGTCGTTCACTTAATGGATCTAGTTCATCAAATCTCGTTCCGTGAAGTGAACTCGTTCCGCTAACTCGTTCCACAGTTCATTTCGCTCCTTGACTTGGTAGGTTGTATATAAAGTACAGTACTACTGATTCAAAGAGCGAAATGAACTGTGGCATAGACATGTTTTCGACAGAGTCCGGAATTGGAACTTGTTTAGCTATTCGTTCATAAACTGTGAACTATAACAATGGTTCGTCAACGACACGTAGAGAATGTTGGCCTTTCGATATCCACTTCACCAATTGCTTATCTATAACCTGCGATCTTTGTACGGAAATAGGTCTTTTTCTGATGATAAAATCAGTAATATTTTGTTGCGATGTTTGTTGTTGGTCAGCAGAAGTTGATGGGTCAGTATTAGATCTTTATGTATTTATTTCAACTTGCCGTTCCAAAACGATAGGTATTGTAGGATGTTTCCTGGTCATATGGCGCGACAAATTACTTGTATTTCCAGACGTTGCTTTTTTGGTTCTATTTCCTTAAAACGTCCCCGAATATCACTACGTTTACGTTTAGAAGTCATTTTATATATAAAAAAACAAAAAGTAGGCACAATAGGAAGTAGTCACTCACTCAACGCAATTCGACTCTCTAACAAATTTAAAAAATACGATCTCATAACGTAAACAAAGTTGCATAAAATAGAATGTCAATCTAAAATAAACTTATTGCTTTATGAAATAGAGACCAAAATAGTTAACCAGCTCTCTAGAATATCGAATACTAAGAAAGCTAAACAATAATTGTCAGTGTGTGTAAATGCGATAATGAATCAGATCTAAAACTAAGTGTATGTGGTCACCACATGCACTTAGTTATACGTCACCAACTCAACTCACCACAATGTGGTGAGTTGAGTTGGGGACGCACTATACACCAAAGGGCTCTCGTTCCTACCTACACACACTGACGCGGGCTTAGACCAGAGAGGCGGGATTATAATGAGTCGGTGAACTGTGGAACGATAATCCCGCACAGTACCGAACGAGTTCAGTTCGTTCACTGTGTTGGAGTAGTTCATCGGAACGAATCGCTCCGGAGTTACTCAAGTCTACAAGCAAGTTAATTCAAACATCTGAATGAATACGACTGGCCGTACGATTAATTCCTTCACAATCTAACAAGTTGCCGCTCCGTTGATAATTAACAGAAGATATTGTAGTGAAACTTTCCATAATATTGTGAACTCTTGAAAACACCTAAAATAGGTAAGTCATTTCAGTATTTACATACAATTTATTAGAATTCAGGTCAGATGTTTGTGTTTCTCCTAAATTATGCGACAAAATTTAATTTGCCAAAGTTCCTAAAGAGTTGTTTGTTTGCAACAAACTTTGTAACTTAGCAAGGTTGCTTTCAATTCATAATTGTTATGTGTACCACATGGCTTTATTTCAGATTTTAAGTTTAATTTTGTTCCGTATTTGTTAGCTGGTGTTCGATTAGAACATGCGACGTAGACCACTAAATTACTGCATTTTTTTATTTATGTAGGTTCAATGCTTCTTGGACAAGGTTAGGTCCTATGGCGTAAATTATATTTTTCTAATTTACTTCGGTCTTTTCTCTAATTTATTGGGACTTATTTGTGTTGTAAACTAAATTAAACATGGGCATAAAATAGGGCGAGTGACTTTAGCTAAGTTAAGTTTATTTTCTGTACATGCACGAAGTTTTAAAAGTTTTAATTAAACTATTTGTACTTTTTAAGGTGTTACTTATTATACAAAAATGGAACTATTAATTTGTTAAAATGTCTGGTATATAATATTATATACTTAAACATATTATTTTACATAAAAAATAGATATTATCTTAGATGGTCATATATTTGCCTCTTTTTATTTGTTTACACATTTATTTTAAACTATGGTCAACAAAAAGGTTTTATAACGGGTATTTTTAATATAGGCACACATTTAAAACACTTATTTACCGAAGCACTTTTATGAGTGTGTGCCCTATTAATAATATGAATATACCTCATACAGTTCAGGATGAAGGATACCTCAAAAACTTATAAAGCCTTATTAATACATAAAACCTGGAAGTTCAGTATTAAAATTCATAACTAAACTTTCTTCTAAATATCTAGAAATTACAGGTGTTTGCTCTTAAAACCAGAGCCTGAAATACTAGTAGCTCTACCCCAAGCCAGTATGAATTGACTGTTTGGACAGCCAGGCAATGGAAACTTAACCCTGTGAATTAACAAACAAAAGTAATACTGATAGACATGAAAAATCTATCTTGTTTGCTGGCTGTATTCTGTCATATGTATGGGAGAGCTAATGCCTAAAATTGTGAGAGCCAGTACTTGTGGTTACCACCAATCAAGAAACGTGGACACATTACTTCATAAACCTGGTGTACAGACGCCAGCACATCCAGCTACCCTAATCTGTCAAATTTCTTTCATAGATTTTCAACTTTATCACATAAGCATAAGGTTGACTTTCAATTGGGGAAATTTGACAGTTTGAGGTAGCTTGATGTGCTAGCGTCTGTACAATTTTCATAATACAACCCGTACAGTCATCACTTCCACAAATCTTAAAATAGTATATCTATTAATAAAATATATTAAAATGGTATTTTGATAAACTTGCAAATAGTTGAACATTAAATAGCTTTTAACATAATTGGTTGGATTACCCTCAGCTTATCTACCACATGTATTGTATGAGTCTATGAGTATTTTATCCAAATTTACAATCCCAAAGATCTATAAATGAAAATAATACATTTGCACTTGATTAATTCTAATTTATTTAATGGCATTTCACATTATCCATGCAAAATTTTGCCAAGATAGATATTTGGGATAGTAAATAAAGATAAAATACACATACAACAGTATGGTCTCTAAGTATTATCCAGTGCCATTGCATGGCTATGTGCATTAAATAAGTTTGAAGCAGATCATTAGTTAGCAAAGTTGGCCCTAAAATTACTGTATTATTAGTTATGTACAACAATCTATGTTATCTAAAGAACTATGACATCTTACCCTATTTGTAAACAACATATTATTTTTTATACACTTGTATATTGGAAATTCTAGTTTTTCATTGCATCATTTCTATTAACCTATATAATGAGCAAACTGATACCATTGTATGATAAACTTAGGCACCTTTCACGAAGTTTGAGTAACAGTCTCATATCACATAATAGGTTGGGAATATTTTAGTCTGACATGAAGAAAGTACCTATATTTTTTTTTATTCATTATTTAGTCAACTATTAATTGGTCAGCATTACTTACTTATTGTATGGGCTGTGGCATGGAGACACTCAGAATTTAAACCACTTTGGTGGTCACCCATCTATGGACTGACCGCGAGCCTATTTGCTTAACCTCGCCAAACACTTCCGGACCGGTGAGAGCATATAGCATTAATTTGTGATCAGACAAAGCCCAATGGTATGTGGTTCCTATAACATTGGTCCTCACAATAGTCCATCAGCAGTCTTGGATTGAGACATCATCATAATCATATCATATATACATACATACATAGACTCACGTCTGTTTCCCAGAGGGGTAGGCAGAGACAACGGATTTCCATTTGTCCCGATCTTTGCACACTTCACTGCCTCGAATACTGTCATTATATTCTTCATACATGCTCGCAGGTTTAGGGTACTTATGACCGGCCCTTGCTTGAGAATGTTTCCGATTTGGTCAGAGAACGTTTGATGAGGTTTTCCTCTTCTGGTTGTCCCATTTATATATATATATATATATATATATATATATATATACATATATATGTATATATAAACCTAGGCTTTAACAGCAACATGCTGCAAGCTATATTTTTATTCGCATGTTTATATGTTTATGGTAAGAGGAAGTACATTCAAGAATATTTTCCTTAAAATGACAGTAACAAGATATTATTGCAGAAATATAGTTATAATTAACGTTGAGATCATATAGTTTGAAACCGTAATTATAACGGCGTTACAAGAGGAACCTACCGAATTCGGCGTAAATTTATAACTTGTTAAATTATCGCAAAGTAATATTAGGTCTTTACCTATGAAATTGCCGTTCTGCAGTACTGGCCATTTCAAATCAAAATAATTTTTGTTTGGCTAAGAATTCTAATTTCAAATTAATTTTATTTTAAAAACATGGATTCTTTTTTCTAAAAGTAGTCATTTCTTTATTGATTAGTGTTACATTTTCATCGCATTTCAATCTTTTTCGTCATCATGGATACGTTAAAAATTCGAGTAATTATGGAATATGAGTACCGTCGTGGCAGCAACGCGGCACAAGCGGCACGCAACATCAACGACGTTTACGGAGCTAACACTACAAACCAACGCACCACCTGTTATTGGTTTGCTCGCTTCCGTTCTGGAAATTTCGACCTGAAAAATGAACCTCGCGGTCGTCCGAAGACTTTGGTCGACAATGACGAATTAAAGGCGGTTGTGGAAGCTGATAATACACAATCTACGGCTGAATTAGCAGCAGCTTTCGACGTTAGCGTCAAAACAATATTGGTCCATTTGCGTCAAATTGGCAAGGTAAAAAAGCTTGACAAATGGGTGCCCCACGAACTCAATGATCGCCAGCGCGAAGTACGCGTCGAGACGTGCCTTGCACTGCTCAACAGACACACAAATGAAGGAATTTTGAACCGCATTGTTACCTGCGATGAAAAATGGATTCTGTTTGATAACCGCAAGCGCTCAGCAAGTTGGTTGGATCCTGGTTCAGCACCTAAACAATGCCCTAAACGAAAACTTACCCCTAGAAAAGTGATGGTCACTGTTTGGTGGTCTAGCGCCGGTGTGATTCATCACAGCTTCTTACCAAACGGGGTGAGCATTACTGCAGATGTGTACTGTGAAGAACTGAGCACAATGATGGAGAAGCTGGCGCATCTCCAACCAGCATTGGTCAATCGCTCGTCTCCGCTGCTCCTGCACGACAACGCGCGACCTCATAGTGCACAGCAGACGGTCTCAAAGTTGCAAGAACTGGGGTTGGAAGCTCTCCGTCATCCGCCCTACTCACCAGACCTTGCGCCTACAGACTACTACTTTTTCCAGAATTTGGATAACTTCTTGGCGGGAAAAAAATTCAATACCCGAGAGGCAGTACAAAATGCCTTTGAAGAATTTGTTGCCTCCCGTCCAGCTGATTTCTTTAAGAAGGGCATCAATAAACTGCCACTGCGATGGCAAAGATGCATTGATTGCATGGGTGATTACTTCGATTAATACAAATAAAAAAATTCATGAAAAAAATTCGTTTAAATTTTTTCATACAAAACGGCAATTTCATAGGTAAAGACCTATTAGAATTAAACATATAAATCTTGTGCACGATATGTCGGCTTCATTCGATATTTTTGATGAGAGGCACGGCCTATAATAGTAGCAGTCGATGGCGGTTTAATTAATATGCTTAAGACCCAACCTTCCGCGCGCAGCTTTCTCGCTCGCACATTTAGGTAGATTTTTTACAAACTTACTACTATAAAAAAAGCACTTTTTAAAATGACCTATGCTCATCTTGTGAGATTTATATTTCGAAATATGCGGTAGAACATTTTTTTTTTGTAATTACTACAAAAAAAAGGCAGAAAGCAGTCTTTCCCATTCCTTTAGTTCTTTAAAATTAAGAAAATCTAAACTTATTTTTGGAATTCTTGTGAGAGCGAGACAGCTGCGCGCTGACGTCTGGGTCTTAAGTAAGCGACTTCTACGGACAACAAGAGAGAAGAGAGAGAATTGTCAGTTAAATAATTTACGTATTATTAACATTTCGTCGTAGGTACCTTTTCGTGAAGATGTAATTTTAAATATGGTTAGACGTTAATTCTATGGGCACCTGATGATGTATAGCGTGATAATATAGCTTCATGTCAGGTAAACAGTTGCTGTACGCTTTAAATAATAGTGTACTTATTTTTGCCTACATTTCGAGTGTTGAGTGGTGCCCCATGTATGTAGAAGTAATATACGAGTATACTGAGAATAGTCTTAGGCTACCATCTTTCTCTGGCAATGGGATAGCTGCCGCCATATTTTGAACTTTATTAGCTTGTAATAAAGTTCTAAACCGTTGACTTAAAAACATTCCTTACGCTATAAGGGGTAAAATAATTGTATTCTCTCTCCTCTCTCTCCTCGAGCTAGTCGGAGTGTTTACCCTTAACCAGGCTTTGCTACAAATTTTAATTGTTTTTGGACCTTATCACAAAGTGATTAGGTTGAAATCTATATGGTCTCGGAGATTTATTGTCCAATTAAGGGTTAGCAATATACCACACGGAAACACGTAAGAATAGTGATAGTTTTATAATTTTAATTGTGTATTTTTCTTATTATATTTTAATCTTAATAAATGTTATCAGTAATAACACTAATAACATATTACAATAATACATTACGACTGTAAGTAACTGGTTAACGACTGGGATGTTATTGGCCTACTTATTGCTTACAATATCTGTGGCTAACGCTGTCAGTTTATAAACAAAGTTAGAAATATCATATTTAATTATAAATATGATAGGCATCGATCTTAATTGAAACATACACACACTACTATAAAACTGTAACGTAATTCTGTCGGTACATTGAGGATATTTACAAATAATACTAGTCAAGTTCGAGTTGGACTCACGCACTGCGGGTCCCATACATTTGTTGAGTAGGTGTATTTAAAAGCTGGGGTAGTTAAAGGCGTAATAGAAAATTTAAGGAATATCATCTCTAGTACAACTTAAGGTTGTTTGTAAGAGATTGTTGAGTTCGATTATGAAATTGACACCCATGTGCCTTTTGGGTGCAATTAAGACTATTTATCTTATCGGGTATAGTCTCCAATGATATACATACGTATATCATTGGAGACTATTCCTGGTTTAAGCCATAAGGATTCGGATACCGTCACGTGCGATTGGGATTCGCACACGAAGGATTTCGTTTCGTTACATTGTACGAGATTTTACAGCGTTTCTTAAGTTTGAGTATAAACATAGAAAAAATTACGTTTCTTGAAGTCATTATAGCGGCAATAGAAATAATATAATAATATCTAGGGACAATGTCACACAGATCATCCTAGCCCCAAACTAAGCATAGCTTGTACTATGGGCACCAGGCGACGATATACATACTTATATCGATAGATAAATACTTATATACATAGAAAACATCCATGACTCAGAAACAAATATTCGTGCTCATCACACAAATATTTGCACTTACCGGGATTCGAACCCAGGACCACCAGCTTCGTATGCAGGAGCACTACCAACTAGGCTACGGTGACCGTATGTCATACCACATGTCAAGTAAACACTTACTGTATGGCTGACGGCATAGAATATGGCCACCTCATCTCATGCCGTGGGGGCGTAGAAATCGTCCCGAGGGAATATCTACCAGAGGACGGGCAGCAGCGTCTCTCTGTGTACCATGACGATCATACTGCGATCGCCAACCCGTCTCCAAGCGCGGCGATTATGGCATATCCCTCCAAATGATGGACACTACTTCAATGTGGAAATCTTTTGGGGAGGCCTTTGTCCAGCTGTGGACGTTATTCGACATGATGAATAGAAATACACACTTTATGAGAATTTATTATGAGAGTCCACGCTTCACGAGATGCAGCCCTCTAGAGGAGTCTTAGGCGGAGATCTATAGAGCGTACTTAGACTTTGCTCAAACTTTACTTACGTAAAACTTGGCTAAATGTATGCTAAGCTTATACTTTGATTTGGTATTTATAGACTTTTTGAAGTTAAGATTATGCTTAGCATAAGCTAAGACAGACAAAGTCAAAATACCAATTGTAATTTCGTTACATGCATTAACTTCTGTCTAAGTAAAGTCTGAGCAAAGTCTAAGCACGCTCTATAGATCTCAGCCTTAGTAACAGGATTCCGTTGACACACTTTGGATACGGAACCCTAAAAAGTACGTACGTAATAACTGATTACAACAAACTACATTATTGCATTAGCCACGATCTGTCATCTGAACTGTATAAAACTTATCTCAGTGATTAACTGCTCTTCGCTAGACGGCCAAGGTCTTTAGTTTTTTTAACTAAGTAGTTGATCATACGCATTTGCCTACAAACCGGTTTCTACACTCAAAAACGCGTGCGTAGTATTATTTGGCAATATTTACTAACACTTGTATGTAGGTACATACGATTTTTTAAGATCCGTAACAAAAAGTAATCTTTATGGGACTGTCTGTCTATATTTAAGCAACTAAATAAAAAATATAAAACTAAACAAAAAGCATTAAAAAATGCTGAAATATATACATCCTCCGTGTTTTAAAGAGGGCTTAAGTTGCAAATACTCATGCAACGAGCACTAAATTATTAACATTTGAAGTGAAAAAATATTAAGTAATCTTGTTGAGTGTGGGCTGCTGTCATGTTGGATTTTTTAAGTGTAAACTTCTTTAGGCTCGTTGGACAGTTTTGAGGTGGGAAAAACAATTGAACTCGCGACACTGTTACCATTACCGACACCACGAAATATATCAAAAAAGGGCACATAGCTCGTAAAGCCGACGGCCACTGGGACAGAAAGGTTCTCTAGTGGCGACCACTAAAGCGAAGACCTGTGAGCAGTGTCCCTAAAAGATTGGACCGATGATGTTGTAACGGTTGCTGTATGCCGCTGAATGCGGGTAGCACAAGATCGGCAATTGCGAAGATCTTTGGCAGGTGATGATAATAAAACGTTTTCCTACCACTTTCCACCTGATTTTTATACTCCTTTTGATACTTCTTTTATCGACTCTATCCTCACCTGTTTGGCGATGAAGACTGGTGTATCTCTACAGCCAGCGCTTGATCAATGAAATCACAGAAAAACAAACAAGTGTTATGACTTCAACATGAAGATTGGTCGAACGATGTTAAGAAAGAAGAGATTTTGTCGCCATGTCCGATATTTCGTAGAAGAAACAACCATTCGGGGTATTTCTCCTCCGTACCTTAGAGAACAAATAGATATTTAGATCCTAGATTTAAGCTTTCCCGGTATCCGACCGCTGTCCCATCTCCAAGAAAGAGAGTGAGGTACCATAATTGTCCTACATATTTAGCTAGTTTCTATCAATATCGGTCGCCGAAGCTCAGACGTAATCCCTGATGCTTCATTCAGCAAGTAAACATAATGGTATCTCATTATGTATTATCATTATGTAATGTATTTTTCCTTTTATAAATCTTCCATATTTTTATCAGTAGGCAGCTGGCAAATAAGCAATAAACATCGCAGTCCATCGTCCGACATTAAGAGATTGACTTATGTATGATGTAATTACTTAGCTTTCTCAGGCGTCATCCCAAGGGTCACGACCCTTACGATTCGCATTATCAAGGAAAGATTAAAAGGTTGCCAGATAGTTCCAATAGTCTGCAGGGGGTATCATCAGAATAGCTTCGTAGTGGAAAACATGAATCTATTATGAGAAGGATATTTTAAGAGAGGTAGGGCATAGCGTTTATTCGCTCAAAGAGCAACCCGACTGGGGAAGTACCTCCACCTTACGGAAGACATTCCTTAATAATAACATTAATAATTTTAATGTTGTGTTTCCGAGTGTGAGTAAGGTCGCCAGAGCTCATTGAGGTGGGGGGAAGGGTCAGCAACACTTGTTTGCTGACTGTTAAAGGCCGGCAACGCACCTGCGACCACCAGAGGGGTTGCGAGTGTCTATGGGCGGCGGTGATCACTTACCATCAGGTGACCCACTTGCTCGTTTGTCGCCCTCTGATATATAAAAAATAAATAAATATCGGAAGTGTGTGAACAATTAAATGGGGTCAAGCAGATGGGGTAAAATAAGTCGACACAAATGCATTATATAAGGAAAAGAGCAAGATAAAGATGATGCAAGTGTAGACTCTGGCCTCTACGCCACCTGACCAAATATACAAGCTTCTGTGTTGTTATAAATAAAACGCTGTAGATATTTTTAGAAGTTCTTCTGATTCAGCTGGAACGGCCTCTTGGATATACAAGTTGCGCCTATTTTAAAAATATACCACCGGGCCTAGCCTGACATATCTCCGTCCATTCTGTTGACTGGCTACTACAAGCGGAACAGACAGCTTAACATGTCTTCCGAAGCACGGAGACGCTCAGAAATAAAATCTCTTTGGGGGTCGGCGAGGTTAAGCAGGTAATAATTTACGGACCTATGAGAACAACCATTTAATTCGACACGACCAGTTCATCACCAACATCATAGAAGGCAAAATTAAGGCAAGAAGAAAGAGAGGCACCGAGACGTAAATATATGGACCAGGTGAAGGAAGTTGTGAAATTGGAGGCTTACAAGGAAGTCAAGGAGAAGGCTTACGATAGAGAAGGCTGGAAACTGCTACACCGACAAGTGCACAATACTTAAATTAGAGAGAGAGAGCAACTAGAAGTGACCTCAAGTAATACAGATTCAAAAAAATACAGACTCCATTAAATTTAATGTGAACCTGGCTGCCTGCGGTAGCTAGTGACTGCATGTTGGGAATACAGACATGGCTTGGAATTGATTTAGTTGACATATTGTTTTATAAAACTGTTATGACTCCACGCCACTGTAGGTAGTGCTCAATTTCATCAGCTGCACCTTTCTCGATCGAGTTACGTAACGAGTTACTACATACTCTATTTGAAACCATGAAATATAATCAGATAGACGGTTTTGTAATCTACATCGCCGTAGATACAGTCAACTGAACAAATTTGTTGACAGTTCCGACTTAAAATGTCATATAGTAGAATAGTTTGGCGGCCAAGAAAGAATATCTCCACTCCATCTTACCCCTGGGGGCTTAAAAGTCGTCCCGAATGACTATATACCAGAGAACGGGCAGCAGCGTTTTCAAGAGTACTATGACCATCTTACAGCAATCGTCAACCTGTCTGCCAAGCGGGGTGTCGAAGCCAAATCTCTTCAAATGATGCGATATCATTGGTCTTTCTTTTTATCCAGCACTGAAGTGATAAAATTGACGGTCCCGTAGCCTAGTTGGTAGTGATCCTGCCTACGAAGCTGGTGGTCCTGGGTTCGAATCCCGGTAAGTGCAAATATTTGTGTGATGAGCACGAATATTTGTTTCTGAGTCATAGATGTTTTCTATGTATAAGTATTTATCTATCTATATAAGTATGTATATGGTCGCCTGGTACCCATAGTACAAGCTTTGCTTAGTTTGGGGTTAGGATGAACTGTGTGACATTGTCGCCAGATATTATATTATTATTTTATTATAATAGTTTTAGCCAGTTGCACACCCCAGTCCGTTATTGACCGGCGAGTTAAACTACCTAGTCACGTGGTCAGTCTTTGGATGTACGTCTTTTTTTATATCAGCGGGCGACATACGAGCAAGTGGGTCATCTGATGATAAGTGATCACCGCCGCCCATGTACACTCGCAACACTAGAGGGGAAGGGTCAGCAAACCAGTGTTGCTTTCCCCTCCTCGATGAGCTCAGGCGACCTTAATCACAAGTAGAAACACAAAATTAATATTATTAATGTTGGTATTAAGGAATGTCTTCTGTAAAGTGGACTTCCCCAGTCGGGCTGCTCTTTGAGCAAATGAACGCTATGCCCTAGCTTTTTTAAAACGTCTCCGTCTTCGTAGGGCACTTTAAGCTGTAACAGTCGTAAAGCCATGTGAGGCCTTTGGGACGGCTTAAACAAGTTGTTTAAGCCGCCACCAGGATAATCACTGGCAATATGATTAAGAAACAATAGTTTTTACAATAGGTCAGGGTAGGCCAAAGATATTTGGGACGCCGTGGTCTCCTTCTGTGAGGCAGTTTTGCTGCAGAAGGAGGCCGCCGAACGGGATCGGGAACGACATACCCACCCGCAGACACGTTTTGCGGGTGGCATGCGAAGGCATTGCCCCTGCCTTATCAAAAAAAAAAAGCCAAAGATATTATAGATCGGCTGGCAGGTCAAATCGATTTGCCATTGTATGGCGGAAGCCTTTTTTTCTATTGTGTCGCTAATGTCTTTGCGACGCTCTCTAGGTTGAACTGCTGAACTGATTTTAATAAATGAGGTGTCGTTACAATGGTATGATGACGCCAATCGAACCAAATTATATTCATTAAAATCCATCGAGTCTTTTAGGTTAGCGTCCCAAGGAAGCCACCGGTAGTGCTATGTATAATTATAACACACTAGCTGTGCCCCGCGGTTTTACCCGCGTTAAATTTTATAAATTTTCTTTGCTATAAACCTCACGGAGCCCGAGACCTTTCCAACGGATGCAAAACCGTGGAAATCGGTTCGTGCGTTCTGGAGTTATAGCGTCAGGAAGGAAAACCCGACTTATTTTTATATAGTAGATGGAACATAGCGCTTATATCCGACAGAAGTTGTGACAGGCCCCTAGTAATATAAAAAAAAAATTTCAATCTAAACTGTTATTATCCACAGAATTTTTTTTTCTTTTACTAAATAAATTCAAATGTAACTTAACCGATTTTAAAATTTGTCCATCCATAAAAATCTACATTAACAGAAAATTACATAGGTTAGTTACATTTTATTGAAAATATGTTTCATTGCTTTTTTTTGCTATCAAAAAATGTATTGGCTTAAAGTAGTAATTTAAAAATGCAAATGTATCTTTCTATCCTAGCGTGTCCCTAGTATGTTATAGAGACTGAAATTGTAATATAATCTATACATATAATAAATTCGTAGAAAAGTCAAACTGTACATTGAATATTTTTTTTAAAAGGATACTTGGGGCGTGATCTACAATAGATATCGAAGCCAAAAATATAGTTTTTAGAATTATTGTCTGTGTGTCTGTATGTATGTCCGGGTTAAACTCAAAAAGTACTGCATGGATTTACTTCAAATTTTGCATGAATATTACTAAGAGGTCGGGTCAACATAATATATAGGCTACATATTATCACGCTACCTACGGTGGAGGAGCTGTGATAATTTATAAAATTTAACGCGGGTAAAACCGCGGGGCTAAGCTAGTGAAAAATAAAGTTACGACGATTTTAAGAACTTCATACGTCAGACTGTACTTACTAGTTTATTCTTTCTGAGCAAGCGTTAGATTTGTCTGGAACGAACCTGAAACTTAATTGCAATTATTGTAAAAACTATCAACTGCTATTGAAGATCGAAGCTTTATTGTTGCTGCAAAATTGTTTTGTGTGCTAAATGTTACTTCAACGACTTTTTGCCGATATTGCGAGTTTCAATGCTATTTAGGAGGAAAATGGTAGTATATTATGGACTCTTAATTGCCGTTACTGCCTGTCAACACGAGACTTCTACTAAGTTGTAATAAGACCACCTTCGTTGGAATTTAATTTCGGTTCTATGTAGTGTTGACAAAAAAGAGGCGTGTGTTTATGACAACACGATGGAAGTGGACAGTATCCTTGCCTAGGTCTTTCTCCCACTTTCATCACAATAATATTACCTATAAAGGCGAAAGTTTGTGAGTATGTATGTTCGTTACTCTTCCACACAAAAACTACCGAACGGATTTTGATGAAACTTTGTAGTAATAGTGCTGCTGAAACTTGGTAAGTAGGTGTATTCTGTGAACCGCATAAAGATTTTTTAACAAAAATAGAAAAAGAACAATAATTTTGGGGGGTCGCCATAGAACTGAAACTCATTTTTTTTTATCTTACCCATACATGTTCGGTGTCTATAGATAGGTCTTCAAAAATCATATTGAGGTTCCTAATATAATTTTTGTCTAAACTGAATAGTTTGCGTGAGAGACACTTCCAAAGTGGTAAAATGAGTGTCCCCCCCCCCCTGTAACTTGTAAAATAAGAGAATGATAAAACTAAAAAAAATATATGATTTACATTACCATAGAAACTAACAACGACAATTGGTTTGAACGAGATCTAGCTAGTCGTTTTTTTTTAAAACGTTTACAACAGCAATTTGCTTTCATTTAATCAACTGAAATACTTGCTGCTACGGAACCCTTCATGTGCGAGTCCGACTCGCACTTGGCCGGTTTTTTTTTTATGTCAGAGGTCGACAAACGAGCAAGCGGGTTACCTAGTGGTAAGTGACCACCGCCGCCCATGGACACTCGCAACACCAGAGGAGTCGTGGGTGCGTTGTCGGCCTTTAAGAGTCAGCAAACAGGAGCTGACCCTTCCCCCCCCGCCCCGATGAGCTCTGGCAACCTTACTCACACTCAGAAACACAACATAAAATTATTAATGTTATTATGAAGGAATGTTTTCTGTAAGGTGGAGGTACCTCCCCAGTCGGGCTGCTCTTCGAGCGAATGAACGCTGTGCCCTACCTCTCTTACCGATATATCCGAATAAAACATATAATATATACGCTATCTATACATATAATAAAATCGTAGGAAAGTCAAAACTGTACATTAAATATTAAAAAAAAAGGATACAGTAGGCATGACCTACAGTAGACATCGAAGCCAAAAATATTATTTTTAGAATTTTTGTCTGTGTGTCTGTATGTATGTCGGGGTTAAACTCAAAAAGTACTGCATGGATTTACTTAAAATTTTGCATGAATATTACTAAGAGGTCGGGCCAACATATAGGCTACATATTATCATGCTATCACTTAGGGGGGAGGAGCTATAATAATTTATACGACAGTCTTACGGCTGGCGTGCTGATGACTTTACTTCATTATAAAACACCTTCACACCTAGTACAGTAATGCCCTGCAATGAGACCAATCACTGCTCGCTTACCTCACGGTATCGTGAGATTTACTACCCACATACTATACCTATTGACCGCATTAGCTTTGTGAATATATTATGTACCCAACCTCAGATCAAATAAAATGTAACAAATATGAACAAGAACATACAGTTAACACTTAAAACTGTATATAACTTACATGGGACATATTATTCAGATCTATACCTACATATAATAAAATCGTAGGAAAGTCAAAACTGTACATTGAATATTTTTAAAAAGGATACTTGGGGCGTGAATTACAGTCGATATCGAAGCCAAAAAAATATTTTTTAGTATTTTTGTCTGTGTGTCTGTTTGTCTGTATGTATGTCCGGGCTAAACCCAAAAAGTACTGCATGGATTTACTTCAAATTTTGCATTAATATTACTAAGAGGTCGGGTCAACATATAGGCTACATATTATTATGCTATCACCTACGGGGGAAGAGCTGTGATAATTTATAAAATTTAACGCGGATAAGACCGCGGGGCACAGTTAGTTAACAATAAACAAGACGCTTATGTGGCGAAACAATATAAACTGGGTGCTTTATATGATATTATCAAAACTAGAGATAGCACTTGTTCTAAATTCGACCATTAAGGTTCTATTGTCGGAAACTAAACATTAAAATTTTTAATTTTTTTTTCACTTACCGACAAGCTGAGAAGAGATGACAAACTAATGACAACCTTTGCCTTTTTTTATTTTTTATTACCTTGCCTTTAATGCTTCTAATTATATAACAACCTAAGCTTTCGGCACTCCTCCATATGTACTTTAACTGTTCCAATTTCATTCTCCTCCGTTCGCACAATTTTCGTCAAAAGGGGTTTTTCTTAAATTCGCAAATATATAACTGAAGAATATACTCATATTAGGCTACGAATTTGCAAACACGAAATGTTAGAACGACTTAGAACTACAAGCTGCTAAAGCTGAGTTATGGCTGGTTTTGTGTCTTGATGGAGTTATACTCGTATGCCTCGTCAATCCCCATTCCTCGTTCCTACGCAGAGCATACGTTACGTATCGTTTTCTGTACACTCTTACCAAGCCTACTGATCAACTGATATAATTTTATAAGACTGTCAATGTTGTATAAAACCGACATACTCGTATTATTCCGCTACGCATCGCTTCTGTTTACATCAATATTATTCACAGGTGTCAGTTGTCAAATAGGTACCATCTGCGTTGTAAATTTTACCGATTATCTTAAGCTATTCTGTCATTATTTACACTTTACATTTGGCGAAATAGTGCGTGGAGATTAGAATTTGTTATGAGTATTATGTTTACGAGATTTCTCTGTTGTTTTTTTATGCTGGACAGGTTTGCGCTTGACCACGATCTCATCTGTTGGTAAGTGAAGATGTGGTCGAAGGTGGACCGCGCGTAACTATAAGCTGCCTGTTCACTCTAGCCTTGAATAAACCATAATAATATGTTGTATGACTCTGAGTGAGCTGTGTGGTGACGGTGGCGAATATCAGAATATCATCACCCCCTCTCGTCTCGTGGAGGGTGTAGAAAGCGTCCCGAGGATTATACCAGAGAGTAGGCGGCAGCCTCTCTGTGTACTATGCCATATTGCTATCGCCAAGCTGTCTGCTAAGCGCGGCGATTATGTCATATCTTCCAAATGTTGGGTAAAAATAGGAGGTCAGGCACATGTTGAACTTACTTAAGATAGTAGACTTAATCAAAAAAAGATCATAAAAAAAGTAAAAACATATAAAAAATCGACTCGGTCTTTTTAGATGCATCGGTTAAATGTTTTTTGCAGGAATAGAGTGGCGAAGTTCTACTTCGTTCTGGCATTGCAACTGTTATAACTAAATGATATAACTGCGTAAATATGAATAGGCATTTGAATTTATTTTTTACTGTTAGGTTTTATTTGGTCGCAAATTGGGCCTGTTGACGTTGTTGGCAAATGCTTGCTTTTCACGCCGTTGGTCGTGGGTTCAATTCCCACCTAGGACAAAAATTTGTGTGCATGAACATATCTGTTTGTCCTGAGTCTGGGTGTAACTATCTATATAAATATGTATTTACAAAAGAAAAAGTAGTATATGAAGTATATCAATTATCTGTTTTCCATAGTACAAGCTCTGCTTAGTATGGGATCAAATGGTCGTGTGTAAATAATTAAAATATTATAAATAAAACCAAAACTGAAATGAACTCCTAGATTATGAGCCTGATATCGTCCACTGCTGGACATAGACCTCCAACGGTTTCTATAACGTTACCGCTAGCTAGTACACAGATGGCGCTGCTGTATACTCTGCTGACTACCCACGGTATGGTATGGAGTGGCCTTTCTAGGCCGAAAACCACACGGGTCAATAAAAAATAATGAACATAAAAAAATTAACTCTTAATCATCATCATCATCATCATATCAGCCGAAAGACGTCCACTGCTGTACAAAGGCCTCCCCCAAAGATCTCCACAATTGCCGGTCTTGCGCTATCCGCATCCAGCGATTTCCAGCGACCCGCACAAGATAATCGGTCCATCTTGTAGGGGGCCTGCCCACGCTGCGTCTTCCGGTTTGTGGTCGCCACTCGAGAACCTTTCTGCCCCAGCGGCCGTCGGCTCTACGAGCTATGTGCCCACTGCCACTTCAGCTTGGCAATTCTTTGGGCTATGTCGGTGACTTTGGTTCGCCTGCGGATTTCGACATTTCTGATTTGATCCCGCAGTGAAACTCCGAGCTTAGCCCTCTCCATTGCTCTTTGGGTGACCTTGAGCCTTCTAATTCTTAATACTGAGAAATAAAAAAAAACTTGTGTGTACTTATGTACACGCGTTAGAAGTTATACTTCTTAATATACAACTTGAACATAGTTATCAATTTTCATATCACCTAGAACTAACGTCATGCTGTTATTTTTACGATGCGCGCGCACACTCTCATACGTTTTCATACCACCTAGAACTAACTTCATGCTGTTATTTTTACGATGCGCGCGCACGATGGGCGCGCATCGTAAAAATTCACTCTCGTACCATCTAGAACTAACTTCATGCTGTTAAATTTTTTGGTGTCGGTGTGCGCGCGCATCGTAAAAATTCACTTTCATCATTTTTCTCCATCGCGCCAAAAGAAGTATAACTTCAAAAAGTCCGCACACCTATTACATAGCGGGGAGCCTTTATCTATCAATGAACGTCTTTCGACTGATATGATAGATTGTTATTAGTCGTGCTACACTAAGAATAGTTAGCAACCGCTTTGTTTATATTGCACCAGCCATACTAAATACAGTGGCGAACTATTATCGTGACAATAATTACTATTAGTGTTGTGTTAATTTCCAATAATGTTATCTGGTTGTTTATTGCGCCCCTCGTGGAAATGTACAAGATAATTGACCCCCTGCGGTTGACATGTGATGACGACACACCACTCATAATATAACACGCGACGAACACACTTAGCTAGCATTTTACGGATTTCCTGAGAAAGCAAATGTTGATTATTTACTTCAGTGGCGAGGGGTGAGGTATTTTGTAAGGCAAGCCAGTTTTTAAACGAAGAAGGCCATCATTTAGACAATTTTTTTAATATATTATGTATACGTGATTTCTCTGTTGCTTTTAGGGTTCCGTAGCCAAAGATTCGTCATGTCTGTCTGTCTGTCCATCCGTATGTCACAGTCACTTTTTTCCGAAACTATAAGAGCTGTACTGTTGAAACTTGGTAAGTAGATGTATTCTGTGAACCGCATTAAGATTTTCTCACAAAAATAGAAAAATAATAATAATTTTGGGGGTTCCCCATACATAGAACTGAAACTCAATTTTTTTTTTCATTGTACTCATACATGTGGGCTGTCTATGGATAGGTCTTCAAAAATGATATTTCTAATTTAATTTTTTTCTAAACTGAATAGTTTGCGCGAGAGACACTTCCAAAGTGGTAATATGAGTGTGTCCCCCTGTAACTTCTAAAATAAGAGAATGATAAAACTAAAAAAAATATATGATAGACAATATCATGAAAACTAACAACGAAAATAGGTTTGAACGAGATCTAGAAAGTAGTTTCTTTTTAATACGTCATAAATCATAAACCGCAATTTACCTTTCATTTAATCAACTGAAATACTTGTTGCTACGGAACCCTTCATGGGCGAGTCCGACTCGCACTTGGCCGGTTTTTTTTATGCTGGATGGGTTTGCGATTGACCACGATCTCACCTATACGTAAGTAAAGATGTGGTCAGTGGACCGCGCGTACCCATAACATGCCTGTTCACTTGAATAAACCCATGTTGTATGAGTCTGAGTGAGCTGTGTGGTGACGCGGACGGTGCAAATATCAGAATATCAGCACCCCATCTCATCCCGTGGGGGGCGTAGAAGTCGACCCGAGGGAATATCTACCAGAGGACGGACAGCAGCTTCCTTCTGAATACTACGAACATCATACTGCGATCGCCAACCCGTCTGCCAAGCGTAGTGATTATGGCATATATCCCCGAAAATGATTCTTGGGGGAGGCTTTTGTCCGGCAGTGGACTTCTTACAGCTGTTATGTTGATGTATGAGTCTGGAGACACGTCGTTTCTGAACCGAATTCGAAAATTGTTATTTTATTCGTGAACAATTCCGGAATGATCCCATCGAAAATTTGATATTATATGTATTTTGATAGTAGGATGTTTATGAGACGGTTTCGGCTTGTATTGATTGTTATTATTATTATAAGAACGTCGTTATTTTTTGATAATTGATAGAAGTTGTTTTTGTAGCTCTCTGGTTCATTTTGTCAAAATATTATTGTGTAAAAGATTGCTTTATGTCGTGCGCAGTTCCTTGTCAGTATCTGTACAAATTTCTATTGAACTTATTTAAGAACACTATTGACAAAATTTCTAAGTATAATATTATTGTGTATACAAGGTCTATCATAGATAATGAAGGCTATTTAAGCAGAACTACCCATGACACTAAACAATTCGAGAAGCCAGCTGGTGATTTTTTTTAATAAATAATAGATTAACGCATCTACATATTTTTTTTGTATTGCAATTTAATATTGTCCCCTATAACTGCAAACAAACTAAGTTTAAAAAAGACATGCATGATAGTCTTTATACCTTTATATAAATAACTTACAATATAATAGTTATAGGTAGTACATATAGCTCATGGACAGCATGCCTTGACGGTGACGAGTTCTATGATTTTTGTTTACCAAAAAAGTCAACGCACCTAAACTTTTCACTTCAAGAACCTTTAGTAAAAAAAAACTTGTGTGTACTTATGTACACGCGTTAGAAGTTATACTTCTTAATATACAACTTGAACATAGTTATCAATTTTCATACCACCTAGAACTAACGTCATGCTGTTATTTTTACGATGCGCGCGCATCGTAAAAAATCACTCTTATACATTTTCATACCACCTAGAACTAACTTCATGCTGTTTAATTTTTTGGTGTCGGTGTGCGCGCGCATCGTAAAAATTCACTCTCATCATTTTTCTCCATCGCGCCAAAAGAAGTATAACTTCAAAAAAGTTGGATTAGAAGTGTCAAAAATAGTTTTCACTTCTATCGTCAGTCCCCAAAGAGTTCTTCGCAATTTTTTTTTAACACTACCTTGTTTAACCTTGGTCTGGTTTCATTGTACTAGGTAATAAAGTTATTATGTTGCTCTATTATTTTTAATATCATATTAGGGCAATTGGCTATGGGATTCTAGTTAACTTAATTGTGGTAGCCGTAGTAGTAAAAGTGAAATTAAGTTTTTAGTGCTAAGTTATTTAAACAATCTGTGCGCGTATCAACTACCAAACAGTTTTATTTTATTTAAGTAAGTTACTAGCAGTGTCCCGTGGTTTCACTCGCGTGAAACTTTATAAATTATAGCTTTATTACTAGAAAGCTTTTGCATGAAAGAGTAACAAACATCCCCCTTTGTATGCCTTCCTATCGATGAAATGCCCCCTCTGGGGCTCTACCGGCTAAGTCACCGAACTTCGATTTCTTAAATGGCGTTCAAATTAATAAAGGTTAAAAATGGCTTCATCAATCATTAAATCGGCTTCAACGTTGTCAATCGTATTCGGACCATTTATGACGTCACATGTGCTCATGGAAGCCGATTTAACGATTGATTAAGTCATTTTTAACCTTTATTTATTTGAACGCCATTTAAGAAATCGATGTTCGGCGAATTAGCCGGTAGTGCCCCTGATCCTCAATTAGACGAGTAGTCCCAAGTCCACGTATTAAAGTAGAGTGAGAGTTGCACAAAAACTCCATATCAGTAACCAATGCACTCTAGTGCGGGTTATTTAGTTCGTAAGAATGAATGCCTTTATTTGTGAGAATAGAGGTTTGACATACCTACTGGTTCCCTATTATACCGATACACTCTGTATATTAAATTTTAATATCCAATAATTTTGCACAAATATAATTTTCGTAAAATTATTAGCTAGTAATCAACAAAAGTTGCAGGTGTTGTTAGATGGTTTGAGGCCTCGTTCGCAAGATGTCAATTTTTGTAATGTCAGCCCTAATTCGACCTACATACCAGCATTGCGCAAATAACAATTCGAACAGTTAGTAATATCATCAAAGACCATGTTTTGGTCGCATTTGCTTTAAGATACCAGTAAATTATCGCTACCCCAATTTATCTATGACGTCCAATATTGTTTTAAATATTCCCTTGACGTCACAATTACGATAAATTTTCGTGTTCATAACAATTAATACCTACAATAATTAGTCGAATCGAGCACATTGTCTTGTTTTGCTTCTTTATCGAGTAATTGTAAATGTTAATGTCATTACAAGTTGTTTATAAGTGACCAGCTTATAATCTGAAGTATAAGGGAGTGACCGTTAGTTTCGTTTATAACTCGCTTGTGGGTTGTGCACCTATAGAATAATAATAACTAATAGTGATATAGTAACAAAAGTGCTGTTGTTTGGAAATTATTTGATCGACGGAATAGTTCCTATTTGTATTTATAAGTTCGACAATTGCATTATACCAAGGAAAGGTATGTATTTTTTAATAGACTTCAAAAGTAACAGTAGCAGTTTTCAAGTTGACTGTTTTTATATCAGGCGGATGACGTCCACTGCTGGAAAGGCCTTCCCCATGTAGAGTTACCAGATGAAAAAACAACGTCCCGGAGATAAGGCCTGATTTCCATTGAGGAATCCTGGGACTGTTTACAGTTCGAGAAATTACGTGTTGCACATCGCGCTCATGGCGGTGGAGTGGAGGAAAGCGGCTCTATTGTATTGAAAATTAAAAAATAACTGAGAGATCTCATTAGATTAAGATAATGAAATCCTGAAAGCTCAGGATAAATCCTGAGATATGGTAAACTTACCCCCAAGGATCTATCCACGCATCCAGCTGCTTCACGCGACCCTTGCAATATGGTGCCTTGTTGGGGGCCTGCCCACGATGCGTCTTCCAGTTCATAGTCGCCTCCCAAGAACTAGTTTTATGCGTACCTAGCTGTGCCCCGCGGTTTTACCCGCGTTAAATTTTAAATTATCACAGCTCCTTCCCCGTAGGTTTTAGCGTGCTAATATTTAGCCTATATATTGACCCGACCTCTTAGTAATATTGACGCAAAATTTGAAGTACATTCATGCTGTACTTTTTGAGTTTAGCCCGGACATACATACAGACACACAGACAAAAATTCTAAAAACTATATTTTTGGCTTCGACATCGATTGTAGATCACGCCCCAAGTATCCTTTAAAAAATATTCAATGTACAATTTCGACTTTCCTACGATTTTATTATACGTATAGATTATGTTGCGTGATTTATTGTTGTTTCATACGATTTTTATAATTCCTTTCTAATGTTAGGGAGTTTTGGCTACCCTATTGGCTTAGGGTTAGTGACCTTGACTACTAAGTGGTCGTGACCTCGATCCCTACCCAGGACTAATCTTGTGTCACAAGCAAGATTATTTGTTCTGTGTCTGGGTGTAATTTATGTACAGACGCCAGCACATCAAGCTACCCCAATCTGTGAATTTCTCCAATTGAAAATGAACCTTATGCTTTCGTGATAAAGTTGAAAATCTATAAAAGAAATTTGACAGATTGGGGTAGCTAGATGTGCTGGCGTCTGTACAACTAGCTGTACCGGCGAACTTTGTATTTTTATATGTCGTATTTTTTGCAGTCTCTTAGTTTGTGATAAAAAAAGACGTCGTCTCATATTAGTCCGTCTCATTAGCACACTCACTTTGATAGTTTCCTGATATTTTGAATATTTGCTTTTTTCATACAGACCTTCACCTGTCAATAACAAACACATTAAAGAAAGATTTATACAATTTGGTGCAGTCGTTACGAAGTTATGAGTGTATAAACATTTCGGTGATTCATTTTCATTTATATATGTATTTAGAAATATATAAGTATGTTTATCAGTTGTTTGGTTGCCATATAGTTATGTCTAGTTTTCCGTTTTTTAAAGAGTAATTTAATGTTTGTCTGTCAATCTACTTCATTCTTTTTTGGCCCTATATATATTTTGTCCAATTCAATACGTCATATAATGACATACAAGTTGAAGTTAGTACTATATTTTTAAACCGGATTCGTAAGTATATATTCTAGTATATTATGTTTTTTATGTTATGTACACACGGCTACACATCAAGCTATACAATTCCAGTATAAGCTGATCTCGCGTTGTATAGGATTTCCATACAATGACAGGTCAGCTTATATTGGGAAAGTATAGCTTGATATGTAGCCGTGTGTACCTACATATATGCGATTTCTTCATAGCTTAAGAACCGTAACAAACATCACATGACATTCCAATCAGTTGCCAAAAGAAAAGTTTAGCAAGCTTTTATGTTATATGAAACAGTGATTATGTGATATATATATATACAATTGAAAACGTAAACGGTAACTTAGCAGTATCTGATCTCAAGAGTCCGTATAATAACAAATAGTTTCATTATATTATACAGTCGGTAACAAGGCCTTGGTGGTACCTTATCTTTTATTTCATGCAATCATGATTAAATTATATACAGCCAGTATTGGTACAAGTAAATAAATAAATATGTTAATTGCATAGTTCTCTATAACGAATTATTTGGCATGTTGGGAAATAATACCGAGGTAAAAGTAGGTACCGTGAAGTGTAGTATAGCATAAATATTAGAGGACATTTAAGAAGCGTATATGACCCATGTTTTTCCCGCTAAATGCGCCCGGCGTGGTTGTCACAATAACTTATAGTTATTGGGACAACCACGCCGTTACTGTTTCGATCTTACGAAATTTCCTTTCGGGATGAAGCTGTAAATTTCTTTGCTCCCTGCCCGATTCGATTTGGAGTTCCCCAAGGCTTGGTTCTTTCCCCGCACTTGTTCTCCCTATACGCTTGTGACAACGCCATCCCTAAGCAAGGACATCTAGCTCTCTTCGCAGATGACACTGCAATGACACTTATTATATTATTCTGGCATCAGTCTGAATGCCATCCACAACCATCTCCAGACTTCCACCAACGCCTAAGTTAAATAGTTCATGAAATGGACAATCAAGGCAAAGCATACAAAAAAAAGACGTCGTGCTCTTTTTGTGGGCGAACCACCACCATCAATCAAACTAGTGCAAACGTCGGCAATAATCGGCGAGAAAGAACGTAGAAAAAAAAGAACGAATAAGTACAATTTATTGCGTAAGGAATATAAAAAGTACAATATGCAACTGCGAGCCTTATTACTAAAAGATATCTCTTCCAGGCAACCGATTTACATACGTTAGATGGACCAGATTAATGAGAATGGATATTATTAGCAAAAGGTGTACCTATATAGTACCAATCTTTTGTATTAGATTATTAAAGCGTAGTGGCGAAGGGGTTGGCTCGAGATACTTAGTTTGTTCGTAGTCTTATTTGAAATACGGCTTGAGGTCAACCTCGACAAAAAAAAGAGAATACAAAAATCATGTTTTCGAATTCGTTCTAGAGGAGTAACATTAATTGATTACTAAATTGGCGAATTCGTATGAAAAAAGTACATTAAAGATGAGGGAGAAACAAAGTACTAGGAGTTTAATTATAAAAATTCTGTTGAGACAAAGCTTTCCTGTTCTTCAATTTTAAATATTATGTATGTATGTGTTGTAAAGTGACGCTAGACAAGTTTTATAAAAATCTTTTTCTTTAATTTCAGAACAAAATGAACGGTCCCGACGGGCCATGTTCAGACAGCTGCAGTTCCAGGTGCGCAGAAGCTATGGAGCGGTTAGCAGTAGACGACACATGCAAGCCGGCAGAAGTCAAAGTAAACAGCAAGCGACACGGCAGGGGGGCGGTGGAATCAGGTAAGAATTAGAGACAAAATTACGACGGATCATGCACATAGCTGTAGTACCAGGAGCGCATTAGCAGGGCAGACGTTAGGTGGGAGTTGTCAATATCTTATCTGGTAGAAGACAAATTTACAGCCAAATACACGGTAGGGAGGCGGCGGAATTAGGTAATAATCAAGAGTACAATGAATAGTAATATTTAATAATAGTACTGACAGGCAGTGTTTTGATTGCTGTAGGTCCAGGTCTTGGCCTTGCAGTCGTTGGGCGGGTGTGTAAAACAGATCTAAGCAAGACAACTAACAGGAAAAGCAAAAATAAAGAGGTGAAAGTTCGTGAGTGTGTATGTTTGTTACTTCTTCACGTCTAAACGGCTGGAGCGATTTTAATAAAATTTGGTATGGACTTAGCTGACACCCTGGATTAACACAAAGTCTATAATTTATAAAGTTTAACGCGGCGCGGGTAAAACCACGGGGCACAGCTAGTTGGTTATAAAGTTAAAAATTAAATGCGTATTATCATGTAGACAAGTCCGGCAGTGTCCTTTTTGAGGGTGGGTGGAAAATTTCGTTTATAATTATCATCACTAAATTCGTTGTCCACAATCAGACGTTATGTAACGAATTGGTGAAACTATTTCTTTATATTATTCAACAGTACAATGTGTAACAAAAATAGGTAATGACATCTTTTCTCCCATATTAGTTCCCCAGAAAGGCGACTGGTTGGTACTATATAAATATTTAAAAACATTGGAATTCGATATTTTTACTTAATTTGTTGTATGATGTTTTTCTTTAGTCGAATAATTTTGGTCTGACTAATTATTATAGACTTGTATATACTTTTAAATAATAAATAATTTATAACGGTTTTTATTAAAACAGTCTTTAAAAAGCGCCTGTAAATAGTCAGGACATGATTGTAGTATTACAATTAAATTATATTTATAATTAATTCTAATTAGAAATATGTTATTGGTACTGTTATTTATATTTGATAATTTATAATACTAATTTAACTTTGTCTCTGTCAATTATACCTTTGTAATGTACCCTGCGATATAGGAATTAAAATGACAGACGTGGGTATCGTTAAAAAAATGTTATAGTAATGGTTTAGTTAAAGTCTATAAATACCTAATCATTATTTAAGATTTTTAGTACCAATTTTTAATTTATAGATTTACATATATTTAACTTAATATCGTCTGAATAGTTATGTCATTGAGGTAAGATTTCAATATTACTATTATGACGGACCATGTGTGTATTAATTATACTAAAAAACATACTTTATAGTACACAAAAGAAGTCATTTAATCCAGATAATGTACGCATGTTGTCTTTACGCATTAGGTATTTTTTTAACCGATAACCTTTGGGTGGGTAGGAGCTAAATATATTGATACCGGTAATAGCGCAATCACTATATTTATTTTAGTTGTATATAGCATGTTTTGAGTATATATGCATTTTTGTTATCTATATGTCGCCTATCTTGACAGGCCTGTTGTCGTGGTTGGCAAATATTTACTTTTAACGCTGGAGGTCACGATTTTTTTTAAAAGCACAACATATTCACACCGGTTTAATTTGGTTTTAGGAAGGACAAATCTATTAATATAGCTGTATATAATTTTCTACATAAAGTTATGAAGAATCTGGACAAAGCTTTACCTGCTATAGCGTTATTTGTGGACATGTCAAAAGCTTTCGACCGCGTAGACCACACAATTCTGCTAAACAAGCTTTATGCAAATGGTGTAAGAGGCAATGTATACTGTTTTATGAAATCCTATCTAGATAATAGACAGCAGATCACGGAGATAAAAAGACTCGACCCTGTAACAAAAACAGAAAACATATATGTCTCGGAGACTAGAACTGTCAAGTATGAAGTACCACAGGGGAACGTCTTAGGTCCTCTTCTCTTCTTAATCTATATTAATGACATGCCTTGAATTTTAAAATATGATATGACACTATTTGCTGACGACTGTACCATTTTATTTGCCAATGACACACTAATTAATTTAGAAACTGACATTAATAAATCACTAGAACTAATAATAGAATGGCTAAATGACAATAATCTAATAATCAATTTTCAAAAAACTAATATTATGCTATTCAAACAAAGACCTAACAAAATAAAACCACTTAACATAAGACATCTACGAAATAACATTGAAGAAAGGACAGATACACAATTTTTAGGATTCTATATCGATAGCAAAATAAACTACATAGACCATATCTGCAAAAAACTTAACCAATTTTCATATGCCCTGTATAGACTTACAAAAATTTCAAATCAATCGGCTTTATTAACAGCTTATCATGGTTATGTCAATTCAACACTACGATATGGAATCATAATAGGTCTTTACCTATGAAATTGCCGTTTTGTATGAAAAAATTTAAACGAATTTTTTTCATGAATTTTTTTATTTGTATTAATCGAAGTAATCACCCATGCAATCAATGCATCTTTGCCATCGCAGTGGCAGTTTATTGATGCCCTTCTTAAAGAAATCAGCTGGACGGGAGGCAACAAATTCTTCAAAGGCATTTTGTACTGCCCTTCGGGTATTGAATTTTTTTCCCGCCAAGAAGTTATCCAAATTCTGGAAAAAGTAGTAGTCTGTAGGCGCAAGGTCTGGTGAGTAGGGCGGATGACGGAGAGCTTCCAACCCCAGTTCTTGCAACTTGGAGACCGTCTGCTGTGCAGTATGAGGTCGCGCGTTGTCGTGCAGGAGCAGCGGAGACGAGCGATTGACCAATGCTGGTTGGAGATGCGCCAGCTTCTCCATCATTGTGCTCAGTTCTTCACAGTACACATCTGCAGTAATGCTCACCCCGTTTGGTAAGAAGCTGTGATGAATCACACCGGCGCTAGACCACCAAACAGTGACCATCACTTTTCTAGGGGTAAGTTTTCGTTTAGGGCATTGTTTAGGTGCTGAACCAGGATCCAACCAACTTGCTGAGCGCTTGCGGTTATCAAACAGAATCCATTTTTCATCGCAGGTAACAATGCGGTTCAAAATTCCTTCATTTGTGTGTCTGTTGAGCAGTGCAAGGCACGTCTCGACGCGTACTTCGCGCTGGCGATCATTGAGTTCGTGGGGCACCCATTTGTCAAGCTTTTTTACCTTGCCAATTTGACGCAAATGGACCAATATTGTTTTGACGCTAACGTCGAAAGCTGCTGCTAATTCAGCCGTAGATTGTGTATCATCAGCTTCCACAACCGCCTTTAATTCGTCATTGTCGACCAAAGTCTTCGGACGACCGCGAGGTTCATTTTTCAGGTCGAAATTTCCAGAACGGAAGCGAGCAAACCAATAACAGGTGGTGCGTTGGTTTGTAGTGTTAGCTCCGTAAACGTCGTTGATGTTGCGTGCCGCTTGTGCCGCGTTGCTGCCACGACGGTACTCATATTCCATAATTACTCGAATTTTTAACGTATCCATGATGACGAAAGGATTGAAATGCGATGAAAATGTAACACTAATCAATAAAGAAATGACTACTTTTGGAAAAAAGAATCCATGTTTTTAAAATAAAATTAATTTGAAATTAGAATTCTTAGCCAAACAAAAATTATTTTGATTTGAAATGGCCAGTACTGCAGAACGGCAATTTCATAGGTAAAGACCTAATATTTTGGGGTAACTCGACCGATAAAATTCGCGCATTTATAGCCCAGAAACGTTGTATTAGGTCAATGTGTAACTTAAAACAAACAGACTCCTGCCAATCGTCCTTCATACATTTTGAAATACTTACTCTTCCCTGCTTGTATATTTACGAATGTGCAGTATTTGTTAAGTCGAATATTGAGATGTTTGTCCATATTGAACGAGCACGTCATAAGGATAAATTACACGTAGTGTCCAGTAAGACACACCTTCTTCATGAAAGTGTTTTTTGCGTTGCCTTACGCATATACAACAACATCCCAAGATCAATCAGGTGCATTTCAGATAACCAGTTTTATAAAAAGAACCTTCATGATTTTTTGGTTCACAAATCGTATTATACATTAAATGATTTCCTCCTAGATAAATTCAATCACGTTTAAGAATGACTGCTAAGTAAAATATGTATTATAATTAAGATAAGAATGAATGTACTTTACTTGACTTTAAAATAAGAAATAATTATTATTGGTAATTAAATCACATGTATTAAATTGGGTTAAAATAATTGTATTCACGTTATTGTATAAAATAATTTTAACTAACAAAATATTGTACGCTTAAATAGCTGGACATAACTGAACATAATAAATATTTGTGACTGTAACAGCTTTTGAACTATGGACCGCAATAAAAATATTTGTATTTGTACTTCTGCAATTCATGAAAATTTCCTTATTGCTAAATATAATTATTTTTATTAGTATTATTAATATAACTATTATATTAATAATATATTTTTGTTATTTTTTTATTGCAAGAAGAAGAGTACAGTTTAGTCTTGTTCTTAGATTTTTTGTGATAAGTACGATTATTTGTTCCTTATCTATAATGTTCATGTATTTGGAAATATATAAGTATATATATCAGTTGCCATAGTACGGGCTTTGCCTAGTTCGGGATCACATGGCAGTATATTAGTTGTCCCAAGATAAGTATTGCGTACCTACCAATAATTAATGATGATACTACTCTTTCAAGAAAGTACCGGGAAAAGATAAATAATATAAAAAAATTTCGTTATTCATCCAAATTTATTTTATCACCTTCAAAGTATGCTCCTTCAGAAACGATACAGTTACGCCAACGAATAATCCATTCATCAAAACATTTTTTAAACGATGCTTTCGGAATTGAGTTCAGTTCTCGCCGCGAATTCTCCTTTATGTCTTCTACCGATTGAAAACGGGTACGAAGTGGTAATTTGAGTTTAGGAAAAGAAAGAAGTCAGCTGGAGCCATATCTGGTGAAAATGGTGGTTGCTGGATGGTATTTGTTGAGTGTTTGGTCAAAAATTCGTCCACAATGATGGCCATGTGCGAAGGCGCATTATCGTGGTGCAAAATCCAAGAATTTTCTTTCCACAAATCTGGCCTTTTTCGTCGAATTTGCTCTCTTAAACGCCGCATAACACACAAATAATATTCTTTATTTACCGTTTGACCTTCCTGTAAGAATTCAGAGTGCACAACACTGCGATAGTCAAAGAAAACAGTCAACATGACTTTGACTTTTGATCGACTTTGGCGTGGTTTTTTCGGTTTCGGTTCAGTTGGAAGGCGCCACTCCGAAGCTTGTTGACTAGTTTGCATGTCAAACTCGTAAACCCACGTCTCGTCACCAGTAAAAATGCGTTTCATGAATGGGTCGGAATTGACTCGTTCTACCATGTCCTCAGAGACTTTCATGCGATTGATTTTTGGAGAAAATTAAAATCTTTTGGGACTAGCCGAGCGGCAACATGTTTCATACCCAAATGATTAGTTAAAATGGTACGAATCGACTCGTGAGATACAGAAAGTTCCCCGGCTATCTCTCTCAGAGTTGAATGAGGATTTTCTGTCACTATTTCCTTCACTTTTGCGATGTTAACTTCAGTTGCAGACGTTGATGGCCTACCAGAGCGAGGCAATTCTCGACCGCTTTTGAACGCTTTGTACCACTCATAAGCACGAGTTTTTTTATAAAGTCGATTCACCGTAAGTCTTCTGTAACATTTTCATTGACTCCGAACACGAAATTCCATTAGCGATGCAAAATTTAAGACAAACTCTTTGTTCGATATTTTTGTCAATTATGAAATTCGCAATACACACTATATATGATACTACTAAAACCAGCACTGTATTTAATATAAATAACAGATGCAACTCAAAATCCGCGCCAAAATGGAAAACAGTTGTGCCAATCTAACAACAACAAAAAAAAAACAAAATTTGAATTTGGAACCATAAACAAATCATCCATTCCCGATACTTTTTTGACTGAATATATACCACTACAATAAGTGATCATACTCGTAGTTCGATAAATATTCGGAACTAAGAATGGTGGACGAACGTTATACGCATTGATACCCAGAGGTCAAATCGTGTTCCGATGACCAGATAGCGACACGTGTGTGACATATTTTTAATTGAACTGAAATAAAACAAGATTTGTTCTAGATCCCACTATCCTACTAATATAATAATGTGAAAGTTTGTGAGTATAGGTGTATAGAGTTTTGGATGTTTATCACTCTTTCACGTGAAAACTACAATGGATTTTCATGAAACTTTGTAGTAATATAGCTTAGGTACTAGTCGTGCCACAGTATTGTACCCACGTTAAATTTATAAATTATAGACTACAAATAATCATCAAGTTTTTGCGTGAAGTAGTAACAAACATATACACTCACAAACTTTCGCCTTTATAATAATATCTGGGGACAATGTCACACAGATCATCCTAGCCCCAAACTAAGCAAAGCTTGTACTATGGGTACCAGGCGACGATATACATACTTATATAGATAGATAAATACATATATACATAGAAAACATCCATGACTCAGAAACAAATATTCGTGCTCATCACACAAATATTTGCACTTACCGGGATTCGAACCCAGGACCATCAGCTTCGTAGGCAGGAGCACTACCAACTAGGCTATCTATATAGCTATAGGTCTATAATATTAGTGTGGTTAGGATTAGGATCCGAATAACACATAGGCTATTTATACAACATGTAACTTAATTAACGCACATCCTGAAAATAGTTTGTTCAGAATCGTTTACTGAATCGATTTATATCATTTTTAATATAGGTAATTATTTTTCCCAAAATAATTAAAACTACGGAAATTATCGTTATATTAAACCTGTACATTCAAATCAAATTGAAATGGACCGTAAGTCAAAGTAATAAGACTTTTAAATAGCAGTTTTATTTGTATTCATACAAATTCCAACAGTCAACACAAAATAAAGAAAAATAAACTTTATTCCAAGAAACTAATTAAGTAAAAAACAATGCATATACATGTTAAATTAAACATTTTGTGTATGTATTACGATTATAACATAATATTCTAATTGGGGTGTTTGAGGGTGTGCGTTAATTACGTTACATGTTGTATATGTACACCTAGTTTTCATATAGGAAACTCTGCCCGCGGTTTTTTATGAACAGTCGACGCCACTTAAGTATAGACATGGCAGCATTGTTTTGCTTGGATTCCTTACAGCAGTTGTATGCACTCATTTATGCATTATGAAAAATACTTTAATGATGGAATATTTCGATAAAATTATGGAAACACACGCCTAAGGAAACATACTGTATTTTAGAAATACCTAAAAGATTGGTTTATTTAGTGTTGATACTGGACACTGCGTTTACTTGAATCAGTGAGCGTCTATTTAACGTATACCATGGAATGACTACTTTATGTAATATAAAAAGTCTATTTTTACATATACTAATAATTACGCAACAATTGTTACAAATTACTCATACTGATATTATAAATGCAAAAGTTTAGTAGTTTTAGTTTTTGATTATGGATGTATGGATGTTGTTACTCTTTCAAGCAAAAACTACCTAACGGATGTTGATGAAACTTTGTAGTAAAATAGCAAATTATTAAAATAGTAAATTATGAATGATGGCATGCTTCTGTCAACAACCAGCAGGTACTACAAAACCGAGGCAGCCTCAACTGGTTCCTGAATTATTATTATACTGGTATTTGATCGTGGCTTCGCTTCGTGAGTTTTGTAAATGCCGGGTGCATCGGCATTTACAAAACATTAGTTCAGTTGCAGAGGTTATTGATTTTGAATAATTTTAGGGTCCCACAGAAAGGGAATAACTAGCTACTGGTTGAAGGACTTCGGCGCTCGCCACGTTCTCGGTCTCCCAAAATTTATATTAGTACAATACATTGTTACTTTATTGAGGATATCGCAGCATGTTATAAGATAGACCGCAAAGACGGACTGGGCCATCGGCTTAAATATGGTTCCTTTAATAAACGTGAGCTTAATATTGATTGCTGTACTACTTAATTATGAGCTTGACAAGTCCAAGTATATATTAATACTCAAGACCTGAATACATTTCATTATTAAATCTGATATGAGACAAGACAGCTATAACGGTTGGCCTAGCTCAATTGAAATTAATAAATGAATGTTAATAGATACATATGAATCAAGAAAGTATTTTATTCAGTACTCGTTTTAAAACTAACAATAATTAGATAAAACTACAGCAACCCTAGTTACACTAATAGGCGTCGAATAATCCGTATCGCAGATGAGAAAAGTGCCCAGAAGGCTGGCCGCATTGCCACGCTGAATGGCAATGCTGATCTTCTGACCCAAGAACAGACCAGCCCTCTGGCAAGATATGTGATTTTATTTAGATATGATAATGGTGCTCCTAATTATACTCTGTATTGTAGAAGGAAAGGATAGTTTTGCATAACATACAAATATATTTATTTCATACATCAGCATCACTTATTTTTCTAAGTATTTCGATTTAAATTGATTAATATCTGTTGTTTTATATTATGTATTGCATACCTTTATGTACCTATAAATTGTTTGCTATGTGTTTTTTTTTTCAATGTTATGTATAAATCTTGTTTTCTGTCAATTGTTTAATTAACTAAATATGGTCAAGGTAATGAAAAGTACTACGACTGCGTACGTTGTGCATACCTGTAAGTGACCTGCTCACACTGGACTAATCTCTCTGTATTAGACTCATACAAACAAATTGTGAATAAGTTGTTGGTGTGCTTTATCAATAAAATTTAAAAAGATGTCACCGTAGCCTAGTTGGTAGTGCTCCTGCCTACGAAGCTGGTGGTCCTGGGTTAGAATCCCGGTAAGTGCAAATATTCGTGTGATGAGCACGAATATTTGTTTCTGAGTCATGGATGTTTTCTATGTATATAAGTATTTATCTATCTATATAAGTATGTATATCGTCGCCTGGTACCCATAGTACAAGCTTTGCTTTGTTTGGGGCTAGGATGTTCTGTGTGACATTGTCCCAAGATATTATATTTATTTATTAAAAATAAAATTGCGGACGCTTTTGTCTCTTACACCACTAAACGCGTTTAATAAATGACTTTTCTTACATCTTTTTCTAATATAGCTCAAATGAAAATAATAGGGCATAATACGTGCAGCATCTATGCGGACCGGGCGCATAATACCATAGTCACCATAGCCTAGTTGGTAGTGCTCCTGCCTACGAAGCTGGTGGTTCTGGGTTCGAATCCCGGTAAGTGCAAATATTCGTGTGATGAGCACGAATATTTGTTTCTGAGTCATGGATGTTTTCTATGTATATAAGTATTTATCTATGTATATAAGTATGTATATCGTCGCGTGGTACCCATAGTACAAGCTTTGCTTAGTTTGGGGCTAGGATGATCTGTGTGACATTGTCCCTAGATATTAAATAAGGCGATAGATTCGCGTTAAAACTACTTGGTCTAGTGGATAGTGAGCCTGCTGCTAAGCCAGTGATCGTGGGTTCCACCCAGGACAAATATTTGTTTGATGAACACTATTATTTATTACTACTAGTATTACCCCGCGGTTTGACCCGCGTTATAAAATATGAATTAAAGCCCATGTGTTCGGATAAATCAATAAATAAAATAAAAATAAAAAAGGTTTTTATTCACGTAGACTTTAAAAAAGCGCTTGTAAATAGTCAGAACATGTTTGTAGTAATATAGTTGTATACATTATTATTTCTAGTAACATAGATATTTAGGTACACATTGTATGAAAACATTTGTAAAATTTATTTTATTATAGCATTGATATTTAGCTAGCTCGTATCAAGTTATTGTCTAGAGTTTATGTTTAATTATCTAGTTTAAGTCTAATATTTTTACTACATATTGTCAATAGTTCTGTCTATATTAAAGTATTATTATTATGACGGACCTTGTGTTAATAACGACGGTCGCGCTTTAATGCTACCACCGGATCCAATGCGCCCCAACTGAGAAGACCCAGCGAAACAACTCAGTGGGTTCATCTACTACCGGTTTCAACACGACCCAGTTGAGACGGTCCGGATATATTATAAGTTATAATACTACAAAGTTTCATCAAAATCCGTTAAGTAGTTATTGCGTAAAAGAGTAACAAACATATTAGTAGTCCATACATCCATACTCACCACCTTTCGCATTTATAATATTACTAGGATAGTATGAATTTAGAAATATTTAAGTATGTTTATCGATTCTGTGTCTGCCATAGTTCAGGCTCTGCCTAGTTTGGAATCAGATGGCAGTGTCTTACTTCTCCCAAGCTCTTTTATTTATAAGAACTAAAGATACCCTGACCTTTTCATAAGTACCATGCTAGTAAGAAATGCAATTATATTAGATTGGTTTATTAGGTATTGCATAAATTCGGTGGCATTGTCAGGTATTTAACGACCTCAATATATTCATTAAATATGACTACTTTGTTTTTGATACACTTTACATATTGATTGTGTAAATTGACAATTTTAAATGTTATCGAAATATAATTTATTATTGTTTCCGCCTTTGCTTAAATGACAAACATAAATAATGATATGTAATTACATCATTATATTTAATATGTATCTAATTGCAATATCATCATATATGTAATTGCATCATTTTTTATCTGTACTTTATATACAATATTATAAATTTAAAGCATCTCATTCTGACTATCTGTACACAAAATATTAACTATTGCTTTGTTTTTTATTTATGTATGTCCAAGATGTAACAGAAATAGTAGACCAAACTTAAGGGAATGTTGCCATGAAACAAATTAACTTGTAAAATACACGAAAAATCGATTAACTTGCCATACAAAAATGTCGATAATTTGACACATTATATTTGGAGATATAAACATTCTTTTCCGTATTTCACAACATGGTTTGTTCGTTTATTTAAATAAATAAAATAAAATGTTTATGGAGGTATCCATGGTTAAAGTTTTGAAGTTAGAATAAAAATTTCCGTAAATATCCTTCAATTTATGGGGCAGGGAGTGGGGGAAAGGGGGTTACTCTCTGTATCATCCCCAGCCCGCAGAAATTTTCACCAACAATAGTGTATCTAGTTAACGCTAAATGGTCGCAGTTCTAACCTAACCTAACCCAAATTATTTCATATAATTACATTATTGCAAAAATATCATCATACGATTTCTCTATTTCATATTCTTTTTAGAATGGACTAGTGACAACGAACAATTCTGTTTTGGGTATTTTTCGGATATTCATATAAAGGCGTTATAAAAAAAGATATGACTTCTGAGCAATATCATTTCAATATCAATGATCATAAGACTTCATAGAACTTGAACTTGAACAGAACGTAATAATGATACATTGCGTACCGATTTCGATACCTACTACGCTGTCAAACAACGTAAAAATTGTTTGACAGCCTAGTAGGTATCGAAATCTCTACGAAATGTATCATAATTACGGTTACGATTTAAAAAAATATTTATAATATTTTGGCATATCTCCGGCAGAAAAAAAAGCATTTTTTCACTTAGTACGAACCCCTTTACCCCCGCATATCCCTAACTCAAATTCAGGCGACACGATAGGAGATCCAACCTTTTTTTTTTTTGTAAATACATATTTATATAGATAGGCAAATATCAAGCCTGGGTGGGAATCTTACCCACGGCTTGAAAGGCAAGTATTTATCAACCACGCCAACAGGCTGTTGAGCTTATTACTTTTTGACAAAATGGGTGGATGATGGTGCACGGCAATCAGGTTATCTTATAGTATGTTTTATGTTTCAGGTCTGACTCACGAGTGCGGCGTGTTCGGTGCGATAGGCACTGGAGAATGGCCGACACAGGTCGATGTATCGCAGGTCATATGTTTGGGACTAGTCGCTTTACAACACAGGTGAGCATGATTATGACCCTATATCAACAATCCTTCTTCCTTGAGTCTTCCTTGTTGCTATTGGAGTTTACTGTCAGTACCCCGTTGCGTCTAGGAAACCCGTTGGTAACCAGTAATCAAGATGGTTAGACCTAGTGTCCGCTTCCATTTGTTTTCTGACTAGCTGTAATAATAATAATATCCTGGGACATTATTCACATACGGCTTTTTTTTTCATAAATCATAATCTTTATTGACATTAAAATATGGTACAAATCTGTTCCCAAACTAAGCAATGCTTGTGCTATGGAAACCAGAGAACTGATATACCTACTACATTTTCTTTTGTAATTACATACTTATATCGATAAATTACACCCAGACTCAGGACAAACAGACATGTTCTTGCACGTATTGTATGTATTTGCTGTATTCGCGCCTGCGAATACAACTAACTATTCAGCATTATTCAGCTTTATTACCTAATAAAGTGATGTATAGAGGAGAGGATTTTTTGCTTCCATATAAAAAACACTTGTGTGTACTTATGAACACGCGTTAGAAGTTATACTTCTTAATATACAACTTGAACATAGTTATCAATTTTCATACCACCTAGAACTAACTTCATGCTGTTATTTTTACGATGCGCGTGCAGATGCGCGCGCATCGTAAAAATCCACTGTCATACCACCTAGAACTAACTTCATGCTGTTAAATTTTTTGGTGTCGGTGTGCGCGAGCATCGTAAAAATTCACTCTCATCATTTTTCTCCATCGCGCCAAAAGAAGTATAACTTCAAAAAAATCTATAAACGATCTATAATAGAGAGGAATTATAGTCGAATCGTGAAAAATGAATTCCCAGTAGGAATTATTCCAGGTAAGTATATTAATAACGAGACATGTTAATTAACAATGTAGTATCCTAAACATCCGTTCTTTAATCGAAGTTACATGAATAAGGAGAGTACCGACTCTTCCAGGTAAATCAAGTCTAACAAATATACTGTGTATATAACAATACTTTACTATAACAAAACTCTTTGTTATTATATTATGAATTAGGTTTGTAGTAAAATGGTTTCAGTAGTTCTACGAAACTATTATTCGTATAATCTAAATCTAAACTTGATATTATCCACTCACAACAACACAGGCTTTGCTTAGTTTGCGCTAGATGGCGCTCTGTGATATTCCCACAAACCTTACTAAGCAGTATTCTAAGCAGCAAGCACCAAAACAAATTATCACAAAATATTATTAACTTTACAGAAATTTAAGTTCATGACGCATTGCTATTTATTTAAAAGAATATTATTTAGGTTTTTGTTTTGTGGATTAGTTTTTGACGTTCTATGGTTGCACAACCTAACCTTCTTTTCTAGTAGCCAAATACATTTCCACCTACGCCCGGGTAAAATTGATATGCAATCAGTATAGAAAGTTTAAAAATATCCCTAAATAAAATAATAAATGTATATCTAAATAAAAGAATTCAGCATGCTGCTATCCCGCTCCCGACATAGCTCCGTGCTGAATACTGACCCTTAAATAGCTAACGTTATGTTAGTCGACCTTCAAAGATTTTATTAATTCAATATTCTCCACCATAACCAATCCATATAAAGGAATGTGTGACAATTGATTAATAGTGATTTAATTTGCCTTGAATTGGCATACGTACTGATATGATTAAAAGCCCCTATAATATAATATTATGGTGTTTTTGCAATCCCTCGTTTAGAGATTTGCGAATTAAAAAGATACTTTGTGTTACTAAATCAAGCTTCCATGAGCACATGTGACGTCATAAATGGTCCGAAACGATTTTCAACGTTGAAGCCGATTTAATTAATGATTTTGTAATTTTTAACCTTTATATATTTGAACGCCGATCACGATGGCTGGCTGGATTTGGGCGGTGGCTGGGCGGCCACGACGACGTCGACTAACATCACATGTGCTCATGGAAGCTGATTGAACGAATGATTTAGTAACACAATAATCTTTTTTATTCGCAAGCTGATTGAGTAAGTAGAATAAAGAAAAAATAACACCCCGTACGAAATGCATCAGCTAATGTTTTGATTTTGTGTATTTTGCATTTTAATGAGCTACACGTTGTTCAGTTTGAAATGCAAATAAGTTTATTAACTTACGTCCACTACTTTGTTACACATTGTATAGGTATCTTAGGAGCCCAACCAGCTTCTTCTAAATATTCTGTTTCCCGCTTTAAAATATAAATATCCTGGGACATCACACACAGACATCAGATCCCAAACTACGCAGAACTTGTACAATAGGACCCAGATAACTGATGTATTACATATACTACTTTTCTTTTGTAAATACATACACCTAGACTCAGGACAAATAGACATGTTCATGCACACAAATATCTGTCCTGGATGGGAATTGAACCCACGACCAGCGGCTTGAAAGGCAAGGATTTACCAATCATGCCAACCGGCCCGTTAAGTCTTTACTTTGGAGTGAATTGAGGTAGTATAAATTTTAATCAATTTCAGCATATATTTTTCAAATTTCTATCACCATACTGATTGGCTATAACACATTGGAGAAATGTAGGTACATGGAACGGTATACCGAGCTGTTCGATGGTTACCATAGACTATAGACAAGATAGTCACTCCAATCGGTTGTATGATTTCATGAGCCTACAACCTTCTCAATATAGCTTCACCATAGATATATCATATAAATGTGAATACATATAACATACATTTGTCCACAGAGGTCAAGAATCGGCAGGTATAGTGACGTCGGAAGGCAAAAGCGCGCGCACATTCAACTCACACAAAGGCATGGGACTGATCAACAACATATTTAACGACGAGGCCATGAAGAAACTTAAAGGAAACCTTGGCATCGGCCACACCAGGTATGTAATATGTATATCATTTAGTCTATGATAATATATAATGAAATATCGAGATAAAAATGTGAATTATTTTTATTGTTGCTATTGTGCACTTCCCGAACAAATATGCATGCCAAAAATTGATGACATGTATGAAATAATGAAATTTATTCAGCACTTGGGTATTGACATAGACTTGTACTTGTCAAGCTCACAATGCAATACATAAACACAGTTTAAAAACTGTAATTAAACCAACAAAATATTTTGAATTAGTCCGTCCGTGCGGTCTGTTTCGTCACATATATTTTTAATATCCTTAAATAAATAATAAATAGCCTGTTACTAAGCTATTATTGTTACATTTAGCAATTGTATATCAAATTAAAGAATTGAAAACAACGAGTAGTTGGCTAGCGCAAAAGGCTCTCTACCAGTAGCTTAATTTAAGCGACTAATACCTGAGGGCACCCCTATGGGGTTCGGGCCACAGCTCAGGCGGCCGTTAAAGTAAAAAGATGGAATTTGAAATGGGGGTCAGATCACTTGCACGGGCACTATGTATATTGAATATATAGTTAAAACTACACTACGATGTCTTTCACTCCTTTGTAACCTATATTCAGACAAATAAATATTTCATTAATTAATTCAATGATTAATTCTCCAGATATTCCACATCAGCTGCATCGGAAGAGGTGAACTGCCAGCCGTTCGTGGTGCACACGGCGCACGGCGCGCTGGCCGTGGCGCACAACGGGGAGCTCGTCAACTGCAGTAGTCTTAGGAAGATGGTGCGTTTCATAACCACGCTTATATTTCATCATATCAGCCGAAAGGCGCCCACTGGTGGACAAAGGCCTCCCCTAAAGATCTCCAAAATTGCCGGTCTTGCGCTATCCGCATCCAGCGACTTCCAGCGACCCTCACAATATTATTTATTTTACACTTATGTATACACAACGGTGACCTTGTCAATATTAGTAGACTTAAGTTCAGAAGTGGGAAATTATAAATAATCATAAAATGTTCGAGGGGGGGATGAATCAGTGCCCTCTACCGAATTCGGGGTAGGTGCTCCGTTCAGTTATGAGCGATACATCTCGAGAGATCAAATTTAAGATTCCTTTACAAGACTATTTACGGAGGATGTAGGTGACCATATTTCTAGAAATATCGTCGACTGATATGTTCACAGTTGTTTGTTTATGAAAGATCATATCATATTGATTACCCCTCTATCTGGCCCGTTGGTCTAGCGGCAGCGTGCCCAATCGTAAATAATCAGATTCTGGAGTCAAGTTCTGAGTCGGTCCAAAAACAGTGATATAAGGATTTTCCACTAAGAACAAAAAAAAAAACGAACAAGCCTGTAAGACTGTACTCGCATATGATGTGTAACATCTTACATGTTATCATTCCCTGTAAGAAAATTAAGATGAAATGCATGTGTAGTCAATTTATTCATAATGTAATTGTTCGAATATATCATTGCATACACTAAGTTGGCGGACAGTACGTCGTGGTACAACCTTACGCTAAATTAGTTGACACTCGCACTGCCATCTATCCTTTCCCTCTCGCGCTCATTGTTGAAATCAAATAGTGCGTGCAACACATTTCTGTCTTTCCAAAATCACCCCCACAAAATAATCCAGCAACCGAGAGGAAAGCTGTTATATATCATAAATCTTAATAAAAGCCCGGAGGATTGCTACCACCGACTTCTACTAAGTTGGTGGTGTCAATCCTGATGAATTTACGAACTCTTGAGAGTTACGAGAATGTAACATGTTCTAGACTCCGGGAAGTTATTGTGATTTTTTACGTCAACTCTTTCCGGTCTTGTCAGCTAGATTATGAGATACATTGTGTATTATTCACATGGCTCGTTTGGAGAACTTGTCACTTTCAAGCAACATAAGAAAATATATCATCGCATATTTTACCCTATTAGAATTTTTAAATCTGTTTGAAGTCTGTACTGTGATGCCGCAGATATTGATAGAAATATTCCCCCAACAGGTATTAGGTCGCGGTGTCGGGTTATCGACGCACTCGGACTCCGAGCTGATCACACAGGCGCTGTGCCTCAACCCGCCGGAGGGCGAGACCAACGGCCCGGACTGGCCGGCGCGCATTAACCACCTCATGAGGTAAATATTGTCTTGCTCTAAGAATTTGCACCTATACAAAGGTACATCAGAAGTAGAAACTTCATTCTTAATCCTTATTTATTTAATGGAGTCTTTCAGTATTCATAATTAAAGTAATCAATTTGTCGTAAAGCATTCCATTTAGAACTTAGCTTTTGATACTTACACTCCTAAACTAACTACTAGTGCCATCTATGAGCGATGAATAGAATCGCAATTCGAACGCATAGTGACGTTCGATAGCGAGTATCTTTTGGAATATTAGTTATGGTTCGAGACACGGGTGAGCGAGTAATAAAAGTGCTACTGGCTGAGTTTAGGCGATAATAGTATAAGTAGGATAGTAGGATTATTGAAAGAGAGATTTTGAGGGAAACCAAAAACTATTCCTTGATAATAATAATATAATAATAATAATATCTGGGGACAATGTCATACAGATCATCCTAGCCCCAAACTAAGTCATGCTTGTACTATGGCTACCAGGCGACGATATACATACTTATATAGATAGATAAATACTTAAATACATAGAAAACATCCATGACTCAGAAACAAATATTCGTGCTCATCACACAAATATTTGCACTTACCGGGATTCGAACCCAGGACCACCAGCTTCGTAGGCAGGAGCACTACCAACTAGGCTATGGTGACCGTGATAAAAGAATGAATCCTTTAATTTTACCTGATCAGCAATTTTCGTCTTTATTTCTAGAGATTTTTGTTAGCAAGGAGTTTAAATACCGATTCCTTTGGTTGTTGCTTGACTATATGATTATATTTTACTCCTGCAGGCTGGCTCCCCTTAGTTATTCGTTAGTGATAATGCTGAAAGACAAAATCTACGCGGTGCGCGATCCCTACGGCAACCGACCGCTTTGTCTCGGCAAGATTTTACCTTTAGGATCATCATGTAAGTACTCTTATTTTTATGTATCTCAGGGTCTTCTCTACACCAATCTGGAACGCCTCCACCGCATTTACGGTCTACAAATGTGGTAGAGGCGTTGGAGTAGAATCTATATGCTTCCTTGTATGGAGTAACTTGTTTTGTATGCGGCTCCTTGAATGCTTTCATGACACCACTCCAAATTTGACATAAATTGTCCAAAACTGTCAGATGTCATGAAACTATTTTTTACAACCACCGCACTTTGAAATAATATGAGTGGAATTACTAAGTAATATAATTTATTGATCTGAGAATTTGGGAATAATATAATAAAATATGTTTGTTTTATTTTATGCCGCATTTAAAATCATGTAAGTATGTGTACGTTGTAAATTAATTTTATTGGATGAAACAAGTAATTGGGTAAATAATTAAATGACTGAACCACTATAAATAGTCAAGTCAAATGTATAAATTGCTTATAACAGGTGGAAAAATGTGGTATTGATCTTATATTAATTACCTCTGTAACATACCAATGAGGAGTCCAATATTTTATACGTTATTAATTTTCATGTTTAGCAATGAGCAATTTCTATTAATACAATTGTTTTTCTTATAAACATTCTATTTCTTATAATTAATTAAGATCATTTAATCATGAGTAAACATCGTTGTCGTCATATAATTTAAATGTCAACTTTTATAATTGTGTACTTAACTATTATGTATTAAAAATATAGTGCAAGTAACTTACGCAGCTTATGTTACCTAAAATGTGTATATACATTTTTTTATCATCTACATGACAAAACAATGTACGCCACGGTACGTACTCGTGACCTTGGCGTGTTGGTGCCAATATGATTTTACGCAATATAATACTTATAATAATAAATCTTTATTTTACTAAAATATACATAGTAGTTACAGAATAATTGGAACATGACACATTCCGCAAAATCGTTGTTGTTGTGGGTTATAATTTCTAGTTATATATGGTGACCTGTAATTCAGGTTTCTCGTAAACCTACATCAGGCACCAGTCTCTCGCAAAGTTGGGTTCTAGCTCGGCAGTATAGTCATACTATTATTAAATTGTCACTAGATTCTAGGTAACCCTATTCTTTGTGAAGAGAAAATAAATATATTTTGAATTAAATTGAATAGTTGCAAATAGCTCTATCCACTATAGAGCTATTTGGAACTAGAAACTATAACCCACAAAACACCTTATTTCTAATTGCTGAAAATAATAATCTATTCGACAAATATAGCGTCAAGAAAAAAAAACATTTGGCATAACTCAATTTTGCGTCGTCTGATAACAAAAAAATGTTTGTAATCTGGAAAGAGACTAATACATGAAATCTAGTTTTCGACGATTTTAGTCATGTTTTCTCCTTTACACGTATGCGTGGAGAGTGAGACAGCATCCATTCATCTTAACCCAAAACGTATCTTGTTACTAACCTTGTGACATTGTATTTCTTAAATGTTGGTTAATAAATATTTCAGATGTCTACAAACAGTCGTCATCGCAGCATGCCGCGGGTAAAGCATGATCCATATCATTTATTCATTAGTTATTAATATCATTGGGTACTAAATCTCATTGACACTATTGGAAATAACCAAGGTAGCACATAAAAACATCCTGGGGCATTCATTCGGCGATGCAGGGTCAAATCCCGCAAAAATTACATGATTTCAATGTGAGTTTTAGGCTCTATATCCGTGAATTGCATGTTGGTATAGTGAGATGTACATGCATTTGTTAGCACATTACTATAAAAACGTTTTGGAACATTCATTCGGCGATGCAGGTTCAAATCCCGCAATAATTACATTATTTCAATGAGAATTTGCTCTCTGTCCGTGAATTGCATGTTGGTATAATGAGATGTACATGCATTTGTTAGCACATTACTATAAAAATGTTCTGACACATTAATTCAGCGAAGCAGGTTCAAATCCTGCAATAATTACATGATTTCAATATGAGTTTGCTCTCTGTCCATGAATTGCATGTTGGTATAGTGAGATGTACATGTATTTGTTAGCACATTACTATAAAAACATTCTGGGACATTCATTCAGCGATGCAGGTTCAAATCCCTTAATAATTACATGATTTCAATGTGAGTTAGATTGCTCTCTGTGGAATGGCATGTTGATATAGTGAGATGTACATGTATTTGTTAGCACATTACTATATAAACGTTCTGACACATTCATTCAGCGATGCAGGTTCAAATCCTGCAATAATTACATGACTTCAATATGAGTTAGATTGCTCTCTGTCCATGAATTGCATGTTGGTATAGTGAGATGTACATGTATTTGTTAGCACATTACTATAAAAACGTTCTGGGGCATTCATTCGGCGATGCAGGTTCAAATCCCGCAATAAATACATGTTTTTAATGTGAGTTATTTGCTCTCTGTCCGTGAATTGCATGTTGGTATAGTGAGATGATGTACATGCATTTTTAAGCACATTACTATAAAAACGTTCAAATCCCGCAGTAATAACATGATTTCAATGAGTATTTGCATTGAATTGCATGTTGGTATAATGAGATATATATGCATTTATTTCCCTGCGTGCGTCTTAGCATGTAGAGCTGTCGGTCCTATACCTGACTTCTTTCCGGTCGTGTCGCTAGACGTCCCATCGGATTTGAGGGGATGGAATAGAATGTGAACTGTAGAACTATAATATATGCCACGCAGATGTCTAATATCCAGTGAGACTGGCCGCCGAAACCTAAATTCGGACAGGAGGAGATTAAAAAAGAAACACATTATAAACAAAGTGCACTTAAAAATTGTGTTATATTACAAACATGTTGATGATTCTTTTATATCTATATAGATGTAAAAGATTTACCAATAACATAATGAAATAACTGGAAAATTAAATAATGGGTCATATACTATAATAATTATAGTCATCAAATATATTCACTTTCATAATGGGACATATATACACGATTGAAACTTAATTACACTTTTATAAAATACACTGTAATATGAACCGTGTAGTGTGTGACAATAGTTCCTATTATTCTTTGACGCTGTTTGAAATACCACAAAAGATACATAGATATACCTATTTCGTACAGAAAAGGTGAACCTCTAGCTATGTAAAGAAGATGAGCACACTCTCTAGGTTCAGTACAGTATCGTTAAAAGGATACACCAATTCTACCTATCTATGTTATACATATAATAAAATCATAGGAAAGTCAAAACTGTACATTGAATATTTTTTTAAAAGGATACTTGGGGCGTGATCTACAATCGCTATCGAAGCCAAAAATATAGTTTGTATTATTTTTGTCTGTTTGTTTTTCTGTATGTATGTCCGGCTAAACTAAAAAATTACTGCATGGATTTACTGAAAAATTTGTATGAATATTACTAAGAGGTCGGGTCAACATATAGGCTACATATTATCACGCTGTCACGGTGCTGCTACGGGGGAGGAGCTGTGATAATTTATAAAATTTAACGCGGGTAAAACCGAGCGGCACATCTAGTTTTTGAATAAAGTCTTAATATTTAATTAATTTAAATATAAAAGGTACAATATCCGTTAAAATACTGACCTGCGGGCTCGGTGTCCGGAAAACTGACTATTTTACCTCGTATGACGGGGATTTGGAATAGAAATTAAGAATAAAATAATAAATAATATCTTGGGATATTATTATGCACACACCGCTATCTGATCCGAAATTAATCAGACCTTGTACTATGGTAACCAAATAACTGATATACCACATATACTACTTTACTTTTGTTTTACTTATATAGATAATTACACCCAGACTCACGACAAACAGACATGTTCATTGTTCATGCACACTAATATCTGTCCTCACTACCTGCGAAGAATGCGCGCTGACTCTTAAAAGATCATTCTAGAAAGCGCAAGCTAGGCCGCTGCGGAGCTATCCTGGATAGAGCATCCTTACCAAACATTCTCACTTATTGGTGGTGGCCATACCTAATGTTAGGAATTGTTACTTGTTGGATGGTGTTACAATTTGAACATAATATTTGCAGTCCTAATGAACGGGTGTGCGAAGAACGGCTTAGAAGACAGGCCAGAGGGGTGGGTCGTGTCCTCGGAGTCTTGCGGCTTCTTGTCCATTGGTGAGTACAACCTTAAAGTTAAACATTTGCCTAAATTTGGAGTATTTACGAGCGTAGATTTCTTTTATACTCTTCACACAGTTACGATGTATTCTTATGCCCAGTTAAGGAATTCTAAAATGCAACTTCACTTGATTAATTCAATAAATATCTATTTTAAAGCATTATTTCTGTTGCAAAACAAATATCTAATCTCAAAAGTGGGAAATCATAAATTTAATCGTCGGCGGGTCTCGAACCAGCACCCTCTACCAATACGGGGTAGACGCTGTGCGTTAAGCTACGAACGATACACACTGGCAGATCCAATATAGGATTCCTTTGCTAACACCCTTCCGGAGGATATATCTATTATTTTAAATTATAGTAATCACACTAATATTATAAAGGCAAAACTTTGTGACTATGTATGTTTGTTACTTCTTCACATCTAAACGGCTGGAGCGATTTTAATAAAATAAAATAAATGTAGTTAAGTGACACCTTGATGTGTAACATAGGCTATAATTAATAAAGTTTAACGCGGGTAAAACCGCGGGGCACAGCTTAGCAGTCATACATATTTTCTCCCCTAGGTGCTCGATACGTGCGCGAAGTACTCCCCGGCGAAATAGTAGAAATGTCGCGGCACGGGATCCGAACTGTGGACGTGGTGGAGAGACCGGCGGACAAACAACAAGCCTTCTGTATATTCGAGTATGTTTACTTCGCGAGAGCTGATAGTATTTTTGAAGGTAAGTGGAATCTCGGAATATAAACCTAAGAATCTGAACTTCTCTTAGAATATATAAAAATACTTATACATATAATTCTTTTTTGGTTTTATTACGTTCATAGCTGATCAATATATAGGGTTTCATTATATCTGTATAGATTAATGCGTGGTGATAATAGAAAGTCGTAGGTTAGAGTTATGGTAATTATGTTGTATTCACTGAACACTAATCTAAGATGAGGTTGAGATGGTGATGGTGTATGGTAATATATGGATAGTAAGGTGACTCGACGTGGTAGCCGACCGAGGTACGATTCACTACTAATGAAATTACATGAATATAATAAGTATGAAACCACGCGCTACGGTAAAATGCTGTCGGTGCAAGTGCAACGCACTTAGCCCGTACAATATCTATAGTTGATCACAATGTTGAGTTTTACTATATCCATAGATGATCGGAATGTAAGGTTTTATTATTTATTTATTTATGTCTCTCCTTAACATTTACCATTACAGGTCTTGACCTAATGCGATAGTGTTTATATCCATAGATAATCTTAATGATTGGTTTTACTGTATCCATATACGACCAGATTGTTGCGTTTAATTATGTCTATAGATTTTCAGAATATTTGGTTTTTTTATTACTATATGCATAGATGATCTGATTGTTGGTTTTGATTATATCCATAGATGATCAGGCGATGTTTTATTTTTTTAGAGACTGTTGGGAAGTGTGGTGGTCAGCAACTTCTTGAATTAAAACGACTGTAGATATTTTAGCTATTTAATTGTAATTATGATCAGGTACAAAGTTGAAAACTTATGAAAATGGGGAGGAGTGTCGTCGTCAGTGGCTTCTTGCGGTAGAATAGGTCGGTCCCCTCCATGAACGCTTCCGAAGTCTCGAGAAGTGAGGGCCCGCACCAGCCAAGTGAAAGGGCGACGATAGCGCCACCGCGGCACCGGTGGTAGTGAAGGGAACCTCAGAATGCGCATACTGTTGTATAGATGGCGCCATATGCACGAACAGAGACAACGACCGCACTTTGATAATAAATCCCTGTATCGCAGGGTACTTTACAAACATATAATTGACGTACACAAAATACACTCAGACTCATGGGTTACTCATATACGCAGCTGGACAGGCCTGTTGGCGTGATTGGCTAATGCTTGCTTTTCACGCCGGAGGTCGTGGATTCGATTCCCACCATGGACGGATATTTATGTGCATGAACATGTCTGTATTGTCCTGAGTCTGGGTGTAATTATCTATATAAATATGTATTTACAAAATAAAAGTAGTATATGTAGTATATCAGTTATCTGGTTTACATAGTACAAGCTCTGCTTAGTTTGGGATCAGATGGCCGATGTGTTTAATGTCCCAGGATATTATAAGATACTGAATAAATAGAGATATTTTATTTTTAAGCAGAATGCCCACACTTGGTAAATGAATCCCTGTGTCCCAGTGTACTTTACAACATTTAATTGAAGGACACAAAGTACAACCAGACTGGGATGGGTCATCAATTATGGTTCACCCATATAGTAGTCCTGTTCGATTCCCGATTCCCACGAACCTGGAATACGAAGTGGTGAGGCGCCTGTCTTAACCATTACGCTAATTTTGTGAAAACGTTTCTTTATTATAGAAGTAGTAAAACAATGTTCATATTGCAGGTCAAATGGTGTACTCAGCGCGCATGCAGTGCGGCCGCATGTTGGCGCGGGAGTCGGCCATCGATGCGGACATTGTCAGCTCGGTGCCCGAGTCGGGCACGGCGGCGGCACATGGCTACGCGAGACAGGTACTAACACCATAAGTCAGTCTTCATTTTTCTCGTTTGGATAGGCTACCCTTATGTCAGTATTGTTCAAGTAAATTTGACACGGCTAAAGAATAGTTGTATAATTACTGCAACCGGGGCCGACAGCTTAATGCGCACTCCGAAGCACGGAGATGCTCGAAAGTGAAACTTAGAATGACCACAAGTCTACGTGCTTAAGACAACATATCGAATTTAAGTAAGATCATACTTTTCTTTTTTTTTTCATTCATTCATTTAATTTCATTCTGTACTGATATTAATGTAATTTAATTTTCTGAGCTTTGTAAAAATTTTGGTTATAGTTTTAAACTATCGATTAGCTCTTATAACAGTTGTTTAAAAACTTATTAAACTATCTTGGTATTGTAAATTTGTATATATTTGTATTTTTAAGAAGTCTTAGTTGAGTAGCCTTAGAATTGTTTGGATCCTTTCAATTTGTAAAAAGCAAGCAAAGTGACCTTCGGACTAATCCATTGTAGTACAATTTTATTAGTTTCGTTTTTCTCAATATTTTCTCATTCCTTGGGATAAATATCTCGGGACAATGTCACACAGATCATCCTAGCCCCAAACTAAGCAAAGCTTGTACTATGGGTACCAGGCGACGATATACATACTTATATAGCTAGATAAATACTTATATACATAGAAAACATCCATGACACAGAAACAAATATTTGTGCTCATCACACAAATATTTGCACTTACCGGGATTCGAACCCAGGACCCCCAGCTTCGTAGGCAGGATCAGTACCAACTAGGCTACGGTGAAGGCATGAAATCCGAGAACATTTCATGCCTTTTTATAATTTTATGTATGTGCAGGACTAAGGACAGTTTTCCTAGATATTCCACCCACATGGTAACATTAATTGATGTATTTAAAAACTTTGCGTGTATATCTTATGTATTTTGCAATATTAAGTTCCATCACATTTGTTGAAAACTAATGTAGTAACATAACCTTCAGAGATACGTGCAAATTTTAGGTTGTTGGCAAACCTAACCTTTGAATTGACGAAACATGTTGTGATGTCATTGTTAAAGATGTAAAAAATGGGCCTCAGGTTTGAGCCTTTTGGCACTCCTGAAGCTATTGGAAAAAATTATGAGCTAAATCCATTTGCGATGACAAAGTAAAATCTATTAGATAAGTAACACATGAGGTACGAGAGGAATTTCCCCGTGAAGCCATAATTCGAAAACTTTGTTGCAAATAATGAATGCGTTATCTGATGAAACCTTTACTGAAGCCAGTATAGACAGCAACTTGTTTGTGGTAATCAATCTTGATTTAACGAAGCCAAACTGATGGTTAGTTAAATACTGTTTAAAATGAGTTTATAGATATGGAGCGACAGTTAGGTCGGAAAAAATTGCTATTAATGAAATACTCGATATTAGTCTGTAATTATATGTAAGTAATTCGAGTTAAGTAGGATTTCGTTTAGTAGGAGAAAATCTTCACAATTGCTCTCCCAGGTAGCCGCTTCACAGCAATAAAATTCTATCCCCTTCTCTATCACTGTGAAAACCACAAGTCCTCTCTTGAAGACGTGTTACTAAGTGGCGTTGGTAAATTGGCATGTTGAATTCTTAGCAATGTTCTGTATTGCAGTCAGGCATCCCGTTCATGGAGGTGCTGTGCAAGAACCGCTACGTGGGCCGCACGTTCATCCAGCCGTCCACGCGCCTGCGCCAGCTCGGCGTGGCCAAGAAGTTCGGCGCGCTGTCCGAGAACGTGCGCGGCAAGCGCATCGTGCTCATCGACGACTCCATCGTGCGCGGCAACACCATCGGGCCCATCATCAAGCTGCTACGGGACGCCGGCGCCGCTGAGGTTAGTAGCAAGCGCATCGTGCTCATCGACGACTCCATCGTGCGCGGCAACACCATCGGGCCCATCATCAAGCTGCTACGGGACGCCGGCGCCGCTGAGGTTAGTAGCAAGCGCATCGTGCTCATCGACGACTCCATCGTGCGCGGCAACACCATCGGGCCCATCATCAAGCTGCTACGGGACGCCGGCGCCGCTGAGGTTAGTAGCAAGCGCATCGTGCTCATCGACGACTCCATCGTGCGCGGCAACACCATCGGGCCCATCATCAAGCTGCTACGGGACGCCGGCGCCGCTGAGGTTAGTAGCAAGCGCATCGTGCTCATCGACGACTCCATCGTGCGCGGCAACACCATCGGGCCCATCATCAAGCTGCTACGGGACGCCGGCGCCGCTGAGGTTAGTAGCAAGCGCATCGTGCTCATCGACGACTCCATCGTGCGCGGCAACACCATCGGGCCCATCATCAAGCTGCTACGGGACGCCGGCGCCGCTGAGGTTAGTAGCAAGCGCATCGTGCTCATCGACGACTCCATCGTGCGCGGCAACACCATCGGGCCCATCATCAAGCTGCTACGGGACGCCGGCGCCGCTGAGGTTAGTAGCAAGCGCATCGTGCTCATCGACGACTCCATCGTGCGCGGCAACACCATCGGGCCCATCATCAAGCTGCTACGGGACGCCGGCGCCGCTGAGGTTAGTAGCAAGCGCATCGTGCTCATCGACGACTCCATCGTGCGCGGCAACACCATCGGGCCCATCATCAAGCTGCTACGGGACGCCGGCGCCGCTGAGGTTAGTAGCAAGCGCATCGTGCTCATCGACGACTCCATCGTGCGCGGCAACACCATCGGGCCCATCATCAAGCTGCTACGGGACGCCGGCGCCGCTGAGGTTAGTAGCAAGCGCATCGTGCTCATCGACGACTCCATCGTGCGCGGCAACACCATCGGGCCCATCATCAAGCTGCTACGGGACGCCGGCGCCGCTGAGGTTAGTAGCAAGCGCATCGTGCTCATCGACGACTCCATCGTGCGCGGCAACACCATCGGGCCCATCATCAAGCTGCTACGGGACGCCGGCGCCGCTGAGGTTAGTAGCAAGCGCATCGTGCTCATCGACGACTCCATCGTGCGCGGCAACACCATCGGGCCCATCATCAAGCTGCTACGGGACGCCGGCGCCGCTGAGGTTAGTAGCAAGCGCATCGTGCTCATCGACGACTCCATCGTGCGCGGCAACACCATCGGGCCCATCATCAAGCTGCTACGGGACGCCGCACATAGGAGTATTTGACATAAAAAGTCGGACAAAATTATTTTATATTATATTTTACTATTTTATTAAATAAAAGTCAATAATTAATCATAATAAGGCATTTATTTAAAAGTTACAAATTAAAGAGGTATTTACTTTTAGGATTTTTCTGGATTGGATGGATGAGGAGACGAATCAATCAGAATCCCTGTTTCCCAGTTCACTGGTGATTTGGTCCTCATCATCTTCGTCGTCGGAACTGTCACAATTCATCGTTTTCGTGAACAGCATACTAATAGCTTCCTGGGAAAAGGACTTGCTTTTCTTCTTCCGTTTTACTCTGTTGCAGCTGATGAAGGGATCAGATGTCAGCAACAACCTATTTAAAATATCTCTGTTGCAGTCCACTCTTGAAAATTTTCTTGCAAAGTCTACGCGATATTTACGAAAATGTTTGTTCCGGGCTTCAGCAGCCTCCTCTGATAGCTGTCCGATAGGTACTATGTGACTTGATATAACTTGAGCGCCATGCAGTAGAATCTTGTGAACTGTAGGTGACATGGGATGCCAACCATACAGTTCCACGTAGAGCTTGGCAGTTGTGTGAACAACGTCATCGAATTTCTCAGGATCAATATCATATCCGCTTGATATCACTTCAAGAATGATAATAATATTTCAAAGAACGGCTAAGAACACTTGTTTCTTCTGGTGGACATGTAGTTAGTTGCGCAAGTCTTTCCTCCAACAATGAAAAATTTTCTTCAATCTTCTTTCCTTTGAACTCTTTGATAATAGTATAAAGCTCCATTCTGGTGATTTTTTCACTGTTTCCGAAGGATCTATGACAAAAGAAAACAAAAAATAAGCTTTGTCAATATAATTATTTTCTGTCCCTTATAGTTTGAAGTACTATAAAAAAATATGGGGTACATTGGGGGACTTTTTATTCAAGTTTCTAATTCCTTAGAGTCGACATTGTATGCCCACATAAAAATTTTGAGGCGACAAGGCGCGACACATAAACAAAAGCACTAATGTATTTCAATTTTCTTCAAAAAACCAGTAAAAAAAGAGCCGTTGTTTATTGTTGGCTATACAAGTAGAAAATTTGGAAGAAACATAATAAAATATACTTCAGTATATAGTACTAACCTTCTATATCCATGTCTGAATAGATAATTTCCTGTTTTTTGCTACACGAAGCCATTTTAGCACAGAAACGTGATAAACACAAACGAGAGCGCCGAGAACAAAGACACGTGTACAGTACGATGACTGAGTTCCGACTGATTGTCTGACATGCGCGGTAGTTAAGGGTTTGTGGGGGCCAGAAAGAGCAGCAGCGTTTTTGCCTTTTGATAAACCGGTTTATGCCTTTTGATAAACCGGTTATCGTAGGTAAAGAAACATGTATTTTGGGTGCGGTTGGATTAACATCAAAATTTTCAATTTTGTCCGGATTTTTATGTGTAATACTCCTATGTGCGCCGGCGCCGCTGAGGTTAGTAGCAACCGCATCGTGCTCATCGACGACTCCATCGTGCGTGGCAACACCATCGGGCCCATCATCAAGCTGCTACGGGAAGCCGGCGCCGCTGAGGTTAGTAGCAAGCGCATCGTGCTCATCGACGACTCCATCGTGCGCGGCAACACCATCGGGCCCATCATCAAGCTGCTACGGGACGCCGGCGCCGCTGAGGTTAGTAGCAACCGCATCGTGCTCATCGACGACTCCATCGTGCGCGGCAACACCATCGGGCCCATCATCAAGCTGCTACGGGACGCCGGCGCCGCTGAGGTTAGTAGCAACCGCATCGTGCTCATCGACGACTCCATCGTGCGCGGCAACACCATCGGGCCCATCATCAAGCTGCTACGGGACGCCGGCGCCGCTGAGGTTAGTAGCAACCGCATCGTGCTCATCGACGACTCCATCGTGCGCGGCAACACCATCGGGCCCATCATCAAGCTGCTACGGGACGCCGGCGCCGCTGAGGTTAGTAGCAAGCGCATTGTGCTCATCGGCTGTGTGGTGAACGGCATAGAATATCAACACCCCATCTCATCCCGACATAGCCCTAAGATTTACCAAGCTGAAGTGGCACATAGCTCGTAGAGCCGACGGCTGCTGGGACAGAAAGGTTCTCGAGTGGAGACCGCGAACCGGAAGACGCCGTGTGGGCAGGCCCCCTACATGATGGACCGATGATCTTGTGCAGGTCGCTGGAAATCGCTGGATGCGGATAGCGCAAGACCGGCAATTGTGGAGATCTTTGGGGGAGGCCTTTGTCGAGCAGTGGACGTCTTTCGGCTGATATGATGATGATGATATCATCCCGAGGGGGGCGTAAAAATCGACCTACCAGAGAAAGAGCAGCAGCGTTTTTTGTGAGCTATGACCATCAAACTGCGATCCATCGACTGGCGATTATGGCATATCCTCCCATTCTTTGGGGAGGCTTTTGTCCAGCAGTGGACCTACTTTGGCTGATATGATGATATAAAGTGTAACAAATAGTGGACGCGACTTAATGGACGAATAGTGGACGAGGAGCTTAATTTGCATATGAAAAAGAACTTAACTATCTTCCTTTTCTGCCGTGCAATCACTAAATTGCCGTAACAGAAAAGCACATATCAAGCTAAATGATATTTTGTCAAGGTTGGAGGAAAGTAAAATTTACAATGACAATATTCAGTTTATAACGGCTTTTTAGCCTATTTACGGCGGTTTTGTGGCCATTACAAACACTATCAAAATTATTACTTGTTCTAATTATTTTGTAAACTGAATCTCTCACGATGATTAATCATTTTTTTATGATTCCAAAAAAGGTGCTTATCAATTCGATAGTTCGATTTTGTTATCGATTTTGATACTTTTAGTTTTATTCGATTTTTATGGCCTACATATGGAATAAGATTTTCTAATTCGGATGTCGAAAAGAAAAGTTGAAGTAGGTTGTTAATATATAATTATATTTATTCATTAATATTTATTTGGCAGGTCCACATAAGGATAGCGTCTCCGCCCCTAAAGTACCCGTGCTACATGGGCATCAACATCCCGACGCGAGAGGAGCTCATCGCTAACAAGTTGGACTCCTTCCAGCTCGCCGAACTTGTCGGTAAGTAGAATTGTCCTAATGTTTCTGCTGCAATCATACCAAAATATATACACAATTTTTATCGTATAAAAAACTTATATATGGTAGTAAAGGGATAGAATAAATTAAGTATAATAGTAAGGCGAAATGATTGATTGTATTGAATTTGCCCACAATAACAATATACTATTAAAGATCAAATTTACAAAGAAATAATACTATCAAATTATGGAGGTAGGATAAGCTACTATAGTCTTTTCGCCATAAGATGAGTTCCGTGACAGTTCTTGTCTGACAATTGTAGTGACGTGACCTAACGAAATATAATCGATTATTTTATAATATCGATTCAGTTGGCAAAGAAAATGGAATCGGATCCGTGTCAATCTATGAGTAGTGTCAATTTCTATTGGCCGACGTTCCGTTCAACGCATTGGACATTTTTAAGATTTATACTTTTTTATTTTATTTACTTAATTTACTAACAGTTAATTATAACTACAATATTTTTTATGATTACTTTTTTAATTTTTTTGCCAGTTTATTTTTTATTCGTCTAAAGTAGTATGCGTGCCACGGAAAAAAATGAACTGTGAGGGAACTCATCTTATGGCGAAAAGACTATAGCGGGAGGTGAGTGCGCGCACTCTAGCTACATCATTCAAATCACGTCGGGTTACCAACTGCAAGAAAATAAGTGAGACACGTGATTTAGTCTGTTTAATTTGAGCAAAACTAAACCTTATGTCAGTACATAAGGTTTAGTTTCACATCACGCGCCACCTCAGTAGGTGGCGCGTGATTTTTACTGTTTAAACTTATCTGTTCTAAGCTATCTCACAATTGAATGTAATATTTATATGTATTTAAGTAGATATGCAATTATTAATATGTAAGTGTATTATAGACCTACACACATTATTATAGCTTTTCAAAATTTTTCCTGCGCGGGTCTGCTAGAAATTTTTTTTGCGAAATAAGCAACACCTTTGTACTATTGATCTCTTTGTATTTTTGTCTATTTATTGTATGTTTTGTGTGTACAAGAATTATTAAATAAATAAATAAAATAAATGTGACTTATCTACTACGTGTATGGTTGTCACACCCGTGTTCGTTCTCTATGGACTTTAATTACACCTGCGACAAACACCGGTGCTCCGATGCATAGGCGGTTTGGAGCGCTTTTGCATAGTCCGCTACAGTAGTATAGTGAACATAGTACTCAGAGAGACTGGGCCACACATTCTCTGGTAGATAATCATTCGGGACGTATTCTTACAATGTTAAAAAAAAAGATATAAAAAAATGGTAAACAAAAAGCAAAAGAAGACTAAAAAAGCAAGCCCGGAGTTTCTTTGTGGCTTTCTTCTCCGGGTCGTCCACCTAGGTTGCTAGAGAAAGCCGTAGGTTAGCTAGGGTAGGATCCTCAGCGGCGAGGATTGCGTTGCCCCTTAACACGTGATCAGTAATCCGAGGTGATCCACCCCCATTTCGAATTCCATCTTTTTACTTCAGCGGCCGCCTGAGCTGTGGCCCGAACCCCATAGGGGTGCCCTCAGGTATTAGTCGCATAAATTAAGTTACTGCTTGAGAGCCTTTTGCGCTAGCCAACTGCTCGTTGTTTTCAATTATTTAATCTATATATACAAAAATCAATGCCACTTTTCGTTGTAATGTTATAATTCAAGAACGCCTTTTCCGATTTGGCTAATTTTGGTCTTGAATTATTCGTGGAAGTCTAGGGAAGGTTTGTACGGACAGAAAATTTTTAAAAAAGTCTTGAAAAAGTGTAAAATTGTAGTTTTTACTAGCTAGCAATTTAAAATATTTTTTTGTTTGAATAAATGAACTTAATAATCGTTTTTTATTACTATGCCTTATACGTAGCGAAGCACGTACCGGGCCGCTAGTTTTAATATATAATTGCTAAATGTAACAATAACAGCTAGTAATTTACAATTTTTATTTATTTAAGGATATTAAAAATATATGTGACGAAACAGACCGCACGGAAGGACTAATTCAAAATATTTTGTTGCTTTAATTACTGTTTTTAAACTGTGTTTATGTTATACACTGTGAGCTTGAAAAGTACAAGTGTATACTACCCAAGTGCTGAATAAATTACATTATTTCATTCCACGCCCACCGCAGGATGAGATGGGGTGGTGGTATTTGTCGCCGTCGCCACACCGCAGTAATGACCGTTTGTTGCAGGCGCGGACAGCCTGGAGTACCTGAGCGTGGAGGGGCTGGTGAGCGCCGTGCACTACAACATGAAGTCGGTGCCGCTGGACGGCGTGGGCGGCCACTGCACCGCCTGCCTCACGGGCGAGTACCCCGGCGGCGTGCCCGACGACGACTGGTGACCTGCACCACCACCACCACCGCCACGAGCACTGCACTGAGGATACTAAAGTCAAAGCAGAAGAACTACGCAAAAAATGTCAAATATTTGTTTTATAAAGAAACACTAATTAAATAAATGCCTGTATCATAACGTGCTGGGATAGAAGTAATGTACTCCTGGTCGATTTTGTGCCGTCTGCGCGACACATATTATAGTGCCAAAATTTTGGCACAAAAACAAGGACACTTTCTATTCCATCACTCTGATGTTCCTATGGGACGACTAACGACATTACTGGAAAGAGGGCATATCGACGACTGTACGTGCTCTCCTAGATACGGTGATATGATACCGCCAACTCCCAGCCTTGGGGCTGATAGTAAGAAACTTTCTTACAGAAAATGCTCAAAATCAAAGGCAGTGTAGATGTGGTGACTTGTTCCATCACTGCACCACACCTGCAGTCCAATAAACCATATACGGAGAATATAAAGACGAATTTTGCGTGCAGGCGTTGTAACCAATTCAAAACAAACCCAGTAAATTTAATTCTGATTTCGCCATATCCGCTTTACAATTTAACTCAGATTTGATACACTGCCGCAATAAACATGACATTTTAAAGAACAGTCAGTGAAGATGATTTGACATCCACGTTTTTATTATTTAAACAGTAGAGGCGGTTTTTGTAATGCAAATGTTTCCACTGAATTAACGTGTCAATATCTCAAATTAATCGGTATCTCTTTTATGGTCGGTTATATAGCGATTGACTTAATAATTGGATCACTTTGACTAGTTGTGCGTCGCGGTTACTATGGTCGCAATTATGCCGTTACACTATTATCTGTTTGTGAAGGACTGTTATAAGTGATGTGTTTTTACTTTAATGTTAAAACTAATATTAGTGTCATATAAATATATATCAACATGAAATTCTGCCAAGTTAGAACACTCACTTTTCTTTTCAAATGAGTCAATAACATTGTTGTTTAAATTTTATCCAGAAAGTAAAACTAATAGGTTCTTTACATAATTATTTACATCTGCAGTCTGTAGGTTGAAGCCCTCAGTTCTTAATTATGAAAGTAAACATAAAATATTACTAACATTATTATTTAAACCTCCATTCTCAAGGCCCTCAATTTTTTGCCAATTAAGAAACAGTGAATCCTATTAGGCCATCAGAATATATTATTATCTTTCTAACACATTGTTATCAATTGCTCGAGTGATATATGAAAAATAACTAGCAATCTTAGAAAGAAAGAAATAACATTTATTTCTGCACCAAAACTACACATTACAGATATAAGAAATCTAAGCATTTTACAGAGAACCATAATAAAGTAAGAAATTTCTAATTGAGACAGATAGTAATGATCTTAGACATGTATCTAATTTTATATTATTGTGTTTTTACGACCAGATAATACCAAAACGCTAATCCAATTTTATTATTCTTTAATAACTCAGTAAATACCAGCGAAAACAGCGCCATCTGGTGCGATAACTTGGTGAAATTTCACGCCTTTTCATGACATCTATATAGTTCATTTAAATATACAACGTTCTACATAAATAGTGTGAAGTACATTACGAAATAGAAGGAACATCTGCCTGCAATACGTAAAAACATAACAAACATTTAGTATGTAAATCAAGCATTTTTCTTTGTGAAAGTACCAGAAATACTTTTAAGATGTTCAGTTAGTTCAAGCTCGTTAAGGGGCCTTTTACAGTCCACTAGCGCCGCCAATTGAAAAAATGTCATAACTCGTAAATAGAATCAAAAATACAAAATTTGGTCTATTATTACTGTAGAAAAGGCAATAACGTAATTTTATAACACATTGTCAACACTTGAAATATAGCTGTTTAGCTAAATCGTGCATTTGTAACAAAAACGGCCGTTTATGTTTTGTATGTATTCTATTTACGAGTTATGAATTTTTTTCGATTGGCGGCGCTAGTGGACTGTAATAGGCCTCTTAAATGCTTCATACTATTTATGTTAAATGTTGTACAAGTCCTATACTGTACGTTTAAAATAAAATAAAAACTATTGCGTTAAAAATAGGCGATACTTAAAATTAATTAGTATAAGGAAGTTGTTAAAAGTGTGAATGTATGTTATTTTTACTTTAGGTACTTTTAATTTACAATTTATTTCGTCGAGTAATATAATTTATCATGATAGGGAAATGTGCACCTAGTTTTATGTTTTTATATTCGAATATTATTAACAGATAAATGAAATATGAGTGTTTTCTGGGTGAACATTTAGATATATCTTAAGCATGCTTTTTTGTTCGATATTTCATGTTTTAAAATATCGCACATCCTCTCAAAAGCCGCTATTATTTACTAAGAAATACTACTAATAATATAATAAAGATTGTAAGTTTTGTTATACTATCATACAAAACCTTGGCACTTTTTGGCACTCAATTGCATTAACATTAACCCTTACATTTTCAAACCAATTGAATTGACGGAACTTTCACCCTGTAGGCCGTGGGTTCGATTCCCACCCAGGACAGATATATGTGTGCATGAACATGTATGTTTGTCCTGAGTCTGGGTGTAATTATCTAAAGAAAAGTAGTATGTGTAATATATCAGTTATCTGGTTCCATAGTACAAGCTCTGCTTGCTCAGTTTGGGATCAGATGGCCGTGTGTGAATAATGTCCCAGGATATTAATTACTGATTACAATAAGTTCACTAATTCAATATTTTTCAGCCAAGTTTTATTACATTTATTTAAATTCTTACTCTTTGCGCCCCGAAAACAATCTAAATCAATAAATTTGAATTTTATAGCATTATTCGCAATGCAAAGCGTTAATCTAGTCTCAAAAAAGGGAAATCATAAATTTAATCGTCCAGCAGGTCTCGAACCTGCACCATCTACCAATCCGGGGTAGGCGCTCTGCGTTAATACCTAGGTAGGATTGGTAAATGGTGCAGGTTCGACACCCGCCGGACGATTAAACTTATGATTTCCCATTTTTGAGATTAATCTAAATCAAGTCAACTATTTTACAACAAAATATTTTTCGTTCCTTATAAGAAATTACTAATTTTACCGACTTTATAAAGAAGGAGGTATATCATAATGTCTGGAATGATAATCTCTTTGTTCCCTAATGTAAGCGTTTTTTGTTTGTGTCTATACTTTTTATCTCATAAGTACATTGTTTTATTAGATGATGACAAATCGTTGTTATGGTAAAGGGACCAGTAGTCTTGTAGTAGTTCATTATAAATATAAGGTTACGTTTTGCGCTAAGCGACGCTGCACATGGCGGACTAATGTATAATTGTTAACTTAACCATTAAAAATAAACACCCCTAGACTTAACTAGGCCTAGAAAGATCTAATGATCCCAAACTTGGAAGGATTGGCTTTAGGATTTAGGCCTTGGAGGATAAGATATAATATCTTAATAAGCTTTGACGGGCCTGTTGGCATGGTTGGTACATACGCTGCCTTTCACGCCGGAGGTCGTGGGTTCGATTCCCACCCGGGACAAATATTTGTGTGCATGAACATGTCTGTTTGTCCTGAGTCTGGGTGTAAATTATATATATATATATATATATATATATATATATATATATATATATATATATATATATATATATATATATAAATCGCGAAGGTCTTCTTGCGTCTTTACTAACTACCACCCTGCGGCGTCCACTGAATGTAGTGAGATTTTTTATGTTTTCAATGCGTATGTAGGATATTTTAATCAGTATAATATCAGTAGTCGACGTCAAATTTCATTTAAACGTTAAATGGTGATATTCAAATTAAATATTTCTAGCTGAATTTGTGCGTCCGTTCACTCTTAAATCTTTCTTGCACACTGAATACCTGCGTATACCTACTAAACACTCCATGAACATTCCCGCCTCCATCCGAATGTATGTTTAAATCAATTCCGTATAATGCTCTGCATATATCATAATGATTATAATAACTAAATTACATCCATCTACTATTGAATTCAGATTGGTTCCGAATAACTGAATTAGTGCGACCGTTCACTCTTAAATCTTTCTTGCACACTGAATATCTCCGTATACATTCAAAACACTGCATGCACATACATTCCCGCCTCCATCCAACCATATGTTTAAATCAATTCCGTATAATGTTCTGCATATATCATAATGATTATAATAACTAAATTACATCCATCCTGTGCCTCTAAGCTTACCTGTTTATACATACTTACCTGTCCAACTCCGAACTTACCTGTTCACACCAGCCTGTGCCTTTTGAGCTTACCAGGACGAGTGAGGTAAGTTTGTATGTAGGTACAAACAGGTAAGCTCAGAGGCTCAGGCTGATGTGGACAGGTAAGTCCGGAGTTGGACAGGTAAGTATGTATCAACATGTAAGCTCAGAGGTACAGGCTGGTGTGAACAGGTAAGTTCGGAGTTGGACAGGTAAGTATGTATGTATGTATTACAAAGTCGAAACGTCTCTTCAAGGAAAAAAAATTGAGGGCTGGAAGAAATTTTGTTTCTCCCTCTCTCCATCTTCCCCGTCTTCCCTTATGTGGAAAAAATTTAAAAGATTTTGACGTGGCTGCGTTCACTGCAATCCATCAATAATTCCTCGGGAGACAGCTAAATCCTTCCTTAACAAATTGGCCCCGTCTTATGTTCCTCTGTATGGAGAATGTCCTTCTTTGGATATAAGTCCTCCCTCCTATGATCCTCTAGATAATCCTTTTTCTCTACCTGAGCTGGAGGCTGTATTACATAATGTACAGGATTCAGCTCCAGGATTCGATGGTTTTCCCTACTCTTTTGATAAAATGATGGGTCCTTTTGGTCAGCAATATCTTTTAGATATAATAAACTTATGTTTCTCTCAGGGATGCGTCCCTAACAACTGGAAGACACAATTAATCATTCCAATAATAAAACCTGGGAAATCACAAAATAACCCAAATCACTATCGTCCTATAGCTCTTTCTCCTGTTATATGTAAAATATTTGAGCACCTAATTAAAAACAGGTTGAAATGGTTCGTGGAAAATAGAGGTATTTTTGCGGAATCCCAGTTTGGTTTTCGTAAAGGATTTAGCACAATGGACAGCCTCGCTAGCTTTGTGACCGATGCACTGCCTTTAGTAAGAATAAATCTGTTCTTGCAGTTTTCTTGGACATTTCAGCTGCTTATGACAGTGTTCTTCTTTCAATACTCAGGACTAAGTTAAGTCAGCTGAGTATCCCAGTAAGGATGATTCATTGTATCTGCAATCTGCTATCAGGTCGCCTGATCAGCCTACACATTCCTGGGGAAAGGTATGGTCCCAGGTCAGTGTGGCGTGGATTACCGCAAGGCTCTGTCTTGAGTCCTTTATTGTACAATATTTATACATGTGACTTACATAGGTCTCTCAACATCAATTGCCAAATTTTGCAATATGCTGATGATCTTTGTTTGTATGTTACTGATTCGTCCATTGAAGCTGCTAAAAAATCCATGCAGGTTTCTCTAGATTCTTTAAACAACTGGCTTTTCTCCCATGGTCTCCATTTATCTCCCCAAAAAGGCTCATCAGTCATATTTACCCGTAAAAGAGTGATCCCACATGTTCACCTAGAAATTGAGGGATCTCCTATCAGAGTTGAGGATAGAGTAAAGTTTCTGGGTGTTACTTTAGACTCTAAATTATCTGGCGTTTCACATCTTAATTATATTACTAACAAATGTGAAAAGAATGTAAATATGTTACGTGCACTTGCATTTGTTTGGTGGGGTGCTCACCCTTTCACTCTGAAACTTATCTACAATGCCACAATAAGAAGCTTACTGGATTATGGCACTTTCTTACTTGAGCCCTGCAGCAAAATCGCGCTGGCTAAATTAGAGTCCATTCAGTCTAAGTCACTCCGTATTGTTCTGGGTTGCATGAAATCCACGCCCATCAATGCTTTGCAGGTGGAGAGTGGAGACGCTCCCCTTGTTATTCGTAGACAATATCTTGCTGACAAATGTTTTTAAGGCATATTTTCTCAAAAATCACAATATATTGTCAAAACTGTCTGAATTAGTTAGTTTATATGATCAGAGTGAGTATTGGAAGCACAAAGCAAGCCCTCTAATTCTTAATTCATTTAAAAAGATTAGTATGGTAGAGATGAAATCCTCTATTTACCAGTGCACTAAATTCCCATTGTATGACTTCCCATATGAAATTCTAAATTTTAATGCAAATTTTATTCCTCACATTGGCATAGATAAACAAACTATTCATGCCAAAGAAGTTTTCTCTTCTATTGTTTATGATAAATGGAGAGACTATCATAATTTTTTTTGATGCTTCAAAGTTATCTGATGATAGTGAAACAGGTGTTAGTGTATATTATTTAAATTCTCAATTTTTTTTACAGTTTCAGTGTCCCCCAGAGGCTTCTGTTTTTACTGGGGAGTGCATAGGTATCCTTGAGGCATGTGTGTTTATCCTATCTCATAATACTATATCCAAAGCTGTTATTTTCTCAGACTCCAATAGTGCCTTGGCTGCTATTGTCAAAAATCCTTTTAAAGATTCCCTTCGCTCTCCTATTATACTGGAAATAAAAAAGTGTCTTCATTCTTGCTCTATAAAGAATGTAGAGGTCATATTAGTATGGATCGCTGGGCATTCAGGTATAAGAGGTAATGAGTGCGCAGATGCATATGCTAAGGCTGCTATTACCAGCAATTTGGCTGATCCTAAATATTTTTCGGTGCAGGTGTATGATCTACTTCACCTTCCCAAAACTGATATGCATAAGTCCTGGCAATGCTCTTGGATCGAATCAAGTAAGACCAAGGGCCATTGGTATGCCTCTATTCAAGCAGAAATACCCTCTAAACCATGGTTATACAAATACAAAAAAGTTCCTAAACTTGTAACTTCAGTTATTTGCAGAATCCGTCTTGGCCATTGTTGTACCCCTGTCTTCCTTCATAAAATTAGGATTCGTGACAATTCCTTGTGTGAATGTGGATTAGATGATGGATCCCTAGATCATATTTTTCTTAAATGTCACTTAAATAAACCTTTCTCAATTGCAAATATTTCTTCTTTAAACGTTCACCATCCTCTGAATGTACGTCACCTTCTTTCCCTAATGATAAAGCTTTTATTAAATTTATATCGACTAACATGATAAAATTATGATATTTATGATTATTGTCTTTGTTGATACGTAATTTATGTATTTCTATTCACTAACTCATATTTGTGTTTGTCTTTTGTTACAGGCTCTAAACTAGTGCCACAAAAATAAAGTATTAATTAGCCTTTGTAGTTTCCCATGAGCAGTCAACAAACACGTGACACTGGCAGAAATTGCTGAAAACATCGGCAAATTGCCATAACACAAAAAAAAACTTCACTTAAACTTATGTTATTAGGTAGCTTGAAAGATACATTAGACAAGGAATTATTAACATCGAGTGGTATTCCTTTGGATTTGGTACGAACTCATCTGCTTTATAAGGTTGAAGAAGTTACGGTTTGCCAATTTAAGAATCCTCCTTGCACTTCTTTTCATTGTGTTTCATATATTATTATAATCACTAACTATAATAATAGACCAAATAAATAACCACTACAATACAATAATACACTTTGGTGACAAGCTTGCATCACGGCCGGCACATGTCTTTTTGTTAAAAACTTCGGCACGCGAGCGCGCTGAAGCCCGCCGCCCCGCGCCCCGTTCCATGCGTCCCTCGTGAACCCCGAATAGGCCTCTCAGACACCGTACCTAGTGCCGGTTTAAGGATATTTATGAGACGCAAGATAGTTGTCACGAAAACATGATAAAAACTTGACAAATTAAGTACGATATTCAATGGACACGATAAGATCGGTGAACTGAACTTAAAGTATACGTGGTAAATTATACGCTGAACACTAGCGCCCTCCAAATTTCAGTCTGACGATGGCGGAACTATATTATACGCTAAAAGGCATTCTAGTGATGGAATTACGTCCATGCCAATTTTTCGCCCTTGGATTCTAATGATCATAAGGGACCCTTGGGCTAAAAATGAGGGTCGGTCAATCTTGCGTCCGTATACCGGACGCACAAAGTCAGTCGGACGCAGCATCATCGGTAAATAACGCCATGTAGGACGCAACATGTCCTTCAAGATGTATATATATATATATATATATATATATATATATATATATATATAAGTATGTATTTACAAAAGAAAAATAGAATATGTAGTATATCAGTTATCTGGTTTCCATAGTACAAGCTCTGCTTAGTTTGGGATCAGATGGCCGTGTGTGAATAATGTCCCAGGATATTTATTTATTTTATACCTAACCCATATTCAAGTCCCTCATATCGGGCTACCTGTGACTTTTAGAACAGCCAAGAGTCAAAGCTTTGTTGGTTCAAAATCCTGCTTATAAGGTAGATTTTTGAATGTACGAATATTATTACGGCTATTAAAATAATATAAAATTCTGGGTATGCCCAGGTCCCTGTTATTGGATAAAATTCACACAAACGAACATCATTTGGACTACATAAGAGTTCCTTCCTTTAAATTTTGAGTTTTTGACTACATCAAATTTTAAGTCCAATTTAATGTAATTAGTTATCAACTTTCCAATAACTCCATGGCCACCTTAAGACTTCATCAGATACCATATTATTATATATATTGTTATGGCAATTGGATTTTAAACGAATTTACTTATAGGCGTATAACTTTTCGTTGCATTAATAAAGTGACCTACACGTGCAGCGCCGCCTATCGTCAAAATGGCAAAGATTTAATCTGCATTTGATTTCAAAAAGCCCCGAATTGTTAAGACTACGTTATTAATTTCGTGTTAATTTTCTCGCTATAATTATCTTATAAATATATACAATACTATAACAATGTAAATGAAATCTGAATTTGATTCGAATTGAGATATATCTCGAATTGAGAGATCCCTCGAATACAGATATACCTTGAATTGAGGCATACCTCGAATTGATATACATTTTTCTATAGGTTAGTAGTAGTCGTGCTGGTAACGACATAGTGTAAAGTTAACTATGTTTAACTAGTGATATTGTAAGTAGATGCTACTTTTATTAAAAAAAATCTGATGTTATATCAGGAACTATTTACTTTTAAACATTCCTAGAAATACATTCATATTTTATGTTTGATATGTTGTTTTATTGTTTTTTTTTAAGATTAGAATGTCACCGTACATACAAGGTGTATTTTATTATAGGTGATATGATATACCCACTATCTATGTTACACATTGTACTTGTATAAAATGACGTTTGTATCTATTTTCAGAAACAGGTAGAACAACGTTAATGGAATTCTCATACGATTTTCATAATTATATTTTTTCGATATTGAGTTCTATTTTCCGTACTATTTTAAAGGTTTGGTACTCAACCTTCGAAAGCCGACTGACTGTATTATGTTAAAATTTGAATTTAAGAGAAACCTTACTCAGAACCAGGACCTGAACATTGACATAATGATATAACTATAACGGTATTCTGTTGAGATACTTATAAGAGCGTAGTAGCATTTAAATGTCGCGCTATCGGTTGTCGTAAGCACGATCACGTGTAGTTACTAGAGCTATTCTTATATCAGGCTATTTTGTTTTTCTCTAGTAAATGTCTATCTCAACAGTGTTTAGCCAACTGCCTAGTACATATTGCTATGCAAGCACAGGTACTCCACATACTCACTCACCCTCAGATTCCCATGGGACGGCTATCCGAAACTTGTGACTGTTACTACGTGTTTCTCTTGATAGAAAAATCCTATTAACACGTTACTGTTACCAACAAGAGTAAAAATATTTTGGACGAAATAATTTTGTAATAAGAATTTTATTAAACTACCTGTAGACTATACGAGACCACGTCAATTTCAGCCTTATCACTTGAGAATAAAGTCCAAAGTCAATTTGAACAAATACATTAGCCTGGTTAAGGGTTATAGCTTGTGCCTGCAGATGCGGTAGCATTTGACAGCCATGTAATTTAGACAAGAGGAAGAAACTCTTTTCGTCTTCGTTTAGAAACTACATTTTTTCGCTGGTATATAGTAATTTGAGGCTCTTTCAATTGGTGCCATTTGGGGAGTCGTTCCGAGCGCACAATCACGACGGGGGCGAGATACCTTCTATTGTTCATGATCTTAGTACATTATTCTTATTTTGTTATTATAATTAATCGTACCGTGTGTGACATGATTCTGGTTGAGTTATTTATAGGTTAGTTGGTTAGGTATGGCTAATAATTTAGTACGTATTCATTTCCGGTCAGGTTAAGTTGCACATATTGGAATAATATTAAAAAATATTCTATAACTATTTACCACACAAAATTTCTACGTTTACGAAAAGTCAATAATTTTATTTATTTCTCCTAGATCCAACATCTTCCGGACATTAATTAAATTGTGTGAATTTTCCAAGATATCAAAATGTGTTCCTGAGTTGGAGTTTTATTAATAAAAAATATAATCTACCCACCATGTATTTAATTAGAATTATTAAAATATCATCATCATCATATCAGCCGAAAGACGTCCACTGCTGGACAAAGGCCTCCCCCAAAGATCTCCACAATTGCCGGTCTTGCGCTATTCGCATCCAGCAGTTTCCAGCGACCCGCACAAGATCATCGGTCCATCTTGTAGGGGGCCTGCCTGCCTGGTCTGTATTAAAATACATAATATAATATTTACATAAAACTTTTAAAATTTTGAACAAGAATAATTTGTATGCATTTAGAAATAAGAATGTTTATCAGTTGTCTGTTTGCCATAGTACCGGCTTACCCAGTTTGGGATCAGATGGCAGTGTGTAAGGGCCTTCGCTGCGTTAAGCGGGTGCCCGTCGCGGATGTCCGCGCCGACCGCCTGCTACGCAGCGTGATCCCGTAGGTGTACAGTCGATAACTATGGATTATTTATTGTTAAGTATATTACTCAGCCAAAAGACGTCGACGTGAACAAAGGCGTCAGCCAATCACATGTCACGTCTAGATTTTATCTACGTCACTGTAATACTCAAAATTTTCCTATAACTCAACAAATTCCAAGCTATGCAGCTTGACGTGCATACCTCTCTTAGTTGGACATATCCCATAAAATGGGGCGACACTGTCCTTCCAATATAACACGTCCCGTATTAATAAAACGTATAGTTATAAACTTATTGCAAAGACTGTACAAACACGGCGCGTGTGACACGGATAACGTAGCGGCGCTCAATGATTTTATAGAACCAACCGCTCACGTGATCCGTCGCGCGTAAACACGACGCGTGTCCCGTCGCGCGCGATGACGGCCTCGCTACGAAGGCTATCCGCCTCACGCAGCGCTGCTCTTGAAATTACATGAATGAAGCACGCGGAGCGGACGCACGCGCCGAGAACGGCGCCGCGAACTAAGGAGTTGTCACAAACTATTCAGTAACCACCCTGAAAAGCGTTTCGAACGCAAATTCCCTTTGGCGCGAATTTCTTTGATTGTAGTTTTATTTCCTTTGCGAGTGTGAGCACTCACCTATAGTCTGATGACGCAGTGAGAGCCTTCTATGCTAACTATAACACACTGTTAAAAAAGGACTATCCAACCTGAACAGTATATTAATTATTAAGAAGGCTGTAACGTAAGCAACTCAAATGAGGTAACGTCTTTTTCTTAAGTCTCCGTAGATATTCCTGATGACGTGCAGAAGTTGGTTGCTCCATCATCAACCTAAACTCATTAATATACGCATTGCAACTAGATTGACAAAATCGGGTTCTAAAACTGCAAATGTTAGTTTTGCAAATAAAACACACAATAGGCAAGTAAACAATTAAATCATTTATTAAACTACAATTTTATTTACAAATTACTTAAGCCAATTTTGCATTGCTCTGTACAACTACGGGTAACAATATAAATAAATATTATAAATAATATAAATATAACATCACAAAATACGCGTACACACGTTACTATTTCAAAATTTGTAACATTGCATTTGCGCTTATAAATGAACACGAGTTACTGCGTGATATCTCAACTATTGTCAATTTACATATTTACCTTGTACATTTAGCTATGCTCGAGTTAAGCTTTATTAATAAAGAGTTACTTCTAAAACACCAACAACCTCGCAGTAGGAGATAGTTAACAACATAAGCCACCACTTTTGTTCTACCACTTTCAATAATTTGTAAGATTTTATTTTCATACATAAATAAGTAATAATTTAATTCCTCTCCTGAATGTTTATAACTCTACGCGCATCGCAAAGACACACACACGCGCGTCGTCCTTCGTTTATGAATGAAACATAGACCTACAAATGTCACGACAGTACAGCAAAAACTTAAAAACAATATTTTTGATCATATATTGAGTTATGTCCAAATTTGTAGAACCAAAGTTGTTCCTTATAATGATAGCAATCTAGTTCTGCCAGGTTGTTGGTGTTTTAAACATGACCCTATAGAACAGAGACATTTACAAAAAACTAAGATCAGTCCATATCACAAAAAAATCTCTTACGACTATGCTATTTAACGGAGTATTTGGCTGAAGCTGTTGTGGCGGCGATGAATATTTGGTGGTTAACGGCAGACTTATCCTCACTTTGTGTGTCACAAAGAATATGACTATCTATCTCATCCCGTGGCTTGCGTAACATTTAAGGAAACATCTAGTTGAGAAAAGGCAGCAGCGTCTTTCTGTGAACTATGGCCATCATACTGCGATCGCCAACCCGTCTGCCAAGCGTAGCGAAAATGGCATATGCTTCCACATGATGGACAAAACTCCATTGTGGAAATCTTTTGTGGAGGCCTTTGTACACACAAAGCGATAAAACACCTCTCCTGAGTCAAATACTTCGTCAAATTAAAGTCGTAATGTTCCACTTTAATCTCATAAATTCGAAGTATCGTTTAGACAGAGTAAATATATTTTTTCTAATTGTACTGGTACATTTTATGGTGATTGATGGAATTTCTCCACATATCCAAATAAAATTTGCCCGTGCCAAGACACCAATACGACTATAGACGTTCCTGTTTAACATTGTACTATCTAGTAGCCGTTTCAAAAGCCTTCAAAGATTTATGATTTATATATCTGTCTAGGTGGCCATCTGCCCCCACGCTCGGATTCCCAGAAGACAGCAACGTTAACTCTACCAGCATGTTCTTTAGAACCTACGGGGAATCTTCCACCTGCACTTGATTAACGCTAGACAGTGTGGTAAAAGTCACCTTGCCACCTCGAGTCCCGGTTTCAATTCCCGTGCACCCATAAATATTTGTACTGAGTCTGGATGAATTATATATTTGTAAAGTACCCCGCGACATAGGGATTCTTTTCACTAATGCGGATGTTGTCTTTAAAAAAATATCTGTCGTACTCAAGCCGTTTTCTTACCATAAGCTTATGTTAGAAAACCATATAATATTGGGAATACTGATCTAAGGAATATATTCTATGAAGTCTATAATTTACTATAGAACTTTTGTATTAGCATTTGTGCCGACCTGAGCTTCGATATCTTCAACCGCAAACTACTTTCTTAGTTTATGTGCTACTGAGAACACTAATTTAGCGAACTATCTACAATTTGAACTACGTATCATCAACATTAGACTAAGACTGGCATATACAAATACATCATATTCACTGGAAATTTACATAATATCAGTACCTTTCGATTCAAATGAAAAAAAAAACGACATATGATTAATTTAACTGCCAATAGTTGGCAGTAACCTTTCTAACGGCGCCAGAGTTTATAAAAAGAACATTTAGGTATAATATAATATGTATAAATATTACTAAGAATAATGCCGGTAACATGCTTCCCTGTGGTACCCCAACCGACGTAGTGCACCTATGAAAAATTATCTTCAATACCAACACGTTGCCGATAGCCAAATAGGTTATTATGAAACCTAATAATAGCCTTTCGACATAAATTAAGTTACTGCTGTATCGATACAAAATCAACTGCCTCAAAAGCTTTACTAAAATCTAGTAGGAAAGTACCTCGAAATTGCCCATAGAGGGACTAAGTCATCTTTTCTATGATTTTGATCAATGCAGTACCCGTAAAGAAAATTGGTTTCTACTAGATTTCGGAGGTGTATGTTAACGTGGCAATTTAGCTATAAATTTAACGTTCTGAGTACTTTAGAAGAGACGTTAAGGAAAATTCAGTGGTTAAGATTAAAGCAGACGACGTGAAGGATCTTATTAGAGATTTGCATTAGTTACAACAATTCGATCGTCAATGACTTCGTAACATACTTTGTATTACGGGTCAATTGTTTCAACTCAAACGGTCCCAAATGTTCGAAGAAAAGAAGGCACTGATACCAAAACGATGGTCCTTAAAATTATATTTCTCTTTTTTTTGTATATCTCATTTGACCTGGAGTCTGGGTTTAGTTAGTATTGGTCCCGACTAGAGCCTCTATATCGTCCACCTCCTTGACGCACGCTTCGGTGAGTATGACGGGCGCGCCGTCAGTGATGAGAACATCGTCTTCTATCCGGATGCCGACGCCGCGGAACTCTTTCGCTACGGATGTGTCGTCTGGTGTTATGTAGATCCCTGGAACATATTTTAAGTGTGAAACTTTGGACAATTACAGCCATGGATTCACTAAGGTAGATTCCTCTAGTAGATACTGTAATATGTGGATCTATATCAAACCAGATACAGAATTAGGGATATTATCATTAATTTATGATCTACCAGACATCTTATGTCTTTTCGTAATTTAATTTCACTTTGTATATGCCGGTTGGCATTCTTATGAAAGTAAAAAATTATGTCATTACTAAAATATTGAGATATGCCTTTGAAGTCAAGGTATTCGGCAGTCAATTAGTGTGTCGTAATCCACGTGTATTTTATACATAAATTCTACACCAAATATCATTAAAAATCCAATTTAATAAAAACTACCACAAAACATCGTACGTGGTTACGATGGAATGTCTTTAAATAAATTACAATTAAAAATTTACCACACAGAAAGAAAGTTCTTTCAGGAAAATTATTTGAATGTGAAATTTATATTCGCTTGTTAAAATGTAAATTAAAGCTTCAAAAATACCCTAGACTACATATAATTATTATTTAAAGGTACCAGGAAACGCCTTTTTTACAATACTCAAGTAATTTCTTCTTAGCGTGTCGATAGCAAATTAATTAAGTTTTAATGTGGCCCAGAACGTGACCACACTGATTGCTCTGGTTGTGGCAATGTCAAAGGTTGAGCACCCAACCTAAAACAAATGCCATTTTGGTCTCTACCTCTTATACATACGGCGGAACACAGCTAAACAGTTTAGCTCCCGCTTTGTAGCATTCTTAGAATCGACTACAATGTCATGTCTCACCCGGTTCCACGGAAAATACCATGTTGCTGCAGACGGGCGCGTCCCGTTGTACGTGAGACGAGTGGCGCACGTCCAGGCCTAGGTAGTGCGACACGTGTTGAGAATAAGAGGAGTCTAGCATAAATCATTTACAAGAGGATTTACCTTTAAATGAAAATATCGACACACTAACATTATTTTTGTATTTCAGACACCGAAAGCATACGACCCATTATCAGAATTACATTTTCAATGCCAAATTTCGTATAAAATTTTAAGCGTATTGCACTCCGACCGTTAGGTACAACGATACGAGTACATCTGCGGGTTAGAGAGTAATCGCACGATAGAATTCACGTATGTCTGCTATACTGTATATTAGTTTCATAAACATAAAACGCTTTAAGTGTATGGACATTAGGTAAGTAAATTTTAATGTAATTACTCAAAAATAGGAGCTGTACATAACAGGTTTTGTAAGTAAATATTCAAATTACATTTTCATAAAATCTACAAATACTCCGATTAAGGAACAACTCAAAGGAGGGTATAGAGTGCGTGAGTGGGAACCTAAGTGTTTTTTCAGAAACTTGTTTCTAGTGAGGAGGGGGTTGGTGGGGGAGGGGGAGGGGGGCAACAACCTCAATTTTAGGGTTTTCGCTAATATCTTTAAAATGGTGCGTTTTAGCATTTAAGTTATTTAGCGTGATGACCATTACCTGATGCTAAAATTATCTTAACATCAACGTGGTGAATGCCGGTAACAGTATGAAATCGCGTTGTTTTTGCAACAGCGGATAACTGAGCTTAGGCGGGTAAAACCATCATGAAGATTGCTTTTCGCTCAATGCTTACTGTAGGAAACGCAACCGTACTGGGTAACACTGCAAAATGATGATTAATAAATGAATGACAAAAAATGAGATGCAAAAGCATGGGTATGAACACATCCTCTTACACGCCTTTGTCGGCTACGACACAACATCAGCAACGTTTAGACGAATTGAAATACAATTTACAAGGAAGCAGCAAAGATCTTTTACAAACCAACCTCCAGCCATAGTAATGTTGCAGAAGTTGGGAAGGTGTGCTTCCTGAAATGGTATGGGGCAGCAGCAAAAGTGACCCTTCTCAATCAATACCGCTTCCAGTCATTCATGAGGTCATTAGTAAATATTAAGCCCGATATCAGGTCCTTCCCGCCAACTGAGAGCGCAGCTAAATATCATTCCTAGCGCAAATACTACCAACTGCAGCAGTAGCTCGGGAATGAGCTGCTCCCTCAAGAGTGGGGGTGGAAAAATTAAGGTGATATCTTGGCGCCAAGAACAACAGAAGATTTACCGGCGCCCGAAGTTTTACTAAAAACAATATTTTGTCGCTGCACCATGGATTGTAGCAGCAGCAAATGTGGATGTCGCAAAACTATGCTGAAGTGATCTGCTTCAACGGCGTGTCTTTTAGCGAAGAAGACAACGAGAATGACGATGAAGACCATTTAGAGCCCTCTCAGCAAGAACCACCACTGAGGAGGGCGAGGAAGAAGATACCAAAGAAAACGACCTTTTGCCACGACCCTCACGACCTAAGAGGATAAAAATGTAAATCATTCACAGAATTGGAGTAAGAAACGAATATTTTAAATATATTTTTATTTGCATTTTTCCAGAGCCTGTAGTTCGAAAATGGTACTTAATCAAAGTTATAGAAAATGTTATGAGCTTTCATTTGGTCTTAGAACATTTATTGGTAAAACGCGCAATTTTTGAAATATTAGCGAAAAATCCTAAAATTGAGGTATTTGTCCCCCTCCCCTCCCTCCGCCTCAACCCTACTAGACATCAGGACTTCTAGTATGTTTTCTCTCTAAGTACTCCGAACAAGTTTCTGAAGAAATCGCTTAGGTTCCCTCTCACGCACTCTACAACTACTTTATTAATTGAACTAAAACAGTAAGGGTGAGAAATGTAACGAAAAACGAGTGTGCACACATGACTTAAGTAAAGCTTAGATAAACGAAACGTATATGCTATGAAAGAGGAAGAGTGAATGAAAATGTATACTCGCATCTCTCTCTCTCATGCCCCTTCAGTAATATAGGTACGAAACGTAAATCTCTTTCTTTCTAGCTTCACTAACTATATATCTCCCTCTCAACTTCCGTTCACTTCACCGGATTACACTTTTCGTAACGCTCTCGTCACGCATTCACTAGCTTACTCTCCAAGCCAAGCGTGTGTAAAGAAGATTTACTTCAAAAACAGATGAAAAATTTGTAGTTATTGTCTTTGATTATAGAATTTCCTTATAACCAATGTTCGCAGTTGACTTTGAGTTACATACTACGCACACATTTTACTTGGCAGTGACGTGCGAAATGGTTACGTATACGCTCTTGCGGGACCCGGGTAGAGTGGTAGTGGGTGGCGTTGCGTGGTTTTTTATTTAGCGGACATAACAACAAACAGACGAGGAAAACGACTTTGTTTTGTACTTTGTAAAGATTCTTTGGTTACTCGAAAATTCCATATAAAAGTCATTTTTCACTTATTTTTACTTTATGAAATTAAAGTAAAAATAAGTGAATACCTTACAGAACCAGCCTGATGAGTAAAACAAGGGAAGGCGTATCTTCTTGTAAATGATCTATGGCCTTAACTATGCTCTTAACTAATTATCTATATACCAGATATCACTTAACGGAATGTATGGGTACGAACTGGTATATATAAAATTATACTGAGAGACCAGTCTTTGGTGACCGTTGCATTGTGGAGCCAATGATTCATATGCGTAAATAGTAGAAAACTCTCGTACTTAAAACGGTGAACGAACATATAGTGAGAAAACCTTCATGACTGAGACCTCTATAAATGTTGATGGCATATGAAGTCTGCCGACCCGCATTAGGACAGCGTGGTGGGCTATGACCTATTTCTTTTTTGTTTTTTTTTTGTCAGAGGTCGACAATCGATCAAATGGGTCACCTGATGGTAAGTGATCACCGCCGCGCATGGACACTCGCAACACTAGAGAAGTCGCGGGTGCGTTGCTGGCCTTTAAGAGTCAGCAAACAAGTGTTGCTGACCCTTCCCCCCCACCCCGATGAGCTCTGGCGACCTTACTCACACTCAGAAACACAACATTAAATTATTATTAAGGAATGGCTTCTGTAAGGTGGAGGTACTTCCCCAGTCAGGCTGCTCTTCGAGCGAATGAATGCTGTGCTCTACCTCTCTTCCTATACTCTCTCATGGGACAGGAGGCCCTTTCTCATCAGTGGGACATTAAAGGGCTGCATCATCAAACTGAACAGCTGCCATATGGCAAGAACATAAGGCGCTCAACCAGTAGTTTCACTAGCCGTCGCGTTCGGAGAAAGGGACAGCTTCAGGACCAACTGCTTTACCTGCTGTCTGAGGCACGTGGGTGTAACAGCGCCATCATCCAGACTCCGGGCGGATACCGATATTTTTGGTAACACAATCAAATGTGAACCAAAATCAAGGAATCGAAACACTCAAAAGCTGGTCCAAAAAACTTTGGAAGCACAGCAGAAAACAGCTACGACTGATAGTAGCAGTATTCACGGGCCACTATGGCACCAACTATCACCTACACAAATTGGGACTGTCGAATAGCCCGATCTGCAGGACCTGTAGGGAAGAAAATGAAACAATGCTGCATATAATATGCAAATGCGATGCATTGGCAAAGCACAGAATGGCCATCCTGGGGCTGGCATATCCAGAACCAGGAGACTACAAGGATCTACCCCTAAGAAGCGTACTGGATTATGTGAAGACTTCATTCAGGGCTCTCGGGATAGAATAAAAACCAGTGGGGGATAGTACAAAAGATCCTGAAGGGTCGAAGTGCTGTACGCAAGTACACCCCATCAAAGATAAGATAAGATATTTTTGGTAAAAGAAAAGTTGCAATATAACTTTTTGGCCTGACCACTTTTTAACCCCCATTAACTGCGGTTGGACGTGCTTCTGCTTGACCCACGGCGCAGTATTCATCATCCTCATGATCCGCAATCGCTGGGGAGGACGTAGTATTACAGTAGAACACGTACAGAGCCCATAGCCAGATGCTCTCACCGGTCCGTAAGTGATTGGCGAGGTTAAGCAACTAGGCTCGCGGTCAGTCCATAGATGGGTGACCGCCAAAGTGGTTTAAATTGTGAGCGTCTCCGTGCTTCGGAGGGCACGTTAAGCCGTCGGTCCCGGTTGTCGTTAAGCCATGTCAGAGGCCTACTGGGCGGCTTGAAGAACTCTGACACCAGGGTAACCACTGCCCATAGGATAAGCAAGCAAGTAGAACACAATATCTAACCCGGCTCCACGGTGACCACCATGCTGCTGCACACGGGCACGTTGCGCCGCACCAGCGCCGAGTCGTGCACGTCCAGGCCCAGGTAGTGCGACACGTGGTGCGGGCACAGGCGGTACGCGCGCTGGAACAAACGCCAACCAATTGTTATTATGTTGGGGAAAAAGTCTTTTCGCATTATGTATGTATGAACTTGTCATAAAATCTCTTTGGCTATACTTTTTGTTTCTGGCCGGTTTTGGTATCATTGAAAGTTTAAATTTTAAAGAACATAATTCCAAATTCAAATTAGGAAAATGTGTGATTTTCATTTGTTTTTCGGACTGTCAGGATGAAGAAATTCGATACATTACAAAATTTTACTAAAAGAAAGTTAAAAAGCAACGCAAGCCGCGAAAAAATTTGCGATGTTTATGGATCTGGTGCAGTATATGTGAGAGTAGCACAAATTTGGTTTACGCGTTTTCAATCCGAAAGTTTTGATGTCCAAGATGCACGTCGCTCTGGTCGCCCTATTACGGATAAAATTGATGCCATTTTTAAAAAGTGGAGCAAGATCGGCATATCAGTAGTTACGACGTAGCTGAAGAACAATTTTGACGCATTTGAAAAAAACTGGCTACACAAAAAAGCTCGATATTTGTGTACCTCACGAGCACACTGAAAGAAACCTAATGAACCTTGTACTCATTTGTGATTCTTTATTACGACGTAATGAAACCAGGTGATGAAAATTGGATCACGTACGACAAGAACGTGGGAAAAAGGTCGTGGTCACAGCCGGTCAAGCTTCGCAGACTGTGGCGAAACCCAGGTTAACTCGCAACAAGGTGATGCTGTGTGTGTGGTGGGATCGGAAGGGCATTATTCATTATGAGCTGTTACCACCAGGCAGGACCATCGATTCTGAACTCTACTGCAAACAACTGATGAGATTAAAGCAAGAAGTTGAGAGAAAGCGATCGGAATTAATCAACAGAAGGGGTGTGGTTTTTTATCATGATCACACATCTTTAGCCACTCAGCAAAAATTAAGAGTTTGCCTGGGAGGTGTTAATGCTTCCGCCGTATAGTCCTGACCTTGCATCTTCAGATTTCCACCTGTTTCGGTCTCTTCAGAATTCTTTAGGCAGTGTCAGGTTAACATCACGAGAAGACTGCCAAAACCACTTGTCGCGGTATTTTGATCAGAAGTCCCAAAATTTCTATAGCAATGGGATCATGTCCCTACCTACAAGATGGCAAAAAGTTATCAAACAAAATGGTAACTACATACTTTAGTTAAATGTAAATAAACTATATTAAAAAATGGTTTGAATTTTCTTTAAAAATGCCAAGAAACTTTTTTCCCAACCTATTACATTACTTACTGAATCAATGTTCTAAAGATCATAGAACTGATTAATTAAATACTAATTATTACAAAGACCTTTCGGTGATACGAATCCACGACTTTCCTGGTACAAACGCACGACCATACTCGCAGCAACGTCTCTTGTGCGCTATGTCCATTATACTGCAATCGCCAACCCGTCTGCCAAGCGTGGCGGCGATTATGGCATATTCCTCCAAATGATGGACACAACTACATTGTGGAAATCTTTTGGGGAGGCTTTTGTCCAGCAGTGAACATCCTTCGGCTGACATCACACTCGTATTATAAAAGCGAAAGTTTGTGAGCTCCAGCCGTTTGGACACAGTCAGTATGTTTGTTACTTCTTCACGTCTAAAGGGCTGGAGCGTTTGAATAAAATTTGGTATGAAATTAGCTGACACCCTGGATTAACATATAGGCTATAATTTATAAAGTTTAATGCGAGTAAAACCGCGGGGCACAGCTAGTGATCTATAAAAATGTAATTTCTACTTACACTGATAAGTTCGTGAGCGTCAATGTTCTGTGGCAATATCCCCTCCTGTTGCAGGTGTGTGCCGAGCAGCCGACACATGCTGTCGAACAAGTGGTCCAGAGGCGGCCGGTGCTCATTTAGCAGCTCGATTATCCGTTTCTGTAATAAGCACTCATTTCAGCTTGATTAGCCTTTGCGGGAAGTGTGGCAAAGGAATGGAATAGTGCTACAAAAACGAAAAACATTGTACATGGCAAGAATATGTTTGAACGAAGTTCGCCGGGACAGATAGGTATATATTATAATGATATTTTCATTACCCCATCTCGGAAAGAGTATTTTTGCTCTTCGATATCTGAGTGGAAAAGTCGTTTTTACCCTCTAGAGGGTAATGCAAATTTTAATTTAGAACATCGTGCGTGTGAATGCAAAATATCACTAAACCTATTTGCTTCTACCGCTATGGTGCCGAATTTTTCATACAACTTTTTAAATTTATTATAAACCAAAAGTCGGAACCTTTTTGGTGTAATTTTCTTTCATTTGTTTTGCGCAATATTGCTGTTCTATTGGACTCAAACTGTAGCAAGGTTACTTTAAGTTTTTCTTAATTATACCTAGTTAAGTATTATTTGTTATAATTTAAATATTGCCCTGTAATACTTACATATCATAAATCATAATATAGTAATTAATATCTAAACTGAAATAAAAGTATTTATAATAAGATTTTTTTTCGCCTTTAGTCATTTCCTCGCTGAGGTGTGACAAAAAGTTACGTGTTGCACTGAGTGCAAAGATTTTTCACCTTCTGCTCTTTTGATTTCCTCGCTGATGCATAGGATTCTAATTTTAGAATCCTTCGCTTGCATGGTCATCAAAATTGAGCTCGCGGTTAAAAAGCAACTTTGCACAGAAATTAAACCACTTAGGTGGTCACCCATCTATGGACCGACCACGAGCCTAGTTGCTTAACCTCGCCGATCGCTTACGGACCGGCGAGAGCACCTAGCTATGAGCCATTTGATCACTACCGACCCAGAACGCATTGTTTCAACTAAAGGAATCGTAGAAAAGGATCACTCGGATCAAGCTTTCGATCATTTTATTGGTAATTTGGCCTGATTTTATTTTTAAAAGACGACTTCCGAACTTGTTATTCTAATCCCTGTGTCGCGAGGTAGTTTAAAAACATATAATAGACGAACACAGATTACACCCAGACTCAGAACAACTATTTATGGGTCACACAAATAGTTGTCCGGCGCGGGACTCGAACCCGCGACACGAAGCGGCGAGGCGACTGTTTTAGCTGCTGCGCCGTACGCAGATATACAAATTCCCCATCAGCAATGTTATATTGCTGATGGAGAAATATGAATTCTACGTAGATGACCATCAGAAATAAATTAGACTATTGATTGTTACCTGCACTGAAAGTACTAATTCGTACAATATCCTGTGGTACTTGTTGAAGCGGCCGGACACGGGGAACGTGCGCGATATGTCCGAGTTGTAGAGCCAACGTTGACATCCTGGGAACAACCATACACTGTCACTGTAAACCGCTATAGTATGGAGCTGTGATAAAAGAACAAACGAAGCGAGGTATTTTGTATATGTAAAAAAGAGTATTTATTTAATATTGTTAGCACCACAGGTTAATAGGCATGGCATAGATAAAGAAAAGAAAACAATGTGTGATGACATATCTAATTTTATTGTCATGTCAAAAAATTAAAATTCAGAAGAAAGATGGGAGGAAGAGAATAATTAGAAAATTAAATAATTAATTTTCTTATCTTAGGGGGGAGTTGTAAAAAAAGAGTATTTATTTAATATTGTTAGCACCATAGGTTAATAGGCAAGACATAGATAAAAAAAGAAAATGATGTGTCATCTATACATATAATAAAATCTTAGGAAAGTCAAAACTTTACATGGAATATTTTTCTAAAAGGATACTTGGGGCGTAATCTGCTATCGATATCAAAGCCAAAAATATAGTTTTTAGAATTTTCGTCTGTGCGTCTGTTTGTCTGTATGTATGTCCGGGCTAAACTCAAAAAGTACATCATGGAATTACTTAAAATTTTGCATGAATATTACTAAGAGGTCGGGTCAACATATAAGCTACATATTATTATGCTGTCACCTACGGGGGAGGAGCTGTGATAATTTATAAACTTTAACGCGGGTAAAACCGCGGGGCACAGCTAGTGTTAAATATAATTCTACTGTCATCTGAAAACAATAGAAAAGAAAGCATTTTTAATTATAAACGTTAATGTAGTTTCATTATTAACAAAGCAACGCATCGTTTTATTTAAAATTCAAATCCAATAAGTAAACAAAAATAAAGCAGCACAGCTATACTCAGGCTTGATTTGGCGAGTAAGTAGGTGAATGCGTGACCAGGTCGTTAAAAAGTGTGATCGGGCGAGGCGAACGCAAATGGAGAGGGAGATATAAGATAGTGAAGATAGAAAGACAGAGAGAGTTATGTTTCGTATATTACTGTAGGGGCAAGAGAGAGAGCGAAGAGCGAGCGAGAAATATGCGAGCACATATTTTCTTTCTCTCTTTTTCGCATAGCTTTTCGTATAATAATCGTAAAACTTCAGTCGCTTATTGTGTCATTAAAAACAATGTTTTGATAGAATGAATGAATTCTTTATTGAATATAAAATAGCCTTTATTATTTGATAGTGTTGTAATAATATTTTGATTTCACTATATCCGACAACTTGATTGGCATCTAAAACCACTATGTTGTCCTTTTACGAGTTCCTATACGAGTCGTTTCTCATAACCGGTTCCGTCAATTATAATGACAGGTGTCAAATTTGAATTAGGTAACGGCTGCAATGTAACTTTGACATTTGACGTCTGTCATTAATATTGAAAACTACATAAAAATGTCATATGTCAAATTCACTTGATCCGTTCGAGAGCTACGATGCAACATACAGATACACACACAGAAACGTCGTTATACCACCCCGTCCTTTTTGCGTCGGGTGTTAAAAATTAACTCCGACAACAAACTACCAAAAACCAGTTAGGGCCATACTTGTCTTGTTTTACATTGACCCTACCTCAGCGGCCGTCGGCTCTACGAGGGACATATGTGCCCTGCCCACTGCTACTTCAGCTTGGCAATTCTTCGGGCTATGTCAGTTACTTTGGTTCGCCTGCGCATCTCAGTCTTCTAGTGGGCAGGCCTGCTACAAGATGGACCTATGATCTTGTGAGGGTCGCTGGATGCGGATAGCACAAGACCGGCAATTGTTGAGATCTTTGGGGGAGGCCTATGTTCAGTGGGCGCCTGATATGATGATGAATATGCTAGTGGTTATCCCTCCTTCCCCCTTTTTTCATCGGACTATTAGGCGTCGGGATGGTTTTCACCGCTTTGTTGTTGACATCCAATTATGCCGTACGAAGCGCTTTGCTTCCTCCTTTACCATACGCACGGCTAAGCAGTGGAACACCATCCCGAATGACGTGTTTCCAGACTCATACAACATGGGTTTATTGAAGGCTAGAGTGAACAGGTATCTTATGGGTACGCGCGGTCCACCTTCGACCACATCTTCACTTGCCATTAGGTGAGATCGTGGTCAAGCGCAAACCCATCCAGCCATAAAAAAAACAAGTGGTAATGGTTAATAAATAAATAAAAATAAAAAAGGTTTTTATTCACGTAGACTTTAAGAAAGCGCTTGTAAATAGTCAGAACATGTTTGTAGTAATATAGTTGTATACATTATTATTTCTAGTAACATAGATATTTAGGTACACATTGTATTGATTGTATGAAAACATTTATAAAATTTATTTTATTATAGCAATGATATTTAGCTAGCTCGTATCAAGTTATTGTCAAGAGATTATGTTTAATTATCTTGTTTAAGTCTAATATTTTTACTACATATTGTCAATGGTTCTGTCTATATTAAGGTATTATTATTATGACGGACCTTGTGTTAATAACGACGGTCGCGCTTTAATGCTACCACCGGATCCAATGCGCTCCAACTGAGAAGACCCAGCGAAACAAACTCAGTGGGTTCATCTACTACCGGTTTCAACACGACCCAGTTGAGACGGTCCGGCGAAACATACTCAAGCGGGCATGAACACGGGATTTGGTCCAATTTTCCTTTGTTCAGTGGGCGTCTAATATGATGATGAACATGCTAGTGGTGATCCCTCCATGAACTTATCCCTCCTTCCCCCTTTTTGCATCCGACTAATAGGCGTCGGGATGGTTTGCCGTACGAAGCGCTTTGCTCTTTGCTTTCTTCCTTTATCATACGCACGGCTAAGCGAGACTCATACAACATGGGTTTATTCAAGCTAGCTAGAGTGAGAGCAACAGGCATCTTATGGGTACGTCCGGTCCACCTTCGACCACATCTTCACTTACCAGTAGGTGAGATCGTGGTCAAGCGCAAACCCATTCAGCATAAAAAGTGGTTATGGTTTCCGCACTGAGTCCCGATGTGGACTACCGCTCGTGTAAGGTGGTACTGACCCGAGTCGATGAGCAGCATCTCCCCGGCCTGCAGCAGCTGGTTGTTGGCCACGTAGTGGATGTGCGTGGCGCGCGGCCCGCCCGCCACCACGGGCGGGAAGGCCGCGTGCTCCGCGCCGCCCTGCTTGCTGGTGTACTCCAGCACGGCCGTCACCTGGTGCTCCGAGATACCTGCACACCACAATATCTTTTATTCAACGTTTAAATTAGCTAATACTGATGGGCCTGTAGGCGTGGTTGGCAAATGCTTGCTTCTCACACCGGAGGTCTTGGGTCCGATTACCACCCAGTACAAATATTTGTGTGCACGAACATGTCTGTTTGTCCTGAGTCTGGATGTATTTATCAACATAAGTATGTATTTACAAAAGAAAAGTATTCTTTGTAGTATATCAGTTATCTGGTTTCCATAGTACAAGCTCTGCTAACTTTGGGATCAGATGGCCGTGTGTAAATAATGTCCCAGGATATTATTATTATTGCCTTCCCCGTGTAGTACTAAACATACGCTACCGTTAAAAACTACCCAAATTTGTTTTTTGGATTATTTTTTTTTGGTGGCAGGTATACGAACACTTCCTGTGATAAATGCGGTAAATGACACATAGAGACGCCACGTCTCTTCGCAAGGCAAGAGCATCAAGCCAAATAATGAGACCTCGTATTCAACGAGAATCAGAATCTTAATCTTGCATTGACGTAAAGCAACTGATCCCTCAACATTTTCTTATTTAAATAGAAATAAAACTGCAAAGGTTTTATTTCACATACAAATTTCGACTATTCAATCAATTTACATCACATCGTGTAGTACCTAACGTGCACGCTACCGTTCAAAACTACCCGCAAAACATAGTTGTTCTTTTCAAAAATACACAACTGCTCTTGTTAAAAAACAGTTACAGTTTAAAATGAGTTGGTAATTATTATACCAGTCCGATTCAGGATTAAACAATTTGAGTTATGTACCTGGTTTAGTGCAAGCCATTGCCATATTCACGGTTTGTGCACCAATATAGCACACATCCTTCATCAGCTGTATCTCTGCGGGCGACTTGACGAGCCGCATGAAGTGCAACGCTCTTTGCGGGTCAGCGAGGGTTACGTTGCCGTCTCCTCGCAACGTGGAACGTACTGTGTTGTGGATGTCAGGGTTGGCTGGCGACTCGTTGTGGTACCACAGAACGGACGGTTTTGATTGGACTGTGATTCTGAAAGATAGCGATATTTGTGAAGAGTGCTGTAAAACAAGAAGGACAATAACTGGCCCAGATTGCTTTGGACTTCTCTTGGCACCTGGGGAGTCCTGGGAACGCGAATTTATTCAAGGCTAGAGTGAACAGGCATCTTATGGGTACGCGCGATCCACTTTGGTCTTCTAAGAGAGATCGTGGTAAAGCGCAAACACATTGTGCATAATAAAATTAAAAAATACGGGGTATGCTGCTCCAGGACCCTCTTATGCGTCGTGCCAAAGGTGGTAATTTACTTTTGTCGCGCAATACTGAGAGAAAATGATACTAAATGACACTTTAGATCAAGTTGGCTAATTATGCCCTCCAGACATTCTATCCATTTCCTTTTTAATTAGAACCATCCATGGTAAACTATGCTAGTAAAGAAGTGTCAGGATTCTTAAATACAGCTAGCAGAAATATAGTTTGACAACCAAGCCAAGATTAACTCAGTCCGTCAAGTGGTAGTATGATCAATTGCAGACATTAGGTTCTGGGTTTAAATGCAGACATCAGGTTCTCAAGTTGGACCAAAAAGATAGCCATGTTTAGGTTCTTCTGATTAAAATCTCCCAGTGGCAACTCAGTCTGGAAGTTGATGATAAAAGACTCCGATAATCGTCCTTTTCAAATTAAACTTGTAGATAACTGTATAACTTGTAAATATCCAGATGTTCTTGATGGTTCGTAAGAAATCCGCGACATTAAGCAACTAAGCTCACAGTCAGTCCATAGGGTGATCAACAAAATGGTTAGCTTTATGAGCATTTCCGTGCTTCGACACGGGCACGTTAAGCTGTCGGTCCCGGTTGTAGTCATTGGACAGCAGTCGTTAAATTATAACAGAGGCTTCATGGGTGGCTTCAACAAATCTGACACTAGGGTAACCACTGTCCATAAGATCAGTAAGTACTGCTATATGTTGTTCTACACCAGCCATAGTCGAGTGATTGGTATACACTTACTGGTTGAGGAAGGTGCCGAAGTGTTCGACGGGGCGCGCCTCGTCCACAGCGAACAGACGCACCGTGTTGGCGCAGCCGGTGCGCGGGCCCTCCCACAGCTCCGCGTGCTGGTCCCGCTCGTGCACGAACAGGATACTCTGCAACATCCACCGTCACGCTTTACCTAAACGGACACTATGACCTCTTGCACAGTATAATTATGGTAGGTGGATCTTATGATAAGCTGTAGAAAACGAATGGAGATACTTGCAGCCTGGCCCATCTATAAAACGCTAGTATCGAGCGTACGTACGTATTATTTAAATGATCAAAACAAAAAATTAATTGACCCGATAAGAACCTGCCAAAGATGTATGCTTCTAGAAGCCAGATGAAGACAAAACGAGGCAATGGATATGGGATAGTATTTACGCAGTCAACAAACTGAGATTATTACTGTATTGGTCCTTGGCATAAAAAAAAAACAAAAACAGCGGCATTCATTCATATAGTAAAAATAAGTCAGTAATGCAGACTATCAAAGAAGTTTTCAAGCATTAACAAAATATGACTAGATACTTTTTGTAACGATTTATAATGATGTACTGAAAATGTTGTATTAAAGACATCTATTGTAAACGCCATAGAGTTAAGGAAGGAAAGATGTTGGGACATGTTCTAAGGATAACATCTAATTCTGTAAACCAAAAAATAATGTGGAAGTAGGGTCATGTCTAGTGGTCAAAGCACATGCCACATACAGGAAGAAATCAATGACAAGCGCTTTCCTCATAAATTCGATGGATATACTAAAATATGGACAAATAATTTACATTGTCACATAAAAATCCTTATACTAACTTAATCCTTTCGCTCTTCATAGGCCATATAACAAAACACGCATAAAATCTAGGCTTAGTTCTAACCTTGAATTCATCCACCTGTGCAGGCTTCAGAAGCACCAGTACAGCAGATGGCTCCAAACATCCTGTTAGGTAGAAGAAGTCTGAGTTCTGTCTGAACACATATGGAATTTTATCAGACATGTATTGTTTGCGTGCTGCTGGGATTACTATCTGAAATATAATATGTATAGTTTACATCAAAATAGATAGGGAATCCAAAATCGGGACAAAGTTACCAACACAGGCTCTCCGCGAAATGTCGGCGACGTTTTTAGTAATCCAATGGCTTTAATTCTGGCCTGTAATTGTAAATGTAATTGATAGTTTTTTGAATTTGATAGGTATTTTGTAAAAAAATTATGATAAAAAAATTTTTTGCTTAGAACCTAACTATTTGTAAACAGATCAATGTGTTGAACAACATCAATTAAATGCTAGGTCTAAGTTGGTGAGTTCAGAATTCAAAAAACTAACAATAAATAGCCCATATACTATTTATTGTTAGTTTTTTGAATTCTGAACAGGTCATACAACTAACAATAAATAGCCCATATACTATTTATTGTTAGTTTTTTGAATTCTGAACTCACCAACTTAGACCTAGCATTTAATTGATGTTGTTCAACACATTGATCTGTTTACAAATAGTTAGGTTCTAAGCAAAAAATTTTTTTATCATAATTTTTTTACAAAATACCTATCAAATTCAAAAAACTATCAATTACATTTTGCATTCCATATAATGCTATTAAATCTTAATGTTTTTCAAAATAATTATTGCATCTGTCAATTACTTCTTCACAATGAAACAACCAACCCAATTGTGATAAAACTTGGTAAGAAGAAAAGTTTAACATGACCAGCCCCATGGTTACATTTTTCCTCTTGATGAATTATGAATATCTGAATATCTTGGAACTACTAACGCACTGTCATCTGATACCAAACTACACAGAGCCTGTACTAGGGCAACAGACAACTGATAAACATACTTTTATATTTCTAGATAATATAGCGACATTACACCGAGACACAGAATAAATAATTGTGATCATCATATAAAGATTTATCCTGGGTGAGGATTGAACTTAGCAGTCAGGCCAACAGAGATAAAATACCTAGTTACTTTTGTATTTATAATATTAGTATGGATCTGAATATTTCTATTTTAGACTAAAACAAATCATGAAATACATAAATTATTAAATTTATTATTTGAGCCAAATGACATCCACTGTTGGATAAAGGCCTCTCCAAATGGAGTTATGGCCGTCATGTGGATGGATATGCCATAATTGCCACGCTTGGCAGATGGGTTGGCGATCACAGTATGATGATCAAAGTACACAGTGACACTACTGCCTATTCTTTGGGAGATATTTCTTCTTGTCGACTTCTGCCCCCCATGGTATGAAATGGGATAGTGATATCTTTGCAGACAGCTATGCAGCAAATAATCAACTTAATAACTTAAATCCTTTTTATACTTACAATATGAGTCCGATGCATATTATTATCAACCTCTCCCAATAATTTTTTGACTAACATTTCCCTTCTGTTCTGATATTCTGCCTGTGTTATACCACAAGTTAAATTCTCCGGCTCTATTAAATGGGGATGTGTGTGACATGTAGCCTGTCCCAATATACCGGTAGGTATACATGATTCTTGTAGTCTTTCTCTTTGTCCTGGGGGGACGTCTATGGTGCATTTTGGTCGTGAAATGTGTCTATAGGGGCCTTTGAATAACTTTTTATGTCCTTTGAATCCTGGAAATAGATTTAATACTTACAGTTAGTATCTGGATTCCTCTTAACTTAGGTTGTGAAGTCATATAAAGAGTCAATGTTTGTGTGACTAACTACAAATTCATGGATTATGATAGCATTATATTTTTTGTACTGTTTAATTTGTTCTCTTTATATACCTTGGGATAACAAACACACTGCCATCTGATCCCAAAATAACTAAAGCCTGTCAACAAGACAATTCATAAACATACTTATATATTTCTTAACACATACATATTAGAGATAAATTATACACTCCAACACAGAACAAATAAACCTGCTCATCATCGTCACCAATCATCCACCAACAGACCCCTAAATCTCAGGTCAATCTTTAATTTATTGAAGGATTTGAAGTCTCACAGGCAGTGAATGCCTCCTAGACTATCTGTAAGCATCATATAAAAGAAACACCTACTTATGCGCCATGTCTTATTAATGTAATAGATACATGTTCACCCTAAAGATGGCCAAAAACAATCTCCAGATTGTGCCAAAATCAAAATAATGTACACTAGACCATATCAACAGAAGAGATATACAAAAATAAATGCTTAAAAAAATGTAAACTTGCTAGAATCCTTAAAATAAACTCTCGAAAGCACAACCATAGATTGAGAGGATTGATCAGTGATCTGTAAATGTTAAGGTAAATAAAAATAAGCCTTAGACTAGGTACACACTTACCACTTACTAAGAATTTGTCTTCTTCAAATTACAACTATAAAATCGCAGTTTGATCAATGCTAAAAGGCATATCTCATAGCACTAAATACGTGATAAAACTCAGTTTGGACCTGAGCAAGCAAGGACGAAGCGAAGCAGAACTTTACGAGCTAATTCGTCAATCTGGTTGGTTAACCAAAGCTACGATCTCCTCTAAGTTTTATTTTTCCTTAAATGCTGGCTTTTTTATTTAATGTCAGCGTAAAAGGGAGCTATGCTATCACTCTGCCAACCCGTTTAGGGCTAAAAATCGTGAAGTTAAGTTAACCATAATCAAAACATAACCTGATTATGTAAACTTGTATACTTACCGGTGTTTACAATGAGCTTTCTTATTGTATGCATTTTATAATTAAAAAAATGGAGAGGTATGATTTCTCAATTCTTAATAGATTGTTTATTTTAGAAAAACATACGAATTAAATTTATATAAACATGACAATTTGGCAGAAGTTCTAATCTGAAGTGTTGACAGTTCCAACTATGAAATTATGAACATGTATGTTTTGTTCCTCACTGATAGAAGTTTACCTCTAGGTCGTAGCTTCTCGCATGACTTTCCTCCCGACTGCATGTGAAATTTCTCAGTAGTTTTCCGGTTACCTTGATTACAAGGAACCAGCATTAAAAATACAGATAAAAGTGTAAAATGGGAAAATGAGCAATTAGCTTTAAATATTTTTTTAACAGATATGAAATAAATGTTCTATTCAGGATAGACGACTTTACAAAAGCAAAATGCAGAGTTTTATTTATGAAAACACGATAACGGAAAGCAACAACCTCATACCTAGATTTATCTAAAGCGAAAGGCATGCATTTATGAATATGATTATTGTTTTCCTCAACAAACTACAGCTGCCATAGCCACCATCTTCGAATAATGAGAACGCTTATGCGCGTAAAATCCAGCAAGATTCGACATACAATGAGTAATCTTACAACCACTATTTTCAGTATGATTAGGGAACACTGATGTGACAGTTTGCTTGACAAACAGATGACAGCAATTATGTATATGACGGATAGAAATGTTACCCTAATATAAACACCAAAATCATCCATTGTTTTAACAAAAACAAATAGAAGCATCTACAATGCTTAGTTCTAAACTTCTAACTATGAATATATATAAATCTTCTTACTAGAAGTGTATATAAATACCCATTCTACTAGAAGTGTTTGTAAATACTCAAGTGCTGAATAAATTTCACTATTTCATTACCGAAAACTTATATCCAAGGTACTACACGTATCTGTCACGTATCCCTTCCGTAAAAAGTGATTATAAGCTCATTAACTATTGATGACAGGGGAAAATTAAATAGCTATAGGACTTACCGACCGTGCCTTTCAAAAATGACCATTCCCAAGATTCTTCTCTTAAATTGGATAGATAAACGTGTTATTAGATGGTATGTAATGCTAAAGGTCATCACATCCTCGTTAATATCTCTTCTTTTATTCCGGAGCCTATGGTATATGGATGTTAGTCAGGACTCTTGATATAGAAAAGTCCTTATCTTAAACCTTCCTCAAATCAATCTTTTTGCAATTCCCAACCCCGTCGGTAATCGATCATCAGATGATTTGCGATACAGTTACCTTTTTAAGTAACTACACTCAAGGGTTGAGAGAAGAGAAGCAATGAATATAGATTCATTTGATTGTCTTCTCTCAACTTTCTTGTACATTAAGTCTTACGCAGTTGGATATAATAAGATTGGCTTCAGCTCCAAATACCTCCTTCCTTCGATTGTCCTTTTTATAAACGTATCCCTGAATTAAATGAGTAGGACGTTCCCCATCCTATAGCGAAACTTTCGTATTATGTTTCTATCTGTACTCTTTATTTATTAATTATTGAGGTCTGTATCTTACCCCATTTACTATTTATTAAAAACTCGGCAACCCTACTTCGGAAAGTAAACTTATTAAAGTTTTTGTGTGTGTTGTTTCACTAACTGAGTCCAATATATACCTTATGGGTATCACTCAAGTTTTCGCTGTTATACTACCAAAATACAATATTGAACACCACGGAAAGCCTTCGGTCCCTTAGAGTCAATAGTGTTAAAACTGATCGGTCCTGTAGCCTCCAAACACCACCGGTAAAGACAACGCCATACTGAAATCCAAGAAGTTTGGTGTAATTCTAAGAGCGAAACAGTATTTCATTGGGAAGACGGCGTTTCCACTATTTATAGATCAATGCCTTTTGCATCTTGCTTGACTCAGCCCAAAAGGCAGCTTGGAATGTGTTAATATGTTTAATCTCACTGGCCGACGATATACAATAACGTCTTGAAATCTATTACTGGTTGCGCTAAAGGCATCGTTATTATGTATATTTTGATATCTTTCCACTAAACTGACTGATTGATCTATTGATGGACTCGGACTGTTTTATGTTTCTGGATATCTACTAATAATTTATTATGGTACGTCTGTCAAATTTGGGCTCATTGTTTAAGTTTTTGCGAAATTTTATGACAGGAATACGTAAATGGAGTCGATACTTATACTTCAAGACTATGGTATGATGTTTGGGGTTTAGTGTACCCAATAAGAACGGAGAGGATCTTCCGGCCAAGAACTGATATAACATAATTTTCGTTTTCTACCATTAAAGGTGGAAAATATTCTAGCAGCACCATTAGTTCCGTTACACGCAACGCTATTATAAAAGAAAAAATAAATTCACCTGTTGTTAACACTTTCTTCGCTTGATGGGTCTTCTGGCTGTGAAGGCGATCGGATCAGAAAGAAATAGCGCGATATTGAGAATGCACTCGTTTCTAAAAGTGCTTAACATTGACTAATGTTACTTTTCTTCGCTAGTTTTACAAGAGCTTCTAATTCTAATAAATTAGATATTTTATTTACAAGAAAGAACTACTTAAAGAGTTATTTCATTTAGTTACAACATAGCTTAAAAACTTACTGAAAGCGTGACTTTGCATTGCAAGATTGTTTATTAAAAACTGACTTTGTTAATTAAGAGTAGCCTCTAACTAGTCGCTCAACAAATAAAGTCGTCACCGAATAAGTTATGTAAACAAAGTATGACCTTATTGTGAACATCTACGAGACGTATTATGTAGTTTATAAGTTTAATACTTATTCGACATTCCTGCGATAAATATTTTTTAATAATAGGTTACGTTCACGACAATGGAGGAACCGATGACCAGAAAAGTTTTGAATTTTATTTTTGTGTGTAAATGGGATGTCCATACTTTGGTAGATTTAGAAGGACATACAGAATTAGATGACATTCTGAATACACCCATTTTTTCCTAGAAGGCCTTCAATTTTGGGGACACGGCTCTAAAAGGAAAAGAGGTTCTATTGCTAGGCTCTGTGGGCAGGAAGGTCATGCTACGTTCACTGGGCACGTATCGTGCGGCAGTCAGCGCGGAACGAGCTGCGCGCGCGCACGTCGCGGTATCATACAGTTTATATACGATCGCGGGACCCATTTGTGTCGTAAACTGTCAATCGTGCCCGTTACAATAGTGTTTCATAACCGTTCAGTGATTGTTTATTTTTTAATTGACTGGCGATCCGCAGCTAACGACTCTGAAAAGAGGTTTGTTTATTTTTCTAGTTTTATCGCACGTCCTCTCTCTGCCTAGTATATTGTGGTCTAGTCGATAGTTTACATCGATAAATAGCCGGACCCAGTTCGCGGGTTCATTTGCATCGTTTTGTAAGCCATTCATTAGTTGTTACGGTCGGCTGCAAGGATTACTTAACCCGACCTCGTGAAGCTTCAAAATTATAACACTTTATAAAATTGTTCCGATGCGTGTTTCTGATTGCGTATGAAGCGCGATTCTGCCTGCAGCGGTGTTGTTAGTTTTATTGTTTATATACTGCGTTTAATGTTGTTGTTGCGTGTAAATAAATATGTTATATTAGTCTATAAGCATCTGTATTTAGGATCCTTTACATTGTATTTTCTTTATTTTTTACGCTGCGGTTTTGAACGTAAGAATACAGTTTTGATATCGATTTTGAATTTAGGATTGGAATGTTACATATAACAATGATTTTAAATTACAACAGATTATTTAAATTTTGTGTAATTTATGGTACATTGCGTATTTTGCGAAATTTCGTTACATATCATGAGGATATTTTTTGGCATAATCATCAATGTATGCGCAATTTTTATGTCGGCATGATATCATCTGTTTTATAACTTTCCTTTAAGTTGAAGACGGTCTGGCCTTATATCCAATAATAAAAATATATTAATTGTTTTGACTTCCAAATTAAATCTGAAGGTGAACAAACATGTTGTATAGTTGAACGCTTTGACGTTGCGGACACTTTTTTTTTGTTTTAACACGTGAGATAATGACATTACACGGATTTAGCGTGAACTCTTATTTTCTAAATAACATTTGGGTAACACACGCGACAGTTTCTTGCATAATAGATAAAGGAGTAAGTGGGATTCTAAATTAAGGCCGCTTCGGTCAGGTGTTAAACGATGACTATGGTCGTAATTTATCGCTTGTTTACTTATTTTTGTTCTGTATAGGTATAGAACTAATTCTTCTAATCAAAAGACTTACAGCAATGGTTTAACTTATACTATACAATAAAAGGGGCGCGTCGCCGCGGCTATGGATTATCGGATTTTGATTGGCATATAATCTTCTTTGATGACTTTTCGATACATTTGATGTCTCCTATTTATGACGCTGCTGCCCGTTTTCTGGGAGATATTCCCTCGGATCGACTTTTACGCCCCCCCCCCCCCCCCCACGAAAAAATGGGGTTGTGATATTACGTGCCGTCAATAATACTACACCTGCATTAATAATAAATAAATAAAAATGGGTTTTATTCTCGTACACTTTAAAAAAGCGCTTGTAAATAGTCAGAACATGTTTGTAGTAATATAGTTAAGTAGGTATACATAATATTTCTAGTTACATATTATTGATATTTAGGTAAACGGATTGTTAAAACATTTCTAAAATTTATTTTATAATAGTAATGATATTATAATAAAAAAGACACTATCGACCGCAGCATTATATTCTATTACGAAAAGCAGTGATTATCCTCAAGAAAAGCCTTAAACATGGTGACCTTAGCACCTTTCTACTAGGTTTTTTAGGCCAATATTAATTAATAGGTGAGTATTTATTTTCTAAATTCTCGTAAATATCTGGTCGTCAGTTTTTACCTTTAGGTTGGTAATGTACGATAAAAGGTTAGAGTGTTTAACCTTTAAGTTTTAATAATAATCGCTATTGTATAGGTCCCCAGTTTCGTTAGGTAGATTAGTTCAGACAATTTATTTTTCTAATGTAATTTAATGAATTTTATGTGAATTAATCAAATATTTCACTGAATAGGTAGGTAAAGCTCTAGTGTATATACATACCAATTACTAATTTGTGTTAATTTGTGTTTGGTAAGCTACCAAACACAAATTATAGATACAAAAGAAATTCTACATTACTGAAAACTATTTTATGCTAATAAATATAGTAAATCTAACAGTTAACAATAACATGAATTAATTAAAGGTACTCAATTATTTTACATAGATGTAAAGACGACGAATAGATATATTATATTGAAGAGAATGAGACTAAACGTGGAATACATTTTTTTAAAATATGTTCTATTTTGAATCTCAGACTTTTGATTTTATTTCGAAATGAGGATAGATTCTTTTTTATTAGCATCCTCATTAAAGGGTCTATAAAGCCTGCTTAGTATTTTTAATATGTAATTGTAATCTGCATTATTTGAATCTATGGATATTGAATAGTTTTCCCGCTTATAAATATAACTCAGTCAAATTACGAAAATAAGCGTTCTTACTTTATTATGGTCTGAAAGCGATGCCTTGAAAAAAAGTTTGGTGTGTTTTAACAAAAGATATAATATTTTAGGTTATTTTAGACATGCGTATTATAACAGTCTTTCTTTACCTATTTTATTTCCTCGACGTTTTAAACAAGTTATCTTTAACGTGATCACAGGATATTAAAATAAAATGTAAACTTTAAATTAAAAAAATCTAATTTATTTAAAACTGTAGCGATGCAGCATTAAAAAATGGGACTAGCTATAACAAAACATAGAAAAATATAATAGCTTATATAATTATTTCGTATACTTTAAGCTACTTATTTGAGCATTGAATTCTATAATTTTACTAGCGGCCCGGTACGTGCTTCGCTACGTATAAGGCATAGTAATAAAAAAATGATTATTAAGTTCATTTATTCAAACAAAAAAATATTTTAAATTGCTAAAAGATGTTGATTTTACACTTTTTCACGATTTTTTTTTAAATTTTCTCTACGTACAAACCTACCCTGGACTTCCACGAATAATTCAAGACCAAAATTAGCCAAATCGGTTAAGGCGTTGTTGAGTTATAACATTACAACGAAAAGTGGCATTGATTTATATATATATACTAGCGGCCCGGTACGTGCTTCGCTACGTATAAGGCATAGTAATAAAAAAAATGATTATTAAGTTCATTTATTCATTAAAAGAATATTTTAAATTGCTAAAAGATGTGGATTTTACACTTTTTCTAGACTTTTTTAAATTTTCTCTACGTACAAACCTTCCCTGGACTTCCACGAATAATTCAAGACCAAAATTATCCAAATCGGTAAAGGCGTTGTCGAGTTATAACATTACAACGAAAAGTGGCATTGATTTTTATATATATATAGATATATATATATATATATACAGTACAGGTATATTTTTTTTAAATCCGGAGATCTTGAATCATAGAAAGTTATGCAAAAAGTCATTGTACCTATCCAGAAGTACATAGATATCGTGACTTCGACCTAGTCTACCGGTGGCCTAGGCTTCATAAAAACCATTCTATTCGGATCGCCTTTTTACTCGATCGACTTATGTATTATCGTTGCAGCTAAATAAGTCCACTGCTGGACATGCCTCCCCCAAGAATCATCTTGGGGGGGAAATGCCATAGTCGCCACGTTTGGCTTGCGGGTTGACGATCACAGTAAGATGGTCATAGTACTCAGAAGGAAGCTGCTGCCCGTCTTCTGGTAGATATTCCCTCGGGTCGACTTCTACGCTCCCACGGAGTGAGATGGGGTGATTATATTCTGATTCTGATATTTGTCACCGTCACCACACAGCATTCTATTCGGATCTCCTTTTTACTCGATTATACTACGCTGTTTTTCGCTCGTTGCGAGTATTTTGCTATGATCCCAAGATTTATGAAAATTGCAAGCTCTAATCGGCTTGACTTATCAAATATCACACCTTGGATCTGCAACATACCTGATTTGTTATTTTACTTGTATCTTCTAAACGCGCAGTGACATGCGCGTGAGCACAATTTACCCTTTCTATCGTTCCGTGGAGTAGTAACGGATTAGACATGCCATTACAGTTACTAAATTCTTTTATAGAAACCGCAGCTTTTTGCAGTCGCTCGACGACGGGTTTTGTTAAATTGTCTATTGTTTTTAGTGAGTAGTTTTATGTTATCTACATAATTATTATGTTGGCGTACCTTCCTACTACTTACATAAATATTTTGTACAACATTGTAATTTTAATTGCCGTTATTTAACATGTACGTTTTTTTTTACCATTACGGATAGGAATTATTGTCTTCTTTGTTCGGTAGAAGAGAAACTTAGCACCAAGTGTACTGGGTCTATTCTATCTTATCTTCTCTGTCTATCTCTATGTCTATATAGAGAGTATAAAATTCGCCAAAAATTTTTGTATTTTTTTTATACAAAAAAAATGTCTTATTAACTAATTTAGGCATTACATTTTAAAAAGGTGAGATCTGTGTAATGAAAAATTTATGTTTGTGAATTTTATCTTATTTCTAGTGCCAAAATGTGTTGTTCTCTTAAACCCCATTAAACTTCGACAGAGGGCAAAGGTATTATGGGCGCGCATTAAGCGGTAGTCCGTTAATGGTTTCCTAAGCCATTCAAGCATCGTAACTACGCGGCATTCACAGGCTCGTCCACGGAATGCGCTTATTATAAGAGTTTGTTGAGTTCCGCCTCTCGGATGCGCTCGCGTCGACGACTTTAGAATGGCGGGAATCTAACGAACGGACCAAGTTATGAGAAAATCGCGTTGATGGTACTCACTTTTGCTGATGGGATTCAAATGTCGTTGCTAACTTGCTATTGCAATGATATTTGATTTATTGAGATATCGGCTGATGGTTGATCTTTGAATGCATAACTTTATTAAGTATGTTGCCAAATCACATCATACATGATTCCTTATGAAAGAAGTATTTTTTTTATGTTTTTTATTTCCAATAAACTTATAATAGATTTACAATAATGCATGCCGTACCACGAAAACCTCACAGGGTTTATCTGGGTACCGGCGAGCCGAGAAGTATAAAAAGTATTTTTGTAATATTAATGAGTTCTTGACACTTAACGTAATTTTTCTAATTTAAGTTCAAAACTCTAAACTGAAAATAATATTGTTCGATTAATGTGTGTAAACCCTAGTTTTAGTAGTCATCAACGCCAAAATAAATATATTTGCCTGCCGCGTTCCATACTCGTCAGAAACCTAAACGTGGTTTTGACGTGTTGCAGATTAATGATGGTCTTTATAGTCAGTGTTCCTGAAGTTCTATGAAAATAATTACATATAACTTCTCGTTTTAAAAGCCATTACCAGCAATTTAATAAATGGAATTTTAAACGGCTATAGTATTATTATACGCGTAACTTCAAATTGTCACCTGGTCTACGTTATGAATGACAGATGTCAAATAATTGACACTAGGTTATAGCAAGGTATAGCGCCTCGTAGCAGAATACCGTGGCGGCTCTACACGTCATTAGTACTTATATAATAATATGCTGTTTATTTTTGTGATTTGTTAAAGTGCACAATACTGATTTAACAAATTGTATGTTTAACTCGGGTTTAGCTAAAAATAGGTAAAATATAATAAACAAAGTATGAAAACAGAACCCTGTTTTCATATTTTGCGAAAGACCACAATCTTAAATAAGTTTGAGGTCTTTCAGATGTATGTTATGTCTGTGTCATTTAAATGCGGTTGGCATTCGAGTAAATGACACAAACCGTCTCTTATGGTAATCTGTGTATAGATAGGTACAATTTCATGCGTTTTTAACAAAGTAACGTAATTTTCTTAAACATCAATACTAAATAAACCAGGTCACCTAAAATTCCTAGTCATATAGATATTTATAGGTAGGTACACATTAAAGTTACGTACCTATGTTAAATTGTTGGAATATAATTAATATCCTCATTAAGCACCAGGAAACATTTTTCATGTCTTCAAATCGCTTGTTTTTGCTGGACCGTGAGATTTAAATAAACAATAGAATAGACGTCTGCACCTTTTTGATAGGAAACATTTTATATTAGACACGTTCTTTTATTATTTGTATATACCTACATACGTATTAAATGTATAGGCGACAACACGTCAATGTAACATTACAAGCAGTAATTATAACTACAATAATTATAATTGTGTACACTAACTATATTATTAAGAAGTAATCATTTGAAAACTAATAACGAAACACAAAAAAAAACTTACTATGATGCGGGTATTTCGTCAGAGAAATGAGGACTTTGTGTTTATTTTGATTAATCAGCATTTATAAGGTTTAAAAAGAAGGACCTCTTTTGTATATTGTTATTCAATTTCAGTAAATTTTGATATGCAATGTAAATATATCGTTTAGCAACGTAATGATGAGTGCTTTTGTGTAGAAGTTTATGTTGACGAAGGACTTAATTCAGCCATTAGTTATTGCGATTATAAAATAAACAGGAAGAGTAAACATACATAATATATAGTATTTAAATCATAGTATTTTTCGCAATCCACGCCGGAAGGATAATTGAGTTTTATGGTGAAACATTCCATCATACAATTTTTTAATAGATTGGGAGGTACCTACTATCAACATGATGATCTTTCGTATGCAACAGTGAACATAGCAGTTAGCCGATTGATAGCCTCCTTACATCCTCTGTATTACTGAGGGAATTCGTATAATATTTGATCTGTTGATATATGTGTCGCCCGTTGCCCCGGAACCATTAAATTTATGATTTACTGTTTTATTTTAAACAAGACGGTCACGGTTTTGTCGTGGAATCGACGCTGGTGACCGTCTCCTCATTAACACAACAAAGTGATCGAAAGTACATTTAATTTAAATTTGTTTTAATTTTAAGGTATTATTTACACTTTTGTTCTGTATTGCTTTGTGAATTACTACTTGTACATACACATGTTATACACAATATGAATCTATATATTATTATGTTACTACGTTATTAAGTAGTAATTTTAAAACAGACGTGGTATTTATGTAATGTTACTAATTCCGAATTATCACAACAATAATAATAATAATATGTTTATTTACTTCTCACAAGGAAATTTACAAAACAGCATGTTCACAATTAGTACTACAATTAAAGTGGTCCTTGTGAGAGTCTGGAGTCTGAACTAGGTCGAGACCTGTACTACAGACTCCAGGCTCTCTCCGGAAAATCAGATATAGTTGCATTGGGGTGGACGTGTTGTTATGTTCGATTAAGGTCTATTTAATAATATACAAATATGGGGGTATAAATATAAAGTATGTGTGAGTGTGTATGCGTGCGTGTGTGTGTGTGTGTGTGTGTGTGTGTGTGTGTGTGTGTGTGTGTGTGTGTGTGTGTGTGTGTGTGTGTGTGTGTGTGTGTGTGGGTTTGATTAGTATAGCTCTTAGCCTTTGATATAGAATCTTAGCAAGATCAATGTAAAAGACCTATGTGTATTTTGACACTTCGTATATGTTTTTGTGTGTATTCCTATTAACGGGTCGGTTTACTATTTAATTTAATGAAAACAAGTCAGCAGTACTTCCGTTTCTTCGTAAGAAAGGGTAAGTAGCCAATTAGTAAGTTTTCTTTTAACGTGTAGTTTATTGTGTTGGTATATGAATAATTTTTTGTTTGCTATGTTATATAAGAAAGGGCCCAGAAAACCATAAAATCTCTGTGCCAGTGCTGTACGACAGTTGCGTGTTTGTTTACAGACATTATAGGACTTGTAAACAAACACGCAACTATCGTACAGCACTGGCACAGAGATTTTATGGTTTTCTGGGCATAATATTAATACAATAATACTTTTCGCCCATTACAATGTTGATTGAGAAGCATTCACATCATCCGTGAATGTTTCTTAATCAATTAATAATGAAAAAATATAATTGTTATAATTACATTGTTATGGTTAATACTTGAGAGGTGTCAAGGGACACCCGGATGGAACGAAGTTATTTCTTACTATTTATTATGTACAAAAAACCTGTATACCTACACTCAACAAAAATAATCGTCGCGACACCACACTGTTCAATGCGAAATAGAAATGAAAATATCTGTCTTGCTTTCTATAAGAGAGAGAGAGAGTGAGAGAGAGAGAGATACAGACAGAGAAAAATGCGTACGCCGCACAGCTGCAAAAAGTGTCGTGTCAACTTTTCATAAGATTTTTTTCCGTCTAGCCCCCTTTCACAACGCGCGATAAGGAACTTCGTTCCAATAATTGACAATATCAATAATAAATAAATGATATAAACAGACTTATAAATTAAACTAATCTCTACCCACATTGTGTCAAAAATGTCAGTGTCATAGTTACGGCTGGTATAGAAGTAATGATTCTTTGACCAAAATAAAGGCCAGTCCTCTGGTCAATAAATACTTTTGCGACAGCCCGAAAGGGAATGCACGCATTCGGACACCATGGACCCTGTTTAGATTATAAGCCCCCCGAGATCCTTGTGGAGGCCTAATGCTCCAAGAAGTCCTATCATTAAGATTTTTTCTTGACATCCATCTTCAAATTAGTAAATAATACAATTTAGTTGTTCTTCAAATATTTCTCCTTTTAGCTTAGTTAGTTAGTCAATCTATATTTAGCACTATGCACTTTGTTTTTCAAATATAGGTATATTAAAGTTAGTACTTATTGTAGGTTGGTTTACACCATTAAACTAATTTAAATAGCATTACATCTCTTTCTAATATAACTCGTATGAAAACAACAGGGCATACATCAAACTGTAAAAATAAGAACTAAAACTCTTCACTTATATGCGCTCCGTACACGTAATTAGATAGCATATTCTAATGTCAAACGTGACGCTTATTTTCACTCAGTATTTCGCGTCAAAACAAAAATAACACTATATTAAAGATGCCATGTCTATCCATATGATAGAAAGAAGTGCGATGGTATTAAAATGAGTTTACTTAGTATTGCCAAGAATCAGGAGCACTGCTGGTTTAAATATTTCTCTTTTTACCTTTTCCGAGAAAGAATCTCGCTAAAGCTCTCCACTCAAATCGTGTTAAAACCATAAAACTTTTACTATTCCGTCGTTATTAACGAAACTAATTCCCAGAGTAAGCCCTTAAAAGAGGATGGTAATGAGATTTTCGTTCGATGCCTTCGAAAGGCTGTTCGAAATAAATTAACTGAACATCATTGGTCCGAAAGGGTTAACCTTTTTATTGCCCTGCGCAGAGATTGTTTTTCTGTCGGGTAACATTGATGTCACTATTGTGAAGTATTGTGTCATGTCTACTTGTGACTTAATCAAATCAAGTGTTTGTTCTTTAATATTTTATTGAATAACTATTCAATACTGTTGCAGCTTTACATGTTAGTTCTTCTCAATGTATCAACATATTGGTGGCTAAACTGTCTAACTTTCACAGTAATCTTTCCTCGTTGTCTAGCGGAACCGCTGATTATGAGATCCTCAGTTCAAGTCACGGATCAGTCAAAAAGTGGTAGGTAAGCGAATTTTCCGGTAAAGTAAAATTTTCACTATTAGATCGGAGTCTGGGCGTGGGCGGGTATTAACCCCTTGATTCAAGGAGCACGAACTGCCATCGAACCTGTACCTGACCTCGTTCCGGTCGTGTCGGCTAGTCCATTCTATCTAATCATGATAGTGAGGAGATATAGAATGTCGCTGTATTTGTACAAAAACGTGTGCACTTTATATACTATAAATTATATAATTTAAAATATTTGGCTTTCCTTAAATTTTCGTAATAATCTTCCTTTATCCTTGAATCTAAAATAATATATCACGTGCTAATAACCGTTGCTTAAATAAAATAATTTTCTTACAAAAATAAAACATACATAGCAACAATATCAAAGCATCGCTTAGACATTGTTCACTTTATATGCTACTTATGAATAAAACATTCAAACAAGTTTTTATTTCTTAATCACCTTCTTATTATTATCAATGTTAACCTTTAATACATCGCTAATTTAACGTGCGAGTAAAAAGAATAATGACAAGATAAAATCCACTTTCCTCTTCAAGAAATCATTCTCACACGCATGCTCAGGAGGTGCAATCAAAAATGGAACAAAGCAAGATAATAAGGGTTTACAAAAACATCTTTATTATCCTTGCGAATATGATAGTTGATGCATCATTAGGTACCGAGAGTTATCGAGGCGCCCTGCTGAGCCTGATCAATACTTTTTTTGTAGACCTTTTTATTTGCCGCTGCTAATTTACTTGGCAACACTTTTTCAAAACATTCTCTGACATCAGTTAACGCGGGAATTCTTGACAGCTGTTTTTTTTTTTCATTACCAAATTCGGCTACGGCCTATATGCTTGAGTGCTCACCCCGTTGTCATTATTTTTTGGTTAATAATACTGCTTACGTATACAAAATTGAAGTTCAAACGGCATTACATAAAAATAATTGAGGGACACAGACCCATTACATGGCAATTTGCCTGCAGAAGATTAGGCCACATTTTAGTCTAGCCTCGAGGTGTCATGACCGTAGCGGGGTCCATAGACCAGACAAAGGCGGTCGTAACCTACGGCTATTCTTTCTAACTTATTATCCTGGCCGGACCACTTAGGTAAATAACACGATGCAAGGTAATGGATGCCGATGCGTTCAGTGATTTGTGTGGATCGGCCCGAGCGTTTTGTTCTAGACTTTTTGTAAAATGGAACCGAGAACACTGCTTTGTTCTAACCAAATTAGGCAATATGACTATTACAAGCGCGCACTTGTGTACACAGTGAGGCACGGCTGACATGAAACTTGTCGTTCCCGTAACCGTCTGGGTACGTATAATAAAATATAATATTTTAACGAAAGAACTAGAAAGAGCGATGACCGGCGATTAGCCGAGGCATATTTTTAGGGTTCCGTATTTGAAGGGTAAAACGGAGGTCTATTGTAGTCACTCTATTGTCTATTTGGGCATATAGAGAGACTTTTTTCAAACGCATACTCATTTAAAAATTTTGATTGAGTATGCGTTTAAAAAAAGTCTGGTGTCGTAAGTTACAAATATATTTATTAATATTTTTATATTTAAAATAATTTGTAAATAGTGCTTAGTTTCTCTTTTAATAATAATATAATAAATATAGTTAAATATCGTTACTGTTATAAAATAAATCTTATTGTGAATTATTTCCTACAATCCGTGTACCTAAATATCTATATGTACCTAGAAATAATTATAAATTAATTATATATTACTACGAATATGTTCTGACTATTTACAAGGGCTTTTTTAAAGTCTACGTGAATAAAAACCTTTTTTTTTTATTTTAAGATTATTACTAAAGATTCTTTTTGGAAATATACCTCCTATTTCCAAAAGGAATCTTTAGAAACTTGAAATATGTATTATGTAAAATTTATATACCTAAATTGTTTTTAAGAGCTCGAGAGCTTTAAATAATAATACAAGACAGAAATATTGTTTGAATGAATTGTTTATTATTATAGTCTGGTACATAATTTCATGGCATTTATTTTTTAAATATGATTTCCACTATTTTTCCGTCACGGCTACGAGTTACATATCAGTGCAATTTTTACAATTTTGTTAACTATTTCTGCGTCAATAGTGGCTTGAATATTGGCTTCCAATGCTTCAAGTGTTGTTGTTAATTGCTGTTTTATCAGCACAAACCAATGTCTAAACAGAACCCCATAAAAAGAAATCGAGAGGCGTTAAGGTGCAGGAACGAGGGAACACTTAACAGGACAACTTCTGGGAAAAAAATTATCACCAAATTTATTTTGGAATAAATTGATGCTTAAGCGCGCTGTATGGTAAGTTGCGCTGTTGGAATCAAATGTCCTCGGTGTAAAGCTGATTATTTTTTAAGAAACAAAAATCAGTAAGCATACACCGGAGCGGCGCAGCTCCTTTCTCATTTCGAGAGAAATAAGGACCAATGAGGCCAGCGTGTAAACCGCACCAAACAATAATTTTTAATGCTTGTATTGGCGATTCTTTAATGGCTTGTGGATCGTCTTCGGTCCATATATGGCGATTTTGCTTATTGACGAAGCCTTTAACCAGAAGTGAGCTTCATCATTAAACAAAATTCTTAAATGTTAATTTGTCATCTTCGGCCAGTTTCAAACTAGCCCAATCAGCAAATATATGACGTAAACGATGCCCATTTGGCTTAAATTTTTGCCCCCGCTGTATTTTCACGTAAGCCAAGATCCTTACGTAAAACTTTCCACGTAGTCGTAGGACGTGGAGAACGGCGAAGAATCGAAATTTTGGCGTCTTCTTCAACACTTCGCGCTATTTATTTGTCTTGTTGATAGTTTTGAGTCGAGAAGTGTAAAATTAGTGCAAAGACGATCAAATTATTTGTTCACTAGGCCGATTGTGTTGACCGTAAAACGGACGAAGTGCTTTATGAACTTTGCGAACAGATTTATTACCTATTTTAAAAGTTAATTTCCACAATTTGGAAGCGTGATTATTGATTGAGTGCGTTGAAGCCTTATTATAGGTACTCTTTGCCTTACTGAACCGAACTGAAATGTCAACACAGTTTGACATTCTCAACCGTCAAACCATTGACTACAACCATCTAAACTTCTCATGTAGCTAATAAAACATTTAATATAAGAGACTGATTTAATATATTCTATATTTATCGAATTCAAAAAGGAATACTTTCGTCACCTATCGAATAAAAATATTTCATTCTGAACTTAGTTGAATTGATAACTCCCTTGTTTAGAAGTTGGCTAAATTTTCTTTCACAGATTTTTCCATATGTATAGAACGCCAGTGACAAAGATTTGTGTAAAATAAAGGTCCGTTTTTATTGTTAGGTTGTTGTTTACTATAAACACATTTATGTTGCCTCTACAGAACTTCTATATAAATGTCCAATTCGCACTTGGCTGGATTTTATTTATGGACAGCGACGCATGCGCAGGATGTTTGTACGTGACTTATTTATTAGGTTGGATACCACTTGTAACCTCGCGATTTGATGTGAGACGACAAAAAGTGACTCAACAACATCGCGGCTTATTGGAAGAAAACCTATTAAGAATGAGCGACACTTTTTGTGGAGTGTTTTGCGACGGTTAATGATTTCTGATTAAAATAACACGTGATTTTTATTACCTTAATATATTTACTTACTTTTTGTGATATTCGGATATACCTACTGTCAGTAAAGTTTGAAGATTTTTTATCTGTATAAGTACATATATTTACAAATGAAAAGTAGTTTAAGTAGTATATCAGTTATCTGGTTTCCATAGGGCAGGCTTTGCTTAGTTTTTGGATCGGATGGGCGTGAGTAAATAATGTCCCAGGATATTATTATTATTATATTATTCGTAAACTTAACTAACGAACGTTTTTATGTAATGTTACTCTATTGGTTTGTAGTTTTTGAACCGATTTTGTTTTTTTTTTCTTTTGTAGGTAAACCTCATTGAATCAGTTGTCGGATAGAGAAGTTGAAGCGGGTGTATATTTTTAAAATAATAGACAATAATTATTATTTGTAGATACGAACCTAAACCCTGTTATTTAGGGATGGATGGATAATTGGATATTTATTGATCAGTAAATATTTGTTTGGTAATGTCTGCTTTACAATTTATTACATTTAAGAGTGGTTAAATTTACACTTATCGGTAAATATAGTGACCGTTTACACACTGATCGAATAATTTCACGTCGTATTCGCCTTTGTAGTTTTTTTAAGTAGCCTTTTGCATACTTATTATCTAAAGTACGAGTAAGTATTTACAGGATGGGGGAGTGGGGTATTATTTATGGGTATCAAAGATTAGGTACTTTAAAAATTACTCGAGGTAACAACTCAATTTCGGTCTAACAGTGGTACTTTTATTAATAATATTTTTGATATATGTTATTGATAGACAAAAAATATGTTTGTAAGTGACTGTGATAAATTAAGCTTTTGTTAGTATTCAATAACTAAAACAAATTTCTTTAAGCCCGTTGTCCATAAAATTGGGCTCTTATTTTGGTCTGCTATTGTACAGACGCCAGCACATGAAGCACCCCAATCTGTCAAATTTACCCAATTGAAACCTTATCGTTTTGTTATAAAGTTGAAAATCTACAAATGAAATTTGACAGATTGGGGTAGCTGGATGTGCTGGCGTCTGTACCTTGCTAGGTATTTATCTGCCGCCGTGCAGATGTAACCAAAAAGAGATATATTTATTACAGTATTTTCCTGAAATTGCCAACGTAGAAAATTATCAATTCTTAGCTGTGAAACAGAATTTCTTGTAAATATATGTTTGCCATAGATAAGACCTGGCAAGATAAATATTCAAATTCAATTGAATATTAATATATTGGTATTTATTATATAGTTTCGCTCATAAATATAATTTAATTTAATAAAGTAGGTATACAAAATATTACTCGCTTAATAGAATAGGATTGCCGGCGACATGAAACTTGTATGCCAATCCACTCCGCCCTCACACCCACCACCTCAACTAACTGTTCTTGAACGAACTATGCAGACTGGTAACTTTAGCCCTTCACTAAACTATTTGCATCGCCGTACTGCACTGGCCTCATTTATTAGCAATTCAAAATTCGAACAGGATTAGTCGCCCGTTCGACTTGTTGAGTTGCGCAACTCGATGCGAGCTTAGATCAACATAATACACTGATTAAATATGCAAGGTTTAGTGGGCGCACCTACTGTGTTGCCAGCTGCAATATTAAATCTACACGGTTAAATAAGGTAGTGGTTACGTAAAATATTTGAATGTAGAATAGATCTGTACCTCTCACGAGAATTTTATACTAATAAAACCATAGTCTTTAAATTAATAATATGGTACATTATTTACACGCCGCCCTGATCCCAAACTAAGCAGAGCTTGTACTATGGAAACCAGATAACTGCTATATTACATATACTTTTCTTTTGTAAATACATACTTATATAGATAATTACACCCAGACTATATACTACTACTATATAGATAATTCCACACAAATATTTGTCCTGGGTGGGAATCGAACCGACGATCTCCGGCGTAAAAAGCAAGCATTGGCCAAACACGCCAACAGGCCCGTCAAAATAAAAAATAATACCCTTTTATCCTTATATTTTTGTAGGATGGAATACATTAAAAAAGAACACTCAATTAACTTAGGCTGTTGACTCAGGACTCAGAATATGACTTTAGAAAGAATGGGCCTAGATTGCAACGCGCGGCGCCGCGGTGTAGGCTGCACTCTCTAGAAAATGCAATGCCCCGTTGTTCTTTATTATAGCACTTACCACCTCTGAGTAGTATTTACGAGACTTAACATTATTATCCTATATTAAGAACAGTACTAGTATATCTACTTATATGTGACATCAGATGTATCCGAGGATTCCGAGGTGTAACATAAATAAATAGTTTATGGAAAATAAGTTTTCGGAGTAAAAATGTCGATCTGGTTATATCTCATGTCTGGAAAATCATGTGGAACTCAATAACCCAGGTACTTATTTCTAATAGTAACTACAAGTAATTTGTTGTGTAACAGAAAAACATGTTACGCAAGAAAATCTTCACACTATCTAGGCAAATTAATAATAACAACTTGTTCTTATAAAGAGCGCTCGTACTTCTCCGTAAATGAATACCTATTATTTTATAATTACAGTCGTAAAGGACATATCAAAGTTATTCCACATTAAAAGAGTCATCATAAAATATAGAAATTTAATATCACCGATTAAAACAACTCTATCTTAAAATGGCGTCTGAAAATTGGCGGGAATCCTAGGTATTATTTTCTGGCGGCAATGTCCCGTTTCGTTTTACGCCCCGTGTAAGCCGTAACATTGAGGTTTTATTGTGTTCACCTCTACAGAATGGAGATGTTGTCCACGATCGTAAAATTCAAGTGCCAGTTTACACTGACGTTTTGCTAAATGAAACTTCGTTATTTTAGAGGTCACTTCTTATTACAAAAATTAATTAATAAAATAAAGTAAAATAATAAGCAGAAAATGTGTTGAGGAAACTGGGGCATTTCTTAGATGAGAGATGAGATACATTCAGCTTATCAAACTTGTCCTGTATCTAATAGTTATACATCCTAATATAATTCAAGTTAATGAGTCTGGGATGCAGCGGCATAACAAGCCTTGTCATCGGCCTTGCTTTGAGCGTGTCAATCGTATTACCTTATGCCAATTTAGATACATGAAGTATTTTGTAGTCGATATTGAAAGAAGTTTATAGAGATGTGTGAAAACGAAGATCTTTCTTAGGCAACTGTAGTTCTTTCCTGATTGTAAGTACTCCTCCTAAAAGGCTGACCCGATCTTTTTCAAATTTGACACATTGGTTGTAATAATAGTCGTTAGTGTATACCTATATCTGAGGTCATAAAAATTAGAAACTCTCTTTTCTCCTTTTCTCTCTCCATCTCCCTTTCCTTTACCTTCTTCTTCTCTTTTTCCGTCATCTCTCTCTGTTTCGCTGCATCTTCTATTACTTTTTCCTTGTCACGAGATTTTTCACGCATTTCCTTGCTCTAGGTGGGGAATTTTAATGACTTGGTTTTCTTTAACTTCGAAGGACTTCGGACAAAATATATTAAATGAGTAGGCAAGTAGACAAGGACTAGTACTAAGCGCGTGTGTATATATAAAACTAACAATGTCTTATATACTCAGTTCTAATAGGTGCACGGAGGAATAATAACCGAAAAAAACAAATGTCCCATTGAAATCAATGTAAAAGTATACACAAGTTAAGCAGACTTAACCACACTCAGCTCAATATATGCAAGAAGCAGAATGCTAGAGTTACCTTCAAACCATAATACAGTGTGAACTAATAACTTGGCGCTTGTACTTGTCGTTAAACAAAATGTAAGCTAGCTAGAATGCTTGATGGATTCCTGAAGTCTTTATAATATGTCTATATGACATGTCATTATGACTTCATTAATGGTGGTGGTTTAAAGTACAAAATGGTGACTTGTAATCAGTTATTCATTTGAATTTAACTTTTCTTATAATCTATATTTTACTTATTACCATTGCGTAAATTAAATTACGCAATTCTTTAACTATTTATGAGGACAGATTACTTGGTCATATAAAAAGAATTCAACAAAGTAAGTTGTATGAAAATACATAAAAACTTTGGTTATACACACATCAACAAAGTCTAGGGATACGTTATTTTGAAATCAAACATGGCTTTATTGTTTAAAACCTATTTAGTTTCCTTAAAAAGTTTATTTACAGATTTAAACCTTGTCTATTCTTTATTCAAAATTTAAAAATTAAAATGAGAAACAAATGAAAACACGCAAAGCACAGCGCAATCTTGAGTTGTATCTAATTTCAAGAAGTTGCATTAAAATTTTTTTTGCGTGTTAATTGAAGAAAACCTGATAAATTGTTTTATTTTCTTTTCTCAATTGGTTGTGTAAGCTTTTTAGCGTCATGCCACGCCATCATTTGAGTCGAGATGAAATGTTACGGGCAGTTGGTATGTTACAAAACGGTGCTATTCAACGCGTCGTTGCTGAGTCTCTGGGCACAAGCCAAAATGTGGTATCCAGGCTGTGGTCACGTTATCGCGCTACTGGAGATGTGGCAGAACGGCACACAGGTAGATATCGTGTTACCACTCAGAGACAGGATCGATTTCTCCAAATGACCGCCAGAAGACTACCCAATATCACAGCGATGCAACTAGTGCAAAGGCTCCAGGAGGGTCAGCAGCTGCTGGTGAGCGACCAAACCGTGCGAAGGAGGCTGCATGAAGTTGGTCTTCATGCTCGCAGACCGCTACGAGTCCCAGCGCTGCGACGTGGCAATCGCGGTAGGCGACTTTTATGGGCTCAAGAACATTTGACATGGAGTGATCAACAATGGTCATTGGTGCTGTTCACTGATGAGTCCCGCTATGGATTTCATCCAGATTCGAGACGAACACGCGTTTGGAGAACTCCAGGCAGGGTCAGCCGTCTCCGACATCCACAGGAGGTCCACTCTTACCAAGGCGGGACAATTATGGTGTGGGCAGGAATACGAATCGGCGGACGAACCCAACTCATTTGGATTCAGGGCAGCATGACTGCCCATAGATACCGTGAGGAGGTAGTAGAACGTGTCATTGTCCCGCTCAGGGCCCTAACGGGGCAAGAATTTCAGCTCATGCATGACAATGCACCTTCCCATACAGCGCGGCTGGTGAGGGCCGCCCTTCGAGAACACGATGTTCAGGTATTAGATTGGCCTCCACAGTCGCCAGACTTAAACCCAATTGAACACGCCTGGGACATGTTACAGCGAAGAGCATTGAGGGATTTTCCGCCCAACTTGACAACAGAAGAACAACTTTTCGAACATTTAAAAAGAACTTGGGACTGCATACCCCAGCAAGACATTGACACCTTAATTTTAAGTATGGAAAATCGTTGCCGCTGTGTGATTAATGTTAGAGGAGGAAATACCGATTACTGATTATCAGATTTGGTAAGATTTTTATTCATTTAATTCGATTGAATAATTTTATAAGAATAAAATGTTTTTGTTCACTCAGTAATTTTCTATGGCTTAATTAATTTAAGACTTTTATTAATTAGAAAAACAAAATCGCATCGTGTTGTTAATGTTTAAATATCGGCCATGAAATTATCTTTAATTCTTCCATTTACAGTCATAACAAAATGTTTATAGTTTTCTAGATAATCAATGAAATGTTCAATATCCCTAGATTGTGTTGATGTGTGTACTTACCTATCGTATGGGCAGCGTTTACCCTAGTGTCAGAGTTGTTTAAGCCGCCTATTACGCCTCTGAGATGGCTTAACGATTGTTTACCAATGGCTACAACCGAGACCAACAGCTTAACGTGCCCTCTGAAGTATGGAGACGTTCAGAAATTAAACCACTTTGGCGGTCTCCCATCTATGGACTGATTGAGCCTAGTTACTTAACCTCGCCAATCACTTACGTACCGGTGTAGGAGCATCTGCGATAAGCGCTAAGATAGGATAACATGTGTCCGTTAGAATAACGTAAGATTTTACGTACTAACTACAACTCTCTTACTGATTTGAACTGTATTTTTAGTTCGATAATGGTATGATGAACACGAAACTTGCCATTCATCTCTTTAGCTTTTTGTTCATTTGACAGCTCAGCAAAAAACCGAGGTAAAAATGTGTTTACGTAAATAAAAATGAATGTAGTACAGAAAAAAGTAATGAAAGAAAACACAATACAATATTATATTTTACACGTTCATTACCTAATTTTAACAATAGAAAAGTGACCCAAGTCTTTATTCCACTAAATAAGTACGTAAAAGTTTATTAAAGTCTCAGTTTTGTCTATGATACCACAGTTCGCCATTAATAATGTAGCGGAGATGTAATATTTTCGCTATTTATAAACGCGTAGTGGTGAGTATGGTAGCTGTCACAAGACCTTGCCGAGCCGCCTAGCCGGTTGGCATTTGCTCCATGACGTCAACCTGGTGACTCAAGAAATTGCTGCTCCGTCGACTACAAAGTATTTTAATGTAAAGACTTCGATACCCGTCATTTATATTTGTTATACAAAACTGTGGGCTTCGTTAACAAGGACTACCAGTCCATAGAAACAGGTTGCTAGCTTAGTGGGATAAAGGTGATAAACCAAGTTATTTATTTACTTCTATTCTACAATAAGTAAGGGGATTTTTACGTGAATACACATTGACGTTTTACGTGGAACAGGCTACATAAAATGTCAATGTTGTTTTATAGTGATTATGTTATTTATTAAATTAATACAGAATTAAGTTGTAATTATTTTGTGATAATTTAATTGTATCTTCTACCAGCTGTGCCCCGCGGTTTTACCCACGTTAAACTTTACGAATTATAACCTATGTGTTAATCCAGGGTGTCAGCTAACTTCATACCAAAATTTATTAAAACTCAGAAACTTTCTCCTTTATAATATTTGTGTGATATAAAGATTTAAAGTATGCTGTCAATCAATGGGGTCCATTATAATACAAGTAATTCTTGCTGTGGCTAATGCTAAATTTATTTTTAAGTCACAGTTTTCTTTACTTATGATAAGTTTAAATTAAAAAAGAAATAAACAAAAGATTTGGCTATAATTGGCTTACTTGGCTAAATTGTTACATATTAAATACTTCAGTAATATTCTTCAAGATGTTTTTTTATCTAAACTTCAAAAATGTCACCAACATCTTTTCTATTGCTTACAAATTTAATTTATGCCGCTGATTTTGTAAGAAAAAGTAAAATCCACAACTCTTATGTTAAGTTTTATAATATTTAGTCATAAATTATTTTAATTTTTTTTCTGATTGACTGCTAATATTAAAGTTAATCCGACCGAATTTCAATCACGGCGGCAAATCTTGAATGAGACAAGTCATCTGAGCAGGACTTGGTATATAGTGCATAAGCGAGTGCGTCGGCAGAAGTGCGATTTCAATTCCCTTATTCCCTCGCTTTTATCTTCACTAGGGGCAGCAACATGACAAGACGGATGGCCTCGTGTTGTCTACAAAATACGGGAATGTGTAACATCTGACATCCAGACTTCTGGTTGCTACCTATGGATATTATGTTCTTATAAAAAAAGTTAGATATACATATATCTCATGGGAAGCGTGCGGTAACGATGACGCGAGTTTCACGCTTTTTGGTCACCCAATAAGTACACATATCTACATATATACATAAACAGTATACATATAGCTCATAGGAAGCGTTCGGTGTCGAAGATGCGACTTCCATGATTTTAGTTCAACCAAAAAGTGTTCAACGCGCCTAAAGAAGTTTTCACTTCAATACAACTTTGGTACAGACGCCAGCACATCCAGTTACCCCAATCTGTCAAATTTCTTTTAAGGATTTTCAACTTTATCACATAAGCATAAGGTTCACTTTCTATTGGAGAAATTTGACAGATTGGGGTAGCATGATGTGCTGGCGTCTGTACTATAATTTGGTATTGATTATATTTACTCAGACGTCCGATCTGTAGATCGGATGTCTGATATTAATAACGTAAACGTAACATACTATAGGTAAGATATCTTGGCTTTTTTCTTTTATATGATTTTGTGTACACTCTGGAATGATGTATATACTAGTTTATAAGGGTTCTTAATATAAAGAGAACCACGGAACCCTTGGAAGATTACTGTGGTGTTCTAGACATTTTTGACCTAACAGAGATTTTGTCTATAAAAGTGTTACGAAATTTGGGATTACGCAATATAACTTTCTTTAAATCCAAAACTGAATCCGATTGGCCCTACTCGGTATTGGTCAGTTCTTATATTTATATTAAGTATATGTTTTATCAGTAAGATAGAGCTACTATAATGGCACTGCCGCCCTCTGCAGGAGTTAATGTGAACAAATAAAATACTGTACTTTATTATCATTGATATGTGATTCGCGGTGTGTGTAGTTCTTAAAATGGGTGGAATAAGACAAAAACAATGAAAAATTTAAAACAAGGCAACTACTTCAGTCCCGAGTACTGCGTTGGAGGCGTTGAATTGGGTTTCAGTTTTTGTATACGTCATACGGGTGAATATAAATAGCGACAATTTCCATATATAAGCTTAATTTTGTTCCCGTGTATATTCATCCCGTTTCACGGCACATAAATCTTAAACGGCAGGCGATAACAGTAACTGCACATTGTACATTGTACCAAGATTCTGTTAGGTACACCTAACAGAATCTTGTACAATGTGCAGTTATATATATATATATATTTATCCTATTAGAGGATAACATAAAGAGCTCGATACGCAGATTCTATTTCATTATATTTTGATCAATCTTGTGGCGCAGAAGTCAAGGAGTCCTCCCGCTACTACCACGGCTCACACATATTTCAAGTTTGATTCCCACACAGGAAATTTACGACTCAAAGATAGCTGTTCTGAATCTGGAAGTGTTTTGTGTCCTTGCATGTTTGTAAACTGCCCATCGGAAATTTTCTTTAAAATGTCTGCCTTAAAAATTGTCTTTTGTATGAAATCTTTACCACAGCTTAAAATAAATGTATATTATGACAATAGACAGTCATAGCCCTCACCAATCCGTAAAATATTGAGGAGGTTATGCAACGATACGCGCGATCAGTCAATCGATGGCTAACCTCAAAAGAGGTTTAATTTCTGTGCGTCTTCGTGCTTTGAAGGACATTCTAAGCATTCGGTTCCTGCTGTAGTCAAAAGACAATAGTCGTTAAGCCATAACAGAGGCCTGTTGGGTGGCTGCAACGACTATGACACTAGGGAAACCATACCCAAACTATAAAGTGTTTACTATACTAGCCCAAGCGTAACAATATTTATTCGTCAATCAAATTAAGCATGCCATCGAATAAAACTGTTAAACAAACTGGTATTTATCATAAATACACAGATTCTATTTGATTTCTATTAATAAACTGTGACAGAACTTAACACCTTTCTCTTATAGAGCATCACAGTTAATTAACTATGGCAGCATTAAATATAGAGATAAATAAAACCTTTTTTCGTCGTTTGCTGCTATAAACTGTTCATTTTAATTGCAACACTTACTATACGGTTTTAATTAAAATGTTTAGGGCGAGATGCCATCCTGTTTGCTGTTAACAGATAAATTTAAACAAGATCATTATTTTTATTATAAATTATAACATTCTGTGAGCTGCGTAAGTATATTCACAAGAGATCATGAGGGAGGGGGTAATCGGCAACATGTGAGATACCTTTATTTTTTCTTTTTTACGTGGGAAATCCTTTATGGATCGTCTCGCCGCTGGGGAAGCGACGGGGTATGTCGGACTCCCAGCCAGATGGTAGGCCTAGGTTTACCGACGAAAACCCCACAGTGTTCCTCAGCCACCTACAGACCAGACCACAGGATTCGCTCGTGCATTCACCGCAGTCTGGACAGGTGCTGGCCTCCTTAACACGTGAGATACTTAACCCTGTGTTTTGCAAGCGTCATAGGCTACTTATTGTTAGTGCTTACCAGTAAGTGACGCAAGCTTGTTTGGCGAGACATCTGGCAATAAAACACCTAGTAGATTACCAAAACAGAAGTAGATTTTACTTAAATATTATTATTATAACTAATCTTAAATATAACTTTAATTTTATCTCTTACTAGCTGTGCCCCGCGGTTTTACCCGCGTTAAACTTTATATGTTATCACAGCTCCTCCCCCGTAAGTGATAGCGTGATAATATGTAGCCGACCTTTCAGTAATATACATGCAAAATTTGAAGTAAATCCATGCAGTACTTTTTGAGTTTAGCCCGGACATACATACAGACAGACAAACAGACGAAAATTCTAAAAACTATATTTTTGGCTTCGATTTCTATAGTAGATCACGCCTTAAGTATCATTAAAAAAAAATATTCAATGTACAGTTTTGACTTTCCTACGATTTTATTATATGTATAGATAGCCTATAGTTGCTATTCTAAATTGCTATGCCGCATGCCGTAGCAATTCTTTTATGACACATAGAAAGGGCCTTCGTCAATAGTGGAGGTTGTGGCATTGCTAATATTTTATTCTTGTAACTTTTACCAACTAATTATGTGATACATAATTTGTTGGTAAAAGTCACTTCACTAAATCACTTTTCTTCATTAATCATAGTTACTCAATACGGCTTTGTGAATACTTGTTAGTTTAATAATAAGCTTAAATTAAGTATCCTGTATTTCTCTGATAAATGAATTGTATTCTTTATGAGAAATAAACGTCTTAAAGCATAAAATGCTGACATATTTAGAAATGATGAATGAAAGAAGATTGACCAAAGAAGTATACCTGGCCTGTGTGAATGGAACAACCGGAAGGGGAAGACCTCGTCGAACATTCTCAACTCAAGAAAGGACAGGTCAGAAGTACCCTAAACCGGCGAGCATGTATGAAGAATATAATGACAGTAATTGAGGCAAAAGACGTGTGCAAAGATCGTGACAAATGGAAATCCGTTGTCTCTGCCTACCCCTCTGGGAAACAGGCGTGATTCTATGTATGTATGTATTATTATTTATCAAATTACGTTCCTTATATGACGCTCTAATAAACTTAAAGGTCTGCCCTACGCTACCAAAGATTATCGTACTATCGATTGAACAGATTCCTTGGAGGCTTTGTTATAACAACGCCAGTCATCCTAGTTATTGAAGAATCACTTATCACATTCTATGCGGCAATTAAAAATCTATTGAAGATATAATAGAATTCAACGCTTTTCAGAGGCTGTTTATTTGCGCGAACTTAATAAATGTAGCGCGTAGTAAAGCTAAAGTTTACTGCCATTAATTTTCTTATTAAAAATTAACAAATGAGCAGTTAAAAAATTTGCATGGATCACAAAGAGTGTGTAAATGTTTTAAATTAACAAAAAAAAACAGCAGAGATTGCAATGCAATTTTTTTAAGATTTATGTTAATTTATTTAAAGAATACTAATGGCATAGGACATTATTTCATCAATGTCAAGTGGGAATTGAAATTTTTGACCATAGATATACAACAATGAAAAGAAAAGCGAGATTAAATAGATTTAACTGTGCAATTCACACTTAATGCTGAATATAAATTCAGGAGTAGGTAAAACTATGTCGGTTGCCTTTTCTATAGATATTTGGGACTGTAAATATAGATTAAATATACGTGGATCACAACAGGATACACAAAATACTTGTGTGTACTTATGTACACGCGTTAGAAGTTATACTTCTTAATATACAACTTGAACATAGTTATCAATTTTCATACCACCTAGAACTAACGTCATGCTGTTATTTTTAGGATGCGCGCGTATCGTAAAAATTCACTCTCATACATTTTCATACCACCTAGAACTAACTTCATGCTGTTATTATTACGCGCGCACGATGCGCGCGCATCGTAAAAATTCACTCTCATACCACCTAGAACTAACTTCATGCTGTTAAATTTTTTGGTGTCGGTGTGCGCGCGCATCGTAAAAATTAACTCTCATCATTTTTCTTCATCGCGCCAAAAGAAGTATAACTTCAATAAGAACTCTAAAGAACTCCGAATGCTCCGCTTAATTTAAGATGTAAATTTCCATACTAATTTATGTAGCAATTAATGTAGCGCCATTCAAGAGCTTTGTTATGAGTCTACTTGTGTTTATCTACATAATTGGTCCTTAAAATAGCTAAATGGTAATGGTTCTCCCTTACAACCGGTATGGCTGCCTATAATTTATGAGACAATTGTTAAGTGCATTTTGCAAGGATATCTTACATAGAAAAAATAAATGTCTTTATTTTTACGTTCCAATAAACATGTTGGCCAACAGTATTAATGCACTTTATCGCGCGTTTTTTGTAACTCCTCGCATTTTAACACCTATTAATAGGTATTACACGCTCATTAATTTTACAAATACATTAATTAGTTGTTACTTACGCCATCTTGTGTCTAAATATTGTAGCTTTTAATTGTACTGACGCTATTAGACCTTATTAAGGCAAATCATCATCATCATATCAGCCGAAAGACGTCCACTGCTGGACAAAGGCCTCCCCCAAAGATCTCCACAATTGCCGGTCTTGCGCTGTTCGTATCCAGCAGTTTCCAGCGACCCGCACAATATCATCGGTCCATCTTGTAGGCAGGCCCCCTACAAGATGCGTCTTCCGGTTCGTGGTCGCCACTCGAGAACCTTTTTGCCCCATATATAAGTAAATCATAAAGGCAAATACCCCTTTACGATTTACTTATTTATCTTAGTTTAGTTTAGTTTTAAAACTATATAAATATTTATATTGCTACACCTACACCTATGGCCTTTAATTAATTATCTAGGAACGACTTAAGATTGACAGAAAGCGTTTAAAAACAGGCTAAGTGGTTGCGTGCGTTGTACGAGTATGTGTCGTCCAAGCAACTTGGTCACAAGATACCAATCTTAAAAATAAACTTTTCGCTTTTAAAACAGCTGTGTGACAATGTTAAAAGGAACAAATCGATTTCTTTGCCGAGCGTAGAGCGGGTACTATTCTATTAATGCGATAAACTTTTATTAAAAAGGAAAATAAACTTGATGCGTTTATCGGAACGTGAGGGGACGGGAGGTAACTATGTGTTTTGGTACTTATAATTTATATTATAAAAAGTGTACGCAACATTTACATTTACAAAGCATATTAAAATGAAAGCATCATACCCTTATTGGAAGTTGAATCTACGCATCGAACGTTGTAGAATATTAGTTAAATAGTAATATTTTAAGTTGTTTTACAATGGGCACTTTTTGTGGGGAAAGGGTGTAACTTGTAAGTATTTTATTTTGCATTTCAGTATTTTGCAAGTGGTTAATGGGTCGATTACGATATTTATTATATACACATTATATTCGTCCCATAACTCGTAATCCATAATTGACTTGTCTTTTATTTTGATTACTGAAAAGGAGAAAGGAGTGTTAAAGAAAATCGATTTTTTAAATTACTTCTTAGCCATGAATATTGATTTAATCCTTCAGTAAGAAATAATGTTTTCGTAGTTTAGTCACAGTCTTAAGTCTAGTAAAGTAGGTACCTATGCCACAGTCAACTCAAATTCCTACCCGAGTAAGGCACTGGAGACTTTTCGATGGAGTTTTCTAATCAACGTGTTAAATCACAATTCACGGCACTTTCCTCCACTTTTTTACGTTGTTGAAGACGTTATGTCTAAAAATCCACCATATTTATGAATAAAAACTCGAATCTAGATCAGTTTTTGAAAATGAAACAATGCCTCGATGTGTTTCTTCGCGACGACGGCGGCCAAAAACTCCAAAAGAAAAAAGTAAGTAACTAATGTTGATGTAAACAAGTTGTTTTGATCCTCATTTATCTAATAACAATTTTATTAGCAGTCAACACAGGGCTGTGTTGACCGCTATTATAGTAAAATTATCGTCAGGCATCTAACCGTAGCATTTATAAGGTGCATTTACTTATTAACCGTCATGCCATGTTATAAATTAACAGCAAAAAAGGAGAAAACGTGGCTGCATTTAGGGAATTCTGTTTAGTAAGTCGGTTTTGCTTTTTTTTTAATAGAAAGTCAACATTGATGATAAGTTTGAACCTTAAGCTTAGTGTAAGAGATCGGCAAGTTGAAGCACTGAGGCACGCGGTCACTCTATAGATGGCTGCCAAAGTAGTTCAAAGTCATCAGACTGTATGTTTGCAAAACAGATTTTTATTTTTGTATCTAAATCGGCAATAACACCTTAATTACTCGTATGGGCAGTGGTTACCCTAGTGTCAGAGTTATTCAAGTCACCTATTAGGCCTCTGATATGGCTTAACGACTGTTGCCTAATGACTAAAACCGGGACCGACAGCTTAACGTGCTCTCCGAAGCACGGTGACGCTTAGAAATTAAACCACTTTGGCGGTCACCCATCTATGGACTGACCGTGAGTCTAGTTGCTTAACCGCGTCAATCACTTACGGAACGGTGCGAGTAATGGCTATGAGCCAAATAAAAATATAACACCATAGAGACAACTGTAAACTGAATATTTCAAAATTGACCAATCAATAGTAAATAATATTCATTATTTATTGAAAACTTGCGGCTAACTTACTAAATCTAAGCATTTTAGGGCCACTTAATTGCTGGTTTTTCTTATACTGTCCTTACTTTTTAAGAGAGACCGGTAGGGCACAGTGTTCATGCGCTCTAAGAGCAGCCCGACTGGGGAAGTACTAACATTAATAATTTTAATGTTGTGTTTCTGCGTGTCAGTAAGGTCGCCAGAGCTCATCGGGATGGGGGGAAGGGTCAGCAACACTTGTTTCCTCTTTTAAAGGCCGGCAACGCACCCGCGACACCTCTGGTGTTGCGAGTGTCCATGGGCGGCGGTGATCTCTTACCATCAGGTGACCCACTTGCTCGTTTGTCGCACTATGACATAAAAAAAATACTATTATTCTTTATGGTTTGCAAACAGATCATGAGTAATGCCTGTACCTAGATCCATATTATTGGTAATTTTCCTATCGAACCTTTACTAGCTATAGGTAGCGGCTTTCGTCACACCTCATGATAACAGTTTCATCTGCATTTAGACTGATCCGAGCCGAGTATAAACGGAATACATTATTATACCGGGCAGGTAGTGTAAGTACATCTTGTAACAGTAGATTAGCAATTTATCGCCACTTAAAGCGTAGTAGTTTGAATCGAAGAAAAGCTCGAAGTTAATGTAATGTTAACACTGTTTGAACAAGCGATAGTTTTTGAATTTAATACAGTTTCCACCAGTTACGTGCGAGTAGGTAAGATGAGTGGTACGAGGAGGGTTAGCGAACTCTTTTGAGTCGGATGCGGGTGGGGTGGGTTGACCAGAGCAGAGTTAGGTTTAGTCGGTGCGAGTCCGACATACCCACCCGAAGAAACTTTTTGTGGGTGGCATGCGTAGGCATTCCCACTGTCTTACTAAAAAAGGATGCAGGTGTGGTAGAGGGTAAAGTTTCTCTTAAATTATTCTTCAATGCTGAGTGCTGACTGAGGTGAGGGGAATGAAGTCATACCTACTATAAGTGGACATTTTCTCACTCACTTTTGAGCGAACGTTGCCAAAATAACATAAATGACTGAAACACCGTAAAAAGTTAAGAACTTATGTCAATAAAAGATATTAAAGGATTTTATATGCTTTTTATTTTTTTCGTTGGCGCTCAAGCGTGCCATTAGATACCTATGCATTTATTAACCAATATAATGTACACTGTGAATATAACAAACAACGTTTAATTTAATGTCAGTCTGTCTACTGTCAGTCGATTCTTAGATGACAGTGCCAAAGAGAATGTAACAAACTACGACAGCGCCATCTGTATCGGATTTATTTTTATACAGTACTAGCTGTGCCCCGCGGTTTTACCCGCGTTAAACTTTATAAATATAAAGGGTGTCTAGCTAACTCCATGCCAAATTTTATTAAGATCGCTCCAGCCGCTTAGATGTGAAGAAGTAACAAACGTACATACACACTCACACACTCACAAATTTGCGACTGTATAATATTAGTGTGATATTGAGTCTACCACCTTACAAGTGGTGGGCTGTATAAAATGAACAGTTCAAATCAGAAGACATGTGAAATTGACGGAGTTTCAATGTTTGCCGAGCGAGTAAAAAAATAATTTGGTAGGTGCGGAGTTTAACCTACAGCTTCTAACTTCTGGAGCAGCACGTCATTATCCCCTAGGTCGATGCTTTTTGCAATATTATAATAAAATAGCCTCACGAAAGTACGCCTTGCAATTGGTCGATTTTTAATAACTTTAGTCTATTGCATTCCTGCCAAGTTTCGCTTAGGTACTATTTTGATTTAAACCCAGCATAGCGTGGAGAGAACTGGTTATTCCTGAAAGTCAATACGCAATTAAACTCAGCAATTTGCAGCTGTCAGTTTGCAAACACGTAAAAATAAATCATACATTCTTCATACAAAAAATACGTTAGATGATTGTCTTCTTGTATGGCAAAAAGGCACGAATTTCGCATTCTATTATTCTGAGAACTCTCTAACTCAGGGTCCGCCCTATATAAGAAGTTGGGCGGTATCCAGTAACTTAACGGATTACAATCCCGCACTAAACAAATGTTTTAATACCCCGTAAATAATCAGTGTTTGTAAAGATATAACCAATAGAAACTTATTATTGACATAATGACCAAAGCGTCCAAAGCGACGCAAAGACAGCCACCACAAATATTGATGTGATCCGCACATAGCTGTCACCATGGCAATTATATATATTTTCTTAATAAAAGAGAATGCCCGCACTAAGAAAGTAAATCCTTGTATCGCGGGGATTTTACATGCAACATACAACTAACGGATACAAAGCCCACCTGAACTCATAACAACCATTTATACGTCACACAACTAGTTGTCCAGTGCAGGGTTCGAACTCAAAACATGAGGTCACCGAGATACTAACTACTGCCACACACATGTTTTTATTACAAGCTGTTAAAGGTATTTATAGTAAACAATAAACGATTACCTAACCCATAAATACCAGAGACATACATATTTCTACAACAAATTATTCCGCATAATTTTGCAGAGAGAGAGAGAGGATATATGTATGTACATAGCAGGTTTAATTGAGAGAACACGTGCGTTATTATAATATCAAAGTATCTATTGTTTACATACAGAGATTATTATCAACTGAGGAATATGTCGTTTGTTAGAAGTTCTTCTTCTTAAGGTTAAACTTATACTAAAGTAACTGCTTCTAACGTTTCGAATGACCATGAATTCTATCTATAAATTTAATATTGGCTATTCAGTATACTACGTAATGGATTTAATATTTAACCCTAAAGGCATTAAATATTAAATCCGTTAAGCGTAAGCGCTAAAACACGAACGCCTTATTGTTCAACACAATTATTTGCTGGCGACCTGCCATATTCACCAACACACACATGGCGCCACTGTGTTGTTGAAGGTACAAAAATTCCATACGTTTTTTAGTTCCATCAATTTTCCGCCTGCAAACGTGAAGTTGTAGTTCACGGCGTGCAAGAGAAATAGTCTTTGTGAAAGCAGGAAGTTATTATGCAAGTATCATTGCCGGAGTAATTACGTATACCTACGTGTTGTTAAACATTGTCTTTTGTTTGTGGAACTTTTTGGTAAGTTTATCCATTCGCGTAGCGGTTTTCGTTAGACTTCCTGTAAGTATATGTATAATGTGTCAATAATATTTATGACATTCTTAGGAGCGGGTGTATGAAGGTTTTATTTTAAAATCTAATTAGTCTTAATTGTTGATATTGATAATTGTACATAACAATATCGTTCTAATTATCTATTAGGTGTTTTAACTTATAATACATTATAGTAATAAAAAGGAAAACTGCATTATGGGAACCCCTATCGAACAAAATAGTCATGATATATAGGGCATTGTCATGAGCTGGATGGTGCTCAAAATAACATGACAGCTATAGATTCTATTCATTGCTAAAGTATCACGTAATTAGGGTCTTGCTTAAAACCAGTGTTGCCAAACTATATGAAAAGGTTGTTCTGCGGCTATTATTGTATGGTGCGTGATTGTACTTTTGTCGACTATTTATAAAGTTTATTTTGAAACAGCTAAAACTAATTTCACAATATCAGGTGCGTGTCATTACATTTACTTTAATTCAAATTGATATTTATATCCCAGTGTCGTATTTACGTAGGTAACTACTTAAATACAAAAAACTACTTAACAATGTCAAAAAAATGTGATATTTTATAATTAAAGATTCGTAGTAATAATACCTTACAGGCTTAAATCAGAAAGATTTCAGGTCATCCAATATGCCTAACACATTTACAACTGCTTAATTGATTATGTCTCGTACTTATAACTTTAACTTCAGTGTACAATTTTCATTATATTGTATGGACGGTCCATGAATTATTAAATAAAAATAAAAACATTAACTACATTTGTCTCAAAAGCCTTGCTTTTATGTACCAACGATCGTTCTAAACTCAAATTTGCAACTGGCCACACTGTTTAAAACTGCGCTCGAGTTGATCGAATGCGAATGCGGTTTGAAATAAATGATCGTTCCTTTCAAGTACCTACTATTATTCATTATTATTCGCATAATACTGAGATATTGAAGATACCATTCGTATTGAACACATCGATCATTTTACATCTTGATCACGCCTCCCCATTTTATGGTATTCCCTTTTATTATGAGCATTGAACGTTTAAACTTTGCGGTCTCAATAGATGTCTGAAGATTGAGCTGTAAGAACTTCCCATGCTATTTATGTGAGCAAAGAAAAAGTAAAAGATTTTTGCTTTGGTCCGCTTGTCTTTTATTTTTTCATAAAGAATAGATGTCTTGATAGCATTGTGTAGTGAGGGAGGTAGGTAATTCAATCCATAAAAATGTCCAGCAAGTAAGTACGTAGGTATAGTCATATCATAGCATAACCACTCTTACGAACATATTTACGTAGTACACTCTTATGAATATCTGAGCATATTTACTTAGGTGCACCATTATGCATAGTAGGTATTTGGTTAAGTACTATGTAAATAGTATTTATATAGTATAGTTGACTAAATTAGCTAAGCTTTTCCTAATTAGGTAAAGGTAAATATATAAACCACTTGAATTTTTCTTCTAGACCACCGATTGTCACAATATGGGACCATCTCTAAAGTACATACCTATTGATACCTAATGATAAAAAATGATAAAAAAAATACTGTTGACATATCAACTATGTCAACTAAACAACTTTTTAAAATTATTTCTTAACCTATTTTTTTCTTATCAAGTTAAACTTGACTTGATAAGAACAAAAAAGAAGAATCAGAATAGTTGGCACTGACACAGTAAATTGACACAATATACCCAAAAAAATTAATAATTATATTTACGTATATTAACATATTTTGTAACACTAATTACTGTTTTAAAACATAGGTATAACTCAATATAAATGACCAGTTTATAATTATAATACAACAAAATTTACAAGGGACTGGTCGAAATATTACCATGTCGTAAAAATAAATTGACTTTCCTAACATAGGGAAATCGCGTAACACATTTTATTTACCAAAAATATGCAGTTAAATTGAAACTTTCTCCTATAATTAATGAACTGGACTACTGCTCACAGTGGGTTTCTTTCACCTGTCTTATATTTTGTGTTTACAGGGCAGCGCGGCGGTGAGGTGGGAAAATAACCACTGTGTTGTTATAGGGTGATCTGCTGCAATCATTTACATAATATGACTGTGGTATAATGTGACGTAAATAACTAATTTGTCAGAAGTTTATTTCAAAAGATCAAACAACATTGGACAAATGTTTTGCGAAATATTTACACTTTATATTGCTTAAGGTCAATGGATTTAAATTTCCTCCCACGGTCGACGAACGTAACAGTATGTAGGTGTTGTGTAGGTGAAAACTATTTGAGATTCATTGGAAAGGGCACTACTTTGTATTTATCTTTGAAAAACACCATTTATTTTAGTTTTAAATTTTAATTCTAAGGTTTATAAGTGTTAGCTTTCGTTTTCTATCGTGAAACGAAACGCTTCAAAATGGCGTCACGTCAACACACAGCTGAGTGCCGAGTGGTAAACGTCAAAAATAATCCGGCAATCCGCGAGTCGGTAAAGAACACGTCAGTATTTTTATTTTACTATTTAATTCCCGTGGAACTATTAACATAATCTTCATTTTGTTAAGATTATTGAGATATTGTGACGATAGTGAAGTTTTGATTCAACTACAGAGTGGAGTCAGTGTCGTGTTATAGCTAAAGTTCACGATCGATTATGGTACGCTCTAACAACATAATAACAATAGGATTATGGATTTTATTTTAATTGTTGTGTTTTGACGATAACTGTGTTTTACTACCTGTTCAATTTATTTTCTTGTTTTTAGGAGCTAGCCAAAATGGGAGACAAAAAAATATTCAACTTAAGCATTTTAATCGCCTTCGCTCTTGTGCCCTTAATTTCCTGCAATATACAGCCGCCCGTTGTGAATCCTTCTCTTTTTACTCAAACTAAACACCTTGGCGAGTGTCAGGCATGTAAGATATTTGTGGAATCATTTAAAAAAGGGTTGGAAAGGACAGCTCGAGGGAAGTACGAAGGTGGCGACGCCGCGTGGGAGGAAGAAAAGTTAAAACTATCATATAAACGGAGCGAGATGCGTCTTATTGACATACAAGATAGTCTGTGTAAAGAGCAGAGTAAACATGCTGTACAATGCCACCATATGGCTGAGAAAGCTGAAGAATTCATTGAGACATGGTGGGCACAAGACCCTGATGAATCGGCAGACTTATATACATACATTTGTATTGAAAATATTGCTGTATGTTGCCCATCACATCATTTTGGTAAAGATTGCACACCTTGTCATGGAAACCATGATAATTTGTGCAATGGTAATGGTAAATGTAGAGGGGATGGTACTCGAAAAGGTAATGGCACTTGTTTGTGTGACCCTGGGTATGCAGGGGAAGACTGTGATAAATGTATGCCTGGGTTTTATGTATCATACAAGGATGATAATAAAATGCTATGTTCACAGTGCCACCCTGCATGTATGGGAGGTTGTAGAGGAGGATCCCATAAAGATTGTGTGGCTTGCAAACCAGGTTTCTCATTTGATTCTGATGAAGGCTGCCTAGATATTAACGAATGTGATGATATGGACCGATGTAAAAAAGATGAATTCTGTTTGAACTCTCTTGGCTCATTTGCTTGTATGCAGTGCGATAAATCTTGTAATGGGTGTCATGGAGATGGGCCTGACATGTGCCGGAAATGTGCAAAAGAGTACTCCAAGAAGGGAGAATTCTGTATAGCTGATAGGGAAGATGAGGTTGATCAGTCCGAGAAATTAACCACTACAAGGTATTTATAGTAATCACCTATTTATTTAGTTTTGTCTGTAAGAGAGATGTTACTTTTAATACCTTCAGTTTATTCATTTTTAATTGTAAATATGATTGTTTTTTATTTACTTAATTTCTGCCTGATTTATCTAATTGAGTGCTTTGAATGAATATTGAGTTATTTTTGTTTCCTAGCATTTTGTGTTCATTTTTCTGAGTATGCCTGTTTTCTTTGTTAATACTATAATACCACAATTTTCTTACAGAAACGACGAGTTGTAAGGCTCCCTGTTAGTGTGATCCATATTTTGTGTACGTAAATTATGAATTTTATTTTATGGTGATGGGATTATAATATGTACAAAATATTGGTTTCATTCATATTAATATTATTAAAGTACTAGTTTATATTGTTTTGGAACCTCATGATATGCTATTTAATAAATTGAAATTAGAATAAGTCCTACACAAATTTCTGAAATGAAATTGAAACTAAAATGTCCTATTCTTGCTTGACCAACCAGTTATTATTGGTGGTAGGTCTTAGGAAAGCATTGATACAAAGGTTAAAGACATATATAATTTCAAAACTTATTTTCGAGATATTTTTATGTAATAAATATCTTGGGACAAATAAGACACTTGCCATCTGATCACAGATTAGGCAGAGCCAGAATATGATTAGTTATTATTATTAATAACTAATCATATTCCTCACACAAAGATTTGTCCTAGTCAGGATCATAAACCACTAGATACACAGGCCGCACATAATTACAGTCATATACATATACCTTATGTTTGGGCATAATACTCTGCATGGACATTCACTCACAAGTCTTAATTTGTGGCTGATAAGAATTGTTTGTCTGCTGAGAGCATAACTAAGAAAAGAAATAGAAAATAAAGGAATGATTGACCATAGTACTTCTTGCCTTTTCTTATTGCATGTTAAAACAGGTACCAACACCGTTCAGTTGATCAAGATCATTCATACATGTATTTTAAATACCATATACTTTTTAAATAACCATCTCAAACATTAATTCAAGTAATTAACATTATCTCTTTCTTGAAAGATAACAGGATTTATTTTCTAATGATAATCTTAAAGTCAATTTCATTATACCAAACTAGTTTTATCTTCAAATTTTGGTATCTAGAAATACCGGTTGCCAAGTCTATTGATATTTTAACTTATCTTGATTACATTTTTATTAGCTGTGTATTTTATTTGCTTATTATGTTTAATTAATTTGGAATATTTGTGATATGTAACCTCCTTATGCTGTCTAATTTTGTGTTCTTAACCATTATGATATGTTATACAATTGAACAGCAAAAGAAGGTTCTTATCAAATATCTTCTGAGTCTCCAATTAACTTAAATTATTTTTAAAGGTACTTGACATATGTGGGTTTGCTGATTGCCACCGGCATTCTTCTACCAAGATCTACATCCCTAGGCAGCATGGTTGGAGCACTGGTGCTGTCCTACATTGTTGGTGCTGAATACTACTGTATGATCAATGGCCATACAGGTCTTGTGAACCTCAAAGACTTTGATTTGTCTCAGCTATTCCAAGTCACGTCTGAATGAATTGAAGATGAATTTGTTTAGTTATAAAGATTGTTGAAGTCAAAGAGTAATTTAACTAGTGATTACATTTTTTGACCATTTGATTAGGGATCAACAGAACCAATTAACCAAAGGGATAATACTACTGAATTTTAAACTCTATTGTGTTGTAATAATAGCTAAAATCAATGACTACATGCGCTATAATCGATTAAGGCATAGTGTTGTTCCTTAAGGCGCACATATTAACGCGGGACTATGCCGCTCTCTCAGGAGGATGTAAAATAATTATTATCGTCAGCATTTTTATCGAATGTTCATCGGTCAGTTTGTTTAAATTTGGAACAAGTTTCAAATTTTACGCGTTTTTACTACCCAAGAAATAGGAAATAGAATTTTACCCATAGCTCGCGTTCAAATATTATGTAACGCATTTTTGGCGATTTTTGACCATTTTTCCCCCATATATCGCACCACCACACAATTTGTTACGTAATACTTGTATGATACTAAGTGGTCATTACAAAATATTTCAATTTACAAACTTGTTCTAAATATTAACTTTTTAAGACCATCCATGCATTTTTTAGTAAGTGCATATAGTAAAACATCTTGACCTGTAAGTGAGAATATTTTAAATCAAATCAAATTGTTTATTTGCATAACACAGGTTATAAGTGGTGGTAATATGTACTGTAATAAATGTGCACTGTCTACCACAAGGTGTACAAATTTTGTCATAGGACATAGGTGTTGAAAAATATAATATGTTGACTGTTCAGCATATTATGTTTCTCAGAATTAAAACCTCAAAAACAATTAAATCACAAATTTTCAGAACTTAATTGAAAATTATCCAAATAATAAACAGTTCAATAATAGATTAAAACACCAGTAATTAAATATCAAGAATTCAAGACTTGAACATTGACTTGAACAGTGAGCAATTTTGGCCGCCGCGCCCGCGCCGCTCACCTCGCGCACAGCCGGACTGGGACAGAGTTTTTATTCGAAACAGCGTGTCTAGTTATACATATAAGTCAATGGACTTGAAAAACAAACAAATTAATAATTATTATTAATTCAATACGATTAAAAGTAAATAGGTAAAATAAGAGTTTAAGTCAATTCATGGCGCGTTGGTATACTTTGACTTTGATAACACCTTTATTACGTACAGTGTAAGGGTGGTTTTGCTAGTATAAGTGTATCCACAGAAATGTCGTCGTACAGGTCTCCTAATTAAACAGTGAACCTAATCGACTTCTGTAAATGTTTTATTATGATACTAAGAAAATAAGGTTGTAAGAATATTAATTAGCAACCACCTTCATATTATTCCCAAGTGATATTATTTATAGTTAATTTATTTATACTTATATAGTTTTACAGATTTCTAGACAGTCCAGTCACGTTTATAATAGTTAATAATCGTGTATTGTTTGTATGGATAAAATCTCATATACTTAACAACAATTAATAAAGGTATACAGAGTATTCAATTAAAATAATTGCTCACAATAAATTAAGTTCCGTAAATGTATTTTAAATTATCTTCAGTAAATTAAATGCCAAACCAATATATTAAGTATTTATAATTATGTTTAATAATAGGTTAAATAATGAATAGAATGTGAAATAATATTTCTCATTTCATTAGAATAAGTTTAAGTTTTAAAGATGAGTTTTTTTTTTTTGAGTTTTTTTTTACAATTGCTGTTTATTATTTTTGATTACGTAATAAATTTCTTTGATTAAATATATATTTTATTTATACCTACTTTGAAATCCATGCCCACCTGATGGGACGAGATTACCGTTACATATGACATCACACACGCGTTGTCGACCCTTGTCCCTGCTGTTCATAAGGTATCTTATTTTATCTTTGATGGGGTGTACTTGCGTACAGCACTTCGACCCTTCAGGATCTTTTGTACTATCATCTTTATAAGGTAAAAGAACGCTATACTTTAAGAATTAAATAACCAATCAATTTTACGACACATCTACCAACCAGTTACTATTGGCCGTACATCACCTCAAGTTAAAGTTAAGGACACAACACTTACATTGCTGAGAAAACATTCTGTAAACTTATCTGGAAGGAAATCTTACTTAATTACTATTACGTTTCACGCCGCAGGTCGTGTGTTCGATTCCCACCCAGGACTGATATCTGTATGCATAAACATGTCTGTTTGTCGTGAGACTGGGTTTAATAACCTATATAAGTATGTATTTACAAAAGAAAAGTAGTAAATGTAATTTATCAGTTATCTGGTTTCCGTAGTACAAGCTCTGGTTAGTTTGGGATCAGATGGCCGTGTGGGAATAATTTCACAGGATATTATTATTATTTAACGGGCCAGTTAGTAAGTCAATTTAATTGCGTGATATAATTTTTAATAAAGTATATTATACGTACCTAGTATTAATACAATAGGCGGCCATTGCGCTATAAGTGACGTGCAAGCTTCTAGGCATAATGAAGTATTCATTAGTTAGTTGGTTACTAATGGGATCGAGCGTTACTTTGCGGTATAATCTATGACAATCAAAATATAATATTAATATGTACAGACGCCAGCACATCAAGCTACGCCAATATGTCAAATTTCCCCAATTGAAAGAGAACCTTATCCTTTTGTGATAAAGTTGAAAATCTATAAAAGAAATGTGACAGTTTGGGGTAGGTGGATGTGCTGGCGTCTGTACCTAGTGTTAATTCCGCTAATTAACAGCTTAAGTTGGGATGCAATTTGCATTAGGTACCCTGCCACCCACAAAACTATGCATATGCCAGAAGGACCATATACGCAAATAAAGCACCAATATGATACCCAATACATGTTTCAATCCTCAGTTTAGCCCGGACATACATACAGACAAACCGACAACAATTTTAAAAACTCCTAGCTGTGCCCCGCGGTTTTACCCGCGTTAAATTTTATAAATTATCACAGCTCCTCCCCCGTAGGTGATAGCGTGATAATATTATGTAGCCTATATGTTGACCCGACCTCTTAGTAATATTCATGCAAAATTTGAAGTAGGTAAATCCATGCAGTACATTTTGAGTTTAGCCCGGACATACATACAGACAAACAGACACACCGACAAAAATTCTAAAAACTATATTTTTAGCTTCAATATCGATTGAAGATCACGCCCCAAGTATCCTTTTAAAATAATATTCAATGTACAGTTTCGACTTTCCTACGATTTTATTATATGTATAGATATAATGTATATTGTATTAATTTTGTATTTTGATAATATTTTTGATCCAACAATGCGAAATTAAGTATTCTTCATTCTGAGTGGCGGAAACAAAATATATTGATAGCGTAAGGACCTAGAGTATATATGTATTTTGATTCAAAGGCAACCAGCCAGGATATACACACACCATTGTTTTACTATTTTGTCATAGTCCAACTATTGGGTTCATGTAATAGTCATAATTGCTGTGTAGCTGACGGCAAAGAATATCACCCCCCATCTCATCCCGTGGGAGGCGTATAAGTCGTCCCGAGGAAATATCTCCCAGGGAACTGGCAGCGGCGTCTCTCTGATTACTATGACCATCATATGCGATCGCCAACCCGACTGCCAAGTGTGACGATTATGTCCCTCCAAATGATGAACTCAACTCCATTGTGGAAATCTGGCGGGAAGTCTTAAAGTTACGCCGAGTGACAACTATCTTTCTTATAGCACCTGTGTGTTGTGAGATTGTCATAAACGGATATACGTCAAAATACAAAATCATTATGTAGTGTTAACTCCGCTAATTGTTAGTTTAATCATGTCGCGATGCTATTTGCACCGCCCTCCCGCTTGCAAAATATGCACATGCTTGAAGGACTATATAAAAGCAACTTACATGCGCCAGGGCGATACCCAACACGTGTTTCAGTCCCCCACGGACCATTCTTAAGCGCTGCTAACTCGTCATTCTCGCTCTTTCCTTCGTTATCAAATATTCCATTCTTTGGTGTTCTTAGTGCACAATGCGCGGTAATGTTACTGCACTGATAGTAAAGCGGTTGAAATGTCACGCCGTACAACATTTACATGCAGTCACGGCTGTCAATACACGATTATGTGGCGACCGTGACACGATTTTTATGTCCGTAAAATGATGTTTAGAGGTGCCGAGTTATGCGATATGAGCGTAATGAAGATAGATTTATGAATATTATCTACATAAGTATGGAATGCTGAAAATATAGAAGGCTGAAGTGGTAGAGGCTCCTGAAACTGACGGTGGTTGAAGACGCAGCGTGGGCAGCCCCGCTACAAGATAGAACGAAGATCTTGTGTGGGTCGCCGAAAACCACTGGATGCGAATAGCGCAAGACCGGCAAATGTGGAGATCTTTGGGGAGTTCTTTGTCCAGCTTACTTACTTATCATATGGGCAGTGGTTACCGTAGTGTCAGAGTTCTACAAGCCGCCCAGTAGGCTTGCTGTCTCAATCTGACATGGTTTAACGACTGTTGTCAAAGACTACAACCGCGACCCATATCTCTTCTATTATGAGAGACATTATTATTCTTTCTTTGCAACGATTCTATTATTATTTTTCTGATATGTACAAATGTTATTTAGAGCAGATAGTGCCTAGCATTTCTATGTCGTATTCTGGCAAAACATGAGAATTTTATTCTAAAATATATATATTCTATTATTTTCTAAGTTGTCTATTTAATCGCTACGCGCTTATGTGTTAGTCCACCGCCAGCCGTCAATCACTCCCACATCGGTTATGTAAAGCTAAGTGCTCCGCGGAAAGTGGAACCGATATGACAATGACTTACAGGTATTGCACGAATATGTTCAGGTAAGTAGTGAGTAGGCAACAGGCACAGCCGCGTGAGTTAATTGTCATTGGAACTTCTAATTACCGGAGTATTTAGGAACACAATTATTGCTTTTAAATACTCAGTTACGACAAGAACTTTCCTTAATATCATTTGCTTGTACTATGTCAATCAAACCACTGATAAACATACTTATATATTTCTAAATACATACACATTATATTGGCAGACGGATTGGTGATCGCAGTATGGTGCTCATAGTACACAGACAGACGCTGCTGTCTGTTCTCTGGTAGATACTTCCTGGGGTCGACTTCTATGCCCTCCACTGGATAAGACATCACGGGATGACATTATATGCCGTTCGAGTAAAAAATAATCTGTGGATGGTTACTATCATCTGATAAAACATGTTTTCACACGATAAAGAAAACCCACGATGGGCTTCAAGTTTAACTTTCTTTCCCTGCGTTATATCGCTCCTAAGACCATCTAAATAAATTGCAGCTTAAATCACACGCCTCTCCTCTACATTTTCGTGGTAGGCATTTTTGACGGGCCGGTTAGCGTGGTAAATGCTTGCCTTTGTGCCGCAGGTCGTGGGTTCGATTCCCACCCAGGACAGATATTTGTGTGCATGAACATGTCTGTTTGTCCGGTGTCTGGGTGTAATTATCTATATTAGTATGTATTTACGAAAGAAAAGTTGTATACACGGTGGCCAAGGAGTTGACGTTCGCAAAATTTAGATACTTTATGAGTATCCGAATCACCCCCATACAATATGTTCCCTATTAATTTTTTTTTAAATATTTGGATAATTTATCAGTCCTGAGTCAAACCCTAGTTTTGAACTTCCGAATAAATTCTAAGTCAGTTTTGAAATGATTAGATAAACCATACTTTTTAGGGTGTTAGGTTAAACTATGCTCATTAGTTATCACAAAAAAACTTAACCAGAAATGTTCAACAGAACGCGAAAAAAATCGAAAACTGATGGTAGGTGAAATTTACGAATAAATTATTTAAAAAAAAATTATCTCGAAAACTACGCAAAATCGTAGAACATACATGGGGGTGATTCGGATACTACTCCACCTCATCATAAAGTATCTAAATTTTGCGTTTGAACGTCAACTCCTTGGCCAGCCTGTATAGTATATCAGTTATCTGGTTTCCATAGTTCAAGCTCTGCTTAATTTGGGACCTGACGGCCTTATGTGAATAATGCCCCAGGATACTAGTATTAACTTCGTAGTCATTAGTCACTGCCTTCTCAGAAATGTCAGCGTATAGCATCGGCTAATATCCTTTAGCTTCCTATAGAAATAAACAAAGTGCGGCTCGCTAAGTGTCCACTTATTGCAGGATGTTCGCGGAAGCAAAACTTGTTATTCTGGTTCCACCACTACATGGCTAAGAATATATCTACGTGGCCCGTTCTCTAGGGTCACATAAATAGACCACTACATTTGTAAGCGTTTAAGTGGGGTACGAAAGTAAACTAATATTAACAATATGTAGTAAATATATAGCTAAAATTTAAAATTTTGATAATTAAACCTACACATGATCCTTGACAATAACATAATTTAAGTTAGTTAAATATCGTTACTGTTATAAAATAAATCTTATTGTAAATTATTTCCTACAATCCGTGTACCTAAATATCTATATGTACCTAGAAATAATTATAAATTAATTATATATTACTACGAATATGTTCTGACTATTTACAAGCGCTTTTTTAAAGTCTACGTGAATAAAAACCTTTGTTTTTTTTTTATCTCTTATAAGTACGTTTGCGGTCACATTTTAGATGTATTAATTGCATACGACATTTTGGAAAGAAAATATAATCATAATCTCCTAATAAAAAAAAGTACGCCCACGAACTAGAAGTGGCAGCCTGGGCAAGGCCCCTACAAGATGGACCGATGATCTTGCATTATCATCATCATAATATCAGCCAAAAGACATCCACTGCTGCACAAAGGCTTCCCCAAAGATCTCCACATTTGCCGGTCTTGCACTGACCTTATTCAACGGCATCCCGCGACCTCTGTAAGGTCGTGGTTCCACCTTGTGGGGAGCCTGCCCCTGCTGCATATTCCGATTCGTGGTCGTCACTCAAGAACCTTTCTGGTCCAGCGACCGTCAGTTCTATGAGTTATCTGCCCAAAATTATTAATTCTATGGGTAGCAATTATGTCGTTTTGGAGTAAATTAAACCCAATAGAAATTATAAAACCGACCAAGTGAGAGTCGGAATCGCCCACGAAGGGTTCCGTTCCATTATCTATAAAATCTAGCAAAAATTTTACCTTTGTTATATGCGAGACCCCTTAAATATTTATTGAAGTTATACTTTTTTTGGCGCGATGGAGAAAAATGATGAGAGTGAATTTTTACGATGCGCGCGCACACCGACACCAAAAAATTTAACAGCATGAAGTTAGTTCTAGGTGGTATGAGAGTGAATTTTTACGATGCGCGCGCATCGTGCGCGCGTAAAAATAACAGCATGAAGTTAGTTCTAGATGGTATGAAAATGTATGAGAGTGAATTTTTACGATACGCGCGCATCCTAAAAATAACAGCATGACGTTAGTTCTAGGTGGTATGAAAATTGATAACTATGTTCAAGTTGTATATTAAGAAGTATAACTTCTAACGCGTGTACATAAGTACAAACAAGTTTTTTTTATTTTGTTTTTTATTTTTTTTTGTTATAACAAAAAAACTAAAGCGGCAACAGAAATACATCATCTGTGAAAACTTCAACTGTCTAACTATCACGGTTCATGAGATACAGCCTGGTGACAGATGGACAGACGGACAGACATACAGGCAGCGAAGTCTTAGCAATAGGGTCCCGTTTTACGGGTACGGAACCCTAAAAAGGGCAAGAAAGAAGTATTTTTATTAAGTTTCGAGTCTACATTATTTCACATATTCCTTTTAACTGTGAAGCGAGATAAATGCCGAGCTTGTATAGTAATGTGCACACCGACCTACATCGCAATAACTCTCCAACGATGTGACGACGTGTATTAAAGCGATTCAGAGCAAAACGGTGCAATACTGGCGTAAGACGATATGTAACGTTCCATTCATCTGTGGAGAAACCGTAGGAGGAGTCAGGCGTCTACTTTACATATGTTTTGTTTGCGACGAAGTTTCTCGATGTCGATAAACTATTTTTTTTTGTTCTCCATTATAGACACTATGATTCTTATCCGATCTGAAGAAAATTTATACACCACCTCGCAGCATGTATAATAAAAAAAGCAAAGCAAGCAAAATAAAAAATCGGTTTATAAATGACAGAGTAATCGATATAAACGTAAGAAAATCGATTTACGAACCTTCTTTTAGAAGTCAGTTGTAAAACAGAACAGAGAAGGCTTAGCTTTAGTCTAGTCATACTAATTGGCATTTCCTAATACTGATAAATGTTGGCAACAACAAATACATTATAATATGGTTTTACTGAATATTTCTTGGAAATATTTTTCATGCAGGTCAGTAGGCAAAACGTTGGTAATGCTTTGATATATATTTATTTGATGACTGAGCCAAGCCAATGTTGATATTACGAAATACATATAAGACGTGTCGTGATCTCATGATAACTCATACGTTTTATCAGATTCCTTTTTCTACACCCGACTTCAAAAACAGGAGGAGGTTTTCAATTTGACTGTATTTTTTGATATGGGCTCACTGGGTCAGAATATTTGCCAGTATCAAGTATTTTGAATAACCAAGTAATTTGGATTTCAAACCTATGCAGCGTTTTCGTTAATTAGTCACAGTCAAAGTCCAGTAAAGTCCGTCACAGTCAAGCCATAGTCCTACCTCAGTATAGTAGTGGAGACTTTACATAGAGGCTTTTATGAAATCAGCAAAAAAATATATAATTCACGATAATATCCCACTTCCTACACTTGTATATGCCATCCAGGTCGTTATGACTAAAAATTCACCATATTTACGCATAAATATGGTGAATTAAATTTAACAATTTATGACGGTCACCGTAGCCTAGTTGGTAGTGCTCCTGCCTACGAAGCTGGTGGTCCTGGGTTCGAATCCCGGTAAGTGCAAAAATTTGTGTTATGAGCACAAATATTTGTTTCTGAGTCATGGATGTTTCCGCGTTGGCGCTTAGAAGTAATCGGATGCTTTGTCATTTAGGTTAGTTGAAATTGCTTTTACATAGTCTTGGTAAAAGTTGATAAGTAACTTTTTCAAGAAAATCAAAGAGAAAATATATTATTTATAGTCACTTCTAGCTAACGACATTTAATTCTGATAAATGTTAACATACATATTGTCAATTACGTACGATAAAAGCCGTCTGCACATAAAAATATAATTTGTGCTCGATGAAAACTGGAGAAAGGCACACGGCCAGAAGCTTTCAACGTACCTAATAAAAAAGTAAAAATACAATGCGGCGATGGAAAGTAATTCATGTAATTTCTATTGTGAATTATGTCTCATGAGAAAAGTTTCATAACGTTACAAAAAGTACAGTTTTGTTATGTTAATTGTACGTTAAATAACGTTGATGTCTGTCAGGTCTGTTACCAAAGAGGATGTACAATTGTGTCAAATTTTATTATTACCGCGTTTTTGGCGCTCCATAGTTGAACAAAAAACCTTTTTGGTTGCGTCAAGTCCGTTTACTGACAATTAATAATCCACGTCAAAGTCAAACATAAAAGTTGTACTTACTATTTTATTTGTGGTATCCTTGGATTCTACGGATACCCACAAATTTTTAAAACACTTCATTGGATAGGTATTTCGGAAAAAGTGTTTAAATGGAATTTAAAAGGAATGTGTGATTCCGTTTGTGAATTAGAAGCCATTATATTCAGGTGTATGATAATATTCAGGATAAGAGTAAATATATACTGTGACACCTAGGAAGACTTTACCAGTTTACGAGTATTATAACAACTTACAAAATATATTCGGTAAAAATAGACATAGGAAACAAAAAAAAATACACATGTAATAACTTAAACTGCGCGAATGAATTAATCATGTTGCCCCTACTACTACTTAGTAATAAAATTTAGATATCCAACCAATGGAGAGATTTTTTATTCGTAGTTAAAATAATATTCTTCATTCTAGCAAGTGTGGAGCATTCATTCAAATTCAACCCTCGATCTCAGCGCCATCTATATTACGTTTGTTATTGTAGCTATAGAAGAAGAAACATATATATAGACAATAGTCTCTGTTCTTACTCAAATAAGTACTAATTCTGTAATCATTTAGTTACGGCCACGAAGGGCAATGACCTTTAAGTATTGTGGAAGGCGCGCTCATTTTGACGTCATCAAACCAAAAATGTAAATATCCAACTAAAGTATTTCATCATCGTCATATCAGCCGAAAGACGTCCACTACTGGACAAAGGCCTTCCCCAAAGATCTTCACAATCTCCACGGTCTTGCGCTATTCGCATCAAGCTGTTTCCAGCGACCCTCACAAGCTCATCGGTCGATATTGTACGGGGCCTGCCCACTCTGCTTCTTCCGGTTCATGGTCGCCACTCGATAACCTTTCTACTCTTAAAATGTTTAATTATACTAAAATCCACTATTGCTATCACCAATCGATAGATAGACCACGCACATAACTGCTTAATTCCAGTAAACGAACCTATGAGAGTGACTGGTTATAAGTTCTTATTGGGATAGATAATATATTTGTATAGGACCTGAACACTATCCCAGTACGTATCTCTATATAGGCGCCATAAGCTTCCTTATAAGTCTTAATAGCAATTTATGAATCTATAAATCAACACATTACATTTTTTTACTTTTTAATATCTCTAATGTACCGTTGTGGGAGTTAGAATTGGCTGTGGTGACCATACGTCTATAACAAACAGGATGCTTCAGAGAAATATATTGTAGACATGGAAAGGATTAAATCACAGTACTGATAAGACCGCGTTTTTTTTTGGAATGGCAGGGGAATACCTATACATGCCACCCGCAAACAGTGTCTGCGGGTATGTCGGAGTTGCACCGACTAAACCTAACCTGCCGTTGACTTCTCTGGGCGACTGATGGGGGAAGCCCCGGGAATGCGGGTATGCTGTGCCGGTGCCCCCCCACCTTTATTTTCTATATTATCTGCTTGGGATTGCCCTCGCCTATTACCGACTCCCGCCAGTCCGGCACAGCGACTGTGCCAGCTACTAAGTCCCTATTTGGATATTTAAATGAAATTGAACTTACCTTTCCACATCTGTAATATACGTAAAAAGAATACACACTCTTGTCTCCTTTTTTCAACAAGGATGAACTTACGACTTAAAAATGTACCCATATTGGATCTATTTAAGTCCTTAATTCATCCTTATTTATAGGGTATTTCCTCGTCTTTTACGTGAACGGTTCATACCATGCCTGATTGATGAGTTGTCTCATTCATATCATGTAGTATGGTCACCTACCGATACCGTATCCGAAACTCATAGATAGCTTCACGTAGGGAATTCTCAAGGGCTTTGCCGTTCAATTATATATGATTACGACGGTGCCGATATGGGGGCAGGCACGACTGTGATGTACCGTTCATATACTGTTATGCGACTGCTAAGAGTTCACGATGCGATTTGTCGCTATCGGATGTAAGATGGAAATAGGATGAATTGCGACAATTTTGCTACTGATTGCTTGTTCTAAACTAAAACAGTTTTTTTTCAAGTAGCGAAATATATAATATAATTTTTTTTTACCTTTGCTGACGAAATGGTAAATATGTTTTATTTTGCTATTTAGGTCCTGGGTACAAGATCTGAGTCGGGCCAAAAACGAATGTGGGGATTTTTTTATTAAGTGTGTTCTCGGAACACACTTAATAAAAAAAATCCCAGATGGCGGTGTTACATCTCCGTGCCTCGGTAAGCCTCGCCATGATTTTGCACAAAAATGATTCGCGAAGATGGGTAATCTCCATTGAGACTGGCTGCCATTGCCAAAAATCAACCAGGATTTTTGTTATTATTATAAAATTAATACAAATGATATTTTACTTTTTGTTTTTTTACTCTTAATGAAATGTACACGTGGCTGCCATATTTTGCTAGCAAATTTAAGTAATGAATTATTCACACACGGCCATCTGATCCCAAACTAAGCAGCGCTTGTACTATGGAAACCAGATAACTGACATATTACATATACTACTTTCTTTTGTACATACATATATAAATCCCTCCTCCTCCTTGACAGATTGGTGTGTTGCAAATATTAGGTATTTAAAACGGGATAAATTGTTTTGTATCGGAAGTTCGTATTTAGAAATTACACTCTGACCGGGGCTATGCTTAAGTTCATATCAAAGTTGATTCTTACATACTTTCGGTTAATCAGTTCTTCCAATTTAAAATTACTTACAGCTTCGGTCTGAGTTTGTCTTGTAAGTACGGTAAATTATAAGTAAAAAAGTAATTGATCAAAAATACCTGCCTTATGAAATTGAGGGAGAAACTAGGTTATATGCAACACTACCTTTATATTTGTATTATTAAAATTCTGACAAGTATAAGTGTATGTGAATACACAAGTGCAGATTATCTGCTTTCACTGCTTCACCAGACAATAGAGACGTGCGGGTGAGCCCGTAACATCTAGTAAATAAAACTACATCCTACGTAACTCGTGGTGGAGGGCAACTCTTAATTAATCCTAACCTTGGTTCAGGTGGTTTCTGATATAGTGATGCAAGCCGTCTCAATGAAATATATAAAAAAAAAAATAAATAAATCTGAATACATCTTAAAAGTGATGTTCTGCAAGTCTTATAAACAGTTTAGCTCTTTAAGTTTTTTGAGACGTTTATTATCCTGTCAATGTTAGCATCTAAATATTGCCTTTGATTACGAAGTTCCTTCTTTGTGACATAAACACTCATCATTAAGAAATCTTGGCATTTCTACTTCTTAAAACAGCTTTACGTAATAACTTGTGCCCTAATATAGCACCTGTCCTTCCATTTGAGATTATTCGTCATGTGCGTAGGCGCAAGGCTGTTATGGAACACGGAATCGATGATTTTTATTTTTTTTGTCGACCATAGTGAATAATCGATTTGGATGGCCAAAGCGAAATGAGTGGTATGAACAAATTCCTTATTTAAAGTTTCTTAGAATGAAAGAAAGAAAGAAAGAAAGAATTTTATTTTCATAACATATACGGAAAATACATTCAATTGTGGTACCTATACATTTTAAACATTATTAATTTTATCCGTACTGGTATGAAAAATGGCCCTATCTCAGCTAGTACTGCATTTCTGCAGTGCTGATCTTCTGATAGGGCCAGTAGGTACTGGAAGCGTGATACCAGACGAATTTACATTATTACAGTTACAAGCTAAGAAAAATTCCTGGATTGATATAACATTATACAAGGATGTACCTTGTATAGTGTTATTTATATCTTATGTTATAACCTACACATTAAGATTATTATTTTGATGAAATGTAGAATAAGAAAGTAGAACAGAACAGAGAGAAAAATTATTAATAACAAAACATATAAATAACAATTAATGCTCATATTCACAATTGATAAATCGTATCACATTATTCATGCATTTATTTAATCGATTCCATTAATTCATCATATCCAAATTCATAATGTCCCTTGTCTTGCCTTTATGCGTTTCCGAACTGCAACTTTCATGTCGTCATAGATAAAAGACGCTGCGGGGCCTGACTATTTATTTATTAAGTCTGTCAGTGTATGGTGTTAAGTGTATGAAATGCTAATATTAGTAATGCTTAATACTTATACTTAATTAGAAGATAGAATACAGTCAAAGAGTCCATAGATTAAAGATTTTGTTCGAAGCCAGATGTTTGATCCGGTTTAAAAATATGTTAAACGCGTTGAACTCTTTTGTATGAGAAAAGCACGTGTTATATTTAGAGGTATTTTCACCCGAGATTATTATAATATTTGAATTTGGAATGCGTCCATAAAAATCATAATGTATGAAATCGTTCTCAATGTTTCGGGTAAAATTATAAAGGATTTTATTTAAAAGTAAGAGCATTACCACCTTACGTCATTTCTAAATTCCCTCCAGCCAAACTTGAGTATTTATAGAATATTTACATGGGATGATCTCACCCGAAAACCGGCCGTCGTATCGGCAAAATTTCTACCAATAAAATTCGATCTCGAATGAAGAGATCCATTTATTATATGTATAAGGCTGCATGTGTATTGCGCGATCTTACGACAAAATAAGAACACTTTCATTGCTACAAAAATATCTATCCTCGAATCCTCATAAAAATAGTTAATAATAACGTTCGGCTGATATGATGATACCGAATGTGTGCAGAACGCATTCTTCTTTTTACTCTTGTTAGATAATTGTAGCCTCGTTAGTTTAAAAAAAAGTGTCTGAATTGAGCCGCCAATTGCCCAACGTGCGGCTTAAACAGTTCTGACTTTAGGATAACCACTGCCCATATGATAAGTACTTACTTATCATATGGGCAGTGTCTGTCAAGTTTCCTATTGCTTAAAACTTTTATACTTACTTACGTATAAAAGTTTTAAGCAATAGGAAACTTGTGCAATAGATTTACATTACTTTTGATCAATTTAGAATGATTTTTGAAGTAAAACTTCTTTTGCACGCTCAATTTGGAGAGTAAGCTGGTGAATGAAGAGTGAATGAATGAAGACAAGGGCGTTACAAAAAGTATGATTGGGGGAGGCGAACGGACATCTTAGATTGCTTTAATGACTGTTGTCTAATGACTACAACCGGGACCGACAGCTTAACGTGCCCCCCGAAGCACGGAGATGCTAAGAAATAAAACCACTTTGGTTGTCACCAATCTACGGACTGACCGCAAGCCTAGTTGTTTAGCTCTGCCGACTACTTACAAACCGCTGTGAGCATCTATGAGCAGCTATGAGCGCTTGTTTATTAAATGTTGTCAATGTTGGTACAAAAAGCTTAATGTGTTTTGCACACATTCAGCGTTTCCAATACCCTTAATACAGTTTTGCCGATATAATAACCTGTTGATAGAGTTCAAGAAACTATTTCTTCATGGTTATTCTTCAGTCAGCATTTATTACAGTAATAGTACGACATTATACTTTCAAAATAAGCTCATAAGACGTAACACCAAAACATTGTTAAAAAACAAAGACTTGACTCAAGGCCGGGCGGCCACTTTCAATTTCAAAGTAGCATCACATTAGCATAACCTTTTCATGAGAGGACATGACCAGGGCATAAACATATTTCAAATTTTACCCTCCAATGCATGCAAATTACCAGACTCTAAATATATCCATAAACAAAACGCGCGAAGGATTCTACACTTCTTAAATTACGAAGCTTACTAAGAGTACATAATACAAGTCAGGTAAGGGCCAATTCAGTTTGTTTGTTCTTGAAACCGGATGGTAAAGTCAAAAGAGTCACATTGGCAGGTCCTTAGTCGTCTGGGAAACGCATGTCCTACAAAAAGTTCGGTTTTAAGTTAACAATGAGTAGGGGAGCCATGAAACTGTATATTTTATCGGAAGTTTTCCCCGCTTAATAAACCCCGTTTTTTCATAAAGTCTTTTGAAAAATCGTCAAATATGTTTTCCAAACAGGATATTATATTTTTTTTATCAAATTTATATTTTTGTCTAGAATACCTTCATGAAGGATTGTCTCTTATCTTAATTTTCTTTTTTTTTTGATAAAAAAAAGAATCTCATTTGTTTTCTGTAATTCCTTGTGAGATGTGAATAAACATTAATTATTATTATTATTTGTAAGTGAGTCTCAGGCAGAGCAGTCTAAACAGATGGCCTAGAAGTCTATAATTAGTATAATCCGATTACTTAATACTTAGTTGTTGAAATTTTATTTTAGGTAATACATATTCTATTTAAATATTCCGAACAATTGTAGTACAGAGTACTATTTGCTTAAATAAGAGCACTACTACTTACTTCTAATATATTCTAAGTATTGAAAATTTCAAAAACAAAAAGCAATTTTCATTCACGTAGCGTTATATTATGCCTTATTTTGTTAATTTACAATCATGCATACAAGTCCGCAATGAAGTTAGGCTTTTAAAATCTAATTTTAAAATGATTACATATTTCAAATACAATTTTATTATCCTACTAATATAATTAATGCGAAAGTTTGTATTGTATTTATGGTTATGTTACTCTTTCACGCAATATCTACCCAACGGATTTAGAGTATATATCCGAATAACACATAGACTATATTTCATAAATTTTAACGCGGGTAAACCGCGGGGCACAGTTTGTAAATAATAAAACCATATAGGTAGAACATAAATTAGTTGTCGTTCTAAAAACGTCAATTACATTAGCTCTGGAGTTAGACATATGAGGTTGCTCAATTCAGGTGAATAACTGCTTAACATAAGACATATGGTGACCCTAATCTACAGGCGAGTATGTCGAAGGACTGATACGTATATACATACATTAGTTTGTAAATATTAGCAAGGGTTCAAATACATGAATCATTGTACATTGAAAGTAAGAAAACTATGATATATATATGTTTGGCTTCTAGACACGACCCTACTTCAGTTCTCTTAGATTTGGTCCGTGTAAATATTCTATATGAATTTTGATACTAAATTTCTTTTCTATTAACTAGAAGCTATTAGTTATTAGCGCTATCCGATTTATAATCTATTTATCTATCTGTCTATCTTTGGCTGGCCTTTTGACTGGCCACTCGACGTAAACATGACATTTTTTTATTGGAATAGATGGGTATATATTTAATATTGTTAACCTAATTTGATAGTAGGTAATCATTAAATATATATGAAATAGTTATAAGAATTGTGCGCCCTGCAGAATAATAGCAGCCCTGACGAATCTCCGTGGTTTTTGGGTTTGCTTTCATAGTAAAATGTATGTTTAATTTATGGAAATAAAAAAAATCTAGTTCGTGACCCTGACTACTAAGCCCAGGACAAATCTCTGATTGATGAGCACGATTATGTGTTCTGTGTTTGTGTGTGATTTATTATTTACATTTTATTTAGATTTTGTATCTACAACCATATAAATATAAGTAGCCTCGTTGCCATCATACAGGCTGGGTTTAGTTTGGGATTAGATGGTAGTCTGTTAGTTGTCCCTAGATATTAATTTCATTTTATTTATGTCTGAACCCTGCTTAGGACTCTTTTGTAACTCATTTTTCATTATACGTTTACCCCACCCTTCAACTCGGTAAGCTTTAGTAACCACATAAAAGAACACAACGTGACCACATATTATCTGGAGAGAATTCTGTAAGCTAATTCTCCAGTCAAGCAGTTCTGAAAAAACCCTATGCTCTATGGTTTACGTGTACCCTACACGTAAAACCAAAGCTAAAGCCTATGAAAGCAATAGGATCGACGACCATTAAAAATAACTAAAAGTAACTTTTTTGTTTCCAGATAATCGAACGCACGTCTTGGATGCCGCCCTTAAGTAGGGCTCGTTGCAGAGACGTCGTATAATCGAGGTAATTATTAAAATAAAATAAGTATTTATTCCATATAACTTTAAAAAAAGTAAATTTGTATCGTAAGATCTGCCGCCAATCGTTAAGTTTCTTGGTAGACGTAGTTCCAGTTACATTATATAGGTAATGGTTAAGTGAGCCTTGTTACCACTTCTACAGTGATCCGTAGAGCTGGAGAGTACCTATCTTCTATTTGCCACCTGAAATTGTCAAACCAATATTGGGGAACAAGCACACTCCACCGACTATTATAAAATTTTGAAAAAGGGGATTAATTTGCCTTATCAGAACAAATTTTCAAAATGATTTTTTTAAAAGCCTTCTAAATATCAGGCTCCTATAACAGACAATGATTGTTAATGGTTCGGTTTATATATGTTTTACTATTATGATGTATTTAACAGCTTACTCTTATTCATATTCGTTTTTTCATGTTGTTTGGGGTTTAGCTAGAGACCTATAAAAGTAGGTTGTTATTATTGTATTATTTAATTTTTGTTTGTAATTTTCCTTTGTATATATTTTACGTTTTGTCTATCCATAAGATAGTCTTATATAGGCTATATTGTACTTTATAACCATTTAGCATTAGGCTTCACAGCATTCAACATAATTAGATTTTTTTTAGTAAACGTCAAAGACTGTGGATTGTACTCCTAACATTGTAGAGTGTCATTGCTTTAAGTTTGTAAGCTCATGTTGTACAACTGTTTGTTTTTCAAATAATGTAGAATATACACACAAGTGTCGCAACTTCGATTACAATCCGTATCGCTTGAATGTATGGTCGTCTACTACCATGCGTTTCACAAGAAGCTTTTTACGGCGCTCGATCACTCTGTGGATGTGGCAATATATGGCGATTAAGTACGGAGGTATTTCCGATCCATTATGACTTGGCAACATTCAAGAAGCGAGTCTGTTCCTTTTTTAAAAGCCGGCTAGGCACTTGCGACATTTGCGTCCTCTGGTGTTGCGAGTGGCAATGGGCGGCGGCGGTGATCACTTACCATCACGTGACCCGCTTTTATGCCTTGCTATTCTACAAAAAAGGTTAAAGTGATTTGATTACCATGTGTTTATTTTTGGCAGTCTTTATATTGAATTTCATAGGTATAATTTTGACAAGAATAGGTTCCACCACACTATCCACAGAAACATAACGGTCAAGCATAGTGATATCAGATTTATACTTAGCCTCAAAAATATTATGGTCTGTAAATCTATGGACTAAGATGAGGAATACTTTTAGCCTAAAACTGACCTTAAAGTTTGTTAAATCCCCACAAACAGGGATTTCCCGTGTGTGAGGTATCAATAACAAATTTTATTATAGCGCCTTTCCTCCTCCTACTAAACTCCTATTGCGTTCATTTAAAAAACAGGCATTCAAAATTAGAACTATTGAATGGTTTCTTTCCTCGAAAGTTATTATTAGCTGTGAAAACTGATTGACCTGGATATAAATATTTGTGAACGTACATATGATATGCGCATTGGGTACAATTGCATAAGTAGGTATCGCAGACAACCTTAAAACATTTTTACTGTTGTTAGGTTAAGTAAAATTATTTAGCTAACAACTTATGAATTATATCTGCATTAAATATGTATTATTATATAAATAATAATTACAATAGTAATAATATTGTTTTAAAATTCATGCGCAACCGCTGTAAGATACTTTAATGACAAAATTACAGACTCCTATTATGGAGCAATGGCTCGCACGTTCAGTGCATTCGCCAGAAAAGTGTACATACTTCAAATTTGGCGTAAAATGTGACCAATAAGATATCAGTCATATTTTACCAAATTGATCTTAATTATATAGTTATGATTAACTTTAACATCATCCGCGGACTCAAATTAGCTAGCATGCCGGCTGATTTAGATACAAACTTGTAAGGGCCTCGAGAGATAGTGGTTATATTTGCGAACTATTAGGGCCGTAGGCCTTGCATGCAAAAAATGTATGTTATATGTCAGTGTTTAACTTTTAGAATATGAAAGTTTCCGAATGATTAATTTTGTAGCAGTAACAATCTGACATCTGAATGATTATTGAACTAAGTAGGTAATAAAAAAGTAAGAATAGCTCCCATCACTAATAGTTGTTAGGTATCTTTCTTTTGTCTTTAAAACCAACTAAAACTTAGCTTTAGGTATGTAACACGATACATTTCTGAACGTATGAAAATTCACAGAACATTCTGTATCTTATCAGTATTATTTCAAGTAACGAAAACAGTACTGATAAGACACTGGTGACATAGACCATGTAAAGAAATAAACCTACATTTTATACCACATAAGTTAATATATTACATAGATAAGAATAGTGTATTAAATAAAAACAAAATGCTCCAAGCAATATAAATATTTTACTGATAAACATATTTTTGCTTCTCTATTGCAGCCAATAAAACTGCAGGGTATCTTTGCATAGATTGTCATCACTACGCTCTTACAAAACAAATTTATTATAACTGAAAAACACGCACAAATCTGACCCTTATACTAATATAATTATGGTACAAATCGGTACTAAAAATAACCTTGTTATTAAGTGAATAAAACGAATTCATGTGGACCAGAGACAATATAGAATAAGCGGCCATGTTGCTTGTCTATGGATAAAGATTTATGGCGCGAGTGCAGCTGTAATTTTGCAATCTTTATATATTTTTCCATTTCTCGAGTCCGTTCAGCTATTTTTAACAGAGATATTATTATCAATGGAAATCTTAGCTGCCAGTGATATTTATAGTTTTATGAGATATGATTTACTCGTCGCAGATTATTATAATTTATTCAGATTTTATATAATAGATTATTTTTGTTTTGTTAAGAGTAGGCATTGTTTCAAGTAGGTAACACGCAACTACAATTGACTAAGTATTGTTACATAAACAACACATTTTTCTTATTTATACTTTTACTTTTATTCATAAATAATTTCAATGATATAAGTTATTTAATTTTGTAGTCAACGTATCGTGAGTTCTATAAAAGATTTTGGATTAATACTTATCAATTCGAAATAAATTTATACACAATGAACTTAAAGATGTGGCAGAATGTAGCTATACACTAGCTATACTACACTTTCACACTTTTTAAACTTTTAAAGCAAATTAATTAGTTCTTAAGTTAATTAGTAAATAATTAAAAATTACATAGGTATTAAAAAATATGTAATTTTTAATTATTTACGACTCAATTAACATGAATCTTAATTTAGAAACTTTCTCGCAGCTGTCTTGATACAGCGCTTCAGGCAAGACAATCGAACACGATTACACTAGAATACATACATTATTTCAAATAATAATATGTATTATTTTAAGACTACTCAGTATACCTTCGGGACCAAGAAAGAAAAAAAAGGACGCAACAGACTTTTTGCGTCCGAGACCAAAAGAAACACTATCAGATTTGTCAATTTCTATTAGTCCATTTTCTATTTTATCCCTGTCCTTGTTCACATTTAGTGTAGTAAGTTTCATAATCATCATATCAGCCGAAAGACGTCCACTGTTGGACAAAGGCCTACAACTTAACCTTTAGGACTATTTCTGTGACACCACTTTTTATCACTTTTGGCATATTGTTAGTGTTTTAAACCAAATGATACAATAATAAACGTAGGAACAGCAGGCAAGCTGTGGCAGAACTGTCAAAGAGACACTTTACAAGATGGCGGTGTTAGTTCCACTTTCACCACGCTCATAAAGATCCTTGTCACACTATACTGGTACCGATCAGTTCGGTTCGTCTACCGTACGTCGTCTTGGTGTTGCTACATAATAATTAATTTCTCTCATACCGACGGGACGGCTATGCGATACGACCGACCGATTTCTAAATAAAGAGTTTATCAATGTTACGTTACTTCTCCGTTTTTGTGGGCAGATTTTGACTTTTTTTTTCCAATCAATAGATAATGCTTTCGTAATTTTACCCGTTCAGAAGAAAAGTTGATTATGGTTTTATTAATATTAATTAATTATGTATCATTAGTGTAGTAAGTATCATCATCATCATATCAGCCGAAAGACGTCCACTGTTGGACAAAGGCCTCCCTCAAAGATCTCCACAATTGCCGGTCTTGCGCTATTCGGAGTTTCCAGCGACCCGCACAAGATCATCGGTTCATCTTGTAGAGGGGTAGTAAGTATAGCATGATTATATGATATATAATAATACGTTTACAATTAGACGTAGTAGCTTTCACTGCATCACTGGACTACAGTCTGTGTGTATTCTATGCTGCGTATAGGGAGACTATAAAAAAAATTTTTCTTAATACGACTCTTAAGACCTAGAACATAGCCAATTTACGCTTCATTTTACTACCTGTTCGGCTGTGAGGCGGTAGTAAGTGCTATTCTACGCTACTTCGATGGATAATCTTTGACATTGTCAGTGTCTTTATCGCTTTGGTAATAAGGTCGGTTTTCATAGCATCAATGTGTATACTGAAGTAGCGTCCAAAGTACTAAAATCTTCATGATTTTATGTTTACTAAATAAAAAAAAACTTTAATAAGTTTTCCATACTTAGCTTTACGCGTATTACATTCAAGTCCGACTCGTACTTATAGAAGGATTCTTTTAATATTTCCATAATTCAAGTGTCCTTTTAAGTGGTTTTTCTGTGAATGCTCAAGCGTGCCGGCTTGCGGGCAAAAAGTTGTAAAAACTATATAATAACATGCAATTCTTGCGCGCGCAAAAATGGGAGTTCCTTTTGATCATACGTTTAATCGGGCAAAAATTGTGAGTGTTTTAATGATAGAAAAACATCTAAGATGTTTGTGGGAAACATAATTTAGCACCTTAAACTGCGGTGTGGCGCACAAAAGTCAATTTTATGGAATAAAAATGCTTTAATAAGTGTTTTAATATTTACCACATTCATAGATTAAGCATTCGGTACAAGTATTTTATAGATCAGCTATGCTTTTGTAGTTTTTTTTTTGTTAAATAGTAAATGATGTATACGCATGAGCATAATCTTACTTGATATAAAGCAAAGATGTGGCCTAAGATGGAGTGTGGTTACATACATATATACAGTCTTGCTTATACATTTTGTGTTTCACTACATTAAAATTTTCGTTAAGATAATATCTTAACAAATTAAAAAAACACATTTTTAAGTTGCCCACGTAATTATCGAACATGTATGAAAATTATTTTAAAAACAATCTTATCATACATTAAACGTAAAACTAGGGTTCTATATGTACATACTAATTAGATATGAAACAACATAATTTAACCATTTATATGGGATCTAAAAATAAATAATCAACATCTACTTAGTCCATAATTTCATATTTAAATGGATTTGAACTTACCTTTCCACATCTGAAGGTAATGTCAAAAATGACACACCGGAGTCGTGGTAGGGGTAAGCATTTAGCTTAAATGCTCGAAGACTGGTGCCGATCAGTTCGGTTCGTCTACCTGTCAAAGTTAAACGTCACTGCTTGGTGTTGCTACATACATAAATCCTTATTATCTCAAATAATCCGACGGGAAGACTATGCCATACGACCGACCGATTTCTAAAGAGGTTATCAAGTTGACTGTACGTTTTCTTGTATGTATGTTACGTTATTTCTCCGTTTTTGTGGGCAGATTTTGAAATTTTTTTCCAATCAATTTTCCAATAAATAATTTTATTAATATTAATTAATTATGTATCATTATGTTTCAATTATCATTTTAACATTGCTGCTTTCCAAAATATGTTATATTCGATTCACGCCACGGTCGACTACATAAATAGTAGTGGCCCTGGCATTTTGGGTAAAAAGGTTCACTTCTCTAGAGCGGAAGATAACTTAAAAACAAAAAAACAAAATGACGTAGAAGGCACGTTTTAAAATACAAGTTCATATATTTTGTCATGTATTAAAAGTTATATTGTTTGAAATTATATTCGGTTAGAAGCTAAATATTGCCGTATAGTGTCAATGACCTGAACAATGATATATTGCTAAACAGTCTTATGAGATATGGGAAAATTTAATTTTGTCCAATCAAAGGTATAACGTGGGTGAAAACATTTGCATATAAATTGAAATCATGCGCTCCTGGTATTAGATCTCTTTATAATGGGAGCTATAAGATGACTTGAGGTGCCGTGTGACGTGTTTAGATACCAGTATCATTAATTTATGGCGTACCTCTGAATTTGATCATTTTCTATTCTTTTTTTTAATTAATATCTTGGGAAAACTTGCTTGCTTATCGTATGGGTAACCCTAGTGTAGAGTTGCTCAAGCCGCCCAGTAGGCCTCTGACATGGCTTAACGACTGTTGTCTAGTGACTACAACAGGGACCGACAGCTTGACGTGCCCTCGGAAGCACGGAGACGCTCAGAAATTAAACCACTTTGGCGGTCACCCATCTATGGACTGACCGCGAGCCTAGTGGCTTAAACCTCGCCGATCGCTTACGGATCGGTGAGAGCATCTAGTTATGAGCTAACACACTGCAATCTTAATCCAAACTAGACAGAGCCTGTACTATGGCGACCAGACAACTGATAAACATACTTATATATTTATTGAAGATTGACCAAAGAACCTGGTCTGTGCGAATGGAACAACCGGAAGGGGAAGATCTCGTCGAACATTCTCTGACCAAATCGGAGACGTTCTAAAGAAAGGGCAGGTCAGAAGTATCCTAAACCGGCGAGCATGTATGAATAATATAATCACAGTAATCGAGTCAAAAGACGTGTGAAAAGATAGTCTAGTCTAATAGTCTAAGTGAATAAAAACTACCTGAACTTTACTATTACAACGCTAAATTCTGGGTATATTAATTTAGATTGCCATCGACACGCTAAAAAGAACATTGTTCGAACGCTATAGAGACATTATTAGTCTTTGACGCAGATTAGAGGTTAATTGTGCCTGAACTCGGAATAAAAGGGTAGAAGGGACCAGTGACATATCGTAAACGTACAAGTGTTATAACATTATAACAAATTTACCCCGCGGTTTTACCCGCGTCAAACTTTATAAGTTATAGCCTATATGTTAACCCAGGGTGTCAGGTAACCCCATACCATTTTTTATTAAATTCACTCCATCCGTTTTGACGTGAAGAAGTAACAAACATACCCATTCACACACTCACACACTCACGCTCACAAACTTTCGCCTTTATAATATTAGTGTGATAACCCCCCATACGTTTGTAAACTAGGTGTAGGTGTCGAACATAATCAGGTATCATCAAAAAGAACACGACAGACGGAACTTACTAACTAGAAAAGTCTACAGACTATACACGACTAGATTATCTACACAGTTAATTGGAACATGAAGTGTGTAAATATCGGTCGACGCGACCATCCTCCAAAGATACAAGCCAAACGTGCATCAGTCGATAATTATGGTCGCTCCGCCTCACGTGTCGGCTTGGGTTACAAAATTACATTTTATTGTAATTTCGTTTTGCCCAGGGCTGTTAGAGCAATGTAAATGTATTTTAGAAAAGGTATTCATTGTTTTAATTATAATAATAATATATCTTTGACAATGACACACAGATTATCCTAGCCCCAAACTAAGCAAAGCTTGTACTATGGGTACCAGGCGACGATATACATACTTATATAGATAGATACATAGAAAACATCCATGACTCAGAAACAAATAGTCGTGCTCATCACACAAATATTTGCACTTACCGGGATTCAAACCAAGGACCACCAGCTTCGAAGGCAGGAGCACTACCAACTAGGCTACGGTGAATTATGTTACCTTTCTACATAGAAAATTACGTAAAATACAATTATATAATTTCTAGTTTAGAACACGTTTGACCGCTACTCGCCCGAGACTTATCTGTGCTAACATTTTACTGATTTTACGAGTTCAGATAGATGTACCATGAGTATAGTCACTACCACTGTGTCAACTTTGAAGTACAGAAGTACAGACGCCAGCACACCAGCACCCCAATCTGTCAAATTTCTTTTATCGATCTTCAACTTTATCACATAAGCATAAGGTTCACTTTCAATAGGGGGACATATTGGGGCTATATGTGCTGGCGTCTGTACATCGCTCCAGCCGTTCGGGAGGAGTACGATAAGGAACTAAATACATGAGTCGCGTAAGAAAGAGCTTCGTTTAATTACAATACTCTTTATCGTACACATAATTTAAGTTTAGTAGTTTGTAAAAACCAACTTGCACTTATATCCTAGATTCCCAGGTGGAGGTCGACGTGAAAGTTTCCTCCGACAATTATCTAGCAGAACACAGTTGCTATGAGGCAGTGTATTTTGTATGGCGCCTATAATCTATAATAAATTACCGTCACAAATCAAATCAATTAATAATGCAGATATGTTTAAAAATAAACTTAACACCTATCTTCAATAGAAAGCGTAATACTCGGTTAATGAGTTTTTAAAGGATAATCATGTTCCGTAGCCTATATGTACTAATTATGTTATCCCAATTATTATTGTATTATTTCTATCTCTTTGTATCATAATAAACTTAATTTATTATTGACTTAATTTTAAGATTTGCATGCCGAAATGGTGTAATATATGTAGTTAGCACATTTTATAGATTAGAACATCTTGTATCCACCTATATTTGCAAATAAAGATTATTGTATTATTGTATTAAAATTGACGTTAATGCGTTAGGTACAAAGGGCGGTCTTATCGCTACTTCGAGTTCTTCCAGACAACCAGGTATGGAGAGGATAGAAGGAAGGAAGGAGAAAACTGGGACGATAGGTTTAGCAACAGGTCAACTTATTGTTAACTTATTCTAAATAAAATTAGTGTTCACAGTCCAAAGTGGTTATACCAAATCGTTATTTGATCATAAGAAAAATAGACATTTCAACCAAAAACACGTTTCTATACTACATAGTCGATCTATTTTGTGCAAAGCGAGCGGTGTTCAACAGCCATTCGGTCGTAAATATTATTTAAATGACGGCCGGAGCAAAATATTTTTGTGAACTTTTATGTAGTCGTAAAATGGTGGAAATGCCATAATCGCCACGCTTGGCAGATGGGTTGGCGATCGCAGTCAGATGGTTATAGTACTCATAAAGAAGCTGCTGCCCGTCTTGTGGGAGATATTCCCTCGGGTCAACTTCTACGCCCCCAACGGGATTGGATGGAGTGATGTTATTCTGATATTCACCGCCGTTACCACATAGCCCACGTGCTTCCGTATTAGCGTAGAATTACAGTGGTAAAAAACTGACATCTCAAGCATATATGCATCAGTAACCGCCTTGAGTTGAGAATCGAGCCCCAAAGGTCTTCTGGTGCGGATTTACTGGTTTGTAGTTTTATTTTGTTGGATTCCATTCTAAAAAACAAAAAAGTGTGTTTTGTACGACAAGACTGAAGTAAATCTTAGATATACAAAAGACTATGAGAGAAAGAGAACGTGTGTTCGCACCTCTCTCTCTAGCCCCTCCAGTAACATCCGAAACGCAACTCTCTCTCTTTCTATCTTCAATAACTTATATCTCCCTCTCAACGTTCCCATTCACCTCAACGCACAATCACACTTTACGTAACGCTCTCGTCATGCATTCACCAGCTTCCTCCCCCATAATAAATAATTTAAAAAAAAAGTCTAGTGTGCATAAAAAAAACTTGTGTGTACTTATGTACACGCGTTAGAAGTTATACTTCTTAATATACAACTTGAACATAGTTATCAATTTTCATACCACCTAGAACTAACGTCATGCTGTTATTTTTACGATGAATCTTTACACTAAAAATTCACTGTCATACCACCTAGAACTAACTTCATGCTGTTAATTTTTTTGGTGTCGGTGTGCGCGCGCATCGTAAAAATTCACTCTCATCATATTTCTCCATCGCGCCAAAAGAAGTATAACTTCAAAAAGTTTTACTCCAAAAATATATATGACAACCCTGTACACGGCCGTACCACCTGAGGCCACAATTATCACTACAGATCGTATTTTTTCACCGACAGTCAAACGCTAACTATACTGCGTCTCGCATTACAGATATTACGGTGTTATTACATGTGTTACAATGTGTTATTACAGTATCGCATGTGATATGCGTGGCATGTGACAGATTATCGTGCTGTGACGTGCGAGTAGCGTGTGCGCTCTGAAGTAACTGTTCTGTGATCATGAACGTTATATTGAACGTGTGAAGCTGGCGTAGAATACTAGATGCCTTACTTCATGGTCCATCTGGCGGTGACCACGACCTATATCTCTCGCAACGTCTGTTATCACTCGTGCGCATTGTATCCTCTCGCTGATAAGCTCTAGCCTCATAATATTTATGCAGGTTGTTTTATCCTGCCAAAGTCACTGAAGCAAGATCATGTTTACATGATGTGTACCGACATAATCGAACTACAGATCTAGTCCGGTATATTAGTTAAGATTACATTGTTTTATTATTGATCTTATGTCTGTTTCTTGTCTAAGATAAAACAACCTGTAGTTTTTGTTAGTTATAATAATAATAATAATATCTGGGGACAATGCCACACAGACCATCCTAGCCCCAAACTAAGCAAAGCTTGTACTATGGGTACCAGGCGACGATATACATACTTATATAGATAGATAAATACTTAAATACATAGAAAACATCCATGACTCAGAAACAAATATTCGTGCTCATCACACAAATATTTGCATTTACCGGGATTCGAACCCAGGGCCACCAGCTTCGTAGGCAGGAGCACAACCCACTAGGCTACGGTAAATTCTAGAGTTTGAATCTAGGACTTAATTATCTGCTGATTGATCACGTAACCGCTATACCAATGAGGTCGTTTACAGCTAATAGAGAACTTGTCTGTACAGACGCCAGCACATACAGCTACCCCAATCTGTCAAATTTATTTTAAAGATTTTCAACTTTATCACAAAATCATAAGGTTCACTTTCAATTGGGGAAATTTGGTAGCTGGATGTGCTGGCATCAGTACATGTGGCACACAAATGGATCGTATTAATGTAGATAGACACATATATGCTGTATTTTCACGACTTGACACTTTAGCAGCCAAGCCATGAACCCACTAGTCGGGTGCTGGGCACCGAAAGTAATACTGATAACGACCTCCTGTACGAATTTTGACCGAGGCCAGTCTCCATTGGGACTGGCCGTCTTAATGGAGATTTGCCATCTAAGCGGAACATATTATAGTGCAAAAGTGTGCGGGCAAACACAGGAGTGACTTTCTAATCCATCAGTCTCATAATCCTATGGGACGAATACGAGCGATACAACTGGAAAGAGGTCAGGTACAGGGCCGACCTCCTTCCAGTTTCCGGCTCTAAGATCAGCCCCGTATATAGAATTGCTCTTTTACGGGAAAATCAATAATGTAATGAAATGAAATAAAATAATAATGAAATAATGAAATTTATTCAGCACTTGGGTATTAACATACACTTGTACTTGTCAAGTTCACAATGCAGTACATAAACATAGTTGAATACAGTATAAAAATTACAAAAATATAATTAGTCTAAAAAAATTAATTTATTATTTTGAAATTTAGTTGTACAAATATCACTTTTGGCCCGACACGGATTTGAATCCAGGATCGTTATTTGGCGTTGATCACGTTACTGCTACACCTATGAGGTCGTTTACAGCTAATAGAGAACTCGCTTGTACAGACGCCAGCACAACCAGCTATCCCAATCTGTCAAATTTCTTTTATAGATTTCCAACTTTATCCCAAGACAATAAGGTTCACTTTCAATTGGGGAAGTACATGTGGCACACAAATGGATCGTATTAATGTAGATAGATACATATATGCTGTATTTGCACGGCTTATTACCATATTGGACGAAGATGACATAACTACACTTAGGCGTGGCATTGCCTCACTCGAGTTCCGCTTTGTTTATGTAACGTTACCTATGTAGAGGTGATTCAGTCAACACATAAAGCGAACGCACTAATAAACGATCAGAATGTGAAGTGCAAGAATGTTGGGCTTATAACCTAACCTGTGCCTCTAGCACGAGTTCCTGCAGTTTACTTACTCGATCACACGTACAGTTTCGTCCCATACATTGAGCACCAGCGCCTCTCGCGGAAACTATTAAGAACTAAAACTCTGGTGCTCAATGTATGGGACGAAACTGTACGTGTGATCGAGTAAGCAAACTGCAGGAACTTGTGCTAGAGGCACTGATCAGTCCATACGTGATCGGCGAGGTTTAGTAACTACGTTCGCGGTCAGTCTATAAATGGGTGACTACCAGAGTGGTTTATTTTCGGACCGTCTCCGTGCTTCGGAGGGCACGTTAAGCTGTCAGTCTCTGTTGTAGCCATTAGGCCATGCTGGAGTCCTACTGGTCGGTTTGAACAACTGTGAACTGCACCTTATTAAGATTTCGATGTTAGAGTTTATCTGTATTCAGAGTCAATAGTGTTCTTTACGCTTTCGCCTACACCCTGTATACACTTATCTAGAAACAAAAGAAAACGTATACGTTAAATATTAGAGAAATATAAAACGTCTCAAACATTTTTTCCATCTTTATTTTTAGCACCCAATACATTCACCTAACAACTTTTTTTATACGTAACATGTTAACTTTTTTTACTCTAGGCAAATATATGTACGGACAACGTGTGGTTAAAATTATGTAATACCTTCAAATTCAGTATTTTGTAATTGCATGTTAAATATAAAGCATGTTAAATCTAAAATAAAAATATTTTCAATCTTTGATATCGATTATGAATTTAAAGGATTTGTATTTTCAATATGTGTAACTTAAATTTTTCTTCATTAATTCTAAGTTCATTACGCTACGTCTTGAAAATAAATTGTATATATGGCCATGATATTATTAAGTAATTTTAATTGTTTTATCATTAATATTCACTTTTTACTCTTTGTTTTATATTTAATGTTTCGTTTTTTATGTTAATTTTGTTTCCTAAATTTTAATTTTATTTTAGCTATAGTATTTTTCATTTTATATTTAGTTTTAGTTGTTATATATTTTTTGTTTTTTACTGATGTCACGAGTGTCATGAATCTGTGCATGTTGTGACACCTTAATAAACTGTGCATTTGATTTTAATTTTTAAGTGTTGTATTTAGACTAGCAATAATGTAACAGTTACTGGTTGTCCTAAATAAATAAATAAATGTCATATAATACAAAAAAATCAATAATCTGTAATATTGAAAACAGGTAAACAGGCAAAATCGTAAAATAACATCCCGTATGTTTGTATCAAGTCTGTTAATATATTTCTAATGTTCTTATTCTTTATTAAACACAGAAACAATAAAAAGAAATAAAATTTATGTGCACCTATTTGAATTTTGAATTAATAAAGAATTTGAATACCCAGTTTGAAGGATATGTCATTGTGTTATCGAAATAACACGTTGTAGCTAAAAAGCGTGAACTCCCCGTATCCAATAATATTTTTTGTGTTATCGTGTTAGAGCTGGCCGTAGAGTTGGAACAACAATTAGCACTCAGAGTTTGTTGCACCTATTATCTTCCATAGTGCTTGTAGAGATGCGTAGAGATTAAGTGGCAGAAAAGCCTTAAAAGAAAAAGACATGAAAATGAAAGATAGCATAAACTATTATTAAAACATTATTTGTACTATTGAACCTATCTATTGGATTAGAACTACTGATTGATTACACAAAAAGTTTGGATTTAACTGTGATTCAGTTCATTCCTAGATTAGTTAAATATAAAAATATGGTGTTTGTACTGATTGAGGAGATGCTTAAACCATAATAGAAAATTCATAAAAAACATATGGAAATAAAAATCAAAAGATTTTTTATGCATTAAAAGCTCTTGTTAAAATAATATTTGTACAATTAAACCTTACACTTATATTAACTAATTAAAACTAGTTTTAGTCACAAAACTTTGAAATTTAACTGTGATTAAGTTCGTCGTTCATTTCATTCAGCTGAAAAAAGTCCACAACTGAACAAGCCTCCCCAAGAATCACCTTGGGGATATGTTATAATCGGCACGCTTGGCAGACGGGTTGGCGATAGCAGTAACATGGTCATAGTACTCAGAAGGAAGCTGCTACCCGTCCTCTGGTAGATATTCCCTCGGTTCGAGTTCTACGCTCCCCACGGGATGAGATGGGGTGATGATATTTTGATATTCGCTGCGCCATTACCACAAAAGTTCATAATTAATTAAATCAAATTAAAAAAAAAAATTATATATCCAACCCCAGTCAATGCCGCATTTTAACGTGACATTTACAGGCAGAAAGGGCACCCAACAATATTGCTTGCTCACAGCAATTCTATTTTTGCTTGACATTTGTCACAAACAGCTTCAGCCAACGCTACATCTGTAGTTACACTTGCTCTGCAAAAAGCACCCTTACTTTGTACGTAATAAAGACGCTGTGAAGGTCTAAGTGTATCCGCAGTTACTGCGTCAACTGTAGATTACAAATACAATAAGGCACAATTACATTCTTGATACTTTTCCAAGATGTTTCGCTCGTAGCGTGTGCCAAGGTGAGCGAAGTAATTACAATATACTATCATGATATCACATTATGTATTACCTTGTTATTATTTTATTTCTTTGATATACGAATGTCGAGTCATGGATACTTGAGTTAATATGTATGAGGCGTTATTTAGCAGAAATCGATTATGATCGAAATACTAAATTAATATGTAGTAGTAATGCTAGTATGCGGCCGCTGTTAATGCTGGGGCAGAAAGATTTGCGAATGGTGACCATGAAGTGGAAGACGTAGCGTGGGTTGACCCCTACAAGATGGACTATTATGTGACGATGATCTGGTGAAGCTCGCTGAAAGCTGCTGGAAAGCGAGTAGCATAAGAACGTCAATTGCGGAGATCTTTGGGGGGAGGCCTTTGTCCATGGACGTTTTCGGTTGATACGATAATAATGATTATTAATTATGGGATAAAATTTGTGCTCCCTCTCGTCCTCAAAATATATCTATCTATCTTATATGTTTGTAACATATAAGAAGGTATATAAATACGCAAATAGTATGCACCAGAATGATAGTCAACACGTGTTTCAGTACTCCACGGGCCATTCTCAAGGAATGTTAAATACTCGAGAGGCATTCAAACGCACAATGAGTTAAGATTAAATGATGATTAACTCTTTATATTTATTTCGCATGTTGGTGACTTGTGTCCAAATAAAAAAGGATATTATGTACTGTAATTGTGGATTTATTTATAAAACGGTTCAAGTAGAGATATGTTTTGTCTCACATGCATGAATGTAAAATTACTGTTGACTAACGAAGACAAAATATGTGTCAAGTTGGTCTGAGTAAATAAGTTTTAGTTAGTTTTTACTATCTACCTTTTGTTTTTTTTTACTTGTGGGAGTTCAGAAAGGGAGGACGCAACCTCAGGTGGCGCCTAAACTTTCAAGACACCTTCCTCTCTCGGACCACTTTTGTCACTTCTGACAGGGGTATAGCGTAAACCCATTCTTTGCCCGAGACTACAGAGTCGAAGCCCAGCCTAGCCTACATAACCTGGCCCGATCAATTTACTCGACCTCGTAGTACCTACTCTATAAATGTAGACGGATTTCAAGGTCAGTTTCTCATTGTAATTTATTTAATTAAAATGTAATAATTATAAATAATTGCTCAATAACATATGACGTATGGACTGACTTAAATTATGTTAGCTAATTATTTGTTTCCATTGTTCAGAAATGACTACATTATGATTCTGTAAAATACAAAGTATGTATATTGGAGTGCGGAATAAATACTATTTATTTATAGAACTGTTTCAGTAGTTTTAGTGATTCTTAACTAATTTAGTGTCAACTTGCTGTATGCGTTCTTATGAAGAAAAAAGATGACATTAAAGAATGGATTAACCATTCTTTAATGCCATCTTTTTTCTTCATATAAACGTATAATGCAAGAGAAATACTTTAACTGCTAAGTGTAAAACGCAATGTAATAATTTAGAATAATGTAATTTAATAATAGAATGTAACGGACAGGTTTTATACCTACTGTATAATCTATAGTAATAAATATCTATTATAATATCTATATTCAGGCCCCCTACAAGATGGACCGATGATCTTGTGCGGGTCGCTGGAAACTGCTGGATGCGAATAGCGCAAGACCGGCAATTGTGGAGATCTTTGGGTGAGGCTTTTGTCCAGCAGTGGATGTCTTTCGGCTGATATGATGATGATGAAATATGTACTGTAAATTGTGGCATTATAATATAAGTAAGTTCCCAGAAATGTCATTAAATATGTCCTTTTGTCATGTCTGCTAAGGCGACTAAGTTATAAATTCGACCGGACATTTAAGACCTCATGTAACACTTAGTCCGCAATAAAATCTTTGAATCCTTAAAAGTTTTATTTAGAGTCGTTTAAAATAAGTCAGTGAAAACTATGAGAAGCATTTTTGTAATAGTCAAAACAAAAGACTACTTTATCAGATTTGCTACCAAATACAGTTTATTCTTGCTAGATAAGTTTGTAAAAGAACGGATAAAATATTGCAAAAACGTGCAACTTCCTTTTTGGAACCTTTGGAAAATAATTAGCGGTCTCTTTCTAGTATATAACAAATATATATATGGATATGGGCACTGGATGAGGAATCTGTTCAAAACACATTTTCCTACTTGTATCTATCAAAGGTAACATTAATTAAGAATACAAGCAATAGAAAAGTCGTGCAATACATTTGCACGACTAGTGATAGGTTAAGATTAAAAAAAAATAAGGATTAAGCTACGTTCTCCTATAAAACAACCTACTCGTTAGCAAATTGTGTCTAATTTATTAGGTTAAAAAAAGTAAGTCATCAAGTCATGCAAATATATTACACGAATTTCTATTGTTTATAGTTTAAATTAATGTTAATGTATTTGCACACATGCCTTTGCTTGGTCACGGACCAGGAAGGGTACCTGAAAAGCATCTGAACAAAAATATTAGACAAAAGATTAGACAGAAATTGAGCACGGCTCTATGTGAATATGAGTTACGAGTATATACACGTATTTTAGTACTTCTTAATTGCCTTTTAGCATACTTCTATTGGCGTTGCTTGCCAGTTACCAGAGTTAAATGAACCAGTTCCAGTAACTAAGATATTTATGAAGAAATACAGAAAACAATCTTTGAATAGGTATCATATGCGGAACCTTCGAAAAACAAGCTTCAGCTCAAACATACTTGACGGCTGAACCGGTCAGAATCAATATTTACCTTCGATCCATTGACTCTACGATTTCGTACGAACGGAAGAACTAAAAAAACTGTACGGTATATAAATTTACATAATGTACTTATACGCAGACACGCCGGAGAATAAATGGAATTGGTTGTTCACATACACAGCGCCCGTTGAAGTCTTTTGAATGAAGATATGATATTTTATTTTATGGAATGGGAGTTTTGATTTAGGTTTGAAGTACTTCGATATAGAGTAATTATTTTAATATAATTTACAAATTATGTAACGGTGTAATGTGCTTAGTGAAGTACAATAAATACTTTATACCGATGTCATAACAAGGCTTTTTTATATGTACAGACGCCGGCACATCCAGCTATACAAATCTGTCAAATGTCTTTTATAGATTTTAAACTTTATGACATAAGCGTAAGGTTCACTTTCAATTAGGGAAATTTGACACATTGGGGTAGATTGATGTGCTGGTGTCTGTACACATGTCACGTCATTTATGACGTGATTTTAACAATTAATTTATTCGATTGCAATGATTTCTAATAATAATAATATCTAGGGACAATGTCACACAGATCATCCTAGCCCCAAACTAAGCAAAGCTTGTACTATGGGTACCAGGCGACGATATACATACTTATATAGATAGATAAATACTTAGATACATAGAAAACATCCATGACTCAGAAACAAATATTTGTGCTCATCACACTAATATTTGCACTAACCGGGATTTGAACCCAGGACCACCAGCTTCGTAGGCAGGAGCACTACCAACTAGGCTACGGTGACTGTGGTTTCTGTTATTTTGTTCAAATTAGGTAATGTTTTTTTATATATAATAGCAAGGCAGACGAGCATGCGGGTCACCTAATGGTAATTGACGCCACCAATTACCAATTAATAAATGACGTGACATGTGTACAGAAACCAGCACATCAATCTACCCCAATGTGTCAAATATCCCTACACCACTTGAGGCCATTGCGTTGCCAGCGTATATTCAATAGGTTTGCTTCTTAAAGGTTGCATGTTATAAAGTAAAGCTGAAGTTAGTTTTAAGTTTTTTAAGACAGTAAATAATATTCTTTGACATATTATTGTTTCAAATGAAGACCCACATTTTGAACTGTTAATTAGTTCAGCCTATATTTATCTAAATAGTTTGTCATCTCCTTAAAAGATAAGTTTAGCAGAGCTCTGAATTGAGCTTTAATGGTTATAGGTAATTAGTAAATTTGACTTTGTACTCTAGAGCAACGGCGCAGATTGCGGTAAATCCAAATATGTTGTATCTGTTGTTAACCAAATAACCTAAAAAAGGGTTTTGTGATTTAAGAGCTCCTTTTTATTGTTCTTCGTCCTACTTGTTTTGTGTTCGCATTAAATAAAATAATTCCTTAAAAGTTTTAAAGTAATTATTTCTATGAATTTTATTAAATAGACGTTGTAATATATGACGGTCGTTGATGTCTTCTACGCTAAAATTTGGATTATATAAATATATGAATAAATCTTTTTAAATAAAATGATAACGACTCACTTCCTGGAAAGAAAAAGGACATAATTTATCAGAGGGTATGTGACCACTCCGTTTAAGTTTTGTAAGAATATTGTAAGTGTTGTATGCACCCGTAAAGGGACATCACACAGAATTAGAATTTAAACATGAATAAATTATAATAAAATATTTGACTGCACGTGTGGTGCAGCGGCTAAGACAGTCGCCTAGCCGCTTCGTGTCGCGAGTTCGAGTCTTACGCTGGACAAGTATTTGTGTGACCCATAAATAGTTGTTCTGAGTCTGGATGTAATTTTTGTCTGTCTATTATACGTTTGTAAAGTACCCCGCGACACAGGGGTTAGATTTCCTAGTGCGGGCGTTGTCTTATTTTTTTTCATTTTAAATTAATTGATAAGTTGCATTGTGAAATACCAATGGTGCATCGTTTATAAATAAATAAATAACCTATATTAAACTGTTACTGTAATGGATGTCTACGTAAATAAATCTGTATTCTTTATGCTACAACGGAAACACAATGTTGTCAATGGTTCATGGTCGTGGCTTCGATTCTTCGAATTCTATTTTTGTGCTTGCACAATAGTATGACGTTTATAAGCACATAGCAGGTAGAAGTTACGTCAGAGGTATAACGTTAGTACAGAGGCCAGCAAATCCAGCTACCCCAAACTGTCAAATTTCTTTTATAGATTTTCAACTTTATCACAAAAGTATAAGGTTCACTTTCAATTGGGGAAATTTGACAGATTGGGGTAGCTTGATGAGCTGGCGTCTGTACATTTCACTATAGATATTATTGTCTGTCTAGTTTGTATAGCGGTAGCGTGTGTGACTGTAGTTAATGAGGGCGTGGGTTCAAATCCCTGTCAAAAAAATGCACAAATAAACCTGCACTATAATACGTACGGTACAGCTTGGTACTTTCCATTGAGATTGGCCGTCCAAGCCGAAATTCGACTAGGAACACTAATATAATTAATAATAATAAATGAATGCTGCGTTCAGTTCTAGAAGGCCAAACACTTATGCTATATTTGTTTAATGCTATTTAAATTGTACAAAGTGCTTTGGCCAGTTTAGTAAGAATTATTTAAAAAAATATATAAATAAATATCTTGGACAACTAACAGACCATCTAATCCCAAATTAAGCAGACCCTGCACTATGGCAACCAGGAAACTGATAAACATTATTAGTAATATAAATATTTTATATTTATTATTTAACACTGATGTGTAATTTTTAACTAAAACATTTATTTTATTTCTCGTGTCATTTGTTTAAAGTGAAAACATGGAATCTGAGCAATATGTGTTATGATATTTTAAATATGTAAATATATGAAATGTAATATTAAACAACTTAAAAAAAATATGCTTGATAATTATTACAAAAATAATAAACCTTTCAATTATCATAATACTTGTGTATTAAGATACTTAAAAGTTTTATTAATATGCAATAAAAAAAATTAAGCTTGACTAAAATTAAAAAAGTAATAAACCTTTTACTTATCCTAATACTCCAGATACTCTATCTCTTTCTCTTTTAGGCAACTTTTCTCTTTTTTTCTTGATTTTCTGATGTCTTGGTGAATTGCACACACACACACACTTATTTTTAAAAGGGAACTTTGACTTCCTTGTATAGCACGGTACAATGCTCGCGATTTTCACCTACGCGTTTAGCTACTTGACGTGAAGGTTGTCAGAAGGTCAGGTGGTGGAGTAGGTGGTGCAGCTCATTATTGAGTTTTAATTATTTATTGTACCTATTGTTCTACATATAGTGCTATGGAATGCCGTATCTATTGCTTGTTTGAGTAGGTGCAATGAAGGCAAAAATTTCAAAGTAGGAATATCTCTTTCGGCTCTAGAGGAAATCTTGTTAATAAAGTGGAGGTGGCCATGCAATACTAACATCCTACAAAGAAAACTACTGGATTATGTTGACGTTTGTTTTACGTTTTTTTAAGTATGCGATATATTTTAAGCTATCCGATATATTTTAAGAAAAGTTGGGACACATATAAGTGTTTTGAATCAATTCAGTAGTGCGGGAATTCTCTTAAAAAATACGAATAAAAATAAAATATGTTAAAATTTTACAACTTAATACCCATAAATCCTGACACTAATTTAAGAAGAAGCTATAAAATTTGAACAGATACGGGATTTCTATCAAAATCGGCAACATTAATGGATTCATCTTATTTTATTTTGACAGAAAAGCAAAAATGTATTTTGCTCACTTTAAACCCATACACAGCTCGTAGCTGTTAAAGTTTTATAGCTTCTTCTTTTAAATGGATTTCATGTAATGCTTTCAAATGTAAACAAGAAATTGTATAATAGATTTTAATGACTTTCGATACCCACATTTAAACTCTACTAAAAGTTATAACGCTACATATCGTCACCTTAGAGTATGAAGGGCGGGGTCACATTCCTCAGACCACTCGGACTATGGCCTTAATTAATAAATTAAATTAGTTTATTGTGAGCAAAGTTACCCGCTGAGTCATATGGCCCCGCCGATACTACTTACACAGATTACAGTAATAAACAGATAGGAAACTTCATAGAACAAGCTAAATTCATATAGTTCAGTAGGTTGCGCAAAATTTTTGGTTGGACCTAAAAACCTACCACGTGGCTTTGTTTATATTTCTTGAAGTGAAAACTTCTTTAGGCTCGTTGAGCACTTTTTTTTTCAACAAAGTCATGGAGCTTGCATCATCATCACGTCACGCTTCCCATGAGATACATGTATACTCTATAATTATGTGTCATTTTTGGGTCTACAAAATCCGTCAAACTTGTGGCATAGTCACGTCACACTTCTCATGAGCTATATGTATACGCTCATAGCTAGATGCTCTCACCGGTCTGTAAGCGATCGGTGAGGTTAAGCAACTAAGCTCGCGGTCAGTCCATAGATGGGTGACCGCCAAAGTGTTAAATTCAAGTTCAAAGTGTTAAGTTAAATTTCTGAGCGTCTCCGTGCTTCGGAGGGCACGTTAAGCTGTCAGTCCCGGTTGTAGTCATCAGACAACAGTCGATAAGCCATGTCAGAGGCCTACTGGGCGGCTTGAGCAACTCTGACACTAGGGTTACCACTGCCCATACGATAAGCAAGCAAGCATATGTATCTATGTATATGTGTACATTTTTGGGTGACCAAAAAGCGTGAAACTGGATATGTATAACTATTATATCGTAGATTATTTAGATAAGAAGTGTGAAACAGAGTTTTAATTTCTATCAGCAGTCTCCAAAGATTGCCGCGCATGATTTTTAAACACATTAGAGCCATCATCTCCTTAAAGCGTGATGACCATACTGCGTTACAAAGCCAGAGATTAAATATAATTTAATCTATGGCCACAGTGAGTGGGCATTGAGCTTTAAATAATTATAGATTAAGCGCCATGATGATAATGGAATTTGAAATACAAATTATGGGTTTGTGTGAGGATTTGGATTATGTTTGATGTAAAATAATATTGACATTAATTAGTATTAATCTCAGCAACCGATTTCTCGCCGGGCGTACGACCCCGAACATGCCGCGACCACTGGCGTCCTCCATGACCCTTTGTTTGCATACGTTTCAATGGAATGCCCTCTTCAAACCTTCATTAGGTGAGAGGCCCGCGCCCGCGTATTAAGGTAGAGCGCAAGTTGCACAAAAAATGACAAATAACGAAACGCCACTCTCATGCATCTCCCCGTCAGTAACCACCAGAGCCGAGGTGCGAACCCTAAAGGGGGTGCCCTCCGTCACGGGTACTTACTTTGTAGTTTTACTTAGGCTTGAGTTTACGCTCGCCTCTATTGCCCGGCGAAGCAGTGAAAGCCTACTAGGATGACTGTAAAAGTCATCTTAATAAAAAAAGAAAAAGCTACGGATCTGAGAAAGCCGTTTTCGTGCTGCGAAGTGCTTGGAACTAAAAGTGTTATATATGTATCTCTTACCTTTACGCGGTTATTACAGATAGCAGTCAGATGAGAGCCGGGCAATGAGAGTGCTCAGACTCCTGAACATATGTCCTGCGTAGTTCAAAGTTGCCTTTGTAGCCAAAATTCAGCCAAGACACTAATACGAATGGATGAATTTACCGTATGGCAAATAAAATGTGGAGTAGTAGTACACAACTATGTACTGTGGTACAATGAACAAGTAAGGTTTCCATAGCAAATGGAGAAGGGGTTTTTGTATGTGTAAGGGTTACCATAGCCTAAGAAATATATTCTATTCTATCCTGACTCGCTAAAAACAACTTAAAAAGTTTGACGCTAAAACATCCAAATAGAGTTCCAACTTCACGTAGCTACCTCTTTACTGTTTTGTGATTCCGAGAATACTGTCTTACATTTTATCTTATTTATCTGTGGTTTAACCAAGCAATATACGTAAAAACTATTTAATGTATAGAAGAGTTAAACACAACTGGCCGTCATTTGAGCCGATGATGTAATGTCATTATGTCTACATTTTAATGTGCTAACACTACTAACCTTCAGCATTATCTCGACATGACTTCGGATCTAGAAAGGGTATCAAAAACAGCCTTACGAAAACTAGTGCCTTCCGAGAATTCAGTAGCTGTCAGAAGAAACTATGTTAATTAAAAAAAACACCTAATAGATTTATTTTAATGTAATGTAAATAGTAACATTTTGTTATTAAGAAAAAATAGTTGCTGTACAGTGACTCAATCCTACAGTCAAACCGATAACACGGTTTTGTGGGACATATGCATAAACCTTTAACCCTTAATCAGTCATGGAGTATGTTAATAATTGTATACATGTGTGTACTTAATGAAGGCTACAGTCGAATATTTCTTTCCGCAAAGCTTTAGTCAGCATTACTGGAATCACTTTACAAAAAAAAAACACATTAAGAAGTTCATTGATCCCAGAACACTATTCAACTACTTATACTCGATACAACTAAATCGAGAATGATACATCTAACTCTTAAAACAAAAGGGTGTTGTAAGTTTGACCTCGATGTCGGGCTGTGTGTGTGTCTGCATGTAGCATCGTAACTATCAAACGGATGAACCGATTACGATGCGGTATTTGTAATTTGAAGGCCATTTTCCTTGTGGTGGTTCTTAACTAAGTTTGGTTAATATCAGTCCAGCAGTGTAAGAGTATCAGCTCTTTTCCAAAATGATGTAATTATAGTTGGAGTCAGGGTTCCTAACGGTAAGGTTGTATATGTAGTTTATTTTAATATTATGAATAACTTTGCGGTCTCAGATTTGTCATGTTAGAGATAGATATAGAGGTGACACTTCTCTCGCAATTAATGATTTTGTTTCTCAGCTCATTTCCAGTTTCTAGTTGTGTTTTTAAATTCATGGTCACTGATATCGTTAGGGTGTCCCTTACCCCCGTTGTTGTTTCCAACTATAATTAAATTCAATACCCGCAGACATTATGCGTTTTTTAGACTCTAAGCAAACTGTCAGTTTGTTTATTTTTTTGTGGTGGAGACACAGTGTAATAGTAACAAAATCTTATGTTTCAAGGGTGCTGTAAGTTTAAGTTGTGTGTTTGTGGTATCGTAGCTTCTAAACAGAGTGATACATGGTATGTGGGTTTTACAAATACATATATGAGCCATTATAATGTTATAGCTCTCTTTGTTAGCACAGAAAATGCTAGTACAGTGAATTGTATGTTTTTAACCGACTTCAAAAGAAGGAGATTGTGTTTTTTTTGTATGTATCTTTCGTTGTGTGTATCGTATACGTAAAATCTATTTTTGATATAGTTTTTGAAAGAGAATGCTTCCGGATTGGTTCAATATAAATTTTGTTCCGATTAGTGGCTTAAAAGAATAGTCATCATATTATTAATAGTATAATATTGTTTTTTTTAAACAAATCACATATTATTACCGTTTTCATTATATATTATATATTTTAATATACTATTGCTAAATGTAACAAAATAGCTTAGTAACTTGCTATTTATTATTTATTTAAGGATTTTATAAAAATATATGTGACGAAGTAGACCACACGGACGGACTAATTCTAAATATTATGTTGCTTTAATTACCGTATTAAACTATGTTTATGTATTGCATTGTGAGCTTGACAAGTACAAGTGTATGTAAATACCCAAGTGCTGAATAAATAACATTATTTTACTTTATGGTCATGATGAAATGTAAAGGTTTTAACCCTAACCTACGCCAGTAGTAATCAATACATTTGGCTTCTTTGGTTAATATCTTCAAGACTACCGTGTCTGGAAATCTCATGAAATAATTATGTTTAAATGTTGAAATTTTTGTTAAGTTTCAATGTTCATGATAAACCATGCTAGGCAAAGGCGTTCTCAAAAGATAGCCACGATGGAATTGTGTCCATCATTTGGAGGAATATGCCATAATCCCTACGTTTGGCAGATATGTTGGCGATTGCAGTGTGATGGTAATAGTACTCAGTGATACCTCGTTAGTCAGCCACGGTACCTCGTAGCCACGGTGCACCGTATTTGTTCCCTACCCTACATATGACGGGCCGGTAAGCGTAATTGGTAAATATTTGCCTCTCACGCCGCAAGTTCGTTCTGTTTGTCCTGAGTCTGAGTGTCATTATCTATATAATTATGAATTTACAAAAAGAAAAGTGTTTATGTAGTATATCAGTTATCTGATTTCCATGGTAAAAGCTTTGCTTAGTTTGAGATCAGATGCCGTATGTAAATAATGTCCCAGGATAATTATTGCGTTACTACGATAGATACGATTTGTAACTTATTAAGATTACATAAATAATAATGAAATTACTTTTCTGGGAGACACGTATTTTTGCGTTTAATATTAAACAAATCGAACTGAGCTCGGTCGCCCATATACTAAAAAGATTAAATACTTGTTATTCGTACTGTGGTTTTACTTGATGTCTGCGCAATGACGTCACTAAATGATTCAGTTTCCGGAGAGGATGTGTTTGCACGCTTGGGCTCTTCTGACCTTCGGACGGGTAAATAATATACTCAAATATTGGAGAAAAACATATATTTTTAGGAACTAGTTTTCAATGTCAATTGCAGAAGACTCACTTTCAAACTACATTTAAAATGTATAAGATTCTTTATCAAAGCCAAATAGTGTAGCAGGCCATATTACAACATTTCCGATTATTTGGGTGACAAAAGTGCTTGGGATTAAGTTATTCTAAATCAAAACACAGACAATATGTGATCAATGTTAAGTAAATTTTATTTAATAAAGGATTCTTACTGAGTTTTCTGGCAGTATTTCTCAGTAGCTGCCACGTAATGCACTGCACGGTAGGGTAAAAAAAAATGACGATACCACATAAATGTAAAAAATTTCACCGAATAAACGAACTTTGACTTTGAAGTTTTTTTACTTTTTATTTGTATATATTAGCTATAACTATAACGCAAAACCGGCAATTCTGGAGATATTTGGGGGAAGCCTTTGTCCAGGTGTCCTCCTTTCGTCTTATGTATCACGGTCACCATAGCCTAGTTGGTAGTGCTCCTGCCTACGAAGCTGGTGGTCCTGGGTTCGAATCCCGGTAAGTGCAAATATTTGTGTGATGAACACGAATATTTGTTTCTGAGTTATGGATGTTTTCTATGTATAAGTATTTATTTATCTATATAAGTATGTATATCGTCGCCTGGTACTCATAGTACAAGTTTTGCATAGTTTGGGGCTAGGATGATATGTGTGTGACATTGTCCATAGATATTATTATATGATGATGATGATTATTACAAAGTTTCATCTAAATCCGATCCGTAGTTATTCCGTAAAAGAGCAACAAACATGTATACATTCATATCGACGATCGTGGTTGTGGGTTCGATTCCCACACAGGACAGATATTTTTGGGCACGAACATGACTGTTGACAGTAAATGAAGCAAAAGAGGTGTGCAAAGATTGTGACAAATGGAAATCCGTTGTCTCTGCGTATCTCTCTGGGAAACAGGCGTGAGTCTATGTATGTATGTATTATTTTCTATCTATATTGAGCCAGAAATTTAGAAGTATTATTAGAGCGGACCTTTTGCGTACAACGACTGACGCGTTTTAATTCGACTAGCGGACTAAAAGAGGCCCGACACATTTAAAGTCAACTTACTTAATTTCTTTAAGAAAATATAAAACGAAGTTGTTTTTTTTCTCTAAACAAGTCTCACAAGATCTTGTCGGAAACGATGTACTTTAATCCGTTAAAAGTACATAAAGCGTACTTTGACTGGCATGTGCTAAGTACTTCTTGGATGTTTGATATAAAATCAAGATTATATAAAAACAGTAGCGTTTTATAGTGTATTTTTAAGAGCTCTATATAAATGTAGCGTCTTTACATATAACTGTACTTCACCATATCAGCTCAAAGACGTCCATTAACAAAGATCTCCCCAAAGATCGGTAATTTTTAGGGTTTCGTAGCCAAATGGCCAATAAAAAACGGAACCCTTATAGATTCGTCATGTCTGTCTGTCTGTCTGTCCGTCCGTATGTCACAGCCACTTTTTTCCGAAACTATAGAGAATTTCCGAAACGAAACGAAACGAAATCCGAAACTTAAGATTTTTACACAAAAATAGAAGAAGAACAATAATTTTGGGGGGTCGCCATACATAGAACTGAAACTCAAAAAAATTTTTTCCAGCGTACTCATACATGTGGGGTATCTATGGATAGGTCTTCAAAAATGATATTGAGATTTCTAATATTATTTTTTTCTAAACTGAATAGTTTGCGCGAGCGACACTTCCAAAGTGGTAAAATAAGTGTCCCCCCTGTAACTTCTAAAATAAGAGAATGATAAAACTAGAAAAAATATATGATGTACATTACCATGCAAACTAACAAAGAAAATTGGTTTGAACGAGATCTAGCAAGTAGTTTTTTAATACGTCTTTAATCGTAAACCGCAATTTGCTTTCATTTAATCAACTGAAATACTTGCTGCTACGGAACCCTTCATGTGCGAGTCAGACTCGCACTTGGCCGGTTTTTATTTAAGAGTCGTTTTGTAAAACTGTCGCTCTACGATAATATGCAAATACGCAAGCCTTTGTCCGATAAGGATCAGAGAGGGGATTTCATCTATACAAATGGCAAATTTCTGTTCTTAACTGTCAAACAGGAGCTTTTAAATTTGTCCCGTCCATTGTTTATGGTCCGTTTTAAGTTCATCTGGAATTTTAATTAACTTGAATAAACAACTGTGATCACAATCAAATGAATAAAACCTCAGGTAGTAAGCAGTGAGACAGGTGTTTTACCGAAGTTTGACAGAAGGAAAAAAAAACGCATTTTAAATGGTATTGTTTACTCGAAGTAACGACTTGTGGCTTTCGTGTTTTGAATTTTAAGTGACGTGCGGTAGCTACGACTAGAAGCTGACTATAAATGACACATTTGTCAATACACCTGATCCTTCTTAAGTTGGTAGCCTTGTTAGCTAGTTGAAAAGTAATATACAGGCTTACCAACGTTAGCACAAAGCTCTTTTAAAGGCGATGAGTCAATTTAAGTGTCTTGAATGTTAACAATGTTAAGTTGTATTAACGCAGGCGTATGTCCAAAGGCCTTTTTTTTATAAAATAGGATGGCAAACGAGCAAGTGGGTCACCTGATAGTGAGTGATCACCGCAGTCCATAGACATTCGCAACACCAGAGGAGCCGCGATGCGTTGCCGCCGTTTAAGAAAAGAATAGGCTGGCTTCTTGAAGGTTGCCATGTCATACCGGATCGAAAATACCTCCACAGTTAATGACCTTGTGTCATTTTACTGCTAATTTAATCGTTTATTTTATTATGACTTACATAAATATGCTGTGTGACGTTGAAGAATCGCTACCCTACTTTAAGCCGTGAAGTACGTAGAAGTCATCCTGAGGGAATATCCAACAAAAATTAGGCAGCAGCGTCTCTCTGAGTAGTATAACTTAGAGGTCTATAAGATATACTTGTTATTTGCTGATTGGAAATCAATATCGTATTATGTTACATAAACGGCTAGGGTGAATAAAAAAGACCCTAAGCTTACGAATATTTGATCAGATCACGTGTCCCGACGCGATTTTAACATGTTTTACCCACCCCAAATAGTGTACAACGCCGCTAAAGAAGTTATCACTTCAAAAAATGTTAAGTGACGGACTAGATGACCTCCACTCTCCCTATAGGACATTCGATACCTGGATTGGTAAAGCTAATAGTTTATGGTATAAAATACGGTGCAGTCAACAGCAAAAGTAGATGATCAAAGTCGGATATTCAATATTAATTACCATAAATTGCGACAAAATAGTGTGGTGGTGAAGAGTATCTAGTTGAAGGTGTCCGTGAGTGTTAAGGGTAAAACATATTAACTTGTGAAAACTGCCGCCCAATAGCATCTTAAACTCAATACTCAGGTCCGATCATGATCATCTACTTATGCTGTTGACTGTACAACTTCTTATCCTCAGTTTTGGATAAACCAGGAACACCTGCGTTTATACAATGTCAACTTGAGTATTTGTCACAATTGAAGTAAGATTTTCTGCTCACAAATAAATAAAATCTAGTTCATTAATCACTTCACAGTACTATTTAGTGTCATTCTTTATGTACATACCATATTATATCATTACAAAGATTGCATTGTTTTTTTAACTGCTTCTAGTAGTAGCAAGTAGGAAAATACAAGTGATTGGTTTTCCTAATGTTTTTATTCATAATATATTGTAGTTTTAATCCATTTGTGTGTTAATTACTTACTTACTTATCGTATGGGCAGTGGTTACCCTGGTGTCAGAGTTGTTCAAGCCGCCCAGTAGGCCTCTGACATGGCTTAACGACTGTTGTCTAATGACTACAACCGGGACCGACGGCTTAACGTGCCCTCCGAAGCACGGAGACGCTCACAAATTAAACCACTTTAGCGGTCACCCATCTATGGATTGACCGCGAGCCTAGTTGCTTAACCTCGCCAATCACTTACGGACCGGTGAGAGCATCAGGCTATGAGCGCCTCTGTGTGTTAATAAATAACATTGTTTCCAATGAATCATATTATGTATATTACCTACATATCCACTCACTTTTTAGAATGACATTTACTCGTCGGTAGTAGACAGTCGCCTCCCCACTTCGTGTTCCGGGTTCGATTTCCGCGCAGGGCACTTATTTGTGTGGCCCATTAAAAGTTGTCCTGAGTCTGGATGTTCAGACGCCAGCACATCCAGCTACCCCAATCTGTCAAATTTCTTTTATAGATTTTTAACTTTATCACGTAAACATAAGGTTAACTTTCAATTGGGAAAATTTGGCAGACTGGGGTAGCTTGATGTGCTGGCCTCTGTACTTTGTGTTTGTCAATTATGTTAGTAAAATACACAGTGCGGGCGCCGTTTTTTAAAAAGAGAACAGCTAGTCTAGGTGGCTTAAACTGCTCCACCGTAAAATCAGATAGGTGTCCTCCTCGACGATTATCGGCGCGCAAGATCATTAAATTAACATTGTAATGTACCTACAGCGTATTCTGTAAAGAACTTTTATTGTCGAGCAGCTCATAGATTGTCATTGCTATTAATGCAGTTAAGTATTTAAAGACCAAGCTTAGATTGTTACGATGTTGAACTTAAAGCTTAAGTAACGGCTCCTCGAGTATAAGATTTCGAATTAACATTCTGATGTTGTCTGCTCAGTCACCAGACCTCAACTCCAAAGAAGAGCTCTGGCGAGTATGGATGCCGTGTATATACTCAACAACTTTAAGTCTTGTTAGAAAGAACGTAAGCGGTCATTACTCACAATTATTTTAATGAACTGATTTTAAGCATGCCAAATCTCTGTGATTATGTGATTCGTGACAATGGTGGAAGGACACATAAATTTATTTTTTATTTTAACAATAAAAAAATACACAATTCTTATTTCGGTCTGATTGCCGTTTAACGGACGATTTTAACTTATGTTAATTAATTAAAAAAAAATTAATTAATTAATAAAAAAATAAAAAAGTTAAAGTCGTCAGTTAACTTGGGATTAGAAGAGAATAAAGGATTAGAAAATAAGAAAACCTTTTTGAAAAGTAATTTTAAGCTCACTTCGGAAGAGAATTTACTGATTAATACCAACATTTTAGATTTCCTTAATAAAATTGAAATGGTTGCTATCATATAGAGGTAAAACTCACAATAGATTCGTAGAAATATATTACTTGTGTTTGGAACTCAAAACAGATGCGCTGTGTGAATGATGTCATTGAATTCTACGAATATCTTTTTGCTATAATTCACTTTAACTTAGGTGTTCTTCAGTCTCTTTACCTTGATGAATCAGATGTTCATGTTACGGAAAATAGGGTTATAAAAGCTGATGCTGTAGAGTCGAGTCTGAGATTTTGGGCTCGAAATTCTAGGTATTTCCCTCAACTCGACGTTCCTATTTACGTTACGATGACGTTTACAATTAGAGACTGCACGTGTAGCGCAGCTGTTAAGACAGTCACCTTAATACTTCGTTTCCTGGGTTCTATTCCCGCACAGAATACCCATAAGTAGTTGTGCTGAGTCTGGGTGTACTATGTGTCTTACTCGATGGTCAAGAGTACTAAGCCGTGACCACCTTCGTCCTCCATGACCCTTAGTTTGCATTCGGTTTTCCTCATGCCTATATTTAGTGTTTATAGTTATTAAAGGACGATTATTAATTATAAACATTTTGAGGGTAGAATATAGTTTCTTTTTTGAACAAACAGTACTTTCAAATTCCTAATGTTACACATCAGAAACTTTATTTGAAATTTTTTTCTAATGTGTAACATTAGAAACATTATTTGGAAATTGTTTGTTCAAAAAAGAAACTCTATTCTACCCTCACAACTTATACGTTTAACCCACCTGATTTTGTGGAGTACACCTTGATCTAGTACCGGGAAAAGTATAGGAGCTTAAATTTCTTGTTATTATTATTAATTTAATTCAAGTTATCTAACATTGCGGGAATTTTCCTGCGTTCACATATTTTTTACTACGGGAAGTTTTTGGTGCTGCAAAAGAACCCATTGTAGATAAAAATCTTGCTGCACATTTAAGATCTCAAAGAAGTTATTATCGAGTTATGCATTTAATTAAACTCGTATGAGTTATAGTTGGCACGAAATTAAAATACAATGCATACTTTAGTGTCCAAAAAGTTCATTATCAAGTCAGTTGCAACTTGACCATGTGAATGTCATTGCTGGAAGTGATGCCCTCACGGTATGATGCGAATATTCAATCAGTGTATTTCCCTACCACTGTAATTTTGACTTTAGGACAGGAAAATGACAATAAGATTTTGTTTCTATGTTGTCTCGGTGAGATGGCGTTAAAAGCGTCTAATTGCGTTATGATAATGTAGAATGGATTGTATTAATTCGAGTCTGAACAGCACGGTGCGGTGGCGGAGCCGGTAACGCACATGGAGCTGCGCCGGATACCACGTGGTTAGTGGATTCGATTCCTAACCGCACTTAAAGGTATACAACTCATTTTAAAAATATGTCTGAAAATTGTTTCTATATGTTATGAGTGTGTGTCGATTGAATGGTGTTCTCTTAAAGTAGTCTATTTGAAATTAATAATACTTTTGGAAATGCACACAGATATACCTATACAGGTACAAAACTGTTATACCATTTCTGTTTTTTCGGGAGTTGTAATGTCTCGTCAGCTTCTAGGCATTGTTGAGAGATTGTTTCACATTTGACGTTGGTTAATCAGCATCTCAAGTATGTAGTTAAGAACATATATAGCCCAAAAACCTTGATGAAAAAATTGTCGTTATAAAAATTTGCGTTTCATTTGCATTCGAAATTAGCGTTACAGGAAATAGGTTTATGTCAAATTGACAAACAATTGGACGTATTAGGCAAGGGACATTTTTATAATTTAGGTATATGTTTTTTATACGTGACGAAACTTCAGCGGACTATAAACGTCCCTACATTAATACGCCTTTACGCGAAGTCGCTCATAATAAAGAAACAGGAAAGGAATTATAATCAATTTTCAGATCTATATAAATAATGAAAAAAATATGTAATAATGAAATAATAATTAAATGTATTCACCATTTGGTTATTAACCTACAATTGTACTTGTCAAGCTCATAGTGCAGTACATAAATATAATCATATACAATATTAGTTACAAAAAAATTACTAGTCCGTCCGTGCGGTTTGTTTTATCACATATTTTAGCGCAAAAGACTCTCAACCCGTAGCTTTACTTAAGAGACTAATACCTGAGGGCATCCTTATGGGGTTTGATTCACAGCTGAGGAGGCCACCGATGAAGATGTATCTAAAATATATATAGAAATAACACAAAATATTATTTTTCACTTGACATTTGCAAAATCATACACAAATAACGTGGTCTGGCATGAAATAAATTAAAATTAGAATAACAATGTATTTAAAAACTGGCTTCTAGAATTTTTAGTGGATTAAACATGCTTAACGGGTTCGTAGATCACAAGAAATTAATGTTACCTATGTTTTAAAAACGTTAGAACATGTTCTTATTTTGTAAAAAGTTCGTATAAGGTCAACGTGTACTTTTACATTTTTATTAATGACACTATAGTATCTTTTAGTAATAATTTGACCTTTATAGTGCTTCTAGCCTGTTGCTCTTACCGATCTTTAAGTAATCGTCGAGGTTAAACACGTCAGTCTGTAGATCGATGAATGTCAAAGTGGTTTGATTTCTCAGTATCTTCATGTTAAGTCGCAAGTTAAGTTGTCGGTCCCGGTTTTAGTTTTTAAGTAAGAGTCGTTAAGCCATGTCACAGGCTTTGAAAGGCTTGAGTAACTCTCTCACTAGGGTAACCATTGCCCATATGTAAGTAAAGTAAATTAATAATAATTGACGTATTGAATTTGATCAAATAATATAATTACTGTTATAAAACATATGTAACCGAAATTTATATTCGACCATTCTGAAAGCAAGAATCAAATGAAGAAAATAATTATTAAAATGTATACACAAAAAAGAACGTAAATCTTAAACAGATTTTTAAAGACAACGCCCACATAAGCGATATATTCCCTGTGTCGCGGGCCGCGGGGCACTTTACAAACATTTAATTGACTGACACAATACCTGAAACCCTATATTTGACGTTTCTTAATAAATATTTCTTTTGTATTATCACGTTTAGACTGACCAATCTTCCTTTCTATATTTTAGAAAACGGCTTTTGTAGTTTTTATATTTTTCCTTTTTAAAAGACAATGCCTGTAAGGAATTTACTCCCTGTGTTGCGGAGGACTGCATGGACGCAAAGCTCTAATAGTTGTCACAGTGTGGGGTTTGAACCCAAAACACGATGGTAACGAGGTACATTACCATCGCCATTACTAATGCCCCACTCTTGCCAAAGTTTATAATATTCTTAACTATTTTCTAGACATTTACCAAAAAACTAACTTGGACTAGAGTCCATCTTGAATCTTGAGTCTTGAATAGGTTGCATCATTATTGCGTGTCAGTCGCCATGTCGCGCAGTTGCCTTGTCGCCCTGTCACCGCGCCGTGTCGCGTCGCCGTCCATTCAAAATTGCAGAAACATGAGACTCGCTTCTCAATTCGCATTGTATTGGTATTCGCAAACAATTAAGCGTTTAAGTAGGAATCACGCCTTTTTGCCAGAACCTTTAATAGGCGGAGGGGTTCATTTGCAAGTTTTTTGAAGTAAAAATTCTTTACGCATCCTTGACTTGGGGAGTAAGCTGGAGAATGCAATCGGGCAAGGTAAACAGAAGTTGAGAGGCAGATATAAGTTAGTGAAGATAGAAAGAGAGAGAGAGTTACTTTTCACATATTACTGTAGGAGCAAGAGAGAGAGGTGGGACCACACATTTTCTTTCTTTCTATCTCTCATAGCTAGTTACGTTTCGTATATCTAAGTTTAACTTGAGTTGTGTGGTCTAAAGTACACTCGTTTTTATATACCTAATAGGAAGGCAATCATGCAAGTGGTTTTCCTGATGGTAAGTGATCACCACTGCGTATGGACACTCGCAACACCAGAGGAGCCACAATAGTGTTGCCGGCTTCTAAGAAAGGAATAGGCTCGCATCTTGAAGATTGCCATGTCATACCGAATCGAAAATATCTCCGCAGTTAATTGATTGAACAGAGTGGTAGTGCGCGGTAAAATTTTTGTAAGAGAATTTTGGTTTTCATTTCTTCACCGGATCAGAGTTTTTAACTAAGTACTTGAAGTTCGGCGTAGTAGCAACACTAAATTGTATTTTGCAGGCATAGTCCGCTGCATTTTAATGGATACATTTATACTACGAAAACCGTCCATATTACCTTCGTAATAAGGCTGACAAGTTTATCCACCGATGACGTGGAACTGTGGCATCAATAACGCACATATTCTTAGGAACTGGTCAATGCTGCATTAATAGAATGTCAGTTTATGGTTACTTTGATTGGCGACTGAGTACTTACCTTATTATCCTATGCAGGGTGTAGAGCCGGATGAATCGGAACGTGACTTGGGAGCTTATATATCTACTGTCCCAAGGTAGCTGTAGGTAACAAGTTGTTTTTTTTTTATTTAATATTGTAATGGAGTACTACAGCTAAATAGTCTAAGTAGACACAAATCAACGGATGATCTTGCAAGGGTCATAGGAAGTCGCTGGATGCGGGCAGCACAATACCGGCTATTGTGGAGATCCTTGGGAGAGGCCTTTGTCCAGCAGTGGACGTCTTTCAGCTGATATGGTTATGAGACATAAATGAACAAAGAAAACGAATAACAAATTGACTTGTAAGTTATTGCAAACGGAGGCACTCGTAGGCGGTTGTTCTCAACAGTCCGTAATTGATTGGTGAGGTTAAGCATCTAAGCACTTGGCCGTTCCATAGATTGGTGACCGCTAAAGTGGGATAATTTCTGAGCATCTCCATGTTTAGGAGGGCACGTTAAACTGTCGGTCTCTTGCAAGCCAAGCCATGTCAAAGGGTAGGCGGCTTGAACAACTTTGACACGAGGGCAACAACTATATGATAAGTATGTAAGGAAATTAGGACATACAGGAGTTCAATGCGGTACAGAATGCTTACCAATTAGATACCTACATAACTTTTAAAGTTTAGTAACGAAATACGTCATCTTAATATACATTATTAAGATAACGTATTTCGTTACAAAAAAATAAAAGTACCATACCATATTATTCCCAAAAAAAAGATATAATTTATTATTTATTTATTATATTGTGTAACAGTTGCACTAGCAGCTAGTTAGCTGATGCGTGAGTATCAAATAGCTTGGAGATGTTTTCCTTGTCCAATCTGTTCTTGAAGGAATTTAATGTCGGAGCCATGACTACTCTTTCTGGTAGTTTGTTCCATGCTTTTACAACACTGTTAGGCAAGAAATGCTTCATTGGTTTCTTTTTAGATGAGTTTTTCCAAAATTTCAATGGATGACCTCGTAGATGTTTATTATCATTTAGCTAGTAGAACATATATATATAGTAGAACATATATTATTAAAACAGAAACTCACCTTTTTAGTACTGAATTCAAATTTGTTTGACTTCACGTGTGGCGCAGTGGTTAAGATAATCGCCACTTCTTGTCCCGGTTTCGATTCCCACACATGAAAACTATTTGTGTGATTATCGTTTGTAAAGTACACAGTGATACTGGCATAATATCACTAGTCTTCATCTTTAAAAAAAAAAAGAATATCGAACTTCCTTGGTGGTCGCAATGGTAATCAGGTGGGCCAAAGATCTCCTTACGAGACTGTTCCCCTTTTGTCTTTATGGACAAACGTGTTCATGAATTTAGATGGGTTTGCTTTTTGAATTTCTAAATAGAACCTTTTTGTTATTTTTTGGGAAGTATGCATGTTTTAAATAGTCAATACCTAACCTAATATTTCTTTAAAAATAACGTGAAAATTTAAAAAGTTTTTCAGGTTATATGCATATCTATATACATATAATAAATGCATTCGATTTATTATAGAATTATGCGGAACATTTTTTTGTATTATTTCGAGAATTTAACAGTAAATCGTTGGTTCTATGAACTCGTGTTTCGTTCAACTCAAAGATATATAGGGCTGCCAAAAACAAGTGTTTTTTTTTATTATATAAGACTTTTACTACTTCATTGGGCAATATAAGCGAGTGGGGGTTCAAGCATTATAGAAAAAAGATTTCTTGGCTTCCCTTTGGGGTTCCAAACTCAGCTTAGAGTGGTTTAGCTTTTCAAGGGGCGTATTGTGCAACTGTCGCTCTACGTTAATACGCGACGACGCGAGTTTTTAGTCCGAATGACGATCTGAAGGATAAAAAAAATTGTGTGTTTTTTACTCTGATTAAAGCTTTTGGACATGTTATGATATAATTATATAGATACTATATCTTCTTCGTGTTATCAATTAGCATTGGTTCAAGCCTTCCAGCAAGCCACAACTCCTGGAGATTGCAGGTGACTGGAGGAAGTAGATAGATAGAATACTCTTTATTGAACACACTCAAACGGATAGAAGTATTAGTAGTTTGACAGTTCTATGTATGCCCTGTTCTTATCATAACAATCTCGTTCAAACTCAAAGCGCGTACCACTGACTTTACGGATTCATGTGCGTATTAGAAATTAATATCTCGTACTTTAAACGGTGAAGGAAAACATCGCGAGGAATGTAGTCTGTCAATCAGCTCTAGGGCTATAAGCCAGTGAGGTGGACTATGCCCTGTCCCCTCTCATCGTGGAAGGAGGCCCTTGCTCTAAAGTGAAAAAAAAATTAGAGTGAGATAATAATAATAATATCTAGGGACAATGTCACACACATCATCCTAGCCCCAAACTAAGCAAAGCTTGTACTATGGGTACCATGCGACGATATACATACTTATATAGATAGATAAATACTTATATACATAGAAAACATCCATGATTCAGAAACAAATATTCATGCTCATCACACAAATATTTGCACTTACCGGGATTCGAACCCAGGACCACCAGCTTCGTAGGTAGGAGCACTACCAACTAGGCTACGGTGACCGTCAATGCTATTTAAATTAGTTAAGTGGTTTAAAGACAAAATGGCCATAATTATTTTCTTCCTTTGTGGGCAACCCTATGCACGACCAATCTGATGACAAAACCGAGTAGTGACATGATGGAGTTGTGTATAGAATTTATTAGATGACTGATGTTATGATTATCTGGTATTGTACGTGAGCATTGACTTCGTGGTATTTGCTTTTTGGCATTTGTGCAGGAATGTGCAGTGAATATTTTGTCATTTGTTGACTTTGTGATTGATGATCTCAATCTTGCAAAAATGCTAATTAGTATAATAATACCTAACACATTTAAAACGGTGATAGCTTTACGGATTTCGTTGTCTTCGTTGTTATTAGATTTCTTATACCTATATTATATATAATATAATAATAATATCCTGGAATATTATTTACACACGGCCATCTGATTCCAACTACTATGGAAACCAGGTAACTGATATACTATTTTTCTTTTGTAAATACATACTATAGATAATTACACACAGACTCAGCACAAACAAAGATGTTCATGCACACAAATGTCTGTCCGGGTGGGCATCGAACCCACGACCTCCGGCGTGAAAAGCGAGCGTTTGCCAACCACGTCAACAGACCGTCATATATTCTTATATCTCCCTCTCAACTTCCGTCTCGCTCCGTAACACTTTACATAACGCTCTGGTCACGAATTCTCCAGGTTACTCTCCAAGTCACGCATTGTGTAAAAAAGTTTTACTTCAAAAATGTATACATTGTTAAGTAGTAATATGCTCCATATTACTTGAATAAAACAACAGTACAGTATAGTTTCGCGTTAAGTTCTATTCCTAGTTCAATTGGACTACGGTATTCTTTTTTGATTTTTAATAATTAAGGGTGACCATAAATTAAGCATATTAGTATTTTTTTTAAAGGTAACTCTCGTACTATAGACATTACTTTGAAACTTTTGACGCCAATCAAGAAAAAGAAGCACCGGGGCATTGTTTCATCTTAAACTTTTTCAAAATCATATTTTTTTATTGCAGGTTCCATGTCAGTTTATCTTATTTTATTGACAATTTTATTATTATTATCAATTATATTGACCCCTTTAAATTTAATTAAATTTTAATACAAGTAATCTTGTACAGACTAATCTGTAATCTTGTAATCTTGTACACTAAAGAGTACATCGATGACAAAGACGTCTGGCTCTCACTTCCTACCTGCACATTGCTCGCTGGAGATCTTGTAGCCATATAGACATGACTGATCTGCTGTGTTACGTGAACTATCTGTAAATGATTGCTATCATATACTTAATTTAAAATTATTGACACTGTCTCAAAATGAATAATGTTATTGTTTCGAAGTTTTTCTTTTGTATACCTAAATATAATCTAAAATAATAAGCATTCAGACAACCGATCGAGCATATATTGTGTTTGCCTACTAAATAATTACTCTAATTGGACCAAATCCCGTGTTCATGCCCGCTTGAGTATGTTTCGCCGGACCGTCTCAACTGGGTCGTGTTGAAACCGGTAGTAGATGAACCCACTGAGTTTGTTTCGCTGGGTCTTCTCAGTTGGGGCGCATTGGATCCGGTGGTAGCATTAAAGCGCGACCGTCGTTATTAACACAAGGTCCGTCATAATAATAAAGCCTTTAATATAGACAGAACCATTGACAATATGTAGTAAAAATATTAGACTTAAACTAGATAATTAAACATAATCTCTTGACAATAACTTGATACGAGCTAGCTAAATATAATTTCTGTAATAAAATAAATTTTATAAATGTTTTTATACAAGATGTACCTAAATATCTATGTTACTAGAAATAATATCTAATGTATACAACTATATTACTACAAACATGTTCTGACTATTTACAAGCGCTTTTTTAAAGTCTACGTGAATAAAAACCTTTTTAATTTTTATTTAATTAAATCAATATTATATGCTAAGCATTCATAATTTGAAACTCAGAGACAAAAACGACACAGCAAAATAAGAGAAACGACAAATGTTATTGATGCGCTAACCCACTGCAAGAAACTTAAATGGAAGTGGGCTGGTCACATTGCAAGTCAGGATGAAGAGGATGGACTAGATAAATTACTACATGGACTGCCCCCTCCAAGAATTATATAAAAAATGTACAATTAGATTTCTACTATTACAAAAAAAAACTTGTGTGTACTTATGTACACGCGTTAGAAGTTATACTTCTTAATATACAACTTGAACATAGTTATCAATTTTCATACCACCTAGAACTAACGTCATGCTGTTATTTTTACGATGCGCGCGCATCGTAAAATTCACTCTCATACCACCTAGAACTAACTTCATGCTGTTAAATTTTTCGGTGTCGGTGTGCGCGCGCATCGTAAAAATTCACTCTATTCATTTTTCTCCATCGCGCCAAAAGAAGTATAACTTCAACAATTACAATTACTATTATAAAATTATAAAATTTATTTGAAATTATTAATATTTGGTATCTGATAAACAAAACAAATATAACCGATAAAAATAAACCTTAGATTTTGTATTATTGCGATAAACTTGTGTATTTTAAGGCAATTTTATCAAAAACTAAATTTGCATATTCTTGGATTACAATCGATGTGGTTGGTATACTGGCTTGTATTTGTATTTTTTGTAAACCGTTAGTTTATAACGATGTAAAAAAATATATTGAGACATAAATATTACAACCACATTGACGAAAATGTATGTAGTCTCATAATTTTTATACATTTAAGTGGTCGATAATGGTTCAAAAATATTTGCTACGGATAAATAAACAACTGAAAATCGCGTAACATTCGTATATAAAAAAACTTGTGTGTACTTATGTACACGCGTTAGAAGTTATACTTCTTAATATACAACTTGAACATAGTTATCAATTTTCATACCACCTAGAACTAACTTCATGCTGTTAAATTTTTTGGTGTCGGTGTGCGCGCGCATCGTAAAAATTCACTCTCATCATTTTTCTCCATCGCGCCAAAAGAAGTATAACTTCAAAAACACATAATTGTAGATGATTATTTTCTTAGACGGACCTGTGGGCATGGTTGGCAAATGCTTGCTTTTCACGCTGGAGGTCGTGAGTTCGATTCGCACCCAGGACAGATATTTGCGTGCATGAATGTGCAGTGAATATTTTGTCATTTGTTGACTTTGTGATTGATGATCTCAATCTTGCAAAAATGCTAATTAGTATAATAATACCTAACACATTTAAAACGGTGATAGCTTTACGGATTTCGTTGTCTTCGTTGTTATTAGATTTCTTATACCTATATTATATATAATATAATAATAATATCCTGGAATATTATTTACACACGGCCATCTGATTCCAACTACTATGGAAACCAGGTAACTGATATACTATTTTTCTTTTGTAAATACATACTATAGATAATTACACACAGACTCAGCACAAACAAAGATGTTCATGCACACAAATGTCTGTCCGGGTGGGCATCGAACCCACGACCTCCGGCGTGAAAAGCGAGCGTTTGCCAACCACGTCAACAGACCGTCATATATTCTTATATCTCCCTCTCAACTTCCGTCTCGCTCCATAACACTTTACATAACGCTCTGGTCACGAATTCTCCAGGTTACTCTCCAAGTCACGCATTGTGTAAAAAAGTTTTACTTCAAAAATGTATACATTGTTAAGTAGTAATATGCTCCATATTACTTGAATAAAACAACAGTACAGTATAGTTTCGCGTTAAGTTCTATTCCTAGTTCAATTGGACTACGGTATTCTTTTTTGATTTTTAATAATTAAGGGTGACCATAAATTAAGCATATTAGTATTTTTTTTAAAGGTAACTCTCGTACTATAGACATTACTTTGAAACTTTTGACGCCAATCAAGAAAAAGAAGCACCGGGGCATTGTTTCATCTTAAACTTTTTCAAAATCATATTTTTTTATTGCAGGTTCCATGTCAGTTTATCTTATTTTATTGACAATTTTATTATTATTATCAATTATATTGACCCCTTTAAATTTAATTAAATTTTAATACAAGTAATCTTGTACAGACGCCAGTACATCCAGCTACCTCACATAAACATAAGGGTCACTTTCAATTGAGAAAATTTTACAGATTGGGGTAGCTTGATGTGTTGGCGTCTGTACGATGGCTAGGAACCCTTCATGTCCGACTCACACTTGGTCGGTTTCATTGAACTGTTAAGTAATAACAGAATTTCTCATAAATTAACCACCTATAAAAAGATGGATAAATCTTTGTAGATGAACAGCTCTATTCATTTGTAATTACATGAATTAATCATAATGACAAATAAGTGCCAATGAGTAATGACGTGGCGCCGTTGTCTCAGTCATCATCGCCGATGTCAATGCTTGAGTCATTGTACGTAGGAATGTGTACGCGGATGCCTTCGACTGATGATTTATTTGCTACTAGCTGTGCCCTGCGGTTTAACCCCCGTAAAATTTTATAAATTATCACAGTTCCTCCCCCGTAGGTGATAGCGTGATAATATGTAGCCTATATGTTGACCCGACCTCTTAGTAATATTCATGCAGAATTTGAAGTAAATCCATGCAGTACTTATTGAGATTAGCCCGGACATACATACAGACAAACAGACAAAAATTCTATTAACTAAATATTTTTGGCTTCGATATCAATTGTAGATCACGCCCCAAGTATCCTTTAAAAAAATATTCAATGTACAGTTTTGACTTTCCTACGATTTTATTATATGTATAGAAGATTAATGGTAGGATTCACAAAGACTTAGACCACTATTTCTATAAACAATATAATAGTAAGAATCATAGGTATATTCTTTTTTTTTAAGTCTGTTTTATTCTGATCGTTGATATTATTAACCAACGTTCAAAGAAAGTAATCAATTGTGTTTTTTTGTACAGACGCCAGCACATCAAGCTACCGCAATCTGTCAAATTTCCCCTATTGAAAGTGAACTTTATGCTTATGTGATAAAGTTGAAAATTTATTAAAGAAATATGACAGATTGGGGTAGCTGGATGTGCTGGCGTATGTACGAGTGGTACGCGATTTCTCAGTTGTTTATTTATCCGAAGCAGATATTATTGGACTATCGGCCACTTAAATGTATAAAAAAGATGAGACTACATAACATTTCGCCAATGTGGTTGTAATAATGTAAACATAAATGTCGCAATATATAAATCGCAATATTTTAAAACCGTTATAAACATAACGGTTTACAAAAAAACTTGTGTGTACTTATGTACACGCGTTAGAAGTTATACTTCTTAATATACAACTTGAACATAGTTATCAATTTTCATACCACCTAGAAATAACGTCATGCTGTTATTTTTACGATGCGCGCGCACGATGCGCGCGCATCGTAAAAATTCACTCTCATACATTTTCATACCACCTAGGACTAACTTCATGCTGTTATTTTTACGATGCGCGCGCATCGTGCGCAAAAATGTGCGTAAAATTTCACTCTCATACCACCTAGAACTAACTTCATGCTGTTAAATTTTTTGGTGTCAGTGCGCATCGTAAAAATTCACTCTCATCATTTTTCTCCATCGCGCCAAAAGAAGTATAACTTCAAAAATACAAATACAAGCCACTATACCAACCACATCGATTGTAATCCAAGAATATGCAAATTTCTTTTTGTTAAAATTGCCTTAAAAATACACAATTATATATTATTGCGATAAACGCAATAATATAAAATCTAAGGTTTATTTTTATCGGTTTTATTGTTTTGTTTATCAAAAACCAAATATTAATAAATTCAAATAAATTTAATAATTTTGTAATAGTTTTGTAATATAATTGTAATTTTTTTGTAATAGTATAAATCTAATTGTACATTTTTTATATAATTCTTGGAGGGGGCAGTCCATGTAGTAATTTAGGATGAAGAGGATGGACTAGATCCATCCTCTTCATCCTGACTTACAATGTGACCAGCCCACTTCGATTTAAGTTTCTTGCAGTGGGTTAGCGCATCAATAACATTTGTTGTTTCACTTATTTTGCTGTGTCGTTTTTTGTCTCTGAGTTTCAATTAATGAATGCTTAGCATATAATATTGATTTAATTTGATTCAAAATTAATCTGATTGACTGTACTGTCACTACTAGTAATATCCATTATTTTATCTGGTAATTAATTTCTTAACATAGACTACGTCAGAGTTGACAGATGTCAAAGATAGCTATTTAGTTTTTTGTGAGGCATAATTTCAAAACTTCGTAATGAGAGTATGCAGCTCCTTTATTGCTCCTGGCTCCTTATACTCCATAGACTTTGATAAAATAAAAAAGGAGTTCAAATAAATAAAGCAGTAGCAACCAATTTTATACAAAGTGGGACATGAAACTGTAATTATTTGATAAAGTTAGAAAATGTTAAACCTTCTTATAATTAATAAGAATTTCAAATTTAATTCTTATTCATATTTTTGAATTTCGAACTCTATCAATAAAGATAGCACTCCATTGTAAATTAAAAAATAAATTATTGTGATTTTGGAATTCTAATTTTGAAGAGTTCTGGTTTATTAATATTTATTGGTATGAGTGTTCTTTCATTTTATGAATTTGTATGGTGTCAGTATTTTCTATTTACAGTCAAACCGTTCTATATAAGCCGTTACTTGGGAAAAAGCATTTAATTTCCGATAAAAAATTCCGTATTCTAGTTAGCAAAAAATAGCACCGCTATCAAAACAATAGTGCTGTCATCATGGCTCTTGAGGCCCCCGTTAACCCTTTGTATGCAGATGTGTTGACAGGAGTACAAAAGCCAGATTAGTAACTATACTTTTTTTAACGCCTACTGGGTCGGTGAATGTTGAACCACTTTTAGGGGTAAAAAAAGTTGTGTGACATGTGTTAACTTTTTTTGGTGTTTGATTGTGAGTAATATTTATTTGGTGCTATCAAAACAATATGTGGGATTAAATGATTATATACGTAGTTACCCATCTAAATTTGTTATAATGGTTCAGATTGTTAAAAAATTAACACTATGCCTGGCCTTTTAATTAACTACCTTTTTAGCCAAGAATTTTATAGGGAAAGTAAAATATTTAATGCATTTTGATATCAATGTCTTCCTTATGGAATTTTGGCCATCATACATATATGACCTATTGGGACGCTAGCCGATACGACCGAAAAGAGGTCCAATGGTTTTACGGGCTGTCCGAGGTACGGAGGCTTCAAGCTGATAGTGGGACTTATTTACTATAAAAATCCCCATATAATTTTGATGTATTTTAGAGTACGCAAGTATTTTTATTACTACTCCTTAAAATCATGATCATAAATTCAAGTTTTCTCTGATGCCTTATTCAAAACCAAACCTGTTGCCTTAATCAATATGTTTAATTTAGTTATTCAATTTCAATACGCTATACATTTAATTTAATACGCATTATGCATTATTATAATTCCTTTGTTTCAGTGTAACCAGCCGACAATGTGACGGTTCGCGGCATTTTCCCATCGAACGCGATCGTCTACCATCTTGATTTTATCATAGACAACTTACAAGTGTTGCCAGGTAAGTGATTGGATTTTTCTTTTTTTTTCATTTCGTGTTTTGTTTTATCTGTTGGTTTAAATAAATTATCTCTTTGCAACAATAGCGTAAAAGTATTCCTACTATTTGCAGCAAAGCGGCAAACAAATAATGTCCAGCACGTTTGAAAAAAAATAGAAAAACAGCATAAAAATGCCACTGCGCAACTGAAAACAAAAAACGATAGACTAGAACACTTATTTTTTTATTTAAGATAGTTATTTAGATCGTATCGACATATCCAAGTATGAGAAGTCTATAAAAGGCCGATAAGCGCTAAAGAATGTCACTAAGATGCCTATTTCCTTTAATTACAGAGTTAATGCTGTCAATCAGCTCCCATTACGTGTTGGCTCTATGTTTCTTGAGCAAATTGTGTAAATTGTCACGTATCTGCAGGCTTGGTAGACACTGCGATTAATTGAATCTGATAAAGCAGGTGCTCTGAATGTCTCAGGTAACTGTCTGTCGGTCTGAAACAGTGGAAGGCTCCAGGCTAATCGAAAGGTATTGTAAAATTATCTAGTATTAGCGCAATATGGGCTCTTCAACTTTTTATTCAGTCAACAAAAAGACCTGAATCGTCACTAAAAAGCTTTTGCGTAAAATTTTCATACAAAATGTACGGTAAAACTTTTTGCAATTTGTGACTTTTTGAGTTCAACGATGGTTTGTCCCATAGAAGTTTTTGATTAGTATTAGAAACAGGATCGATTGGTATCAAAAACATTATGGGTAAAATGCCTATTTTGTGCTATATTTTTTTATCTGTGATCAAAATTGCTTAAAAATTATGGATAGTCTCCTAAGACTTTTTTTGTGTAGCTTTATATTGTAGATTAGAAGTATAAAAAGTTATTACTTCTATCGCTCTCAAAGACTACCCGCATGTTTTTATTTTTATTACAAAATATATTATTCGCCAGAAAGATGGCTACAAGATGTTACATAAAATTGTACATCATCACAGTACAGTACGCTGATTTGACGGCATACCAATATGACATAATTTACTAATTATCATAAATTTAATCTATTCTAATAGTTACAGGAACAACTTTTAATTTATAATAATATGTTTATTTTATTAATTGGAAAATAGATAGTATTTAATAAGTATCTAATTTATGAACGCCTCGTTGGTCTAACGGTAGCGTGTTCAAGCACAGATAACGAGGTCCTGGGTTCAAACCCTAGCCGGGCCAAGACGTGATTTTTGGGATTTTTTTTTCAACATCTGCCTGAAGTATGGTAGTTTGCTATATTGCACCGCGTGCCTCGGAGAGCACGTAAGACTGTCGGCCATCTACCTAAACATTTTCCGTTTGTGTCACTAATTCTTCCATCGGATCATACGACCGATGGAATAGAAAGTGCCCCTCTGTTTGCGCACACAATTGTGCACTATAATATGTCCCGTGCAGATAGCTAGTCTCCACTGAGACTGGCCGCCGCGGCTGTGACCAAAATTCGATCAAGAGGTATTTTTTCTTATTTATGAGCAAGTATTGCTTATAAATTAACGGAAGCTAATAATTAACGGAAGCTATAGAAAGTAATTCAATCAAATAAGCTTACTCAACGAACAGACTTAACTTAAAATACAAATATTTTTTCAGAGTATAGGTATCTTTAGAGCAAAGTTTATGTTTATGCGATTTAAAATTTATGTCGCGGTGAATAATATTTATTACGTCACTGTTGAACAATGTGGAGCTTTCCTTGAAACTTTTTAACACAGTGAACGTATAAATAAAGGTAATAAACTACTATAACGCGTTGAGGCTCCCTCGCTCCTGGAGCGCTCCGGGAATGTTTGCGTTGACAGTTTTAGCACTACCATCATGCCCAGGGTGTTATCTATAGTGTTTAGACTGCGGAGCAGTAGCAACAGTCTCCTTACCGTAGTAGCAAATAGATTAGTCGGGCCATTCCTATGAAGTTGGGTGAGCTTACTTGCACTCGTGTACAAGGCGTGGGGGGATTGTTTTATAATTTTTCATTTAATGTTCATTTGCAACTACAAATGTGTTGTTTTGGAGTGTGTTAATGTTAATTAGTCTGTTATATCTAAGGGACTATGCATACCACGTTTTTTGAACGTGCGTCGACGCGCGTTTCTGAAAAGCGCGTCGACGGCGCGTTTTTATCCTACAGAGCAGTTTAGTGTTCGTTTGAATCGATACAAACGCGATGCTAACGCGCGTGTGTATCGCTACAAAATGCAATACTTTCTGATTTAGAAAGCATATATATATATATATCTCCAAATTATTCCCAAATTTCGTAGTTACTGAGATATGTCCTTTCAGAGGAGTATTTAAGCCCTTTGGCATTTTAATAATTAATATATAAATATATTAGGTGGTTGCCCAAAAATAGACAGTACCGGCAAGGTAAACATTTGAAGCGTTGTAGTGATGACTTTGACGCTTGTAGCAGAAAGCTGAGACATATTCTACAGACCGTAATAAGTATATAGAAAATCATGGGGATCGTCAAATCAAATGAAAAGGCCCGTGGGACGACATCGCTTAGGGAAAAACATGGTGTATAAGTTAGAGGTGGTGTAAATAATTTGGCCATTTGGATAAGCTTGATCACTGCCAATTTGGTAGATAATAATTTAAGAAATAATGTATTGTAATCTCTTGAAACCGTCAAGCAATACCACCGCTATGTTCAAATTGATTTAATCTTACCAACGAATAAGCAAAAAACAGCTCAAATGTAAATCGCCAAATTAATCTGTTACACGCTGCAGGTATTTTCAAAGAAAATAATAGTCTTATTGTTGAAAGACTTGACTAAAATACCCAATTGAAATATTTTTTTATGTATAATCTGTTATATTTACGTGACTAAGCGATTTAATCATTTCTCAAATCCTTTCAGATTCGAACTGAAATCGTGATATTGCCACAATTTTATTTGACAGCGCCAAGCTATGATTATAAAACATGTTAACCGTTTTCCATTACGGCTCCAATTTTAGTTCAAACCACGTTACGTGTTTCAACATCAATTAATTACTTTCTAACAAACTATTTATGAAAAGAACCGGGTATTTTTATTACTGCCAGTTTAATTTGATTCCCTAATAGTTAATTAGGGTAAGAACTGATCACATTCACACATAATAATTGTCCAGCAGTGGACGTCTTTCTGCTGATATTATGATGATGATGATGAATCTACTACTAATATTATTGGCAACATGATTATTTTAATTAATATATTAGCTTCATAGTAGTTACAGAATGTGTAACTTTTTTATTTTTTCGTTTAGGATTTTGTAAGCAATTTCATTGCTTATAAAACCCATAATAGATAAATCTATGAAAACTATGTACATTACTGCATTTTGAGCTAAAAGAATGGTTATCCATCGTAATTAAATGGATCCATCTTACACGATAGAGTACAAGCTTTGCTTAGTTTGGGGCTAGGATGATGTGTGTGACCATCATCCTAGCCCCAAACTAAGCAAAGCTTGTACTATGGGTACCAGGCGACTATATAGATACTTATATAGATAGATTAATACTGATATACATAGAAAACATCCATGACTCAGAAACAAATATTCGTGCTCATCACACAAATATTTGCACTTACCGGGATTCGAACCCAGGACCACCAGCTTCGTAGGCAGGAGCACCAACTAGGCTACGGTGACCGTCCGGTATGTCCAGACAGTGCGTCAATAACTCCACTTTTTCCTACATTGTGTTAAAGCAGTACAGTTAGATGCCATTGCATAATTCAATGAAGACCGTTGAGGACATCCTCAGACAGTTTTTCATGCCGGAAAGTATATCCATAATAGTACTAAGTAAGTAATCAATACTTGGGAGTAGGTACGTGTTACTTGTATATTTTGGTAGATACTCTTTTGTATTTTTAGAAATGTAGGCACTATTGTGAGTGTACAATCTTGTCCAATGTGCCAAAAATGTGGTATTTGGTTCAACGTTTCTTGAAGAATTATGTCTGGAAAAAGAACATTAAGTGTATAGGACAGGCTGAATGGTTTTAAACCCTTTTTTCTTTTTGTGCGAAATGGGCAACATTGATTGAAATTTATAAGCAATAGAAAACTTGTGCAAAAGATTTACACAACTTATGATGTTTTTTTATTTCTTGTTAAACGAATAAATTAGGCTATAATTTGCCTACAAGTAATTTGTTTTACCAATAAAATTGTAGTTTTAGTTTTTAAAATATAAACTTAATAATTGTTGTGAAACACAACTATTGTTTATATTTAGAATAATGAGACAGTTTTAGTACAAAAAAGGAAATGTATTTTGCACAAATTAAGATCATTACATGCCCTTAAATAAGTCTGATTTCGGCAAGAATAGTTTTATAGATCTTAAGCATACTCTTGCAGCAGAGACGTGGACGTGGTATGCGAAACAGGAGCGCCGAATAGGTTCCTTTTAAATCCGTTGTCTCCGTAAGATCTTGGACATTACATGGCAAGATAGGGTCACTAACGAGAGAGTTCTAGAAAAAGCACAGCTACCTAGCCTGACAGCGTTTCTTAAACAGAAGCGTTTACGTTGGTTGGGCATGTGCACAGAATGGAACCCACTCGAATACCAGGATGTGTTCTGTTGGGTGCGGTAGCTAATGCGAAGCGCGATGTCGGTAGACCTCTGTTTCGCTTTAAATACTGCATCAAGCGGGATATGGCCGCTTTTAAAATTGACCACTGTAGCTGGGAAAAGCTCGCTGAAAATAGAGTTGAATGGCTGAAATGTATATTGGAGGGTCGTAAGATCTGTGATGAAGCCTGGTTCGGAGTACTTGCTGATAAGAGACAGAAGCGACATGAAAGCAGCTCGGCACCAACCACCGCAAACTTCTCTAGTCAGGCCTGCGGCAGGCTATGTCGCTCTCGCATCGGTTTGTTTAGCCACCAAAAGAAATGTCTCTCAGACAATGCGCCGTAAATCGTCTGTAACGGACGCAAAGGCCATATATATAGTTTTATAGACACAACTTAATTGAATTTTGTTGTTTATTTTTATTTTACTGACAATTTGAGCCAAATGTATATAATACATACATTTTAAAATATAAAAGTGGATTAATATTTTAAAATACTTTTGACCTGCCCATTTTCCACAAAATCTTGGATTTGAAAGGTCAGAAAATGTATGATGTGGATTTCCTCTTCCAACTAGCTTACCATAACCCTTAGGAATTTAGCGTAGCAGAGAGAAGCATGGATAAATAACGTTCTCCTCCGGTCTTCTTTAATAATAATAATATTTAGGGACAATCTCACACAGATCATCTTAGCCCCAAACTAAGCAAAGCTTGTACTATGGGTACCAGGCGACGATATACATACTTACATAGATAGATAAATACTTGAATACATAGAAAACATCCATGTCTCAGAAACAAATTTTCGTGCTCATCACACAAATATTTGCACTTACCGGGATTCGAACCCAGGACCACCAGATTCGTAGGCAGGAGCACTACCAACTAGGCTACAGTGACCTCTTTGATTCGGTAAAGGTTGACTGTCTGTCTTAATTCATACAATGCTATAGCTACTTACCCTTATGGCTACATATTCAAATTCCCTGTTTTTGTGGCCAAACAAGTTACAACCATTTACTACAAATGCTAGAATGTGGTATCTGCTAGGTCCGATGTTAATTAATGTTTCTATTAGTAAAGGAAAAAGTAAAGAATGTGACGCGCTCATCACTTTCCATTAGGTAAGGATGGAGCCATAGTTGAATGCTTATGAGTTGGAGCCCAATGGGTTTAATATAGTTTTTATTGCTTATTTACGGTTAAATATTCTTTATTTCTCTTAAGAATATGTACATTCACTTGCAGAGAAATTAAATACTTAATATAGGACGCCAAGCGTGGGCTTCTTACCAATACTAAACTAAACTAAAATACTAAACTATACAATACAAATAAACACCTAAACAATTTTACAAATACACAAATTCCACCGACTAGATTATAATTTTTTTTTTTTGTGTTGCGGTGGGTAGATATCGTATCTAGTTCCTATATAACAATTATATTTTTAAGGCCCATACCATGGTGCGCAGCAACTATTTAAAATAATTACTTATAGATAATTCTTTATTGCACACACAAGATATAAATTAAGATAAAATGGTAAACTTACAGACGCCAGCACATCCAGCTATCCCAATCTGTCAAATTTCTTTTATAGATTTTCAACTTTATCACATAAGGTACACTTTCAAATGGAGAAATAAGACAGATTGGGGTAGCTTGATGTGCTGGCGTCTGTATAAGAGGCTTTATCGCCAGAACCGAGATCTTCAGGAGTCAGGACCGGCCTTTTGGTGTTGGTTAGTGGTTACCCTGACTGTTAAGTCAGATGTTGCGGCTTTGATCCCCACCCAGGACAAATATTTGTGTAACGTGCACAATTATTTGTTCTGTGTCTAGGTGGGTATCAAAAACACAAATATTATTATTAAAACTAGCGTGAGGAGCTAACATAATGAAAGATAGTAACGGGTAACTAACGCATTCGCCCTCAAGATGACTTCCTGATGAAGTTGAAACTGTTGGTCGAATCCAACATAAAATTTATTACGTGAAAATATTAATGTGAAATGAGAGTCAAGGTCAATATTGTTTTATATGCGTTGGTTGATGAGTTCAAAGACAAAAGAAGTGAGATCTAAATGGGCGCCAAGTTCAATGGTCAGTCCTGAAATTTATAATAAACAACAATAATTTCTTCTTATAACTTAGGATAATACCTTAGGCTTAAATGTTTAAGTCTAGGTCTGACTTGGCTAGTTATAATATACGAATTATTATTAAGTACCTACTAAAACTGTCATGAAGAATAAATATTATACATGGTACTGCTCGCTAGTTCTGTTAATTTAACTTCGATTATATGTACTTGGAAATATAATAATAATATCCTGGGACATTTTCCACACACGGCCATCTGATCCCAAACTAAGCAGAACTTGCACTATGGAAACCAGATAACTGATATACTACATACACTACTTTTCTTTTGTAAATAATAACACTCAAACTCAATACAAACATACATGTTCATACACACAAATAGCTGCCTTGGTTAAGAATCGAACCAACGACTTGCGGCGTAAAACGCCAACCGGCCAAACTGACGGTAACGCGCGAGTAATGCTTCGAGTGTTGCAAGTTTCCATATGTAATTATTTGCTGACTTAATTGTAAAAACAACAAGTTTGTAGGACTAGGTTCTTAAAAAAATATACTTGTGGTAAAATTCGAACCCACGACCTCCGTTATTTGCAGCAAGACACCACCATGTTATTGTCCACCGACTTACATGCCATTATTGGCTTTAGCTTCGGTCTTGATAGAACTTCGAGAACACGTCGTAATTTTTACGTACACGTATGTCAACGTATTTTCGCCTCTATGCCAAAACAATAAGATCTACGATACATATCTAGTAGAATTTTAACAAGGTGTTTGTGTATCTGCGATCATACTCGTTAGTCCGACACCTCAATAGGCTTAAAGATGCGCAAGATTGTCGCGAGCCATATATTGGAGTCAATGCGAGGAGCGCAATATATTGTTCTTGTTGATAGCACTTTAGGGCTTCAGGGACCTTAATCAAGGCAAGTAAGTTGTATATAATCAGTATCTGACTATTTTGATTGGCGTAGAAGATACTAATAGCTTCTTTTTTACATGACGAATGATGATGATGATGTCTTCCCGACCGAATTTCTGCCACGGCCGCTATTCTTAATGGAGAATAGCCAATTGCGCAGGACATATTATAGTGAACAAGTGTGTGCGCAAACACAGGGGCACTTTCTATTCCATAACACTCATGATCTCATCAAGTAACTAGAAATAATAACTGTATTTACTACAAACATGTTCTGACTATTTACAAGCGCTTTTTTAAAGTCTATGTGAATAAAAACCTTTTTTATTTTATTTTAATGATTTAAAAAAAAAATCCTTAGGTTTATGATGTGTGATGAGCACGAATATTTGTTTCTGAGTCATGGATGTTTTCTATGTTTATTTATCTATCTATATAAGTATGTATATCGTCGCCTGGTTCCCATAGTACAAGCTTTGCTTAGTTTGGGGCTAGGATGATCTGTGTGACATTGTCCCTATATATTATTATGAAGGCTTTGGCAATTTTAATTGAAACTTTCTTTGATTACCTGATACCTGGTCTATATTTACTCTATTTTCGAATGGCATCCTGGCAATTTTCTCATTCCAGTCAATTCACTCTCGCGAATTTAGAGGTTATTGACTACTCGTACCACAAAAAGCTGTTACTTACAAAAGCGGACTGGACTCGCTGCAAGATTTTTGTCCAAAAATCAATAGCACGATCGTGATGTGAATTTTTATGCTTAAATAATTCACTGCTTATTTTTAGTAATTGATTTTGAACATAAACGTTGGTATAAATTATGTTTTTGTGCTGTAAGCTATGTTTAGTGAGTTGATGGATGGCCTGCTTAAGTGATGCACTTGTTCGATGAAGTTTCCTTTTTTTATAATCAACACAAATTTAAGATGTACTCACCTGCTGATACTCGGTATTACCTTTTTATTACTTTACAGCTAAGTTCTATTTTCTTTATTAATGTTTTACTACCTTTAAATCTGGAAGACGCAGCGTGGGCAGGCCCCCTACAAGATGGACCGATGATCTTGTGCGGGTCGCTGGAAACTGTAAGATGCGAATAGCACAAGACCGTCAATTGTGGAGATCTTTGTGGGAGGCTTTTGTCCAGTAATCGACGTCTTACGGCTGATATGATGATGACCTTTAAAATTAGCTGACTTTTGAAGAATTGCTTTCTATATATCATCTCACGTTTGCCTTCGACAGAGAGTTCAACTTCACACCTTTACGATCTCGGTACGGTCTCAGTAAGACTTCTCTCTCGTACACTGACACCCTGGAAGGAGTTCCTTGCCATTGCTCTCCCTAGAGACGATGAAGTGACAAGGTTCTTAAAGGTTTGTTACCATTAGACGGCCGCTGCGCCTTCCGAACCGGAAGAGTGTAACCGATGAAGTGGGCAAGGGCCCCACAAGATTGACCAATGATCTGATCGTCGCTGATTCTGAGGGTCGCTGGAAGCCGCTGGATGCGGGTAGCGAAAGACCGGCAATTGTGGAGATTGATGATGATTTGGGGAGGCCTTTGTCCAGCAGTGGGCATTTTTCAGCTGATATGATGATGAGACGGGCCGTATGCTTGTTGCTAACTTAATGAAATAATGAAATGTAGATAAGTAATGAATGAATGAAATGTAAATGTCTCCTTCGAGCACTCGACGAGTTAGCAGCCCTTGAGAATGGTCCATGGAGGACTGAAACACGTGTTGGGTATCGTACTGGCGCATGTAATTTGCTTTTTTATATTGTCCTTCTTGCATGTGCACATTTTTGCGGGCGGGAGGGCGGTGCAAATTGCATACCGGCATGATTAAACTGACAATTAGCGGAATTAACACTACATATTGATTTTGTATTTTAATGAAATGTATTCAGCACTTGCGTATTAACATACACTTGTACTAGTCAAGCTCACAATACAGTACATAAACATAGTACAATATTATATAATAGGAACAAAAAAAAAAGATTAATTAGTCCGTCCGTGTCCGTTAATCCTTAAATAAATTACAATTTACGTGGCTATTATTTTTAATTAAGAACTATATTAAAATTAAAGATTTGAAAACAACAAGCAGTTTGCTAGCGCAGAAGGCATAAAATCTTTTATAAGTAGAAGAAGAAAACATTTAAGAATACATGCAGGCAGCAGTTAACGTTATCCTAAGTGGAAACCATAAACCAAAGCACACTTCTCGCATACTAAACACTTGCCTCGGTGCTTCGGTGCTAGTGAAATTGATATAGTGCATCTTACATTAATATTATAATAAGCATAACTAATGAGCTTACTTTTATTTTCCTTGTGCGATGACGCCCCATCGTTAATTTTAATGAAACATAATTTTGTTGACTGATAACCTACTTATTTTTAATGGCGCTACAATTAGTAGATTTTTGTTCATATATATTTATAGTTTGTTGAATTATGGCATGGGAAAGTATGCCATGTGAATTATACGATTTAATATGATACCCATAAGTTATTTATTAATCCTGCAATTTACCTTCGTAGATGAATGTTTAGGTTGGGCTAGCCAAGATCTGTGCGGACTTTATGAATCCCTTTTCGGATCCTTCAATTCGTTTTTCGGACGGAGTTTTACCATCAGAATACAAGTCTACTTATATTTAAAATAAAATAAGGGTTAGTCTTTGAGGACTGCCGGCAGAAGTGAAAACTATTTTTTCATTTCTCATACTCGGAAAGTCGTGTTATTTGATCATCTAAGTAGCGAGTGTAAGATGCTACTTCCCACGTTTCGTCCTAAAACTCATAGTAATTGCTTCCCTCCCTATTACAAATAGAACTAAATTTGGTTAGGCAGTTGGTGTAAAAAATCTAACTTAATCTATACATATAATAAAATCGTAGGAAAGTCAAAACTGTACATTGAATATTGTTTTAAAAGGATACTTGGGGCGTGATCTACAATCGATGTCGAAGCCAAAAATATAGTATTTAGAATTTTTGTCTGTGTGTCTGTTTGTCTATATGTATGTCCGGGCTAAACTCAAAAAGTACTGCATGGATTTACTTCAAATTTTGCATGAATATTATTAAGAGGTCGGGTCAACATTATATATAAACGCCAGTGTGAATTAAAAAGAGACCCTCCGTCTTACCGTCCCCCTCCTGACGACGCGAGTTTACCATTTTTTAGCTATCCCAAAAAACTGCAAGACACCGCTAAAGAAATGATTAGGGTATTTTTAAATACATTGTTGATCTTCAGAATAATATAAAGTTAAAAGCAAGCTGGACAATAATAAAGAATTCCAAACGTTCTATATGTGACATGGGAATAGAACCTAGAATCTCTTAAAATGTAATTGATAACATTACTGACACATTTATCATAAATGTAACGAGCAACGACAGTTACTTTCTAATTCTAACTAAGTCCTTTTATTTTAAATTACCTTACTACTGAGAATCATAATATGTAATAAATGTGTTTTTAAGACAAGCTTATTAATTATTTAAAATAAAACGTTCGTGTAAGTACATTATTTAAGTTCATTCAATTTAGTTCATTCCTACACCACCAAGGCATTTAATCAACCAACGAGCCCACTAATTATGCATCAATTTTCTTATATACATTGAAGTGTAACAGCACCAATGGCCTCACTGAGTTTTCTTGCGAAGAAAAATCCTAAAAACACTTTTGCTAATTAAAAAACTCAGGACGTCATAACCTTCAACTCAATATGCTACCACTACTCCAATGAGTCAGTAAAGTACAATTATATCACTCCGTATATAAGTATATATACACAAACCTCTGTGATTGTAAATTAAAAAGTAAAAGAAATCGAAATGTATTACCATCGGACCATTAAACATATCGACAAGGCAGTGTGACGCTAGCACTACTCCAATGAGTCAGTAAAGTACAATTATATCATTCCATATATAAGTAGATATATACCAACCTCTGTGATTGTAAATTAAAAAGTAAAAGAAATCGAAATGTATTACCATCGGACCATTAAACATATCTAAAAGGCAGTGTGACGCTAGCACTACTCCAATGAGTCAGTAAAGTACAATTATATCATTCCGTATATAAGTAGATATATACCAACCTCTGTGATTGTAAATTAAAAAGTAAAAGAAATCGAAATGTATTACCATCGGACCATTAAACATATCTACAAGGCAGTGTGACGCTAGCACTACTCCAATGAGTCAGTAAAGTACAATTATATCATTCCGTATATAAGTAGATATATACCAACCTCTGTGATTGTAAATTAAAAAGTAAACGAAATCGAAATGTATTACCATCGGACCATTAAACATATCTACAAGGCAGTGTGACGCTAGCACTACTCCAATGAGTCAGTAAAGTACAATTATATCATTCCGTATATAAGTAGATATATACCAACCTCTGTGATTGTAAATTAAAAAGTAAAAGAAATCGAAATGTATTACCATCGGACCATTAAACATATCTACAAGGCAGTGTGACGCTAGCACTACTCCAATGAGTCAGTAAAGTACAATTATATCATTCCGTATATAAGTAGATATATACCAACCTCTGTGATTGTAAATTAAAAAGTAAAAGAAATCGAAATGTATTACCATCGGACCATTAAACATATCTACAAGGCAGTGTGACGCTAGCACTACTCCAATGAGTCAGTAAAGTACAATTATATCATTCCGTATATAAGTAGATATATACCAACCTCTGTGATTGTAAATTAAAAAGTAAAAGAAATCGAAATGTATTACCATCGGACCATTAAACATATCTACAAGGCAGTGTGACGCTAGCACTACTCCAATGAGTCAGTAAAGTACAATTATATCATTCCATATATAAGTAGATATATACCAACCTCTGTGATTGTAAATTAAAAAGTAAAAGAAATCGAAATGTATTACCATCGGACCATTAAGTATTTCTACAAGGCAGTGTGACGTTTTTGTCGGTCTCATTTGGGCCCAGCTAATGAACTGGTACAACCTGACGGACCGGGGTCCGACCTTGGGCTTCCAAATATAGAGGGCGACTCAGAAATGCTTACTTGCACGTCTTTTTGTTTATATGGTATTCGATATTAAAGTGTCGTTCGAGATTTTCAAAAGGCCTAAATATTTTTCTAAAATTACGATGTTTGTGTTTCTTCAGTATTTTCGTCCATCCAACGGAGGTCTTTAATTTTCTCTCCAAAGTTTATTGTATAGGGTAAACTTTTACCTATGCATTGAATTTAACTTTATTTTTTTTTCTTTTGTTAATATGAAAACTTCAAGTGGTTACTAATTACGGTTCCTGAAATACAGCTTGCTTCGGATACCTAAAAACAGCGTTCATGTCGTTGCCCGCAGGTAAGGACCCCAGAAAGCTGGCTACATTACCTCGCTATAGGGGGTTTGGGCGGTCACTGTAGCCTAGTTGGTAGTGCTCCTGCCTACGAAGCTAAGATAATTTGTTACAATTTGTGTTAAAATATTATATAAAGCCGTTTTTTTGTGCATGTGGTGTTAACCTATAATTAATTGTTGCACTTGTAAATGTTACCCTAGCCTTTAAGTTAGAAATGTTTATGTGTTTATGTCGCCTGATACCAATAGTACAAGCTTTGCTTAGTTTGGGGCTAGGATGATCTGTGTGACATTGTCCCCAGATATTATTTATTTATTATTATTTATTTTATACAGGTCTGTTGGTCTAGCGGTAAGTGCCACTGGCTGCTAGACTAGAGGCCATTGGTTCGATCCACACCCAGGACAAATCTCTGGGTCTCTTAATTTATCTATAATATGTATTTAGAAATATAAAAGTACGTCTTTCAGTCTTTGTTGTTTGCGTATTCAGATGGTAGTGTTGTCCCAAGATATTTTTTTTAATAATACGTTGGCTGAAATTTAAAATCAAAACTTAAAGCTTTACATTGCGTATAAAACTAAAATTTTATTTCATAATGGCGTTCGATGGACTTTTCCATTCATTTCGAGTCGTTCCCTCAGCCTACACTTCCTTCCATGATATTGTAATTATGCAATAAAGTTCACTCGTTACGATTGTTGTTACATTGTCTTATCTCTGATCTGGACAGGTCGTATGAATGCCAAACATACAATATAGTAGGTTTAATATTGCCAGTCAGTTGCGAAATATGAAGCCTTGTAGTTTACATATACTTGGGCGTTACCGTATCAAACAATCTAATCTACAATTACCGATTGATACCGTTGTAAATGTTTAAGCTTACAATGGACATTTTTAATTCTAAGCTGGTAGCTTGTGTTCGAAGAAAGGTTTTATGAGGCCATACACATATAACCTTACTAATATTATAAATGCGAAAGTAATGAAAATACTAAATCAATATGTCGTGTTAATTCTACTAATTGTCAGTTTAATCATGCCGGGATGCAATTTGCACGCCCTCCCGCCCGCAAAAAATATGCACACGCAAAAAGGACAATATAAAAAGCAAATTACATGCGCCAGTACGATACCCAACACGTGTTTCAGTCCTCCGAGGTCCATTCTCAAGGGCTGCTTACTCGTCGAGTCTGACTCATTCGAGCACTCGACGAGTTAGCAGTCCGTAGCTATTAGCGGAATTAACACTACATATTGATTTAATATTTTAATTGTTTCCATTACTTAATGTGAAAGTTACTCTGTCTCTCTGTCGCGCTTTCACGCCAAAACTACAGAACCGATTAAATTGAAATTTGGTACACAGTTAGTTTAGAGCCTGAGTAAGGACATAGACTACTTTTCAATGCGATAAGAGGGTTGAAAGGAGGGGATGAAAAGTCGTATGGTAAAATCGTCATTTTTTGAGCTAGAAGCTTGAAACTCACTTTTTTATATGACATTTAAACTTGTAAATGTTTTACCCTTAAGGGTGTAAACAATAGGGAGTAGGGGATGAAAGTTTGTATCGAAATATGTAACTAGGTTTATGTGGATGCTTTTTTTTTAAGTTTGCGACAAAATATTAAAGATATTATGCTGTGACATTTACGGAGTTTGTAAGTTATAAGTCTTATTCCAACTAAAGAACAGGTAGGCGGCTTAAATTCGATAGATGCAAATAATTCAACGATCTTTTTGCAAACGAATTTTTATTTATCCAATTAAATAATTGAACAGGCAGTAAAAATAAGTGCCCTTTTAAATGGATGCTTATTATCTATTATCTAATTACAATTATAAAAAAAAAACATTACATTATTATCAAACAGCATCGCGGATATACAGCCGTAATTGGTTGAATGTGGGCCACTGCGCATACGCAAGGACAACGCGCGTTTGTTCAGGTGTTCGGCTAAGTTCGACAACATTCGGCCATTGTTCAGAGCAATTGTGCAAATGCATTGAAAATAGTTCAGTTTCGGTATGCTAGGAATAAGAATAAGTCAATATTGAACATAGTATATTTTAAGTATGGGGCAATACCATGTCTGGGTTTCTTTGGGTCAGTGATGCAATTTTGGGCTTGTATACTTCGTCTGTTTTAAAAAGGAATGCAGATCTGTTGTTTTTAATGTATATATACAAATTACATATTTATATATTTACTATAAACTTAAGTATGGTGATGCGACGGTTTCCTCTGCCGAGGCTATCTGTGATGCATTCTCTTCACAGTTTTACTCTTCTTTTCTAAACCCTAATAACAAAAACATAAATACATGTCCAAACTCAAGTCTTAGCTTTTCCCAATCAATACCAATTGTTTCGTCCAATATAAACTCAATTGAAATTGACATTAAATGTGTGAGAAAACTGCTTACTAATCTTGATCCATGTAAATCCGCTGGTCCGGATCAGTTATCACCAAAGTTTCTCATAGGATGTGCAGAAACAATCGCGCTACCGGTAAGCCTCTTATTCGAGAAGTCTCTCGCTACATTCACTGTACCTCACGTATGGAAGTCGGCATATGTAACTCCCGTTCACAAGAAGGGCTCAAGAAATGAGATAGGCAACTATAGGCCTATCTCCAAACTATGTATACTTGCTAAAATTTTCGAAAGAATTGTCTACGATCAAGTTTACGCAGCGCTTAAAAATACTTTTAGTCCTTCACAACACGGCTTCTTAAAGGGTAGGTCCACACTTACGAATCTCGTTTTACTTAACGATTATGTCACGAAAGAAATGGATGGTGGAGCACAAGTCGATGTCGTTTACACGGACTACAGTAAATGTTTCGACAGGATAGATCACAACATCCTAAAAATGAAATTATTGACAAATGGCATAAATGGAGATCTTCTCCGATGGTTTTCTTCTTACCTAGAAAATAGAACTCAGGCGGTTGTTGTCAGTAATTATGTCTCAAGTTGGGTTTTGATTCCTAGTGGTGTACCCCAGGGTTCCTTAATGGGACCCTTATTATTTATATTATATGTAAACGACATCGACTCTTGCCTTCAAAGTTCTAATCTTCTCTGTTTTGCTGACGATATGAAGATTTATTCTATTATATCGTCGCCAAAGGATGTAGTGGATCTTCAATCCGATCTGACGCGGCTTGACAAGTACTGTCAAGTAAATAAGTTAGACCTTAACCCATCCAAATGCTCAGTACTCACTTTTAGCAGGAAACGCTTCCCACTGTCAACATCGTACCAACTTAAGGGCCAAGTATTACCAAGATGCGACGGTGTACGTGACCTTGGTGTATATCATGATTCGAAGCTACAGTTTGACATACACATCGAGCAAACTATCGCCAAAGCATCAAGAGCATTGGGATTTGTAATGAGGATATCTAGGTGCTTTAAAAAAGCTAAAACATTTAAAATACTTTATTGCACTTTCGTAAGAAGTCATCTGGAATGTGCCTCACAAATATGGAATCCCTGTTACAATAAATATATTGATCGCCTTGAAAATATTCAAAAACGTTTTATGAAGTTCCTTTGTTATCGTCTCAAAATCCCTTACAGTTCTACGAATTACTTAGACCTATGTAAGAAGTTCCACATTCAACCTCTAATAAATCGAAGGCGTTTGGCTGATTGCACGTTTTTATTAAAGCTGTTATCTAATGAGATTGACTGTCCCCATATTTTACAGAAACTGCACTTTAACGTTCCCCAAAGATCGTCTAGATTTAATACACCTATATCTATTCCATTGTCGTCGACTAATAATAGGCAAAATTCATATATAGTACGAGCGAGCAAGGATTTTAACAAATTATGTAAAAAGTTTGATTTTGACCCATTTAATACCAAGAGCGAGGTGGCACGCAGGCAACTGAACCTTAATTTTTTCCAATAACTTTTAAGATAATAATATGTCTTCAGCTACTCTGTTTAAGAGTAAAATCGGAAGCATTGTATGTGTGTATCAGTCGCTATCCGTGAAAACCTGTAATTGGCTTTATGTTTCCTATTATGGCAGTAATATTTTTTATGTATAGCTGTTGGTTTTCCAAACAATAAATAAATAAATAAATATAAAATCTTTTACAATAATCATTAAAGTAGTAAAGAACAGACTGGCCAGCAATAACAGGGAATACCATGTGTGTGATTAATTGAAAAATTAATAAGAACTCCATACAAAAATAACAAGAATGTAATGTAAAATGTACAATTTTGACTGCACGTGTGGCGCAGCGGCTAGACAGTCGCGTCGCCGCGTCGTGTCCCGGGCACGAGTCCCGCGCCAGACAACTATTTGTGTAACCCATAAATAGTTGTTCTGAGTCTCGATGTTATTTGTGTCCGTCTATTATATGTTTGTAAAGAACCCCGCGACACAGGAATTAGATTCCTTAGTCCCCCACTAAGGAATCTAATTCCTGTGTCGCGGGGTTCTTTACAAACATATAATAGACGTTTAATAATAGACGTTGGGAAATAATAAAGAAGAACCCATAATTGGCGTATACTACTTATATAAAATACTAACGTATTTTTCTATCTACCTGCTCGTCCAAAGTTAGGGCAAGTCGTTAGTTAATTATATATTACAGAAATTACTGTCTGTAAATAAATTCTGCCTTCATTTTCAGTTTAGACGAACTATACAGGTAAGTAAAAGCCTTCAAGTTCTCAGTTACCTGAACAGGTCTTATAACTGTAATATCCTGCTATTATTACAGAGTATATAATACTTATATTTATATAACAGAGAACATGTAGCTCTGACATTTCACCAATCGTCTATTGTTTACTTTAAGTAATAAGAGGCCATCATAGTTTAAGCTTCGCATTTATTAGCTAACATGGACTTAATTGTACGTATAGCAAGCGTTCAGATTTCATGCCCATCTGTCCAGCAGTAGCATGTTCAAACGCAGACATTGAAGTCCTGGAATCAAATCCCGGATTAGGATCCTAAAAAAAGAGATTTTACATTTTTCTGTAAAGAATAATTCTCAGTAATAATAATAATATCTGGGGACTATGTCACACAGATCATCCTACCACCAAACTAAGCAAAGCTTCTACTATGGGTACCAGGCGACGATATACGTACTTATATAGATAGATAAATACTTATATACATAGAAAACATCCATGACTCAGAAACAAATATTCGTGCTCATCACACAAATATTTTCACTTACCGGGATTCGAACCCAGGACCACCAGCTTCGTAGGCAGGATCACTACCAACTAGGCTACGGTGACCTACACGGTGACGGTACAGTATCAGCGTGGAGTCTGGTAGTAGGCGGTGTTACACCCCCATGTGTCGGAGAGCACACAAAGCCTGAACTCTTTCTGGTCGTGTCAGCTAGCTATCCCATCGGATTATGAGAGCGAGGGAATAAAATTTGCACCTGCGTTTGTGCACACGCTTGTGCACTATAATAAATCAACTGTGTAACCTCCATTGAGACTGGCCACCATGACTGACGTTCGATCAGAATACTCTACGTTCAGAAGAGCACAAGCAATATACATACATCATATTCGCGTATAACAGTGCAAACTTTTGTTTATTTAGGTGTGTGATCTAACGCATGTCAAATAACAAATAGAATTTTGTAGTTACATTCGGACGCCGTTGTGTTGTTCATAATACTTTTTTTAAGGGTTTGATTTCTCCACCGCAATTACAGTCATCGGTGAATTTGAGAGTCCGTATTAGATAATACTAGCTTTGCCTCGCGGTATTACCCCTGTTAAACTGTATGAATTATAGCTTATGTTTTATTCAGATATATAAGCTATATTACTACAAAGTTTCTTCATAATCCGTCCGGTAGTTTTTGGAGGAAAGAGTAACAAACATACACACTCACACACTCAGAAATTTTTGCGTTTGTAATATTAGTGAGTTTACCAAAGTTATTGAAATACAGTTTATAATAAAATGTTTACTAAAATATTGAATACATACATTGAAACTTGGTTCACGACATATTTACCGCAGTATGCGGAAAATTATGATGAAATGGAAGATAACAAACTAAAGCTTTAATATTATTATTTCAATAAAACCATAGTTTATTGTGGCACAATTATACTGATACAAACTTTCATAGTTACTTAGTAATTCTTCTTTATGGCTACGTACAACTGCTACTGGACTTATGAAGAACTGCGGTTTGCATTTCTCTTTCTACGAAAGTCTTCGAAGTTGCACCATCGCATCGTGTTTTATGTGTACCTATTGAGTAATACTTGAATCTGGTATTTGTTCTGGCATTGTTTGTTATTACATCATTAGGTAGTCGAGTCTGCTAACGTACCAGAGCACGTCATTATACGAAATTGAAGTTTGATTAAAGAAGAAACTTAGGTACGCACGGCAACATATCAAGCTATACAATTCCAGTATAAGCTGATCCCGCGTTGTTATGATTTCCATACGATGAGAGATCAGCTTATATTGGACATGTGTAGCTTGATATGTAGACGTGTCTATGTACCCTGTTTAAAATTTTTAAATTAACAATTGATGACGGTCACTGTTGCTTAGTTGGTAGTGCTCCTGCCTACGAAGCTGGTGGTCCTGGGTTCGAATCCCGGTAAGTGCAAATATTTGTGTGATGAGCACGAATATTTGTTTCTGAGTCATGGATGTTTACTATGCATATAAGTATTTATCTATCTATATAAGTATGTATATCGTCGCCTAGTATCCATAGTACAAGCTTTGCTTAGTTTGGGGCTAGGATGATCTGTGTGACATCGTCCCTAGATATTATTATTATTAGTCTAGTGGTGACACTAAGTGAATGTTCGCACGACTTGTTCTGTATGTGAAATTTATCTATCATATATGTGTCATCATCATCATTATGATTATGATCATGTCAGCTTAATAACGTCCACGGCTGGACAAAGGCTTCTCCAAAAGATTTCCACAATGGAGTTGTGTACATCATTTGGAGAAATAAGCCATAATCGGCACGCTTGGCAGACGGGTTGGCGATCGCAGTAAGATGGTCATAGTACTCACGAAAACGCTGCTGCTCGTTCTCTGGTATATATGCCCTCGGGAAGATTTTTACGCCCCCACGCGATGAGATGGGGTGGAGATATGCTTTCTTGCCCGTCAACCACACAGTAAAAAAAATTATATATACTTATATATTTCTCATATTTATCAGCTGCTTGGTTGCCATAGTTCAGGCCCTGCCTAGTTTGGTATCAGAGGCACACTGTCATCTGATCCCAAACTAGACAGAGCCTTGTTCCAAGACATTAATTAATTTAATACCATACAACTTAAAGCTTTTAAGCGACTAAGGTATATGTTTATCATTTATTTAGTAGTGTATTTGTAGTAGCTAAATGCTATTACTTGTAAGTTGTTCAGATACTTATCACGAGTTCTGGTCAGCTGTCGCTTCTGCAGAGTACATGCGCAGTCGCAGTGATACCAACCTTGACATGCCTCGCCCATGTTTCATTTGCTCAATACATTAATCTTAAATCAGTGAGCCCTCACCACAAGTTTAACTATCGAATTGATTAAATAAATATTAAATTTTCTCATCTATAGAATTTACTATTTAAAACGAACGAAACATCATACATTTCGCCACTTATTATGAGAATCATGATGTCAATTTCGTTAGCTCATTTGATTTTTTGGTAACAAGACAAATGGTAGCATATCCAAACGTGCAAATGGACTATGGCTCCTATGGATATCATGACGTCTTAAATAATGTAAGGAATGTTAAGATATGTCTTCAAATAATTGAAATTATGAAAAGATTGGAAATATTTAATCGATTGCTATCGACTAATCATAGTCGATTGTTGACGAATTAGTCGAGACACGAATTAGTAAATGTGTTTACAGAATGTTTCTGTTTTAGTTTTCAGTGTTATATAAATAGTCGATTTGATTGTAGTATTACGAATTATATATACAGTATATTTCATTCTAAGTTCATTTTCAATAGTTCAGTTAATTAGTTAATATCTTAAGTTTTTATCACAATGTTTTTTTAAAGATTTTAATACCAATTGTCAATATTTATCGTTTTAGATATATTTCACTACATCTTGTAATTTGAGAATAAAATGTGTCATCATTATACCGTCAAGTTGTGTGTGTACGGCACACAAGATGGTAATCATCAACGACCCTAACCGCCTCCCTGGTGAGCTCTGACGACTATACTCTCACCCACAACTGCAACATTAACTTTCAATCCCTGGAGCGTATTTTGTAAGGTGGCTTACTTCCCCAGTTAAGTTAGTCATAGAGTAAAAGAATGCTATTACCGGTTGGCGTTACCCAGGACTCTCATAAAAGATTGCTAAAGACGCGGTAGCTTTTGACTCCCAACATTATTTTCTACTCGCAACAAATGATTGTATATTTTTAAACATTCGATAGAAACTCATGGTGCGTCTTCTGATATGTCTCACCCTTACGTGCAATGTGAGATATGAGCCAGTGCTGCTTTTAGTGTAGTCGCTTCATACTTTGCTTTATGGAGGGATAAGAACTTTTTGTAATAACTTAAATTTATCCTCGACTGCGGCAATGTAAAGAAATATATCGACTGGTAAAGGTAAAAATATATACAGGTATGATCATATCGAACTAGTTTGGCCATTGGCAATGGCGCCTGCCAACTCAGATAAGTAATCGAGCAATTATACTAGAATTGCTTGTTACTTATCTATAACTTCTTGTCCAAACATGCTGAATTCATGCGACATAGAGTTAGTGCGTGACTTTACTTTTCGATTGGCGGAATATATCGTTGCAATTAGATTCTAATCAATTGTTTTATAGTCGTGAATATATATGTTTTGGAACGAAGTTCTTATCGCGCGTTGTGAAAGGGGGCTAGACGGAAAAATTTCTTACGAAAAGTTGTCACGACACTTTTTGCAGCTGTGCGGCGTGCGCATGTTTCTCTGTCTGTCTCTCTCTCTCTCTCTCTCGCTCTTATAGAAAGCAAGCCAGATATTTTCATTTCTATTTCGCATTGAACAGTGTGGTGTCGGGATGATTATTTTTGTTGAGTGTAGGTATACAGGTTTTTTGTACATAATAAATAATAAGAAATAACTTGGTTCCATCCGGGTGTCCCTTGACACCTCTCAAGTTTTTGTATTTTTAACGAAGCGATCATACTTTGGAATTTAGTCTATACATTCCTAGGGTATCTACTGGAACTTGAAACTGGACGTGACTTAAGCGCTACTTCGATCCAGCTTTTTAGTTTCGCAATGTCAAAGCTGTTACGTTAAGTATTTATATAAGTATACCGTCAACTCATTGTTATATTAAGCTCGTTCCACGATTTAGAATCTAAAAGTTAGGAACATGAGCTCTACATTAGCCAGTTTTTTTTTGCCCTAGGAACAAGAGGGTTAAGCTGAGTGTCTGTATGCTCATATTGAGGTTACTCAAGTTATATTATAAGTAGAGCTCTGGCTATCCATAATTTTTGGGTTATATAATAATAATAATAAATAAATTTATTTCTTTGTGAGAGAAATAAATTTATTTATTATTATTATTATATGACCCAAAAATTACACTTAGCAAGTCTACTCTCCTATATGACGTGTTCTAGTAATAAGCGGACTAAGCTAACCGTTTGGATAGAGCGACAACCTATACTCATTCTCTAGGGTTTATGATCCTAAAATAACGGACAGCCTGAACTCTAGTTTAGCTAGTCAGCTCTTTTTAAATAAATAAAAAATTAAAAAAAAAGATTTTATTCACGTAGACTTTAAAAAAGCGCTTGTAAATAGTCAGAACATGTTTGTAGTAATAAAGTTGTATACATTATCATTTCAAGTAACATAGATATTTAGGTACACATTGTATGAAAACATTTATAAAATTTATTTTATTATAGCAATGATATTTAGCTAGCTCGTATCAAGTTATTGTCAAGAAATTATGTTTAATTATCTAGTTTAAGTCTATTATTTTTACTACATATTGTCAATGGTTCTGTCTATATTAAGGTATTATTATTATGACGGACCTTGTGTTAATAGCTCTCATATATTAAGTGCTCTAGTAAAAAGCGGGTTAAGCTAAGTGAGCGGGTAGAGCTAGCTCTATGTTATATGACCCAAACATTACGGCCAGCCTGAACTCTACTTTAGCTAGTCTGATAATATACAACATGTAACTTAATTAACGCACATCCTGAAAATAGTTTGTTCAGAATCGTTTACTGAATCGATTTATGTGGTTTTTAATATAGGTAATTTTTTATTCCAAAAATAATTAAACTACGGAAATTATTGTCATATTAACCCTGTACAGTCAAAACAAATTGAAATGGACCGTAAGTCAAAGTAATAGAACTTTTAAAATCGCAGTTTTATTTGTATTCATACAAATTCCATAATTCCATACAAAATAAAGAAAAATAAACTTTATTCTAAGAAACTAATTTAGTAAATAACAATGCATATACATGTTAAATTAAAAATTCGGTGTATGTATTATGATTACAACATAATATTCTAATTGGGGTGTTTGAGGGTGTGCGTTAATTACGTTAAATGTCGTATATAAAGTACTCTAGTAACAAGTAGGTTAAGTTAAGGGTCTATGTCGAACAACCACCTTTCCTCATATTGAGCTTGCTCTATATCACAACCTAAAAGTCATGAACAACCTAAACTCTACTTCAACTAGTCTGCTGACCCTTATACATTACAATGGTAACAAATGCTGACGTACCTATCACCTTAACACTAACAATCTTAAACAATAGTTTAAAATGAAATGTCAATCAAACATAGCTCCAGATGTCAATATCTCAACAAAATCTATCCATCAATTCTCAAGATTGCAGCATTAAAATTCGTTATACTACATCGCGAACACTATTAATCTTTACTTCTCATTACATAAACAAACATAACTAGGGACCTGCTTGCAAAAAGTGAAAGTGGTTACCAAAAAGAATGATTAAGGCTATTGAACACTACCAATTGAAAATGAACTCTATTTTAATGTAACCAAGATGGTTTTTCAATTGTGGTCCGACAGTTCAGTAAAACGTTTTGTAAGGCACTTGTGATGGACATATCTGTCGGGGACCAGTTTTTAAGGTCTGCAGGTTTTTGGTTTACAAAGAAGGCATTGTGGTACAATTATAGGGAGGGGCAGATTGTTAAATTGCTGAAAGGGTTTTTCGCAGACGTCACGAGACAAAGATTTTATGAATTCATTTCATCCCTTCATCATTCGAATGGAGAGATCTAGAGTATTTTTATTATATTACTATTTATTATTAGCCTTGGAGTGATACACCAGATAATTCAGTTTCAGAATGTACCTAATGTCTGATTTTTGTGAATCACCCAGTATGAATCGGCATGGTTAAATGATACAATTAAGTGAGTTCAAATTGAAAGTAATCGATTTTTTTTTATGGAGCGTATCATTTAAATTAGTGTTACAAAATAATATATAATTTAAGTTATTGATTGATTTTTAGTAACCTCAGACGCGACTCATTAATGTTGTAGACCAATATAGTCTACAACATTGATGAATCGCGTCTGAGGTATAATTTAGAGTTTCAAAGCTATAACACTAAAATTTTAGGTGTAACTTGTGATCAATATGTTGTGATCTTCGGAATGCATTTGTGAATCAGTCCGCCATTTTCATAAATAAACATCGTTAAACATACTACTGGAAAATGAAAATCATTACTAAACATTTAGGAAAGTATTTATTATTTTTCTTAGGAATCGTGTTATATACCGCTTTCACCATTAGTCCCTACATACATTAAGTAGTATGTTGTAAAAACAAAAGCAAATAAGAGAGTAATGTTCGTTATTGGAAACATGAAATTAAAATAAATTTTCAACTAGCTCTATACAAGAAGTATCTAAGAATGAAATAATAAGCGATAATTTAATCTAGTTACCAATACTAAGTAATCAATAAAAATATTCTACTAATTACAAATGCGTTTGATCCAAAATAATAACGAAACCATGATAATTTGTGACATTACTAAGCAAGGCATAGTAGTAGTATCTCTAATGGTCAGGTTTGTATTATTCGACTATGATAAAAAAAAAAAACAAAATGGTAGGTACATTCAACGAATCATAATCATTTCTATCAGTGAACAGAAGTAGGTCGAACCGATTGACAGAATTGATATTACTCGGGTGGTTGATGTTGCCGATATAATTTTAGAACTCAATACATTCGTTGACCATGAATTAGATATCTTTTGTGACACGATGTTCACAAGAAAACTAATAAGATATATTTTACGACGTGTTTTTATGTTATTATTCAAAAGTTAAGTCATTGCCTATACACCGATGAAGGAAATTTAGTTTTGTATAGCTGAATGTAAAGTGCAATTTTGTGTGAACTCACGAAATTAATATCGTACAATGACATAAAGTAATAAACAAATTGAAATCCGGTTTCTCATTATAAGACTTGGGATTTAACCTGAGTTTGCTTTGCCGGTATTTAAGCTGTGGTATATTCATAGTCTATGCTATTAAAAATTTTTAATAGCATTTATTTGTTATTTTTAGGTGCCTTTATGGAGGAGTTACAACTTACTCCGAGTGTCTGCTATGTTTTTTTATATATGTGGTATTTAAATGACTGTCAGGTTTCATTATTCTTGTATTTCTTTATTTTTAATAGTTATAATTTCAAAACTTCATCTTATTCTGTAGTTTTTTTATACTTAGACATCATGCCAGTTACTATTAACTGTGCTTTTAGAACGTAAGGAAAAAACGTTATGCGTTGTGTTGTAAAAACGCTGGAGTCTTGAGCGACTTAAGTTTTATTAAAAAAAAACAGCTCATTCGACTGGCTTGAGTTTTATTTGAAATATTGCTCATTTTGAGCTTTGAAAATGACGCTTCGGTGCTCTATTTGAGCTTGAGTGTTAAACATACAAGTAATTTTGGAAGAGTTTTATTCATATTTATGTTATTTTCAATGTTTATATTATATGGTTTATTTCAAGACGCTATTTTCTTATAATCTAAAAGAAAAATAATTATATTATGTAATATTTATTAAAAATATTTATGAAGTATAAATATATGAAAGAATATAACGAAGGCTTTAATGCTTGAGCTTATAGTTCGAGCGAGCAGCGTCAGTTGCGAGCCTTACTTAACACTGAAAGAAAAGCGTCGGAGAGTTAAGCGCTCAACGCTTACCTCTCCGCTGTACACTAGTATGTACCCTCATGTGCAAGTTTGTTTATGCGTACGAGATACTAGTAGGTAGTTGTTATACTTCTTAAAAAATCAGTGTTATATACTTTTATATTAAATTCGACGGTCAACGTAGCCTAGTTGGTAGTGCTCCTGACTACGAAGCTGGTGGTCCTGGGTTCGAATCCCGGTAAGTGCAAATATTCGTGTGATGAGCACGAATATTTGTTTTTGAGTCATGGATGTTTTCTATGTATTTAAGTATTTATCTATCTATATAAGTATGTATATCGTCGCCTGGTACCCATAGTACAAGCATTGCTTAGTTTGGGGCTAGGAAGATCTGTGTGACACTGTCCCTAGATATTATTATTATTATAATAATTCATCATCATCATCATCATTACAGCCAAATAAGTCCACTGCTGGACAAGCCTCCCTCAAGAATCGTCTTGGGGGATATGCCATAATCGCCACGCTTGGCAGGCGGGTTGGCGATCGCAGTAAGATGGTCATAGTCATCAGAAGGAAGCGGCTGCCCATCCTCTGGTAGATATTCCCTCGGGTCGACTTCTACGCCCCCCACGGGATGAGATGGGGTGATGATATTCTGATTCTGATATATGTCGCCGTCACCACACAGCTTAAATACGTGACTTATATATAAGTTGTATCACTGCAAATTTGGAAGGATTTATACTGGATGTAACTTCTTGACGAAAGTATTTATTTATTCTTGAGATAAATCTTGGTATCTTGACAAATTATATTGCTGGGGACCGCATACTTTTTTGAGTTCAATGCCATATAGTATGTTAGCAAAGTTATATACTTTTTTCGTTCAGAAACTGGTTATAGCAATTAATCGCGGACAAAGAGAGCGGAACCCGTTCGGAAACGTACTGCTGTAATCTTATATAAAAGAATGTCAAACAACCTAACAAATCTTTTATCTATATACCATTTTATATTAGGTAGCTACTTGAGAATTATAGCTTGCTCTTTCTCACGGATGAATACAGTTAATATCTATTAAATTGAAATTCTATTTCGTATTAATTGCTTCCCGCAGTTAGTGAGTTCATTTAGTTGGAGATTTATTACGTAACTTCTTTCTATTAGCTGTTTCACAAGTACTTCGGGGTTTATATATGATGACTGCACGTGTGGCCCAGCGGTTAAGATAGTCGCCTCGCCACTTCCTGTCACGAGTGCGATTCCAAACAGGCAAGATAATAATCTCTACATATAATAAAATCGTAGGAAAGTCAAAACTGTACATTAAATGTTTTTTTAAAAGGATACTTGGGGCGTGATCTACAGTCGATATGGAAGCCAAAAATATAGTTTTTAGAATTTTTGTCTGTATGTATGTCCGGGCTAAACTCAAAAGGTACTGCATGGATTTACTTCAAATATTGCATGAACATTACTAAGAGGTCGGGTCAACATATAGGCTACATATTATCACGCTATCACCTACGGGGGAGGAGCTGCGATAATTTATAAAGTTTAACGCGGGTAAAACCGCGGGGCACAGCTAGTGTAATATAATATCCTGGTGGCGTGGTTGGCGAATACGAAACGTAACTGTCTCTCTTTCTATCTCCCTCTCAGCTTCCGTTCGCTTCACCCAATCACACTTTTCGTAACGCTCCCGTTACATATTCAACAGCTTACTCCCCAAGTCAAGCGAGCGTAAAAAAGTTTTACTTAAAAAAGTTAATATTAATCCAATTCAATTTAATATGCTAAATTTATATCAAGAAAAGCATAGGTGGATGGACTTTTATAATAACAAAGTGTATTCAAAGCTTAAAATATTAATAAAATTTAGTAGTTGTAAGTACAATAAATTACCTGGCTGGCTGACATTTTAATATAGAGGTTGAATTACAAGATAATTTTAATCTTATACAAAGAATGTTCAATTTGTCAAAGGATAAAGGGTTATTTACGTAAGTGGTTATAAAATTACTATAAGTGTGGGGGCTGGGTACAGGGTAACTTAGTCTTTAACCATAAGCCTTCGTGTAGTTTTGTCTGTGAAAAAAAGAATTTACTATCGTAATATTTCATAATGACTGGCCTGTTACTTTTTTATCTTGAACTCTCATTCAAAAATAGAATACTAGGTGACGGCCTCTATTTTTTTTATCGATAATTTTTTACTAAAGATCGAACTTATTCGAAATTCGACCATTAGGGTTCTATTGTCAAAAACTAGGTACAGTCCCGCAAACTTTTCTGACCCGGTGGCAGCGTCGCTGTTATCGCATTTAGTGTTGCTAGTAAATATTTTTTGCAATAAAGTGGGTAAAAATAATATGCACATTGTAACGTAAATGTTACTTCACTAAAAAGCAAACAAATACTGTCATTACTAATCTTTATAACATCTTTATATTTTTATACAATAATTATGATCATTTACATAAAATGTATGCTATGTGTTCTCTAACGGAGATGCTCCAGGTATTATTATGTGACCGGAATGGTTTAATTCAGAAGTCATTTCATCATCATCATTATCGCAATCACTGCTTTCACTTTCACTATTACTACCATGAATGATGAAAGGCTCGTCTAAGTATCCATCCCTTTTTTGATACACATTTTCAATATTTTTGTACATTATTGCAATGCTTTTGCCATTCATTGACTATTATTTTATCAAAAGCTTCTGCAATGAATGATAGGATTTCAGAATTCTATCTACCATGCTCTTTTTCTTTCACAAGTTTTCTTACACATCACTCCCAGACACCTACAAAGGAAACAGCAAAAATTAAATAAATAATGAATATTTTAAAATATGTATTTTAATTTAAAGAGCGAGGGGGAATTTCGTATTTTTTCAGAAGCTGACAACACTAACCTGTAGCAGCAGCTACGCATTCATACAACTTATTGAAGGGTATAATTGGTGCCTGAAGGCGTTATTCTTCCTTCATATAATTCAATACTTGTAATATAACGTTCCCCGCATCAATTTTTAAAGCTTTCGGCATTTTTCACAATTAAAAACCACAAAGAGAAAAATAAATACGCGCAACAAACAATCAATGGCAGGAATGTCATGGATTGACATTTCAAACTGGCGTCATTAGTTCTACTTTTGGCCACCGGGCCAGATAAGTTTGTAGCACAGTATAGACATTAAAGACAAATAAAATTAATTTGTTCTCAGTTTTGACACCCAGTTTGTCATATCTCCTTAGTTTCTGAGTGAGTCAAAAGTGTAGTAATGTTTTTTTTTTAAATAAATAACTTTTGATGTCTTTTACATAAAAATGTAACATTACTGCACTCCTTCTCCATATGAACTTTAACTGTTCCAAATTTCATACTCCTCTGTTCGCGTAATTTTCTAAAAAACGGGGTATAAAGTTTTGCTTCACATAAAAAAGTTTTGCTTCTTATAAAATTATTATTATGAAGATGATTTCCCACTACTACTGATTTGTTCGTGGTTTGTTCACTTACAAATCAGTAGTAACGGGTAATGATAAGTGAATTTTAAAAATTTATAAATTGCCATAATAAGAATTTGTTTTTTTTGTAGTACGAAGAAAGACATGTCTACTTATGGTTTTTTTTTTCAATATACGCCATCTTTATTATTTCATACTCAGCAGCTCAGCGGTTTGATACTTACTTATTTATCGTATGGGCAGCATGGCTTAACGACTGTTTCCTAATGGCTACAGCCAGGACCGACCGCTTAACGTGCCCTCTGAAGAACGGAGACGCTCAGAAATTAAACCACTTCGGTGGACACCCATCTATGGACTGACCGCGAGCCTAGTTGCTTAATCTCACCGATCAATTACAGACCCTTGAGAGCAACCAGCTATGTATTTTATATAAACATCCATAGTATTTTTATATACTATTATGTTAAGAGTACCACACTTCATTGCACCTATACCGGCATTTGTTAAATTCAATTCCTATCCATCCAAAGATTGTCTGGAAGAAATCACTTATTGCGATAAGACCGCCCATTGGTACATCACATTCAATGTTTCAATGCCAAATGTTCTTTATTTGTGTAAAATTAAGTATATTTTATTTATTTGTATGATATGTGTTTTAAAACTCACACATCCATCAAGATTATGTAAGAAAAATAAATAATAAACATGTTCTTTTTGTGAACGACATTCCACTGGTTACCTAACGAGGCAAAAATACCGATTAATGCATTCCCAGTGTGGGCATAGCAAAGCTTGTGGTTAAAACAACACAATATTACGAGTTAAACAATGCAGGACCTGTCGCCCACCAGAAGCATGCATGCAAAGTGTCGATAAAATGCTCGTACAGTCAGACACAATGAAAGAAAGAAAATGAAATTCAATTATTTTCGAAATGAAAAGTTCTTTAGGCGTGTTGAGCACTTTTTGGCTGAAATCTTGGAACTCACCTCATCGTTACCGAACGCTTTCACTGACCTATAATAATAATATCCTTTATTCACACACGGCCATCTCATCCCAAACTAAGCAGAGCTTGAACCAGATAACTGATATATTACACTTTTCTTTTGTAAATACTTATATTGATAATAGCTATATGTATACTGTGTATATATGTGTACTTCGTGGGTGAACCAAAAGCGTAAAACTCGCGTCATTGCCACCGCACGCTGGGATTGGCATACAGAAAGCAGATGGCCGTCCTAAGCTGATGATATACAAGCATTGTTAGTAACAAATAGTGCTTCCGTGACTTTAACTGCACAACTTGACATTTTCCACTTATAGCTTAAAACTTAATTTAATAATAATAATAATCTACGCTTTAAAACTAATTTGATTGATTAGATTTTAAACGTTTAGTATCCCTCTAACGATCGTATAATTTGGAGAACTGAAATAAATATATGTTATACAAATTTAAGAGCGGGTTGGAGTTGAACCCACGAACTACTGGGCATCCAGCCTCATGTGCGAAACGAAAACCGCTCTGCAACCGCATTGTGGCGTTTGGACTTGAATTTATACAATCAACTCACAACAAACACTTATCGCGATTTTACTGAAATCTACACGGCTAAGACGGTAGTTATGCCAATACTTAGATTGGACCATTACCAATAGATGTCGCTTTTTAGTAACGTCAATATTTCTGCACTGTCTTTATTTCTAACCCCGATAATTCAGGTACATGGTGTGTGTTTTTAATCTGTTCTTTATAAGTTATTTTGGCTGACTGTACCGTTTGATACGCGTGAGTGGATCGGTGGGAGTCCCGCAAGGTCTGTGTAGTGCTAATTGAATCATTCATACATGACATGTCTTAAGGCCTTTCATTATTTCAATGCTTCTGTGGCCAACGGCCTAAACCAACGCCATTCCAAAGTTAGTCTTATTGCAGTAGGGACATGATTCAGTTTGCCGTGATGGTGATGGTGGTTGTATAAATCTTATGCGTCTGTTTAGCAGCCTGTGTCTAAATATACGTTCATGTAGAATTCTATGCGAGTTCTGTAAGCTTCGCTATTTGCGTTGTTTATTTATTCCGTTAAAATATTTGATTCTTCTGTAGCCAACCGTACACTGCGAACGTCATTTAAAAGTGAGTTTTATTATTGTACTAATGTGACTTAGTTTTCAATGATGGTGATAAAGGTTATCTTTTTAGCAGCCTGTGTATTCCATGGAAATGCTATATTCTATGGAAGTTCTACAAGCTCAGCCATTAGCGTTCAGAGCATTGTTTGATAGGCTGGATGTATAATAAACACATTTTTCTTTTTGTACTAAAATCGGCAGCTAAAGAATACAATACAAATACTCTTTATTGTACACCAAGATTTACATGTAAAGTCAATAGTTGTATTAAATATTATAAGATTAAGGTTTTATCGCTAACTGCGCTCTCTTCCAGACAAACAATAAACATTTGAAAAAATGTGCGAACCAACGGCCGTTGAGGCAGGAAGCTACGTGAATAACGTCTCCAAACCGGAAGACGCAGCGTGAGCAAAAGCCATGATGGACCAATGGTCTTGTGAGGGTAGCTGAAAAGCGCTGCGTTTGGAGGGAGGGAGGGATGAGATACGTCCAGCAATGGACATCTTCACGCTGATATGATGATGATAATGAAATCTAACATCAAATATACATACGATCATTAATAACAAACAATTTTCAAACATTATTAAGTAAGTAATTAAAAAATAATATTATTTAAATGTCAGAATTAAAACTCAGCGATAATCAGGTCATCCTTCATAATAAAAACAATTTAGAACAACATTATCGTTGTCATTGTAATACGTTAAAAATACGTTAAGAGGCCGAACATTTTTATTAATAATAATTCAAATATAAAGTCTTCATATATGGTTTATATAACCATGTAGCAATACGTCCGAACAATACCGAGTAGTTCGCCTGCCTAAGACGTATTATTAAGTACTAAAAAAGTAGATTGATCAATTGATGAGCGCGATCATTATGATACACTTGTGTAACACGTTACCTAACAGTGAATTTAATCTGTTCATTACATATAGCAAGCAAATTCAGACACTTGAGTGTTGAACCGAGTCTTATAAGATAATGACATCCTGGGTTCAAATCCCGGGTCGTGCCAAAAAGCGATTTTGGGATTTTTCTGTAAAAATAAATTTCTCAGTATCAGCCCGGTCTGGAAGTTGGCGGTTTTACACCCCCGTGCCTCGGAGAGCACGTAAAACCGTCGGTCCTGTACCTGACCTCTTTCCGATCGTATCGCTAGTCGTCCCATCGGATCATGAGAGTGATGGAATAGAAAGTGTCCCTGTGTTTGCGCATACACTGGTGCACTATAATATGTCCTGCGCAATTGGCTAGTCTCCATTGAGACTGGCCACCGTGGCCGAAATTCGGTCGGGAGGACATTATTATTATTATAAAGGTGCTGTTAGTTGTTTGGGGTACTGTATGTCGTACGACTTATATAGATTTATGTCGATAAAATGCCCCTAAGCGGCGTCGTATCTTAGCGTAGTATTAACGTAGAGTGACAGTTGCACAAAATCTAACCTAACCAGTAATGGCCCTGTGTAAATGTTCAAACTCCCAACGACTGGCGTTAGTAGTTGTTGTATAAAAACAATTATGATTTGTTTATTATTTACGATTTAATTAGCACTGTTATGTTTTTCAAAATGCACAACATCTAATGTTCAATGGTATTTTATCTGTTTAAAGTATGTCTAGCGAGGTTAATGAATGAGTTTTAGAGGGCCTTCAGAAGGTTTAATCATGATTATATTACGTCACAGTTCTAAACGAAGATTGATAGCACTTTCACATCTGTATTGTCACTTTATTAGCACGTATATCACAATTATTCGTAATTTATTTATTTATACAAATTTATTTTATAAGAACTTGAAGTAGAGCAATTTTATCCTTTTAACGCCATCTAGCGAACTCTGTATGCTCTATTCTTTTCATACGAGCTACGTAAGAGCGAGATGTAATTATTGAAATTAGTTCATTCGTGCAAATAAACAAAATTGTTAACAAACAATTGTTAACAAAACAAAATTGACAATATGTAGTAAAAATATTAGACTTATACTGGATAATTAAACATAATCTCTTGACAATAACTTGATACGAGCTAGCTAGATATCATTGCTATAATAAAATAAATTTTATAAATGTTTTCATACAATCAATACAATGTGTACCTAAATATCTATGTTACTAGAAATAATAATGTAGTTATACAACTATATTACTACAAACATGTTCTGACTATTTACAAGCGCTTTTTTAAAGTCTACGCGAATAAAAACCGTTTTTATTTATTTATTTTATTTAAATGAGAATTGAATAGTAGATATTAATAATTAACAGATTTCAAATATTTTTTAACAAAGTCTTATGGGTGTTCTATAACTAATTCTAGCTCATAGCTAGATGAGAGCATGAAACTAGAACTTAGAAAGTTCTAGTTTCATACGTTGTAAAGAAGTAAAGGAGTATTTTCGGTTGTAGCCATTAGCTATGTCAGAGGCCTACTGGGCGGCCTGAACAACTCTGACACTAGGGCGACCACTACCCATACGATAAGTAACAACATTTAAAAAAGCCTTTTCCTGATAAAGAACACCTGATTTGTGAGCCGTAACCACGCAAAACACACAAGTTTAATAACCGTTTCTGCAAAACCAGTTGGAGTCGCAGCACTCAGTGTTTTATTCGTACATAAATTAGGAAGTTAATGCTCTCCTGTTTATGAGAATCATGATATGAACTATACAAGAAATCATCAGGATAAGGCTGGGACTAGGGTACTGACGATTAGCGATTTAAACTTTGTGGAAATTTACTCATAAGTTCAGTAATGGAACTAAATCTAGTGTTATGTTACAACCACTATGGAATGTTGTCACCTTATTATATATGACAGGTGGCAAATGTCATTTGTTTTTTTAATTTGTAAAAAATGCCATTGTTTTTATTATATTGTTTTTCTTAGTCTGCGGATACCTTGTAGCTACTACACTTTCTTGTATGTTCATATCGAATAATAGTATTACTATTCTTTTCAAAATGCCAAACCAGGGTATTTTAAGGTTTTGCCACTTGTGAAACTACCGTCCACCCGTCCACTTGACATTTTGCAGAATGTCATACATCTGCAGTGGTTTGCTCAAAATGATTGTGTATTAAGCTTCACTCATATTACGTTGAAGGCTCAGTTCTGTGGAATGTCTTAGCAAAGTAATTGTGATGATATGTGAAAAAGTCATAAAAATATGTCGCTTTCTTCTAAAATTATTGCGACCCAGATCTTCATGAGGTACCTATGTTTGTCTTTGTCATTCATAATTATGTCACTTAAAATACGAGCAAATGAGACAAACCATTTCTGAAGAAATGGTTTGTCGCTCTATTTATACTGGGCAGAAGGAATTGAATGTACGATACTTTGCAATAAAATATATCTAAATATCAATAGTAAATAATTTTCCAGTGTGTAGTGAAAGCCAGGCCATTCAGGAATTCGCAAGAATCTTATAGCCATATAGAAACATACTTCAATACTTGCAATATATACATATATGTAGGTATATATACCGGTAAAATTAGAGTAGTCGTAAGATAATGAAGCACATATTACTTCTACAAGTAAAAGCCCAGGAAACCATTTATCAACAAAACAGTTCTTTCCGTTTCCCAGATTTTGCTGTGTCTATACTCATAACCGTTATTGGCAGAAAGAAGTCATAACATTCGTTCAATCGTTGAACTAAATCTATATCAAAAATGCTTATACGAATATATTTGTTATAAAAATGTTGCCTTGATGTTTATTTAGATAAATTTGACGGATTCTGCGAGAAGTTGCGTTTTTATGGACTACAGTTTTTATTTAAATTCTCTTTCTGAGAATGTACAGACGCCAGCACATCAAGCTACCCCAATCTGTCAAATTTACCCAATTAAAAGTGAACCTTATGCTTATGCGATAAAGGTGAAAATCTATACAAGAAATTTGACAGATTGTGGTAGCTGGATGTGCTGGCGTCTGTACAAAACTTGACCGTTTTTATACATTTGTGACCTCAAAGCGTGACACCGATTGCGTCACGCGTTATTTTAGCATTATAGCAGGCTATGATCGTATCATTTATTCGCGTCTTAGTAACAAATGTCACTTTATTAATGATTAACATCATTGAATAATTCATTACTGTATATAAAATATACATACAACTTCTATATTTCTTTATAACAAACAAATTTGATGTAATTAATATGGCTGTGTGTGTGGTGACGGCAAAGAATATCATCACCCCATCACATCCGGTGGGGGGCGTAGAAATCGTCCGAGGTAATTCCTACCAGAGGACGGGCATCAGCGTTTTTTCTCTGAACTATTACCAACAAACTCCGATCGCCAAGCCGTCTACCAAGCGTGGCGATTATGGCATATCCATCCATTCTTTGGGGAGGCTATTTGGCTGTTACGATGAAGATGAATATGGTATCCTCTCTGAGAAATATTTTCAAAGAACTGGATAATTACGTAACATAAGACCAAAATTAAATACATATAGTCTAATTGATAATTAGGAGGATTTTAAGTCAATAAAAACTATTATTCCATACGCTTAATTTTTTAATCAACGTCAAGAGTTAAGTCACACTAAAATTAAAATGGCGAAAGTTCGTGAGTGTGTGAGTGTGTATGTTTTTTACTTCTTCACGTCTAAACGGCTAGAGGGATTTTAATAAAATTAGGTATGGAGTTAGCTGACACCCTGGATTAACACATAGGCTAATTTATAAAGTTACACAGCTAGTAGAAAATAAAATAGAAATGGGTTATTGGATTACATAATTACAATATATGAGGCATCATTAAGAGGCTACCTCAGTAAACTAGGCCTCCTAGGCAAATTGTAAGTCATGTAAAAAATAAGTATTTTATGTTCATTTTTACATGACGTTTACAGTTAGACACTGCTTCACCGGACTATATTTGCGATGTTCAAGCCGTCTACCAAATAAAACTACAAACTACAGTACTGTACCCGCGCCGGAAGTCACCCCCTATGGAGTTCGAACCTTGACTCTGGGCGGTTACTGACGGGGAAATGCATGGGAGTATAATTTCTTTTAGGGATGTTTTGTGCAACTTTCGCTTTAAGTTAAAACGCGACGCGGGCCTCTCGACCGATTCAGGTTCGGAGAGATTTCATAGATTCGATCAAATACTTGTGTTGGGTAGCCCCAAGCCTTTAAAAAAGCAGGTTATCACGTTGTCTGTAGGTACTTTAATTTCCATTGTTTGTAAACCGAATTAGATAATTTGAAATTCTTCATAATCGATATCGTTTCATTTGGTTGTCTAGAAGAAAATTTAAACTCGGTTTTATATTATTTAAACAGTAATTATTGTGAAAGAGAACTCTAGTACTACGAAAATACGTTTGATTTTGCCAAGCTTTCTATTAAAGTGGAAATTACAGACAAAAAGTATACCCAGACTCGGAATGAATACTAGTAGGTATCTGTCTGTTATATAACAACAATGCTCTGCAGGTATCACATCCGTAATTAATCGATTAATCGGTGAGGAATAAATTCGATGAAATTCAAAGAGAGTTCAATTAGATTTAGTCAAACTGAAAGCGAAAGCTGAATGATTCGCCTCATCTTGAAATTAACTCGATATTTATATTATATAATACTTATACTAAACGATTGCTATAATCAATTGAATATTATGTGAACAATGATTTTGATTATTTAAATTGTTCGTAGATATTATCCTCGAATAAACTTTAATTTATCTATATAAGTATCTATTTACAAAAGAAAAGTAGTATATATGTAGTATATCAGTTATCTGGTTTCCATAGTACAAGCTCTGCTTAGTTTGGGATCAGATGGCCGTGTGTAAATAATGCCCCAGGATATTATTATTAGGTAGGTAGTTTAATTTATTAGTTGAAATAGCTAAGTGGACTGTGTAGTGACTGGTTCGGAGTTCAAATCCAAGGGAGTTTCCACATACATGTGCAGATTAGAAAATAATTATCTAGAACGGTTAATGCAAACAACGTGAGGAAACCTGCATGCCTGATAATTCTCCAAAACTTTTCTTGATGGCATGATAAGTCCGCCAGTTCATACAAGCCCAGTGTGGTAAACTATGGTCTATGGCCCACTCATTGTGAGAGGAGGCCTTTGCCCTGCAGTGGGACAATAATCATGTGCATCATCGATTTATTTAGGATGTGGTACACCAAAAATATAATATTAAAACACAACTATAGTACGCGCAAAATCGACACCAATCATAGGCATGCACATTAGTTAGTAAAACAATTATTAACCTGGTACCTACAGGTTGCGTTGTATTTCGTATTTGACATCTGTCAATAATAATGACGTAATCAGTGCCTCGATGTAGCGCCGCTTATGGCATTATTATAGCGGTTTTGAGTACCATTTAACATCGAATGAGAAGAAATGTATTACTATTCAAGGATAGATTATAATTTCTATATAACTAGCTGTGCACCGGGGTTTTACCCGCGTTAAACTTTACAAATTATAGCCTATATGTTATTCGGATATATAAGCTGTATTATATATAAAAGTTTCATCAAAATCCGTTGAGCAGTTTTTGCGTGAAAGAGTAACAAACACACACTCACAAACTTTCGCCTTTATAATATTGTAATTTTAATACATATTCTACTTTACCAATAATCAATTTAACAGCTTCAGCTTCAGCTTCAGCTTATAAGCCCGCGCCACTATAACTTCTCCCGATAGTATATACCCAATAATGACAGAGTTCGAATTTCGAATCAAACCTCTGTATTTGGAGTCGGTGGGCGTCGCGTATGATGCGATTGCATTAAATTTTGCGCAAATATATTAATGCTTTCGCAACACGCAATTTTTGATGATCAATGTTACATTGATATTTTGGGATCGATAATGTTTTGGGAGCACTTGTTTATTACAACACTGTACGGTGAGAGGTTCAAATAAAGTTTTGTTACTTATTATTTCGAAATGAATCGTAATCGCACTTAATCAATCAATCAATCAAATTATTTATTTGCCAGAATATGGTACAAAAGATTTTACATAATAAGATTCCGCATATCCTGCCACTAATGGCGTGCAAATACATTATTCAGATTTTTTAATAAAATAAATTGTTTACAATGTCAAATAGATAACATAAATATGTCAATGATGTACAATAGAACAATAATAATGATAAAAATACGTCCATTTGTAATAAAAAAATGTCAAGTTTCTATTCTATCGTCAAAGAAGTTTCTGATATTATAATAACATTTATTTAATAGTAGCCGATATATATATTTTTTGAATAATGACATTGGTAAATTAATTAGATTATCAGGTAGTTTATTATATATTCTTATGCACATACAATTGACATTTCGTTTAAATAGCTCTAGTTTAATTTGAGGTAGGCGTAGTCTATTTTTGTGTCTGGAGCGGCTGTTTGCATGGTCGCAGAACTTTTCAAACAAATGGGGGTGTTTTTTTACAAATATACAAATTTCATAAATATATAAACAAGGTAAAGGAAGTACATTGAGTTTTTTAAAAAGAGGTTTGCAGCTGTCTAGTGGAGAAACACCGCATATAGCTCGTATACATGCTTTTTGGGTTTTAAATACTCTTTCAAAATCTACGGAGTTGCCCCATATTATAATACCGTATCGTAGTATTGACGACACGTAAGCATGATAAGTAGTCATTGCCGCGTCCAGACTGACAGTCAATCGTATTCGTTTTAAAGCATATACAAAGCGGTCTAATTTACTGACAATTTTTTGTATATGTGATTTCCAACTACAGTACTTATCCACCGTTATACCCAAAAATACACATTCATCGGCAGGAGACAGATGGTAATCATTAAAGTGAATGTCTAGATTTACGCTATGTGATTTAAATGTTTTAAACTGTAGTATATTCGTCTTCGACAAATTTATCCTTAAATTGTTTTGCTTTAGCCAGGTGACGGCGTCGTTTAGAGCGCTATTTATTTCTGCTTCAAAGTTATCATTTTTAGTTGTTTTAATTATTAAGGTTGTGTCGTCAGCGAATAGAATACAGTTCTTTTTAATAGCATCAGGAAGATCATTGATGTACACAAGAAAAAGCAACGGTGCTAATCTGCTCCCCTGAGGAGTGCCGGTATTGTTTTGTCTATATCTCGATCTAAATGTTTTTTGTTCAGTTTTGACCGTTTTAGTTATTTCTACACATTGTTCTCTATTTTCTATGAAACTCTTGATCCAATGGTTTGCATTGCCACGTATGCCATAGGATTCTAGCTTTGATAAGAGAGTTTTATGACAGACAAAGTCAAATGCTTTTGACATGTCTAAGAATACGCAACCAATGTTACATTTGCTATTTAAACTTTCGGTTATTTGTTTAATCAATGAGAAACACGCTAAAGTAGTGGAGCTATTTTTTCTAAAACCGAATTGTTCAGCCCTGAGGATATTACACGATGTCAAAAAGTTTTCTATTTTCGAGTTGTTTTAGCCCAAGTGCTGTTGAATATTTGATCAATAGATATTATCTAACATAAGCTATACTTGTCCTGTGCTTCGAACTCGAAACTCGAGGAGGTAATATTTATATTTAGTAACTCCTCCTTTTTTCTTTCTGATTAAATTCGTAGTGGGATCCAACACATTTAAAGCCAATCCCCGGGACATGGCTGAGCCTCACCGCTCAGTGTCATTTCATTGTGAGCCGCTGTTGATCCTGGCTTACAGGAGTTGCAGTGGTGGGTAAGAGGGAGGGACTAGTCCCGAAAAGGAGGTAGTATTAGCAGGTGGTAACTACCTTAACCACAGCACCGCTCATATCGTCATAGGTAGCTAGAGAAAGCCTCAGATTAGCTAGGGTAGGTTCCTCGGCGGCGAGGATCGCGTTGGCCCCTTAACTATATTAACGTTGATCGCGTGCAAGTGATCACACCCTCGTTTAGAATTCGATCTTGTTACTTCAGCGACCTCAGGAACTATGGCCCAAACCCCATAAGGGTGCCCTCAGGTATTAGTCGCTTAAATTAAGCTGCTGTTTGACAGTTCTGCGCTAACTATCTGCTCATTGTATTATTTTTTTTGTTATTTTCATATTATAGTACTAAATATAAAATATTATGTTAGTAACCTTCTATTTGTTATTTCTTTAGGATTAAAGAAAATATATGTGATAAGTGATAACACAGACCGTACGGACGGACTTATTCAATAATCGGACGGACGGATCGGACTAATGAAATACAGTAACAAGAAAATTCATTATTTTTGTTACTGTATTTGACTTTGTTTATGTACTACATTGTGAGCTTGACAAGTACAAGTATGTTACTACCCAAGTGCTGAATAAAGTCATTACTTCATTATAGTCAATTCGATGTAAACACAATTAATAATAAAAATAATAATAATTGAAAACGAGTACCTTACAGAAGTCACATAATATGATCTGACATGATATATTCTAACCTATTTTTAAAATCTCGAAGTCTAATTTTTATGTGTACCTATATACTTACTTATTATGTGTTTAAGAGACAGACAACGCCATCTATCGTAACCCACTAGGACTTTATATTTACGAGTGTTGTGTCATGAACTCGTGACTTGATTAATTACGCGAATCGTGACTTTATTAAAATAATTATGTCATTATCATTCCAATAAATTTAAGAAATCAAGAATCAAACTTACGCGATTATGCGCGGAAAACAAATTGTAGGCTTTGTCGATATTTGTTAGTTAATTAATGTCCTCCGGCCATGACAGACAGTCGCAATGGAGATTAACTGTCTACGCTGGACATATTTTAGTGCACAAGTGTATGCGCAAACACAGAAGCACTTTCCATCTCTTTGACTATCTGATGAGATGACTACCGACACGACTGGCAAGAGGTCAGGTAATTGCCGTCAAGGTTTACGTGCTCTCCGAGGTAGAATACCGTCAAGTCCCAGATTTCAGACAGATACTAAGATATTTTCTTAATAGAAAAATTCCAATATCAATTTTTTTTTAAACATTTTCTTTTTTAATTTTTTTTTAGGGGTTTAAACCGATTAACTCATTATGTGAAGTAAACTAACGCTAGACTGACGTGGCAGCTAAAGTTAGCGTAAGATATATATATATATATAAATATAATACAATAAATATCGTGGGACAACTAAATAAAAAAAACCGACCAAGTGTGAGTCGGACTCGCACATGAAGGGTTCCGTAGCAGCAAGTATTTCAGTTGATTAAATGAAAGCAAATTGCGGTTTTTAACGTATTAAAAAAAACTACTAGCTAGATCTCGTTCAAACCAAATTTCGTTGTTAGTTTCTATGGTAATGTACATCATATATTTTTTTTAGTTTTATCATTCGCTTATTTTAGAAGTTACAGGGGGGGGGGGGGCACTCATTTTACCACTTTGGAAGTGTATCTCGCGCAAACTATTCAGTTTAGACAAAAATGATATTAGGAACCTCAATATGATTTTTGAAGACCTATCCATAGACACATGTATGGGTACGATCAAAAAAAATTTTTTGAGTTTCAGTTCTCTGTATGCCCTCCAAAATTATTGTACCTTTTCTATTTTTGTGTAAAAATCTCAATGCGGTTCACAGAATACACCTACTTACCAAGTTTCAGCAGCACAGCTCTTATAGTTTCGGAAAAAAGTGGCTGTGACATACGAACGGACAGACAGACAGACATGACGAATCTATAAAGGTTCCGTTTTTTGCCATTTGGCTACGGAACCCTAAAAATGGAAAAGTGGAGTGTGGCAACCAGGCAACTAATACTACTATAGTATAGTACTATATACTTATATATTTTTAAATCCATACATATCAAACAAATTATTCTGCTCATCACACAGGACAAATCTCTGCGAACCCGACTATAAATCATAGATCGGACAATCTGGCTTAGTAGTCAGGTAAAAAAGTCAAAAATAGAATAGATTATAGTTTTTTTACATAATTTTAGGTGATTTAAAAAATTAAATAGATTATAGTTTAATTTCAAAACTCGAGGCTTTTTCAAGAATAGTATAGGTTATAGTTTATTTGCACGAATTTAAGCGTTTTCAAAAATAGAATACACTATAGTATATTTGCAAGACTTTAGGCATTTAAAAAATAGAATACTTTATAGTTTATTTGCAAGTCTTTAAGAATTTTTAAAAATAAAATAGACTAGACAAGACTTTAGGCGATATTATAAATAGTGTTCCCGCTTGCTAATAATAGATATATAGATAGCTAGTCCTCTGGCTTACTATACCTACTATTTTTATAGTATCTCTGATTACCTCATACAGAAGTATATACTGTGAAGATGCATACTTGTGATATAAAAGAAATATAAAAACGTAATTTCAATAATGACGTCATCGTAATACCTACTAGAAGTTAATCCGCAGTCTCATAGCCACAGAAAACTATGTGAGCAGAGAGTAGAAATTGAAATTGTCTTGTAAATAAAATAACATACCAGATTAATAAAGAGAAATAAATAATATGATTATCAAGCCTCAAATTCACCTAAATTCTTACACCATATATATTGTATTGTATAATTTTTATTGCGGACAAATAAATCCATAGAGTGTTAGTAACATAAAAATAACTTATTTTCTAGTGTTAGTATTTACAATTAACCGTACAAAACGGCAAATAATTGGCGACTTGTGGTTCTCGGCTATAATTTTCAGAATGCTATTCCGACTGTCTCTCACTCTTCGCACAAGAGATGCTGTTTTTTTGCGTATAATCGCATAAAAATCATCGGTACGAGCTTGCGCAAACATTTCCGACGCACTACAGTAACGAGGCAGTCTCAATAGCATTCTGAAAGCATTATTATACTGGACGCGGAGGACATCTAGCGTTCCCTTGTTGTAGTTGAATCATAGATTGCCCTTGTACAGACTCTGACAGTATGCCTTAAACAGGATGATCTTAACTTGGTCTGTACATCGCGCAAGCCTACGGGCCAACATGTTGCTCCGGACCGCTAGAGCCCTCCGTTGCCTCTCAATGTCCAAATTTTCCTAAGGTCGTCAGCAAGAAAGTGCCCTAGGTATTTAATGGTGGATACCCTGTTAATTTTTGAACCGTTCAAAAGTAGATCGGGTCCATTCCATAGACGCTTGCCACCGACCTCAAAGATCATATATTCACACTTTTTTACATTATACAGGAGACCGTGCAAGTCAGCATAGGCCTCACATAACCTAAGTAACTCTCCAATTGAATTCACGGTCGGTCCCAAGAGCACCATATCGTCTGCATAGCTGATGTTGTTTACACTAACTCCACCAACGCTGCATCCGACACGTATGCTGCTAAGTCCGGCTAGGCGCTCATTCACGTATAGGTTGAAGAGCCTAGGAGACGAGAGACCACCCTGCCTCACTCCGCACTCCAACCTATACGGATCAGAGAGTGTACCGTCCCACTTCACATGGTTGGTTTGGTTTCCGTACCAATACTGAAAAACTCGGCAAATCTCAGTCGGTATACCCCTGTCTCTCATTTTTCCCCATAGCACTCGTACGAAACTAGGTCAAACGCCTTGGAGAGATCAAGGAAACAGGCATACACCGGCGTTTTGCGATCTAAATAATATTGAACAGTATGCTTGAGACTTAAAATTGCCCTTTCGGTGGATAGTCCAGGACGAAACCCGAACTGTGCATCATGAAGATGTATGTAGTTATTTAAGCAAGGATCAAGCACTCTGTCCAACACCTTCGCTATTACCGTTGCCAGTAAAATAGGACGATAATTGCCCTTGTCCGATATATCACCAGTCCTGTTCTTCACAATGGGAAATATGATGGTCTTCATAAGATCAGCAGGTAAGTACGCGTGGCTAATACACATTGTGAAGAATATAGATAGGACACGCGACAAATGGACACCTGCATGTTTTAGGTGCTCAATGCTGAGCCCGTCATGTCCTGGAGATTTTCCTCGGCTCATATTATATATGACATTCCTAACTTGTTTAGCTGAGAAACGTATCAGAGGAATCTCTCCACGACAACCGATATATACCCCTACTCTAAATTCCTTACAATATGGTCCAACTGAAGGTTGTCTGGAAGAGATCGCTGTTAGCGATAAGACCGCCAATTGTACCTTTTTAAATATAATTAACTTTATCATAAATTGTGTTCTGTAAATGGTGTACAATAAAGTGTATTTATCTTATCTTATCAAGACAACTGAAGATGATAGAATATTAAAAAAAGAACTTGATGTTACTGCATCATATAAAATAGGATATTAATTGAAATCCGCCATTGATCGAAGTATTATACTATGTCCATTTCGAAATGTTTATGGGTAGACTTAGAAGTCCAGTAAAGAGTAAAGACAGAAAAACTGGTTTAGAAAGTGTTTTAGTTTTAAGACTGATTTTAGATTGCTTGTACTGTGTAACTTTCCTGGGCTATCTTTTGGTATTTGGAACTGGACTTGACTTAAGATACAGCCTGTTAAACAAACCCATAAGTCAACAACTTATAAGTCGAGAAATAGTTTTCGGTAATACTTTCCGTTAAATAATAAAGTCGTAATATTTCACTTTAAGCGCATTATATAGAGGTTAAATGTGTGTAGAATTTTACATTTTTTTAAAATTAAAACAAATGAAAATTGTGCCATAGGTTTTGACGATTTTAGTTTTTTATGAACTGCAGAATTAGGCTACAAGTTGTTTTATAGACAATTATAACCCAATCTTTTGCTTTGTTTTTAAATCTATACTTTTACCAAACTGTCGTACATCTTTTCTCTTGCTTACATTTTAAATGAATGTTGCCAATTTTGGTAAGTATAAAAAGACATTTTTTTTGCACATATACAATCTGTTTAATGCCTTCAACCAACGGCTTTAAGAGTAATCACATTTATCATAATGTCTGTGGTCAGTTTCATAGATTAAAAGTCTATGATAAGATTTATATCAGAATATGATTTCTGTGAATATTTCTCTATGCTAGTACAGTTGGTTACACCAAATATGTACCTACACAGTTTTGTATCGACCTTGGACGGTGAAAGGTTACTAGCCAACATATCCTTGTGCTTGTTCGAGTTGTCAGCGAAGGAAATTATTTTTATGACCATTTTTAAAGGTAAAATGGGACCCTATTACTAAGATTTCGCAGTCTGTCTGTCACCAGGCTGTATCTCATAAACCGGGATAGTTAGACAGTTGAAATTATCACAGATGATGTACTTCTGTTGTAACAATAAATACTAAAAAACAAAATAAAATAACTATTTAAAAAATTCACGTTTGTTGTATGTGACCCCCCATACAACAAACGTGAATTTTTTGCTCGGTTTTATAGATAATGGTATGGAACCCTTCGTGAGCGAGTCCGACTCGCACTTGGCTGGTTTTATTGTAGATAATTGTACGGAACCCTTCATGCGCGAGTCCGACTCGCACTTGGCCGGTTTTATTTAGAGCCGAAGCGACATTTTACTGTAGCCCGCCGTCCAGCCGATTTCGAGAAAATAAAAGAAATGCGGAATTTGTTAATAAGCCTAAAAGCTTTTTTATTGCGTTTTGAATGCGAAAGGTTTTTGATTATTATCCGCTTTATATTGGCGGTACTTAAATTATTAATGATTCAGTTAAAAAAACAAAAGTTAAGTTAAGTAGTAGTTAAGTTAAGTACGCGATCACACTGATCACTTTGAAACCGGTACTAGTTAAAATTTAATATCATTTATTTAATATTATTACTTCTATAAAGATATGTAAAATTAACCGACTTAAAAAAAAAAACAAAAAACAACGTCATGCGAGTTGATAGGTATAGTCCTTATATCAACTAGCCTGACGTTAGTATTTTTTTTTAAATTTGATAGGGAATGTTTTTCATATAGGCCCCGGAAATCTAACAAATCGTATTTACGACTTTCGCTAAAATTAATTTCGTGATTTTTAATAATAGACATTACAATTCTTAGGTATTATGAAATTCGGACTTTTGAAAATCGGAACATTGAAATTCGGAATAAAATATTTCGGAGTATTTGGGTGTGCCCCACAAGAATAGCTGTCCTGTACGGGAATCAAACCCGAGAAACGAGGGCGCTGAGATAGCGACGCGACCACCTTTACCCCAATGCCACAAGTGCATTTATTTTTGATTGCCCTCTATGTTTTTAGGGTTTCAGTACCTAAAATAGTAATGTCCGCTTAGTCAAATTTCGGCCACGCTGATGGCTAGTCTCAGTGGAGATTAGCCATCACCGCAGGACATATAATCGTGCACAAATATGTGCGCAAACAGGGGCATTCTCTATTCCATCACTCTCATGCTCCTATAGGACTACGAGCAATTCACAATATGTAGTAAAAATATTAGACTTAAACTAGATAATTAAACATAATCTCTTGACAATAACTTGATACGAGCTAGCTAAATATCAATGCTATGATAAAATAATTTTATAAATGTTTTCATACAATGTGTACCTACCTAAATATCTTTGTTACTAGAAATAATAATGTATACAACTACAAACATGTTCTGACTATTTACAAGCGCTTTTTTAAAGTCTACGTGACTAAAAACCTTTTTTATTTTATTTTATTATTTTATTTATTTACGACCGAAAAGAGGTCAGGCACAAGACACGTGCTCTCAGAGGCATGGGATTTCATACCACCAATACCCAGACTACGGGCTGTTACTGAGAAAGTTTTCGTAACAGCAAAATGCCAAAATCATTTTTTGAACCCGGGACTTCATTAAATGCAATTTAACACGCTACCGCTAAACCAACGAAGCAGCCAACATAAAATACTTAACATTTTACGTACATGTATGTATAAATAATAATTATAATATTCTGGGATATTATTCACACACGGCCATCTGTTACCAAATTAAGCAGAGCTATGGAAATCATATAAATATGTATAAATACATACTTATATAGATAATTACACCGAGACACAGGACAAACAGACATGTTCATGCACACAAATGTCTGTCCTGGATGGGCATCGAACCCACAACCTGCGGCATGAAAGGCAAGCCAACCACGCCAACTGGCCTGTCAAGTTCCCCAAAACATAAAAATAATAATAATATCTAGGGACAATGTCACACAGATCATCCTAGCCCCAAACTAAGCAAAGCTTGTACTATGGGTACCAGGCGACGATATACATACTTATATAGATAGATAAATACTTAATTACATTGAAAACATCCATGACGCAGAAACAAATATTCGTGCTCATCACACAAATATTTGCATTTACCGGGATTCGAACCCAGGACCACCAGCTTCGTAGGCAGGAGCACTACCAACTAGACTGCGGTGACGGATATATAAATATTATAGACATACAAGTTTAAATTCAATAAAAACTGATTAGTATTATCTGCTTTCATTTAGAAAGACGGTTCTAAGTTTCCAAGTGAAACTTACACGTTATTCGCTTCCAATATACATAAAAAGAGTTTTCCGAGCGAAATGGCGTGTAATACGAGATAGTAGGTAGGTATGTCGTCAACTTTCTCCAAGTTATCGTTATTGATATGCTTACGAGCTTTGTATTTTGTATCGAATTGGTTTACCGCAATATAAATTAAAATTGTATCGATAGGGGAAAAGTAATATATGAATAAATATTTTGGGACAACTTGACTGGCCGGTTGGCGTGGTACGGCAAGTCGTGAGTTTGATTCCCACCCAGGGGCACTACCGGCTAAGTCGCCGAACATCGATTTCTTAAATGGCGTTGAAATAAGTGAAGTTTAAACATTACTTAATCAATCGTTAAATCGGCTTCAACGTTGACAATCGATTCCGGACCATTTATGACGTCACATGTGCTCATGGAAGCCTATTTAACGAGTGATTAAGTAATTTTTAAACTTTATTTATTTGAACGTCATTCACGAAAACGATGTTCGGCGACCCAGCCGGTAGAGCCCCAGGACAGATATTTGTGCGCATGAACATGTCTGTTTGCCCTTAGTCTGGATGTAAATCACACTAATGTTATAAAGGCGAAAGTTTGTGAGTGTGTTTGTTACTTCTTCACGTCTAAACGGCTGGAGCGATTTTAATAAAATTTAGTATGGAGTTAGCTGACACCCTGGATTACTACATAGGCTATAATTTATAAAGTTTAACGCGGGTATAACCGCGGGGCACAGCTAGAATATCATAAATTAAACAACTTTAATGGTCACCCACCTGAAGACAAACCGCATGCCAAGGTGATTTACCTAGCCTATCACTTACAGATTGGTGAATGCAAGTTGCATTCACCAATCTGTAAGTACTACTCTGTCAAGAAAGTACCGGGAAAAGATCAATAATATACTAAATGTTTGTTATTCATCCAAATTTATTTTATCACCTTCAAAGTATAATAATATCTGGGTACAATGTCACACAGATCATCCTAGTCCCAAACTAAGCAAAGCTTGTACTATGGGTACCAGGCGACGACATACATACTTATATGGATAGATAAATACATGTATACATAGAAAACATCCATGACTCAGAAACAAATATTCGTGCTCATCACACAAATATTTGCACTTACCGGGATTCGAACCCAGGACCACCAGCTTCGTAGGCAGGAGCACTACCAACTAGGCTATGGTGACCGTCAAGTATGCTCCTTCAGAAACGATACACTTACGCCAACGAATAATCCATTCATCAAAACATTTTTTAAACGCTGCTTCCGGAATTGAGTTCAGATCTTGCCGCGAATTCTCCTTTATTTCTTCTACCGATTGAAAACGGGTACCACGAAGTGGTAATTTGAGTTTAGAAAAAGAAAGACGTCAGCTGGAGCCATATCTGGTGAATATGGTGGTTGCTGGATGGTATTTGTTGAGTGTTTGGTCAAAAATTCGTTAACAATGATGGCCTTGTGCGAAGGCGAATTATCGTGGTGCAAAATCCAAGAATTTCTTTCCACAAATCTGGCCTTTTTCGTCGAATTTGCTCTCTTAAACGCCGCATAACGCTCAAATAATATTCTTTACGACTTACAATATTCTTTGCACAATATTCTTTGTTCGACCTTCCGGTAAGAATTCAGAGTGCACAATACCGCGATAGTCAAAGAAAACAGTCAACATGACTTTGACTTTTGATCGACTTTGGCGTGGTTTTTTCGTTTTCGGTTCAGTTGGAAGGCGCCACTCCGAAGCTTGTTGACTAGTTTGCATGTCAAACTCGTAAACCCACGTCTCGTCACCAGTAACAATGCGTTTCATGAATGTTGGGTTGGAATTGACTCGTTCTACCATGACCTCAGCGACTTTCATGCGATTGAGTTTTTGGAGAAAATTCAGATCTTTTGGGACTAGCCGAGCGGCAACATGTCTCATACCCAAATGATTAGTTAAAATGGTACGAATCGACTCGTGAGATATAGAAAGTTCGGCGGCTATCTCTCTCAGAGTTGAATGAGGATTTTCAGTCACTATTTCCTTCACTTTTGCGATGTTAACTTCAGTTGCAGACGTTGATGGCCTACCAGAGCGAGGCAAATCTTTCATCACATCTCGACCGCTTTTGAACGCTTTGAACCACTCATAAGCACGAGTTTTTGATAAAGTCGATTCACCGTAAGCCTTCTGTAACATTTTCAGTGACTCCGAACACGAAATTCCATTAGCGATGCAAAATTGAAGACAAACTCTTTGTTCGATATTTTTGTCTATTATGAAATTAGCAATACACACTATATATGATATTACTAAAACCAGCACTGTATTTAATATAAATAACATATGCAACTCAAACTCCGCGCCAAAATGGAAAACAGTTGTACTAATCTAACAACAACAAAAAAACAAAAATTTGAATTTGGAACCATAAACAAATCATCCATTCCCGATACTTTTTTGACTGAATGTATGTATTTACAAAAGAAAAGAAGTATATGTAGGATATTAGTTATGTGGTTTCCATAGTACACATGGCTACATATCCAGCTATACATTTCCATATATAAACTGATCCTGAATTGTATAGGATTTCCATACAATGAGAGGTCAGCTTAAACTGGAAATATATAGCTTAATAAGTAGCCGTGTGTGTAACATGTCTGGTTGATCTACCATGAAAATAAAATGTTTATTTTTTTAAATTATCTTCTAATGTAAAGTTGAATTGTTCCAGATACAAGATGGCGTTGTTATGGTGTATATTGGCCTGCGCGTTGGTGTCAGCGCACGCACAATCAAATTATGGGTCCCAGGCGAACAATATCGAGTACCAGGGAGAGGGCCTTCCGGAACAGACTGTGTTGGATGGGAAGGTTAGTTACTATGCTAATAGTTCTTTTAGTCTCTTCAGGGCTCTGCATACGAGTGACGCTGCTCGTAAAGGAGGTCGTGTGTTCAATTTCTGCACTTCACAATACTCGTATAAAGCCAAGATATTAAATGATATTTAGCTGTGTATAATTTGATATAATTTGAGGTAATGCAGACCAAACGGGTGGACTGGGTATCGGCTTAAATGTAGTTTCTTATAATGCTACAGTTACATAATATTGTATAAGACTTTACTACTTAATTATGAGCCTGACAAGTACAAGTGTATGTTAATACGCAAGTGCTGATTTTGTGCGGTGCCAAGATCGAAACTAAAACACGACGGCGCTGAGGTAGCAACGTGGCGACCACCGCTGCGCCACAAGTGTAATCAAGTTTGATAAACCTGATAGTTTCCTTTATTTTATTTATAATTTTATGTACATGTCTAATAATAAAGAAAGGATAAGGTTTTTATTTATGTACTCTAAAATTGGTCTGATGAACGCTTTATGAATCTTGGGCATTATTTCTCTAAATGCTTTCAGTACCGGTACCGGTAAAACTGAAAATAAAATATTGATATGTAATATAATAAGAAGAAAAATAAAGTTTTATTTTGTATATTTTATTATAATAGATAAAGAAGACAAAAACTACTTAACCGGGTTCAATCATTATTGCACCAAAAGAAAGCTACATTACCAGCAAATAAAATGGACTATATTTAATTTACAATTTACATTAATTATATTTAATTTACATTAAAAAAAATTATTCTTACGATTACAACAATTATGTGACCGTGACAATTATTATGTATCATAAATTGGCCTACAAAAGTCCTTATCTTATGTTTAATTCAAAGTATTGAGTCGGCAGTCTCAAAGAAATTAGATGAGATGCACCTTCTAATCGGAAGTCCTGTTATCTCCATGTTCAACGCTCCCGCACAAAGAGACTCGCTCTCAGTGCACCGGTAGTCTGCGGTTAACCCACTTCGTAAAACAATAATATGATCAGATGAGATCCGCTACTTGATGATGCAAAAGTGAATTTTCTTTTAGGTACACAAATGGGACTCAGGAAGTGGCGCAGCGGTTAAAATAGTCTGCTCGCTACTAACTAACTGCTAATGAGTTTCTAGATCCATTTCCGCACAGCGCAACTAATTAGAGTAGTTCTGAGTTTACTTATACTTTGTGTCCTTGAATGATTTTAAAGCATCCACTGGTACATATTGTGCAGACCTGGTTTATTTGATGTCTTTGTTCAGAATCTTTACTTACCTGTACACGATGGAGTCAAGTCTATGAAAGTGTGTTTTTCGTACCTTTACTTTCCCAAATCGGAAGGGTGATATTCCACTTTGAGGCTCACTATCGGAATTATCAATTTTATAATAAAATACCAACACATGTACTTCAAATGCCTCTGGACAAATTTAAATCAGAGAATGAATGAATGAATGAAATATTTATTTGCCAGAATATAGGTACAAAGTAGTTGGCGACATTGTAGTATAGTTTCACTATATTCAACATACATATGTTGTGCAAAATGTTTGGGTAAGTAATCTAATGTTAAGCATGCAAATTTATTGAGTGCATAATATTATATATATTTTTTAATTTATTTACAATAATAATATGTAAGAACTATCTTAAAATGTTATACAATTAAAATATATAAAAATGATTGATAATTAAAGTCAACAATAAAATGAATAATAACAATAATAAATCCTTAATAATATTATTATTAATGTCACACCCTGATTAAAATAATTTCAATTACAATTTTAAATGTCCTATAAATCAATACACACAAAATATCAAATAATTCCAAAGTCACAACTATAGTTTAAAGTCTTTAAATTTAATTTTAAGGTAGTCGTCCACTGAATAAAACCACCTGTCACATAGCCAATTGTATAGTTTTTTATTAAATTCTGAGTTACTTAATTTCCTAAATTGTTCCGGAAGCTTGTTATATATTGACACAGCCATATTATAACAGTTTTTATCACATAGTTTAAGTCTATTCCGTGGTATCTCTAATGGTTTTTGTACAATTTTCCTTTTTAATGGGGCTTTTTTATTTATTTCAAACATTAATTTGTTATTATTAACAAATTTACACATCTCAAAAATATACAGAGACGGAAGCGTAAGGAGTTTTTCTTTGCAAAAAATGTTTTTTAAAAAAAGCATATTATACAATCTAAGAATGTAATAACGACTAAACCCTTGGTAGCTTAGTTAGAGCTGTCAATAGGCAGACAAATTATATTTACCAATATTTTTAATTTATAAAATTACTTTTTAGTCTTATTATATAAATATAGTAAAATTTTTGTATGAAAATGAAAAAAATTAATGGGTTATATAAATAACCCATTTCTTAATTGCTAATGTTATTTTAAATTTAATTTGACATGTTTGTAATTTAATTTGGTATGTAGTTTACTCATTTTAATTATATTGTATTTTTTTCTATTGACGTGCATAAGTGTATGTCATGTACTTAAGTGCAATAAATATTTTTGATTTTGTTCGTATTATTAGGTATGACTAGCAGTCGCAATAAGTGTAGGTTATAGCTTGAACACCTAACACTTTAGTGAACGACAAGGTTGCCCGCCTGTTACTAAGTGGTGCGCGGCTAATACTGGTTTGACATACCAATGTTGAATTGAGTGCAGTTTAAATCGTGATTTAATAACAAATTGAGGTCATAGCTTAATTACTATTTTAAAATGGATTTAACAGGTTGGGTTAATTAAGGGATTTAGAATATATGTTCAAGGAGTAACACAAATAGTGAAAGACATAATATAAGGAGCGCTATCTAGTCATGAAGCTGAACTATTTAAAGATTATCTGTTTGTAAAATACGAAACGTATTGTTTTGGCTGGCCGTACAAAATTGTAGCAACTGATCTTGTATGGTGAATATTCATATCATGATGAATATTCTAAAAATAATAATTTACTTAAAACATTTTCATCCTGACATTTAATACAAGAAAGTTTAATTAAAAATACATCTCTCACACAAGAGTACCTACATTTTACTATTATTCATTCAAAAAAGCGAAATGTAAATAAAAAGTGATATAAAGTCTCCGTAGTTCCGTCTTGTTCACAGTTCCTGTATGTACATTAAGAAAGATATGAACTAGGTTTAGAATTTAGAGTAAGTAAAGTAATTCTTAGACCTCCCCTAAGCTTTGTAGTCTCTTAGCGTAAAGCGTAAGCCTCCTCAAAATGGACCGACGATCTTACAAGAGCCGGAGGAATCCGCTGGTGCGGGCTGCGCAAGACTGGCTATTTCAGCATCATTGAGATCCTTGGAGGAGCCTCTATCCTGCAGTGGACAACTTTTGGCTGATATGCTGATGATGATATTTATACCAATAACAAATTCATACATGAAGATAGTAACAAAATTGGCAATGGACATAATCAAAAATTATTCTTTATCTTTTAAATAAGCAATAAATGATAATGAATAATAATAATCGGTTGCATTTTCAAGACCAAATGTTAAATTAAAAATATAAATGTGACTTCTTCTATATTGTTCTAATTAAAATCTATCTCAGTCATAAAGTCAGCTTGGATGTAAATATCATGGCCGACCGGTGATATTTTTCTTGATGTTCTAAGTATTATTAAACCGATGAGTTAATTAAAAGTTTAAAATATCCTTAAACTAAGACTCATCATATTTAAAAAAATTGATTTTATGATAGTTAAGGACATTTAATTGTACCTATATCAAATAATTTAAAAGAAATTAGCTTATAGAGAAAACACAAAGTTCTAAAGTTTATTTTGATCAACTATACTATAAAACATATATTTGATCAAAATGAGATAAACAAAAACCAAAACGATAAGGTAACCTAAGGTCAAACTTGTTCAACCAAAAAAAAAACTAAACAAATATTTATATTTCTGTACTGGTTTCCTTAGTACTATAACTGATACGTCATATGTAGCACTTTTCTTTTGTAAATACAACATTATAAAGATAACAATAAAATATATAGATAATAACATGTTCAAGCACACAAGTATCTGTCCTGGGTAGGAATCGAACCCACAAGCTAGTCTCATTCATCGCATAAGTGATCGGCGACGGTTTGACGGTCACCGACCGTCAAATTGGATTCTAATTTCGGAGCTATTGTAGTATTCAGACTACAGTTGTAAAGCGATACCAGAGGCCTACTAGGCGGCTTGAACAACTCTGACACCAGTGTAAATACTGCCCGTACGATAAAGAAGAAATAATGTTAAAACTCACAATAAAATAGGTTTAATTACAACACTATAGAGTTTAAAATGAGATGGTAACTATTATATCACTGCCTACTTAAGGGTTAAAGGTAAAGTACTGATTCCACATAAACCACAAATTTTAAGAATCAGATTCGACAAATTGCGATCTTGAACGCATAAAATTCTCACTAACCCTACAGAACTTGTGAAAATTATAGCAAACTAGCTGTGCGGTGCGCGGTTTTACCCGCAATAAACTTTATAAATTATATCCAATGTGTTAATCCATGGTGTCAGATAACTCCATACCAAATTTTATTAAAATCGCTCCAGCCGTTTGGACGTGAAGAAGTAACAAACATACACACTCACACAGTCACACACTCACAGACTTTCGCATTTATAATGTAAGTAGGAAAAGAGTATTATATATTCTTTCAAGTATACATATGTATCAACAAGAAGTCCCTGAGTGCACCGTGCTCGGTATCACTTACAGAATCAAGTTAATTCACATTTAATCGAGTCGCAGTGTCGGATTTACTCACAACAATTTGCCTTGAACGACCTGTCACGGTGCATTACTGTATTCCGGCATTGCTTTTGTTTAACTAAATGGACATGGGCATAAAGTTATTATATGAATATCCTTTGTTATGAAAGCTACACTGACTACATTATATTTCTTTGTAACGTATGACAACATAAACATAAAATAAAAACGAAGAATAATAATAATAAAAAAGTTAAAGGAAGACGCACGATATGATTATATTGTGCCACTGGTATTCTCCAGTGGAATGCATGCAAAAGCATGCTACCGCTATAGTAAGGAGACAGTCATCTTTGGTATAATAGCTGTAGCTATACCAAAGATGACGCTCTCTTTGGTATTGTGGTAGTAAGTTAATGAGGTTCTGGGTTCGTATAGGTAACTTTAGAAAAATTCTCAGTATTCGTCTCGAAGTACCCAGGTACTTCATACGGTGTTCATACCAGTGCGACGAAGAGCACGTAAAGCCATTAGTCCTGTAAATAATCCCTTTCCGGTCGTGCTATCGAATCATAACAATGATGACGACCGGAAATATAATGGAAAAGCTTACTTTTCATTGAGGATGGTCACTGACGTCATGGCTGACATTAATTATTATTATGACGTAATATTTACATCAGTCACTAAGAATACTGATTTAAATTTGAAAATAAATAGTAATGCTATAGGTATATATTATTTATTTAAGATATATGTCGCTGTTTTAGTCGTAGAGATGGGCTAAATCACGATGAGGTTTACTATACCCTAAAAACACACAGGAACACTCAAAACAAAGACTTTAGTTTCTTCCTCGAAATTTGGATATTTTTGAGCGTTGTTTTATAAATAAATGTATATTAATAAACATAATTTTCCGATGTTTTTGTACGTGCTTCTGAGGGCTCGTTAAGAGGCTTCCCAAGTGACTTTCGCGTCGCTCTCCACGCAAAATTTTGGAATAGGAAACAATGCTAAAATCGACAAAATCAAGGTTTTCTATGCCATTTCCTCTCCAAAACCTGAACTGATTTTAATTATCAATAAATAAAGGTCGAGTAAATTGGCAATTTCAAAGCATTTGTCTATTAGCAGAGATAGAGAGATAGTCAGATTTATCCACAAAATCCAAACTATTGGGCATAGCTTTGATATCTGGTCTTCAAAATTAAGAAAAATAATTATGTAGGTATTCTTAACTACATTACAACAAAAATGTTCTGACTATTTACAAGCGCTTTTTTAAAGTCTACGGAATAAAAACCTTTTTTATTTTATAATCATTGAAGTAATCTATACGTTTGTATAGGAATATGGCAACTAAAAATGACTCTAAAGGACGTTTATACATGTTCTATTGATAAATCAGTGGTTTCGCTTGTACCCCGTAACGTTCTCAACAAAGGTCATGAGTAATTTGTCTATGACTAGATTAAAAAAAACATAAATGAATGAAGAACGTCTTCTTATGTTTTAAAGAAGCACCTCCATTATGATTGACACCCATTACTTTCTGAACATTGTTTGACGTTTCCGAGCTACCTCACCTTGACTTATATTGAAAGTGCACATTAAGTAGGTGGTTATAGGTGGCACTTTTTTTTTCTTTTTGACCTGAACTTGCGGTCGACGGCATTTCTCTTCGAAAACGTTACTCACGCACGATACTGCGAATTGAGATGTTGCAAATTCACTTTCAATATTATTGTAGGTATTTTTTTTTATTGGTGATGTGTGTGAACTGACCTTTACAATACGGTTGTGCCAGTTATAATAATTGCATCGTTTTTGTAGTATGTATTTAAATTTCGAATGAATTGAATACGGAAATTGTATTTTTTATTGATTGGTGGATTTATTAAACACGAGCTGTTTTGTTTGTTTGTTGTCTTTGGATGGGGTTTTTGTCCCCTTTTGGTAACTAGATATTGTGATATGTTATTATAGATCATAATTTTTCATAAAAGTATTTTTTTTAAAGACAACAGCTATTGGAAATCTGATGCCTTTATCGCGGGATAGGTACTTTACAAACAAACAATACACGGACACAAATTACATCCAGACTAAGAACAACTATTTATGTCACACAAATAGCTGTCCGGCGCGGGAATAGAACCTGGGAAATGAAGCGGCTTAGCCGCTGCACCACACGTGCAGTCAATAGTAATCTTATACTCATGAATATGAAGGTCCCAAGAGGTCATCTAGGGTGAGGTCACCAACGCGTGACATGCCATGTATTTTGCAAGGATAAAATATTAAAATGACACAATATTTAAAATATAGAAAACCTAGAGAAAGTCCGCTCCGTTAGCTAGTGCCCGTCCTGGTCCTAGCCTTTGGAGCGGAATTTTAGCCGAAACTCTATTCCCTTGGTAAAAAAGTGCATTGTCTATCATATACATAACGCCCATCACAATGTAAGAAAGTACATGAAATAAAAAAAACGAAAACAAAAGAAGACGAAAAAAGCAAGCCCGGAGTTTCTTTGTGGCTTTCTACTCCGTGTCGTCCACCTAGGTAGCTAGAGAAAGCCGCAGGTTAGGTAGGGTAGGCTCCTCAGCGGCGAGGATCGCTTTGGCCCCTTAACGCGTCATTGGTGATCCCGTGCAACTGATCACACCCTCTCTTAGAATTCTGTCCTTTTGCTTCAGCAGCCCCCTGAGCTGTGGTCCGAACCCCAAAAGAGTGGCCTCGGGTATTAGTCGTTTAATTTAAGCTACTGGTTAAGAGCTTTCTGCGCTAGCCAAATGGTCATTGCCTTCAATTCTTTAATTTTAATATTGTTCAACTAAATTTCAAAATAATAGATTAGTAACTTGTTATTTATTTTAGGATTTAAGAAAATATATCTGATAAAACAGACCGCACGGACGGACTAATTATTTTTTGGTAATTTTAATACTGTATTCGACTATGTTTAGGTACTGCATTGTGAACTTGACAAGTACAAGTGTATGTTAATACCCAAGTGCTGAATAAATTTCATTATTTCATTTCATTATATATTATAGTAAATTATCGCACTTAATAAAAATTACCGGACGAGTAGTTTCTCTGTGGAAAATATTGCTTTCCAGTTTCGACCGAAATTCCGCTCTGTTGGTTAGTGCCCGTCCTGGACACTAGCCATCGGAGCGGAATTTTAGCCAGAAGTCTACCAGAAGCATTGCTATTATTATAGGAAAGTGCCAAATCTCGTGGTCAAAATGTGGTTTCAGGGACTCTCATCATCGTCATCAAAGGCCTCCCTCAAAGATCTCCACAGTTGCCGGTCTTGCGCTATTGCATCCAGCGGTTTCCAGCTATACGCACAAGATCATCGGTCCATCTTTTAGGGGGCCTACTGTCTGCTTCAGGGGGCAGGGGGTGCTAAGAATCCCCGGCAGATTCCGCGTTACCAACACCGACGACCTCTGGCCCTGGCAACATATAACACACGTACACTGCGGTCCGACGAGAAGATAACCGAACTGGAGGAAAAATTGAGCAGGTTACATTGGGATATTGTAGGATTATCTGAAGTCCGAAGAGAGGGGGAGGACTCGATAATACTGAAATCCGGAAACCTGCTCTATTACCGGGAGGGTGACCAAATATCCCAAGGTGGTGTCGGGTTCATAGTCCACAAGTCCCTCGTGAACAACCTAGTGAAAATCGAGAGTGTGTCGACGAGGGTTGCGTACCTTATACTCAGAATCACCAAGCGGTATTCGTTGAAGGTTATACAGGTATACGCACCCACTTCGACACACTCCGACGATGAAGTAGAGGTTATGTATGAGGACATATCCAGAGCCATACATACCTCTAACTCCTATTTCACTGTGGTCATGGGGGACTTTAACGCGAAGCTGGGCAAACGATTCGGCAATGAGCTGAGAGTGGGGCAATTTGGAACTGGAGACCGGAACCCCCGGGGCCAAATGTTGGCCGACTTCATGGAGAAGGAGGGACTCTTTATGATGAATTCCTTCTTCAGGAAGCCGGATCACCGCAAATGGACCTGGGTGAGCCCCGATGGTAAAACTAAAAATGAGATAGACTTTATTTTGTCGACGAGACGACAGATGTTCAATGATGTCTCCGTGATCAATGCGGTTAAAACCGGGAGCGATCACAGACTGGTCAGAGGCTCATTGAACCTTAATGTCAAACTCCAGAGGTCCCGACTGATAAAGTCTACGCTCCGACCTTTACCTATCCACGTCCAAAACCCCGAACCATTTCAGCTCGAACTGCAAAACCGTTTCGAATGCCTAGCAGACTGCGAGGAAGTGGACTCATACTATGACAGGCTCGTAGAAGCTGTCCATACGGCTGGGTCTACGGTCTTCAAGGCCCGTCGTACAAACAGAACAAAAAAGATCTCTGACTTTACCCTGCAACTTATGGAAGATAGACGGAAAATGGTTCTGACATCCTCAGATGATACTACCAGATATCGGCAGCTCAACAGACAGATCTCAAAGTCTTTGACTCGCGACACGCGGCAATTTAATACAATTAGTATTAAAGAGGCTATCGATATGTTCGCAAGAGCTCTGTCTGTTGGACAGAGCCAACTGACGAAGCTGAAGACTGAGGATGGTAGAATCGTCACGTCTAAGCCTGAGTTGCTGGGAGAGATCGAGAAGTTCTACGGACAGTTATATACGACAACACAGCCACCTGTCAAAAGTCATGCCTCAGATCCCAGAGCACGACTAACCCGACACTACACCGAAGACATCCCGGACGTCAGCCTGTACGAGATTAGAATGGCTCTCAAACAACTCAAGAACAATAAGGCGCCTGGTGATGATGGAGTTACAGCAGAGCTTCTGAAGGCGGGTGGTACACCAATCCTACGGGCCCTTCAGAAGTTATTTAACTCCGTCATACTAGATTGTCAAACGCCACAAGCATGGCACAGAAGTGTGGTGGTGCTCTTCTTCAAAAAGGGCGACAAGACCCTATTGAAGAATTATAGACCCATCACACTGCTGAGCCATGTTTACAAGTTGTTTTCGAGGGTCGTTACGAACCGTCTCGCGCGCAGGTTTGACGACTTCCAGCCTCCCGAACAAGCCGGTTTCCGAAAAGGCTTTAGCACCATAGACCACATACATACGCTGCGGCAAGTTATACAGAAGACGGAAGAGTATAACAAGCCACTGTGCTTAGCGTTTGTGGACTATGAGAAAGCCTTTGATTCTATCGAAACATGGGCCGTGCTGAGGTCTCTCATAAGGTGCCAAATTGACTACCGGTATATCGAGGTGATAAAGTGTTTGTATGAAAACGCCACTATGTCAGTGCGACTCCAGGACCAGATCTCGAAACCTATCCACTTGCATCGAGGCGTGAGACAGGGAGATGTTTTATCCGGAATCGCTTGGTATCTCCGGCAAACGCCAGGCCGTCTATATCGAAGAACGACTGCCCGCCAGTTCGAAGAAGCTGTTCTACTTGGCGCGACAATTTGCAAAGGATAATCAATATAGCTTCTGCTGGGTCAGCAACGGAAATATTTTCCTCCGAAAGCAAGTAGGTGACAAGCAAATTCTGATCAACTCAGAAAAATGTATTCAAGACCTCAATGCCAACATACCTAAACTGAATATCTGACTACAAAAATGCATGATATTTATGTCACGTAAACAAGAATATCCCTTAATTTTTTTACAATTAGTTATCTACTTAATTCAACACACATACTTTTTCCATAAAAACTACACCACACAGCAAAACACTGTCCACAATAACATTTCACACACTCTTATACTTCCTCACACTTACAGATTCAACCACGTAAAGGCTCAAATCCTAATATTTTATTATTTAAAACCCATCGGGACTCTTGTATCCCCCGGACTCTAACTATACCGGTTTCTGCAAACTATTTTTATTGATATTATTTTCTTCCCAAAATGGCTAATTTAATTAACGTCAATAATGACCTGGATCAAATAACCCAGGGAAAATCCTTTGTCTGCAGTCCAGAAGAATGTCTAAACTATATAGATTCATCTGGGAATAATATAAATCTATTGCATATAAACATCCGTAGTGTAAACAAAAATTTTCCACACCTACAAGTACTGTTGAATCGGTTAAAAGTGGATATTGATATTATTGTCCTAACCGAGTGCTGGCTCAGTAAAATCAACAATGTGCCGTTTTTGGACGGTTTTGAGTCACATTTCACATATAGAAACTGTAACCAAAATGACGGAATAATTATTTATACAAAATCAAGTTTGCAAACTACAGTATCGGAGCCAGTCTTTGAGGGTGGAAACTGCTTAGTGTGTCACCTAGACAAAATAATATCGGTGGTAGCGACTTATCGTTCACCCTCATTAAACTCTAGAGAGAATTTTGACAATTTCACAAGTAGTCTGATAAATGTTTACGACAATGTTAAATCTAAATGCCCTAATATAGCGCTTGTAGGTGACCTAAACATAGACATAGAACAAAATAAAATGAATGAAAGGACCTTGGACTATCTTACGCTGAACGCATCTCATGGTCTTATCCCAACGCACCTCTTCCCCACTCGAGATGAGAATTGTTTGGATCATATATTTTTAAAATCTTATCTAACTACAACTACACTCGTTTTGGAAGCACACGTAACGGACCACAAACCACTACTGTTAAATTTGAAAAATGCTAATCCCTCCCACAAATTATATGCAACTACCACCCTAAACCACAAAGCAATAATGGAGGAGCTGGAATCTGTGGATTTTGCGGCAATATATGAGATCGAGAACTTAAATGAGGCAATGAATAAATTCATCAGTATTATTAAATCAGTAATATCGAATAATTCAAAACAAGTTAAAATCTCTAGACGAAAGATAACAATTAAACCTGGATCACCCCTGGTCTTTTAAAATGTATAAATAATAGAGATAAAATGCACATAAAATCAAAAAAATCACCAGATAATATTATTCTTAAAACTACATACTCACGATATCGTAATTTTTGCAATAACTTACTCAGGAAACTAAAAAAGTCTTATGAAACCGGCCAGCTTGAAAAAGCCAAAAATAATCCCAAAGCCCTATGGAAAACAAGCAAACAAATAACCAATACCCATAAATCAAACCTTAGCCCAGTTCAGCTACTCACAATTCGAGACAACCCAAAATCGGCGATAAATGAGGCAGGCCAATTTTTTGCCAACATTGGCAAAAATTTGGCTTCAAAAATAACGAATGACACTGAATCATCACCGGATGGTGGCCATCTGTCACTCCCACCTACGGACACCCGATACTCACCTGTGAACTCTCTTACCATCCTGGAAGTAGACGAAGCTGATGTTGATTCCCTAATCTTACAACTACGTTCTGACTGTGCAGTCGGCTGGGACGGTATATCATCGCATGTATTGAAAAGCTGTCGACATGTACTGGTTCCACCAATTACTTACCTATTTAATCGTTGCCTACAAGAGGGTGTCTTTCCGGAGGCCTTTAAAAAAGCTGTGGTCCATCCAATATACAAGGGAGGGAACAGAGATTGTGTTAATAACTACAGACCGATATCGGTCCTACCTGCGCTCTCTAAAGTCCTCGAAAAAATCCTAAATAACACTCTACGGAAATTTCTCGACAAGCACCAACTCATTGCTAACAACCAATACGGCTTTCGAACAAGTCTATCTGCAGATGATGCAGTACTGGACTTCACGCAACAGGTGGCCTCAAATCTAGATAAAAAATCGAAATGCCTAGGTATATTCCTCGACCTTTCGAAGGCTTTTGACACGGTCTCTGTTCCCAAACTTATCATGAAGCTGGAAAGTGTCGGTGTGCGTGGAATGCCGTTAGAAATGTTTAAGGATTACCTAAAAAATCGTAAGCAATGCATTAAAATTGATACTCACCTAAGTGATGAATTCCTGGTATCCTATGGTGTTCCCCAGGGAGGAATCCTATCCCCAACTCTATTTCAGATCTACGTAAACGATCTCTGCAGGCTGAGTCTACCAAATGGTAGAATTTACGCTTACGCAGATGACACTGCAATACTGATAGACGGAAACACCTGGGACACTGTTAAAGCAAATGCGGAGATGCCTCTGGCTAAGGTTATGATGTGGTTAAACTCGAACCTTCTTACATTAAACCTTCAAAAAACTACTTATATCCCCTTTGCTATACGACGTAACGCTAAACCACTTCCTTCTTTTAGTATAACTCCCCATTCCTGCACAAACTCGTCGACTATCTGCACCTGTTCTCCGCTTACTAGATCCGAAAGCGTTAAATACCTCGGAGTACACATAGACGACGGACTAAGATGGGACCAACAAATTGACGCCGTCACCACCAGAATGTTACGTCTTATACATGTATTTAAGTCTCTTAGAGTATCCGCCGGCCTAAAAACTCTTAAGATGGTGTACCTTGCACTATGCCAATCAGTGATTGGTTATTGCATAGCCACGTGGGGCGGTGCCGCCAAGACTAGATTTCTGAGGGTGGAGAGAGCACAGCGAGCTATACTTAAAGTCATGACAGTTCAATTGTTAGATACCTGCCGGTATCCAACAATTGAACTGTTCTCTGACTGTAAAGTACTTACGGTTCGTCAGCTTTATGTGCTTAAATCCATCCTTAGAAAACACGCAGGCCTTCCACCTCTTACTATTACAAACAAACGCACGTACGTTCCACCAAATACACAACACAAGACTTCCTTCGCCAAACATCAATATTATATACTAAGTGCTCATATCTATAAAAAAATTAACAATCACCTCAACATTATAAATCTTAACTCACATGCACTAAAACCTAAAGTAACAGAATGGCTGCTCCTTAAGGATTACTCTTACACGGAGTCTTTACTCACCTATCTTGTATAATACACTCACAGACAGACACACACACATACATTTACACCTACACACCCCATACACACGCAAACACACAGCATCAATTCTACTCCTGTATACCAAACAGTAGAATGACACTGTCCACTTTAGATATAAGTTTTAAATATAAGTTAGTTGTTGATAATTGACCGCAAACTACCTCTTATAATACAGGTATACCCTAGTTTAAGAGGTAGAGTATTATTATTGTACAGATTTTGCAACATAAAAAAAAAAAAAAAAAAAAATATATCTCCGAAACTGTTCACCGCTGCATTGGAAGACGTCTTCAAGCTTCTGGACTGGAAAGGCTTTGGCATCAATATCAATGGCGAGTACATCACTCACCTTCGATTTGCCGATGATATAGTAGTCATGGCTGAGACCATGGAAGACCTCGGTACAATGCTCGATGACCTCAGCAGAGTCTCTCAACAAGTGGGTCTGAAAATGAACATGGATAAGACGAAAATCATGTCAAACGTCCATGTTGCACCCACTCAATTGAAAGTTGGTGACTCTGCACTCGAAGTTGTAGAGAACTATATTTACCTAGGACAGACCATCCAACTAGGTAGGTCCAACTTCGAGAAGGAGGTCAATCGTAGAATCCAACTCGGCTGGGCAGCGTTCGGGAAGCTACGTAACATCTTCTCGTCCAAAATACCGCAGTGTCTCAAGTCGAAAGTCTTCGACCAGTGTGTGTTGCCAGTGATGACATACGGAACAGAGACGTGGTCGCTCACTATGGGCCTTATTAGAAGGCTCAAGGTCACCCAAAGAGCAATGGAGAGGGCTATGCTCGGAGTTTCCCTGCGGGATCGCATCAGAACTGTCGAAATCCGCAGGCGAACCAAAGTCACCGACATAGCCCGAAGAATTGCCAAGTTGAAGTGGCAGTGGGCAGGGCACATAGCTCGTAGAGCCGACGGCCGTTGGGGCAGAAAGGTTCTCGAGTGGCGACCACGAACCGGAAGACGCAGTGTGGGCAGGCCCCCTACAAGATGGACCGATGATCTTGTGCGGGTCGCTGGAAAATGCTGGATGCGAATAGCACAAGACCGGCAATTGTGGAGATCTTTGGGGGAGGCCTTTGTCCAGCAGTGGACGTCTTTCGGCTGATATGATGACTGTCTGCTTCAGGGGCTCTCCGCCCCTATAAATTACCGCGTTTAATAAAATTTACCGGAGGATTAATTTCTTTGGAGAAAATATTGGTTTCCAGTTTGCTATTGCAGCCCATTCTATCCAATCGAAGGTGTGTGGTCTAATGTCTATACCTTCCGTAGCTCTGTGCTGTATAAGAACATTGTACAACACAATGGCGGGTGTCAACTCTAAAGATGTAACGAGACAAGATATTGTTATGGGCAACGATACCATTGTAGAGGATAGATAGCCAGCAGATGCAGTGTTTCCATTGCAATGTCTTTCATTTACTGTATCGGAGGATAAGTACAGTAAGAATATATTTGTTCAGTAAATAACTTAGGCCTTTATATCGAGTAAATGTCTCTACGATGTTCAATCGGGCAAACTGCCTACGTCTTCGCTTCTATAGTACATTTAGATATTACACTTGGCTTTCACGCCGCAGGTCGTGGGGTTGATTCTCACCCAGGACAGATACTTGTGTTCACAAAAATCTTAACCCAGAATTGTGTCTCATTTCATTGTTGAGGCTAACAGTAAACTCATGTAAAAAAAACAAACATTACTGGGGAATCATAAAATTATTCATCCGTCGGGAATTGTGACTACTCCTTTCACCAAACCAAGAGGGGAACCATCGAGAGATACACATCGGTTGATCAAATTTACGTGTTCACTTCCTAACACGGTCACGGATGATGCAGGTGCTATCTTTCGACTTTACTCTAGAAACTTGTAAATAGATTGGATTGATGAGAGATTGGTGTGTAGCGTTCGTTTTAACAGTTACTATTAGGATTAGTAGAGAGTGTAGTCTTGATTCCCTATAGGCCAGGGTTTCTTTAACTTTTTGCAGTCACGGACCAATTTAACAATATAAACAATTGCACAGACCCCTGTCAAAGATTATTTTAAGTGAAGATAACGCCTTGAAGTTTATTCTTCGTTCAATTTACTCCTGTTTTATGACTGACGATACGTTGTCGTCGCGGTGTGTTCTTGTTTTAACCTTAACGAGATTAAACTCAAAAAACTGAAATCAAAAATGGCCGCGTAAGAGTTGACGTACATTCGAGTGCTCCTCACAAAATAATTATAATAAGTAGTCCAAAGTGTCCGTTTTCGTTTAGTTTTGTGTTAAAACTACTGCTGAACTGTGTGATAACATTCTGTGTGATATGTTTGCAACTACAAATAATTATTAACATCGATAATTACATATCAAGACTTAAAATATAATAAAAACTGTTGCAGATTGTGTTTTTGAAATAGTGTTTCAACTGAACGCGTAAGCGCCTTCGATTGCACGGCGCTTACGACCTTCTTCTCGCAATCCTCGTCAGCGTGACACTATGTTGGCGGCTGTAATCAACTTCAACAAAAAGAATTCCAACAACAAACTGAACTCTCATCACCTAGGGCTCGGCGGCCCGCTTGTACCAGTTTATGTCGCGGAACACCTAACGCCTAGCAACAAGGCCTTACATGCAGCTACTCGTAAGAAGGCGAAGGAGATGAATTACAAATTTACTTGGGTTCGAAATGGCCGTATCTATGTGCGTAAAGATGAATCGTCCCAAGCATTATTTATTCGGGGTTATGATAATTTGAAACTTATGGTGTAATCTTGTGCATACTATTAAATAATAAGGTCAGTGTAATGGTGTATTGTTCTCAAATTCAACGGCTTGGAAATATACTACCAAAACGTACGCGGGATTCGCACTAAGACTGTAAGTGTTTATGAAAATATACTCAAATCCAGTTATGACGTACTCATATTTACAGAAACGTGGTGAGCCAAAATTTGTAACAACGAATTCATCGACTCTAGATACATTGTATATCGCAGAGACCGTTCTTGTATTGAGGGTTCCAAGAAGGATGGTGGTGGCGTCCTAATAGCCGTATCTCGCGATATCCCATCTGTTCGAATGGTCGGTTGGGAACACGGTTGCGAAAATATATGGATTTTAATCGATATTAGCGTTAATAACTCACCAAAAAAAATTGCCATCGGCGCTGTTTATCTTCCGCCTCCTGTTCGCTTAGAAGCCTTAAATAATTACCTTGATAGTGTAAATAGTGTGTTGAATACTGTAGATGATGTGCTAATACTGGGCGATTTTAATCTGCCTTCAATTAAGTGGTCCATAAACAATGATCTGTCATATATTGAGCCAACTGATTACAATAATTCTCTGGGCTACGCATTGGTGGACTTCATGACTATTAATAATATTCAACAATTTAATAATGTTAAAAATGTAGACGAGAGAATCCTAGATTTAGCTTTAACTAATTTATCCCATATCAAAGTAGAAGAACCCTTAAATCTTTTATGTAAATTAGATAATAGACACCCCGGATTGCTGGTTGTTATCCCTAATACTGCTCATCAGCATTTTTTGAAGGCAATAGCTGGTACACAATTTAATTATTTTAAGGCTAATTACGATAATATAATATCTGAACTGATAAGTGTCGACTGGAATGCGAAATTTCAAAAGTGTAGCGATGTAAATGCAACGGTTTCAATATTTTATGATGTAATCATGACCCTAATAAAATCATTTGTGCCGACGCGAAGCGCTTATAAATCCAAATACCCCCACTGGTTTAGTTATTCGTTAATCAAAAGGCTAAAAGAAAAAGAAAAATTAAGGCTTAAATACCGCAAGTATAAAAATCCTATGGACTTAATTTCTTTTCAAATTGTGAGAGATTACTGCAATAAACTTTATGGTTCCTGTTACTCTCAATATAGACATAATACTGAGGTCAACATAGTTAAAAATCCAAGAGCGTTTTGGCGATTCATAAATGATAAAAACAACCGAAAATCCTCAATTCCATCTCAAGTGTATAGAGAAGATAATGTAGCCAATACTGGGCCTGCAATTGCCAATTTATTCGCTTGTCAGTTTGCTGCTGTGTACAATGTTGAAAATAACATACCTGTTGACTCAACCAAACTAGGTTCTCGTTCCTGTGACAGATGTCTCAGTCATATCACTATCTCCGAACGCGAAGTGCTATCTAAAATTAAAAAGCTTGACATATTTAAGGGTGCAGGCCCCGATCTTATACCTCCCGTGTTCATAAAACGCTGTTGTAAGGCACTGTCGTTACCGCTTACCTTGATTTTCAATCGATCTTTAAAAGAGGGAAGCTTTCCGGACGAATGGAAAAAGGCAAGAATTTTACCTATACATAAAAAAGGTGACCCAAGTAATACCAAAAATTATCGTCCTATTACAATTTTATCTTGTTTCTCAAAACTTTTTGAATCACTTGTATGCCCTTTTGTTGTCAACCACGTAGATGGACTGCTATCTCCTAATCAACATGGGTTTCGTTCCGGTCACTCGACGGTCACCAATTTATGCTCTTTTGTATCGGACGTATCAGAGTTGCTCGACAAAGGTACTGAAGTTGACGCAGTCTATACTGACTTCGCCAGCGCTTTTGATAAGGTGAATCATAATATTCTAATAAATAAATTAAATTGCTTTGGCATAACAGGTTCTTTATTACACTGGTTTCAATCTTACTTAGCAAAAAGACTTCAATTAGTTTCTGTCAATGGTTACATCTCTAATTCATTTTATGCTGTATCTGGTGTACCCCAGGGATCCCACTTAGGACCTATCCTGTTTTCTGTATTTATTGATGACATAACATCTGTTATACATGACTGTAAATACTTGCTTTTTGCAGATGACTTAAAAGTATACAGACCTTTTGAATCGCAGCATGATAATCATCTTATCCAAGAGGATCTACGTAGGATAGAGGAGTGGTGTAACCTCAACCATATGCGGCTTAATGTTGACAAATGTTATCACCTTAAATTCAGTAAAAAAAGAAAATATTCAATAGACTTTAGTTATGAAATTGGATCGACTAAAATACAAACCGTCCTTAACACTAAAGATCTTGGAGTTACTATCGACAGAGAGCTTCGTTTCACTTCACATATAAACAGTGTTATAAATAAAGCATGTCAGATGTATGGATTTTTGAAGCGCAACACTAAAGGATTCAAACACCCAAAAACACGAATTACCTTATATAATGCTCTGGTACGGACTCATCTAGAATATGCTTGTGTAATTTGGAATCCTTTCTATGCTGTACATTCCCAACGCATAGAAAGCGTTCAACGCGCGTTTACTCGACACTTGGCCTATCTGTCTTCAGGTATCACACACAGGTGCAGTTACAACCAGCGGCTAAAGCATTTTAAAATAAAATCGTTATCGGATCGCCGAAAATTGCACGATTTGCTCTTTCTGCATAAAATTGTGAACAACAATATAAATTGCAGTAATCTACTCAACCGTCTCCTAATAGCAGTTCCTCGTTTACCACCACGTTACCCAATAAATAAAACCTTTTCTCACCCACCCGCAAAAACAAATCTCGCACTTAATTCACCTTTGGTGCGAGCGTGTAATGAGTACAATGGTTTTAATAAAAAAATAGACCAATTAGATATTTTTTCCGATGCATTTTATGCATTCAAGCGTAAAATATTGGAAGCGTTAGCATAAGGATTTTTTTTTCTTAGTCCAATAAGAACTTTTTTAATTGTGTTTAATGCATTTTTATCTGTGTTAGTTATAGTATTTTTGTTTGTTTTTAATTTAAAATAACTTGTATTGTATGTCAACGTTGTCTATGTTTAGTGTGTGTTGTGCATGCCTTTAATAGGTGTACATATAAGAACTGAATTATATAGTGAGCTAAGATTTAAATGTTGTGTATGTATACTGTTGGTGTGTCTATAATAAATAAATAAATAAATAAAAAACTATTTCCTAGTAAGAAGGTTAAGAATTATCTGATCTACTGTTGACTACTGATGGACATACCACGGACAACTTTAAGAAACCCTGTTATAAACAGTTAAATTTATGTTCTCTAGTTTAAGATTACATTCTCATATCTTAAGTAACATTGGAAACCAGCTCCGATAGTAACTGCCTGAAGGTAATAATTAGCGGCTGAGATTTATAGCGACGTCTGGCGTGCAACAAACTAAATATAGAATTGTACTGCAATTATGTGTACTTGTCCTTTTGTGAGCCTGCTTAGCGCTAGCTGAATTGTTGTATGTGTGAAGTGTATGAGCTTTATGACTTCCTTTGGGAAATATTCTTTCTTGCCTTGTTGTACAATGTTGCAAGAAAGTGTGTGGATGGGAAATAATGCACGACTACTACAATTAAAATGGCCGGTGTGAGTGGGGTGGTGTTCTATAAGGGGTTTATTGATAACATCGGAGAAAACCGTGTGAGAGCTGTTTGCTTTCGTTGTGTACAGACTCTAGTCTGGTAATGGATGCTTTTCTTTCTTTCATATATGTATATTGGCCCACTTTTTTTGGTAAGATTTACTAAAAAATAATTACAAAATAATTATCTTTACATGTTATATTAGTCTTTTCAGTAATAAATTAATGAGCAATTGTTTATTTCCGTGCATATAACTATCTCCACCTACATTTGGATGCGATAGTCCGGTCTGCCAGCAGTCATTTTCAGGATGCTGTTCAGAGTGTAATACAGGCGCAGCAGTAAGGGAGCCGTTTTCTTACGAGTGATGGCCTGTTTAAAGTCCAGACTTCATCGCCCCTCGATCTCACTGACCTATTCGGATGTTTCTCAGGCTATAAAATAATTGTATACACAAAGAACAAGTTTAATTATTTCTTTTTATCAATAAATCCTACTGATATTATAAATGCGAAAGTTTTTAAGTATGGATGTATGGACGCACGCAAAAACTACCGAACGGATTTTGTTGAAACTTTGTTGTAATATAGCTCATATATCCGAATGCGCGGGTAAAACCACGGGGCACAGCTATGAATATAATAAAAGTGAAAACGTGATTTGAATATTTTGGAATATTTATGTAACAAAATGATTAATGCACTGCCTATGAATATGCTGTAAATTATTTTATATCGTTCAGAACAGAAGAATTTTAAAGAGCAAGCGAGATAGCTGCACGTAGGATACTGGGCTTTAACCCAGGTCCTCGTTATCTGCGAATTTAGTCAGAAAGCTCCCATTTAACGCTTATTATAAATACTGGGTTAAAAAAATCATATGAAAAACCATAATTTCACAGTTTTTTTTTTAAGTTTTAAAGTTATCTATGGTTTCTGAAACAATTATATTCGTTTTTATACTCTGTCACATTCTTTCAAATAAGATTTAATAATAGAACGCACTGGCCATAAAGACATTTTAAAATGTGATTAATAAGATTTAATAATGGAACGCACTGGCCATAAAGACATTTCAAAATGTGATTGCGGTCGATTTGGTGCGTATTTAAAAGTGAATGCGACTGAAAGTTTTATAGTAAATGTAATGTTCATTTGTTTTGGCTAAAGATTTTTACCAAATACAAATATTGCCTCTTGGTGTAATATTATTTTTAGACCTTTCACTCAATTTTGAAATGGGATAGTGTGTGTGGTGTGTAGCATGTTGCGTGAATAGCTCAAGTCAGTTTGTAAGTATTTTTGTTGTGAGTGTGTGACTGACGAAGAAATGTTTTTTTTTAATAGTTATCTATACATTTAATACGTATGGTAAGGTACTTACTATATTATTTCATTCAACCATGGAAAAACAATGTACAGACGCCAGCACATCCAGCTACCCTAATCTGTCAAATTTATTTTATGGATTTTCAACTTTATCACATAAGCATAAGATTCACTTTCAATTGGAGAAGTCAATGTGATAAGACTGTCCATCTTAAGCATATTGAGTAGTGCTCCTAATAATTGTCCTATTTTATGTGCAATACTAATGTTTTAAACTCTTGTTCCAGGTGACCAAGCTGGATGACCTCAGTCCAGTTATATTCCTGAACAGGACAAAGGCCGCACTAAACTGCGCTGCCGGTTCTATGCAGGTAAGAAATAACAACTTACATAACGCTTTATAGAGGAATAAAAAAACCTTGAGAGGTGTCAAGGGACACCCGGATGGAACGAAGTTCTTTTCGATTAATTAGTGAAGCAATTGTAATATAAACTTAATCAGTGGGCTCAATTTTAGTAATAAAAAAAAATAAAAAGCAAAAAGTGTCGTTACAACTTTTCGTCTTAATTTTTTTCGTCTAGCCCCTTTTCGCAACGCGCGATAAGGAACTTCGTTCCAATTACAAATTAAAGAAAAACAGGAAAACAAAGATTGTATACCTCGATTTCTGAATTCAAAACGAAATGGCGATTCAAGTTGATTTGCAGTAGACAAAGACATGTTGTTTAAAATGATTGATATCAGTGTTAAGTCGCCGGATTTGTTTACCAGACGTTTATTTTCGGGGGTTTCTAATATATTTTTTAAGCATCTCATTTTAAGCATCATAACTCGTTTACAAAAATATGTTTATCCATAAAAAAAATAAGTAGCCATAAATATTGAGAGGCCTAATCTTAAAATATAGTGAGGTAAATGGAATACACTTTTATAGAAATTTTATAAAATTGGAAGATTTTGGACCAATATTTTTGTACGCCATGCCCAATCATTTAGTTTATGTTGTAAAGTTATAAATAAATGAGCCTATTTAGTAATATTTAAATAGGTACATTTAAAGAATTTCGGAGGGTTACGCTGCTTAAACTTAGTTGTGGCAGTTTACTTTTGTTTGATAATATTTAATTATTAATATTTTTTGGAGAAGTGAAGACCCTCAAATAAGCGCGTAATAAGGCGACTGGTTTGTGGGTCTAGAGTTAGTAAGCCTGACTGTTGCAGAGGTTGTGGTCAATCCCCACCCAGGACATATCTTAGTGTGACGAGCACTTTATTCTGTCAGGGTGTAATTTATAAGACAAGTATGTTTATTGGTTGCCACAGTACACGCTCTACCTAGCTTGAGATCAGATGACAGTGTGTTAGCAGTCTTAAGATATTTAAAATTGACTTATTTATTGTTTTTGACGCCTTCACACAAAGTTAAAAAATGAAAAGGACAATTTGGTTTGTTGTTCGTTAAAAAAATATCGATTCAGTTTGAGATGAGAAGATAAGCGAATACATTTCTTTCTGGCCGTCTCTATGCTTATTATAGCTGTATCTATATAGCTGTTTAGCTAATACATGTAATGTACATCAAACTTAATAGCTACAGGCTTTAGTAACGAATAAGGCTCTATTCAACATCTATTGTTTCCTTTACATCCAACATGTTTCTTAGCAAATCCCGTTATCCAGCTCAAATAAACCGAATGCACTAAACTTTAGCACTACGTTTGTCAATAGGAACACTGTCTAACGGGTATTTTACTAGCCATCAGGGGCCCGTAGCTTTGACTGCTCAGCCGTTGAAAATTGTAGACATAAATTTATCGGCACTGACTTGTCAAATGGGTTTTGTAAGGGCATTGCTATTATTGCCTCAGCTTAACGAATAATCAATGTTGTTCTTTTCTTTTACGTCCTGTTACTACAATGGTTTCCTGCTCATAGCCAGATGCTGTCACCAGTCCGTAAGTGATCGGCGAGGTTAGGCAATAAGGCTCGCGGTCAGTCCATAGATGGGTAACCGCCAAAGTGGTTTAATTTTTTAATGCTTCCGTGCTTCGGAGGGCACGTTAAGCAGTCAGTACCGGTTGTAGTCATTAGACAGAAGTCGTTACGCTGCACCAGAAGAGTTGGATTTACATCGGATTGCTAGCGAGCGCTTATGGAACTAACTACTATTCTTTTGGATTTTTTTGCAATGAACGTACAGACTTCGATTACTCTTATAAAATAGTAGAAAGATATATTAATTTTGACATTTTAAAAAGTAATTGTAATTGTTACGGATATCTGAAATTATTTATTTAAGTTAAGTTTTCATCTCTTGTACATATCATCTTCAGTATCATGGCAATTTGTCATTTCATAGATTCGAATCGATTTCTCTCTTAATCTGAAGGGTGCGACTGGACTCGGCAGTCACTTACTTCATTGTTGCATTTTTCTACAGCTACTAAGTATTCCTAAAGTTTATGACGTCCTGATGACTTTTGGCTATGGCTCCAAGTCTCGATGGAGACTAGGCATCTGCGCGGGTCATATTATAGTGCTTAACTGTGAGCGCCAATATAAATTATTATCTCCCCCCTCTCATGGTCTGTTAGGACGGGCTAGCCGACATGATCGAAAGAAGGACTGATGCTGAATTGACAACTTTACGTGTTCTCTGAGACAAGGAACTTTAATGCTGTCAGCTTTCAGACATCGGACTGATACTGAGAAATTTCCTTAACAGGACAATGCCAGTATAATTTTCACCCAACCAGGGCCTCTACCGGCTAAGTCGCCGAACATCGATTGCTTAAATGGCGTTCAAATAAATAAAGGTTAAAAATGACTTAATCAATCGTTAAATCGGCTTCAACGTCAACGACGACAATCGATTCCGGACCATTTATGACGTCACAATGCTCATGGAAGCAGATTTAATGATTGATTAAGTCATTTTTAACGTTTATTTATTTGAACGCCATTTAAGAAATCGATGTTCGGCGACTTAGACGGTAGAGCCCCTGGAGGGCTAATTTGCCGGTCATCGTGTTCGTGATCGGCGTTCAATTAAATGAAGGTTTAAAACTACTAATCATTCATTCAATCAGCTTCAACATTTAAAATCGATTCCAGATCCCAGTTCCCAGACGAATGATTTAGTCATTTTAACCTTCATCTATATGAACGCCGATCACGATTACGATGACCGGCGAATTAGGCGGTAGCTCACCTGGGATGGAACTATGAACCTCATTATCTGCGTTAGGTGGGTTAGTCAACGGTTAATTGACTCATCAGCTCAAATTATATTGCCCACTTTGCGGTGAAGGCAAAAGGAATAAACTTTTGTTACTCGTTCTATAACTAACTGATTAAATTGATTGCGGGGTTTAACCGTTAGGTTTCCTGGGAGGATAGGATTTGCCTGAGGCTCGGAGCTAAGAGCCCTTTTATTGTGGACCACTGTCGATTCAGGCTCACAGGAGTTATAGTGGCAACATAAGTTTCAACAGGAAAACAACTAAGATTTCCTTTTTAAAAGACCTTACTACGTAACATTATGTACGACGCTTGGTAAGATTTATGATCAAGGTTTTTTCGGGACAAGCGGTGGCTAGTTTTTTTTACAATATGAAATTTTTACAATATGAAATATGCTCGCACTGTAGATACATTATGCTATTCCATAATTTTTTTTTATCGTGTATTTTCTTTTTGATTTTAGTAAATTTTTAAAACATCGTGTCTAAGTAGGTATTTGTTTATACATATATCAGATTAATCCATATTGGGAAGTGTCGCGCTCAAAGGTTTAGGGACAATGTTTTTGATAGTATATATTTTTATACTTAGTTTATTTTAAGTTTCTTTACTTGATAATTTAAGTTACTTTAATTCCATCATTCAGGCAAATAATAATAAAAAATAAAAAAATATATTTAAATAAGGTTTTCTGAAATGTAATGTGTTTTAAGTAATTAATAAAAAAATATATATGTATACTTTATGTATGTGTATTAAGTATGCATGTATCAATATTCAACCGGACGAGTATTATGCGCGGCCGGTTGTAAAACCTAAAATACTAAACGCGTGGAAATTTCGTCACAACTAATGTGTTTTAAAATTCATGCGTGATTAATATTGTCTCATCATTAAGAATCTGCAATGATTCCGTACAGAGGCTCCCCCGACCACAAACGAATTTATAACCAGAATCTCCATTCGTTAACAACAATAATAATAAGGCCGCTGATAACATCTTTGATGGTCACAATGTACAATGGATCTTCAATTGGATTTCAAACAAACAACTCTAAAAGGCTAAAACAGCATCAGTTCGTAACTGTTCTTGTGATAGATACCGCAAGGGTTATGCCAAGACAAAGTTATCGACTTACAGAGATTTGTGTCGTAGATTATCCAGGTGCCTTATAAAGACCGTGGAAGCTTATCGCATCATCTGTAATAGATATTGTAGAAGGTTCGGACTTATTCGGGAGTATATATAACTATGATAAGAAGATTGATTTATTTTTTAAATAACGGTTCGTTCCTTGTTTAATTTTAAAACCATCTCTTTGGTAACACAATAGCTAAATAAGGAACCTGGTTCATTACATATGTTTTTCTCCCACTATTGCCATATTGACGTCATAAGTGCCATCATAAAAAACTGATATGATTGTATTTAAGGCAATAAAATGTGATTCACCTTCACCGTACTCCGATAGAAATAACTTTGATTACAGACACTAATAACGTCATTTGATGGGCACGTTTCTACAGATAGTTTCGTCGCGTATAGTCAAATTCGCAACAAAAAAGAAAATAATTAATGTACAGAGTTATTGTTATTTACTCTTGGTTATTTTGTCATTTAGATAATTGCCGGTTTGCTATGTGGACGCTTTTCTATTTTGATGGATTGCATTATTCATGATATTGACGAAACGGAAGAGATGATTTTTTTAGGTATTTTTAAAAACTTACTCCAAAAAATGTTTTTATGATTTTTTAAGGCCATGTTTTGAATTAGTGTCATGGCTTTATTATAATGCCACGGTATTCATGGTACGCGTTTTAAAGTTAGATTTTACGAGGGTCTCTCTGGAAAGTTATGCGAATACCTTCCTTGTAAAAGCAAAATTATATACCTACGTCAAAACAATTACTATTGCATTATATTTACAAAAAGTCAGTCGAATGAAATATGAAATAGAAATTATCATAAATATGTACGTTATTATATTGTACAAATAATTACTATGCAGTATATATTTTATGTATCCGGTTTAATTATTTATGGTGGCAGCATTGTTGTAGTTCAGTGATCGTGTTCTTGGCCCGCTCGTAGGAAGACCTTCAGGGTTGCGACGTACGTGCCCCTACGTCACATACCACAGGTATAGGTTTTTTTTTTAATTCCGTTTTACGGCTCTGGCTTCTTTGGCTTTATGAGCCTTCAGTAAATATATTTTTATATCATTTATTTCCGTCATTGTCAAGTAAAGTCCGTCACAGTCAAGTCATACATAGTCCTTGTCAAACCCCAGTAAAGCAGTGGAGACTTTACTAGAGGCTTTTATGGAGTTTTGGTTACAACACGGAAAATCACAATTCACGGCAATATCGCACTTTCCTCCACTTGTGTACGTTGTCGAAGATGTTATGTCTAAAAATCCACCATATTTACACAAAACTCCAATTTACACACCAGTTTTTGAAAATAAAACATAGCCTCGAGTCTTTTTCCGCGTTGGCGCCAAAACTCCCAGGTAATAGGATAAGTTTAGTATTGCCAAAACCAAAAATACAATGGCTTGAAAATTTCTCGATTAAAAAGCAAATGTAACATAGGTTCAAATTATGTGTTTAGTTTTTTTCGTGTCACCACAATATAGTTAATAATTCATTGAAATAATCGAAATAATAATTCTTTAAACACTACATTTGACGGGCCGGTTGGCGTGTATGGTAAATGCTTGCCTTTCACGCTGCAGATCGTAGGTTCAATTCCCAGCCAGTACAGATATTTGTGTGCATGCATATGTCTGTTTGTCCTGAGTCTGGGTGTAATTATCATTATAAGTATGTATTTAAAAGAACTAGTAAATCAGTAACCTGGTTTCCATAGTACAAGCTCTGCTTAGTTTGGCGTCAGGTGGCCGTGTGTGAATATATATAAAAAGTATTATTTGAATGAATAGGAAAACGTTAAAACGTTGTTTTAATAAATTATATAGCCATCGAAGTATTCATAAAGTACTTATATCCCGCAAAAATTGCGCGCGGGGACATGACGCTTATTTTAGAGTTTGGTCCTAAACTCTTTGGTAATTTTTAGCAGTAATAACAAAGAGAATCTCCAGTATTACTAAAGTATGGTTTGTTTATTACAGGTGGAGTTGAAGTTCAACCAGCCCTTCTACGGCATCGTGTACCCTGACTTCGATCGCAACTCGGCGTGTCAGGTGGCGGGCAAGGGTGCCTTGTCTTACAAGTTGGAGCTGCCTCTGAAGGGATGTGGTACCAAGCAGGTCAGTTTGCTCATTTTTAAGATCGATATTAACCAGGCATTTATCGACTGGCTGGTTGGGGTGTTTGGTAAATACTTGCCTTTAACGCCGCAGGTCGTGCGTTCGATTCCTACCCAGGACAGATATTTGTCTGCATAAACATGTCTGGTACTCCTAAGTCTGGGTGTAAGCACACTAGTATTATAAAGCGAAAAGTTTGTGAGTGTGTATGTTTGTTAATTCTTCATGTCTAAACGGCTGAAGCGATTTCAATAAAATTTGGTATGGAGTTAGCTGACACCCTGGATTAACCTGGATTAATTTAATGGTGGTAAAACTATAAAGGTAATAAGTATGCTTTTGCAAAACAAAAGTAGTATATCGATAGAATCTTGAAGTTTAAAGATGAAATTAAAGACAGACAATATAAAGTAAAACTAGTTTTGTTAAATTATAATAAATAGTGCGTTGGGAACGTTCGCAGATGCACATGTAGATTGCTTTTATACAACAATGCGTAAAAGATGCGGTTCTCTGGTGCATAGGGTGCGGACCAGCTCTAACAGTATCCTAAACATGGTTGCAAGTAGGTTGGACTGCGCCTACATAAGTCGTTGTGTTCCGTCTCACATGGCTTGTCGCCGGGATGGCGGTCGCAGGGTAATAATTATATGTTACTAATATAGCTGTAAGTCCTTCTAACCTTTATGAGTCATAGTTACTTAAATAAAAAAATATTCGAAGTATTCTACGCTAATTCTTCGTCTGATATATTCTTTAACTTTGTGATGATTTCAGGAGCCTCTTCGTGTTTTCACGAACAATATAGTGGTGCGCTTCCACCCTGGCTTGGAGATGGATGGGGATGAGGTCATCACCATCGTGTGCCGCTACCCTCCACCGATCGTGCCCATACCAGTCTTCAACCCTCTTATATTTACGTAAGTACGCCGCGCCACTAGCACGGCGTCTAATTGTCTTGCATCTGGATGTGTTTTCTGTTCGTCAATATCAAGCTTGTAAAGCCGACCTTAAAAAAATAAGGTAGAGAATGGGCATGTCGTTGATAAGAGTAACGACTAAGTAGTTTCTACTTCCACAGACAAGTTTTTTAATTAGAACTAGAAATAATAACTGTATTACTACAAACATGTTCTGACTATTTACAAGCGCTTTTTTACAGTCTACGTGATTAAAAACGTTTTTTTTTTTTTTTTTTTTTTTTTTAAATTTATTTAGCATGCTTCTGTTTTGTTTAGGACGATTACCGCACTAGTTACTTTGTTTCATGTGTCGCGGGTTACTTTACAAATTAAATTTCACTTGGTTTAAAAGGCAACCAATCGTGGTCATTATAAAACCCGTTGCTGTTAGATACATGTATCTTGGTTTTTTTTTTCATTGATTTTGTGTGTGAATACACAGGTTAGTTTGTACAACACCATCAATCTCGCAGGACTATATTGCTAACATCATAAGCGACAACTTTTATTCTACGAGTTTGAATATAACTCGGTACATAAAAAAAAAATTCTGTGTGTACTTATGTATACGCGTTAGAAGTTATACTTCTTTGGCGTATGGAAAAAAAATAATTAAAATGCAGTAGTGATTAACGATAAATATTAAAATTAATCAAAAAGATTTTATTTAAATAAAAATACTAGAATATACAACTTGAACATAGTTATCAATTTTCATACCACCTAGAACTAACTTCATGCTGTTAAATTTAGGTGTCGGTGTGCGCGCGCATCGTAAAAATTCACTCTCATCATTTTTCACCATCGCGCCAAAAGAAGTATAACTTCGAAAAGATTTTAAAAGTTTTTGTTGTACATTTGTAGGTCTATGGTTCATTCATAAATGAAAGGATGAAGCGCGAAAGACGCTAAGCTCGCACGCCTGTGTGCATCTTTGCGATGCTCGTAGAGTTATAAACATTCAAACGGGAAATTAATACAATACTTATTTATGAATGAAAATAGAATTCTTCTATTGTATTGTGTTACGATTGTGGCATCAGGAATTCAGGGGCAGAAATTGTGGCTTGAAAATGAGTCCTCTTGTTTGTTGTTTTGTTTTAAATATATTTAGTGTAAAAGCATTTAATTACATGACAGAACCGACAGTAATGCGCGGGAAGAATTTTAATGTCTGCGTTTTTTAAATTATACTACTATCTAACTTTTTAAAGTCTTAAAAAAGAAAAGTGTTGCACAGATAACACAAAAAAGTAATATTTTCACAGTTAATAGTTTAACACAGCGCCATCTAATGGATAAATTTAACACTAATGGCGAAAGATGGCGCTATGCGTTAACATATTGTATTAATAAATTCTATTGTAATTTTATGATTTCTATTGTACCTTATTTTATAATTTAATGTAAATTTTCAATACAATGTAGAAATTGTTACTGAAATAAATGAAATTAAAATGAAATCTAACAAATTATCAAAGTTGTAGAACAAAAGTTGTTTGTTTTTTAGCACTGCGAGGTAGTTGGTATTTTAGAGTTAACCATGTATAGTTAAAAATATACTCACATGTTTTATTCTTTTATATTCTAAACTATAATAATTAAACGAGTAAAGCCAATATTGTATTTTCCTTACAGCCCAGAAGCTGGGCCCCTCCCCGCGAAGGCGCCCCTCGCAGGAACTCACATTTTGATGATAATCTGCGCTATTCTGTTCTTAACTCTAATGCTGTTGGGTCTCGGAGTATCATACCTATGTTTGAGGAGGAGAGCGCTGCCAGCACCCAGACGGTTCATCGATGACTCCTCCGCTTCGGTCGTGAGCAGGGAGAGTATACAAGGTGAGATATCAACATTAAATAAAAAAAGCGGCCAAGTGCGAGTCCGACTCGCACATGAAGGGTTCCGTAGCAGCAAGTAACATAATATATTCTTGAAGTCGTTGATTGAATTAACGATAAATTGCGGTTTACGATTTATGACGTATTAAAAAAAACTATTCACTAGATCTCGTTCAAAGTTAAGGAAGTTTGCATGGTAATGTAAGAGATTAGTAATAATATAATATAAGAGAATGATGATGATGATTCTCTTGTTTTAGAAGTTACAGGGGGAGGGCACATTTTACCACTTTGGAAGTGTCTCTCGCATGCCTTGACGCCATGTCAGAAGGTGGCTGCTGGGTGGCTTAAGTAATTCTGACACAAGGGCAACCCTTTTCCACATGAGTAAATAGTAAATTAACACCTTTCGTTCCTAACTTGCTCATGTTCCTTGTTTCTGCTTTGTCAATTAACACCATCTCCGGTAAAATCGATAAACGATATTAATTGAACTTAATCCAAACTCTATTTGTATATAAACAGAAGTGAAAATCCCTCGCGCACATCCCGTGTACCCGGCGGCAGCAGAAGTGGCGAGCGTGGCATCCGATACAATACCGTCTGACTATCCTTCCGAGACGCCGAGCGAGGCCGAGCAGGCTCACACCAACCAGGCGTTTATGATGGACGAGTCGTACCATAGTGAAGGTAAATATCAATCTTATTTCTATAGCAATAGACTGACGCGACGAGCGTGACTTTGATCACCAAATAAGTGAAGATTTGTACAATACCGATAAGGCGCGACCCTCAATCGGGCGAGAGGCATGCATGCGTCTTAGCGTATTAACGTAGAGTGACAGTTGCACAAAATGGTTTAACAAATTTGATGCGATATAGAATTTTAATACCCGTTTTAATCGTGTTCTGATTTTGATTAAAAGTCTTACACACTTAGTTATTTCCTTATACGAACGGGATCGTTGTGAAATGTGATGTTGTTAGCTTTTTACAAGTCATCGGCCCCGGAAAACTAGTTGTATTGGTTGGACAGCTCTCTCAAAAGTTATCTTATCATAAGTAAATGTACACTGCCCTCCCACCCCGCCCGCAAATAATATGCACATGCAAGAAGGACAATACCTATAAACATGCAAATTGCATGCACCGGTATGATACCCAACATGTGTTTCAGTCCTCCACGGACCATTTTCAAGGGATGTCAACTCGTCGAATACTCGACGATTGCTATAATAATTAATGAATATTTTTTTGCGGGTAGGAGGGCGATGCATATTGCATCCAGACTTGACGATTAACACTACATTTGACGTTGTATTTTTAACCGAGTTCAAAAGGAGGAGGTTTTCAAGCTCACTGGTATTTTGTATATTTTATTTTAATTTATCACAGTTTAAGTATGTCCTGTCCCTTTATTACAAGCTGTCATGGAAGATGTAACGAAAATCAAAATTAGTTTTGAAGTATAAAATGCCGAATCGCTTGACTAATCAGGCGTATGAAAATGTCGAATATCACCACCCCACATCATCCCGTCCCGAGATAATATCTTCCTGAGAACGGCCAGCAGCTTTTCTCTGTGAACTATGACTATCATTCTGCGATTGCCTACCCGCATGTAAATTGACATGATTATACATATCCCCTAAAATAGTACTTTGGCAGAGGCCTTTCTCCAACGATGGGCTTCTTATGGCTGACATAATACACATTATGTTGATACTTTTATCGCAGGTTACAATTCAGCCCGTGAAACAAGTGTAGCAGCGGCTCGGCTGGTGTCGGGCGCTGCGCCCGCGTTCGACGTGCGCGTACGTGTGCAACGACCTATAGCGCCGCCCTCACCGCCATCTACCATCACTCTCACCGAAACTGATGGAGGCAGCATTAGGTAAATTTAAGTTTTTACACATGGCAATATATATATTACTCTAATGTGTAGGTATATCTTATTACTTCAAATGAGCAATTTTTGCATTTATGTGTATATACGTTACGCAGTGGGGACGTGAGAACACATTATATTTAAAATTATAATTTTTAACATAATTTTTTGTTAATAAAGCGTAGTATAAAACTTCACCTGCATTAAAATTGGCATTTGAAGAGGCTAATAAGTAATTTTATATTAACCTAAACGTCTACTTTAACATAAAATCTAAGAATCAATACATCAATATCTATTCTTAGTCATCTGTTAAAGGAAAAGACACTTCGTTCATGTGTCCTTTTTAATAATATTATTTATCTAAATTTCACTAAATCACCATATTTACCAATCACGGCACTAGTTCGTATTTTTTGGCTAAATCCGGGATTTTTCGTTTTAATAGCTAATATAATTGTTACATTAGTAATTCTCACCATCTATAATAAAAGTTTTTAGTTTACACAATATATAATAATGATTATTAACTGACACAAACATAAAATTAAAATAATTCATGTTATTTATTTCTGAACCACTGGCAATGGGTGGGAATAGTTATGGACTGACTACAATTTACATTTTTATTAGGTACCACCTAACATAGATCTTAAGATATTAACACATATATGGATCACGCCTGAACAAAAATGGAAAATGATAATAATGTTTGAAAGATTTTAAGTAATATAGCTGTGCCCCGCGGTTTTACCCGCGTTAAACTTTATAAATTATTCCAGCTCCTCCCCGTAGGTGATAGCGTGATAATATGTAGCCTATATGTTGAACCAACCTCTTAGTAATATTCATGCAAAATTTTAAGTAAATCCATACAGTACTTTTTTGAGTTTAGTCCGGACATACATACAGACACACAGACGAAAATTCTAAAAACTATATTTTTGGCTTCGATATCGAAAGTAGATCAGGCCCCAATCCTTTAAAACAAAATATTCAATGGACAGTTTTGACTTTCCTACGATTTTATTATATGTATAGATGATATGTTCCCCAGACAAACGACCCTAACGTCGGAGCACGAACGCCAGGAGTCTGTCCGCACGGTGTCCCCGGTGGCGCTGCCACTACCTGCGCGTGCGGCGCTGCTGCCCCCACCCGAGCGCCCGCCGCGCCCCGCCATGTATTCGCACGTCAACAGGGAGAAGGTAAGCTGCTTGCGTCAGGAGTCCGCCTGAGCGGAATCATACCCCTAATTTTCAATCTTTATAAGTTAATAAATAACAAATCTCACTAGTATAATGTTTACAATATACTAGTGAGATTCTTTATTTTACATCACTCAACTATTTTAAATGTCATTACATCTCTCTCTCTTTAATATAGGTCGTATGAAAAGGATGGCATACATAGAACGGGCCAACTGCTAAAACTGCAATGGACACATAATTAGTCGCCGTGGTTCTGACGTGTATTCATCAGTATTTCGCAGAAAAAATAATTTGACGAAAATGCCCTGTTCTTTCCATAAGATCTATGTTAGAAAGAGATGCAATCATATTAAAATTAGTTGGTATTGCATAGAATCGAGGGAAACTTCTAATTATTCACTCGCACGATCAATGAAAAGCACTAAGCACTCGATCACAAACTTATCAATTTTACTTACTATAATAAGTCATGTCTCTACAAAATGCATATCAATTCTACTTGATAATTTTCTTTTTGCACATTCACTAAATTACTCATTGACAAACAAAATAACTTGCACTGTTAACTCTTCTTTATTAGCGGATCTATAAATAGATTTGAAGACTGGCACCTCAAACATCAGTTTCCTACCGGCTATTTCGCAGAGAATGCAATAAAGACCGCGATGATCTTATGCCCTCTTTCCGATTATTCCACCGGGAGGGTTGTTGACATTACAACTTCCCGCATGAAGCGCTTTGTTCTTTTTTCATAATACTTATGCCCAGCTGTGGAATGGTCTGCTAAACAACGTGTTGCCAGACTCATATAACTGAAATATTCAAGCCTAGAGTCAACAGGCATCTTATGGACCCACGATTTACAAAATGCCACATCTTCTCTTACATTCCTATGAAATTGTGGTCAAATCCAAACCCATTGAATCTAGGACAGAAGTCAAAGGACTGTCTGTTTTAAAGTATTCTACATTCATCACCATAAGTTTTCATGTATGAGACTGCCAGCTTGAATTATTATTACAAATATTGCAATAGGAAAGTACGCATGGTAAAATAGAATGTCAAATATAATCAAAAGGCAGATATTTTAGAATTTATTTAAAATTTTGCAAACAAGGCCTCTGTTTTTAATATTGGTTGGATCCTTGAGTTATTCTTATGGTGACTGCAGTAGTGGGCTAAGCCAGCGCATGCCCATAAGCAGCCTGCTTACGCATTAAATCATCCCATTTTTTGAAACACTATATAGAAACAATTTTCGGGTGCGAGAGGGAATTACCCAGCACGGAAGCATGGTGTTGTTAAAGCGGCAAGTGTTGCTGTAGAGACTGTTAGGTCTATTGATATTTATTTCCAGTCAACAAAGTATGTCAAAGAATTATACGTTGCCATTTACATATATATATTTTTCACTTTCCTTTTGGTCCCCTGGATCTGCTAATACTCATATTAAAACCAATTCATTCATTATCACACGATGTGACTAACCAGGAATGGACGAGGAGGCCACGCTCTATCGTCTCACTCAACACGGAGATGACGGACACACACTCCGTCACAGAAGTGACGGACAGGTCGCACGCCAGGATGTTCCATATCAAGGTATTATAATTAACACATTCTAATATTCATTTTATCACATATAATCTAGATCTTTCGTTAAATGAATAAGCGATACGAATATATTTGTTATTGCTATCTTGTCTGCCAATAAATGTCGCGACGGAGCGATATTGAAAGAAAAATGAACGTTGGTATTACTCTGGGTGAAAATTAAATTGACCAAGTGAGTGGACTTATTGGCTTACGGTATATTTTTGACCACTGACTACCTACTTTATCCAGGATGACGAGATTTATCTTTGATGTGGAGTTTAGCCAATGTTGATCTTGAAGATGCAGCTTGGGACCACTACAATGTGGACCTGCGATCTTGCAAGGGTCGTGGGAAACCGCTGAATGCGGGCAGAGCAAGACCGGCCATTAAGGAAATCCTCGGGATGGTCCTTCGTCTAGCAGACTTCTTTAGGCTAATATGATGGTGTTAAAGGGTTCTTCTTATCTGAACGAAGTTACATTAATTAGGTCGATGATAATGCACTTAATCAGTTCATACTGCACTGTTTTCAATTTATGTTGGGTGACAGCACTTATTGGAGAACGGTGTACCTTCACTTTTATCTATACGGGGTTGTTTGCCATTTGTGTTGGGTGACTGCTAGAGTGAATATCCTGCTTTATTTTGTGGTTTAGTTCATGCTTATTTAACCGAAGATATTGACCTATTTTATTACCAAAATTTTTGAAAAATGATTTCTTGACAACACAACAACAACAACAACAAAAAAAAAACCTATTGATATATTGTAAGTTTTATTTTTTTATATTTTATTTTTGTTTTTTGTCATCTTAAACCAATTAGTTAAACTAATTTTTTGTTAAGTAAACTTTTGTAAGTTTCTAATACATTTTAGGCAGTTTTGGTGGAACATATTTGTTATCTGTGATCATGAAATACTCAAAATGCAATGAAATCATAAATGATTTGATTTGTTTTGATAATAAATGTTTGGTATTCGTGGCAGTACTTCATTTTAAGTCGTCGGAATCATCTTAATGACGTATGAATCACTCTCTGAATTGAAATTTAATTGTTGGTGCAATCATATGGTTGATTTCTTCCGCCGTTGTAACTTTTTCGCTATTTAGAATATGTAGGTAAACAATCTAACATTATGTCACAGATTTTAATGCCTAAAAGGGGGTTTAATCGTTTGATTTTTGAAGCAATAGAAAGCATATGTTAGCTTTTATTTAGAAGATACTGGGTAGCCTTTAAACATTCAGAAATATAATAGCAATATTGAAGCAGTCCTGCTTGTAAGATGTTTAAGATGTTCTTCAAATAAGTAATAAACTAATTTTGTATCCATAGAAACCTCCTCCGCCGCCTCCTGTGATGCGCGAGCGCATGGAGACGGAGGAACAGGAGATGCTGATGGAGAGCCTTGAGCCCATCCCCGAAACACCCATAATGCCTGCCAGGTAATTATAATTTTGCATATTTTTAGGTTGGATGGTGGATCTAATATTGGAGTTGAAAGTTAGATAGATGGTAAGAGGCAAAAGAAATAAAAAAAGCTTTCACATCCCGTGGGGGGGGCTCTTTTGAGTACTAAGACCATATTTTTGCGAGCGCCAAGCCGTCTGCCAAGCGTGGCTATTTTAGCATATCCCTCCAAATCATGTACACAATGCATTGTGGATTTTTTTTGGGGAGGCCCTTGTCCAGCAGTCCACGTCATACAGCTGATTTGATGATGATGATAACTAGCATAGTGACATTAAAATAAACGTCTTAGCCATGTAGAGATATAGATGAGGAATTAGATTAAGTTCTTATAAATCTCATTACAGGAAACCTGAGATCACCTCCCATGTGGTGGACGACGTGTTCCTCCGCACGATTACGGAGAAGAAGACCATCGAAGATATCGAGCGACACAAGCGTCTGATCACAGAGTACAAGCAAGTCCCACAACCGCCCCCACAATTCGACGTTACCATCAGAAACCATACAGTTCCAGAGGCACAGTGGGAGAACTTCTCTGATATCAGCAGCGCTTCAGGAATGACACTCACCCCGAAGATGGAACGAGTACCGCTATCTTTGCCGCCCCAGAAATATATTGGTAAGATTATATTATTGCATCAATAATTGGTTGACTAATAATAATTGAATACTAAACATATCTAAAACGCATATAATTAACTTTAAACAAAGACCCACCACAAACAGCATGGACATTAACTTCTCGAGCTCAAGTATATCTGAAGTCTCCACGACGAAATTCTTGGGAGTAACAATTGACAATACATTTAAATGGAAACCACATTTAGAAAGTTTATGTAAAAAGTTATATAAATTCTCATTTGTCTTTTATAAACTAGGACAAGTTAACAGCAGTGTTAACTGCTTATTACGGATATGTAGCTCCAATACTCAGATACGGAATCATATTTTGGGGCAACTCAACATACAAGGATCAAGTTTTTAAGGCTCAGAAACGATGCTTGCGTTTATTCCTTCGACTAAATAGGAGGGATTCCTGTAAAGAGCATGTTGTGGAATTGGGCATATTAACAGTGCCATCACTTTATATAAGTGAAGTGGCAATATTTGTTAAAAGTAATGAGAACCTTTTTGAAACCTACCCAGCTGGAAGCCGTCGTGAAAACACGATTCGTCATTTAGCATGCAAAACGCAACTGCTCCGGGCCAGTATATTCTGCATGGCACCTATAATCTTTAACAAAATACCGCTGAAGATAAGATCAATTTCCAACGTAAATATTTTTAAAAATAAACTGTATGCACTACTTTCTCAAAAAGCTTACTATTCAGTCAATGAATTTTTGAAAGATAACTGGTCTGCCGTATTTTATTATTTAAATGGTATTGTGTTTTGTATTAATTTTAATAATTTGTAAAATGAACATTGTATTCAATTTATATTCCTTAATTTTTGACATTTTTTATTTTAATTGTGACTTTTATTTCTATTTTAATGTGGTATTCGGAATTCAAGTATATTTTTAAAAAAATTAATTTGTAATGTTATATTTGCATTCCTAACCGGTAAAATATGGCTGAACATCAATAAATTGTAACACCTTATATGTATACCTATATTTGCAAATAAATTATATTGTATTGTATTGTATAGATATTAATACATATTAGTGAATTAAAGAAGTGATATTAAAAAAGGGATAAATATTTGACATGATTGCTGCCCTATTTAATGGAGAGATTCTTCTGATTCTAAATCTGACTCCTTCCTTAATTGTTATCATCGAAATCGGGGAATTTTTTGTCAGATATAGAATGGCGGTCATATCATGTCATAGTAAGTATTGGTATAATTAATGATCAGTGCAAGGCAAGCGAAGATCATAGTACTTCCTACCGTTGTAATTATGAACGTTTGTATGTATGTTTGGATCTTTGTTACTGAACCACGTGAAAACACCACGAAGGATGTGGATAATATTAGAAAAAAAGATAATTTGTAACCTGAAATAACACCTAAGCTTTCAGCAAATTCCTTAACGCCGAGTTACCAGGACGCAGCTAGTGTAAAATATTTTCAAGGTTCCGATACTCACATCTCATTAGTAGATAACCAAGACTAACCAAGTTAGCTCTGTATAGCGTATACTGGATGAACTCCAAGATTCTTCTAAATTATTCTAAGATACAAAACCTCGTATCTTTCAACACTAAGAAACCAATACTTTTGCAGGTAAAGGTGGTCCAGACCTGTTCTCGCCCGAACTGATCAAGCAGACAGCCAGCAGTCAGTATCAGTCCAGCTCGTCCGACCTGCCCCTCTTACCGGAATTGCCACCAGCTCGCAACCCCCTGTTCAGAGATGAAGATGATGAGGATGTGCCGGATCCGGTGCCTATCCCCCCAGTACCAGTGAACTGGAGTGTACTGACCAGGGTTTTGAAGACTGAGGCTCAGGATGAGGTACATTTTAGGGTTACTTTTTAGGGTGAAGGAAAGATTTTTTCGTTTCGAAATGCTTCCTGTCCTTTTAATATAGCAGTCTGGCAGGAACATAACAGAACAATTATTTCCCTAAGATAGTAAAGTGATGAGAAAGAAGTGTCAGTAGTGCACAGAAGGCAGTGTCTATATAGAATATTATTGGAAACTGGGGCTGTTATTATTATTACTCCGATCATATAAATCTCCTTGACTTTGTTGTAGTTCACTGCTTAGGCTTATAGCTTCTAGAAACTTCTAGAATGTTTGAGCAGTGAGTGTATGTATCTGTTCCGAATGCCTATGTTGCTGCCCTAAGTGGATAAAGTAAGGTTTGCAACCTTTATTATACCTTTTTATGAGATTATTGAAAATAGCTTGAGGTAACCCAAATAATTTATGCATGCATATTTATATATATCAAGTTTCTCATCCTTTGAAGGTCCTCGCTGAAACCGAGCGCTCCTATCGTCTCACCCGTGAAGAACGTCTGCGTTGGCGCGAGCTCATCACTCATGAAAGCACTCTCCGGAGAGAACTGGCTCGCTCCAGCACACGCGAGGAGTTCTCGCGAGTAGCCCATGATCATCGCTTCGCTCCGTTGTACCCACCACCGAAATGGGAGGTTATCATTCGTATATTGGCACCGCCTCCGGATAAACCCAAGGTGAGTGATAATTGAAGATCCTCCATAGTCCTAATATCATATCAGCCATGTTTTGGGTTGGATACTTTCACAGGACACAGGATTTATTTATTTATTTCTCTCCTTAACATCTATGAGTCTTGACCTAATGCGTAATAATGGTATTAAAATTATAAAATCCTTATTAGGTGACTACATTTGAAAGCTAATTATTCAAGTAACTTAACGTAATCTTTACGAAGTCACATGAAATAGAAATTACAAGAGAATATATCCACTTTTTCGTGTACTTCATTCATTAATCTTATTGCTCGGGTGAGTGAGGTTTTTGCCAGTAGATTGCTCCTAGCTACCGGTACGGCTAACAGTTGTGGACGCCACCGTTTCCATACGTAATGATCTGGCAGCTGTAGTCTAAGGTGACGCAGAACCCTTGGATTGTGTGCCTCACCACGCAATAGCTTTACCACATACGCAGCCAGTGTAGAGTTTCGTCTCACCCTGAGTCCTCACTAGCACATAGTACAAAACCTTAAGCGTGGTTATATTTAATATTTGTGTGACCTATTAATAGTAGAACCCAAAAGGGTGTAGTCAGGTATTAGTCTCTTAAATTAAGAGCCTTCTGCGCTAGCCAACCGCTTTGCCTTCCATTCTCTAATTTTATTATAGTAGAACTAAATTTCATATTAAAGATAAGTAACTTGTTATTTATTTAAGGATTTCAGAAAATATATGCAATAAAACAAACCGCACGGACGGACTATTTTTATTTTTTTGTAACTTTTATACTGTCCACTATGTTTATGTACTGCATTGTGAGCTTGACAAGTAGAAGTGTACGTTAATACCCAAGTGCTGAATAAATTTAATTTTATTTTATTTGTTCTGGGTATGGATGTGTTTTACATAAATTGCATGTTGGTAAAGATCCCCCGATATAGAGATTTCATATTCCTAGTGCACGCGTTGTCGTAGTTTTTTGTAAATAATTAATAATTGAACGTTTTTCCTTTTTCCAGAACCGCTATCGCAAGAAGACCGAGTGGGATTCCCGTTCCCGCCGCAGTTCGTTACCAACTCTGTACGAGTACGACAGCGACGCCACCTCCCTCAGGGAACCGCAACGCTCCCGGCGCTCCTCCTACCGCAGCGACCATGTTGATATGAGGTAAGTGCATAAAAGGCGGAACAAGCACGTGCCATCAAATATCCAAGTACATTTGATGTATTAAGTTGGATTTGGGAACATATACGAAATTTTGGCGAACCCAAACATGGACGTGTATTATATATTATTTAAATAATAAAACAAAATAATGTTATGTCAGATATCAAATGGAAACGTTTGTTGTGATGATCTCAAATATCTATCACACATTTTAAATGTGTTTCTAAGTTATTTGTTTTGCAATTGAATGAAATGTTGTCTCCTTTCTTTTTTCCGAATATCTAAAGACTAAAGTGTTGAAAAAAAAATGTACCTGAAATAGGTTTCCTCTACAAGAGTCCCTGTCTATGGTCTTAAAATACCTAAGGAAATATTGATAATTTGTCTCTCGCTGTTTCCATGCGAATATAATCGCGCATGTCGTTTTCCTTTTTTACTACGGAACCCCTTCTATGACTTTTTGAAATATACGGAATAGTCTTATTACTCCTAATTACAATAAAAAAAAACATGAATGATTCTGTAAATAACCTTCTGTTTTCTTCAGGTCGATGTCCGAGATGATGGTGGACTACGCGAGGGAACAAGCAGACACACACTCCGAAGTATCAGCTGGTACGCAGCTTGGGCGGTATTACGACGATGACAGTGATTCCGAGCATCCTTTCCATCAGAGCCAGTAAGTGTTCGATTGATAATTTTTTACTTTTGACAGGAAAATTTATGACTTTACAGCGGAGTCCGAATAAGAGCACAGTCAGTACTAGTGCAAAAGACTATCTACCCAAGACAGAATAATCAATAGAAATAATAAATTACTAGACACAAAACGTAAAAAGCGTACAATTTCTCGGGATATCTCTCGGGACAATATCACACATATCATCCTAGCCCCAAACTAAGCAAAGCTTGTACTATGGGTACCAGGCGACGATATACATACTTATATACATAGATAAATACTTATATACATAGAAAACATCCATGACTCAGAAACAAATATTAGTGCCCATCACACAAATATTTGCACTTACCCCAGGACCACCAGCTTCGTAGGCAGGAGCACTACCAACTAGGCTACGGTGACCGTCAAACAACTAGGTGCTTTTCACATTTAATTCAATTCAATGGGGTCATTGACAGTGCCTCTCAATGACCCCATTGTCCAGCTACACTACATAGGTTATCTAGAAGAATGAAATGTGACAACCACCTAATTGTAAGCTTGTCGGTGTGCAGATATATTAAAAATAGAACTGTTCACATGGGTCCCACTGTTTGTCTTGATCCCCTTGCGCTGCAGGGAGTCGTGGCGTCTCTATGTGTCATTTACGCCCTTTATCACGAGGAATGTTCTGAAGAATTGTGCGAGAACAGGGAGCTCATACACTTAGGCTGAGATCTATAGAGCGTACTTAGACTTTGCTCAGACTTTACTTAGACAGAAGTTAATGCATGTAACGACATTACAATTGGTGTTTTGACTTTGTCTGTCTTAGTTTATGGTAAGCATAATCTTAACTTCAAAAATTCTATAAATACCAAATCAAAGTATAAGCTTAGCATACACTTAGCAAAGTTTTACGTAAGTAAAGTTTGAGCAAAGTCTAAGTACGCTCTATAGATCTCAGCCTCAGACACTGTAGTCTTGTGTTGCTAGCTAGTCTCCGGTAGAATTCGCTGCTGTAGATAAAATTCAGTCAGGTCGACTATTTAAAATAAAATTGTGGTGTTGTTTTAACAGGTCTTGGGGCCGTCACTCACTGCATCGCTCGGTGAGCCAGCCTTCATTGGCTCGGTCAGCGACTGAAGTGATGGAGCAATGGACTGTGCCCGATGGTGACGTCACACCTACACCTGGCAGGAGGATTAGAGGTGAGGACTTTAACGCTGGAAATTTTGTTCTCGATGCTTTGTCTTTTGCTGATATTTTCATAGCAGTTATACATTACTCACTTTGGTCCGAGAAAGTGTTGGCTAACCAGCTCAATTCCTATGAATTTTTGATGAAATTCGTTGTTGGATCAATACATATACATACAGTCGCCCCGAATCCCTAATGCTTTCAACATATCTGTCATGTGTATGCTTAAATACCCCAATAAAGAGTAATTTGTCATGGTAAATGTTTTAGCAGATATTATTTTACTTTTTGTTATATTAGTTATGGAGGCACTTGCCGTGATTGTAAAAAAATGGGTTTCGTCAGCCTCTTAATATATGGATTCACCCAAATTGGAAATTAAATTTGCCCACGTCTGGATATTTAATATATCTCACTTTAATAATTGGGCTGGAGAAGCTTTTATAAATTTTAAAGCAGGTATATAAAAAGATATAAATTAAATATAGATAGATGTAAATAAATAGATTAATGTTTCTTATTATTGACCCTCTTCAAAGAGGCGCCCATAGTCCTCACCGGTCCGTAAGTGTTCGGTGAGGTTAAGCACATAGGTTCGTGATCAGTCGGTAGATGGGTGACCGACAACCGACGTTAAGTGGTCGGTCTCAGTTGTTGTCGTCCGAAAACAGTCTTCAAGCTATTTCAGACATCTATTCTACGGCTTGAACTCTTCGGACACCAGGAGACGCCATATAACAAAGAAAATAGACCCCTTAGAAAAGATTTTTAACTATCTGTATTATGTATAACTTCACACTAAAACTTTCATGATCAATTGTGATTGTTTACAGGACCCCAAGGATTAACGACCTTCACATCGTCTGAAGTCAGAACTTTCCAAGCGAGGGAGTCGAGGGAGTGGCGTGAATAAAAAGTGATCGTTGTAACTAGATGGCGCTGTAAGTCATAGAGACAGCGATAGATGGCGTTATACACAATAATGCAAATTTAAATATATATTATTTTGAAATTATGTTTAAAATATAGACCATACGTAATAAATAAAATTTAATATTTTAGTAGTTTTGCGTTATTCTCAAAATTACGCAAGTGATATCTTCACTGCCGTTATATGTCGCGTCAATTCCGTTAGTTTTGTTTTTAGTTCTATCGATGCATTCCGTCCATTTGTGATCTTTAAAATGTTATTTAAAATTTTATACGATTTGTCTAGATAATTATATTTTTACTTATTATACATATATAGCACGCAATTTCTAATAATTCATTTTAAAGTTCATATTAAATAAAAATATTGTATGAGGTAAAAAGATAATATTTAGCAAAAATGGTATCATTGAACCTCAACACATAAAGAGGGGTGTCCTAATATTGAAGCCTTTGTTTTACTGTGGCATCGTATCTCCCGAATTAAAATCAGCTTTTTACATGTGAATTGGTTAAATTGTAATGGTTTGGTATAACCATTCTACCTGAAAACGTTTATTTTAATTAGAGTTTTTGATTATAGTGTTATAAAACTATGCGATACCAGTGGGTAGTGTATTTTTTATATAAACTAATAATAATATACCATTATTTTAAATATATTTTTAAAAGATCAACTAGTGTACTAAGTATCAGTTTTATAGTATAATTTTAACTAACATCGTGCCAAAATGTTATTAATGCTTTCTAACGAATCAATTTATTTCTAATATTTTGTATGATCTTGAATTTTCATGTACATTATAATTACATGTACATTTTTATTTTCAATATCTTTTTATCATAAGATTTGCTTTTATTTGATTTTCTTAGAAAGATTAAGTATTTGCTTTTTCTGCCAACACTAATATTAGTTGTATATAGGTAATATAAAGAATGATTTAAAACCTAGCAATTGAGGCAAGACGGGCAATTCTTTTTTTAATTTTCCTTGTGTCATATGTTTTTTATTTCAATATCTTTGTTTGTACATTATGGCTACACGACAACGGCCTATATTTTTTTTAATTTCTTTTTTTTAATCATAGTGGCCCTTATTTTAAAAATATTTTCTTGCCTTTATTGCTATGTGAGTGTGGGATACAAAGGGCAATGGGACAGTGCAAGAAGTGCTCAATTAAAGGTTGTAATAAGGTTTTAACTGGAGATTTAATTTGCAGTTAAATGATTTGATCATACTGTTTTAATATTGAATATTAAATTGACATAACAATATTTTTTAATATTGTTATGACAATTTTGTAATATTCAAATATGGAATAGAAAAGAACAATGCGTAATTACTTTTTAATCAGTTTTCGATTTGTTGAATTGAAATATCAACATTTAGTAATATTCAAATATGGAATAGAAAAAAAAAACTATGCGTGAACTTTTTTAATCATGTTTTGATTTGTTGAATAGAAATAACAAAATGTCAAATAGAAAAAAAAAATGTTCAATTACTTTTTAATCACTTTTCGGCTCTTTTATACATTTGAGATTCTTTAAAATTAGATAAATCAATAACCAAGTGGTGCTAAGACGTTGAAAAAATATTTAATATTTTTGTATCTATTAAAATTACGTTTTCTTGTAAATTTTTAATTTACAATGTGAATGATGTATTTTGGTAATAAATATACGTACCTTAACATTTTTATTCGTTGTTTAATTTCGGTATACACTTCTCCTTTTAAATTAAATCATTATAAGTCATTCTAAGTGTAAACTGAGAAACGGATTCGTAGTCGAACAAAGTCCACAACTAGACAAAGACCTCCCAAATAATGCACATTGGAGGATTTTATGGCCGGGTCTGAAAGCTAAGCTGAAATATGTTATGTTAAACGAGTATTTATGTATGTTAGGTTAAACGAGGGACATATTAAGGGAGGGTGTTCAGTATTTGATTCTCGTCCCAAATATTTAAAAAACCTATAACCTAATTTTTTTCGTAATTGTCCTATAAAATACATTATCATGAACACTGAGCGCGCAAGAAGTGAACTTGTAAACAGTAAAAGCTCGTGCGTAAACCCCGCCCTCCCCCTCGCCCTTTCCTCTGTGTTGTTCCGATGCACCGACAGGACCCACCCCCGCGCTGACCGCACCCGCAGTCTATGCGAGCGCGCCGCTAGTTCCGCATTTCTGGCGCATCCGCGTATTGCATAAACAACCCCGCTTACCGATAAGTGTGTTCTGTAAACGTGTACGTGACTAACTAAAAATGACGTCATATCAATATTCCAATGAAGAGTACTGGGATATGGTTCGTACCTACGTGTTATCGAATGATAGTGTACGAGGAGCTATTAATTTGTACCGAGAGATGTTTCCCAACCGCCAGATTCCGTTTTACAACCTTATGCTAGGTGTCAACCAACGATTGCGAACATTCGGTCAGTTCGCCGTACCGACGCATGCCCAAGGACGAGGGAGGGAGCCATACCCAGTGCACCTACAAGAAGCCATTTTTGAATACTTCGAGCATCACCCACAAGAAAGCACTCGAAATGCTGCAAGACGATTCGGCGTATCACATTGGACTGTGTGGAAGCTGCTGCATGAAGAAGGAATGCACCCATACCATTTTAGACCCGTTTGGTTTAAAGTATGAAGCGAAAATGGATTCTACCTAAAGGTCATTGACCCGCACACATGTTCTGCGATAATACTAAACACGTACCGCAAGGGTGTATACACGTTGTGAGGCTTTTGCGAAATTTTTGGTATGGTTCTGTTTGTTATTTATCAGTGTTTTTTTTTGTTCATATTTTTATTAGTATCATATAAGCATACACTATTATGGGTTTGAATACGTCCCTCGTTTAAACTAACATACTGTATAATTACTTGAGTTGTAAGAGAAGTTTACTACTCTGTCAAGAAAGTACCGGGAAAAGATAAATAATATACAAAACGTTTGTTATTCATCCAAATTTATTTAATCACCTTCAAAGTATGCTCCTTCAGAAACGATACACTTACGCCAACGAATAATCCATTCTCAAAACATTTTTTAAACGCTGCTTTCGGAATTGAGTTCAGTTCTCGCCGCGAATTCTCCTTAATGTCTTCTACCGATTGACGAAGTGGTAATTTGAGTTTAGGAAAAAGAAAGAAGTCAGCTGGAGCCATATCTGGTGAATATGGTGGTTGCTGGATGGTATTTGTTGAGTGTTTGGTCAAAAGTTCGTTCACAATGATGGCCTTTTGCGAAGGCGCAATATCGTGGTGCAAAATCCAAAAATTTTCTTCCCACAAATCCGTTTTCCTCAAATAATATTCTTTATTTACCGTTCGACCTTCCGGTAAGAATTCAGGGTGCACAACACCGCGATATTCAAAGAAAACAATCAACATGATTTTGACTTTTGATCAACTTTGGCGTGGGTTTTTCGGTTTCGGTTCAGTTGGAAGGCGCCACTCCAAAGCTTGTTGACTAGTTTACATGTCCAACTCGTAAACCCACGTCTCGTCACCAGTAACAATGCCTTTCATGAATGTTGGGTCGGAATTAACTCGTTCTACCATGTCTCCAGCGACTTTCATGCGATTAAGTTTTTGGAGAAAATTCAGATCTTTTGGGACTAGGCGAGCGGCAACATGTTTCATACCCAAATGTTTAGTTAAAATGGTACGAATCGACTCGAGACATACAGAACGTTCGGCGGCTATCTCTCTCAGAGTTGAATGAGGATTTTCAGTCACTATTTCCTTCACTTTTGCGTTGTTAACTTCAGTTGCAGACGTTGATGGCCTACCAGAGCGAGGCAAATCTTTCATCACATCTCGATCACTTTTGAACGCTTTGAACCACTCATAATCACGAGTTTTTGATTGTCGATTCACCGTAAGCCTTCTGTAACATTTTCAGCGACTCCGAACACGATATTCCATTAGCGATGCAAAATTGAAGACAAACTCTTTGTTCGATATTTTTGTCCATTATGAAATTCGCAATACACACTATATATGATATTACTAAAACCAGCACTTTATTTAATATAAATAACAGATGCAACTCAAACTCCGCGCCAAAATGGAAAACAGTGGTGCCAATCTAACAACTACAAAAAAAAACTAAATTTGAATTTGGAACCATAAACAAATCATCCATTCCCGATACTTTTTTGACTGAATGTAGATACATAACTTTCATTTATGATACTGATATTTTACGATCGCTGTGATTTTCACGTCCTATACCGACCCAAAAGTATGGTAGCTGCAGTTTAAAGAAAAGTTTAAATAAATAAGTACAAATATGGGTGTGTCAATAAAAAATAATGAATTCAAATGTATGTACCTACCCCTTGTCAATTTAAAATAATTCCTCTCCCCACTGGACCGCGAAAGCGATTAGACGTAGGTATGCCCATACCTTTTCTAAATGTCTTATATAATTTGAAAATACTACAATAAATTCAGTAAAGTACCAGGTTCCCATAAATGATGGAAGTAAAAATCGAGTTCCATCCTTTAACTGTTATCTGTCATCGTAAGTAAACTGACAATTATCTTCGGATCTTCTGTAATTTTTGCCATTCTTTGCGTTTGCCTGTTTGAAATATTTACGAGGTCTATGCACACCACGTTTATAAGCGTGCCGTTTCCACTCGTTTGTAGCAATACAGACGCGCGTTAGCATCGCGTTTGTATCGATTCAAACAAACACCGAACTGCTCTGTAGGAAAAATCGCGCCATCGACGCGCGTTTCTAAAACGCGCGTCGACGCCGCGTTTATAAAAACGTGGTGTACAGTACAAGCTCTAAGGCGACATTTTACATCATATTTGCAAAAAGAGAAAATTTTACTACGGCTTGATAATGTCGAAATAAGACACCGCCTGTTATGAAAACTTTGTTCGACGCTGTCCTCGAACATGAAAAAGGCAAAGATATTTTCGTTAATTTGGGGATTTGGATTGCGTTAATCGTAGAAAACGACGTAGACTTTGTGAAGAATCATATGAGCAAAATGAATCGGACGATAGCTCACTTCTATCTGCAATCACCAAGTTAAGCAAAATCGGAAATTCGCATAGCTTAATTCTTCAATTCAAGAGGTATCAGAACAAAACTCGAATATACAGTGCCGTACTGACGAACTACTGGATCAGTTAGGCATTGCTGTCAGTCAATGTAGCTGAGAACAGATAGCATAAACTAACAACGCTTGTAAGTACTATTTAATCTTATTAACCGCTTAATGTCACTACAAATAAAACGAATCTTGATTCGTCGCCAGTCATGAAAAAAGCAACATATTCGCAAATTCATTAATGATTTATTTTAATAAAAACAAAAGATATACAACTTATATATCCAGATGAATCGTTACAAATAATTTAAAAATTAATAAATTCGACGATCTTTACAATGTTATCTACAAAACCTTTAATTCTATTACATTTTATATGTAATTTTAAAATCCAAGTTTAATCGTCATTTAGGAACTTAAATGTTTCTTCCTCTTGCCCAAATTTGCTAATTAAAAATATATTTTATAATGAGAATGTTTGTAGTGGGTTGTACACAATATGTCTTGAAAATGTAGGTCACTTTCATATCTAATATAGCCAATATTAGATATAGTGAGTTTAATACCTAAAACGTAAAGATAAAAGAATAACTAACAATAAGGTACAATTGACTGATAAATAGACACAGATAGATACACAGAGATAGATGGGAACAAGTCCATCACTCATAACGCAACTATTAAATCAAATGATGGTGATCTTGGTACTATAATTAAATTATTTGCTAGAGGTTGAATTGCTCAGTCGACGTATTTGCAACTAAGGTTGAAATAATTTTGGTAGAAATCTGAATAATTTTAATTATTAGCACCTTAAATAACACAAGTTATCAGAAAGAATTTTAATGTGTACAACACACCAAAGATTCATCTAAAGTTTGTGCGACACGAAACAAAGCAGTACACATTATAAAGGACAAAATAGATTTAAGATACATGGCAGAGAAAAGTATATTACAATAGTTAGAAAAAACAATTTACATTGTCATTTCAAGTGTAATAATTTACAAGACAGTTAAAACAGTTCGTATCCTATCACATATTTTACACTTTCTAACAAGCTCAGTTACAAATAACTATATTTGTACAGCTAAAAGAAATAAACAGCTCTTTTATTTACAGTCAACAATTAGGCCTATCAGAGTTATACTATCAACAAAATGATTCTAAGATATGAAGTATTGACAGGTCCCTTTCGTCAGTATTTGGCAAATATCAGGCATCGTTTGGCATTCCACTAACTTCATCCCCTAAGAACTCTTTCATAAGCACTTTGTTTTCATCGTCCTGGTCCATTTTAGGATTAACTAATTTTATTGTCTCTAAAATTGAATAGTCTACAACTATAGTGAGGAGTTCTACACATGAACACTTTATATGATTGTTGACGTCCATTAGTTGTCATCTATATTTGACTGATTGATCCACAAGATTGACGTCTTCTAGTCACTTGCTTCCAAAATCTTTTCTCGAATTGTTTTTCCTGTAAGAATAGTAGATTATTTGCGAAATTATAAGGGTATATCACTATTTTATTGCGCATTGTAATTTAAAAGTATAAAAAATACAGGGTTATCATATTTTTGTATGCACAAATTTGCCCTAAGTTAGAAACTCACTCAATATTTCTCTTCAATGAAATAACCCTGTAGATTATATTATAATAGCTTACTAATTTTATTAAAAGTGGTAACTAACTGAATTGCGTGTGAAACAATCATTTATATAACTTGAAGACTAGAGAATACGCAAAAAATATTAGCGATATAAAACAAATCTAAAAGTTTTTGGATTATTTAGCTTTGAACAAAATGAAGGAGTGTGTGAAATGAAGGAAGGACTGGCTAAGCTGCGGGATGAAGAATGAAAAGCGGGATGATATTTTATTAAAAATATATTTTCGAGAACACTCGTTCCAATCAAAATGGACAGATCAGTTCAACAGATAACAAAAACAAATTTAGCATAATCTGAAGCTGGATTTAAACTTTAATTTCTAAATGTTAAGTAATGAACAAATTGACATGAGCTTAGTGCCAAGACAATCACAATCTTAACAATGTAGCGAATGGTATTTAATCTAATGACATAGCCAAAGGTTTAAACATGAAATATTTTACTATAAACGATTTAATTACTAAATTTAACAATATAATTCTGAATTCTAAAAATTTCTTAAAGAAAGGCAATTTTATTGGCCAATTTTGAAAAACATTGACAGAAAGTCATTAATAATTATAATTCATACCGTAGCTTCCTATAATATACATTAATCACCCTTTTCAATTATTAGGTTTGCCACAAATTCTGACATAAATTTAAAAAACGCTTATGACATTCCCAATCGTATTTTATAATTTTAATCATTATCCGATTTTATTATTTTAAATTTAAAAACGTCTATTTTACTTTCACTATCTCTAAATTAACGGATGGCATTCGACCTTAATTGGGGCTAATACAAGGCATATTTTAGAACGTTCCATTAAATCTTCTCAAACACCGATCTTATCACTCAAAATTCGTAATAAATGTTTTACTAAAATTTTAATACACAATTGTTAACTCACTAGGAAGTTCTATTTCATTTATGTTTTCTTCATCTTTACTCCAAGCGCCATTCTCATTATTTGTTTCAAAATATTCAATTCTACTAATGTTAATTATTTCAATTAAGATAATTTTGAGAATGTTTCAGTTACAAATGTCAGTATTGATTACTTAATAGCAAGTACAGATGCCGTTGAACCAAATTGTGAGGAAATTAATGAAGAAACTTCCCTCGATTGTTTAAATCCAGCTGCTTGGTACAGATAAGCCGGTGCGTGTGCTCACACATAGCCATTGACAAAGCATATCTTGTAATAGCCATCGTTGTTGCTCACGGATGTGCGCCGCGGTGAGAATGGCCGGGAGGAAGCCACGATGAACGGCTCGCGGCGGGGGCTATCGGACGACGCGCGGCGACGAAGGAAACCCATTCTGTGGAAATTTGTTTGGGATGTCGATTAATTTGTAACTGGCTAAAAAAACTTGGAGGTTATTATTTTGGTGCTTTTGGTGATGAGATATGTTTTCAAGGTGGTCCTATATAAATTGCGATATATCGTACACGACGCGGCGACGGTAGAAAGTACGACCGGGAACGCACCGCGGCCACCAGTATGTTTGACCCTTTGTATGCATTCGTACACATGAAATGCGCTCTCCGATGGTGAATCGGACGAGAGGCCCACGTTTTCGCGTGTTAACGCAGAGCGACATTTGCGCAAAACCTCTCTAAAACCAACCCTCTCATACATCTCCCCATCAGTAACCGCTCAAAACGAGGTACGAACCCTAAGGGGATTGATATCAGGTGCGTGTACTTAGTTTGTGGTTTAATATACTAGACGGTGTACATTGTTAACTTGATGGTAAGTGGTCATCAGGTGGTGATGATCGCTTACATCACTCACTCACATAGTCACAACACAAGAGCGGCCTTCTTAAAGATTGTCACGTCATACCGGAATGGAAATACTTTCGCAGTTAATTAATTCCATAGAATGGTTATTAGACAAAGATGAAAGCAATTGGATCTTTGAAATTCATTTGTTTTAATTTTATATCTATACAAATAATAAAATCGTAGGAAATCCAAAACTGTATATGAAATATTTTTTAAAAAGGATACTTGGGGCGTGATCTGCAATCGATATCGAAACCAAAAATATAGTTCATAAATTTTTTGTCTGTATGTATGTCCGGGCTAAACTCAAAAAGTACTACATGGATTTACTTCAAATTTGCATTTTGCATGAATATTACTAAGAGGTCGGGTCAACATGTAAGCTACATATTATCACGCTATCGCCTACGGAGGAGGAGATGTGATAATTTATAAAATTTTAAGCGAGTAAAATTTTATAATTACAATAATTATAAATATTGAGGCTTTTATAATTATAATCACACTAATATTATAAAGGCGAAAGTTTGTGAGTGTGTGACTGTGTGAGTATGTATGTTTGTTACTTCTTCACGTCTAAACGGCTGAAGCGATTTTAATAAAATTTGGTTCGGAGTTAGCTGACACCCTGGATTAACACATAGGCTATAATTTATAAAGTTTAACGCGGGTAAAACCACGGGGCACAGCTAGTTAAATTATAAATGTCTGTAATACGTGAGTAACGTACATCTTCCCGTTCTGGCATAGAGAGCGCGTCCGCGAACGCATCGTCTGAACTTCCGCTCGTGCCAGTTGCTCCATCTCCATAGGCTTCTCGCTTTCTGGAACTGAAACGTGACGTTTATAGCCATGGCTTTTGAGACTGACCATCATTCATAGACAAATGTTCATAGATTTTATATTTAAAGTTTGTTGTATTTATTAAAAAATCATAACATTGTAAAATAAATACCAATCCTACTAATATGATAAATACGAAAGTTTGTGAGTATGGATTTATAGATGTTTGTTTACTCTTTCACGCAAAAACTACCGAACTAATTTTGATGAAACTTGGTAGTAATATAACTTATATATCTAAATAATACATAGGCTATAATTTTTGAAGTTCAACATGGGAGATACCTCGGGGCACAGCTAGTAAATAATACTAATAAATAAAATCATGTCACAAACTTAAACACTGACATTTGTTCCTAAACTAGACAAGAGATAGAGAGGCAACTAGATAGAACCTGTACTATGGCAACCAGATGACTAGTAAGCATACTTACACATTTCAAATTATAGATAAACTTCAGCCAGACATAGAACGAGTAATCGGGCTCATCTCACAAAGATTCCCCCAGGGTGGGGATCTAACCCACGACCTTTGCTCAGCAGTCAGGGCCACAAACTACTAGAGTAATAGGCCAGTCTAAAAAAGAAAATAATAATAATGATGTACCTTTCCAAGCATATACAGAATTGCGCGAAGTAGTATGCGGGGCGGTGCGGCGCGGGTGCGCGCGGCACAGGGTCACCGCGTCCGCGCTCGCCACGCGGCGCAGTAACGACCGCTGGCACGCCACGCGAAACGACCAGGGGTCGGACCCGCCACCCTACAACACATGAATATTCTAATCAGTTTTGTGTCTACCCTGAAAAATTTACACCTAAGTGATACTTGGGGCGCATTAGAAACATCTGGAAAAAACACTTTTTGAAGTAAATAAAACGCTTGACATGGCGAGTAAGCTGGTCAGAGGTGTGATCGGGCGAGGCGAACGCAAGTTGAGAGGGAGATATAAGTTAGCGAAGGTAGAAAGAGAGGGGACCTCTTAACGGGCTGTATTAAAAAAATCATATAACGGGGCAGAGGGTTTATATTACAATTTCATTTGGACACCAATTTTAATATAGCGCGAGTTCACTATGGATTTTACTATTCGATTGATTGCTGTTGAGAGGATAAAAATATTATAATGCCCATTTCTGTCCCACTATAGGGCATGGGCCTCCTGACAGTTAGTAATATATTACAATGGCCATTGTAATATATTACTAAAATAACTAAAATCCATAGTGCACGTTGGTACACTTACGTTACCACCAAGAACATTTTGAAGAAATCGCAGGGATGCTGGTATGCACACGATGTATTCCTTCACTGATTTAGGTACGCGATAATAAATTTGTAATAGGCACATGAGTTCCAAAAGTCTGTGGTACGCGCCACCATCACTGATGCGTGGTACCATAGACTCTACAGTTCTATCAGACCAAAAGGTTGGTAGATTACCCTCCTTTCATTGGATTAATAGACTCTATTACTAGTAGTATTCATTTCTCCTGTTATGAGGCATCCTCTGGTAATTTATTTTGAGACTTATAATTAACATAGTTTTTGTCATGTACTCACCAAGGACACCTGTTCCTCCTGCTCTGCCAGCATATCCTTCCCCTGGTCCAGAGCAAGCCTCATCTCCGCTCGAGGACTGAGTCGCTCCGGCGTCAGTGGTCTCTGTTCCTCCGGTGGTGAGGTAACCTCCGGTACTGGTACTCGCTCCGAGACTATAACATTTTTTAAGCTTTATTAATATGTTATAATATACTTTAGTATATTATAACATATTAATGAGTTTGGGAGATTATTAATCCATTGCGATTTTGTTTCACAAAATAAATTTTTCGTCTTTCCTTATATTTCTATTAATAACGGATGACAAAAAGGTCTGTATGCCACATATAGTATTGTACTGATAAAACCAAACTTAATCTAGATGGAAATCCACTAGAAGAAGTCACACAGTTTAAATATCTTGGAAGTACGATACGGCATGACAACACCCTGGCATCGGAGATACCATCGCGCATTGCAAACGCCGCTGCAACCTTTGGACGGCTTAATGATCGTGTCTGGAAATCCCATGACTTAAAGTTAGAGACAAAGGTCAGTGTTTATAAGGCATTAGTCTTACCTTGTCTTCTATACAGTGCAGAAACATGGTGCCTTTACAAACCAGACATTAGAAAACTGGACACATTTCACCTAAGGTGTCTCAGGTCGATCTTGAAAATTAAGTGGCAGGACCATGTTCCCAACACGGAAGTATTGCGTCGTTCTCACGTGTACGGCATGGAAGCCCTGCTCATGCAGCGTCAGCTCAGGTGGTGTGGTCACGTCCTCCGCATGGAAGACCACCGTTTACCCAAGGCAGTATTTTACTCTGAGATGGCAGAAGGTAAGCGGAAACAAGGTGGTCAACATCTCCCATATAAGGATGTACTCAAGAGGCACCTGAACGCTTGCGTTATTGACCCTACAGGTTGGGAGAGGCTCGCTTTACATAGGTCGTCTTGGCGCTCTACTATACACAAATGCATAAGTTGTTTCGAAGAAAAGCGCCACAAATCGTTAACTGAGAAACGCCGAGTACGCAAAGGGAAGCCTAAGCCCACCTATATGTATACATACAACATGGCAGGCCAACTTTATTGTCCTAGTTGTGACCGAGTATTTAAAACTAAGTTCGGTCTAGCTAGCCATCTAAGGGCACACCAAAGAAGGTGATTTCGAAGGGTCGCCGTTATCGAAATCGATAAGGAGGACTATATATAGTATTGATTAATTATATTTTTCTTTATAATATTGTTCTCGTGAGTTCTATTTTACTTTACGCTTAGTATTCCTAAGATTATATTTATTCTTGATATCAAATCACGGAGATAAAGTTTTAATTTACGGCTTCGGAATTTGTAAACTTAATGCGAATATTGCGCACGCCAAATTTGGAACAGTTAAAGTTAATATGGAGAAAGAGTGAAGAAAGTTAATGTTTTTATATTTATGAAGCAAGCCAAATAAATTATTTTAATAAAAAAAACATTACACACACATTAGGTACCATGCTTTTTACACACTGACAAAGTGAGTGTCAGAGCTGAGAACAGATCAATATAATTTGTCTGTAGTTCTTGACAATAAAACCATATTGGTCGAATTTCGAACAAGTGCGATATCTAGTAAAATCTGACTGTGTAATTTAGCAATATTTTTTTCGCTTGGTCTTTTGATTATAATTATTTTTACATTTGGCTATCTATTTGGCTATCGTTATCATAGTACGAGGACAAACACGTGACAAGGGAAAATAATAAACGATGGTTAAATAGTAGTACCTGGTGAAGTGTGAATGAGGGTCATGGGGTTGTGTATAGTGGTGCGCTCGAGTGTGGAGGGCGTGCTGTCCGAGCTGGCTGAGCCCCGACGAGCTCCAACAATGGCACGCACCTCCGCAAACTCTTTTGAAACTATCGACAATTAATTTAACATTAACATAATAAAATCCCGGAAAGAACCTCTATCGACCTAAAAAGGATCCAATCCAAGTTCTGTTTCGGAGCTGCGATAGCACAGTCATGCATAAAGCTTATTATTTTTTATTTATAAGAGTGTTTTAGCCACATTTGTAATATCGCCAGCAGTGGAGATATTACAAGACTGTGGCGCACATTAAGTGCACATGACGGGCCTATTGGCGTAGTTGGAAAATGCTTGCTTTTCACGCCGGAGGTCGTGGGTTCGATTCCCACCCAGGACAAATATTTGTGTGCATGAACATGTCTGTTTGTCCTGAGTCTGGGTGTAATTATCTATATAAGTATGTATTTACAAAAGAAAAGTAGTATATGTAGTATATCAGTTATCTGGTTTCTATAGTACAAGCTCTGCTTAGTTTGGGATCAGATGGCCATGTGTAAATAATGTCCCAGGATATTATTATTCTCAGTTCTTTCACTGTTATAGTCACTTTAGACGGAAAAGCCGACGGAAATAAATAATTCACAGAAGAATTATGGTTTTAAGTATCAGATACCTCCTCCAAGCAGATGTGTTGCCGCATTTTTTTACCTATATTTTTGAACTGGCAACCAAACCAATGAAATTGTGACCCAACAGTGTTGTCACGTCAGCAGCTGGACAAGATAGCACCCACAAACAATTTAATATAGTATTAAGCTAGTAATTGTACTTATCTCACCAGATAGTAAGGGCATCGAAGGCACCTCGTTGGTGGGCGTCCGGTCTGGGCTCAGATCGCACCCGGCGCCACCACCTGCCCCCCCTCCAGCATCCTGAGCGGCGCCCGCACCCCCACCCCCTGCTTCTGCAACACCCACAGCCCTTAGTACTCGGGTAAATATTGCCAATATCGTGATCAGTCCAATAAGTTCAGTATATCGTGTATATAGTTGCTATCGTAGTTAAGTGAATTTGACGAATTATATAAATACAGTTTTAATTAAAATCTGTAGCTGTGTCAAATACATGAAATGCAATTTTATAGAACTAAATACTGGTATCGTGCTAGTACAGGGGTACAAAACAAGGTTACTAGTATTTCGTTGACCAGAAATTAATCGTTTAATTTTAAGCTAATAGTTTTAAATTAAACGAAAGATTAAATAAAATAGCAAAGGAAGCTTAAAATTAAAACGGTTATTTAATTCTGGTAAGAGGTGTTGGTCTCTGATATCATACACATGCATCGTGCTGCCTTTCAAATAAGAAATAAATATTTTTTTGTGTTTAGATGAGTATTTAAGTCCTGTTCTCACCTTTCATTAAATGTCAAGCTGGCCATATTTCTGTCAAAATGTAGTTATTCTGTTAGTTTATGTTTTGAGTTGGTAGATTTACGTGTAGAGTGCTAATGAGAAGTTGAAATGGGTTCCGGAACTCATAGTTAATTCTACAGACCCATGCATTCTTCATCTTTGAGAACCTACTGATAGCATACCTTGCTATTTAAATTAAGTATTATATCTATTAGAAGATAATTAAATAAGAAAGTAAATAGAAATATCTCGTAAAAACAATGTGTAGTGATAAATCTAGCGTCATTGACGAACCAATAGTTCTCTACGCACTTACCACAGACAATGATATCGTTGCTGTAAACTAACCTGGCTCTGAAGCAGAGGGCGGTGGGGGCGGCGCGTCGCAACAGTCGTCAGCATCGAGGCCACACTCGCTGCCCTGCGCCAAGCGCCGCACCAGCGGACGAGTCACAATGTGAGATATAACCTAGCTACGGGACGGTACTTCGACTTGCCAATAACCTGGACTCAAATCCAGGAACGATAATTCAGAATAACATAAAATGTGCGAAAATTTTGAATTTGGCTTCAGATCGCGGTATAGGATTACTATTTAAGTTCCCAAAGTGAATCTATGTGGAATCAACAAATTAAACATATTATACTTAATATCCAAATGTTCATGCAACAACCATGCTGTACCCAATACCACTCTTTGATTGTATGGTTATTGGCATGCTATGGGTATTACAACGATGTGTTATCCTACGTACAATACTTGCTATAGAAATATTCTGAATCTATCAAATCTGACTTTTTAAGAAATCAAATTTTGTTTTATAATATATGAGATTAAGAAAAAATAGATAACTTCCAAATGTCAATTTTGGTAGATTATTTGAATTATATCAATGAAACATATAAAAGGGTATATTCTAAAATATTATTTCATAATACATATTATCATAAACGAAATACATTATAGATCTCTCAAGGATTAGTATCGTGCTTGCACCAAACTTCGATTGTAAAACAATGTTTTTTTTAAAGCGCTTATTATCTTGTGAAATTTCTTTAGAAAGGATATTTGAGGAATTTGGAACTTTGGTGCAACTATCGGTTATAGTACTACTAGCATTAATATTCACCTGGTCGTCAGAGTTAGTGGGGGTAGGTTTGTTGTCATCGCTGCCACTGTCCGAACATTCTTCTTCCAAAAGAGGTTCTAGTCTTCTTCTGAAAACATCCCTATATTCAAAAGCATCATTAGTGTTATATATATGCATAACTGAAACAATGTTTCTTTAAATAAATTTATTGAGTACAATAACTAAAAGCAAATTATGTACAGTATCAAACCTACATAAAAAAACGTAAATTTGTAACTAAAACTACTTAATTGTAAACAATACTCAGAATTCTTTCAATAACTAAAAAAGCCAAATAAACAATATAAAACATAAAACATAGTTAAATAAACCTGAACTTTTAAATTTAAAGCATATTAAGAAAAGCACAAAACAAACCAAAAACAGGACTCTTGCCCAAAAGAACTGGAATTAGCTGAGTTAAGGGAATATGCTTAGTTGTGAAATATGCATTTTGCCAATCTAAATCTTACCTTGGAAGAAGCGGTCTCAATGTAGTGGGTCCAGTTATAGTTGGAGCCATCAGAAGTTCGTCCATCATCAGCTCCGTGTCATCATCACCCGCGTAAGATGATGACGACTTAGTAGGAGACTGAAACGGTGATGGATTTTCCATTCAAATGAAATAAGGGGCCTAAAGAGTGCATCATTCTTTTTATTTTATACATTTACAGTTTATTATTAATTAAATTATTCGTTCCTTTAAAATGATGTTAATGCATAAAATCTAAAACTTTAGTAAATTTTATATCTTTACCGAGAGTGTTCCGTGTTCAGAGTCAGGTAGGTTGTCGGATAAATCACCAGAGGACGGAGTGCCCCAAGCTTCTTCACCACTAGCCCCACTCCCTTCTCCTGTCTCTGCCGTGCCTTCTTCCGTCCCAATTGTAGTTTTCCAGTCACTTACTCCAAGGCATCTGTTAGTAAAGGCTAATTAAAGAACGCAAATAAAATAAATGTATTCACTAATACGGAGAAAAGTTACAGTCTGTAAAGATTACTATGTATTATACTAGTTAGCCGACCCTGATTATGTTTACAACGTCACAATACCACACTTCTAAAATGTATTAATTTGCCGCTAGAAAATTTCTAAATATTTAAATTTGAGATTAAATAAAAACAATCTACATCTAAACCTGTTACAGGTATAGCGAATAGAATTCTCTTTCTAAATCTAATAATAATAATAATATATCTTGACTAAAATAATCCTAATATAAAGACTATTAATAATACACCATCCATGGATCCAAATTTCCAACTAATACTTTAACTTTGTACTTTATAATGACTAGCATTGCTCTAAGAGCAAAATTTTTGAAATAAATATAATACTTCTAGCACCCAAAACATACTCATCGTTCCCCGAGTTTTCTTCTTTGAGCGGTATTCCACCTATACCGGGAAAAATATTATTACACGTGATATCTGACAGGTTATTTTATTAAACAATAATGAATGATTTAGAAACATTATCATTTCTTCAGAAAATTAAAATCATTTGAATTTATTAGCCATAACATAATGATAATTAAGCACAGTATTATTATTAATTAAATTACGTAGAATTCCATAAAAGTTTACAGAAAGTTTTCGTAATGTAAACAACTGTAAGTAAACATTTATATAAAGCCATAATATTATAACGGATTGAAGACTATAATAATAAATTTACCTTTCTAAGAAAGACGGCTGTTTGTGAGCTATAGCAGTACTGGGAACACTTTCCGTATAACTAAATATGTTCATTTTTTCCACGACGAAGGAACCCGCTCTCGCTGTCCAACCCATAATGCCACCTGCAGCACCAGTCACTAAAAAAATGATTCACACGTTAGGATAGTACAGACGCCAGCACATCCAGCTACCCCTATCTATCAAATTTCTTTTATAGATTTTCAACTTTATCACATATAAGGTTCACTATCAAACGGGGAAATTTGACAGATTGGGGTAACTTGATGTTCTGGCGTCTGTAAATTTGGTATATTTATTTGATATTTTATATTCTCCTTGCCTGGATTATAAGATTTAGACGTTTCTGGCTCTTGTGTCAGTCTTACATTGCCATCGTCAGTCTCATCGGACGGAAGTCTCTCTAGGCTAGACATTGTGCCATATCTGAAAAAGTCCAGTATTACCTTAAGAAGTAAGATATTTTCTTTTCTTCCTATAATATTAAGATTGAGTTTAACAAACCTTTTGAGCGTTACATAAGGTAAGTCTTCGGGAGCATCAGGGGAATCTGGGGACTCATCTACAAGGTCATCCTGAAAGGTTAATTATTTTTAATATAATATAAGATATCGAAAGATAATTTGTTCATATAAAATAAACTCACAGTCTTATTAGAGGAATTAAAATCAGGTGTAGGTGGAACAACAGCTATGTTCGGAACGGGTGATTCTGACTTGGTCGAACAAAGGCTATCTGGTCTTGAGCAAGCGTTGTTCAAACTTGCTGCCGAAGCTCTTTTAAAAGGCTCTACTCTCATCAGATGGGCTGCGGGGTTGATGGCTGACAGACTCATCAGCATTAAAGGTCCTAATTCTAAATCTTCATCGGATCCGCCGTCAATGGCATTGTTCGCGTTAATATCTTCAGTTCTCTCAGTCTTTTTAGTAATATCTCCATTCATTTTACTTACTGCTGAAATACCCATCTTGGGAGATCTCCTCATACCTCTTTCAATTCTAAAATCATGATCATCATCATGTATGGAATCATCTTCCAAAAATACCGAAGAAGTCTTTAGACATGTGCCAACGTTCTCCCTCTTAGTTATGATATTCATTCCTAAGACTTTATTCAGAACATTTTCAGCTTTTTGTCTTGTTATCTGTTCTTTTCTTGCGGTTGCGGGTGACGGATAGTTTGAAGGTGTCGTTTTAGTTTTTGTTAATGTGATACTTTCTACACATTTAACTTCGTTCAAGTATTTTTCTTGAGCAATAACGCACTGCACCTGATTGGCGATGTTTGAGTTAGACATTCTTAAATCATTAGAACTAGAGTTAAATACCATAGAACTACAAGTAGTGTGGCTGGTTGATAATGGACTGTTTCGACTACTAGATGAGGGGCTGGGTGATCTTATGGAATGATCCTTCCTCAATTCTAACTGACTTTTCGTGTGACTTGTAGGCACGCTTCTGTTTAGAATTGGTGAATCCGTTTTTAATTCGTATGATGTAGACTTGAGCATTCTTTGACTTTGCTCTATGGAGTCTATGACTCTCATGGCAGCTTTAGGGGCATCTTCGGGACGTATCTTGATAGCACCTTTAAGTTCTAAATGATGAGAAAAGTTCTTTGGCTTTCGATTACCACAGTTTGCACTACACGCACTGGTGGAACTTTTATTAGAGTTCGAGTTTTGGGGAGACGGAGCCTCGGCTTTTGGCTTGACAGGTGTCACCGGTGGTTCTTTTTGAGACACTAAGGGACTATTTGGTTTGGATAAACACTTTTTGTGGCATTGTCTGCAGACGGGAATCGTGTCTACAACTACTGGACTTGTTCTTACCGTAATCTGAAATACCAAATCAAAAGTTATTACATTTGATTTAGCCAACTTGTGGAGTTTACGAATTCTACATACCTGACTTCCTGAGTTACTGCTTTTTGAGGGACTTCGATCGTTGTCTTTCTTTTCACCAGGAGAGGATCCTTTTGCTTCATTATTTTTAACTAGATCAGCAACTTCCAAGAGATTAAGTTCTTTGGAACGTTTTCTCAATTCTTCTACGCTCCACATCTAAAACGTCGCAAAATATTACAACTAGATTGATATTGATAGATAATCAATACTTTGATAATAAATACAATGTGTATATATAAATAAATAGGACATACGATTCAACGATCTACTTGTTATTATTACCTCCATATCGGGTTCAGGGGGATCCAATTCTTCAGCTTCGGGTAGTTGCGTCATCCACCTCTGTAGGTGTAATGTGGAACCTCTACTTCTTGTACTTCTTGCTCCTTCTGTGGCACTGCCACCGCCACCAGTCTGTGTTTCCACAGAACTTCGTCGCGTCTAGAGATAAGTGTAAAAATATGATGTATGTTTGATTTTATGATATAATGTGTGTAATATATAGTTTTATATTACTTATTTGAAAGGTTTTGGAAAACATAAGATTTTTTAATATTGATATTTTTACTAAGTATGGTAATGTGGATATTTGGTAATAAAGTACATTTTCTATATCACTCACCTTTACATGCGTCTGCAAATTACTTTACTGTATTTAATGGCTTTATGTAATAACTTCTCACAAAGAGTTTTGTTTAGTATTACAAATATCTGGTAGAAAATCATCATGTTTCATTAAGAATTACTATCCTCCCAAATAATGGGCAAACCCGTTTAGATATTACTTACAGGCTGGTTTGTTAGCTAACGCATTAACAGCCATCCAAACTTTTGTAATTGTTATATTGTCATGAAATACGCAAGGAATATTTATTCTTAAAACTTTAATGTTAGGTTTTTGTCGTTGTCTCTTAAAGCATTTTTACATTTACAAAGAACCATCTGATATCTCATGTTGTTCAGTGTATAAATATTTTTATGTAAAGATAAAATGAGTAACTCAACTTAGTATTTAAATTTACTTTGACATTGAAATCAGCTGCATCATTTAGTAAGGATATATTTGTTTAATTAAAACTACTGCTTTGGAGACTTTGGCTCAAGAAATGGATGCACACCAAATGTCGAGTCTGCTCATAAATAATCTCCATTAGATACGTTATTCTATACGTAAGAGATAACATTACCGATATTTAATACAATGTACACAGAAAAATGGTAGCTTAATTTCACAGCAATAAATTTCGTTAGCGTCGCAAAATTATGGGGCCTATCCACTTCAAATGAAAAGATACGTTTTTCGCCATTGATAAAATCACTTTATTTACGGATAATAAGAAATATACTGCTCCGATCTAAACATAAACATCCAAATTTATATTATTTGAATCCATTAATATGTCATGAAGAAACCGGAACTATAAGTAAAATGCTTTCTCAAAATTATAATTTTCCTTCATACTATCATTAGACTATATTAAAAATTTACACACAGCCAAAGACATCGAAAATTATCTGATTCTAACTACTTAGATTTGTAAAAAAAATCTCATTTATACACTTATAAAAGTTCCCGGAAACGTTTAGGTTATGTGAACATTTTGCGATGCTAGCGAGACAACAAACGATCGTCTAAATTATTAACATACAAATCTGCTGTTACATGAATAAAATACTATATATGTTTATTTATTACACTAATAAATAAAAAGCATTAAATAAACCATCCACATTTAACATCGACTACCATTTTTCTTTGTAAAGTATATATATTATATCTAGTGGCGATGAACATTTCAACAAAAGAAGCGTTATTCAAATTAAAATGCTCTAAATGTGCAATGATGGCAACTACATGATTGATTTCGCGAAGCTGATCGCCAAATATCCACATGACCTGTACAATTAGTTCTATGTACAGATTTACAATGTTCAGTGTCTGTACATTTACAACATCAACATTATTATTAACTAGTTGTTCCATTACACAGTTGAAGGATTCAGAATGCAGATAGTGAGCCGTTAAAACAAGTACAAAAAATAACGAAGCTTTTTCGAATTTCTTAAGAAAAGGACGGAAGACTTAAGCAAACTTTTTACCCAAAAAACTGTTAATGTATTGTACATGAAAATTCACTATTGGTACCCTATAGTTACATTTGACACTGCTTTTCTATTTAGTAAATATTGGCATACACATTTTAGATTATACTAAAGCAATTTGTATAATACCCAATCGTGGATTCAGTTCTGTGATAAGTAAATTTTCATTTTCAATAATACCCGGTCGCATACCATAAGTGGGTATCAGACTTATGAATTATTTCTCTATTATAATCAAAATACCGAGATTTCTTTAATACTGCTAATGTTCGAAAATATGTCTCTCAAAATTTTGTTACCACAACCTTAATATCCACTATAAGCGAATTTTATAACAATCCAACAAATCTCGCCTGTCTACGAGGCGGAAGCCGATTCTCCCTCCTAAACACCAGCTAAACATGACTACTAGAACACACCATTGAAAGGTTTCCAAGAAACCCTATCTCCAATTATGACTAGTCCGGGGATAGCAGGAATCTGCTAATTCCGGATCTGACTCCGCGGATCAAAGATCCAAGTAGGCCGGAGGTGTCGGCCGTTCGGGCAAAGCCATCCGCGGCAACAGGGGATCGTCTGGCAGGAAGATACGTTCTTCGACTGCATGTTTGTATGAAGGATCGACGTCCAAATCTGCAAGAGCTAAATCGGCTTCGAAAGATTCCCATCGGCAGGGAGAATTCATTTCTGAATATTCTTCGCCACCATCGGGTGTAAGTTGAGCACTGGGTGAGGGCGGAGGCTCATCGTTTCTTTCTATGCTCGACGATGAGACAAAATGCGAAGAGAACGTTTGAGAGTCAGCTGGTGAGAGATTAGCTGATGGTGTTTCGGGGGTAGGAGCTGTTCTCCAAACTGTACTAAGAGGGCCTCTAGCTGGCTGAGGAGTGGGGGAGTCTGAATTCGTCCTCACGTTGAAACTGACTCTGACTTCTTTTTCTGGTCGTTCTTCGACTAGCATGTTGAGATGCGAACGGTAGGAGCTGGCTGGAAGTAGGGCCAGACTCGAGTGTCGTTGTATACTGGACGCGGATACCTGGCGTTGCTGCGAGTCCAACGTAGCGTGAGAGAACGTGAGCTGAGGATCCGGTGAGTCCAGTGGTGAGCCAAGTGGCGTGCCTGACATCGTATGCGCCCGATATCTGTAATAAATAGATATTATCGAATCGATTACATGCAAAATATGATTAATCGTAATTGAAAAGACTTTTGACTTCTAACTTAACTTTATGTCACATGAGACGACTAAAAAGCTTTGTGACATCTGTCACAAAGCTTTTAAGTCGTCTCATAAAATACTTTATAGTAATAAAATACTTTCAAGGAAGGGATCCCTGAAAAGGACTGTAATGATATACTCGTATGCATGGAATTTGAAGAGATTTTATTCCATTAGAACTTAAATACGTTCCTATAAAATACAATATATTTGATTCTTTCAATTTAGATGTACATATAAGCACAACATAATACATTTTGGAAGGAAAGGAAACGGTGCTAGGTAGACAGCTATTGTAGAACGCTACGCGAAATTTAAGTGATATACAACATATAATGGAATAGATTCCTGTTGCTTGACTGTGGCAGTAAAGTTACGGAACACATTCAAAGTAACAAAAGTTAGTTTTTTAATGTTTTGAGCCTGGGTGTGAGTAAGTCCGCCAAGTGAAGTCATGAGTTTTATAATAATATCCTATTGTAACTGCTTCAATGACCAGACATGCCACTAATCTTCCGATGGAGTGCATGATGAGACTCTTATTTCAATTTACTATATATTATACTACTCATATCTTTAACAAACACTTTTGAATTTATATGAAATTAAATTGTAAGCAACTTTAGGTAACTAAACACTTTTTTGATTCTTGTATATTCGACATTATACAGTTTTAAAAGTACATTATTTGTTAGTAAGATAGATATATACAGATAATTTAGTGCGGAGACCCTCAAGCGGCGCAAATACGGTAATTACACATTTGAGACGTTTGGGGTCGAAACGCTTGGAATGTGGGGTCCGAGTGCCCGTAAACTTTATCGCCAGATTTTGAAGGGTTTGAGTGACGCCTCCCGTGACCAGAGGGCTAGTTTTTTCTTTGGTCAAAGAACAAGCCGAATGATGAAAACTGGCTGCATAATCACGTTGAATGGCCAATTCAACGTGGTAATGCAGCCAGTCTTCTGGACACGTTTTCTCATGGCCTCGATCGGAGGAATACTCCGACGCAATCTGTATTTAGTTATCATTTATCTTTGTATATAATTTACTATTTTTGTAGTAAAAGTACAAAAATATACTATTTTCCTTTGCAATGTAGTTAGTTAAGACGTATATATATATAAGTTTATTTAGATTCCTAAATTTTAATATTGAAATTGAAATTCTGCCATAATTGATTGAGGAAATATATATGTTTAGTTTTACATAACATAAGCTAGGTCACATCTATAAAAAGTGGTTCTACTACTATTATTGTTGGTTTTTTAATTCAACGATGAAACATTTGAGCCCAAATTGGTAAAGTTGCCAATATAATGTGGAAATATTCATTTTCCTCTTAAATTTATCTATAATACAAAAGAATTTTTAGTAAAGTCAAAAATGAGTATTAAAAATTTACCTACAAATAACAATTCTAACCTGCGGGATAATCTAATTGTTGATACTCACATTTGCCTTTGTAACAAACTCTGCCATACAGCTTTGAGGTCTATAGAAGGCGCTCTCAACACTATTGTGCGAACGTGCCTGGGTGTTCGAGGTGCACATGATACCAGTGGAGACTCTCCGCCTGTTCTGCCTAGGATTAGTCGGAATTCTGTCGCTGGAATGGAAAGGCTGAATTAGACGAAATAGATATATTTATCAAAACCTCATTCATAATTGAGGCTCCTATTAAAACATAGCGAATGGGAAGAGTGGGAATATTTGTAATACTCATTTGTTCCGCACTACTTCGGTCGAAACTGTACCTAGATTAATGCAGTATTAGTGTAATAGTGACTTTTGATATTATTGTCTTTTGTTTCTAGTTTCAGGACTATAAACAAAATTCGTAGATACACTCGTCGTTGTATGGCGGACGAAGACTACTCGTATATTTTCGTGTCTCCTGTTTACACCCTAACTCAGAAGGTTATGTTTGGGTTTTCGATAGGTGTTGTTTTATCTGTATTGAGTTTTTGTAATGGTTTATTCTCTGTATTGTTATTTATATGTGTTTAAGTTATGACTTGCAGTTCGGTCGACCTGTACCGACCAGATTAAGGTTGCAAATGAGCTATCTTGGCCGTATGGATTACGCAAATCATGTTATCTGTAACTTTAAGAAATGTTAATACTATTGTCTATTGCTACTACTTCTGAATGTCTGCTAATATCTTTGCGTTGAAACATTTTCCGTGCGAAGTATTTAAAGCTAAACATATCTTTTTGCATCCTAACCTAGAAACCGGAAACGCAGTTTTTTGATTTTGAAGACATTAAGTTTAAGTTAAGATTCCAAGAGTTGATCTTTCGATGGAAAAAGGTCTTTCGATGGTAAAAGATCTTTCTTGGCAAAATTATTATATTTCTTTGTAATGGTGTGTGCCTAATTAATATGCTTTACTAACCTTTTTTCCTGACATTGAACTGTGCTTCTGAAACGGTTACTAAAGCTACCGGTTCCTCAGTCACAAACAGAACTCTATCTCTCGAGACCGTTGCAAAGAGTAGCAAGTCACTGAACAGCAGCGCCCAGTATGGCCTTACTGCTCGACCTTCGACTCTTGATAGCTCTCCACCGAATATCCATTGACGACCCGCCGTGCTTAGCACGAACGGCTGGAAAGAAGATATTGATTAGGGTTTGAAGTGAAAACTTTTTTAGGTGTAGTTTTGCTGAGGAGTCAACTTTAATCTTTGATTCACTGAATCGGCTGAATATATTTGGCTATAGTCGTAAACCTCAAGACGTGAGAAATGTTCTCTTCTCTCGAGTGGCCATATGCAAATCCATCAACTAGGCACTCTAACGTAGACTTTAGGCTTATGTATCTGCTTACCAAAATGAAACAGAAAACCCTTAATGTTTAGGGATAGGTTCCATATGTTGCCATTCTCCTGAAGACCATAATATTGACCATAGTGGACAATTATAATGCAGCCAAATCATCTACTATCCTTGGTGCGCAGAGCGCGGGCAAGTTCAAACAGTATACTGGCCATGATTGTAGACAGGCTGGACTGCATTTATAACAACAGCGGTGATAATATAATACGACTAATTTGTTATTTTAGTTTATAATATTGTTGTTAACTACTAAAATAGGCTTAAGCTTTAGTTCTTATTTTTTACTAATCAAAAATGAGCCATGGTCTTCAGTGATCAGCTTACTTTACAGGACATATATATATTAACGTGCAAGAGTACGAGCATGTGTGAAAACACAAGTTTCACTTTTTCTTTCTTATGCTTATAGTTATTCCCTTCTACATTTGCTGTGCCCGATAGGGTCCCATGCAGGATGCTATGTATTATTATAACACCTAACTGATATTGTGGAATGCAAATAAAACATTGAGTATTCAGTGTCGTACTTATCTTGTAGAAGCCAAGTGACCAAATTTGTACAAAATTGCTGTTTAATAGCTAAATCAAATCAATTGGGTGATTTTTGCCCAAATCCAAATGCTCCTTGAGATACGGGGCTAGAATTTAATACCATAAAGGTATATGCTACTGCAAAATTTCACAGCTTGTAACGATCTTAATTCATTCTGGTATTTCTGTGCCAAAAATAGAATCTGGATCCGTTGCTTGTGATTGAACAGCGAAGAACAAAGTTATATATCGATATATGCTATGGTATATTTACCTTACACCTAGTGAACACGAGCCGGCTTTCCAAGTCGGCCACAGACAACAGTGGCTTTCCATCACCAGCGAGCCCCATGAGCCCAGATCCAGCTGTGACGTCTTGATACCCGCCCTGAAATTATTTGCTTGGCTAATTTGTGGTTATGGTCTAATATAACTATGCCGTTACTTACCATTACAGAAATGCAAACTATTTTTACGATAGTCATTGGTTTGGTGAGTTTAAAACTAAATATTGTTAACTTAGGCATCAAAAATAATGTTTAGAAATGTTCTTTTTATAAAATCAACCTTTGAAATGATAACAATCATTTTCCCAAATACAATAGAAATACATTTATTCAATACCAACACACAAATTAGATAGAAGTCAAAAAAGTACAATAACTCCTGTTTGTTCCGTCGAAAGGTCATCATCTCAGCAAAAGCTGGGTGAGGTACACCTAGCACTGGTTTTCAGTGGGCAACCCTGACAAACGGACGTTGGCGGAATTATCTTCTCGTTTTCTTTAATCCACTTTTTTTTTTTCATGATTTTACTGCAATCTGTCTCCTTCTCTACGACATTCAGCAGTTTGTACGGTGGGTTACATTAGATGTCTTTCTAGGTTAGTGACCATTGTCAAGCCCTATTCTTTATTTTACAGTATTTGTGACTGACTGGTTAAGTCCTGGGTTATTTTCCGCCTCAGTCGTCGCGTATTTTGTTCTTCGTCCATTAATGCCTGCGCGAGGACATTCGGATGTCTGGTTATCCTTCTTTTGTACGATTTCGTTTATCTTATTATTTCTTCCCTTATTGTAGGCATCTTTAGGTCGTTAATCCACTTAAATATAAATTTTTGCCAAGATTTGAAAAAAAAAGCGATTATGTAGCACAAGACTCACCTGCAACTGCTCTACAATGGCTTGTAGCTGCTTTTTCTCTAGCTGGTCATATGGTCCAGCGCCATTGGATGAAGCAGCCGCCCGCATCAGCCGCAGTAGTTCCCGGAACTGTTCCAAAGGCTTATGCACCAGCGAGGTGATATCCGGCCTTCTCCGGGGGATTGGGGGACTCGTGCAGAACCGGGAGAATGCTCCGCTTGGGTCTTTTGACTTTTTTACCTGTGGTTAAAAATGAGGCCAGATAATTTTAATAATAAAAAGGATAAAAAGAAAATTTGGAAGTGTTTTATTTTAATAAATATAAATAATAGATATGTGTCTTTTTTATTATATTATATCCTGGGACATTATTCACATACGGCCGTCTGATCCCCAAACTAAGCAGACCTTGTACTATGGAAACCAGATAACTGATATACTACATATACTACTTTTCTTTTGAGTTTGTAATTACACCTAGACTCAGGACAAACATACATATTCATGTACACAAATATCTGTCCTGGGTGGGAATCGAACCCATGCCAATACCAATCACGCCAACGGGGCCGTCATCAATGTATTATGCAAACACTCTTTATTTGCGACCTTTTTTTCTACTACCCGCTATTATATTGTATCTGGATACCGCACGATTTAGCGAGTTCTCGGTTAGCTTTGGAGTGCATTGCATCGAATTCTGTGCGCGCTCGGTGAATTCACTTTAGTGAATGTGAAAGCTGTAGAACTAAGTAAGTATAGCGGCACCGGGAATATTTGTGATAGACTTAGGTGGAAAAGCCGTCGTTACCGTCAGTGCTGCTCGCTACATTCCAGACCAGCAGAAAAGTTCGTGGCTGATAGTGGAAGGCGTTTCCAATTGGAATCTGATTTACTCCACTTCAAAACTATAGGAAAAGATCATAGAACCAGCCCCGCTTAGTAAAAATGTAATACGGTATATTATCGTATATTGGATATATTTCCACCATGCAAAGACTATTGGCATGGCTGGGAACTATTAGGGGAAACCTATGTCCAGGTGTGGAGACATCAGGCTGAAGATGATGATGAATGAATGCATACTATTGGAAACCAACTTACCAAAACACAGTCAGCTCTCTTGAGGCCTAGGCAATACTTCTTATAAAGGCTAAGGAACACATGGGTCTTCTGTAAGTAAACGGCAACCACTGTTGACGTCTGGATCTCGCCATCATCCTGGACCACTTGGTCTAAGATGTCTTCCGACAGTCTAAAGATCTGCAAGAAGTCGAGCAGTTTTAAAATTGTCCGTTACTACCTATGTGTAAGGTGAACTTATGCTACCAGTCCATACCATAATATTTGTGTAAGTGTTTCCTCGGTAAACACGTACCGAGTACATAGCGAAGTTAATTTGAGGAAAGATTATTCCTCTTTACGCTGTGTGGTGACGGGGAAGAATATAATCCCCCCATCTCATCCCGCGAGGAGAAATGGTCCCGTGGGAATGCGTACCAGAGAACCCATCTGCCAATCATGGCGTTTATGCCATATCGCCCCATTCCTTGGAGAGGCTTTTGTCCAGCAGTGGACGTAATGTGGCTGACATGATTCTATCGCTCTTTATACGCTCAAAGCTTTACCTGCACGTTATTCGATTACTTTATAAAAGAGAGAATACCAGCTGGAGTAGTGTTCGTTATGCCAGTATATCTCAGAAACAGAAAACGCAATTTTTCATAATGCACGGAACTGTTATTATTTTAGGACCGTAGTGCAATAGAATGTACCTACGCTATTTCTTGTTCCGTTATTTGCCATGAAACATTTTACTTTATTTTATTTTATTTATTTTTATTTACTTTATTTGTTGATACATGCTTTCGTCGTTTTAATTACAAACTTTCAGCACGATGCTTGTTGCTACGTGCTTTCGTCATTAAATTATTTATAATAGGTCTTTACCTATGAAATTGCCGTTTTGTATGAAAAAAGAACATCGGGCATTTTTGTATGGGACACTTACCTACGGCGAACAAAAATAAAATTAGGTACGGTGGATAGGCAATTAAATCTAGTTTACAATGGTATAGTTCCCATATCTGTGGGTCGTGGCAATAAGGAGAAAATGGACATTTTTGTCGTTCCATTTCACAACAAAATCGAACTCGAAAGCAAACGAAATCCAGTAAACAAGCAGTAGGTAATTAGTTGACTCAGACCACAATGGGAACACAGTAAAACACAGATCGCTACGACGGATGACAAAGGACTGCGATGTAGTAAGATAAGCTAGCTACCTGCGCGAGCGCAACATAAACCAGTTTTAGGACTATGGGCGAGAGTGAGAACGAAACATGCACATCAACTTGACGGATTTAGTCTGATTGGGTTTACAAAAATACCACGGAGTGATATTTTAACTTACTGAGCGGTCGTTTAGTAATTAGGAAAAATAGTCAACATAAAATATGTTTTTCATTTTACTAATTATTTCCATTTTCCCATTATTGTGAATCAAAATAACTACACAATATTAAATATGATTGCAAACACTATCATTTAAAAATGTTTTGGTTTATGTTCGCGACTTTTAAAAAATCGGGTAAAAAACGCCCGATGTTCTTTAAACGAATTTTTTTCATGAATTTTTTTATTTGTATTAATCGAAGTAATCACCCATGCAATCAATGCATCTTTGCCATCGCAGTGGCAGTTTATTGATGCCCTTCTTAAAGAAATCAGCTGGACGGGAGGCAACAAATTCTTCAAAGGCATTTTGTACTGCCTCTCGGGTATTGAATTTTTTTCCCGCCAAGAAGTTATCCAAATTCTGGAAAAAGTAGTAGTCTGTAGGCGCAAGGTCTGGTGAGTAGGGCGGATGACGGAGAGCTTCCAACCCCAGTTCTTGCAACTTGGAGACCGTCTGCTGTGCAGTATGAGGTCGCGCGTTGTCGTGCAGGAGCAGCGGAGACGAGCGATTGACCAATGCTGGTTGGAGATGCGCCAGCTTCTCCATCATTGTGCTCAGTTCTTCACAGTACACATCTGCAGTAATGCTCACCCCGTTTGTTAAGAAGCTGTGATGAATCACACCGGCGCTAGACCACCAAACAGTGACCATCACTTTTCTAGGGGTAAGTTTTCGTTTAGGGCATTGTTTAGGTGCTGAACCAGGATCCAACCAACTTGCTGAGCGCTTGCGGTTATCAAACAGAATCCATTTTTCATCGCAGGTAACAATGCGGTTCAAAATTCCTTCATTTGTGTGTCTGTTGAGCAGTGCAAGGCACGTCTCGACGCGTACTTCGCGCTGGCGATCATTGAGTTCGTGGGGCACCCATTTGTCAAGCTTTTTTACCTTGCCAATTTGACGCAAATGGACCAATATTGTTTTGACGCTAACGTCGAAAGCTGCTGCTAATTCAGCCGTAGATTGTGTATCATCAGCTTCCACAACCGCCTTTAATTCGTCATTGTCGACCAAAGTCTTCGGACGACCGCGAGGTTCATTTTTCAGGTCGAAATTTCCAGAACGGAAGCGAGCAAACCAATAACAGGTGGTGCGTTGGTTTGTAGTGTTAGCTCCGTAAACGTCGTTGATGTTGCGTGCCGCTTGTGCCGTGTTGCTGCCACGACGGTACTCATATTCCATAATTACTCGAATTTTTAACGTATCCATGATGACGAAAAAGATTGAAATGCGATGAAAATGTAACACTAATCAATAAAGAAATGACTACTTTTGGAAAAAAGAATCCATGTTTTTAAAATAAAATTAATTTGAAATTAGAATTCTTAGCCAAACAAAAATTATTTTGATTTGAAATGGCCAGTACTGCAGAACGGCAATTTCATAGGTAAAGACCTAATAGTTGCATACTTTAGACATGAGATTTGTGACTACTTACTTTCATTATTAGACTATTCTTAGTAGAAAAGTTTTGGTAGGAATTTTGTTGCTTCTTGCTACTATTATTAAATTATTCAATATTAGAAAAGTTTGGCAGGATTTTTGTTGATACGTGCATTTGTCATCAACTTAGTGACTATTATAAACTACCAGTGCCATATCATATTTTAATGTGTACTGTCTCTATAAGAATGATAGAAAAGGGAACTCTTGGATTGCTTGTACCTAGAAAAGGAAATATGGCCTGGATTAGTATTCTAATGCAAGTTCGATTCACGCTAGATCATTTATTTTATGATTTCCTCGTTTTGGATTTGTCTATTCCATATTTACAAAAGAAATATATTTATATTTTGTTGAACCAAAAGCTTGCTTACCTCTTCAATATTTTGGAACAGCAGTTGCTGATCATTGGGTGCTATGAGGTCTGCTCTCTCTGCCAGAGGCGACACGAATCTGACGAGACCGAACTGCAGACATGTGGCATAGTGCTGTTCTCTTGCTATGATTGCAAGGAGCGCTCGCTTTCTGCCGTCAGTTGACAGTCCTGGCGTCTGGTTCGAATGAATTTTTTACGTCTTTATTTCGGAAAAATGATCTATATTTCTATAATATTACTCTATTGATGATGTGGGATGGGTCTTGCACAGATGGAACAATCAAGACAAGTCTTTGAATTGTCCAGTCAAGCAGGAAAAGCCCCATAGACTTAGTGTAAACGCCACCTTAAAAAAGCATGCTAACTAATTTTACACTTCTAGTCTAAATAGTCTACAATATATTTGTATGCTCTTTGTGGATATATAATGTACACTAATAACGCGTCCTTGCGTTATTACGTGGAGTTATATCTATATATATATAAATGTGCGTCGTTATATTTATATAAATGTGCGTGCGTCTATGTACATATATATGACAGGCCTGTGGCGTGGTTGGTAAATGCGTGCCTTGCACGCCACTGGTCGTGGGTGATTCCCACCTAGGACTGGTATTTGTGGGCATCAATATGTCTGTTTGTCCTTAGTGTGGGTGTAATTATCTATATAAGTATGTATTTACAAAAGAAAAGTAGTTTCCATAGTACAAGCTCCGCTTAGTTTGGGATCAGATGGCCGTGTGTGAATAATGTCCCAGGATATTAAACACAGTATACATATAGCTACTGGAAAGTGCTCGGTGATGGTGATGCGAAATCCATGGTATTTATTCATCCAATTCAACGCGCCTAAAGAAGTTTTACACTTCATAAAAAATAAACATCTTGGGATAACTAACACACTGCCATCTGATCCCAAACCAGATAGAGCCTGTACTTTGGCAACCAGATAACTGATAAGCATACTTGTATATTTTTAAATGAAGTTAAATTACACCCAGGCACAGAAGAAATAATCGTGTCCGTCACACAAAGATATGTTCTGAGTGGGGATTGAACCCACGACCTCTGATTTAACAATCAATAGTAATAATAATTGTTTGGAGTGGTCCTTTTTATGCTTTCATTGAACTTTAAATATTTTTTACACTATCATATCAAAGTTTGAACTACCAAGGTTATGTATTAAGGTAGTCACTCCGCTACTTCCTCAGCGGCCTTATGTCCCAGATTCAACTCTTGCACAGGACAGTACAGTTATTTGTGTAAGACGTATATTATAATACTAGCTGTGCCCCGCGGTTTTACCCGCGTAAAATTTTATACATTATCACAGCTCCTACCCCGTAAGTGATAGCGTGATAATATGTAGCCTATATGTTGACCCGACCTCTTAGTAATATTCATGCAAAATTTGAAGTTAATCCATGCAGTACTTTTTCAGTTTAGCCCGGACATACATACAGACAAACAGACACACAGACAAAAATTAAAAAAACTATATTTTTGGCTTCGATATCGATTGTAGATCGGGGCGTGATCTACAATGTACAAGTATCCTTTTTAAAAAATATTCAATGTATAGATATGTTATGAGTTGTTCTAGGACTGGGTATCCTTGAAATACATAACGACCCCGCTATATTAATAAAAGAAGAAAAAAACTTTATAAATAGTACTTCCAGTTATCCCAATCTGTCAAATTTCTTTTATAGATTTTCAACTTTATCACAAAAGTATAAGGTTCACTTTCAATTGGGGGAATTCGACAGATGGGGTTAGCTTGATGTGCTAGCGTCTGTATTTATGTGTGCTGATTAAATTGATTTTGTGTGAAATAAATTATTCTATTTGAATTCAAATAAATAAAAATTCAGTCGAAGACTTTACTTTTAATACTCTACTTTTAATCTTTATTAACCTTTATTTTTTATTTCTTTAATCGTTCTACACAAGACTGTCATATCGGATTCTTCCTACCTATATTTGTACTCCATTATCAAAAATATACTTAGAGATTTATTGGATATTTTTAAATAGTGTCTCCGACTGAGTTTTAATTTATTTGAATTCAAATAGAATAATCTTTAGTGTCTGGATGGAAATAATAAATAATAACAACAAAAATTAAATGAAAAGCAATAAATTTATTTGCACTTAAAATTATAGAACAGATATTAAAAACGAAATAAAAAACAACAGGAACCAAAATTTTTCATCGAATACACGAGTAAAATAAATTAAAAGTACAATACAAAATTATTATGCGAATTACATAAAGAAAATTATAAAAAAGAAACACTACTATGACCTACCAAGTTACAACACCCAAGTACTAAGATAATGAAAATAAATAAGAAAAGAAAAAAAAAACATTAACAAAATAAATATTAACAAAAACAGTGAGCTTAAACGTAACGATTCCCCTCTAAATGACGACTTAAATACTAAAGACGACAATAATGACGATAATTACACAAACTTATACCATTTGTACTGCTAATTTTTAAGGAATATTACAATGGATTTATAATTTTGATATAAATTAATTATTCAAATAATAAACTAAAAGATAAATAAACTAATTTTGAATACCATAAATATATCAATCAAAAATAAGCAGTACTATTAGGTAAATATTAAGTTATTATTTATTTATTTGACACTAGTTAAAATACATTCACATGTGTAAGGTTTATTTGACACAAAGTTTTATTTTATGCTAAAGGTACTGAAACTGCTTACCAAACTAGGCTAAAGCCTGTATTTTGGGAAACAGTGTTCAGTCGCGGAGTGCTGACTTGTTGGTTTCCGACACTGAATGTACTTCAGCAGCTTAGTTAAATTATATTGAGTAAATCACAATGAATGGGTAGTTACTTAGTAAATATTTCTAAATATTTCTATTATTATACATCCAACTGTGGTATGTGTATGTGTGTGTGTGTTTGTGTGTGTGTGTGTGTGTGTGTGTGTGTGTGTGTGTGTGTGTGTGTGAGTGTGTGTTTGCGTGTGTGGGGGTGTATGTTTTTGACTGTATGTTTGGGAATGTTAACATTATTCAATATCCATGAGTAGGTCTTCAGTTTTCTGATAGTCGAGTTGATGTAGCCAGTTAGTAACTTTAAGTTTTGTTTCGTATTTGTTAACTCCAGCAATATTTAATTCTTTGTGTACGCGGTTGTATATTTTGGAGCCGAGACTGTGATATTGTCGTCTACCAAAGGATGTTTTGCACGGAACACTATGGTTGACTGGCTTTATTTTACGTCTATTTAGATCGGGTACGGGTACAGTCAAGTGTTTTCTGAGGATCAGTCTGAGCACAAAGAGCTGTCGAACCGTTAAGACGTTGGACTCATTATATAGGTTTACCGTCGGATATCTATAGGGTTTCCTAAGTATCACCTTCAGAACTGCTCTTTGTGCTCTCTCTAGGCTTATAAGATGAGTTTTGGCTGCCCCGCCCCAAATTGTGATGCAGTATTGCACTACGGATTGACAAAGTGCCAAATAAACGTTTACTAATTTGTCTTGTGGCATAGTATCCCTTAGTACTTTAAATAAATGTATCAACCGTCTCACGCGTGTTGTCATAAGATATATATGCGTATCCCACTTCAGTCCACTGTCGATTTGTACATTTAGGAATATTTAGGAATTTGTATATTTAGGAATATTTAGCAAATACAAATTAAAATAATGGAATGTATAGTGAAGTATTTACACAAAAATATCATTAACTCCGATACCTACACACTACTATACACGATGTCATCGATTCTATTCCTCATCTGATATTCAAGAACGATACTAGCACCAAATTCACCAAAATTTTGTCTCTCAATACCAAAATAATAAATTCGAATAATGTTTCTAATGGCCAATTAGTCTGACACAAACTTATTGCGCAGTAAACGTTTCAAACTGATCAAGTAACTGATACCAAAAGTTTAGACTATGTTATTTTGATCAAATAATCAAGTTGTTCTAAATCTTTTAAACATAACTGAAGCCATAAAAGTAAAGGCCAATTTCATAATGCAACATAATCTGGGCAAAGAATTTGTTTCAACCTAATAGGCCAGAAAGATGACTAGCTTCCAAAACGATTCCGATGAGTGATCAAACTATAATTCCGTTACCGACCTCCTTGGAGAAGGTGACTTGGGGCAGGTGCAGCTTGCGCCGGTCTAATGACTGGCTGGTTGAAGAACAGGCGGTGGGCGGTCGGGCTACGGTAGCTGGTGAAGCCATGGCAGCAGCCCGAGGGGACCTTGGCGGAGGAGGAGGCGTAGACTCTGTAGGAGGGATAGTGACTTGAGCTAATCTTGGCCGTATTCCAACGCCATTAGGAGGTACTCTTCTGAACGTTTCTAGCTGCAGCGTTTGACCCCCAGATCTGGAAAGCGAATAAAAAAGTAATCAAATTCTTTTTACGTAATTACGGTCCCTAATTTATTGTATTTAATATTTGTTTGGGATATCTCCTAATTGAAAAACTAAAACTTGAGAGGTGTCAAGGGATACCCGGATGGAACGAAGTTATTTCTTATTATTTATTATGTACAAAAAACCTGTATACACTCAACAGAAATAATCGTCGCGACACCACACTGTTCAATGCGAAATAGAAATGAAAATATCTGGCTTGCTTTCTATAAGAGAGAGAGAGAGAGAGAGAGAGATACAGACAGAGAAACATGCGCACGCCGCACAGCTGCTAAAGTGGCGTGACAACTTTTCGTCAGAATTTTTTTCGTCTAGCCCCCTTTCACACAACGCGCGATAAGGAACTTCGTTCCAAAAATAAAAAGTTGGAAGTATTAAATGTTTTCAACATTACTCACCTGACAAGGTTTCGGACCTCTTCCTCCGGAGCGGTCACCACATTCCTATTCCCAACAAACACAATGTAGTCCCCTGCCCTAAGCCCTGCCCTTTCCGCGGAGCCCCCCGCTGCCACCCTCTCGACCCTCGGCGGTCGGGTCCATACCACTGTAAACCCGAAACCACCGGTCGTACCGCGAACAAGTCTGCAATAAGAACATTACGTTAGAATATATAAAATTGAGTACTTAGTGGTTAAAGGCAGTTAAATAAAAAAAATGAGAGTAAAAGTGGTTATTAAAAATAGTTTATTTAAGTATAATTTTATAAGTAGTGTATTGTTTTTGTTGAGTATAAAATATAAAAAAAACGAATATTTTGAAACTAATGCAAATGGTACTAAAATGCGAAAGAGTATTTTTAAGGGGCCAGAACCTTTTGCTAATTAATCTTTATGACGTACTAAACAAGGAAAATACCTTTACAGTTTACACATTTCAAACAATCACGAAATCATTAAAGCCATATAACACGGACTTTAAATGTTTTAGAATATCCTTGCACCTTTTTTACAGATAAATTTTATATCTGTGGACTATAAAAATTGACAATGCTATCTTGTTTAAACCGTCACTTAATAAACATGTATCGCTTAATCAAGTTCATTTGCTTGATTACCAAGTGTTTATTCATTGCAAAGTTCTTAAATGAAATTAAGTGGAATGTCTTCTCAACAAAGTTTAATAAATGAATACACATTTATATTCTCCAGGATTTATTATAGACTACTAAAATTTCAGTTATGTTGAACATACAGTCATAAATAACGAAGTACTGAGACAGTATATGAATGGTAGAAATTATTCATGCGTGTAACGTATTCACTGTGTCACAGATCATCAAAGGTAAAGAAAGGAACCTCCTTAAAAAGCTCTCTCTACGCATGAAGTAAAACGTACCTAAATTCCAGCTAAGTTATTCCAGTAGGCAATTTTATCTTGCCAATTTTGATATAAATATAATTATGGGAAAAATTGTGGGATTGTCAAAAAAGAAAAGAAATAGAGTGCGGACGGATTTTATGAAAAGCTGTTAGTGAATTATTATCATCATTATCAGCCGAAAGACGTCCACTGCTGGTTTAAGGACTCCCCAAAGATCTCCACAATTATTATTGCTGCAATCCTCAAAACATCATCGAGAGATAAATAATTCGATTCATAAAAATAACAAAACCAAAAATGATGCTTATTTGGTACAAATAATAAAATCATCGTTATTCCTACACTTATTAGTAAAATAAATGCATGAATGGATCAACACTCTAGACTTCATTTTAGTGTTGGCGACTACCCAAATATACCCAAAACTATAGACTGGTAAAAATCTAATCAAACATTCATGGAAAGTAAAGTTTTAAGCTCTTATTTAATTATATCGTCATAATTCTGAGTCCTAAATAGACAAAATTGCAAATAATTTCACTAGTTAATATTTTTATTAAACAAATGTCATGCTCACTTTCTCGTAGTCGTGAAAGGTGTTCTGCCATTTCGTTGAGCTCTTCTAGGTGCGTTAGGGTCTTCGGGCGGGTCCAACTCCAGGTATCTGAGGAATAAATGTTCATCGGCTTCTCTTTGGAGAGCAGCAGCCACTGCAGCCTGGTTCGCGGCGGTTGAAGACGGACCGTTTGATGATACTCCTGGAATTGTAGATGAAAATTAAAATGTGCTAAGGAAAAGAACTATTCATTTCTAACTCCTCCTTTTTTCTTTCTGATCAAATTCGTTGCGGGATCCAAGACATATAAAGCGATTCCCCGGGACATGCCTGAGCCTCACCGCTCAGTGTAATTCCATTTTGTGCCACTGTTGATCCTGGCTTACAGGAGTTGTAGTGGTGGAGTAGTCCCGATGTGCTAAGGGAAAGCTATCACTAATTGATTCTTATCTTAAGTTACATCTGACCATTTTTTCAATTCTATAAAATTGAACATATTTATTTTCAAATACGGGAAAGCTCCATGAACAATGTATTTCCAATATATTGATTCAATATTTAAGGCAGTTCATGTAATTTAAGAAGCCAAGAAAACTTAAAACATGACTGGCCTATTGGCCTAGTGAATAGTGACCCTGACTGCTAAGCCAGAGGTCGTGGGTTCGATTCCCACCCAGGAAACATCCTTGTGTGGTGAGCACGATTATTTGATTTGTGTCTGTGTGTAATTGTTGCCATAGTAAAGACTCTGCCTGGTTTGGGATCAGATGGCAGTGGGTTAGTTGTCCCAGGGTATTTATGAAAAATAAGTGTATCAATCATCGTACCTGTTCCATGTATGGATTAGACGGCAATTTTAACTACCCACTGTTTAGTTATATTCCTTACAAGGAACAGTTAGATTTTATACTTTTTGAAGTAATCACGACTAAATTAACATTTTATATGACATTAATATTTTGTTTGTTTTGCTCACCTTTATCGTTGTGGTTTTCCTTGGTGCCATCGTTAGTACTAGTTTCTATATTATCGGTAGCCATCTTGCGATTTTCCCCCTCAGTCACGCCTTCTCTAAGCCTTTCATTTGCCTGAGTCGCGTTCTGGCCGCGCCCAGAGCCTTGTAGCAGGAAGTAAGTACCTGATATGTCGCTGTTAATTGCATCTTTCAGTGGGAACGAGACACATCCTAAAAACTCGCTCCTTCTGAAACAATAGAGATTATTTTTATGAAAATTTATTCGTTGAACTTGTACCTAGTGGCCAAGTCCACTGATGGACAAAGGCCTCCCCAAAAGATTTCCACAATGGAGTGTTTTGATTTAGAGGGATATGCGATATTCGTTTCGAACAGAGATTTGAAGTTCATCCAGTTATATTTAAGCGGTTTTATCATTATACGATAGAAATAAACCACCCTTGTGTGTTTGGGCTTTGTTGTATTTGAGTTGAATAAAAAAATTAAGGTCTTTAAGTTTGTAGATTAGTTTATGACGCGAACGTCAACAGTTTTCCGGCCCTTATGCGCAAAAGATGCGCCGCCTTATTACATCTTGATTACTCTTCTTGAAACATGGTAGAGACTATTCCAACTAAACTAACTTTGGGATAAAAATATGGCATTTACTAGTTTTTGAGCGTAACCTCGATAGACCATGACATAGTAATTAAATATAGGCATTAAAATTATATTACACACATGTGAACAGCAATAAAATAGATTTTATATCATTGTTACTGAATAAAAAAGAGCGAAAATACTTATCAAATATTAATGAAGGACTTAACAAAGTCTAACGCAGTTACTATCTTGCATAATGTATGATGCCGGCTATACGATTGCTTTTATTAATAAAATATTAGGGTGTTGGGGTTGTGGCTTCATGACTCATCAACTGCGTGGCCTCAATGCATCATGACTGTCTGCTGGCCTACATAATAATATGCCAGGTTGTTACGTAATATATTGATAATCTGCCCTTCTCAACACACTTTGAATTTAAGCATTGACAAAAGCTTTTAAGTAAAAGTTCTCGAATCGCGGTCAGTTAATAGATGGATGACTACTTCAGTATTTTTTGATTTTTGAGTATTTGTATGCTTGTATGTATGTATGCTATTTGTACTAGCTATACAACATGCTCAGCTGTTTTTTATTTAACATGTGAATTTGAACTTTTAACTTGTCTTGTTACACCGTACCACACAACCGCAGTTTATTGTTAAAAAATCTCAAAGGCTTAGATATAAACAAAAGTGCTGGCTCAGATAACATTCCGCCAATTTTCATAGTCAAATGTGCTTCAAATCTGTTGGATCCTATTTTACATATTTTTGCTAAATCTCTAGATACAGGTATTTTTCCTGTGCAATGGAAGTTGGCAAAAGTAGTTCCCATCCATAAGGCTAATGAAAAGCATGATGTTAGAAACTACAGACCTGTTTCCATAGCGTTTCCGTAGCTAAGGTCTTGGAATCGATAGTTTGTCAAAATTTGCAGATTTATTTCATGAAATATTTAACAATTCAACAACATGGTTTTGTAAAAGGTAGGTCAACGGGCACCAACTTGACATGTTTTACAGAATATTTAATAGAAGCGCTCGATAATAATAAAGAAGTTGACGTAGTTTACACTGACTTCAGTAAGGCATTTGATAGGATCCCTCATTATTTGCTCCTTAGAAAGTTAAATCATTACGGTTTCACTGGACCTATATTAAAATGGTTGGAGTCGTATCTGTCTGATAGAAGTTTTTATGTTGTTGCTAACGGTTATCAGTCTGTATCATATCCAAGTTCATCTGGTGTTCCCCAAGGATCTCACTTAGGGCCTCTTTTATTTAATGTTTTCATCAATGATCTTCCATTATACTTGAAATACACAAAACCTTTTATGTTCGCTGACGACCTGAAGCTTGCTCACGTAATAGACTCCGAAATGGATATTCAGCATCTACAAGCAGACTTAAATTCATTGCTTTCCTGGAGCGTACAAAATGGTCTTTACTTAAACGCAAAAAAATGCGCTCATATAAAATTTTCAAGAAAGCATAACAAGACAGCATCATCATATATGTTGGGTGATACCATTCTAACAGAGACTGAAAGCATTAGGGATTTGGGGGTCTTAATGGATGGAAAACTCACGTATGTTCCTCACATCGAGAGGGCACTGAAGCAGTCTTCCAAGATGCTTGGATTTTTAATTAGAAGTAGTAAAAACTTTCGGAATGTTAAATCTAAAATAATTTTATATAACTGCCTTGTCAGAAATGTTCTGGAGTACGCTGCTGTTGTGTGGCGTCCCCACTTTGCAATTCACTCTCTCAGAATCGAGCGTATTCAAAAGAGATTTGTTCGGCACTTGTCATACTCGGTGGGATTGGGGGGGAAAAAAGTGGATTATAAAACCAGATTACATTATTTTAAGATGATGGAACTCTCTAAGAGGAGGGATGTAATTGATATGGTATTTTTATTTAAATTGTTAAGAAATAAAATTGATTGCCCTGAGTTGTTACAAAGGATACGATTTAGAGTTCCGTTCCATATTCCACGAAAACCGATAACTCCCTTAGCTCCTCCACTACGTAGAACATTACTTGGTTCAAACTCACCTCTCTGCCGAATGACAAAATTATATAACGAATGCAGTGGCAGGGTTGATATCCACCACGTCTCATTAGGATTATTTCGGAAAACTATCAGTAGTTCTTAAGGTTTTAGTTACAAATAGAAAAAAAATTGTAAAAGTAGCTCATTAAATTTTGAATGTAGTGTTTACCTATAAGTAACTAGACATTTAGATTTTAAATATTTTACTATTTTTAAAGATTCATGTTAATGTTTAAGTTGTTGGTAGACCAAATAAATAAAATAAAAAAAATAAATAAAAAACAATATTTCATTAATTTTTAACATTATTTGGTGCTTGCAAAATGGCCCCTAATAATTTTTTAAAATCTAATTGTAAATTTAGGCTTTGTGGATGGATTAATAAGGGTATATCTGTGAAATTTGGTGAAATGTCTAGCTCTTGGGATCTTTTTGACAGACACGACAGAAAGAAGACTATGAAATCAGTAGGGCCTCATGACATTGTCTTCAGCGCGTCTCTAAAGTTGCAAGATATGACCAATGGGAAGGAAACAAGGTGAAATCTATTGATATGGGTTGCTGGCAAATGATGGAACGCTTTAACTGGACAGGAAAGAGAGGAGAGGGAAAATAATAGAGAGAATGATATCTGGAGAACTATAGATAAGAGGACAGGCAAAGTGTTATGTCAAATACCACTTGATACTATTTTTGAAACCTTTATGGAAAGAACAAAAAACGATCAAAGATGAAGATGTAGAATGGATTTAAATGATGGATCCCACGAAATACGGGCGCAGGTATAGTAAAGAGCTAACTGCCTAAAAACGATGAAGCCTAGTTCCTCATGTTTTGTTTTTTTATATAATATTGGCAGCTAGAAATTGGTAAACACTAGTAACCACCAAATACAGCGGCAATTTTATCTAATATTACTTTAAGAGATTCTTTCTCTTTTTTCTTTGTTAGTTATGATTGCAGTGGCATAAACAAGATTCTTTTTGCCTTTTAGTTACCAGAATTTTCATTGTAGAACGTCGCATATCCATATGATTCTTTTGAAATTCCCGATTAATTGACACTAACATGGATGCACTTTACTCTTTATTTATGTGAATAAGAATACCCTCAAAGTTCGCTTGTAAACAACTGAAGAGTTACGTGCATACTGAAATAGCCTTGCGTGCTATTTGCACTCACGTCAAGGGAGAAAGTTTGCCCGACCTTGCAGGTTCATCTGATAATATTCCTATCAGCTACGGTCTGAATTGCTGTAGGCTTTCTTTTAAGCTGAGGTTGAAAAGTATGTTCTAGTATCGGTGGATTGTGGGCTTCAATTCAAAACCGGCTAGTTTATATTCCAGCCAGGTATTATGACTTGATCTATCTAGATCTAAAAGTTGATTTTTGATAACTGCAAGTTTTTTTTTTTATTGTTTTAGGAAGCAGACGAGCTAGCGGCCCACCTGATGGTAAGTGGTAACCGCTGCTCATGGACATTCGCAGTGCCAGGGGGCACAGCAATCCACTGCCTACCGTGATATAAATACTTTTTTTAAACCTCGTTTGAAGAAGGACATGTCGTAGCGTTGGGGAACTTAATGTACCTAGACGTAAAAAAAATATTTTGGCACTCTTATCACTTTTACTTATCATTTTAATAGTTTTGTACCAGGCCAGCAGCTATAAGTGTTCCATATTGTTTCAATAAATACAGTATTGCACCGATGAATGCTTGTATATATAGGTTTAAATGCGAGTGCATTTAATTTTCGCGTCTAATTTTCCTTGGGAAAGCAATATACGCTAGATGAAAAGTAAAGCTAATAGATATTATATATTAGCTTTACTTTTCATCTAGCGTATATTGCTTTCCTAAGGAAAATTAGACGCGATTATATATTTTGACCTGGTATAGACAACTCTTTGTTGACTGTACATGTGTGGTTTGCAAAGTTGCAACCTGTAGCGTAATATCTTACTTTAATTAATGATCCATTTCAATTCAATGAAATAAATCTGAGTTAATGATGCCAATTTACGTAAGGACTCATTTGATTTGCAGTTATTAACTCTGTCGGTTGCAATATTACCGCTTAAGTTGCTTCAATTACTTCTGAGACTGCTGCCATATATGCTTGTAAGTTGCATATGGAATGTATTTTCACATTATTAAGTCCAATAAGGTTTAGATGCAGTATATTGCTTTCGGACAGCCGGCAGCAATTGTGTGGGGGTAATGGCCGTGGGTATATTTAAAACCACCGTACATTTTAATGGGGATGTTTCCTAGTTTTGTTTATATTACTACGCGTTCAGTTTTCATACAAAAATATACACGAAAATAGAGATTTTATAACGTTAAGGGTGATTGAGAATGTAAGTTCAATGTGAAAATTACTTTAACATATAGATAAAATTAAAATTATTATGTATCACTGTATTTTACCCAATCAAAATAGGAGAAGAAAATTGAGTATAATTATAAATATCATCGAGTTAGAAGGAGACGACAAGTTATGGGTTTATTTTGTAATACACCTTGAGTACGACTATTAGGTACCTACTACATCTATACAGTAGGTATATAGCTGTACTCAAGGTCTAGTTAAAAGCCAAATTTAGTCAATCTCAATGGAAACTAGCCAATGAATGGGAGCGCAAATATATGTAGATGTATTCTTTGTTCCCTCTCTCTCATCCGACTGGTCAATTATACGACACAAAGTTACGATTCTTAGCTTAACGTACTCTTGAAGGGCACCCATACATGCACAATCCACTTTCAGACTTCTGTTACTCGATGACATTTCTAATCATAAAAATCTCAATTCCATTTTTCGATTAATCCGGTATTTAGACCCATAATCTACACGAACACTGAGACAGTATTATACAAATAACTTGCTGAATATCTGTAAGTCTCAACACAAGATATTTCAATATAAAAAAGTGCTTACTAAAATGGATACTGCGTAATATTGGGTTACAGTAAACGAACGCTGCAAATGTGTAACTTCCTGTGCTAAATTGATTGCTTTCCAATTACGCTGCTCATTAATTGGACCAATTTCATCTTAATAGTCTTAATACCCGCCGCCCCGAGTTCCCGGATATAACTGGAATTTAATTACGTGTATCTATTGGATTTCTGGGAACACAAATCAGTACAAACCAGATTTTATTCCGTATTAGTTTCACGGCGTCCTTGTCTTTTGATAGTTTGAATTCTTATTTAATATATCGTAAAGTTTCTTATACAAGCTGGCCGCGGAGTAGACGTTCAAACGCAAATTTTAGATACTTTATGATGAGGAGTATCTATGTTCTATCTACGACGACAAAGGCCATCAAAAGATTTCCACGATGGAGTTGTGTTTATGATTTGGAGGGATATGCCATAATGATAGTCATAGTACACAAAGAAGTAAAAATGTATTTAAGTCCTATCTGATAACCGTATTACATCGATAGCCTCGATACAGGCATCGCCTAGTGTGGCTATCACTGCTTAAATAATTGTAAAACCCAATGACTAATAAATAATTTTGAATTTTGAAAAAAAAAAGAGACCCTGCTGCCCGTTCTCTGATATATATTCCCTCGAGTCGTTCATTACACTTACATATATTACGTCAAGTGTTTTTTAAAGGATGTATCAAAATTTCCGGCTGCCATGATTCGAATAATATTGTGAAAATTACATTGTTTATTCATTCGTAAACCATATTTTATTTTTAGATTTTCAATAACACGACGGGTTTTCTAGTGAGTATCGATTTTCACTGAAAGACCCATAGTCTAGACGTCTATTACTGTTGAATGTTTTATATTAGCGACAACAGTTTAGGGCACTTCAATGTATTAATAATTTAATATCTACGACTTTCATTACGTAGGTAATAATACTAAAATGTCTGGTATTGTGTAAATGGAGAAAATAACAGCAACTTGTGTTGTAAACACGGCTACATATCAAGCTATACATTTCCAATATAATCTGATCTCGCGTTGCATAGGATTTCCATACAATGAGAGGTCAGCTTATAATGGAAATGTATAGCTTAATATTTAGCCGTGTGTACGTAACTACGGTCCATTTTTTCTTACTTGTCTTATTTGGTACACAAACACTACTCGGCACGAAAATCACTAGTTTCGTCATCAATCACGCACTTTTAGTTAGGTATGAACATCTTGATTGTTGGAAGAAACACATACTATATAAATAACACCAAAAACTGCTTCAAATTAACCATCCAAACACATTAATTCTCTTAAAATCAAAATAATATCAGGATCCATTTTCACAGATTAATAATTATATTGGCAATTTGACATTTCAAAATGCTAGTTTGTCTTCGGAACTTAGAGAAGGGAAAAGCGAATGAATGATTCTGACCAGTGTGAACTGTATAATTTTAATGTAAAAAACTGAATAATAAAGCAGAATGTTTATATATATATCTCAAATTATATGTGTGTATGGTAATGTAAGGCATTATTTTTAAAAACTAAAGTTTTTGTTGTAACTGGTCGTAGACTAAAAGTATTATTTGACAAGTGATTTTTTTTTACTTGACGGGATACGTCCTGTCATTCGTCTCGTCGCCTCGCTTTATGTTGTACTTTACGGGTGCTCTCTGTGTGTGTTTGAAGTGTAACGATTTGGCTTTCTACTGGACTCTGTTGATTCTTTCTGTGATTTGGACGGTTTTATTCTTTAGACTGACGACCTTTGGCTATTCTTCAAGGACATCGATATTGCATACGACTGTTATTTTAGTGCAATTGTTTTGTTTAAACAAGGTAAGTAAATTAATCTTTTTTAATGTTATTTATTCATATTGGGAATTCTATAAACAATCCTGAATAACAATAATAATTGGAATTTATTTAATTATTTCTCACCGTAATCCAACATAAACCATAAATAAAAAAACATACTTATGCTACTTAAGCTATGCAAGCATTATGGTTTGTGGATAAATAATTAAAGAAAATCGTGTTATCGAACATTTATTAGCTCAAGATGAAAATAAAATAATGGAATTATCTGCATTACAGGTTTGAAAAAATTTTGAGTCAAGTGGTACCTGGCTCGGTTATAGTACTAGACAATGCACCGTACCACTCCAGACTAGCAGAACGAGTGCCAAACATGAGTTGGCGGAAGGCAGATATACAAGCGTGGCTACAGGAGGAACATATCAATTTTGAAGAGAATGAGATAAAAGCGCAACTTTTATCTAAATTTAACAGAAATCTATTTAATACAAAAGTTGTGGATCAAATGGCGGCCCGCAAAAATGTTATCGTTTTACGCCTTCCGCCCTATCATTGCGAATTAAACCCAATTGAACTGATATGGGCGCAGTTAAAATCTTATGTTGGCAAAAATAATAAAACTTTTAAAATGGCTGAAGTCAAGGAGTTACTAAAATGGCTTAAGCCAAATTGGTACGATGTCTTGGAATAATTGTATAAACCATATAAAAAAAGAAGAGGATAAAATGATGCAGCTTGACGGACTTTTAGATGCTGCAACAGATGCACCTACCCAGGGTTTCATTATACACCTGTCAGAATCGGAAGACTCCAGAAGTGAAGATACACGTAGTGAATCAAATGAATAAATAAACTAAAAATAGTTTTGTTTTATTTTTTATATAGGCCAACGATATATTTCAGGAATTATTTCTGTGATTAAGATAATGTGTGATATTCTGGCAGCTTACTACAAAATTATCAACGCTAATTTATTCCCAGGGCCATAACTAAAATTTTATTTGTCAGGAAATCCTACATTACTAATATCATTCGGTTACAGCTGTATGAATTCGTTCAGTCCTTCATTCGATAATTTCCCAACTCTATCAATTGTCTTTGGTTACCAGTACGCCATATTTGTGTACTAAATAAGACAAGTAAGAAAAAATAGACCGTACGATTATTATTTTTGATGACAGAAAATTAATACTTTTAGTGGTGTGCTATTTTGAGTTGATTACAAAAACGATATCCATACCTACTTAACAATAAAAAATTCTTTGGTGCAGAGTTTATTAATAAAATGTGCCATATTAAATTTCTTTTATGAGTGTACATATCTACATCGACTGTTAAATTCATTACCCTTCCTCCCTGATTATCCGCAGTCGGCTAAAAACAGCGCACATATTAAACCATTTCCTTCGCAAATAACATTATTCTTGTAAAGGGGAACATTAAATAGAAACATTTTCTTCCTCTCATTTCTTTTCACATACAATAAATTCTTGAACATATTCTTCGTAATGTCTCATCACATCTTCACTCACAACATTAACGCACAACATATATCTATATAGGGTTCGTGCGGGGTCTTCCCCAAATCACATAAGCCTCTAAACATGCAAGGGGCTGTTTCAAAGCCTTTCTCTTCCATCCTGTGCAATACATTGGAGTGCATCCATGCTTACTAAAGTGACGGGGACACCAATGACCAATCGCAAAACTTACGGGGATATATGTCAATCTTCCGTTATTGGGCTGAAGGGGGAGTCGGTCATACGGTCCATTATGTCCGCCGGGAGGCTATTTTTTCTGGTTCTTAGCTCTGGGGGATCCCATTCTGGGAGGCTGTTCTTTCGGCTGAGTTGGAGTTGGCGATGTGCGTGTTGATGCGAGCAGTGCTGGCGAGGTGGTGGGTCCTCACGACGGGTCTGACTCAGCCCCGCAACCGTTTGTGATACGAATGACATCTGTATTGAGTTTTGTACTGGAAAATATATGAGTTTATAGTACGCTAGAAGATATTTTGAACGCCATAATGTTTTTTTGTTATACAAAAAATTGCTTTTCAAAATCGGTGCTATGAAGTAATTGGACAATAGTCAATACAAGTAGCAAAACTGACTCACACGATCATCATTTAATTCAATATATTTAGTTTTGGATATGCCAGGTCTGTAAGTAAGTATCTCTTTATTGTACACCAAAATATTGCATACAAACAACTATGAACATGTTATCAAGATTGTCCAAATGGCGGCCCTATCGCTGGGTGCAATCTCTTCCAGGCATCCATTGAATGGACTAGGAGTGAAGAAAACGCAGTTGGGTATTTGCTTGCATACTGACAAAAAGAATTTTGATGTGAAACATCTATAGCCGCACGTAAAAAAGATTTCTGGGGGAGCGAGTAGCGACGCGTCGCCTCGTGATTTTTTTTTTTTTTTTTTTTGAAAAAAACAATCGACTGTGCGATTATTAATCGTAATATTTTATTTTATCATTATGACATATTTAGTTCATATCAAAATATGTTCTTTTCTGCATATTAATTTTAAAAAATAATGTCGATGTTTCACATCTGCCAGGCGTCCCGTGACGGCTCAATTTTTTTTTAAATAGTTTTATATCTGTAGTTCAGTAATAATATTAAGCACTAACTATTATTATATCTTGGGAGAATTTCTAATGCGGCGGCCAATCTCTACTGAGACCAGCCAATTAATCATATATACATATATTGTAGTGGATTTTTTATTCCGTCACACTCATAATCTGAAGGGACAGTTATGCAGCACAACCGGAAAAATATTAAACCGATATTTTCGGCAATCTTTCAGACTATGTGCTACTACTGGGTGAATTTATTTATTTATTATTATATTATATTTATTGCCAGACAAATCCCATTTTGGTCCCTGGGTCGGACAAAACTCGGATAAAGTTTTGAACCAACGAAGGAGTCGCTTTAGCCAATATTATAATTTGTATGTAATAAAGCTTCCATAGGTCAAGTAGGCATTGAAATTATAAACTGTAATCACGATAGCTTTAAACCACTCGTGAACTAAACGAAAGTTAAGCATGGAAGGTAGAAAGCTGAAAAAAACTGTCACGCGAAGTTTTCTAGAACAGTTTTATTATATTCAAGTTTATTTTTATTTATATGAGTTTTTTTAAACTCATATGAGGTTGCTATGGTTCATTGTAATTTCCAAGTGACCTGGCTTTTAAATTGATATAGGTTTTGTATTCATTCTCTGACCAAGTCGGAGAGTTCTCAAGAAAGGCCAGGTCAGAAGTACCCTAAACCGGCGAGCATGTATAAAGAATATAATAACATTGTAAGAAAGTCAAAACAGTACGTTGCATATTTTTTTTAAAGGATAATTAGGGCGTGATCCTAATTCGAACTCGAAGCCAAAAATATAGTTTTTAGAATTTTTGTCTGTATGTCTGTTTGTCTGTATGTATGTCCGGGCTAAACTAAAAAAGGACTGCATCGATTTACTTCAAATTTTGCATGAATATTACTAAGAGGTCGGGTCAACTAGGCTATATATTATCACGCTATCACCTACGGGAGGAGCTGTGATAATTTATAAAGATGAACGCGGGTAAAACCACGGGGCACAGCTAGTAAAGAATATAATGACAGAAAACGAGGCAAAAGAGGTGTGCAAAGATCGTGACCAATGGAAATCCGTTGTCTCTGCCTACCCCTCTGGGAAACAGGCGTGAGTCTATTTATGTAGGTATTGTATTGAGGTAATAGAAACTCTAGTTAAAGAATAAAAGTAGCATAGGGCTGAATACTACTGTCAATATACCGTATGTACTTTTAGCTCTAGTAACCTTACGAGTGATCCTTGAATAGTGCAACAATTATGATACGTAGAGACAGGATATACCACAATTTGAAGGGATATGAACATATACACAATAAACAAATGAAAAATATCTTGATTAAGAAATGTTATTATACCATTAATGATTTCCTAAATGACAATAATCTAATTTGAGCGAAAATTTTATGTATTTTAATTTATTTATTGACATTTTAAATACAACAACTTTTGACATTTTCTCTAAATTTTTTATTGACATTTGGAAAACAAAAAATATTGACATATTGTAATTATTAAGCATGTATTAAATTTTGACTGTTTTTTTTTACATTCTATAGTGGTTTATTATGGTACTAGCTGTGCCCCGCGGTTTTACCCGCGTTAAATTTTATAAATTATCACAGTTCTTCCCCCGTAGGTGATAGCGTGATAATATGTAGCCTATATGTTGACCCGACCTCTTAGTAATATTCATGCAAAATTTGAAGTAAATCCATGCAGTACTTTTTGAGTTTAGCCCGGACATACATACAGACAAACAGACAAAAATTCTAAAGGCTATATTTTTGGCTTTGATATCGATTTTATATCACGCCACAAGTATCCTTTGTAAAAAATATTCAATGTACAGTTTTGACTTTCCTACGATTTTATATGTATAGATGATGCAGCTAGTCAATTTGTCTTGCGATTAAAAATTATAATATGCGTTTACTTTAATTAAATTAAATAAATATCCTGGATCATTATAGACACACAGCCATCTGATGCCAAACTAAGTAGAGCTTGTAGTATGGAAACCTGATAATTGATTTGTTACAAAGACAACTTTTCTTTTGTAAATACATACTTATACAACATGTAACTCAAGTAACGCAAATTATATAAATCGATCCAGTAAACGATTCTGAACAAACTATTTTCAGGATGTCCTGAAAATAGTTTGTTCAGAATCGTTTACTGAATCGATTTATATAATTTTTGATATAGGTAATTTTTTATTCTAAAATAATTAAACATACATACATACATAGACTCACGCCTGTTTCCCAGAGGGGTAGGCAGAGACAACGGACTTCCATTTGTCACGATCCTTGCATGCCTCTTTCTTCTTTCTCTTTTAAAATAATTAAAACTACGGAAATTATCGTTATTCTAACCCTGTACAGTCAAAACAAATTGAAATGGACCGTAAGTCAAAGTAATAAGTCTTTTAAATCGCAGTTTTATTTGCATTCATATAAATTCCATCATTCAACACAAAATAAAGAAAAATAATCTTTATTCCAAGAAAGTAATTTAGTAAATAACAATGCATATACATGTTAAATTAAAAATTTAGTATATGTATTATGATTACAACATAATATTCTAATTGGGGTGTTTGAGGGTGTGCGCACAGGGTACACGACTTATTTTTATATAGTAGATATAAAAATAAGTCGGGTTTTCCTTCCTGACGCTATAACTACAGAACGCACGAACCGATTTCCACGGTTTTGCATTCGTTGGAAAGGTCTCGGGCTCCGTGAGGTTTATAGCAAAGAAAATTTATAAAATTTAACGCGGGTTACACCGCGGGGCACAGCTAGTGTTGTATAAATGTACTTACAGTACAGTGTATACCAGCGGTGGTTATCGTTGTACAACCGTATCCATCCAACCGTATCCACCGTCGGCTATACGAATTAATACTTCAATTCTCATTTCCTGCCCTAATTCTGCTTTTGTCTCTGAGCGTAGGTTGAAAGGGAATACGTACAAATAGCTTGCTATCACGCAATCGAACACACTGCTGTAGTAATGAATTAGCTATTTATACAACTCTATTGTTTCCCAAATGCCCATTTTAGTGGAAACTTTTGGAAATTACGGAAATTTTGGAGTATTTAATGTTAAATATTTTTGTATAACTGCCGGCGTAAATATTTAGTGTAATAATACTTACTTGTGTGTGCCAGTGTACTAATAAAAAACCCAACTCATGCTAGCGCTCTAGTATAAAGCGTTATAACAACGCCATGACAATGGGCTAGTTAGCATGGTTGGCAAATGCTTGCCTTTCACGCCGCAGGTCGTGGGTTCGAGTTCCACCCAGCACAGATATTTGTGTGCATTAACATGTCTGTTTGTCCTGAGTCTGGGTGTAATTATCTATATAAGTATGTCTAAAGAAAAGTAGTAGGTATCATATTAATATTATAAAGACGAAAGTTTGTGTTTGTGAGTCACTTCTAAACGGCTGGGGCGAGTTTAATAAAAGGCTTAGGCTATAATATAAAGTTTAAAGCGGGTAAAACCGCGGGGTACAGCTAGTACGTAATATATCAGTTTCCATAGTACAAGCTGTGCTTAGTTTGGGATGAGATGACCATGTGTGAATAATGTCCCAGGATGTCTCGGAATATAATTTACAAAGTCTTGTAAATAGCATAGGATTATATTAAAATCATAGACTGTAACACTTTCTATCTGTCTATACGAAGTAATTGCTACAAAGATTGTTTTTAGTTCTGCCAAGATGTACCATTTTGTTACTATCTAGAGTTTATTAATAACCAAAAAAATATGATGCCATATAGTAGCAATTTAGGAAATCAATAAAATTTAAAGTTTAACTGGCAGAATAAACAGTGGTTAGTGACATTGACTGCTAAGTAAGGGGTTCGATCCCCACCAGGGACAAATTTTTGTGAGATGAGCGCGATTTGTTTTGTTACTGGGTGTAATTTATCTATAATATGTATGTATTAAGAAATATATAAGTATGCTTTTGATTGGTGTAAAACTTAAATATACGAAACGTTACTGCCTATTTGAGAAAGAGAAAAAGAAAATATGTGCTCGCACCTTTCTCTCTTGCTCCAACACTAATATACGAAACGTAAATCTCTCTCTCTGTCTCTCTCTATATCTTCAATAACTTATATCTCCCTCTCAATATCTGCTTCACCCGATCACACTTTTCGTCACGTATTCATCAGCTTACTACCCAAGACAAGCGTGCGTAACGAAGTTATACTTCTGCAACTTAAGTAGCAAAATAAGTGAGCCAAATACAGATACAAAAATCTTACATAGTTCGTAAGAACTCATATTCATAAAGCTGAAGAAACAGGGGTTCTCGAAACAAACAAACCGGCAGAAGCGTTATATTTTATGTGATAGAGCAATATCCACGTATATCACTTTTTATTTACTTATACACAAGTTGTTTGCTAGGACATTGGTTGGCCAACTGCCAAGTTTTGGCTGCGTGTGTAGTTGAGCGTCAAATGACGTGTATGATATTTGCATTAAAGTAACCAGAGGACTGATGAGAATATGCTTCATAATTATAGTGCACTCGTCTGAATGTCGGCTACCGTAGCCACTGCACACGTATAGACAAACTCTCTATTTAATAATAGAGATTGGCGATTGCACTATAATTCTGAAGAGTATACTTCATCTCTCAATTCTATAGAGGGCAGCTACCTAGCTAATGTCGGGTACCTAGTATGTCGGCTAGGCTCGTCTATCCGAAATTCTAGGACATTCCTTAAATAATAGAGAGGGGCTACTGTGTGAGTGTGAGTGTGTGAGTACAGTGTAATTATAAAGAGTATGCTTCATCAGTCCCTATGCTAAAGTCCCCACGGTAAAGAGCTTTATTTCTCATAAGATCTTGAAGACAGCTCGCTTGAAGATTGATTGAGATACATAGTTATGACATGTTATGCATTAACTCAGCATAGTTACACAAAAAAAAATCTGACAGAAAACACTTTGACCAAGACAAATAGACATAATAATGGACATAAATATTTGTATTATGTGAATATCGAACCCGCTACCTTTAGATCAGAAGGCAAATTCACTTCCAACTGAGTCACGGCGGTCGTCATTTTTGTCTCCAAATTTTTTTTTTGTTTTTTTAGAAAAGACAACGCCAGCACTAGGTAAGCCAATTCCTGTGTCGCGGGGTACTTTAAATAAATAAATAAATAAAGTTGTACAGTAACAAATTAAACAAATTGCGCACTGGCTTCCAAACTGAGATTATCTCGTATTCTGGAAACCTCTGGTTCTCATTTTTAATATATATATTTATATTTACTGTGAGCTGACGTTTGTTTATCTGAGAATATTCGTCGATATGTCGTATTTAAATAAGTTCAATCCAAAAAACTTTACCTACAACACGACACAAATTACATCCAGACGACTTATGGTAATATCTATTTATGGGTCACACAAATAGTTGTCTGCCACGGGACTCGAACCCGCGACATGAATCGGCGAGGCGACTGTCTTAGCCGCTGCGCCTCACGTGCAGTCAGTTATCATCATTATTATCATGTCAGCCAAAGTCCGTCTGCTGGACAAAAGCCTCCCCAAAGAATGGGGGAATATGAACTAATCGCCACGCTTATGTTATCTGGTTTTCATAGTACAAGCTCTGCTTAGTTTGAGATCAGATCAGAATGACCGTGTGTAAATAATATCCTAGGAAATTATTATAAAATAAAAAATAAAAAATAGTTTTTGCATGATGGTGTGCTAGATGTAGTTCAGTTAAATAGCCAAATTAAGCTCCTTAAGTTACGTCCTCACCTTGAAAACACGCCAAAAAATAACAGTTGTGTTAATACCTTTCTCCTTTTATGAAGTCAATTGAAATGACTAGTACTGCCTCTCATTGCTCCTTTATTTCCGTATGCCTATAACTTTCGGAATATGGGATCACATCAAAGAGCCTAATCAAATCCGGAGCCCATTAAGCTGTAGCATGCAAACAAGCATAAAAATAATTTGTTCGCTTACGGCGCAAACATTGAGGGAAATGCGAGCAACTCTCCCTTATTTACTCTGAAGGGGAGGCTACCGGTGCAGGGTTGTCGATAAGGACAAGTGTTACGCTTACGGATTATCAGGATATCGCCATTTATGGGGAATAATAGGCTTATGCCGTTTAAGATAATAATTTCACCTCTCATGCTGATCGGTTGATGTGAGAGTTTTTGGCGCCAACGCGGAACAGACGTATCGGGGCATTGTTTCATTTTAAAAAACTGGTGTAAATTCGAGTTTTTATGTGTAAATAGGGTGGATTTTTAGACATAACTTTGACAACGTACACAAGTGAAGGCAAGTGCCATATCGTCGTAAAATTTTCTGTGTTGAATCTAAATCTCCATATAAGGCCCTGTGAAGTCTCCACTGCTTTACTGGGGTAGGACAAGGACTATGTATGACTTGACTGTGACGGACTTTACTTGACATTCACATGACAATGTCGAAAATAAATGATATAAAAATATATTTACTGAAGGCTCATAAGGCCAAAGAAGCCAGAGTCGTAAAACGAAATTTAATTCAAAAAATTGGTTGATATGACGCCAGCACATCAAGCTACCCCAATCTGTCAAATTTCCCCAATTGAAAGTGAACTTTATGCTTGTGTGATGAAGTTGTAAATCTATAAAAGATATTTGACAGATTGGTGAAGCTTAATGTGCTGGCGTCTGTACGTTGGGTGTAAAAAGAGCGAGCCAAGACAAGAATGGTATTTTTGGGATTCGTGATCTGATTGATTGAACTAGTTATTCAGATTAATAGCTAGATTTGCCTTTTTCAGAGCTTATAGGCACACATAATATTAGGTCTTTACCTATGAAATTGCCGTTCTGCAGTACTGGCCATTTCAAATCAAAATAATTTTTGTTTGGCTAAGAATTCTAATTTCAAATTAATTTTATTTTAAAAACATGGATTCTTTTTTCCAAAAGTAGTCATTTCTTTATTGATTAGTGTTACATTTTCATCGCATTTCAATCTTTTTCGTCATCATGGATACGTTAAAAATTCGAGTAATTATGGAATATGAGTACCGTCGTGGCAGCAACGCGGCACAAGCGGCACGCAACATCAACGACGTTTACGGAGCTAACACTACAAACCAACGCACCACCTGTTATTGGTTTGCTCGCTTCCGTTCTGGAAATTTCGACCTGAAAAATGAACCTCGCGGTCGTCCGAAGACTTTGGTCGACAATGACGAATTAAAGGCGGTTGTGGAAGCTGATGATACACAATCTACGGCTGAATTAGCAGCAGCTTTCGACGTTAGCGTCAAAACAATATTGGTCCATTTGCGTCAAATTGGCAAGGTAAAAAAGCTTGACAAATGGGTGCCCCACGAACTCAATGATCGCCAGCGCGAAGTACGCGTCGAGACGTGCCTTGCACTGCTCAACAGACACACAAATGAAGGAATTTTGAACCGCATTGTTACCTGCGATGAAAAATGGATTCTGTTTGATAACCGCAAGCGCTCAGCAAGTTGGTTGGATCCTGGTTCAGCACCTAAACAATGCCCTAAACGAAAACTTACCCCTAGAAAAGTGATGGTCACTGTTTGGTGGTCTAGCGCCGGTGTGATTCATCACAGCTTCTTACCAAACGGGGTGAGCATTACTGCAGATGTGTACTGTGAAGAACTGAGCACAATGATGGAGAAGCTGGCGCATCTCCAACCAGCATTGGTCAATCGCTCGTCTCCGCTGCTCCTGCACGACAACGCGCGACCTCATACTGCACAGCAGACGGTCTCCAAGTTGCAAGAACTGGGGTTGGAAGCTCTCCGTCATCCGCCCTACTCACCAGACCTTGCGCCTACAGACTACTACTTTTTCCAGAATTTGGATAACTTCTTGGCGGGAAAAAAATTCAATACCCGAGAGGCAGTACAAAATGCCTTTGAAGAATTTGTTGCCTCCCGTCCAGCTGATTTCTTTAAGAAGGGCATCAATAAACTGCCACTGCGATGGCAAAGATGCATTGATTGCATGGGTGATTACTTCGATTAATACAAATAAAAAAATTCATGAAAAAAATTCGTTTAAATTTTTTCATACAAAACGGCAATTTCATAGGTAAAGACCTATTATAATATGAATAAAAACATTAAATGTCCGTATTTAAAGGCAAAGCATTTTCTAAACGTTAAACTCGCACATAAATGTCTGTCCTGGGTGGGAATCGAACCACGACCTCCGGTGTGAAAAGCAAGCATTTGCCAACCACGCTAACAGGCTCGTAAATAGGTATCTCGTAACATTCCTGAATAGAGAAATGTTCAAGTGAAGAAATAGAAACCTGTTCACCAAATTTCCACCAAAATTCCAACCAATTCCAAACAGAAAGAAGCTGACAAAATCATGTATTACCGCGCAAACATTTTAGTAGAATTCTAAAAACCAAAGTCAAATACCTACGATCTTAAATTACAATTTTCAAAGTCTCTTTGATACGGCAAGTCTTGAGGTGAACCGTAGCGCACACAAGCTAAATGTAAATTCATTTTGGTGCCACCCCTGCTGACATAAAGGGGTTCTGGCTAAGCATTAGTTGGAAAGTTGGGCGTTCAAAAAGTTCTCTAATGGCTTACATGCACCATTTTGTTGCTGCAGCTTTTACTTTGAAAATGAGGGTAGACGTAAATTTGTTAGTCTAGGATGTGATGTTGTAGTTTGATATATACTAATTCTTACGTTTTGTTAAGTGCGTGCAGGTGATATTCTGTGATCTGATTAAACTAGATTAAACTTCATTAATAGATTTTTGTCGTGATGTTTATTAGTATCAGTTGTTCATACGAACAAATACCTCAGTTTCTTCCCAAGATTTTAAGACTAGACTAAAATATATTTTTGACGTAATGTTGGTATCTGCCACCTCTGTGAAGAACTATATTGTTTTAGGGCCTTTTATTCGTAAACAGCAATAAGCCTATTTGAAAATACTGAAAATTAAACGTCTGGTAAACAAATCTGGAGAGTTGGTCACCGTAGCTTAGTTGGTAGTGATCCTGCCTACGAAGCTGGTGGTCCTGGGTTCGAATCCCGGTAAGTGCAAATATTTGTGTGATGAGCACGAATATTTGTTTCTGAGTCATGGATGTTTTCTATGTATTTAAGTATTTATCTATCTATATAATATACATATCGTCGCCTGGTACCCATAGTACAAGCTTTGCTTAGTTTGGGGCTAGGATGATCTGTGTGACATTGTCCCTATATATTATTATTATAAATAGGCAATTGGAATCGATTTTGGAAGAGGAAAAGAATATACGATTATTATTATTGACGTAAAACTTCGTAACTCACGCTTGACTTGGGGAGTAAGTTGGTGAATGCATAACGAGAGCGTTACGTAAGTACAGACGCCAGCACATCCAGCTAACCCAATCTGTCAAAATTCCCCAATTGAAAGTGAACCTTAAGCTTTTGTGATAAAGTTTAAAATCTATAAAAGAAATTTGACAGTTTGGAGTAGCTGGATGTGCTGGCGTCTGTACCTATGATCGGGCAAGGCCAACAGAAGTAGACAGGGAGATATCAGTTCGTGAGGATAGGAAGAGAGTGAGTTACGTTTATATTACTGTAGGGGCAAGGGAGAAAGGTGCGGCTATACTTTTTTGTCTCTCTTTTGGATAAATATAGATGGAGCTAAAGAAGTTGAACTTCAGTTGTATCTTTTTAAGCACACTCGTTTTTATTTTATTTTCGCATAGACTTCGTAACAAGTTTTCAAATACATGCGCCGTTTGGAAATTGTGCATTTGAGAATATTCGATTTTGGACACTACATAACATTCCTGAATCAAGTTTTAAATATCTGGTTTTTTTAACAGTAAGTACCTATAGAGCCTATTATACAATTACATAAATGGGTATTTTATTCTAACTCTACTTAACTATATAATCACTTCAGTCCTGAATTGACTCCATTAACCTTAAAAAAGAAACTATCTTATATCCAAACAAACCCAAATAAACGGCACATTATGGTTTGGGAGCTAATCCAAGATTTAGTGAGCTCGTTTACGACTGGACCGGGTGTTTATGGGCACACAACGCTATAACGCCCCATGAGATCAAATGATGGCCACCGTTTTGTTAAATATTGATACGACAGCGAAGAGAACTGCAATGACTTAGATAATACTATTATTATAATAGGTCTTTACCTATGAAATTGCCGTTTTGTATGAAAAAATTTAAACGAATTTTTTTCATGAATTTTTTTATTTGTATTAATCGAAGTAATCACCCATGCAATCAATGCATCTTTGCCATCGCAGTGGCAGTTTATTGATGCCCTTCTTAAAGAAATCAGCTGGACGGGAGGCAACAAATTCTTCAAAGGCATTTTGTACTGCCTCTCGGGTATTGAATTTTTTTCCCGCCAAGAAGTTATCCAAATTCTGGAAAAAGTAGTAGTCTGTAGGCGCAAGGTCTGGTGAGTAGGGCGGATGACGGAGAGCTTCCAACCCCAGTTCTTGCAACTTGGAGACCGTCTGCTGTGCAGTATGAGGTCGCGCGTTGTCGTGCAGGAGCAGCGGAGACGAGCGATTGACCAATGCTGGTTGGAGATGCGCCAGCTTCTCCATCATTGTGCTCAGTTCTTCACAGTACACATCTGCAGTAATGCTCACCCCGTTTGGTAAGAAGCTGTGATGAATCACACCGGCGCTAGACCACCAAACAGTGACCATCACTTTTCTAGGGGTAAGTTTTCGTTTAGGGCATTGTTTAGGTGCTGAACCAGGATCCAACCAACTTGCTGAGCGCTTGCGGTTATCAAACAGAATCCATTTTTCATCGCAGGTAACAATGCGGTTCAAAATTCCTTCATTTGTGTGTCTGTTGAGCAGTGCAAGGCACGTCTCGACGCGTACTTCGCGCTGGCGATCATTGAGTTCGTGGGGCACCCATTTGTCAAGCTTTTTTACCTTGCCAATTTGACGCAAATGGACCAATATTGTTTTGACGCTAACGTCGAAAGCTGCTGCTAATTCAGCCGTAGATTGTGTATCATCAGCTTCCACAACCGCCTTTAATTCGTCATTGTCGACCAAAGTCTTCGGACGACCGCGAGGTTCATTTTTCAGGTCGAAATTTCCAGAACGGAAGCGAGCAAACCAATAACAGGTGGTGCGTTGGTTTGTAGTGTTAGCTCCGTAAACGTCGTTGATGTTGCGTGCCGCTTGTGCCGCGTTGCTGCCACGACGGTACTCATATTCCATAATTACTCGAATTTTTAACGTATCCATGATGACGAAAAAGATTGAAATGCGATGAAAATGTAACACTAATCAATAAAGAAATGACTACTTTTGGAAAAAAGAATCCATGTTTTTAAAATAAAATTAATTTGAAATTAGAATTCTTAGCCAAACAAAAATTATTTTGATTTGAAATGGCCAGTACTGCAGAACGGCAATTTCATAGGTAAAGACCTAATATATATTATTTTATTTTATTTTATTGTATGTTATTTTTTATATATATACCTATTAATGTTATTAATTGTGTATGTTCTGTAGTTTAAAATTTGTCCGTATTCTGCTTTTCATGTTACTTTTTGTCTCGTCTCGATGTTTATTGTTTATGGCTTGTTTTTGTAATTAGTGCAAGATTTTTATTAATTTATTATAATTTACTTCAATAATGTAAAATTTTAATGCTGTCGTCGTCTTTAAGTGTTGCAGCACTATTATTTTTAAGTATGTATGTGTCCTATAACTGCATGAGTGTATGTAACGTTGACGATCCTTAAATAAATAAATAAATAAATAAAGTCACGTTCTATCAGAGTTTTAAACTCCTATTCCAAAACTGAACGAATTGGAATTCTGTTTTTTTTTAAATTAATTGTCATGAAATAGGTGGTATATATTTGTTTTAAGTTATCAGCTTTGTTTAACAGGCATTTATTTTCGAAATATTCTTTTTAGGTTTACGTACCCATAGAGTAAAATGGGACCCTATTACTAAGACTTCGCTGTCTGTCTGTCTATCCGTCTGCCACCAGGCTGTATCTCATGAACCGTGATAGTTTTTCACAGAATTTTTCACAGATGGTGTATTCCTGTTGCCAATATAACAACAAAAACTAAAAAATAAACTAAATATTTAATGGGAGCCCCATACAACAAATGTGAATTTTTTGCTCGTTTTTACATACAATGGTACGGAACCCTTCGTGCGCGATTTCGACTCGCGCTTGGCAGGTTTTTATGCATTATTGGTCATCACACTAATATTATATAGGTTCGTGAGTGTGTATGTTTGTTACTTCTTCACGTCTAAACGGCTGGAGCGATTTTAATAAAATTTAGTATGGAGTTAGCTGACACCTTGGATTAACACATAGGCTATAATGTATAAGGTTTAACGAGGGTAAAACGGCAGTGCACAGCTAGTACTGTATAAATACTTGTACATAAAAAACAGGTTAAGACGGGAAAATTGTCTTAAAATGTATATTGTCCTATTCTTAAATATAGGTCGTAAAAGAGAAAGGAATATTATATTATATTAATATTATTATTTAAAAGTTGACGATTACTATGAGTAATAGTCAACTTGTCACATATATTCAATTTAATTTATAAATTCTATCAATTGAAACGATTGTCATTTGACTTGGGTTTCAAATAAAATCTTTACATAGTATGTGCCCAAGTATATCGAGCAGTTGTGTACCGATTTGCAATTTGTGAACATTGGGAGCTGGTTCGTTAAATTCAGCGGCTACTATAATTTATATATGAGCTCTTCTGGTGATTGAACCGCAGTGAATTTACGGCCGGTTTGAGTGTTCATACACACGGGAAATAATATAAATAATAAATTAATAAATAGAGTTTCATTGGAATTTTTTTTTTGTTTATAAACCCACCAAACTGCGCAACAGTTTGTCAGCGGGATTAGCGCTTGTTTTAACTTCCTTAAACTAAGTACAAACTAGATGAATACATATAATTTTGATTAATATTTGTAACTGTAGTAATTTTGTCAAACCACTTACAAAAACATCAGCATTCACAAAATTCAGTTAGGAGTATTTGTCAAACTTTATGTTTTAGGGGTGCTTTACTTATGCTTTACTATAGTATTAGTACAGACGCCAGCACATCAAGCTACTAAGATATATCAAATTTCCCCAATTGAAAGTGAACCTTATCCTTTTGTGATAAAGTTGAAAATCTATAAAATAAATTTGACAGATTGGGGTACCAGGATGTGCTGGCGTCTGTACCCATACGAAAATACTATACACACATCAACAAAGTCTAGGGATACGTTATTTTGAAATCAAACATGGCTTTATTGTTTAAAACCTATTTAGTTTCCTTAAAAAGTTTATTTACAGATTTAAACCTTGTCTATTCTTTATTCAAAATTTAAAAATTAAAATGAGAAACAAATGAAAACACGCAAAGCACAGCGCAATCTTGAGTTGTATCTAATTTCAAGAAGTTGCATTAAAATTTTTTTTGCGTGTTAATTGAAGAAAACCTGATAAATTGTTTTATTTTCTTTTCTCAATTGGTTGTGTAAGCTTTTTAGCGTCATGCCACGCCATCATTTGAGTCGAGATGAAATGTTACGGGCAGTTGGCATGTTACAAAACGGTGCTATTCAACGCGTCGTTGCTGAGTCTCTGGGCACAAGCCAAAATGTGGTATCCAGGCTGTGGTCACGTTATCGCGCTACTGGAGATGTGGCAGAACGGCACACAGGTAGATATCGTGTTACCACTCAGAGACAGGATCGATTTCTCCAAATGACCGCCAGAAGACTACCCAATATCACAGCGATGCAACTAGTGCAAAGGCTCCAGGAGGGTCAGCAGCTGCTGGTGAGCGACCAAACCGTGCGAAGGAGGCTGCATGAAGTTGGTCTTCATGCTCGCAGACCGCTACGAGTCCCAGCGCTGCGACGTGGCAATCGCGGTAGGCGACTTTTATGGGCTCAAGAACATTTGACATGGAGTGATCAACAATGGTCATTGGTGCTGTTCACTGATGAGTCCCGCTATGGATTTCATCCAGATTCGAGACGAACACGCGTTTGGAGAACTCCAGGCAGGGTCAGCCGTCTCCGACATCCACAGGAGGTCCACTCTTACCAAGGCGGGACAATTATGGTGTGGGCAGGAATACGAATCGGCGGACGAACCCAACTCATTTGGATTCAGGGCAGCATGACTGCCCATAGATACCGTGAGGAGGTAGTAGAACGTGTCATTGTCCCGCTCAGGGCCCTAACGGGGCAAGAATTTCAGCTCATGCATGACAATGCACCTTCCCATACAGCGCGGCTGGTGAGGGCCGCCCTTCGAGAACACGATGTTCAGGTATTAGATTGGCCACAGTCGCCAGACTTAAACCCAATTGAACACGCCTGGGACATGTTACAGCGAAGAGCATTGAGGGATTTTCCGCCCAACTTGACAACAGAAGAACAACTTTTCGAACATTTAAAAAGAACTTGGGACTGCATACCCCAGCAAGACATTGACACCTTAATTTTAAGTATGGAAAATCGTTGCCGCTGTGTGATTAATGTTAGAGGAGGAAATACCGATTACTGATTATCAGATTTGGTAAGATTTTTATTCATTTAATTCGATTGAATAATTTTATAAGAATAAAATGTTTTTGTTCACTCAGTAATTTTCTATGGCTTAATTAATTTAAGACTTTTATTAATTAGAAAAACAAAATCGCATCGTGTTGTTAATGTTTAAATATCGGCCATGAAATTATCTTTAATTCTTCCATTTACAGTCATAACAAAATGTTTATAGTTTTCTAGATAATCAATGAAATGTTCAATATCCCTAGATTGTGTTGATGTGTGTATATTAGTATTTCCATTTATTTTTATGCTCATCTTGTGCTCAGTAGCAATATTCTATTGTCAAAAATGGTATTTTATAAAAATACGAGGATAATACGAAGCAAAGCATGTTATCATTTGAAAAGTAAACGCACAAATACATATATTCTCTGACAGCTTCCTGTCACAAATTGATCGTCAACTATTTGCCTACAACAGATACGAGTCTATTTTGCTCACATAATGAGAAGAAAGAAACTGTAGAAAATCATCGTTGTTAGAAATAGCCTCGAAGAACGTTCACTAGGATAGATTGACCAAGTAAACCGTACCTTATTAAAAATAGATACTTTTAAGAGTTTCTTATATTGATATTTAATAATTTCTAATTAGATCATAAGGAAATGGAATACCCTTTAAACTAATATTGGAATTTTTACCTTTAAAATAATATTGGATATAATTTATTAGATAGCAGTACTTTAGGGTTGCTTCTGCGGATAATAAAAATCATTGAGGAAAACTCCGATATTCCTTTATGTTTGAGGCCATTACATGTTTTCCCTTTGGGTTTTCCTTAGAAGCATTTAGATTGTATTGTGTTTTTGTGAGATAAGATTATTATGGCGTTTATTCAACTCTTTTTATTATACATCATGTCAAAATTATTCACATGTTACTCGTATTTATTTATTTTTGTATAGGTACTTTATTTTTGTTCAGCAGTAAAAAGTATAATTTAGTGAAAAACAGTATAATACTATATATGATATGAAAATAATAATAATGTCCTTCTAGCCGAATTTAGGCCATGACGGCCAGTCTCAATAGCGATTTGCCATCTGCGCGGGACATATTATAGTGCTCAAGTGCGTGCGCAAACACAGGAGCACTTTCTAGTCCATCACTCTCATGATCCGATGGGACGCCTAGTGATACGACCGGAAAGACACAGAACGTGCTCTCCGAGGCACGGGGGTATAATACCGCCAACTCCCAGACTTCGGACTGATGGTAAGAGATTTTTCTTTTTACAGAAAAGTCCCAAAATAACTTTAGGCCCGACCCGGAATTTGAACCCAGGACCTCGTTTTCTGCGGGTCAAAACGAGGCAGTCTAAATATTAAAAGAAAATAGTATGGCCAGCTACCGGCAACAGGAACAGAGTCCAGGCCACCGATGGTTAAGGCTCTCGAGATAAGAACCACCTGGTCACGTGTGCTGTGTCCATACCCGCTTCGAGTCTGACTCCTGAAGTCCTGACTCAACCATCAAATGTGAGTGACTATAGGTGTTTGTCATGGTTCTTAGCTATTAAACCATTAGCAGAAACAACTTTCAAATGCACAATCAAAGTCGTATCAACTTTATTATTATAATATAAGCGTTAACTTAATTGTGTCTGTTTGTTAACGTTATCGGCTAATCCGCTGAGCCTGATCATTATGAAATCCCTTTAGAGTGTGTACAATAAAGAGATTTCTATTCTATTTCATATTTAGAATATTATAATAAAATCGTAGGAAAGTTAAAACTGTACATTGAATATTTTTTCAAAGAATACTTGGGGCGTGATCAACAATCGATGTCGATGCCTCAAATATAGTTTTTAGAATTTTTGTCTGTTTATCTGTTTGTCTGTATGTATGTCCAGGCTAAACTCAAAAAGTACTGCATGGATTCTTACTGGATGACTTCAAATTTTGCATGAATATTACTAAGAGGTCGGGTCAACATATAGGCTACATATTATCACGCTATTACCTACGGGGGAGGAGCTGTGATAATTTATAAAATTTAACGCGGGTAAAACCGCGGGGCACTGCTAGTATAATATATATGTAACCAAAGCGGCATTATTAGGATCATACCAAATTTGGCTAGGAGAAGGTGGAAAGGCTGAGAGACAGAGAAGGTGAACGTTGATGCATCACAGGGGGCTCCCTTAAACCTACATATGAATCGCAAGTCTCAGACTCTGTCGAGTGCTCCCTCCTCTACCATGCGATGGACCCGGTTTCCGCACGGTGAATCCATGGAATGGTAAAAATTAGGTCTTCGATGTATATTATGATTATTATTATTTTTATTACATTTTTTATTTTTGACTATAATAATAATATCTGGGGACAATGTCACACAGATCATCCTAGCCCCAAACTAAGCAAAGATGGTACTATGGGTACCAGGCGACAATATACATACTTATATAGATAGATAAATACTTATATGCATAGAAAACACCCATGACTAAGAAACAAATATTCGTGCTCATCACACAAATATTTGCACTTACCGGGATTCGAACCCAGGACCACCAGCTTCGTAGGCAGGATCACTACCAACTAGGCTACGGTGACCGTCAGTAGTAGTAGTCAATAGACTGTATTTATATATGATAAATATGATTCCCTCACTGCAGCTAAAATAATCAGACACAAACGTTCATAGACACACACACGTACAATTATACTGATTTAATTGTAAATAAAGAGAATGGGTTTATTATTATAAATAATGTTACTCCGTATCAGAAGTAAAAAATTCACATCGCACATATTACACGCTATCTAAAGTCATTGGGTCTGAAAATATCCTATATTGGAAAAAGCTACTGAGCTATTATAGGAAATACTTTCTTCGTTTTAATGGTCTTTGTTTACTATTGACTGCTATTAATATAGGTTAAGTGCCGCCTTTGTAATTTACTTCGATGGCAATAAAAAGAAAATTATGAGTTATTTATGGTCTGCTTCATAATGAACACGAATAATAAGTTACAGCTGTAAATGGTAGGTATATAACATATTATATATAAAATAATATGATAATGGAGGGAGAATAGCTTTGTTATGGTACTGGGTATAGTTCTGCTCCTCCAGCTCTCACTCATAGGACATGGGACACTACCTAGAAATCATCGAGGAATTTGAGTACAGCATCGGATAAGCTTTTTATATTTTAAAAACAGAAAGGGAATTTGAGAAATTAAATCAGGATTATAAAGCTTTTCGCTATCTTCTTCTTCTTCTTTTCGTATGGCTATTTTTCCATTATTATAAGTTGCAATTTTTATATCTAAAATTACAATTTTATATCTAGATTCAGTAGCCAGTCCCTTGCCTCGGTTGTAAGCGCAAGCAGACCCTCAAGTCCCCCTGAGAAATGTCTTATGGGGCACTCTTCGACGATGAGGGGCTGGGGAGCTTTTCGCTATCATTTGACTAGACTCCTGACTGCTAAGCCAGAGGTCCTGGGTTCGATTCCCACCCTGAAAAATCTTTGTGTGATGAGCACGATTATTTGTTCTGTGTCAGGGTGTAATTTATCTAAAATCTTTGTGTGATGAGCACGATTATTTGTTCTGTGTCAGGGTGTAATTTATCTAAAATCTTTGTGTGATGAGCACGATTATTTGTTCTGTGTCAGGGTGTAATTTATCTAAAATCTTTGTGTGATGAGCACGATTATTTGTTCTGTGTCAGGGTGTAATTTATCTAAAATCTTTGTGTGATGAGCACGATTATTTGTTCTGTGTCAGGGTGTAATTTATCTAAAATCTTTGTGTGATGAGCACGATTATTTGTTCTGTGTCAGGGTGTAATTTATCTAAAATCTTTGTGTGATGAGCACGATTATTTGTTCTGTGTCAGGGTGTAATTTATCTAAAATCTTTGTGTGATGAGCACGATTATTTGTTCTGTGTCAGGGTGTAATTTATCTAAAATCTTTGTGTGATGAGCACGATTATTTGTTCTGTGTCAGGGTGTAATTTATCTAAAATCTTTGTGTGATGAGCACGATTATTTGTTCTGTGTCAGGGTGTAATTTATCTATAACTAGCGGCCCGGTACGTGCTTCGCTACGTATAAGGCATAGTAATAAAAAAATGATTATTAAGTTCATTTATTCAAACAAAAAAATATTTTAAATTGCTAAAAGATGTTGATTTTACACTTTAGCAAGACTTTTTTTTAATTTTCTCTATGTACAAACCTTCCCTGGACTTCCACGAATAATTCAAGACCAAAATTAGCCAAATCGGTAAAGGCGTTGTTGAGTTAAAACATTACAGCGAAAAGTGGCATTGATTTTTATATATAGATAGATATGTATATATTTAAAAATATATAAGTATGTTTATCAGTATATTCTAGTTGCTATAGCATAGGCACTGTCTAGTTTGGGATCAGTTGGCGGTGTGTTAGTTGTTCCAAGTTATTTATTTATTACGATGAATAAATTAATTGAATTGAGAATTTTACTGTACCTATGTTTTTTTGTGTGTATGTATGTATTTTCTTTGTTGTTTATAAACCGATTTAGACATCTATGATATAGATATGTTTTTACAACAGTAAATATTAGGATCAACTCGACTGTATCACATCATCAGGCTGATATTGTCCACAGCTGGTCATAGGCCCCACCTTAAGGTTTTTATAACGTTTGTTTCTGTAAAAAACCATTTGGAGAGGTTTACCGAAGTCTCCGAGATTGGTAAACGCGTTGGCGACCGCAATTAGGTGATACCTAGTACACAGATGGCGCTGCTGCCTGACTACCTGATGTATGCAATTTCTTGATTGTTTCTGAACCGATTTTGAGAATTCTAGAGTTAATAATAATAATAATAAGTACACTTTATTGCGTCATATAGAATACAGTTCATTAAAATAAATAACAGTAATGTTCATGCAATAGGCGGCCTTATCGCTAAAAGCGATCTCTTCCAGGCAACCATTCAGTTGGATGAACCAAAATTTATATAGATATTAAAAGGGGTATAAGATAGTGTACAGAATAGAAAGGAATTTAGATAACCTACAAAATTGCGAAATAAATACGTATAAACTAAATACACATACACAAAGTATAAATGTGTAGATAATATTAATACATAAACAAATTTACATATATATAGAAGCGAACTAAATGCAGCAATTATATTATTAATTACTGAGTTTAAGATAAAACTCTTTCACCTTATTTCTAAAACTGTAAAGAGACTGCGCTGATCTAATGTGTACAGGTAGAGCATTCCATAGACGGGCAGCTTGGATAGTAAACGATTTATCCGTAAAAGTTGTTGTATGTAACGGTATTTTCAGTCGCAGATTTTCTGATGAACGCAGGGACCGCGAGTGTGTTGTGTGAAGGAACTTAAAACGTTCTTTAAGGTAGAAAGGAGTTGATGGATTGAACAAGATCCTGTAAAGAAGACAAAGAATGTGAGTATTCCGGCGAAAGCGAATAGGTAGCCACTTGAGCTTAGTACGAAATTCGGAGACGTGATCATACTTACGTAAACCAAATATGAATCGTATACAAAAATTTTGAAGTCGCTCAAGTTTATCTAGTTGCTCCTCAGTTAATATTTTATTTTAGTATATTTATTTCTTCTAATTTAGCTATAAACATTTTTTCTTGTATTATCTTAATGCTGTGGATGTCTGTAATCGTTACAACACAATAAACGTATATTTAAATAACTTTCTATCATTAATATCAGTACTATGTTCATATTTCTTAATAAATAAATAAAATATGTAATTCTGTCTACATATTCGTCCTTCTGACTTTCTATACCTAAATAGTATTCTTCAGTATTCTCAACCTATTGATTTCTAAGGTAAACGCGAAGGTCAACCTCAAACTATCTTCATGCCTACAACGTATTTCTAATTCATAGATTCCTTCCTTGACCTTTATGGATAGCACTCATCATTAATACATACATAGACTCACGCCTGTTTCCCAGAGGGGTAGGCAGAGGCAGCGGATTTCCACTTGTCACGATCTTTACACACCTTTTTTGCCTCGTTTCATCGTCATTATATTCTTCATACATGTTTCTGGTTTACTGGGTACTTCTGACCTGCCATTTCTTAAGAACGTCTCCGATTTGGCCAGAGAATGTACTACGAGGTATTCCCCTTCAGGTTAAACCATTCACACAGGCCAGTTATACTTCTTTTTCTCAGTCTTCCTTCATTCATCCTTTCATCTTTAATAAACAAGTATAAACTAAAGTTATGTAATTTATAAGAATTTATTATTTATCGTCAGAAATAAAGCGAAGGAACTAGAGAAGGTATTAATACGTGAAGCATAAAATTTGTACACCTTTTTACGAAAATTGCGCGGATGGAGGAAATTGGAACAGTTAAAGTTAATACCGAGAAGGGAATAAGAAATTAATTATTTTAATAAAAAAACATTACACACATTACCCTGTTATTGACACACTGACAGAATGAGAAGAAATGACAAACTAAGTGTAAAAGCTGAGAACAGATTAATATTATTATTCTTTAAACTTTTGGCAATAGAACCTTAATGGCTAAATTTCGAATACGTGCCATCTCTAGTGGTAGTAAATAAGTAAAAGGTAAACTGAGAATAATACAAAATAAAACAGGAATAAATTCCAGAGAAAACAAAATGCATTTCAACATAAGTTCTTGAAAGCAATGAAGAAGAAAGTATAGCAGTTGGTAGGGACAGACTTAGAAACTTACATAGATGAAGAATTAAACGAACGAATCATGAAAATTCCCGTAGTGACTGTAAAAACCGCCTTCGCACAACGTTTTACGTCCTTTATGAAACCATACCTGTATAATAAATCCAATAAACTAGATAAAATAATATTTATATCACATACTGAACCAAAGATAAAAAAAATACTTTGTTGTACAGGTAGTATCAACACATGGAAGACTTTTTGAAAATTGTTAAAGAAAGTTTAATTACCCAAACTAGCTATTAATTATTTATTTAAAGAAAACTCCTCACAGAACAGGCCCCGCCTAGTGTGAGGTGTTTTTTGTAATGCTAAATGGTGTAATGTTTGTCTTCTTTAATAAATAATTATTTTTATTAAAAATGAGGTGAGAAGATTTTTAAATAGTAGTTATCGAGACTAACATGTACTGAAGTAAACTACCTTGCTTAATTAACAAAGTCTGTAGTTCAAGTGGAATCTAAACCTCTCGCGATACATTAGCCTGGCCGATAATTGTGTTAGCTGTAGGTAGATATCGGATGAACCTAAAGGTCCTATTAGTGACAGGTCAGTGCTTGTAAGCTCTAACCCAATTTCGTTCGAACTCAATGTTGCTATTAAATTTTTTATATACTCTATATTCCAAATTATTATTCAGAATTGGACACAGACATGTTGATGCACACAGATATCTATCCTGGGTGGGAATCGAACCCCCGACCTACGGCGTGAAAAGCAATTACAACGCCTACCGGCCGTCTGTGAACTCCTCATATTATTTATGATCACTTTTACTGAATCAAAACATGATTTTCTATCTTAATTCTCCTCTTTTTAAAATCTCCAACAATTTTAAAACCAATATTGGCTGCTGCTTCTGCCAACATTAGTCCATAGCACACAGTTTAAACTTAACTCCTTTCACTCTTACTTTTACGCGTGGGCAGAAGTCCAAGTTAACCTAATTGCGTCACAATTGTTATTACTCCCTGGACTAAGACTTGGCCCATCCATCATGTCGTACCTACTTGCCCTGGAACTCTGCCAAAAGGCAGGGCTATGAAAGGGCATTTGATTAAGTATCTTATGTGAAACGAGTAAGAAATAAATGCAAGTTTGGTAACAAAACTATTGGCCGATATTGATGGTGTAAGAGTTGATGATATGGTTAAAGGAATGAGTAGTAAACAAAGTAATATAAGACGTAGTATTCTTGTAATACGGTTGATAATATTTTGCAAATATCAGTGTATTAATCAATATATTCTTGTCAATATATTATATAAAATCATCTTTACCCTGTGAGGGTTGATTATTTGTTGTCTTTTTTTGTAATGCAGATAGCCTCACCTTTATAACATTGATTATATCGTCAAAAAGATATTAATAATAATAACAATAATGTTTATTGACTAATGATCAATGACCAATTTAGTCATTTTTACATTTCAGTACAATTTTTCGATTATATATAGGTACTTAATTATTACAATAATGTCTGTAATTTATCTATAATATGTATGTATTTAGAAATATGTAAGTATGTTAATAGTCGCCTGGTCGCCATATTATATTCTGCCTAGCTTGGAATCTGATGAGACTGTGTTAGTTTTCCCAAGATATTTATTATTATGATAGGCAAGCTCTTCATTGTGTCAATGTCAAAATATTACTTCTTGATAACTTTACTACCTTACCTACCTATTAGAGAAGATCGATGTAGTATAATTATAAATTAATTTCGTAGTTAATTATTCGTCAAGTTTCAAGTATATTTGAACACACGTAAGCCCGTTCGATGAAAGCTAACGATCGATTTAATTATCGGGATGGTTGTGCGACTGAATAACCAAGTAACTAGAAATTAAATATTCAGTGTTACGACTAAGTTTAACTAAAATTATAATTCAATAATGAATATCTTCTGATAATAATGACATGAAAAGTTTGGGATTGATGCACAGCATTGGCCGGTTACTCTAAGAAATCATACCACCAAGTGTCATGTCACCTAAATGAAATTGTTATATAGCAAATACCAGAAAAAAAGTTTCCAATAAAATTATATAATCATCATCATATCAGCTGAAAGAGTCTACTGCTGGACAAAGGTCTCTCCCAAACATCTACACAATTGCCGTTGGGGCAGTAAGGTTCTCGAGTGGCGACCACGAACCGGAAGAAAATAGTATATAGCATAAAAACTACATATACGAAAATCATACTTTGCTATAACGTGTGCAAACCCCTGACCAATAGACCAATCATTACAGCTAAATAAGTCCACTGCTGGACAAGCCTCCCTCAAGAATCGTCTTGGGGGGATATGCCATAATCGCCACGCTAGGCAGGCGGGTTGGCGATCGCAGTAAGATGGTCATAGTACTCAGAAGGAAGCTGCTGCCCATCCTCTGGTAGATATTCCCTCGGGTCGACTTCTACGCCCCCCACGGGATGAGATGGGGTGATGATATTCTGATTCTGATATTTGTCGCCGTCACCACACAGCAGGTATATAGACCAATACCCATTGGTAACCACTGGGACATTAGTTTTGGTTATTAGTTGGACATTCGTTTTTTTTTTCGGTGAATATTCCTCCGAGGTGTGTCCGATTTATATATATTCAGATATATGCACTCACCGCAAGTATGGTCACTACCACTGTGTCTTTGACGAAGATCGTTTCATCCGTTCAGGAGAAGTACGATCATGAAAGAACTACATGAGTCGCCTAAGAAAGACCTTCGTTTGCTCCCAAAAATACTTTTCTTAAGTACAATATCTTTTCCCTAGACCTATTGAAATATTTATGCCATAAATTTTGAGCAAGCTCAGTTTTTCTCTGAAATTCCCAATAAAATATTCCAAGCCAGAGTACCAGGTCACGAAAACGGGTACAGAATATTTATACTCTAAGGTAGCATGAATAAGTTATACCTAATAGACTATTTTGAACTTACCCCATTCCTTCTAAAGATTTCCCTGAGGAGTTTGAACGGATTTCTTAGGTCCGAGCATTTTTAAGTGCATAATATATGAACAGGTTAATATATTTAAGTGGACTTTTGCAGAGCCATGGGACTAATTTACTATGACTGATGAAGATAATACATATTTATAATGTAGTTAAAAAGCTGGATTGATTGCATACAATGACTGGAATGGCCAAGCAAATATTTACATTTAATGAACAACAAATAACTTGGCACAACTAACACACTACCATCTGATCCCAAACTTGGCAGAGCCTGTGCTATGGCAACCAGACAACTGACAATCATATATATTTCTAAATACATACATGTTATAGATAAATTATATCTATGCACAGAACAATTATTCAATTATTCGTCCTCATTGCATTAAGATTTGTCCTGGATGGGGTTCGAATCTAAGACCTCTCCTTTAACAGTCAGGGTAACCACTAGACTAACAGGACAGATAATTAATTTTAAAGTTAAGGCTTGTATACATATTATAGAAAGTCTATATATATGTATTTTTAGATAATCTTCAAAATAAATTGAATACATTATAATTTAATGAATAATATGTAAAAGCGATATTGATTTTGGTTTTTTTAAGACAACACCCGCGCAGATCTAGTAATCATTATGTCACATGGTACTTTACAAACAAATAATTGATGTATACAAAGCACTCCTAGATTCAGAATGACTACTTATAGGTCATACAAATAGTTGTACTGTAAAATAACATAAAATAAATAATAAATAAAAAAGGTTTTTATTCACGTAGACTTTAAAAAAGCGCTTGTAAATAGTCAGAACATGTTCGTAGTAATATATAAATAATTTATAATTATTTCTAGGTACATATAGATATTTAGGTACACTGATTGTAGGAAATAATTTACAATAAGATTTATTTTATAACAGTAACGATATTTAACTAACTTAAATTAAGTTATTGTCAAGGATCATGTGTAGGTTTAATTATCTTAATTTTAAATTTTAGCTATATTTTTACTACATATTGTCTGAATGGTTTTGTCTATATTAAGGTACGAATTATTATTATTATGGCGGACATTATGTTTATAAACTGTACGGTAAAAATCCCGAGAACGGGATCTTTGTGTTCTTATAAAACACTATAGTCAATCACTTCTTCAAATACTTTACTGTTAGACTTTAAGTCATAATACATAGATTTTATATTATAAAATTGAACACCGCAAAGGCCCATACATGTCACCTATAGGAACTGATGTCTTCAGTTATATTTATGATAGGAATTCACTTATCTCCTCGAATATAAAGCCACCATCTTGATAAGGCGTTATATGCATAATTCAAGAGATACCTGCTTCGTACCCTCCAAGTTTTTCCCTTATCATAAGGAAAATCCAAGTTATTAGGTGACCCGGTCTTTTGTTTGCAATTGGGATATAAGGTAGCTGTAGGTCCTTTTATTTTGATTTTACTGGAAACAATTCGTCACATTTTTCACCTTATACTGCCAACAAACTCTGTAGAAATATTTATGTTTATGATAATCAACATCTAATCAACATCTAATTATAAATTTATATTTAAATGGATATAATTAAATCTAATCTTATCTAATTTTCATGTAAAATTGTCGTTATCGTAGTCTAAAAGGTAAAAGTAATATGCGAATTTAAAATAAGCTTTATTTTTGTATTAAGTAGCTTCGATCAAACGTGAGAGATTTCCTCAAAAGTAGATCAGACAATACGTTACCTAAAGTGATTTTAGATACAATAATCGAAGGAGTTTTTATTTTTCTACTTATTCCAATTCAATAAATGTACATACTACAAAAAAGAATGGCAAATTAGGTCATGGTCCAGAATAAATAAAAGCATTTTTGTAGTTAATCTGTTATTTGTTTTCAACGTACGAGTATATCTTTTAATTAGGCAATACGTTCGCAATTTCCAACTATATTTGTTAACTATATCTATGGAATTCATTAATATCCATGGAATGCTTCTCATAAGGAAATTCATTCATCAGTTGCCTATGTCATGGAGTTTTAAACTTTGCCATATGTTGCAAATATACGTTATTTATATATATATATATACGAAAATTAAACTCCTTAAGTTTAAAGTCCACTGTTTATGTTACATCATAAAGAAAAGAAATTAAATGTTAAGTTAAACATTTAAAAAAAGCCTCCGTAGCTGCCACGTTATGCACTAGCCGGTAGGGTAAAAACCATTTAATATACCTTTCATGTTCGTGTGTTAAAAGTCAATAAATAGTATTTAACTGATATGGGTTGAACTGGGTCAAATATCTAGAAACGTTAGTGTGAAGTTCAATTATTTAAACTCACGTGTTAGCAAGGTTTAAGGTACAGACCCCAGCACATCAAGCTACTCCATTCTGTCAAATTTCCCCAATTGAAAGTGAACCTTATGATAATGTGATAAAGTTGAAAAGGTATTAAAGAAATTTGACAGATAAAGGTGGCTTGATGTGCTGGCGTCTGTACCTGCTTCAGTTAGATTTATTTTAATAGCGCTACATTATTTTAATGATTTATTTAGTGCCGTGTAAATTGAGTATAAATGGTGTCAGTAATAATATCCTGCGACATTATTCACATACGGCCACCTGATCCCAATCTAAGCAGAGCTTGTACTGTGGAAACACGAGAAATGATATCCTACATATACTACTTTCCTTTTGTAAATACATACTTATATAGATAATTACACCCAGACTACTAGTACTAGGTGGGAATCGAACCCACGACCTGTGCGCAGATGGCTAGTCACCATAGAGACCGGCCGCCAAGACCGTAATAATTCAAGCTTACATTAGGACATTATTATTATATAGATGGTTAAAATCACTTAAATAGTTTACATTTTGAAAATGCTTCTAAATCTTCTAGTGCTGCAATTTTACGTCGGTTGTTTCACGAATGTTGGGTTTTGTTATCTGTATGTATATATGTACATTCTTATCATAATGTATGATAAATAAACATTATTTTTTAATTTAGACTTCAAAAATGTTTATCAGCTCGGCTTACTATGAAAAATTGTTTTCATAGTAAGCCTAGCTACGTTGAGTAAGCTACGTTTCAAAATCAACGTAGATTCATTTAATGAGTATTTTGATTATTGTTTAAAAGCAATTCATTAAAATAGGATCTAATCTTGAAGATACCTTCTGCCTTCTCTATTGTTGAGACCATGCTTTACTCTCTAAGGAAAGCCTTGACATTTAAATCTTATTACGCAATACGTGGGAAGTAGTTTCTATAAGCACACAAGAGCATTTAAGTCAATGTATAGATAGACGCCAAGCTGAAATGGACACATAGCTCGTAGAAGAGGCAGAAAGGTTCTCGAGTGACGACTAGGAACACGCCACGACTGAAAAGAGGTCAGGTACAGTAGCCGCGGCTTTACATGCTCTCCGAGGCACGGAAGTGTAATACCACCAACTCCCATACTTCAGGCTATTATTCAGAAATTTACTCAACTGAAAAATTTCAAAACCACTTTTGTTACCTTTACCACTAGACTAACTGAGTTGTTAGCAAATTGTAGCCTAATTCATCAGTTTAAAAAAATCTACAGTCGTGCATGTATGATAATTAAATTTATGTAATGAATAGTTAATGTGATAATGTAATGTAATCTATAATGTAATCTAATCTATAATGTAATCTATAATACAGTAAAATTATATATAAGTCATAGATCTAGTAATCTATTTGTATAGTTAAGTTGTAACATTTGTAGTACCTACTACTATTTTTAAAGAAAAACAAATTAAAATAACAAAAAAATATATCTGAATCTTGATAATTGTATGTTATTAATTAAAATAATATATAATAATAATTGATTTGTCTGAGATAAAATTTGTGTGTGATCTTTTTATAACAGGTACATTTTACAGAGACTGGTATCTGATGTAGGTAAAGCACTATTAATTATTTATTTATAAATAAATATATATAAAGAATTAAATTATAATGTAATGTAATTTTAATTTAATGTAATCTTTGTAATGTAATCTTTGTAATGTTAAATATTTTCAAGTAATAATAATGTAAATTTGTACACCGACAAGATCGGTAGAATATGATGATCCTACGTAAACATAATCATCTTCTATGTACTCGTATTCTGACATTCTTTCATTCATTCATATATTGCAAATATTTCATTTTTAATCAATGTCCTGTATGTCCTGGTAAAAAAGAAATGTGTTTTGCACACATTCAGTATTTAAGGGTTTTGGACAATGTCCTTAAAGAGAAGTACCTATATAACCATGTATTGAATCCTCACTGTTAGGATGACCTTTAGATACGGTCTTTGGGTGTGACTTCATAACATCACAGAATAGTTTAATCTTTGGTACTGGTTGATATCTACCCGTATAATTCAGGACTTCAAAAGTTTGATATTAGTTCATAACTTGACTCTGGCATTTACCGAACTGAAGTACTCGGGAGTTGAGTTCTTCACTCAATTCTCAATTTAAATGTGAAACAGCTGTGGAAACGATACCAACTAATTAGTAGTTTGTTTTTAATTTAAAATAACTTGTTGTATATCAACGTTGTCTATGTTTAGTGTGTGTTGTGAATGCCTTTAATAGGTGTACATATAATAATAATAATAATATTTAGGGACAATGTCACATAGATCATCCTAGCCCCAAACTAAGCAAAGCTTGTACTATGGGTACGAGGCGACGATATACATACTTATAAAGATAGATAAATACTTATATACATAGAAAACATCCATGACTCAGAAACAAATATTCGTGCTCATCACACAAATATTTGCACTTACCGGGATTCGAACCCAGGACCACCAGCTTCGTAGGCAGGAGCACTACCAACTAGGCTACGGTGATCGTCTATAATAAGTATAAGGACTGAATTATATAAGCTTATACCCCCGAGCGTCGGAGAGCACGTAAAGCCGTCGGTCCTGTGCCTGACCTCTTTCCGGTCGTGCCGGACATTATTATTTATTATATAGTGAGCTAAGTATTTAAATGTTGTGTATGTATACTGTTGGTGTGTCTATAATAAATAAATAAATAAGTAGTTCAATAGCCTAGTTACTAAAATTCATCCAAAAAAGGTCTGAGGAAACCATACGTTTATTTGACAGCATTTTTAATGATTACTCTTGTTAGGGTGTAGGTATCTCCCAGAGAACGGGCAGCAGCGTCTTTCTGCATACTGCGATCGCCAACCCGTCTGCTAAGCGTGGCGACTATGGCTTGTCCCTCCAAATTATGGACTCAACTCCATTGTGAAAATCTTTTGGGGAGGCCTTTGTCGAGCAGTGGACATCATTAGGCTGACATAATGATAATGAAGATGACTCTTGTTCAGTTCAACAACGCTTTAGTTTTAACTTAGAAGAAGCTCTGCTTAGATTGGGATCAGATGGCCTTGTGTAAATAATGTCCCAGGAAAAAGAAAAAATAGTAATAAATAATAACTTCATTCGCGAGCTCTTAGCTGCCAGAATTAAATTGGAATGGTGTAGAGAAATTAGTATACCCTACTCATTTCTCTACATGAGATTAAGGTTTAAGTATTAAGGTGTCTGTAGACATAAACAGCGCTAATTTAGACTCGGTGAAGGGTTGTTGAGCCTTATGTAATTTCTGTAAATATAAAACTGCCTATGGCTATTTGGCTTTCTGTATTATATTTCTGTTTAGTTTGAAATGAATAATGCTGTTGGTCTTCAATGCTGTAAATAAAATAAAATTGGAGATACTCTCAAATTATAACAGATAAAAAGCTTCAATATTAAAACAAAATTATAGCTGCCGTCGCTTCATGCTCAATGATTAATTCGGTTTCATGAAAAACGTCAGTTCTTCCTAGCTATGATACTCTTATTATCGAGAGAAACTCGATGGTCTAGCGACAGCGGTATTCTACCGCAAACAATGAGATTCTGGGTTGAAATCCCAGGCCGGGTAAATTAGTGACATATTTCATATAGAAATTTTCTCAATATCTGCCAGGTGTCAGGGAGTTACACCGCCGTGCCCCAGAGAGCGTGTTACCGAAAATTATAAAACTATAACATACCTACCATAGAATCAACGAACTCGTTGAATTTGTTCAGGAACATTTACTGAACAAGCTCCTAAGATTTATAAGCGAGACGACGCGAATTACGAAGCATATTTTACTCGTCAGAATATAATATTTAAGACGTCTGACTGCCTGACATGACTGTTATTAGCAGTAGCTGTCATTTCTTTTGAGTGACAGATATAACTATGGGGAGTGACAGCTACAATCTTTAATTCATAATAATACCTTGTCTCAAATATCTATATATTGTTAAGGATAAGTATATAATATTCACCATATTTAATATTAAGGATACATAATATTCATCTTTCGCTGTTATTTCTTTAAAACAAATAGGTTTATTGGATATTATAGGATATAAACATCGTTAACATTGTTTACATTAAGTTTAGGAGGTAGTAGTACATATACGATGTACATAGCTCTATTTAACAAGGATACTTACTACTTACTTATCGTATGGGCGGTGGTTGTTAAAGCCTCTGTCATGGCTTAACTTTTGTTGTCTAATGACAACAACTGGGACCGTCAGCTTAACGTGCCCTCCGAAGTACGGAGACGCTCAGAAATGAAACTACTTTGATGGTCACCCATCTTTCGGCGAACCGTGAGCATAATTGCTTAACCTTGGTCTCACCGCAAGTGATAAGCGCACTTGCGGTGAGACCATCTAGCTATGATCCTCGTTACAGGATAAGATTATAATGATGTAATCAACCCATGATTACGGCTGGTGCACTCCATGCTGAAACTTCGAGTAAACCAAAAGGTAATGATTTGCATTAAAATTTGACCGCGACCGAGATCCGTATCATCATAATATCTAGGGACAATAATAATATCTAGGGACAATTTCACACAGATCATCCTAGCCCCAAACTAAGCAAAGCTTGTACTATGGGTACCAGGCGACGATATACATACTTATATAATAGGTCTTTACCTATGAAATTGCCGTTTTGTATGAAAAAATTTAAACGAATTTTTTTCATGAATTTTTTTATTTGTATTAATCGAAGTAATCACCCATGCAATCAATGCATCTTTGCCATCGCAGTGGCAGTTTATTGATGCCCTTCTTAAAGAAATCAGCTGGACGGGAGGCAACAAATTCTTCAAAGGCATTTTGTACTGCCTCTCGGGTATTGAATTTTTTTCCCGCCAAGAAGTTATCCATATTCTGGAAAAAGTAGTAGTCTGTAGGCGCAAGGTCTGGTGAGTAGGGCGGATGACGGAGAGCTTCCAACCCCAGTTCTTGCAACTTGGAGACCGTCTGCTGTGCAGTATGAGGTCGCGCGTTGTCGTGCAGGAGCAGCGGAGACGAGCGATTGACCAATGCTGGTTGGAGATGCGCCAGCTTCTCCATCATTGTGCTCAGTTCTTCACAGTACACATCTGCAGTAATGCTCACCCCGTTTGGTAAGAAGCTGTGATGAATCACACCGGCGCTAGACCACCAAACAGTGACCATCACTTTTCTAGGGGTAAGTTTTCGTTTAGGGCATTGTTTAGGTGCTGAACCAGGATCCAACCAACTTGCTGAGCGCTTGCGGTTATCAAACAGAATCCATTTTTCATCGCAGGTAACAATGCGGTTCAAAATTCCTTCATTTGTGTGTCTGTTGAGCAGTGCAAGGCACGTCTCGACGCGTACTTCGCGCTGGCGATCATTGAGTTCGTGGGGCACCCATTTGTCAAGCTTTTTTACCTTGCCAATTTGACGCAAATGGACCAATATTGTTTTGACGCTAACGTCGAAAGCTGCTGCTAATTCAGCCGTAGATTGTGTATCATCAGCTTCCACAACCGCCTTTAATTCGTCATTGTCGACCAAAGTCTTCGGACGACCGCGAGGTTCATTTTTCAGGTCGAAATTTCCAGAACGGAAGCGAGCAAACCAATAACAGGTGGTGCGTTGGTTTGTAGTGTTAGCTCCGTAAACGTCGTTGATGTTGCGTGCCGCTTGTGCCGCGTTGCTGCCACGACGGTACTCATATTCCATAATTACTCGAATTTTTAACGTATCCATGATGACGAAAAAGATTGAAATGCGATGAAAATGTAACACTAATCAATAAAGAAATGACTACTTTTGGAAAAAAGAATCCATGTTTTTAAAATAAAATTAATTTGAAATTAGAATTCTTAGCCAAACAAAAATTATTTTGATTTGAAATGGCCAGTACTGCAGAACGGCAATTTCATAGGTAAAGACCTAATAGATAGATAAATACTTATATACATAGATAACATCCATGACTCAGAAACAAATATTCGTGCACATCACACAAATATTTGCACTTACCGGGATTCGAACCCAGGACCACCAGCTTCGTAGGCAGGAGCACTACCAACTAGGCTACGGTGACCTTTACGGTACGGTGATCATTATCTACATCTGTAAGAAATCCACTGCTGGGGAAATGCGATAATCGCCAAGCTTGACAGTCGGGTTAGCGATCGCAGTAAGATGGTCATAGTACTCGGAAGGAAGCCTCTGCCCGTCCTCTGGTAGGATATACTACTACTGTTATGTATATAAATGTATTTTTTTTGAAAAATGTTTAAACTTTTTTTTCTCAATTCCACATACATGGATTTGGATAAAATTGGGCATACAAATAAGAAAAATGTTTAGTTACTGTAGAATTTAAGAAAAAACGAACCACATGTGTAATTCTAAAGTCAGCGCCGTTGAAGTCGCGGGCAGAAACTAGTAGATTATACAATTGGACGCAAAGTCAATGACTTTTACGATCGATCAAGTTATGTGCATAATAGAAAATAATAGTTAATCAATAACTTAACTATCAACATTGCCCGACTTTAACCAGTAAAACGCTATAGCATCAACGGCTAAAAGAAATTTCATGAAATATATGGAAGTAAAATATCTTGTACAAATTGGTTTAATTATTGAGCGTCTCCGTGCTTCGGAGGGCACGTTAAGCTATCGGTCCCGGTTGTAGTAATTAGACAACAGTCTTTAAGCCATGTCAGGGGCCTACTGGGCGACTTGAACAACTCTCGACACTAACCACCCCCATACAGCATTTAAAATCGGTTCATCGATTTGGAACGTGTAATAATAATAGTATCCTGGGACATTATACACACACGGCCATCTGATCCATAACTAAACAGAGCTTGTACAGACGCCAGCACATCCAGCTATCCCAATCTGTCAAATTTCTTTTATAGATTTTAAACTTTATCACCAAAGCATAAGGTTCATTTTCAATTGGGGGAATTTGACAGATTGGGGTAGCTTGATATGCTGGCCTCTGTACTATTGGAACCAGATAACTGATATACTACGTATACTACTTTTATTTAGTAAATACATACTTATATAGATAATTACACACATAATGCGGCAGACAGATACCCAAATACATTTGTGTTATAGTTATATAAACAGACCGCACGGACGGACTAATTTAAAATATTTTGTTGCTTTACTTACTGTTTTTATGTATTGCATTGTGAGCTTGACAAGTACAAGTATATGTAAATACCCAAGTGCTGAATAAATTTCATTATTTCATTATGACCCCTTTGATTGCATAATGAAATGAAATTTAATATATAACACATAACATAAACTTTGTATTGATATTTTATTTTTAAATACATCTGATTTAAATAAATGATTGTATATCTATGTTATACGTAAATATATAATACTGGTATATTATGTTAATAATGTGAATTTATCTGTTTATCTATTACCTTCTCACAATAAAGATACTGAAGTGATAATGAAAATAACTTTTTTTTTATGTCATAGGGCGACAAACGAGCAATGAAACCTGATGGTAAGCGATCACCGCCGCCCATGTACCCTCGCAACACCACTGGAGTCACGGATGCGTTGCCGGCCGTTAAAAGAGTCAGCAAACAATTGATGCCGACCCTTCCCCCCACCCTGATGAGCTCTGGCAACCTTACTCACACTCAGAAACACAACATTAATTTTATAAATATGATTATTAAGGATTGTCTTCTGTAAGGTGGAGGTACTTCCCCAGTCGGGCTGCTCTTTGAGCGAATCAACGCTGTGCTTACTAGAATATATGTAGATAATATAAAATGTCGATTATGCCACGCGGCAGGAGCAAACTAGTAAATTTTATTTTGGTGTCTACGTGTATTATATTTACATATATATTTTAAGAATAACCCTCGCAAGGGTTTATGCCTGCCTGTATCGCGGGGTATGTTACAAAAATACAATTCATAGACACAAAGTACATCCAGATCAGGACAGCCGTATATGGGTCACATAGATAATTTTCCTCTACCAGGATTGAACCTCAAACACGGGCGTGCCGAATAGCGAGGCGGCTTACTTATTACCTTATAATAATAATATTTTCCTCCATGCCGTATTTCGGCCACGGCGGCCACTCTCAATAGAGACTAGCCAACTGCGCAGGACATATTGTGGGGCACTTTCTATTCCATCACTCTCAAAATGCGATGGGACGCCTAACTACACCACCGGAAAAAGGTCAGGTGCAGGACCGATAGCTTTACGTATTTTCCGTGGCCCGGGGGTATAATAACGCCAAGCCCCAGACTTGGGGCTGATAATTAGAAATTTTTCTTTACGGAAAATTCCAAAAATCACAATTTGTCCCTACCCGGGATTTGAACCCATGACCTCATTATGTGCGGTTCAACACGCTATCGCTAGAACAACGAGGCAGTCAACTAGTACTACCCTTACATTAACCCATCCACCAAAAGTAGAATTAGAATACAGCGATGTACTAGAGAAAAAAAACCATTAATTTATTTTAGCTCGTAGTCATGTAACAATGGCGGATTTTTTAAAATGTGATAGTGGGTTAGTACACGTACGTAGGCGTTTTGTAGTAACCTATATACCTGTATCACTCTACTCAGATTGTCTACGTGTATTCGTCCCATTAAGTTTTCATAACGCTGACGTGGTTAAATATCTTTTATTTTAAAAACATATTTTCCTCATTAATATACTATTAAAATCTATTATCAAACAACATTATAGTCAAAATACTTATTTAATAAAAATTAAATATATATTTATTTTTTAAATATTTATGAATCATAAGCGTCTTTTGTTTTTTGTAAATAGTTTTTGCGGCGCCAGTAATGCCTATTCATAATTTAATATAATATATATTTCATAAATAAATTCTGATTAAATGTTACGGCAAAATACCAAATTAATATGTACCTTTATAGTAATTAAGAAGACAATTATATAAACAACCGCAGGAATAAGAAAAGGAAAGAGGAACACATAAATATGACGGCAACACTATTAAAAATTAAAAAAATATATGTATCACCTTACCCGTTATACACAATCCACTTTTAAAATATAAAACACAGGCACTCACTTCACGACACAAAAAAAAATCTATGCGTATTCTGTAAGGGTGAACGCGGCAACAACGGGACTATCGCCTAGAGTCGGCAACGCAACTGGCCGGGTCTGCGTCGCCGAGCAATCGATCGTTGTGCGCAGGTCCAGTCGCGCCCGCGTCACTCCAACACCCCAATGTCTTATGTATGAAAGTGAAATATACCGGAGGAAAAGTGAATAAAACACTTACTGTCCGTATATTCTTTACGTATTATTATTTAATGGCATTACAATACAGAGAATATACTAATTAGACGCGTTACAGCTCGTTGTCAAGCCATTTTTATCTAATTCGGAAATCCAAATTCATTATTCATGTCACGTGGCCTGTTGACTTGACAAAACGCTTTTCAGCATTTTTTTCGTAACAATCGCTTGACACAAATTCATGCGTTTGGTAGAAAATATACAACCAGTACTTTTTTTTATTTTGGAGACAGTTATTTTTGCCCTTATATCAAGATTATTTAAGTAAACACTTTCATCTTATTAATATTTCTTTAAAACAGCAATATATTAAAAGAGTCCCTCGTTCTCTTTCATTTTTTCAGAGTCTTTTAATACTTGGGGTATCAGTCACGCGTTGTTGACCTATTCCCCCCTCCCTAATGAACACTGAGAACTTTAATCACACGGTATCAGAACTTGCAATTATTATTACTACATAATTGCATTTTATAATACAGAGGTACCTCATTAGGTCTCAGAAAAAGAAAATAATTTAATAAAAATTAAGCTTAAACTTTACAGGTCCAATTTATCCTATTCTCTTTTGTAACTTAGCCTTCAATAATAACTTTTAATAACCCATCTCAAGACCTTACTTAAGTTAACAATTATTTTGTAATCCAATCTTTGCTACTATAAACACAAATAGAATTTCACCTTTATTACAATTCTTAGTTTGAAATTTCAACATTATTTTTATTATGACCCAACTCTTTTTATTTAAAATCTCCTTTGCAGTTTCATTATCTGTACCTCACTGCGTCTTTCTGTGTACTTATTCCCGCCACACTGTCTGCTAAGGGAATGTCCACAGTATCTTTTACCCTTTCAGTGGCAGCGTCATTATAATCTCTTTCAGGTTTTTTGTCCAGGTTTTTGTTGAATAGGGTCTTTCTTTTGCTCGATTTTATCATTAGTTGTTTCTTGTAGCTCGAATAAAACGACTAAAGAATACATATATTGATGTACTTGTACACAGAATAAAGATATTATATTCATTACTGGTCTATATTGCATGTGACCTTCTTAGTCTAAATGAATCCACTTATAATCCACGCGTGTTATGAAACCACTCTATATAATTCATCCAAGAAATATCTGTATTTTGTACGAAATTACCTCCAAAATATAATATTTCATTACGTAATTATGATACAAGTTTGTGTCGGCGTACGGTTTGGAGCTAATATCCTATTCTGTGAATTATACAGATGTTTCGTGTATGCATTTGTTTTGAGCCGACGTATACAATATTCAGGTAAGGCTCCATTGTACAGACATTGCACATCCAGCTACCCCCATCTGTCAAATTTCTTTAATAGATTTTCAACTTTATCACATAAGCATAAGGTTCACTTTCAATTAGGACAATTTGACAGATTGGGATAGCTTGATGTGCTGGCGTCTGTACCTATCGTGTTGGTGTGATGAAATTCGATAAAGGGAGGGCTGTAAATGAGATTCTAGAGTTGAAAGAAAGGTGCTTGTAATATACTTTTTTATAGTATAGTACGGCAAATGGCAAAGTGGGTCACCTGATGGTAAGTAATCACGGCAGGCCCCCAGACACTCAACACCAGAGGAGTCGCAAGTGCTATTTAGGTCTATAGATAGAAGTAGGCGCGATTCTTGAATATTATCATGTATTAATATGTAGTTTTTTAGCTTAAATCCAATCACCTCCAATTTCTCTATTAATTGATCCGTAAATTGTTTTCTAGGCCTTTCGAGTATTCTTTTCAAACGGACTTTTCGTTTTGATTACTCTTTGGACCAGTAAGACACTGCCATCTGGTCCCAAATTAGGCAGAGCGTGTGTACTATGGCAACCAGACAACTCATGAACGTTCTTATTTATTTCTAATACTACAGATAAATTTCACCCAGGCGCAACAAATAATCGTGATCATCACACTAAGATTTATCACTTGTAAAACGGCACCGCATTAAACCAAAAAAAAAATAGTTCCAATTAGTAATGACTGATTTATTTATCATTAAAGCGAGGCTTTAATATAAGGAATCAGGGACAGGTATTAACAAAAATTGGACGTGACACAAAGCCTAGAGATTATTAACACGTCAATAGTCTGCCGCTACTTTGTCCTGTTAAAGTACAAATATATCCAACAACTATGTAGCAAGGTAAACAGCAATTGCCTCGATATCGGGTTAATCGATTTTTATTGGTGATATAACCTTTAGCTGTCTACTTTTCGCTACTAGCTGTTTCTAGTTTAATTGGGACCCATTATTATACTTTACTCATCTCATAATCTGAAGTGATATAACTGATTATAATCTCTAGTATCCTCTGCCGATGAAATATAATTTGGGCTCAATTACAACTGTTTAAGGTTTAATTTGCATTAAAATAACAAATAACTCCCTTGTTATTATGTAAATGTTTAGGTATCTAACATATTAATTAAAACGGCAACATTTAATCATTTGAATCGGTATCCTCAAATTTAAATCGGTCAGTATTTTATTATTTGCTCATAGTTCAAAGTCATTGAATGTCTTTTAATTAGATTATATTGTGTAATTATAAAATTATAAAAAACGCACATTTCACCGTACTAGATTTAATTTTATTTCAGCTGCAAAAAAAATGAATACTTGTTAGTTCGTTACTGATTCCATACCAGGCCACTCGAGACCACTTGTGTTCTTTTAAAAAGTCCATATTATTCTGAAATTCACGATTTCATCACTCGAGTTCCAGGCTGAGGTTAGTGGATGCATTCGGCAGGCTCGGTCGTGATTTGTTTTCCTCTTGTGTGGTTTGAAGCATTAGTAAATTAAAAAGAACCGGCTAAGAGAGAGTCTGTCTAAAACGATTTAGTTTGTGGCTGTCCCACTTTTGGGTAGTTTGCCCCACCAGTCCGTTAGTGATAGGACATGATCGGTCAATAAATAGGTGACCGCCAAAGTGATTTAACTTCTAAGCATCCACGTGCTTCGGAGGGGTCGTTAAGCTGCTGGTCCCGGTTGTAGTCGTTAGACAACAGTCGTTAAGCCATCTCAGATTTGGACGGCTTGATCAACTCTTGACACTATGGTAACTACTTTCATAAGTAAATAATTCTTAATCAATTTTTATTATTCTCGTCCGAAACTCTTCATTTTAATTTTCGTGTAAACCACGGTTGGTTTTGTTTTATATTTTAGTTTCGATATTAAGTTTATTAGGAAAAATAGACTGAATGACGCAGAAAATGATAAATACTTCAATGATCTTATAAGGGATCTGTTTTTCAACTGATCAACGGTATAAATAAAGAAGTTTTACAAGTATTAATGTATATAATGCAGGCATTATCTTTTATAAATTAAGTACTTACCGATATTTTTTGTCCCTGTGCCACACCGATATGTGAAGCATCTGATGGTCGTAGACAGCAGTAGGCAATGGTAATTTCAGATGCCTCTGGAACTCAGGCTCCCGTCTGCCATACAGCACCGAAGTTCTTTGAAATATTGACCTTTGGGACGGAAGCGATTGACTCTCTGTCACCCCGCTGATAACCACCTAAAGAAACAAAGGAATTATTATTTTCAATATCCATTGATTATATATACTGAATGTTTTAATGTAAGTCGAATCTAGTAATGTCAGTACAAAATTATATACGAAAATATCGAATTAATTTAAATACAAATGGCACTTAATTTTATATTTAATTTTCATTATGCCGAAAACAAGTACTCAACAACAACAGCAATATATCTTGTTGTAAAGTACACAGAAAAAGAATATTTTATCTAACCAAAAGTAGCCCTAGCAGTTCTATTAGTATCGATGGTGTATTAGTAAACGGAAGACTTGTGAACTATAGGCTGCAGTATTATATAATGTTTTTAACAAACCTTTGCATAAGCATTGATGTCATCCACTTTCCCTGTAGACCTTTGAAGATCGCGGCATCTTATCACTGTGAACATAAAAAAGACAGTAAATTTCCAAACAAATTGTAAACAAAATTAATGGCATAAAAATAAACGAGGTCGATAGTCACCACTCACCGTGCACGTCTATGACATCATTTCTCGTCATTATTTCTAGGTCTATTGTTCCTTTCAGACTTGGAAAGCGTTCGGTGCTACGTTCAAAGCGATTGCTTGCAACGCTTCTTCTTTTTTCTTCACTACTATTAATACTACTCTCTTCAGGAGAATAGGTTAGGCATCGTCTTATCGATTTGTGTTCTATAACCGGAGTAAATCCGTCAGTTGGTAGAAAATCTTCGTCTAATTTACTGGTTTTATTTGCTCTTTCTTCACTTAACACTTTTCCAGGCCTTTTGAGATTTGGTAAAGGTGTTATAGGACTTGGGATCCCATGTTCTAACGTTAGTCCAAAAAGTTCACGTGATCTTTTATTGTGTGAGTTATTATTATCGTAAGGCATTAGACTGCTATGTGAAACGTTTGATTTTATGGAGATATTCTGATAATCATCGTTTTCAGTTGGATGAGATAAAGGAGGACTCAAAGGCTCACATAGAGAAGTATTAGGAAGTTCAGTAGCAGGACTTGGTATACCAATTTCTAAAGTTAGAACGGAAGTTTTAGGATCTTTATATTTCCAATGACTTTCAATGCTAACCGTTGATTTCTTTCTACGAATACATTTTTGGCGTTTTAACCTAAGACTTGCCCGTTCTTCTGCTGCAGCATAGAGATCCGGAGTAGACTCAGATGATATATTTCCCAAATTTCCTCGTTCGTAAGATATATTCATAGACTGTGATCTATTCAGTACATTTAGACGTTTCTTAGAACTCGATCTTCTTCTCAATTTTACATCTATGGCATTGTCTGGAGTCCTTACTTCTCTTTCGTTGTAGCCATCGCCATCATCCAAGATGAAACAACCAATGGGAAGATTTTTAAGTAATTTATCATTTACTCTGTGAACAGGCATCTTTTTGGTAGGTGTGTTTCTAGGAGATATAGAATTTTCTCTTGATAAGTTGACATACTTAGCCTCTTTGATAAGATTAGCTTTATTTTCAGCCTGAGGGTTCACAAATAAATCATTGACGGTCTCTAATGATGGATTTTCTTCTTGGATGTTATCTTCTGTAGTTTTAATATTTTTAAGGTTTCGCCTGTTGGATTTTATAATTTTTGTACTTTTTATAATATCTTCTATCATTCTTTCAAGTGTAACATCTCCCATTTGAGTTGTTGATACAGTTGATCCTGTTTCGTTGTTGACAATGTCTTTAGCGATGATGAATTTATTTTCCATTTCAGTAGATGATTCTTCGTCTCTGAGAGGTATAGTATAAGGATTTTCAACTTTAGGAAAATAGTCTGTGACATCATTAGTAAAAGGTACTCTTTGTGATTTGCTGTGCGTACTTATAGTACTAAATCTTAAAGCAGCTAGTTTTGTAGATAAGGGTGTAATAGAAACAGGTGAGCATCCGTCTCTTACTAAAGCATGAGCATCTCTTTTATCTACAGAAGGAGACTTGAATGAGCTTTCAAATTCATTTGATTTCTTTCTCGTCCGCTTCAAAGGCCTAATATTCGTTATACCAATATCATTGTTATTAAAATATAATGGATTTTCCATAAATATATGATGCCCGAATATAGGTAACGTAGTTTTTTCAACAGTATTCTTATTAATAGTAATAATAGGCTTCTTTATGCAGTTAAGAACTAAATCCCTATCATATTCTATTTCAACTAAGCCTTCATTAGTCGTTTTTGTAGTACACACCGGAATATTGTTCTTTTTACCTAAGATAAATGAATTTCTACTGCTTGTTGTTGTAGCACTTAGTCTATCTGATAATTCATTTAATGAAGGCTCAGATACACTATGACTTAGTTTAGGACTAAACGAGTTTCTATTTATATTTATTCTTCGTTCCGATTTATACACACTACTATCTCTTCTAAAGATATCGCTGGTACTAGCCATCTCTAGTTTTCGTTTCTTTGCTTCTCTTACTCTCCTACTGTAAGTGGGTGGAGTTGGTGGCAAGTCAGGCGGAATGTCATCTTTTGAACCATTTAAATAATATTTTCTTCGGTCTAATTTTTTAACTGGAGTTCCAGTGGGTGTGATGTTACTAACATCCTTTAGAGCGATACCATCAGGCTTCTTAATAAACCCTTCTCTGTAATAGTTTGGTGTATTTCCTATGTAGTTAACGTTTTCTTTATCAACAGTTCTTATGTTTTTTCTTACAGCAGCTGAGCCCAAAGATCTTCTTTGATACCTGCTGGGTTTTTTGCTCTTTTTGACAGTTTGGCCATCAAGTGATCTCCTGACTTTATTATTATTGTTGTAGGGGTCATCAGTGTAATGGTTACAACCATCGGACTCTAGATCAGTTGACACCCGCAAATCTTGGTTCTTCTTGCCGTAGACTGCCCACTTCAGCATTTTGACCTGAAATAAAAATCTTAATTAATACATTGAATTTAATTCAATGGGTCTATCTCACATTCTTTCAGCTGGTTTGTAGACTAAAAAATATTTCAGTCTTATTTAATTTTGGACCTACATATATTCCCTTCCATTTACTGGCATAAAGAAGCTATTAATAATATCTAACTAATGGTAGGCGATTGTTATCACCATTTGTCATCGGACGTTGTCAATGTGTGTTCATAAAGGTTCACACGAATGTTAAATTGTGTATTCGCATGTATAATGTATTAGTGCAAACAGAATGATCGAAGATGATTAACTTGATTGTCAATGTTGCCTTTTCCCATAATATAAGTAATTAACTAGAAAGCGTATGATTCTTATTACATTTTTCAATAAAGGTGGGCTATCTAGGCTTATAGTATTTATTATGATTGCTTAATGATGGTTCGATAATGTTCAGGATGTGTTGTTAATTCCAATGTATTATATGCGTGTAATCAATCGAAACATTTCAATCTTTTCTGTAATACTTTCTCAAACATTCACCAGGTGGCCTCAAAGTATAACATCAAACTAAAACCTTGAGGAACCTTGCACTGAAGGCTGGCAGCATGCCATGTTGCATTGCTCAATAATTATTCTTTGATGAAAGAAAAAGGTAGCCCTCTAGCCATGCAAGGTGTCAACAAATTGCTTTGCTTTTTGATGAACATTTAAGAATTACTAATCACAAATTGAGTATTGAATCATGGAGTCGGTAAGTGTTTGTTAAATAACACAAATCAATGTCAATGTAACATTGTGCATTTCCGTAATAATTTAGCATTTCTTACGATAATCGTAGCTGTAGATCGTGATTCAATGCCACGCATATCGTAAGCCCATGCCACGGTTGTTATGTGCCATTAATATCGTATTTATACGAATATGTGAAGATAGCCGTAAAATACGCGCAGATCACGCTCCTCGTCCGTAATGGAATTCTTTGCATTCTTGTCGATTCGCTCTATATCTTAATTTTGTTTCCTTCCTTATGTCTCTATTTAGGATATTTCAATTTTATATCTAATACAGTCTTCAAAATACAATTTTCTGTAATATTTTCATACACGTAGAGGACCAATTTTAGTTTTTATGTTTCAGATAGCAATAAGAATTGAAAAATAAAGTTATTATATTATTATTTGAAAATGTAATTCGGGTAACTAGGTTTTGCGTTGGGATGACCATACTTGGAAGGTAGCAGAAAGTCAGGTTAGAATTCAAGGAAATTATATGAACATTTATTTCTTATTAGCAAGGTCATTGATTGCGCTTTCATATATTGTCAATTTGCTAGTGGAATAGTTAATGTTTTTGAAACATCGGTTAATATATATTGTGGTTTAAATGGAACAGTTTTTGCCCTTAGCATACTTTTCAATAGGCCAGTTAGCGTTGCGTCAGTTAAGATAAAGTTGTGTAACTTTGTAGATCGATCAAACCACGCGGCTTAGTAACTTAGAATGATACATATCGGTCCTCATTTCTCAAATCTCACTTGTATCTGTATATTTTATATACGGCTAATATATAAAAACCTTTGACTTCAATGTATTCTTAAGTTGGCGATCCCGTAAAGAAGGTCTATTCATTTCTATACAACCTTGGTTTGACAATGTAACCTCTTTTGACTGATCTGACAGGCCGGTCATTATATTTCAAACGTAGAACGTTAGAGATATGATTTTTTTTGTATAAGAGAAGGTCATAATTTTATATTGATTTAGAAAATCATTGCTTTTTATTTAAATGTATCAAAGTATGAGATTTTTCTATCTATACTTCTTTAATTTTAGGTACTTTCACTAATTTTATAAAGCCAAAAGAGTTGATTTTTTTTGTTTATTACAATCAATTAACTCGAAAACTGTTTTTTTTTCATTCTTAGCTATATTTTACTGTGGTACAGTAGTCAAAGTGGTCACTTTTGTATTTCCACAACCATTTGTGTGACCCACAATTACTTGTTCCGAGTCTGGGTGTGCTTCATGTTCATGATACTCATGTTTTAATCCAAGATTCAGGGATTTAATTACCTGGTAGTAGCGTTGCCTTTAAAAATAAAAATGCATTTAAGTGAGATTTTTCCCATATCTTTTTTTAATAAAACTTCCCAATTTAAAAGATATTTTATCATTAAACAATAGACACCAATTGGTACAGCTTACAGTCTGTTTAAAACGCTGAAGAATATACCACATGACCACATATTTCCACCTGTAATAAGCCATAAATAAATTTGATTTGATTTGAATATAACCGCACTGCTATTGTATAAGACCATGTAATAGGTTACCTAGTTGAACAGTTCAACTAGGTGCTTCAATTTTGTGGTCTCAATGTGGTCATTTTAAAATGGCTGCCATTACATTCTATTGTCTCCAATGCCGTAACGAAGTCGTTGCCACTATTGCGGTTCTATGATAGCGTATAAAATCGAATATGTGGCTCTAACTCACCTGCCGGTTACGTCACTAAAACGGCCATTTTGATTAAACTTTTATACGCTTCATATAAAAATGTTTTGAAATTATACTTAAATAAATGTCTTGGCACAACTAAGTTAATATTTTTTATAGATAAGCTAAGTGTATTAAGTTCACTGTTTTAGTCATGGTATCAATGCGTACCATTTCATCATTTCTGTACACAGACTACTAACCCAACTCTTTTGTTCCATACTCCAATCCAAAAAATTAAAAAACAAGGATGCATTACAGAATTGGACAATTGGCGGCCTTATCACTAAATGTGATCTCTTCCGGACAACTGCTTAGGCAACCTAAGCAGTTGTCCGGAAGAGATTACATTTAGTGATAAGGCCGCCAATTGTCCAATTCTATAATGCATCCTTGTTTCTTATATTTATTTTACTTTATGTAGCACACTGTCATCTGATCCCAAACTAGGCAGAGGTTACTATGGTAACCAGACAACTGATAAATCCTATATATTTCTAAATAAAAAGGAATAAATACATGTTATAGATAAATTACACAGGGAAACAGAACAAATGATCGTACTCTACACACAAAGACTTGTCCAGGGCAAGGATCGAACCCACGACCTCTGGCTTAGCAATCAAGGTCATTAAGCACAAGACCGATAGGCCAATGTGTATATATAGCCAAGTAGTGAAAGTTTCATAGTATAAGGCGTGTAAAATTGATTTTTAATAATATCTTAATATCTGGGGACAATGTCACACAGATAGAGACAAACTAAGCAAAGCTTGTACTATGGGTACCAGGCGACGATATACATACTTATATAGATAGATAAATACATATATACATAGAAAACATCCATGACTCAGAAACAAATATTCGTGCTCATCACACAAATATTTGCAATTACCGGGATTGGAACTCAGGACCACCAGCTTCGTAGGCAGGAGCACTACCAACTACAGCTATGGTGACCGTCTATTTTTATTGTAAATTTTACACGTTTCATAATCTTACGCAAAACTTCTTCAAGCTTTTTTCGTATCATCAAAAGACAAAAATTATTGGACATGTGCAAGGGGTTGAAAAGAGAAGAATAACGAGAATGATTTGGTTGTTGATGTTTTATTGTGCAAAGATCGTTTCTTTTAACGGTCATACAGAGTTTATGTGCCCTGAAAGTCGTAAATCACATGGATATCCTTACAGAGCAAGTAGCATAATACTTCAGACAGAAAGACTAAGAGAATCTTAAAAATGAATCCAGATTCAATATAGTTTTGAAATATAAATAAATCTTCTTAAGAATAATAAATATATATTTACAAGAGTCCAAATTGGATTAAAAAAACGCTGCGAGGTTTAATTAACTCAACAAAAAATTGAAACAGACGGTAAGACGATATTAAATTCTTAGAAAACTAATTCGCAAAAGGAACGTTAATTTCCTAAAAAAAGACACGCCCCTTACCTACAGCGTTATTATAAGCTAATCATCAACTAATCGCTTTAAAATACAATCCTATATACAATTCTTATGCTAAACTGTTCTCATTTCTTTTTTCAAATCTATTGTCATATATTAAATATGGCCGATTTGATCTCGGTTACGGGCCAAGGCAATAACTCATATTTCCCGCTTTACCTACCAAATTGACTGTGTAATTAGAAACTCGGTCGCTCCATTCATATCCACGGCACTGTGACAGACTCATGCTGAGCAAGAAACCAGTGTGTACATAATGCGACTCGAGAAATTCGCGAACTAAATACAACACCGCAAATACAGGGCGTACTTACATTATCCTCTCCCTACCTATTCAACACCAAATTACTATTGAATTTAAGATTTTTCTGAAGCATTTTTTAATATCGAATGCACGTCTCGACTCGCGAAATGTGGGGTCGCTAAACAAAAAAGTTGCTTGCTGAATGCACAAACTCCAAGTTACAGAAATAAAGACCGATAAAGCTTTCAAATGACAAAGTCACCTGGAAATAAGGTTTAGATTTAAGTCTTTAAACTTTTTTCAACGTATGGTGCGTGCTGAACGTCAACGATGCTGGCTGAATAGAACGGAACAAGTTTTAGCGGATTTTGAATTTGAATCTTTCGAATTTGCCAAGCGGTTACTGCATAATGCAAACTCAATCAGGCCACCTGAAAATTGAATTTAGGCCCGTATCCCTTTCGTATAGAATTGATAACAAAAGCTTAAGAAACAGATAAAAATCTTAGCATGCTCTGTCTATTCAACTCTCAACTTTACCCACTCGAGATAAGGATTTGAATAAAGGTATCATTGTACGTTAAAGTTGCAAAAGTTCGTTGTCAGTTTTGTCTTTGACTTCATTGCCAAGATGGCCGGATGTTTTTGTCGAAACGAATTGAGTTTTACAAATTGATACAGTGTCTGTTAAGTATTGTGATTTTATTTTATACAAGGTTATTTTAATTCTTTGGTGTTTTTGTTAAATATATGGATACAAAAATTAGACCTTAGTTTATTAATAGCTTGGTAGATAGTGTTTTCAATCTACTTAGCAATAGATGTATAGCCGTGTGGTTTCCGGCCCAGAAAGGAAAACAGGGCCACCCCATATGACGGTCACCGTAGCCTAGTTGGTAGTGCTCCTGCCTACGAAGCTGTTGGTCCTGGGCTCGAATCCCGGTAAGTGCAAATATTTGTGTGATGAGCACGAATATTTGTTTCTGAGTCATGGATGTTTTCAATGTATTTAAGTATTTATCTATCTATATAAGTATGTATATCGTCACCTGGTACCCATAATACAAGCTTTGCTTAGTTTGGGGCTAGGATGATCTGTGTGACATTGTCCCTAGATATTATTATATTATTATTATTATATCATCCCATGGGTGTCATATAATTGTTGTCCGTGTGGCTTTTGAGCACAGGACACGGTGTGTTCTGAAACAAATACCTATCGATCGCACAGATTGTTGTCCTGTGTGGTAATTGAACCCAGGACACGAAGTGGCGAGGCTACTGTCGCTGCGTCCCATGTGCAGTCATTTATTTGAGCATAGTACAAAAATATGAAGCATTATAACGGTTCTCCGTCCATTCTTCCAAATGCACGTAGAGCACATGTGATTTAATGTAGATTTTATCTAAGTACCTTTGCTATGAATACTCACACTTTGATTGATTATAATTAAAAATTTACTCGTCGCAATCTCACGCCTACACGTCTGGTCGCAATATAGCTGTACTCAATGCTGAAATAGCAGCGTTTGCAGTGTGCATAGATGTAAGTCAATGAAGGAAAAGATTACTAAATATAAGTATTACAACGTATAAATTATCTTATTATTATCGTATCTTCTAATTAACTGATGTAATCTAATCAAACCCTTATTAATTAATCTATCTTGTATACAACTATGTTCGTGTGACGTATGAATAAATACGTTAATTTTCCTTCTGATACTTGAGCTGCTAAATACAACTATTATGAATATTTCATAGGCTTTCTGATTACCTTTCTTTAATTATACCGGATATCAATTAATCAAATCAGATATATACCGTACACCGAATCATAAATAATAAAGAATTTATTATTTATGATTTTGGTAATAAGAACCTTAATAATTGACAGTAAAGACCATTTATAATGAAAATATTCTAATATTGTGACGTCATCTGTCACGAATAGACTAGTTAGATACAATTATTCTAATTTTAAAGTTCGTTACGCTTGAACGAAAAGCTCAGCAGCTCTTGGTACAGCAGCCAAGTTACTTCGAATACGATTCGAATTTTTGATCAAACCATAGAAAATTGTGCAATAGATTTCCACGACTTGTGACAAGTTAATATTTTTTTAAATAGAGGATGGGGCTACAGTTTAGTATAAAAGAACCTACTTGTTAACAAATTTAAGCCCAATTCATAAGTTTAAAAAAAGAATTAAAAATCAAAACTCGTACAAATTTATTGCACAATTATTCTATTCTTTAAATTTTTTATTGGTGTTGCCGATTCCGTTTCACATTTTTATATTTTACGGATAGGTACCTAATAAATTACAACTTACTTACAAATTCTAAAGTTGAAAATGGTAATCTAGGTAATAGGGCTTGAAACCTTTTCCGAAGATATGGCTGGAAACTAAAAGGCGTATTAATCAATAACAACTTTAAAAGTCCCCCCGAAATATTCAATGCACTTCATAATCAAATAATAAATAAATGTCTTACAACAACTAATATAGTGCCATCTGATCCCAAACTAGATAGAGCCTGTACTATGCTAAAGAACAGATAAAGATACTTTTATAGTTTAAAAAAATTGCACCCAAACACAGAACTAATAATCGTGCCCATCACACAAAGATTTTTTCTGGGGTGGGAATTGAACCCACGACTACTGGCTTAACAGTCAGTCAGTCAAAATTATGTACTGAATTCATAATACCATTTTGTATTAAGCTTTCCTTTTTTTAGTGACACTTTACTAGTAACGGCGAAGTATCAAATATTTATTCCCTCATAATTTATACAAACAAACGTTAGTTCGTCGGTTGGTCGACAGGTGGCACTGTATGAATAATTCAATAGTCGCCGGCTACGGAACCTGGGGGTTTATGCTCCTATAATGGAATTTAAATTTCCTCATGTTTCGAGGACATTTTCTACTAATATTGTATTTATTACTAGCTGTGCCCCGCGGCTTTACCCGCGTTATATTTTATAAATTATCATAGCTCCTCCCCCGTACGTTTAGCGTGATACTATGTAGCTTATATGTTGACCCGACCTCTTAGTAATATTCATGCAAAATTTGAATTAAATCCATGCAGTACTTTTTGAGTTTAGCCCGGACATACATACAGACAAACAGACACACAGACAAAAATTCTAAAAGCTATATTTTTAGCTTCGATATCGATTGTAGACCACGCCCCAATAATCCTTTTAAAAAAATATTGAATGTAGGTACATACAGTTTTGACTTTCCTACAATTTTATTATATGTATAGATTAGTTCCGGTTTCGTGACGTAATTTTCCATGTTGACGATGGTTTTTACTGTATGCAAATTATTTATGACTTCGTCGAATTTGCTATTAATTCACATACCTAATATCAAATTCTACCAAGTCATAAACACTTACACGGAACCACGGGCAAAAGTTAAAGGAACTTCATAAAATAAATACTACAGGTACTTATTTTATGAAGTTCATTTAACTTTTCCCCTTGCGCGGAATTTTAGATATAAATACTTAATTACATTTAATAAAAATCACAGAACTATAATAGTCCTGGGCCATGATACCCACTTTTATTGCATCAAAATTAGGGATCCGTGTCAAAATTGTGAAAACGGAGAACACAGCGATCCAGAGTTCGTTCACATCTAGCTGAAATAAATTTTTTTGATTTGTTCATATCAAAACCTTATTGTATTCTTAACTTTAGAATAACGTCAATAAAATACCTTCAGAATTATTGAAAAAAAAACTAAAATATTGGCAGGTAACTAGATAGATCATTACCATATAAATTGGGTGATATTTCTAAATAGCACGGTTTTATAAAATTCATGAAAATCCTTAAAAAACAAATTGCCCTTTTGGAGACTTTAAATTTTATTAATTATAGGGCATTTGTTATACGGATATATAAGCTACTACAACGTTTCATCATAATCTGTTTCGCAGTTTTTTCGTGAAAAAGTACAACCGTACTCACAAACTTCCGCATTTATAATAGGATAAAGTAATTTTTTTAAATGTCTATGTATTGACACTCTTTATACGAATCGAACTCGCACTTCGCCCGCGCGTTTCTGTAAGACTGGTTTCTGATTATGATATCCGTACTAATGAGAACATGTCTTTAACAAGTCACTAAGCATAGTTTACCTTTAAGGGATATTATCTCAATTTATAAGGTAAAGCAATCAATTTGGTGTGTTGAAAATGGCTGTGATATTAATGATGATTAGGTGCCCCTATGAGAAATACGACAGCAAATATTGTATTTAGGTTATCTCCAGTCAATAAATTAATAAAAATGTCAGTAATTTTGTCATCGTTATTAGTTATACACCTGCCCGGACCATGTTAATCTGGCTTACATGCTGTCGTTGCCTTGTCAACGAAAAATAAAAATAATTGCAAAATACAAAATAACTTAACTAATATTTATAATATTAAAAAGCTCACTAAACCCAGCATGTTCCGTTCGCCGAAGCTTGACACTTAAGGGCACTGGATAGGCTGAATATGTGCAAAACACATTCAAAAATTCATAATCGGCAACATTATTTAAAAATATATACAATGTTCTATGTATATAAGTATGTTTCTATCTATATAAGTATGTATATCGTCGCCTGGTACCCATAGTACAAGCTTTGCTTAGTTTGGGGCTAGGATGATCTGTGTGACATTGTCCCCAGATATTATATTAAAAAATTGTGCAATAGATTTCCAATGATTTGGATAAGTTTAAATTGTAAAAGAAACTTGTTGCTAATTGTAGCCTCATTCATTGGTTAAAAGAAAAGCAACTAAAATCATCAACAGCCGTTTCGAAATTTTTTTTATGGTTTACATTTTTTATTAATGTTGCCGATATTGGTACAAAAAGAAAAATGTGTTCTGCACACACTCAGCCCATATAATGACAAGGAAGTATTGTATAAACGACAAATCTGTTAATACAATAATTCCTTATGACAAGCTGGAAGACATTTACTGGTACAGACACCAGCACATCCAGCTACTCCAATCTGTCAAATTTATTTTATAGATTTTCAACTTTATCACAAAAGCATAAGGTTCACTTTCAATTTGGGAAATTTGACAGATTGGAGTAGCTTGATGTGCTGGCGTCTGTACATGCGACTTTAGTCTACAGAAAAAAGATTTTCAATTGTGTTTTAGCATCGATGAGTTTCTTCAAATTCAAAAGTGTTGTTTTGTTTGTAAGGTTGTCATAGTAGTATTGGCTTAACATAACCATATCTAACCTAACTACCTCACCTTACCTCAGCCCAGCTAGCATGGAACGAAAACATGACAGCATTCGACAAGTCTTTATGCTTCCAAGCAGTGGCTCGTGGTATTTTTTTTGGCCCACCGCTGTAAATAGACTTGGGCCATCGTCGTCATGGTAACTTCGCAGGTGTATAGTATTAGACCGAATTGTAAGTACGACTTACATCTGTCGGCACATCTATACGGAATATCAAGGCAAATAAAAATAAACTATATTAACAGCTGATTATGTACAGACGCCAGCACATCCAGCTACCCTATCTATCAAATTTCTTTTATAGATGTTCAACTATATCACAGAAGCTTAAGCGTCACTTTCAATTGGGGAGATTTGATAGATTGGGGTAGCTTGATGTGCTGGCGTCGGTACTTATTCGATTACTATTTAAATATTGAGTTGTGTCATTTTTATCATATTTACACACGTATATTGGAGTTAAAGATAAGTTGGTTTATTTATTTATTTTATTATTATGGTTTTATGGCACACGTTTTAGACACATTAGTTAATCAATGGCGATCGCAGCAGAAGAGGTAAATGAGATTTGCAGGTTTCTTAGGAAAGAAGGAAATTTTATAGGAATGTTTCTCTGACTTGTATTTTCGATCCTTTCTTTCTCGTTTGAATTGTGTTTATTGTTTTAATGTGTATATTGCATTGCTAAAATATGAAAAAATTTATCACTTAAATTTGTTACCTCTACGAGAGCTAGACTATGCGCGCTAGGCTCGAGACCTGTATGAGAAGTATCATAATGGAGCCCATTTCTGTCCCATTTCTGGGCTAGGACCTCCTCTCACAAGTACAACGGTCTAACTACTAGGTTATGACATAGGATAGGATTTAAAACTGTTTTGGGTAGTATCTAGTTGATATTAAGACAGGTGCTAAAATAGTTACTGAGATGGAAACCTGTAGGTACATTATATTAAGGAGTTAATGTGTCACGAGAAAAGCTTTTTTTTTATATAGTATAAAACTGTTTTGGGTAGTATCTAGTTGATATTAAGACAGGTGCTAAAATAGTTACTGAGATGGAAACCTGTAGGTACATTATATTAAGGAGTTAATGTGTCACGAGAAAAGCTTTTTTTTATATAGTATAAAACTGTTTTGTGTAGTATCTAGTTGATATTAAGACAGGTGCTAAAATAGTTACTGAGATGGAAACCTGTAGGTACATTATATTAAGGAGTTAATGTGTCACGAGAAAAGCTTTTTTTTATATAGTATAAAACTGTTTTGTGTAGTATCTAGTTGATATTAAGACAGGTGCTAAAATAGTTACTGAGATGGAAACCTGTAGGTACATTATATTAAGGAGTTAATGTGTCACGAGAAAAGCTTTTTTTATATAGTATAAAACTGTTTTGGGTAGTATCTAGTTGATATTAAGACAGGTGCTAAAATAGTTACTGAGATGGAAACCTGTAGGTACATTATATTAAGGAGTTAATGTGTCACGAGAAAAGCTTTTTTTTTTATATAGTATAAAACTGTTTTGGGTAGGATCTAGTTGATATTAAGACAGGTGCTAAAATAGTTACTGAGATGGAAACCTGTAGGTACATTATATTAAGGAGTTAATGTGTCACGAGAAAAGCTTTTTTTTTATATAGTATAAAACTGTTTTGTGTAGTATATAGTTGATATTAAGACAGGTGCTAAAATAGTTACTGAGATGGAAACCTGTAGGTACATTATATTAAGGAGTTAATGTGTCACGAGAAAAGCTTTATTTTTTTATATAGTATAAAACTGTTTTGGGTAGTATCTAGTTGATATTAAGACAGGTGTTAAAATAGTTAATGAGATTGAAACCTGTAGGTACATTATATTAAGGAGTTAATGTGTCACGAGAAAAGCTTTATTTTTTTAAATAGTATAAAACTGTTTTGGGTAGTATCTAGTGGATATTAAGACAGGTGCTAAAATAGTTACTGAGGTGGAAACCTGTAGGTGGGTCAATCAACTTTTAAAGTACTCCTTTCTTGTCCCTATGAAATTAAAATCCAAAAACAATATTAAATATGAATATTTTGTAAATATTGTTGTTATATTATGGAATAAGATGCTTAGATGTTATGTTACTATGTTTATATTTACAACTTTTTAAATTATTAGTCGCTTTTTTGTAAAAACGCAGGGGAACACTGTCGATATTCGTACAAAAACAGTATGTCCCCAGGTATGGGTCACAACAAACATTTGCCTTTTTTTCGGCTTAGGTGCTTAGAGACATAGGTTTTTAATATTTTTATTAGATAGCTATTTGAGTAAGCTTAGCTAAAAAGACAGTTGATACATATTTTTTAAATTATAACGTAAATTTTTATTTTTTCAAGTGTTTGTCCCCAAAGGGAATCTAAAACATCAATTCTACTGCGTTATATGAAAAAAATCCAAAATTTCTCGAGGGATAGCTCTAAGCTTTAGTTATTAGCGGGAGTGATTGTCTATAACTACGTTGGCAAGCCGCGGCAAGATCAATGTCTCACAGGTCGGCCGTCACTGTGTGACAAGCTCTCAAGAGGTGTGCGTGGTTTTATTACCGCTCTACTAAGTTACGACATCAATTTGGGTAAGATTTATAATTAGTAGCTTTTGCTATTTAAATTTAAAGCCTTATTGCTCTAATTTTAAAATTAGACCACTATCATTTCGTTTCATTCCGTAAATGTGAATTTATAATCGATTTTCTGTTACTTTTTCCCCCGCGTTTCTGTAAATTTCTCTGGCGTTGTAGGTAACTTTAGAGAATGTATGGCAAAGTTGATACCGATTTTAATCATAATAATTCGTCTTTATTTGTAATAATAACGTCAACTTTCTATTATTTTTAAAATATTTGAACTAAATATTTAAATGACTGTATTATATGTAATTTCAGATTGGAAAAAATGCAAAACAAAAAGTATAAATGTCAATTAGTGCGGCTGAAAAACAGAAACTTTATAGAGAACGATTGGAAAATAATTCCGGAAGTTACGAAGAGGCAAAAAGAAAGCCAAGGGAACGATATCCCGAGAGATAAAGATTAGTCAAAGATTAGACTCCAAAAGAAATAACGAAAAATATGTTAAACAGAGTTTTGGAAAATACACCGCCAAGTTTTCGGAGACCTGAAGTTACGATTTAAGAAACGCGGAAAATCACAGAAAATGATGAACATTTTTATATTCACTCCGATGATGGTACGGTAAATAATGATGCTCACCAATCTTGACAAACAGCTAAATCTTCGAACGATGATGAACCCTTGGTTGTTCTCAAATTTACCAAAGAACTACAGGACATTACTAATAAGAGGCGCAAAATATATAGGAAGAGGTATATTCCCAGAGCACAACTAACTCAACACTTTACAGAAGACATCCCGGACGTCAGCCTGTACGACATTAGAATGGCTCTCAAACAGCTTAAGAATAACAAGACGCCTGGTGATGATGGACTTACAGCAGAGCTTCTAAAGGCGGGTGGTATACCAATCCTACGGGCCCGCCAGAAGTTATTTAGCTCCATCATACTAGAAGGTCAAACGCCACAAGCATGGCACAGAGGTGTGGCAGTGCTCTTCTTCAAAAAGGGTGATCAAACCCTCCTGACACCCTCCTGTACAGACCCATCACACTGCTGAGCCATGTTTACAAATTGTTTTCGAGAGTCATTACGAAACGAAGGCTTTAGTACCATAGACCACATACATACGCTGCGGCAAGTTATACAGAAGACCGAGGAGTATAACCAGCCATTATGCTTAGCGTTTGTGGACTATGAGAAAACCTCGGATTCAATCGAAACCTGGGCCGTAATGAGGTTTCTCCAAAGGAAACAAATACCGGTATATCGAGGTGTTAAAGTGTTTGTATGAATACGCTACTATGTCTATGCGACTCCAGGACCAGAACTCGAAACCTATCCACTTGCAGCGAGGTGTGAGACTGGGAGATGTTATATCTTCGAAACTGTTCACCGCTGCATTGGAAGATGTCTTCAAGCTTATGGAATAGGAAGGCTTTGGCATATTGATGCCAAAGCCTTCCTATTCCATAAGCTAGACCGAGGTCTTCAAAGGTCAACGTAACATCTTCTCGTCCCAAATACCGCCGTGTCTCAAGTCGAAAGTCTTCGACCAGTGTGTGTTGCCAGTGATGACTTACGGAACAGAGACGTGGTCGCTCACTATGGCCCTTATCAGACGGCTCAAGACCACCCAAAGAGCAGTGGAAAGGGCTATGCTTGGAGTTTCCCTGCGAGATCGAATCAAAAATGCTGAGATCCGCAGGCGAACCAAAGTAACCGACATATCCCGAAGAATTGAGAAGCTGAAGTGACAGTGGGCAGGGCACATAGCTCGTAGCACCGACGGCTGAAAAGTTCTCGAGTGGCGACCACGATCCTTAAGTCGCAGCGTAGGCAGGCCCTCTACAAAATGGACCGATGGTCGCTGGATGCGGATAGCGCAAGACCGGTAATTGTGGCGATCTTTCGGAGAGGCCTTTGTCCATCAGTGGGCGTCTTTAAGCTGATATGAAGATATATTCTTCTGATGATGATGAACAACCTTGTTCAAGTTACAATGAAGAAAAATCTAAAATCGCAGTTGGTGATCTACACGTAAACATTTACGCAGATTCTTACAAAATTTAAAATCAAAAGTTTTGTTTTATGTTGATCTTACTCGCCAAATATTAGTTTAGAAAATAACGAAGAAGGTTAGGTTAGGTTTAAAGACATTTATTCCCATTACGACATACATACGTCACTTACATGAGAACTTAAATAACAAATAATATTAACATTTAAGTTTATATTAAGTATTTGTTATTTGAGAAGATGTTTTTCTTTGCTTTTATTTTATAATGGTTTCTTAGATCTCAATTATTTTTAACATGCGGATTTTCAACACATTCTCTGTTGTTACCAAATAGTTTTCTCTAGCGTTACTAAATGTCCCTACCTTTTTTATTTTGTTTTGGTAGTTTATTACAAGATTTTCACTCATTTATACATAAAAACTAACAACACGTAAACCTTAATACTTGCTTGTTATCATATTATATAATTATTAATACTGAATATGTTCAAGTATGATTGTTTTAAAAAATAAGCTGTCGCAATGGTTACGGTAACACCGTAGACCTTAAAACATCATTTATTATGTGATAATATAATGCAAAAGAAAATCTGATTATATTAATATCTACTGTTTGATTATCTCTAACCAATAATACAATTTGTATAAGTAATATGTTGTGTTTTACTCCATAATAATAAGTCTTAATTTTAGTAACGCGAGAGATTCATAATCATAAAATATAAAAAATATCCGAAAATATAACAAAAACTTCGCAGCTACTACGAAAAACATAAAATTCAATAAATTTCCTTAGTGACGGCACAATAAGTTTATTAAAATATGTAAAAGTATATTTTCAAAAAAATCTTTTTCTAAACACTGAAAGGAGCACTTTAAAAGTTGATTTTCCCAGGTACATTATATTAAGGAGTTAATGTGTCACGAGAAAAGCTTATTTTTTTATATAGTCTTGACTATATTAAAAAATAAAGCTTTTCTCGTGACCTATTGACCGATATTATGTAGGACCTACAATACAAAAATTCAACAAGTACTCGTATAAAATTCAAAATAACCACACTAAGTGCTAAAAGTCAACACTAAACAATAGTGGTGTAATATTAATTTCCGATGCTAAGTGCACTTAACGCGCAGCTGGCACCCCCGCGCCCGCGTGCGTATGCGCATGATAAGTGCTAACAATTACTGTACAATTATGTAATCAAGGTGCGTGCTTTGTTTTATTTGCCCTGACGGAGGTTATTTATAAACATAATAATACGTATTAGCGACTGTTATAATTATAACCAATATGTGTTTTTGCTTACTTTTATAACACTATATAAGGAACCTTATGACAAAAAGACAACTGATGAACATACTTATATAGTTCTGAATACATACATATTATAAATAAAAATAAACAAGGTTTTATTCACGTAGACTTTAAAAAAGCGCTTGTTAATCGTCAGAACATGTTTGTAGTAATTTAGTTGTATACATTATTATTTCTAGTAACATTGATATTTAGGTACACATTGTATTGATTGTATAAAAACATTTATAAAATTTATATAGCAATGATATTTAGCTAGCTCGTATCAAGATATTGTCAAGAGATTATGTTTAATTATCTAGTTTAAGTCTAATATTTTTACTACATATTGTCATATACATACATATTGTCATATACTACATATTATAGATAAATTACACCCTAACATATAACAAATAATCGTGTTAATCACACAAAGATTTGGGGGGGGGGGGGGGGATCGAACCCACGACCACTGGCTTATCAGACCCATAATGTATCTGCGTATCAAATCGAATCTGGGTTAAAATTAAATTTGCTAACTCATGATTATTTTTAGATTCATAGAATAATTCATAAACTAAACTATTTTATAATAATAATAATATCTGGGGACAATGTCACACAGATCATCCTAGCCCCAAACTAAGCAAAGCTTGTACTATGGCTACCAAGCGACGATATACATATATAAGTAGGTATATAAGTATTTATATATAGATAGATAAATACTTATATACATAGAAAACATCCATGACTCAGAAACAAATATTCGTGCTCATCACACAAATATTTTATGAATTTACTTCAATGGTTACACTTGATAATAATTTTATTATTAACTATTAAGATATGTTATTGCACACTCATACTAGGTACGCAAAAGGATTGAATTTATTTGTTTCTATGACAATTTTTTTAAATTTTTATTAACCATTTATATCCACTACATTACAAAAGATGTTCCCGTTGTATCAAAAACCTAATCAGATCTGTTCGTACAACAAACAGTCTTCGACAAATTTCTGATGGAATAGAAAACATCACCTTTAGTGTCCCGATGCGCTAGTATCCTTCAAATCAACAAAATATGACAAAGTCCATAAAAAGGAACATTATAAAACAATGCGTACTAAAGGTGGGGTCAAAATACCGAGTCTATTTAGCCATACGGTGTACGTTTATCTATCAATCTTGCCATATGGCGCAGTGAGGGTCGCAGGACTCGTAAGCTTATGAATCAAAACGATACACAAGATATTTTATTTATTTACCGAATTTCTAAACGTATATTACATATGAGGCGCTCATAGCTAGATGCTCTAACCGGTCCGTAAGCGATCGGCCAGGTTAAGCAACTAGGCTCGCGGTCAGTCCATAGATGGGTGACCGCCAAGGTGGTTTAATTTCTGAGCGTCTCCGTGCTTCGGAGGGCACGTTAAGCTGTCGGTCCCGGTTGTAGTCACTAGACAACAGTTGTTAAGCCATGTCAGAGGCCTACTGGGCCGCTTGAGCAACTCTGACACTAGGGTTATCACTACCCATACGATAACAAGCAACATATAGAAGACCGATGACATTAGTTGTTTTTTTTTAATACTTCGTCGGCTCTATGGAAATAGACGCAACGTGGGCAGGCCACCTACAAGATGGACCGATGTTCTTGTGCGGGTAGCGAAGCCGTTGGATGAGGGAACCGCAAGACCAGCAATTGTGGAGATCTTTGGGGAGGTCTTTATCCAGCAGTTGGCGTCTTTTGGCTGATATGATGATGATGATTAATATGGAAATGAATCGTTGTATCATGGGGTAATTTACAAACATGCAATTATCGGATTGAAATCATGCCCAGACTAAAAAAAATAATATATGAGCCCCACAAATAGTCGTCCTGTTTTGGGATCCAACATGAACACGATTAAACTCTGACCACAGCGCCACACGTGCAATTGTTTATGCTTAATATGCTTTAAATGCCAATTAGGTCTTCATTTTAAAAGATTATTTATATTATAAAGAAACAAGTAAATTTTGCCCAACCCTCCCGTTTGACACTAATGGATAATAGATACGAAATAACCCGTTTTACAATAAAGACTCCTAGTTTTTTGTTTTCACTACTTGCATATTTTCTAAAAACTCCGATTTATTCTTTGAATTAATTAGCTGTTTTATGCTGTATTGTTTTATATATAATAATATAAAAATTAAATAAACACATTAAAAACTCCAAAAACAGGTAAACTTATAATTTACCTACCTACAATCACACCCTCTCATTAACTCCCTTAAACTCATAACCTCCGAAACTCAAACTAACCGAAATAAATAATAAGACTAATTAAAGTCGAAACCACCCCAAACAACTGGGTAACAAAACTACCATCCCGTAAAATTATAACTTCTAACTTCCTATTAGTAAATATCTCTTTCAATTTAAAAGTAAGTAAACAGGAATTATCATGGGAACTTTCGAAACACCAAGGGGTCTATTAAAAGATATCAAAAGGTACTCAAAGGTATCACGCCGGGTTTTCTCTATAAATTATAGTAGATAATATTGGTATTCTTCGGTGTCGTGGAAGTTTTATTCTATGGTTTTAGTTTATGCTATATTGAAACTCCTTGTCATATGGCGTTATGGTTTTACTTTTTTTTTTGGACGAAGGTAACAACTCCAGACTTCCTGATATTTAAGACTAACCTTTTTGTTTTTAACTTTACGACGATTAAAAACATCGTGAGGTCGACATCTGCACGGGTAGTTTCAAATTTGCTACGATAAAGTAGAAAAAAGAATCAATCACTATTAATGATTCATAATCAATTTTCGGATTAAAATACTTCCGGAAAACAATACTAACTTCTATTTGCAATCGAATTCGCAGTTATCATTTTATAAGCTTGGATTTAAACTTGAGTTATTAACCCGCTTAATACTACGGGATTTTGGAGGTAACAGATTAGGGAGAGGTGTAGTTCTGATGCTCGTAATATCGGAGTTAAGGAAGATAGAGATAGGTCAATTCGAAGATGAGTGGTCACTGGTCATATAATAATAATGTCTAAAAATAGATATAAACATAGGTTAACCTGATACTACCGCACTTTGTTAGGGACAGTAGAATTGTAAGAGTTGAAGTTCTGATGCTCTTGATATAGACTTACTACTACTTAGATATATAAGTTTCGTGTGGATTCGGAACTTGTAAATGTGGAATTGTACTTGTTATCTCATTGAAATTGTAGAGTAGTTGTATCTTAATCAACTTGTTCTTGAAAAACCTTCCTTCTTAATATTATGAAGATTTCTCCTGATGCTGGGATCGCATCCTCACCTAGTGGATTAATCAGATAGTTTCCGCCACTCGACCACGTAAATCATAATTCCTTTTCATAATTCATTCATAATTTAATTCCCACTTGACTTAGTTTCTCAAGTGGGGAGTAGTTACCTTCAAGTCAGACTTGTTCAAGTAACCCAGAGGTTTATGCCACGGATTAACGTACTTTCCGAAGCACGAAGACACTCAGAAATTTATACACTTGGCGATCAGTAGTTTTCTTGCGCTAATGATTTGTGGCACTGATGTATGAGTATGCCTCAACAACGCAACGTTTTAATTACAGCAGTAACATAAACTAACGTTGGGTTTTTGTTTTTCATTGATTGCAACTCATATTCAATAGTCATCTTAGTAACTGTAAAGCTGTTTCTCCTTCGAAACAATTTCGCAAAACGCTCTTCAAATAAATTCTTCGTCAAATGTAATAAGAAGATATAAAAAATAGCAGATGTTGTTATATCAAAGGCGGCAGGCCCTTCCAATATTGAAACTATTGTTAACCCAACAACCATTCGCCTTTTGACATACCTTCCGAAATTGGAGTAATAATATTTATTGTTATACAATCTGGAGCATATCTTCATCCCATTGTTAACTTCGGTGCAGTATTGCATTGTTTGAGGAAGTATGCGAAACGGGAAGATCCGAATTCGCCAGTATTATGGACCAAACACAGTCCAAATGAAACTTTGTTACTGAAAGTTAAGGTTGAAACTTGCTTTCTAAGGGAGCGAAGCTATCATTGTCAAGGAACCGTTTTGTAAAGTTCCGATCTAGTTTCTTTTTTAATATAACTCCTTGTACATGTAAATGCAGTGATTTATTTGTGACAACGTACGCGGCAGTAGTTGTGGGAAATTTACGACGATATTAAGGGGTGGGCCATATTGAACGTTTGATTATATATTGTGGATTAATTTATGGAGCAGATGACTTGAAAAAAGTTAGAGACAGGTGAGGTTAGCGAAAGTCGGTAATCTATATTTATTGCGTCTTTTAAAAAAGGAATATTACCGTTATGGTAACACAAGGAGGAACTAAGTTTAGGTTTGAATTTAGAATGGTAAACAAATTTTGAACCAAATTGTATTAAACAATTTTTTTCATGCGGTAAGTGTTATATCTCGAGACTCTCGAGACTATATACGAGTAGCTAAGTGACAGGTAACTGAGTATATTTCATGTGTGATATTTGATTTGTCTATTTATTCTGCTTGGAATGTAGTAGTTTAAGCTCGGTTTAATGCCTTTAATGGAATGTATCTTAAAGCATGACAACTCATATTTATATAATTTAAACAAAATGGTGGATTGCGAAAACGAAGTTTCCTCAGTAAGAAAAGTTTGTTTATATTTTAGCACCGAAACAAACAAAACTCTTAATATAGCTCGCTAAAATTAACTACCGGATTATTTACCACAGTACCTGCAAGCTATATTAAAATCTCGTTACAAATTGAGTAAAACTTTATTGTGTATACAATAAAAACGGTCGTAAACCCACCTCTTATTACCAGATAGTAATATCCCTAGTCTATAATAGAGACGTTAAAATTTTATAACCTATTTATAACAATAAAGATTTTACGATATACTGATATACTCGCGATTTTTTATTGTATACTTGTATTGTTGACTTGGTATTAGAATTCCAGCTCCCTTTGCCTTCGTCTGCGAAAAAAAAGTTCGAACCTATTGTCATTTAAAAAAAGAACTTGTTTGAATGGTGTGATTTTCCAAAATTGAATTATTGTTTTGGTATCGAACCGGCTTGATTTTCAATGGTTAAGATATCATGCCGTAGCCGTTGAAAATCAGACCGACCAAACATGTTCTTATTTTAAAAAGTTGACTCTAGATTCGTTCTTATTCAGGCCGCATAAGTAGAAACAAAGATGTAACTGTTTAAATTAAAATTTATATTCAGAGAATTTTTTTATATTACTGTATTAGAACTGCGAGAATACAATTCACAGTTAATAAACAAAATGTTTGTAATATTTTAACCAACACTAATAAATTTAACTGACAATATTACCCAACTTTTATGCTCAACTTTGCCAGAGGAATACATTCTGTTGAAATACACCAGTTAATTTAATAATCTAATACAATTGATAGTTAAATCATAGTTATTGATTAAGATTTTACGTCGGCTATAAACATAACAATTATTGTGTTGTAGTAAAATTTCATATTATAATTGGTTATTTCAATATTATCGTAACCATTTCATGAAGCAACTCACAAATCTAACAATTATGTGTATACCTAATAGAAAACTATAAAAAGAACATTCCATTTTTTGAAATTAAAATATGACGTTTACTCAACATACATCTCTGAGAGTTACTAACCAGTGAAACTTTCAAAATAAGGTTACCGAAATTCGTCGATCCTGTCACTTCGAAATACTTACCTACTCAAAAACTTCCGAAGTTGCAAACTTTGTGGTCTTGCATGTTAGTTTTTGGCAAACGACTTGAATAAACCAGCCAGGTAGGTAAATACATTTTACAGAATTGGAGGTTATGGTAAGGAGGTGAAAAATTTTTATAATTTTTTTTGTTTTAAGGAAAGTAACTTAATTTTATGTTTTCAATACTAATATTTTATTTGCGTTCCACAATGCCAATTGGGTGTTATAATAATACATGTTATCATTATGGACCCTGTCAAGCACAGCAAATGTAGAAGAGGGGAAGTGGACTTTAGTTAAAGATATTAAATGTGTTGATGTGTTTTCTCTGAAACACTGAAGTGTAAGGGAGAAAGGGGAAAAGGGTTTAATTTTCCACAGTATCTTATTAACACAACGTGTTATATAAATATCTAGGCACAATGTCACACAGATCATCCTAGCCCCAAACTAAGCAAAGCTTGTACTATGGGTACTAGGCGACGATATACTTACTTATATAGATAGATAAATACTTAAATACATAGAAAACATCCATGACTCAGAAACAAATATTCGTGCTCATCACACAAATATTTGCACTTACCGGGATTCGAACCCAGGACCACCAGCTTCGTAGGCAGGAGCACTACCAACTAGGCTACGGTGACCGTCAAATAGCTTAGTATGTATATTTAAAGAGATAAGAAACGTATTCATCATAAAATAGTGCAATTGTTGTACGTATTTCACTAATTAATTATATGCAATCTGTTCCCTTTTATGTTTGTATAGAAATTTTCAAGTATTACTGAATAAGTATGTCCCACATTCCCCTCGGGATGAGATGGGGTATTTTACGCCGTCACCACACAGCAACGTTTTTCACACGTTTACAAAAACCTTTCTCCCGCACAAGTTTCGGAAGTACGGAGTAATGCATAATTTATGTAAATCTAGTTATGTCCTGTGGCATAGCCACAGGACATAACTAGACTTCCAGAAAATGTATGTAATAATAATGAAAATATATTTTTCTATCTGTAACTCCTAAAGAAACAAGAATTCTATACACATGTAGCGAAATAACCAGGTGTCCAAGCATATCAATATAAATCAGCTCCGTTCACCCCCTGACCTTTGGACGGCGTGGATTAGGGTTCCCAGGAGTTACACCGTGACACCTACTTATGGCTTGTAGGGTAATTCTAAAGCCCTTTGGCAAATTGATGGGGATTTCGTGAGTGAAGTGGGAATTAGTTTATGTGAGTTATGAGAAAGGAGTTTTAGCTGTTTAAAAAAAAGATTCATATTATTTTTGCTTTCATTTTGATCATTTAAACTAATTAATTTAAAAATATAAGTAGCAAAATAACAAGGTATTACCTTACCCCTAGACGGCGGCGTGGATTACGGTATCCGATACCTTCACTGTGGCACCTACTTATGTCTTGCAGGGAATGTAGTAGTAGTAAGTTAGTGTTATATTATCTTTGGCAAATTGATGAGGATTCCTAAACTGAAGTGGAACTTAATTTAAGATTGGATATTGAACCACGACCGTCGTTATTAACACAAGATCCGTCATAATAATAATAACTTAATATAGACAGAACCATTGACAATGTGTAGTAAAAATATTAGACTTAAACTAGAAAATTAAACATAATCTCTTGACAATTACTTGATACGAGCTAGCTAAATATCATTTCTATTATTAAATTAATTTTATAAATGTTTTCATACAATGTGTACCTAAATATCTATGTTACTAGAAATAATAATGTTATTTCTAGTAACATAGATATTACTATATTACTACAAACATGTTCTGACTATTTACAAGCGCTTTTTTAAAGTCTACGTGTATAAAAACATTTTTTTATTTTATTTTATTTTGAACATTTAAAACTTATTGCTTGCTTGCTTATCGTGTGGGCGGTGGTTACCCTACTGTCAGATATGTTAAAACCGTCCAGAAGGCTTCTGACGTGGCTTATCGATTACAGATTGGTTTATACTTAAATGAGTATATGTTATAGTTTTTGTCTGCAGCAAAACTGGGAAAAATATTCATATATATAAACACAATAAAAAGAAAAGCCCTGACCCACTTATTGACTGACTTATAATTGTCAAAAAAATAATTAAAATCCATAAAGTAAGGGAATTGGGAGTTTGGAATTAGCGTGTATGTCGTGTATGTGAAGTCGGTTGCCAAAAACACACACAAAACAAATAAGGTACGTACGATACATAAATAAATAAAATATTTTTTCTTTTTATAATAGGTCTTTACCTATGAAATTGCCGTTTTGTATGAAAAAATTTAAACGAATTTTTTTCATGAATTTTTTTATTTGTATTAATCGAAGTAATCACCCATGCAATCAATGCATCTTTGCCATCGCAGTGGCAGTTTATTGATGCCCTTCTTAAAGAAATCAGCTGGACGGGAGGCAACAAATTCTTCAAAGGCATTTTGTACTGCCTCTCGGGTATTGAATTTTTTTCCCGCCAAGAAGTTATCCAAATTCTGGAAAAAGTAGTAGTCTGTAGGCGCAAGGTCTGGTGAGTAGGGCGGATGACGGAGAGCTTCCAACCCCAGTTCTTGCAACTTGGAGACCGTCTGCTGTGCAGTATGAGGTCGCGCGTTGTCGTGCAGGAGCAGCGGAGACGAGCGATTGACCAATGCTGGTTGGAGATGCGCCAGCTTCTCCATCATTGTGCTCAGTTCTTCACAGTACACATCTGCAGTAATGCTCACCCCGTTTGGTAAGAAGCTGTGATGAATCACACCGGCGCTAGACCACCAAACAGTGACCATCACTTTTCTAGGGGTAAGTTTTCGTTTAGGGCATTGTTTAGGTGCTGAACCAGGATCCAACCAACTTGCTGAGCGCTTGCGGTTATCAAACAGAATCCATTTTTCATCGCAGGTAACAATGCGGTTCAAAATTCCTTCATTTGTGTGTCTGTTGAGCAGTGCAAGGCACGTCTCGACGCGTACTTCGCGCTGGCGATCATTGAGTTCGTGGGGCACCCATTTGTCAAGCTTTTTTACCTTGCCAATTTGACGCAAATGGACCAATATTGTTTTGACGCTAACGTCGAAAGCTGCTGCTAATTCAGCCGTAGATTGTGTATCATCAGCTTCCACAACCGCCTTTAATTCGTCATTGTCGACCAAAGTCTTCGGACGACCGCGAGGTTCATTTTTCAGGTCGAAATTTCCAGAACGGAAGCGAGCAAACCAATAACAGGTGGTGCGTTGGTTTGTAGTGTTAGCTCCGTAAACGTCGTTGATGTTGCGTGCCGCTTGTGCCGCGTTGCTGCCACGACGGTACTCATATTCCATAATTACTCGAATTTTTAACGTATCCATGATGACGAAAAAGATTGAAATGCGATGAAAATGTAACACTAATCAATAAAGAAATGACTACTTTTGGAAAAAAGAATCCATGTTTTTAAAATAAAATTAATTTGAAATTAGAATTCTTAGCCAAACAAAAATTATTTTGATTTGAAATGGCCAGTACTGCAGAACGGCAATTTCATAGGTAAAGACCTAATATATTACTTAATCTATAATCGATACTTGGGTTTCATAATAATAATTGACTGATTTTACCTTCAATTTAATTGCTTAGATTCGACCAAGAATAAAAGGGGCAAAACGAGGTGTACACGAATCAATAAAAACTGTTATATATTTTTTACTTTACTTTCTGCAACACGAGCGAAGGGTGTCCCCTTCGAAGCTAAGTTACAACCAACTATTTGTATTTTTTTTTCGCCATCGTCGACCTTTTTCGTTTCGTGAGAACTGTCAAATGTGACGTTGAAAGTTAAAAAAAAACGTTTGGGTCTCACATGAGATTGCTAATGGGCAATGGGTTAACTTTTTCATGGCTTATACCTGCGGAAAACTTGAAAAACCTGTGAAGTCAAAAAAAGTATTCTCACTCAACCTTTGTATAGCATTTTTGCTTACACTCATTTAAAATTCAATAATATATTCCATATTAATTTAAAATGATAGCTCATATAGTTGAATAAAAATCATTTGTCATGCATTGTGCTCAAAACTTAAAACGAATGTTTTGTATAATTTTTCGAAATGTTGATTTTTTTAATATTACGGTTACAAATAACTTAGGTGGCTTCCACTGCTCCATCGGACAATAGTAGTGAGGGGGGGGGGGGGCTCAAACCTATTAGCGAAGAAGATACACACGTAGTAACCATGGTCAGAGGGTAGTGGGTGCTCTCTGGCGCTTTGCGCAATAGCTTTGGTCTGACGTGAACGTTTTTTCGTAATTATTCGTCCATTAAACGTACGTTTTATGCATTAAATCTTGCATTTTATTCAAAAGTCGCCATATTGTTATGAAATGGTTCGTAATTAAGAGTTATGTTTCTTGGTATTTATTTAATATTGGCAATATCAAATGAGCTTGGACTAGTTTTGCAACTGCAATCTTTGATTCAATAATTGAATAGGTTATTATTGTACGAGAATGCCAATTTGTCTTAACGAACACCAAATAAAAACGTTACTACTTATTTATGAAGTGAGTAGATTACAGCCAATTATTTTTAGTAACTTATATATTGAGTAACTAGCGCCCCGCCGCGACTTCGTACGAGTGGTATAGCAAATTATATCGACATATTTTTTTCTGTCTGTTGCATATTATTTGCAATAGTAGAAGATTCGATTTAAATGTAACATCGTAATATTTCAAGCAATTTAAACCATATCTTAACAAATTATTTACTTAAGTCTTTCTCGTGAATCTCTATCATCACTAGCAACTGGTGAAAACCGTATGAAATCCGTTGTATAGTACCTATAAGAGATTATCGCAAACAGACAGACGCGGTGTGGGACTTTGTTTTATAATATTGTCTTAAGTTACATAAAAAATGTTATTTTTTAATTAAAACACACACCTAATTAATAAAAGCCCTATTATTTTAATATAATAGCAAGTGTTTTTTATATAACAGGAAAGTTCTCGAGTGGCAACCACGAACCGCAAGACGCCTAGTCGGCAAGCCCCCTACAAGATGGACCAATGATCTTGTGAGGGCCGCTGGAAACCATTGGATGCGGATAAAGCAAGTCCGGCAATTGTGTAGATCTTTGATAAGATAAGATAAAAAACTTTATTCGCTTAAGATATGGTTACATAAGGTGTTAGGTACATAATAGTGGTTCCCGACATATCTACCCTTAGAGAGCATGCGAACAATTTATTTATCATACATATCGTAGATATGTATGATTTTGGGAGAGGCCTATGTCCAGCAGTGGACGTATTTCGACTGATTTGATGATTGTAAAATGTATTGACGTGCGTTTGTATTTATGTATATTTATAGTATGTAAGTCTATTACAGACGTGTTCTTTTTGACCGAAATAAAAAGGAGGATGTTCTCAGTTTCGACGTTGGCCTACCCCGGTGCTACCCTGTACTGGCAATGATCCCAGCGCTGGATCTGCAGTCCGATTCCGGGGTTGAAGGGTGCCAGCCCATATTCCTGTGTATACTGGTCTCGGGAAACCGGGAACCATCTACATTTGTTGCGCCCTTCAAAGAAAAGGGACATAGCAGGAATCAGTAGCAAACTTTTTAGCTTACCGTTCACTTGGTCAGCTTTATTATTTGGTCGCCAGCTGCATTTTTTTAGGGTTCCGTATTTTTCTATTTGTATCTCCTTTCACGGATCTTCTGGAAGAGTAATTAATAGGCTGATGCTTCTTGTATAGAGTTGATTAATTTCCTTTGTTAATAATTTTTTTGTTGATTCATTTCCTTTTTTATCTCTATCCAAATGTAACCCTTTTGATTCTTAAATTAAATGCGCACTCCACGTTTATAGCTAAACAAATAAATTATAATGATAATACAAGATTTTACGGTTTGGTTTGACATCGTAAAGGAGCGAGTGTTCTTTTGTTTCTTGACTGAAGATCTATGATTTGTTTCAATTTTTTTTATATACAGGGTTTTGTAAAGAGGTGTGTCTACTTCAATAAGCAAGGGGTTGAAGACTATTGTTTTGATAAAGATGGCATAAATTATAAACTTAGTAAGTGTCACCAAAACTTCGCTTTGAGTTGTAGGGCCCAGTGACAAACTTTGTCGCACTTCATTTTTTTTGGAGTCATCTTCATGCTTCCGTTATGTAATGGCTTTCTTATAATTTGTAGCATTTTTAAAACCATCTAATGTTCCTTTTTGAAGTTATACTTCTTTTGGCGCGATGGAGAAAAATGATAAGAGTGAATTTTTACGATGCGCGCGCACACCGACACCAAAAAATTTAACAGCATGAAGTTAGTTCTAGGTGGTATGAAAATTGATAACTATGTTCAAGTTGTATATTAAGAAGTATAACTTCTAACGCGTGTACATAAGTACACACAAGTTTTTTTAACACCTTTTTTGTAATCTGTGCTCTGAAAATGGTGTGAGGAATAAATTGTACAAATTAACTATAAAATTGAGAGCTTATATTATTTCCGATTTCAACTAGGCAATTAACTTTTAGTACCATAGGTTTTTTTACTATTCAACACATAAAATATTCGTTAAATATTTTTACGACTAACTTCTTTATCAAAAGAATAAGAAATATTAGCACGCAACAAGGCTTAAAGACAATGAATTCAATTTACTAGAATACAAAAAAATAATAACGCTTCCCATTAAAAGATGGCGTGTTGGTTATCCATTACTGAACGAAAGCACTAGACTGTAAAAGCCGGGTTCTCACAGGCTTAATATTAAAAAAAAAACTCCAAAGAGGTTTGAACTCGCGCAAAAAATCCGCGCGTACGCTCCGCTGAATTACAAGGGTGCTTTAGTATAATCTATTTATTCTTCTCTCCCTGTCTCAAACAGGAGATGATGATATTTCTGTCTCTGTTTGATCGTAATTAAGGGCATAACTGACCCTTTGAGTGCTTGAGAAGTGGCTGCTATGATCTTTTGTTTTATTGAGTCGCGGGTATGAGAGCTCTTAACGTTTGATTGTATTTTGACTTTTGAAGTAGCGTTGCGATTTTTAGGTTCAGATTAAATTTTATTTTTATAAAGTGTGGTGAGGGATTCTTTTGTACTTGATTTTGGATTTTGCTAAGTTAAATCATGTTGGTTATATTTAGAATGTACAAACAAGATTTTTAACAGATAATTATTACGTAGTACTTTATATTTTATATTATTTAATAAGCATTTTCTGTAAATATACATGCAAATGTTTTGTTATGATTGTAATTTATATATTATAATCTTCGTGGAAAATTATGGCGTGTTATTATAAGAAAACTGTTAATAAAATTCAGTACTAATATATTGTAATATGACATCACAGACTATACTACGAAGAATGAAAAGTATTTGTGCAAAAATATAGAATTATGAAAGTTTAAAAAAAAACAAAGAACAATTAGAATCGTTTGTTTTTGTCGTATAAATACCTAATGTGTCCTGTTTTTTTCTCAAAATTGTACATACCTATTACAAAATTTGAGTGTTTGTGTGATAACAAATCGAATACCTACCTGCTCTAATTTTTGTATGTATGATATGCGATTTTTCCGTTATTTTTGAGGCAACCTACACACATCTTTTTTTAATCGATTTGCTTAAAGAAATGTTGACGCCACTGCGTCGGTTGTACGGAAAAATCGCATTTTTCCGTTATTTGTGAGGCAACCTACACACAACGTTTTTTAATCGGTTTGCTTAAAGAAATGTTGACGTCACCGCGTCGGTTGTTAAATGTTTTTCAAAACAGTAATTTGATGATCGCTGTGACTCAGTTGGTAGTGAACCTGCTTTTTGATACAAAGGTTGGATTCGATCCTCGCACAAGACAAATATTTACGTTCATGAACAAGTCTATTTGTCTTGGTCTAGATGTTTCTGTGTATTGAATGTATATAATTACAAAAAAAAGTAAATTAAATAAGTATTTCTATCTGTTCTATCTGTAGTATTAATTTTATTACTTCAAGCTTTGCTTGGTTTGGACTAGATGGCGCTGTGTGGAATGTCTCAGATATTTATTTAATTATTGTAAATTACGTTTTCAGTTAGTCTTGGGCGCATCCTCTACGGCACCAGAAAAAAATTATGCTCAGCCAAGAAGATGTATCGTTGTATGTTAACGGATTATTTTCATAAACACGTGATTTCCAATAACCCCAAAGAAATTAACTTACAAATTAGGTTCAATTCAAATAGTCCATAACTATATAAAAATGACATTAATTCATACAGTAACGAATGGAAATTATAATTTATACGTCATTAATGCACATAATGTTTGCTTGATCAATATTTATGTCATGTAGATCATGTGATCGAAGTAGAATTGACGGCACAACTGAGGATACACTTTGTCATATATATCGCCTTTATTTCGTAGACAATAAGGTTGATTATCGTTGTGTTTGTCAGTACTATGAACTAGGGGAGCTTATAGAGTAATATTGAAAAGGGTAAAATAATGAAAAATGAGTTTCTAGTGTAGTGGAAATATTTATTTTGGACTTTTAGCAAGTCATGTTCTTTTTTTAAACTAACTCGAATACTTTTAAAAGGAAGGTCCGTATCTCCAATCTCAAAGATTATTTTTGAAATGTAATTATGAGATATAAAGTTAAATTAAAAAAGATCTGAAACCGAAGCTAAGAAAAGGGCATATACTGTTATGTCCAAAAAGTAGATACATTATTGTTAAAATCACGCTGCTATGAAGGATGAGGGCCAAAACACATGAAGTCGAAAACCTTACATTGATATTTTGCTTAGGGCATATAGCAAAAATACTGGGGTTTCCATTTACCATATTTATTTTAACATTTGACCACATTTTGCTTTCTCACCGATACATGATTGTAGCGGTCAAAAGTTTAATTAACATTTTTATAGGTAATTATAACTTCACTATATATTGGACAAGAACATGCTTCATGTTAAACTTTAGAACGTGAGAATCCTGAAATCCCGGTAAACTCTTCACTTTCAGATGCAATTGCAATGCTTTAAATATAGTTATTTCAATAATTTTTTTAAATACAGTGGCAGCTAACATATTTTACGAGTTCGCATTTCCCAAAAACTGTATAAACTCCTAACACAGATATTATGCCATAAATTATGTACTAAATTATTTCGTCAACTTGCGCATATGCATGCAGTATCCATCTCACAAGCACACTTTCATGAAGTAAATTTATCATCCCACTCAGAGCACACGCGGCAACATACCCCTTCGTTTTTGAGGTAGGCACTTAAAGGCTTTACTTGCAAATGAAGTGACCAAATCTACATAAACACAAAATTAGAACTGCATTCCAAAGAAAGGTTTTCGGAATACAAACAGACTTATTGCCTTTATCCCCAAACAGAGTTACTGCCTTTATCCCCAAACAGAGTTACTGACTTTATCCCCAAACAAAACTTGTTGTAGTCATCAAGTATGTAATGGATGTTCCCAGCAAGGTATAATTATCGGTGTACAGGTGGACATCGGACGACCCTTTCGCGACATTTCCTTACTCTTGCGTGTCGGTAGGAAATGGATGCAGTGACAAGAATATGCCATAATTATTAAACAAGTGTAAGTGCTTAGCCAGTAATGACAAACCGCCAATTAGAGAAAATGTTTAAAGCTGTCTGTTTGATAACTTACTATCAACCAAAGTAGTGAGGGCATACGTTTCAAATTCATAATTCATTTATTGTTCATTTTCAAATTGCATCGTGTTAGTGTGGTATTTACAGTTTTTCAATAGTTGATTCTTCTGACGCATTATATGGTGCAATATTAGTGATATAATATAACTCACAATAGTTAAGGAAAATCTAATGATAATAATATTTTTGCAGTGCAACGATAAAAGCAGTAAGTACGTATGATAGTTTTGAGTTAATGAGCGCACAGATGGTTGTAACAATTTTCATCTTCGCATATCTATATTGTTCACATAACATATATATTTATATAATATCCTAGGACATTATTTACACACGGCCATCTGATCCCAAACTAAGCAAAGCTTGTACTATAGAACCCAGATAGATAATACTACTTTTCTTTTTTAAATACATACTTATATAAATTATAATTTTGAGGCCATAAAGCATCTTAACTTTAATGTTAATATCAAATAATAATAACAAGCCTAACATATTTTAAAATAGTATTATATAATCTGGTAGCGTAAAATATAACTTTTTATTAAAAATTAAAGTTGAAGGGATAGACAAATCAGTACGAAATTATGCAAACTATACGCCCTTAACGGATTTAGGTCTTATCCTGCAACCCAGTGTATATACTATACTTTAACAGGAACGAAATTTTGTTCAGCTTTACAAAATATATCAAGGACATCTTTTAAAGCAACCTTCTTTGAGTTATGTAGATCAAATCCTTGCGTAATACTTGCTAACGATAAACGTGGAATTAAATTAATTTAAAATGAGATTTTTGTGGTGTATACGACAACATTTTGAAATATATTGTGAACATAAGAAGGGTATTATAGTCGCAATATATTTCAAAATGATACTTTACAAAAGCATAATCATTATCAATTAATTTATAACATGATTTTTGTGGGTGTAAAAAGAATATTATTTTGCAATAATAATATCCATATTTCAAAACGTTGTGTTACCACCCCAAAGACTATATTATAAATAATTTTATTACTCAATTAAAGTAACACGTGCGAATTATTACAAAAAAATCAAGTTAATTTAAAAGTTAAGTTTTAAAGAAGTTAAATCTCAACCAATTTGTATAAAACTTTCAGTTTTCTTTCCTAATTTTATTTTTATATATAAGACACATGCCATGTGTATGACATAAAGGTATATTATAACAGTTGCAACTTGAATATCTTATTGAAAAGGAACCCGACTCACCGTATCCTTAGCTCCGTTACAAAAAGTAATCCCTCTTGTACAATAAGAAGGTCCGTGAGCAAAAAATAATACCAACTGTCATTTCACAAATAACCACGAACTCAAATCACTCAGATTGTACAATAAAACATTAAAATATATTAAAATTTAAAAATAAAAAGCACTTTTAAACGTCTTCATTTTCGAACGAAACCGCCGATAAATTTATAATTGGAAAAGCTCTCGCGCACCGCGTGTATTCGCGCGCGAAGCTCGCGTTCGAATAAATAGAATTCAAACTTTACCTGGGGTTCGTGTGACATTGCATGTGAATCATCTATCTCTTTCTCCCATTCAAAATGTCGCGGAGTGTAAATGAAAGAGGGTGATTTTATTGAAGGTGGAACGGTCGTGAAGTTGAAAGTTTTTTCTTTGCCCGGTGCATTGTTTTCCCGCCTTATCTTTTGGTGGTCAGAGACAATAGTAACTTTGATAAGGGTCATTGATAAAAATGCCATTAAAAGTTGGCGAATGGCTCCCTATATCGATATCGGTGTTTGGTGGGAAATAAATGTTCATTAGTTCCAATTGATAAATGCTTTTCCGGAGATTGTTGGACAGTTTGGGTATGTATACGATGTGGAATTTCAAACTGTTGGGGAAAATTTATAGTTGGGTTCTAAAGGTATTGATTTGGTCGTAAATAGAATGAGAACGAACTTTGCATTTTATTACTTTGGTGATGATTTAGTTTATATATTTATTTTTGTATTTTTGTAAATAAGTAGACATATCGTTGTTTTAAATAACTTGTTGCCTATCAGTTTGCTGGTTGAATATATATTATTAGTTTGGCTGTTTCTGATTCTGAATCATTTTCAAGATCAATGCAATTGTGTGCATGAACATGTCTGTTTGTCCTGAGTCTGGGTATAATTATCTATATAAGTACCTATGTAAAAAGAAAAGTATTATATGTAATACATCAGTTATCTGTTTTCCATAGTACAAGCTCTACTTAATTTGGGATCAGATGGCCGTATGTAAATAATGTCCAGAAATATTATTATTAAATTACACCCAGACACACAAACAATCGTGTTCATAACACAAAGATTTGTCCCGGGTGGGAATCGAACCCACGACCTCTAGCTTAGCAGTCAGGGTCACTAACCACTAAACCAATAGGCCAGTTGGTATTCAGGTCAGTACAGTAATGTAACAATATCATCAAACTAAATGTAACCAACTTTCTTTGGAAAGGAACCAATGAGGTACTCGACAACTACAACTTACAAGTCACTGTGGCTCCGTTACACTGTTGATGTAGTTTGTTGGTCAGTGGGTTCGACTCCGCCACAGGCGTAGAGAGCGGGAGACAGCGCATTAAATATAGCCGTCGCTAGATCGCCTACTCAAGTTACACGGGCAGTGGATAGACATACTCGTAGTTGGCACATAGTATCAATAATATGATCTTCAGATCTTGAGATATCAACATTAATTTATTTGTTTTATTTTAGGCAAATAGTAATCCATTATCTGTCCATATTAGTTGTTTAGTATCAATATACCAGAAAAAATATAAAATAAAAACAAAAGTATGCTAAATTGCATTTGATAGTTTTACAAAAAAAAAAAAATACTTAAAAGAATACCTCTATTAATTTTTTTTCTTTACCCTGATCTAATGATGGTACTGAGCTACCAGATGCCACAATGCCAGAATGATAATAATTTAATTACAGTTAATATATATATTGTGTTCCATCTCCTCACACTAGCTAGTATCTTGGACCTGTTTTGTGTGAAGTTTTTTAATCTGGACTCTAATATATTATAAATTAGGTACAGACATAAAATGAGTTACCCATAACTTCGTATGAACTATACAAAAATCTAGAAAGGAATATTCAAGTCTGTGTATACTCACGACTACCGCGTCGTGATAGCGATAACAGATTTTTTCTGGAAATACTATTGTATTCTCCCCTACACCCTCTCCCCTGTACCTTGTAGAGCACATCTAACCGTTCGTCCAAAAGGAAATTAGTTTATAACTACAATAATCTAAAATTCAGCTAGGTCTCCTTTTGTTTGGCATTCAGAAATTGGCAAGACCACTTTTATTCTTAACCGACATTAAAAAGGAAGATGCTCGATGATGTTCTGAGATGTATCCGTTGTTAGTGGACTGATTTTCATAATTGTTATTTTATTTGAAAGGAAATTATTATAAGTGGTCTCTTTTAATCTAATAATAATATCCTGGGACATTTTTTAAACTAAGCAGATCTTGTACTATGGAAACCAGATAACTGATATACTACATATACTATTTTTTATTTTGCATAAATACATACTTATATAGGTAATTACACCCAGATTCAGGACAAACCGACTTGTTCATGTACACAAATATCTGTTCTGGGTGGGAATCGAACCCACGACCTCCGGCTTGAAAAGCAAGCTTTTGCCAACCACGCCAACAGGCTGACAAACCGGTTTATAAAGTACAGTTGATGTCGCCATATGTTTTTTTAAACAGTAATTATGTGACTATTTCGTTGCCATGTCTATTTTCATATGATCAACTGTATCCCGTTGCTTGCAATTAAAAGACTCAATAGCGGGCATGAATTTCGCATTAATGTGTAATTTCCTCGTGTTTGCTTTAACGGAGCCATATTGTACAAATACTATTGAGTTTAGAGCTTCACGGTTACTTATGAATGGGGTAAACAGAGTAGAAAGCAGGCTAATGTTTCGAGAGTAATGGTGCCTGTGGTTCAGTGGATGATCTTAGAGTATATAACAGTTGACGGGCCGGTTGGCGTGGTTTGTAAATGCTTGCCTTTCACGCCGTAAGTCGTGGGTTTGATTCCCACCCAGGACTGATATTTGTGTGCATGGACTTGTCTGTTTGTCCTGAGTCTGAGTGTAGTTATCGATATAAGGATCTATTGAGAAAAGAAAGTAGTATATCAGTTATCTGGTTTCCGTAGTACAAGCTCTGCTAATTTGGGATCAGATGGCCGTGTGTAAAAAATGTCCCAGGATATTATTTCTTTATTTAGTAATGTAGTTAAGTACTATAGTTCTTATGGTATATAATATAATGCTGCGCGATTGTTTTAACTACATTATTATACACATTTAAATAGTTTGCTTCAACATCATCATGATCACTGTCCACATTTGGACAAAGGCCTCTCCCAAAGAGCTCGAGACATGTCGGTCCTACGCTATCCGTATCGAGCGGCTTCCAGTGGTCTTCATAAGATCATCATGTCCATCTTCTAGAGAACCTGCCCACGCTGCCGTTGGTCCTACGTGCTATGTGTCATGCTCAGTGTCACTAAGTGAACAAAAAGAAAGAAGAGTAAAGAAGAAAGAAAAGAGTAAGAAGAGAAATTTTACAGATTGGTGTAGCTGGATGTGCTGACGGCAGCACATCCAGCTACACCAATCTGTAAAATTTCTTTTATAGATTTTCAACTTTATCACATTAGCCTATGGTTCACTTTCTACTGGGGAAAGACAGATTGGGGCAGCTTGATGTGCTGGTGTCTGTACATTTACAGCGACAGCTACGTCCTCATGGTTGGCAAACAAATTATAACTTCGATGAAGCTCGGGCTCCACCGGCTAAATCAACGAAGATCGATTTTTTAAATGGCGTTTAAATAAATAAAGGTTAAAAATGACTTAATAAATCGTTCAATCGGCTTCCATGAGCACATGTGACGTCATAAATGGTCCGGAATCGATTGTCAACGTTGAAGCCGATTTAACGATTAAAAGAAACGATTTTAAGAGAGCCCCTGGAGGAAGTAATGCGTGCTGATGGCATAGTTTACGCTTTCGGGAAAGAAAGTCCAACCATGAGTTGTTATGGTTAACAACGAAAATTATTTACACGTCCATATTCATAAAGTAATATTAATAGCCACATTAAATACTCGTTAACACTTTAGTGGACCTAAATATTGTGCTTAACGAGTACCGAGTATGACCTGGAATTCAGTGGACAGCTATCTTGCTCGCTGATTCAGAAGTTTTATTGGTTATAAAATATTGCCAGCATCTTTGAAGAATTTGTATCGGTAATTTTGTGAGATGAATATTCCAAAATATTCAGGACAACTCTTCACTTTAATACGTGTATAAAAGAAATGAGAAAAACATGTATTCCAATATTTAGTGGCCCGTTCACTGTGGATTTGGTCTGAATACAGGGTTTTTAAAAGATTTTTTTTTAATTTAAATTTAGTATTATTTATTCCTCCTCCGATGTCTTTAAGTAAACTATTAAGTATATACGGAATAAGATTTTTAAATTTATATTTCCATAAACATTAGAAACTCTCGGAACTTTGAATTTGTATTATATATACTATGTACTTACTTAGCGATGAATGCTCCTGTTTGAAATTACTGTTATTTGAACTCAGGACTCATTATCTGCTATTAAAAATGCTACTGCTAGACCAACGAGGAAATCATCAAATCAAAATAATAGTTTCACAAAGATAATCTTATGAGATGACCACAGCACATTTTTAGAAAGTCCGTGCACTTATTTTATATCAGGTAAAATCATATTTTTAAAGTCGGAATCCGAACGCGAACCCAAGTAACCGACATGGCCCAGAGTATTGCCAAGCTGATGACAAGACTTGTCATCAGCTTGGCAATACTCTTAATACTCTTAATACTCTTCTTACTCTTCTTTTTTTCTCTTCTTACTCTCTTCTTACTCTTTTCTTTCTTCTTTACTCTTCTTTCTTTTTGTTCACTTAGTGACACTGAGCATGACACATAGCACGTAGGACCAACGGCAGCGTGGGCAGGTTCTCTAGAAGATGGACATGATGATCTTATGAAGACCACTGGAAGCCGCTCGATACGGATAGCGTAGGACCGACATGTCTCGAGCTCTTTTGGAGAGGCCTTTGTCCAAATGTGGACAGTGATCATGATGATGTTGAAGCAAACTATTTAAAAGTGTATAATAATGTAGTTAAAACAATCGCGCAGCATTATATTATATACCATAAGAACTATAGTACTTAACTATATTACTACCGCGAGCCTAGTTGCTTAACCTCGCCGATCGCTTACAGACCGGTGAGAGCATCTAGCTATGAGCGCCTATTTTGAGGTAAGAATTAAATATTAATACTGTGACGAAACTTGTGTGTATAGACTACGCGACTGTCGCGCTTCAGTACTACCAAATCCAATGCGGTTTAATTGAGAAGAACCAGCGAAACAACCAATATTTGTCCTACTTCCTACTAATATTATAAAGGCGAAAGTTTGTGAGTGTGTGACTGTGTGAGTGTGTATGTTTGTTACTTCTTCACGACTTAAGAGAGGTAGGGCAAGCGTTCATTCGCTCGAAGAGCAGCCCGACTGGGGAAGTACTTCCACCTTTTAGAAGACATTCCTTAATAATAACATTAGTCGTTTAATGTTGTGTTTCCGAGTGTAAGTAAGGTCGCCAAAGCTCATTGGGGTGGGGGAAGAGTCAGCAACACTTGTTTGCTGACTCTTAAAGGCCGGCAACGCACCCGCGACTCCTCTGGTGTTGCGAGTGTCCATGGGCGGCGGTGATCACTTACCATCAGGTGACCTACTTGCTCGTTAATCGCCCACTGATTAAAAAAAAAAAACTTGTGTGTACTTATGTACACGCGTTAGAAGTTATAATTCGTAATATACAACTTGAACATAGTTATCAATTTTCATACCACCTAGAACTAACTTCATGCTGTCGTGCGCGCGCATCGTAAAAATTCACTCTCATACCACCTAGAACTAACTTCATGCTGTTAAATTTTTTGGTGTCGGTGTGCGCGCGCATCGTAAAAATTCACTCTCATCATTTTTCTCCATCGCGCAATAAGAAGTATAACTTCAAAAAAAACGTCTAAACGGCTGGAGCTGTTTTAATAAAATTTGGTATGGAGTTAGCTGACACTCTGGATTAACTCATAGGCTAGATATATTTATAAAGTTTAACGCGGGCAAAACCGCGGTGCACAGCTAGTAAGAGATATCTATAACGGTAAGAAATATGCCGTAGTTAAACAAAATCTCTTATTACCTTGACACTTTTATTTACTTAACAACCATGACTTGTTTACACCTTTTAAAACCCAACCGTATCCTAAAATAACAAGGAACACAAGGATTTAAAAAGTAAACATAAATTATTGGAAATTGAACAATAGTTAGAACGAATTCCATTTACCTGATCCATCCGTGACGCGATAAATAAAAAGTAGAGATCTTTAACAAAAAGGATGTTGATTAAAATAAATTACACTTACTTCGCTGTGGGGTTCTAACATACGTTTATTGTTTCCTGAAATCGCGAATCTCTTGATCGACGCTTCCCGTGACCTGAGAGCTGGCCTTTTTTGAGTCATAGTCACCTGTATGTCAAAAGTGGTTACTATTGACATACAGGTTTATTTTTGTTTTTAAACTTTCGCGATTTGTACACATTTTTATATACTGTGGACACGGGTCTCAATCGCGATAAAGATACCTCTCATTGTATGGAAATCCTATACAATGCGAGATCAGCTTATACTGGAAATGTATAGCTTGATATGTAGCCGTGTGTAAAAAGATCCTATGCGATATAAACCTCTTTTATATACTGTGGACACGGGTCTCAATCGCGATAAAGATATAGGCAAATCATTACCTTGGTTACCCGGCATTGCAATCCATGCCGAAACGTCGGGTAACCAAGTTAATGATTTGCCTATATCTTTATCGCGATTGAGACCCGTGTCCACAGTATATAAAAGAGGTTTATTTAAAAAAAAAAACAACGATATCTAGCACTATTTCATTAAACTTTAACTGTCTACACTAAAAATTTTCATCAAGCAAATAAACTATATGGCGTCGCGGTAGAGGTAGAATACGAATTGTACTGACTTGACTGCACGTGTGGCGCAGCGGCTAAGACAGCCGCCTCGCCGCATCGTGTCCCGGGTTCGAGTCCCGCGCCGAACATCTATTTGTGTGAACCATAAATCGTTGTTTTGAGTCTGGATGTAATTTGTGTCCGTCTATTATATGTTTGTAAAGTACCCAGCGCCACAGGCATTAGATTACCTAGTGCGGGCGTTCTTTTTTTTTAATAGACAACGCCCAAGTCTAGTCAGTACAATTCTCCTTCTTCGACGACGCCATATAGTTCACTAGCTTGAAGAAACTTATCGTGTTTTAGTAAAGACATTTTAAGGTTGATGAAGTAGTGCTAGTTAATGTTCTGGTAAAAACTACAAGTATCATCGAGAAAGTAAACTACATGAACTTGTGGTATACAAGCTGATCACTTTAAGTCCCGACGATGCGGAGGAATTTTTTGACACCCAGTAACTTAGTTCTAGTAGTAATTCATTTAGTTGATATTTTTCTTTATTTTTGAATAGTAATCATTTTTGTTACTAATTTTTTACCCCCGCGGTTTTACCCGTGTTAAACTTTAAAAATTATAGCCTATGTGTTAATCCAGGGTGTCAACTAACTCCATACCAAATTTTATCAAAATCACCCCAACCATTTAGACGTGAAAAAGAAACAAACAACACACTCACAAACTTTCGCCTTTATAATATTAGTGTGATTTTAAACAAGCTCATATCATATCAAGCTATACATTTCCAGTATAAGCTGCTCCCGCGTAGTATGGGATTTCCATACAATGAGAGGTCAACTTATATTGGAAATTTATATCTTGATATGTAGCTGTGTGCCAAATATTGTAATCTGTCAAATTTCTTTTATAGATTTTCAACTTTATCACAAGAGCATGAGGTTCACTTTCAATTGGGGAACTTTGACAGATTGGGGTAGATTTATGTACTGGCGTCTGAACGATATTTTTGGTTCTTCTTTCCCGAGAAAAACAAATAGTGCTGAAGAAACAACGACCAAAAAAGAGTCTCTTAGTCTTCTGTCTCATCCGCACACTCACTTTTGAGATATTTTTTAAGTGTAGTATTTAATTTCTTACAAACCTTTTCCTGACAAAAACGAACACATAAACGAAATATTTAATCAATTTGGTGCAGTCGTTTGGAAGTAATGAGCGTACCTTTCCGTCATTATTTTTTACTTATATAGATAAAATAGTTGTGTTTCTTCGAAAATAAAGGGTAGTATATTTATTGTGAGGTCGTTCAAAAGTTGCAAAGGATCTTTGTACACACAGCTACATATCAAGCTATACATTTCCAGTATAAGCTGATCTCATATTGTGTAGGATTTCCATACAATGACAGGTCAGTCTAGTTAAGGTTGTAGACTCTGCACTTAAAGTTGTAGAGAACTATATTTACTTAGGACAGACTATCCAACTAGGTACGGCACATAGTACATAATCTAGAAATGTAAAGTTAAAGTTAAGAGGTGGGAACCTGGTGTCCTGAAATACAGGCCTAAAGCCTAGCTTAGGCACCAGTCTCCTACAATATATGTATACTTACCTGAATTATGTAATATATATATAACTGTCTTTGGTAAACTGTATATTGTAGTGAGAAAATAAATTATATATTATTATTATTATAGGTAGGTCCAACTTCGAGAAGGAGGTCAATCGTACAATCCAACTCGGCTGGGCAGCGTTCGGAAAGCTACGTAATATCTTCTCGTCCCAAATACCGCAGTGTCTCAAGTCGAAAGTCTTCGACCAGTGTGTTGCCAATGATGACTTACGGAACAGACACGTGGTCGCTCACTATGGGCCTTATCAGGCGGCTCAAGGTCACCCAAAGAGCAATGGAAAGGGCTATGCTTGGAGTTTCCCTGCGAGATCGAATGAGAAATGTTGAGATCCGCAGGCGAACCAAAGTAACCGACATAGCCGTAAGAATTGCCGAGCTGAAGTGGCAGTGGGCAGGGCACATAGCTCGTAGAGCCGACGGCCGCTGGGGCAGAAAGGTTCTCGAGTGGCGACTACGAACCGGATGACGCAGCGTGGGCAGGCCCCCTACAAGATGGACCGATGATCTTGTGCGGGTCGCTGCAAATCTCTGGATGCGGATAGCGCAAGACTGGCAATTGTGGAGATCTTTGGGGGAGGCCTTTGTCCAGCAGTGGACGTCTTTCGGCTGATATGATGACAGGTCAGCTTATATTGGAAATGTATAGCTTGATATGTAGCCGTGCGTACGACGAAGGGATTCAGTTTAACAAAGCAATAGTTGCTCTTCTCAAATTGATGCTGCCACTTCATGCACTGCACGGTACGGTAAAAAAAGATTGACGATTCCACACAAATGTAATATTTTTATGGAATAAATGAATTTTAATCTTTGAATGCCCGATCCACTTCTCTTTTTATGCGCAAGGCACATTTCCATTCGTGTACGTTTGGCACGATATACTTATTAGCTACCGTAAGTACATTTATATTTATTCGATGTATATAAATTACTTATTATTTATGAGTAGGGGTAACGTTTTTCTTTAAACATACGAATTTCAGCCTAAATCGGAAGGAGGAACAAAAACGATAATCCAAAACTCGTTGGGGAGGGGGATGGATCAGCAAAATGTGAGTGATGCCGCTGGTATTTAAAGCTTCTATAAGCTACGGTAACTAATCCGTCAGCCAATTAGGATAGCCACATGTTTATTGGCCAAGTGCAAGCTGCACTCGTGCACGAATTTGTTTTTAAAGCCAATATTTAGCAAAATACGGCATAAAAATCACGTTTGTTGTATGGGAGCCCTCCGTAAATTCTTATTTTATGTCTGTTTTTAATATTTGTTGTTACAGCTGCAACAGAAATGCATCATATATGAAAAATCACGGCTAATGAGATACGGGCTGATGACAGGCAGAAAGGCAGACGGACAACGAAGTATTAGTAATAGTGTCCTGTTTATACCCTTTGGGTACGGAAGCCTAACAAGAACATCATCATCATCATATCAGCCTAAAGACGTCCACTACTGGACAAAGCTCACCCCAGGATTCCCACAATGGACGGTCTCATGCTACCTGCATCCAACGGCTTCCCGCGACCCTTTCGGGTTCCGGTACAAAAAGAACATACATACTTACTGTATATAAATTCTGCCATTTTGTCGGGTATTTAGAACCTTAAAACAGCTTCATATGCGTGCCCGCACCAGTTTTGTGCCGAGCTAATTAAATGGAGTTAATGGAAAGTAAAATTAATGTCTTGCTGAACAAAGTTTTAGTCGCGTGTGGCACACGTTTCCGTCGTAGCATGACTAAAGTCTTGGTCACGCTCATTTAAAATACATGGTCATGGCCACTTTCTAGACACTTGACACTAGTGCTTTAAAACAACAAAACCAGTAGAGGTTTGGTGCCATCTGTTATATGTATGTAAGTCATCCAGTCATGATGATACATCATCCGAAAGAAAGCATTTTAAAGACCTAGTTTATTGCGTGGCAACCTTCAGTGCTTGGAAGAGCATGTTAAGCCGCAGGCCCCGGTAGGCAACAAATGGGACGTCATGCTCTCCATCTGTGAGGCAGTCATGCTCCAGAAGGAGGCCGCCGAGCGGGATTGTCTCGTTCCCGGAGACGGAGGAGACGTCGGGGCGGCGGCAGCAGCCGCCTTGCCGGTAGCCCAACTCCCCTCGGGGCTGCGGTGGCAGTATGAGAAATGTCCCCTTCTACCGCCACGTAAAAGCAGCTCTGGGAAGACAGCGATCTGTTTGTGGGGCAGTCGCTGTGCCGGACTGGCAGGAGTTGGCAATAGGGGAGGGCTATCCAGAGTCCTCCCAGACTCATACATACTCGCGTTCCCGGGGCTCCTCTCATCAGGCGCCAACAGAAGTCCACTGCAGGTTAGGTTAGGTATAGTCGGTGTGAGTCCGATATACCCACCCGCAGACACTTTTTGCGGGTGGTATGCGTAGGGATTCCTCCTGCCTTATCAAAAAAAGTTATGACTACTGTTCTAAAGTTTTCAAGATTAAATGTAAGTGTTACTGTAGTTTCGGTAGCTAGTTGCAACTGATTAGACCTATAAAGATAGAAAAAGGCTCATCTAGCTGCCATCCTCAAGAGCTGCAGTCGGTGCCCAAAAATTTATTTGAATTCAATTTTTTTTATTACCACCGTTAATACTGATGTCATAATTTAACAAAGATTTTGTTTATCAATTTATCTTTTTGCATATATCACAACATTCATTCAAAGTTCAACCCTTGCAATAAGAAATTTAGCTGCTAATCATCCCATGTGGCTTATGCAAGACTGCATAAAATAAAATAACTCTTCAGTATTTACCAAACTTTTACAAAAAGGAGGATAATATGTATCACAATTGACGGCCCTAACAGTTAATGTGATATTTTCCAGATGACCTAGAAACGATATCACACGATATCATGTGTAGAAGGTAAGAGCTTGATGAAAAGCTGGAAGAGGTTAATGGTAATGGAAGTTTCCAATGCTATTAACCTCTTCCAGCTTTATTAAAATAAATCCTTGCATCATGCGAGATTTTACAAACGTCTTTAATAGACTTAAAGTAGACCCAGACTCAGAACAAACTCATCTAACGTCCTGTTAGAGGATCAAACCTGAAATATACGGGCTCCAAAGTGGCAGTGAAGCGGTTAACTGCGGTTACCTCAACTACTGCACCACAGATGTGGCCTAGTAGATCGATTAATGACGATAATAATCTAAGTTTGTCAACGCAGGCCCCATCCAAAAGCTTATGCTAGAAATGATGCCACATTCACGAACCAAGGCGTAAAAATTTGGACACAAACAGAGCTTTCGAACACGGCTGTCATGTGTAAATAAAACAGTTTGTCAGTGAAACAAATTAGTATACGATACGTTGGTGCATTTATAACGTCAAGAGATCGACGCGTGCGCACGTTACGCACCTGCCATTCAATAATATTAAGGCGCTCAAAGTTTTCGATTCATTTGACAATTGATAACAATGAAACTTAAATCATCAAATTGTTTACAGCACTGTCAGTGCTGTAAAGTTTTTTGGTCTCAAAAGAGACTCAATTGAGACTAGATTTACCCTTTTCAGTACGAATAATGTTATAAAACTAAAATTTGGCACTTTTTTGTTTTTAGATATACCTAGCTCCCCCTACCTCGTACGCTTACAGTTTTACAGATATACGTCCGAACAGAAACCTTTGGGTAGATTTCTATTAAACGTTTGATGAAAATAACCATGGCAGTAAGGGTGTGCCTTTCCTCTCCTGTAAGCACCGTCGTTTACCTCGAGCAAGTCACGGGGATTACAAACTCAAGTGACACTGTATACAATGAGACATATCATACTCATTGTCCGAGAAAACAACCGCGAACGTGCCGTGAACACCATCACCCTTGATGACTTTAGGTGTGGCGTAGCGTATAAGACAATCACCACGCCACTTCATGTCCAGGGTTCTATTCTCGCACAGGATAACCATTATGTGTCCCACAAGTTTCGAGTCTGGGTGTACTTTGTGTGACAGAGACGAAGTAAAGTGCAAGCCCTGAATTTAAAAAAATAATCATAATCGATAAAATGCAATAAACAAATAAATAATTATATGTTTTGATGATATAGTGAGTCAGTTTATATTTATTTCACTATACAAAGATTATACTACGACTAAACTGTATCTTCTTCATCACCTATGCAATCGATATTTGAGAACCACTGCCTCCCACATTCTTCAATAATATTTATATTGTGTGTGTCCGTATTTTCCTTATTTCTAATTATACGGGCCGAGACAGGTGTAAAAGTTATACATTAATGCCTCTGTTGTTATTTTTTGATATTCTCTTCATTGTTATTAGGTGTTGCCCTGTTAATTTATGGCTGTCAATAGTTATAAATGAGTAAGCTGTTTACGGCATAAAGATAAATAAGTTAATTATTCTGTAGGTAAATGATTCGATTGAGTCATGCTGTTATGATTCACACCTTAGATAAGGAAATTTATTTATTTATTATTTTAAGGATCGTCATGCAGTTATAAGGACACGAACATACTTAAAAATAATAGTGCTGCAACACTTAAATATAACAACCACAGCGTTAGAATGTTATATAATTGAACTTAATAACAATAAATTTATTTAAAACTTGCACTAATTACTAAAATAGCTATTAACTGCGAGACGAGACAAAACATAACATTGAAAAGCAGAACAGAGAGCAGAAGAGATACACTTGCACTTTGAAGACCAACCTTACTTGTATACGTATGATGTCTATATCAAAAAATATAGGTAAAATATAGGCACCCACTGTAGCTGGCACAGCAAAGAGGTAGTTTATTTAACGGAGACTAATCTAATTTCGCTCAACCGCAGCGGAGCAGCATACCCGCGTTCCCGGGATTCCTCCATCAGGCGCCAAGAGAAGTCCACGGCAGGTTAGGTTTATTCGCTGTGAGTCCGACATATCCATCATCATACACCAAAAAGTGTCAGTGTCTTCATTATCTTTATTGTTTTATAAGGCAAAGGGAAACCTTTGCCTTATAAAACAATAAAGTAAGCTACCAACTTAGTCAAGAATCCTGTAGAAATATTTGAAGAATCTGATGTTTGAGTAGTAATATTATACAGTTTGATGCGGATAGCGCAAGACCGGCAATTGTGGAGATCTTTGGGGGAGGGCTTGGTCCAGCAGTGGACGTCTTTCGGCTGATATGATGTTGATGATGATGATGATTATACAGTTTTATAATTATATACAAGAACCAAATTATCGTCGCGCCGTGGAATCTGCACTCTAGATTATTTAGAGATTTATTTAGATTGAAACCGATGACATGTTTCCTAATAACTTATTTTTTCTCCTCTTATAAAGCGTTTCATGCTAACAGTTCTGAATGTTCCACCATGTAAATCTTCGGAAGGGTTAAGACAGGTAGGCTTAACTTCTCCAAACTTATAACTTAGAAATTATTGCGCTAATCGAGGAACTTAAGCACACATGTGGGTTTAAAGTACCTCCTCACAACATAGCAGATGTGGGTATTTTGAAACAATATTAGCTATGCTGATGACAGGGTTTTGCTAGGTCCCTAATCGGTTCCACAGAAAAGTGATATTATTAGTTGTAGGTATATTGGCAGTGTGGATACAAATTAAATAATTTAATTAAATTTGTTTATTTCAGACAAGATAACGAGGTCACAACAAAGACTTCAGTATCCTCAGGCAGACTCCTATAGTGTTAGTAATTAAAAGATTAAATTGTTATTGTTTTATATCGATTTACCTTTGTGGTTTCATACATGTTTAAATGTAATATAATATTCCTACTAAGACATCCGGGAGCGACAGTGTCAAAGTCAATTATGGACAGGCAGTTATAACAAGTATCTACTATACAACAGTAATAAGTTAGTCTAATAAAGCTGTGAACAATTAAAGGTCTTCTTAACTAACACAGGCAGTTTTAGCAGAATAAGGCGGCCATGCCATAATTAAGAGTAAATATTATTACCGATTAGTTATAACTGGAATATTATTATTATTTAATTAAACAAAGATTGGGAAGGCTGGCCCCGCTACCTTATGAGACAAAGTTTAAAAGGGAGAAAAGGGAGAGGGTTATTTCTGGCATATACAATGTGTTATCCATACTAATACATATTGCCAAAATAACGTTTGTTTGTACTTCTTCAGGCTTCAACTATTATACCGATCTGCCTGCTATTTAGGACGCCTTTTGATTTTAGTCCAAAATATGATGGAATGGCACACATCCCCAAAAGTAGTTCGATTATCTTGGCAGAATGTTTAAATAGGCGTCTGATAATTCTGAAATATTAAAAAATTCTCATTTTTTCACACTAATTTTAACGGTCAATACACCTTCACACAGATTAGTGAAACCTCGAAAACATCAAATAAAAACGACTGCTCAGCGCCATATTGGACGACAGGTGCCTCAACGTAAATCACATGAGATCATTATCTCTTAATTAAATTCACAACGAGACACGAAATACAAATGCCAGGCGTTGTTCAACATGTTGTTGATGTAATTCGAGTTTGCTACTAATTATGATAATTAACACAATGGAAACAGAAATTAATAAATGAAGAAGCGTTGGAAATAGTACACAATAGCAGTTAGATTTTGGATCATCTAACTAAACATCATGGAAAGGAAAGGAGAGGGATCTCCCAAGGCGACGTACTAGGGTCAAATAAAAGAGAAAATGATAATCAAGTTGTATAGCCACTTGCTCTCGTGGTCCGTAAATGACCGGCACGGAAGCGCGGCGTTCAGGCGATGGCTGTTAGTGTATTTTGTTTTTAACGTCTCTGTGCTTTCAAGGCCGCAATAAGCTGGCGCATGGCGGTCCCCATTGAAGTTATTATCAGACAATAGGCGTTAAGTCATATCTGGGCGGGTAGAAAAACACTGCATGTACTATCAAATAAATAAAAAGCCGTATGAAAACGTCAAAGTGCTTGCCCGAATATTCACAGAAATGGACGTTGCTCGACTGACGAAAGGAAATATATATATATTTGTGACGCTATGATGGCCGTAGTGTAAAACGTTATAATTTTATTTAAGCATTAGGGTCAGCGCAGACAGAGAGGAGCGCAGCGGAGAGGACTTTTAAAGGCACTAGAAAATCAACTTTAGTGCTATAGGAATAAAGTGCATATATGCTTGAACCTGACAAAATGCTCGCGCAGTCTCGCGCATTATAATGTTCAAGCATACATGCACTTTATTTAAATAATTTTAAAGTCGATTTTCTAGTGCCTTAAAAAATCCTCTCCGCTGCGCTTCTTTCTGTCTGCGCTGACCCTTACTGTGATAAGTGCATGCTACAGCACATTTTTGCTGTCTATAGCTACAGCTTGCACGATTTTGATTACAGAACAGTTGCCTCGCTACTACGTGTTTTGGGTTTGATTTCCATCCCGGACTTACTATTTGTGTGGCCCATATATAGTTGGACTAAGTCTGGATTTATTTTGTTTCCGTAAATTGCATGTTTGTATAGTGCCCCGCGATACAGAGAAGAATAAACTAAAAAGTATTGGAAATAGTAAAAAGAAGGTGTAGAATAAGGATAGAAACAGATGTAGGATAGCAGCGCTGTGCTATGGACGGCATATTAAGGCTCATTGTCCCAGAAGTAGTTCTCAGATAACAGTCGTTAAGCCATATCTGGGCGGATAGAACAACACCTCATACACTATCAAATAAATATAAAAATTGTATCAAAAAGTGCTTGCCCGAATATTAGCAGTAATGGAAGTAACTCACGAATGCAAAGTTCTTAAGATGACTATATATAAGAAGCTGGATATGCAACCTTCAAGAAGCGAGCCTATTCTTTTCTTAAAGGCCGGCAACGCACTTGCAGCTCCTCAGGTGTTGCGAGTGTCCATGGGTGGCGGTGATCACTTACCATCAGGTAGTAGGTAGTAGGTCCTGGTTGTAGTCATTAGACAACAGTCGTTAAGCCATATCCGAGTATATAGACAGTAGGGTCACCACGGGCCAAAACGATAAGTAAGAAAGTATCATCTTTCGGCATCTTTCAGAGTTTGTGGTGACAAAGTCATCGCATAGACAAATAGTACACAGTTTGAAAATAATAGGTCTTTACCTATGAAATTGCCGTTTTGTATGAAAAAATTTAAACGAATTTTTTTCATGAATTTTTTTATTTGTATTAATCGAAGTAATCACCCATGCAATCAATGCATCTTTGCCATCGCAGTGGCAGTTTATTGATGCCCTTCTTAAAGAAATCAGCTGGACGGGAGGCAACAAATTCTTCAAAGGCATTTTGTACTGCCTCTCGGGTATTGAATTTTTTTCCCGCCAAGAAGTTATCCAAATTCTGGAAAAAGTAGTAGTCTGTAGGCGCATGGTCTGGTGAGTAGGGCGGATGACGGAGAGCTTCCAACCCCAGTTCTTGCAACTTGGAGACCGTCTGCTGTGCAGTATGAGGTCGCGCGTTGTCGTGCAGGAGCAGCGGAGACGAGCGATTGACCAATGCTGGTTGGAGATGCGCCAGCTTCTCCATCATTGTGCTCAGTTCTTCACAGTACACATCTGCAGTAATGCTCACCCCGTTTGGTAAGAAGCTGTGATGAATCACACCGGCGCTAGACCACCAAACAGTGACCATCACTTTTCTAGGGGTAAGTTTTCGTTTAGGGCATTGTTTAGGTGCTGAACCAGGATCCAACCAACTTGCTGAGCGCTTGCGGTTATCAAACAGAATCCATTTTTCATCGCAGGTAACAATGCGGTTCAAAATTCCTTCATTTGTGTGTCTGTTGAGCAGTGCAAGGCACGTCTCGACGCGTACTTCGCGCTGGCGATCATTGAGTTCGTGGGGCACCCATTTGTCAAGCTTTTTTACCTTGCCAATTTGACGCAAATGGACCAATATTGTTTTGACGCTAACGTCGAAAGCTGCTGCTAATTCAGCCGTAGATTGTGTATCATCAGCTTCCACAACCGCCTTTAATTCGTCATTGTCGACCAAAGTCTTCGGACGACCGCGAGGTTCATTTTTCAGGTCGAAATTTCCAGAACGGAAGCGAGCAAACCAATAACAGGTGGTGCGTTGGTTTGTAGTGTTAGCTCCGTAAACGTCGTTGATGTTGCGTGCCGCTTGTGCCGCGTTGCTGCCACGACGGTACTCATATTCCATAATTACTCGAATTTTTAACGTATCCATGATGACGAAAAAGATTGAAATGCGATGAAAATGTAACACTAATCAATAAAGAAATGACTACTTTTGGAAAAAAGAATCCATGTTTTTAAAATAAAATTAATTTGAAATTAGAATTCTTAGCCAAACAAAAATTATTTTGATTTGAAATGGCCAGTACTGCAGAACGGCAATTTCATAGGTAAAGACCTAATATAAAACTACTAGCAGTGGCCCCGGACTTCGTTCCGCGTTATAAATATTATTGAAGTTATACTTCTTTTGGCGCGATGGAGAAAAATGATGAGAGTGAATTTTTACGATGCGCGCGCACACCGACACCAAAAAAATAACAGCATGGGGTTAGTTCTAGGTGGTATGAAAATGTATGAGAGTGAATTTTTTGGATGCGCGCACATCGTGTGCGCGCATCGTCAAAATAACAGCATGACGTTAGTTCTAGGTGGTAAGAAAATTCATAACTATGTTCAAGTTGTATATTAAGAAGTTTTTTTTTTGTCCCTGCCCGTTTGTACCGCGTAATACTTCGGGTTAAAAGTTCGGGGTAAATAAAAAATATGATGATGAATCATAGCCTATGACACTCCACAATAACGTAGTTTACTAATGGTGAAATAATTTTTAAAATCGGTTCAGTAGATCCAGAGATTACCCCTTACAACGTCACAAACTCACAAACGTTACCTCTTTTTAATATTAGTATAGATTACTGTTTTATTCTACTTCTCAAGAATGTAAATTGTGTCTGTTCGCATATTTTGCATTATGATTAAGATGAACAAAGACGTAGGTATGGTTTGTCCCACACTTAACATGATCATATAGAAGCTTTAATTACGTTTGCCTTAAATTCTGTTCTTTCTCACGGTTCATTTGGTATTAAAGATTGGGCGGCACAGAGTTGGAGATTACAATTCTACAAATGTTACGTTGACATAATTTGAATGCCAGTCTACTTGACAGTATTACAAAAATCTGCTGATAGTGAATTGTAATCTCCAACTCTCTCTCTCTCATCTTCTTTCATTTTGCCAGAATTGAAAAGCATTATTGGCTGAGACCATAAAAGTCTCTTGGTGGTTTCCTATAATCGTCATCTCCCGTTACCACGGCCGTCCTAGGAACGTCTTAGACGATCCAAAGGGCGAAATCAAAAGTTAAAACTAGTCAAAGTTATTAGAAACTCTCGTGAATCTGTATACAGTCCGACGATCCTAAATCGGGCGAGCGGCCCACATCGTCGCGTATCAACATAGAGGCTCTCACAGCTATTTTGCTGTCGCCATCAGCCGTGAGAGCATTTGCTCTCAAAGGTTCGTAACTGATCGGCGACTACCGAAGCAACTAGGCTTGAGGTCAGTCAGTCCGTCTCAGATGTAGCCATTAGGCAACAGTCGTTAAGCCATTTCAAAGGCCTTTTTTTATTTTTATTTGTAATGCAGGGGGAATGCCTTCGCATGCCACCCGCAAAAAGTGTCTGCGGGTGAGTATGTCGGACTTGCACCGACTAAACCTACCTGCCGTGGACTTCTCTTGGCGCCTGGTGGGGGAGTCCCGGGACCGCGGGTATGCTGCTCCGGTACCCCCCTTTTGCACCATGTCCCAGATGGTCGGGACACGTACCCTGGGAGGGCTCCTTTGGATTGCCCTCCCTTATTGCCGACTCCTGCCAGTACGGCACAGCGACTGCGCCACAAGCAGATCGCTGTCATCCCAGAATGTCAGAGGCCTACAGGGCAGCTTGAACAACTTTGACACAAGGGTAACCATTACCCATATGATAAGTAAGTAACATAGCGTGATAATTCACCGTAGCCTAGTTGGTAGTGCTCCTACACGCCTACGAAGCTGGTGGTCCTGGGTTCGAATCCCGGTAAGTGCAAATATTTGTGTGATGAGCACGAATATTTGTTTCTGAGTCATGGATGTTTTCTATGTATATAAGTATTTATCTATCTATATAAGTATGTATATCGTCACCTGATACCCATAGTACAAGCTTTGCTTAGTTTGGGGCTAGGATGATCTGTGTGACATTGTCCCCAGATATTATTATTATTATAATTGGACAAGAGGTCCTTAAACCCTGAGCCGAGGTGAATAGCGCTAATGTAAAAAAATAAAAAATAATTTATTTTACACCCCCTTTGTCCATATAAATTGAATTAAACAAATAACTGACATAATTAACGAACACAAGAGCAATAATTTCAGTAAAGTGCAATAAATTGGTTGTTTTCTCACGTCACGTTAATTAGATACAATGCCACCTGCGCCCGCGCACCGTGACGTGTTGACGTCATCGTTATACATCAGTTGGTAGATAAGAGAGTTTACTGTTGGTAGGATAGACGGTTATCAGGATAACCCCACTAACCCTAAGAAAAGAGGAATATGAAACCTATTTGTGTTTATGTTGTTTCATTTAAGGTCATTATTTGATAACACGGGTGGCGTATCGGTTAAGACAGTCGCCTCCCTACTTCGTGGCCTAGCTTCGATTCCATCAAAGGGCAACTATCTATTTGACCGCCTCGTTGGTCTAGCGGCAGCGTGATCAGCCGCAGAGAACGAGGTCCTGGGTTCAAATCCCAGGTCGGGCCAAAAGCGATATTGGGACTTTTCTATCAAAAGAAAAATTCCTCAACAAAAGCACGAAGTCTGGGAGTTGGCGCTATATATATATATATATATATAGCATACACCCGTGCCTCGGAGAGCACGTAAAGCCATCGGTCCTGTACCTGAGTCTAGGCGTGAGTCTGGCTAGGCGTCCCATCGGATCATGAGAGTGATAGATTAGAAAGTGCTCCTGTGTTTGCACACACACTTGTGCCCTATAATATGTCCCGCGCAAATGTCCAATCTCTTTTGAGACTGGCCGCCGTGGTCGAAATTCGGCTCACCATCCACTGCTAGAGACGTCCACTGCTAGACAAAGACCTCCCCCAAAGATCTTCACAATTGCCGGTCTTGCGCTATTCGCATCCAGCAGTTTCCACCGACCCGCACAAGATCATCGGTCCATCTTGTAGTCCATCCCTACAGGATGGACCGAAATTCGGCTAGGAGGACATTATTATTATTATTATTTATTAACTCATAAGTAATTGTTCCCATAAGGGTCTGGGTGTGCTTTGTGTCCTTTACTTATATGTTTCTAAAGTACCACGCAACACAGGAATTACGTATCTATATATTAATTACGTATCGTCTTCAGAAAAAAAAGAAAGGAAATATATAAAACTTGTTTCTTATAATATGAAAGAGATGCATCGAACTATCACCTAATCCACCGATCTGATCACTGAGTTCACCGAAGTGCTTCTTTGTTTAGGGAACCGATTTATTTTTGTTCGATTTTCATTTTACTGAAAACTATTGACCGACGTCTTTTTTGCTATATGCATTATTTGACATATTTTAATATAATCGAAGAAAAGTTTTTCGACCAAATGAAACATCGGAGTAACGAAAAAAAAACGAATTGATAATAGGTTAACTGATACAGTGGCAGACGTGACTTCAGTGAAATAAAAAAACGAAACTATAAAATTTTAAAAGTTTTTGATGAGATGAAATTCGGTTTAAAAAATCAAAATCAAAAATTCTTTATTCCGTAAAAATTTTACATTTATGTGGAATCGGCATATTTTTTTACCCTACCGTGCAGTGCATGACGTGGCAGCTACTGAGAAACACTGCCAGAAAACTAGGTAGGAATTCTTTTTGAAAATAAAATATACTTAAGATTAATTTGGTTAGGAGTTAATTTGGTTAAGAGTAGGTTGGAAAGCAATGCTATTATGTGGAACCCCCATGAGACTAAATATAGTCTCATGGTGAAAAAAATGCAGAATAAATTTGTTAGATACCTTTATTTTAAGCAATACGGAGTTTACCCTTATTTTCCACTTATGTATCCAACCCTCTTTATAATAGGGATGGTTGGATATTATAAGCTGGAGGTACGGCGTGACTTAGCGTTAGCAAGGTATTTATTCGAAGTATTTCGAGGTAGGTTAAATAATCCTAGTATACTAGACTCAATGAGGCTGCTCGTTCCAAACACCAGGTTGCGGCAGGCGCCGTATTACTTAAATAATCTGATATTTTGTAATATGCCCTGCTTCACAATTTGGCTTTAATAATTCTTTTAAAATTATTCGTAGACAATTCTCTAATATCATTGGGAAGTTTGTTATAGAATCTTATATATTGCCCCATAAAAGAGTTAGGTACTTATTTTGTGGAGACGAGTAGTATGCAATATGAGATTATTCTTATATCTAGTATTTACATTATGTGTATCTTGTATTTTACAGAAGGAATCGATATTTTTATGCACATATAGTAGGTTTTCATATAATATATACTGAGATGGTACAGTTAGAATGTTAACCTCTTTGAACTTTTCTCTTAGAGACACTCTCGGGCCAAGATTATAGATAGCTCTTACGGCTCTTTTTTGCAATATAAATATGGTGTTAATATCAGCAGAGCTACCCCAGAGAAGAATTCCATAGGACATTACACTATGAAAATAACTGAAATAAACCATTCTAGCTGTGTCAACATCAATCAGCCGTCTAATAGTTTTCACTGCATATGCTGCAGAACTTAATTTGCCGGACAGTTTTTCTATTTGTGGGCTCCATTGTAGCTTTGAGTCAATAGTGATACCCAAAAACACAGTTGATTCAACAGGATCCAACCTAGCTCTCTTAAGTTGTGCATTGGTTGTCGCCTGTTTCACATTCGGTGTAGTGACTTTTATGACTTTAGTTTTGTTATCATTCAGCACAAGATTATTGGCATTAAACCAATGAACAACTTTAGAGATTGCTTCATTAACATCGTCAAAATTTCTTAATTGTCGGTTTATTTTGAACGTCAAGGAAGTATCATCTGTAAACAACACAATCTCATGCTTATCCCTTACATAGTAAGGTAAGTCATTTATATAAATTAAAAACAAAAATGGGCCAAGAATTGACCCCTGTGGAACGCCCATTACCACTGGAGATCCCGGAGATATTTTACCGTTTATTTCGACCTTCTGAATTCTATTGCCCAAGTAAGAAGTCAGAAGTTCGAGAGCCTTGTTCCTAATACCGTAGTGGTGTAATTTTCTGACCAGAGTATCATGATGAACGCAATCGAACGCTTTGGACAAATCGCAAAAGATACCTAATGCATCCTGCGAGTCTTCCCAAGCCGCGAATATATTTTTTAGTAAGTTGACCCCTGCATCTATGGTTGAACAACCCTTTGTGAATCCAAACTGTTTCCGGTGTAGTAAATTATGTATATTAAAGTGCCTGAGCAACTGGCCAAGCATAAGCTTTTCAAATATTTTACTAAGAGTGGGCAGCACGGAAACAGGTCGAAAATTTGAAGGGTCAGAAGTATCACCAGTTTAAACTCTAAAAATGCTCTCCGAAGCACGAAGACGATAAAAAATTACACCATTTTAACGGGCACCCATCTATTAATGATGCTCGTCTGCCTAAATCTCGGTTCTTGCACGCATACACCTACTATTGTGTGAAATAAAGAGACCGCAGCCAGAAGGGGATGTAGTGTATGTACATATTTACATTACATTAAAAGCATCTCCATATTATCTGTCGTCTCGGGCAACACACTGCGCCGGCGCTGCAAACACAGTCGGGCGAGGGAAGACGTGGCATGTGTGCTGTGCTAACCGATAAATATTAAATATATTATATTAGCCGTGTGGTTTCCGGTCCAGAAAGAATAACAGGTCCATACCATCCTGTGGGTGTCGTAAAAGGTATCGGAAAAGTGAATGGCAGAATCCGTATCGCATACTTCTTTTGTTGTTCAGCTATATAATTTGTACCACTTGTTAAAACAACTAAGGTATTGATTTTAATGTAAGTATAATATTTTTAGACCTTGGGATTAATTAGTAAAATCAAAAAGAATATTTCAATTATTTTCAATAAATAAACGTAATCAAATCGTAAACTAAACGCAGTTACGTTTACAGAAATTGTCATGTGTAAAATAATATAAATGTCGAAATTATAATTAATTATTTATAAATAGGAACAACATTACATATAAATCATATAATTATAGACTTATTTATTATACTTAAGAAAGCACAGTAGTTGCATTATATCGTAATAATAATTATAATTAGGAACGATTTTCGTCGTCATTATTTTTTTTGTTCATGGCAATTATTTATTGAAAGGCAAAGACAATCTGTCAGGTATTTATTGCTGTTGTTTTGATACATGTCATCACAAAGAGTATAATAATAAACTGATGTCATCAATTTAGCAAATTATCTTGCCGATATTACGTGAGTTCAGCATCAGTTCCTCCGTGCTACAATATATATCTGTTGTCAGTGGATTCACGAAAGGACGCTTTATCATTTAATTAAAATGACGAGTTTGCAATGTGTTAATTGCAACATTCGCTTGCCCCGACTAAAGACAAGCATTATCCGAAGAGAGTGAAGTTCTCAATAAACCCAATGTTGCTTTGTGCTATGTGATAATTGTTGGTTGGTACTTATATGAAATTATTCTTAGATGAAGTAATACTAAGGATAAATTAATAATAATATCAATAAAATTAATGTAGTTACAAAAAACAAAGAATCTATTGTTTTATTTACCTCCACTCAAAACCTCATATATAACCCTTCGCAACCTCACACAAATGTACACAGGTTTATGAACTATGTAATTAATGGAAATAAAGAACTTTTCATTATTTCAACAAATAATAGTTTTTTGCATCTTCTTAACCTAACTCGCGACTCGGTTAGGATTTTCGAGGCAGGTTCGGAATAAATCCATGTAAAAAACTATAAAAAGAGCTAACAACATTTACTTTATCACCATAACAATGTTTATGTAAATATAATATGTAACAATCTTCATTGGAACACTAGCATTTCATTGCACATCAGTAGACACCCTTTGATATTTACAGTATCTTTATTACTAAGGCAGTAAGAGTGATTTTCGAACTGCAGTGTTTCCATGACCGTGGTGTGGGTGACCCACAGATTACCAAACTTATACATAAAATAAAAATGGCTATAACTTGTATATCCCAAGTTCTAAAAATCTAAGAAATTAAAAATGCCTTTTCTATCACATTAACCACCAATTAAAACATAAAATATCCCGTTACACGAAATTTTACTAGCGATACAAAAGCCCCATACATTTTTGCCGTTTACAAAATTCAGCACTTGGGTATTAAATAAAATACACTCGTACTTGTTAAGCTCACAATGCATTGCTATAATATAGTAGAATAAAGTAAAAAAGTAAAAAAAAACTTGTCGGTCCGTGCGGTCTGTCTTATCACATACTAGCTGTGCCCCGCGGTTTTACCCGCGTTAAATTTTATAAATTATCATAGCTTCTCCCCCGTAGGTTATAGCGTGATAATATGTAGCCTATATGTTGACCCGACCTCTTAGTAATATTCATGCAAAATTTTAAGTAAATCCATGCAGTACTTTTTGAGTTTAGTCCAGACATACATACAGACAAACAGACACACAGACAAAAATTCTAAAAACTATATTTTTGGCTTCCCTATCGATTGTAGGTATATCACGCCCAAAGTATCCTTTTTTTTTAAATATTCAATGTACAAAGGAGACGGAAACCTATTCATACAATATTGGGCTAGGATGTAAAAAGATAAAAGTGGTTTCAAATATTGGGTCTCTAAATTATCAGCCAATCACAAAAAAATTCATGGATTTTTTCAATCTGTGAGCAGAGTTATAAAAGATTTAGTACTTAATAGAGAGGTTATGTACCAACCTATACTTAACAGCTGATTTTTAAGAGCGATTGCTATTTAATAGTTATCCGTGTCCAGTATGTTAGCAAAAGTCGTACACGTTAAGCAATATCAGAAGTCCGTAGAGAGAATGCAGTTGTCGAGGGATATCTAAACAAAACAATAAAAAAATACTCAATTCATACACGCACTAAACGATACAAGAAACGAGACTATCATAGATTAGGATTCAAAATCTGTCACCAGTCACTGTCAGCATAGATTAAAAATATAGTTGCCAATAACTAATAAATCGATTTGAACGTAACCGATGTTATGATTTCTATTTATTTTGTTGATAATAGGTCTTTACCTATGAAATTGCCGTTTTGTATGAAAAAATTTAAACGAATTTTTTTCATGAATTTTTTTATTTGTATTAATCGAAGTAATCACCCATGCAATCAATGCATCTTTGCCATCGCAGTGGCAGTTTATTGATGCCCTTCTTAAAGAAATCAGCTGGACGGGAGGCAACAAATTCTTCAAAGGCATTTTGTACTGCCTCTCGGGTATTGAATTTTTTTCCCGCCAAGAAGTTATCCAAATTCTGGAAAAAGTAGTAGTCTGTAGGCGCAAGGTCTGGTGAGTAGGGCGGATGACGGAGAGCTTCCAGCCCCAGTTCTTGCAACTTGGAGACCGTCTGCTGTGCAGTATGAGGTCGCGCGTTGTCGTGCAGGAGCAGCGGAGACGAGCGATTGACCAATGCTGGTTGGAGATGCGCCAGCTTCTCCATCATTGTGCTCAGTTCTTCACAGTACACATCTGCAGTAATGCTCACCCCGTTTGGTAAGAAGCTGTGATGAATAACACCGGCGCTAGACCACCAAACAGTGACCATCACTTTTCTAGGGGTAAGTTTTCGTTTAGGGCATTGTTTAGGTGCTGAACCAGGATCCAACCAACTTGCTGAGCGCTTGCGGTTATCAAACAGAATCCATTTTTCATCGCAGGTAACAATGCGGTTCAAAATTCCTTCATTTGTGTGTCTGTTGAGCAGTGCAAGGCACGTCTCGACGCGTACTTCGCGCTGGCGATCATTGAGTTCGTGGGGCACCCATTTGTCAAGCTTTTTTACCTTGCCAATTTGACGCAAATGGACCAATATTGTTTTGACGCTAACGTCGAAAGCTGCTGCTAATTCAGCCGTAGATTGTGTATCATCAGCTTCCACAACCGCCTTTAATTCGTCATTGTCGACCAAAGTCTTCGGACGACCGCGAGGTTCATTTTTCAGGTCGAAATTTCCAGAACGGAAGCGAGCAAACCAATAACAGGTGGTGCGTTGGTTTGTAGTGTTAGCTCCGTAAACGTCGTTGATGTTGCGTGCCGCTTGTGCCGCGTTGCTGCCACGACGGTACTCATATTCCATAATTACTCGAATTTTTAACGTATCCATGATGACGAAAAAGATTGAAATGCGATGAAAATGTAACACTAATCAATAAAGAAATGACTACTTTTGGAAAAAAGAATCCATGTTTTTAAAATAAAATTAATTTGAAATTAGAATTCTTAGCCAAACAAAAATTATTTTGATTTGAAATGGCCAGTACTGCAGAACGGCAATTTCATAGGTAAAGACCTAATATTTTATTTTTTACTGTTGACAGTATGTTAATTTATTTAATAATTATTATAATTAAATCGGTTATCTGGTGTCTGGTGCAAGAGTTTTTATATTACATTGTTTGAACTCATTAACGTTAATCGATTATAGTAATCAACAACCAATTTAATTCGTGATTTAAACTTATTTTGAGATTTCTCGTTTTCCAGATTGTAAATTGGGTCAATTTTTTACAGTTTGAAATAGAAAAATGTAACGCTTTTTTTAAACCATATCTCAACTTATTACAGTCAGGCCCAGAAATCCCCGTCTCCTTTGACTTTCCCACGATTTTATTATATGTACTTATAGATATTTTTTTTATCCTATAAATAACAAGTTACTAACAATTATTTTTTAATTTGGTACTTACCATATTAAAATTAAAGAATTGCAGGCAACGAGCAGTTGGCTAACTTACTAGCTAACTTAACCAGAAGTCGGGCAGAAGCATCACCTGTTTATTATACCTCTATATATGCCAAGCGTAGTGACTACGGCAAACCCCTCCAAAAGGCAATCACACTAATATTATAAAGGTGAAAGTTTGTGTGTGTGAGTGTGTATGTTTGTTACTTCATCACGTCTAAACAGTTGAGTGTTTTAATAAAATTTGGTATGGAGTTATCTGACACCCTGGATTAACACTTAGGCTATAATTTATAAAGTTTAGCTCTACGTCCAGCTGTGGAAGGTATCAGGCTGATGATTTGATGATGTGTGTCGTGTGGCCGACACTGCTAGCACTCCCAGGGTGATCGGTTTAAGTAAAAAGGTGTATATATTGCAGAAATCGTTATAATGATGATAATTTGTACAGAGCTGTTGTACTTGCGCGCGTAGATTTTATATAAGACAAACGAATATGCCCCTCTCTTCCGCTTAGCAACTTACGTTTTGTTTCACGCATCGACAGTGTGATATTATATTAACTACCAACGTTAGGTGTACTACAGGAGGAACTGCCTCGTTGGTCTAACGTTAGCGTATTCAACCGCAGATAATGAGGACCTGGGTTCAAATCCCGGGTCGGGCCAAAAATGATTTTGGGATTTTTCCGTAAAAAGAAATTTCTCAGTATCAGCCCGAAGTCTGGAAGTTGGCGGTATTACATCCCCGTGCCTCGGAGAGAAGCCGTCTATCCTGTACCTGAATTCTTTCCGGTCGTGTCGCTAGGCGTCCCATCGGATAATGAGATTTATGGAATAGAAAATGCCCCTGTGTTTGCGCACACACTTGTGCACTATAATATGTCCTGTGCAATTGGCTAGTCTCCATTGAGACTGGCCGCCGTGGCCCAATTTTGGTCGGAAGGACATTACAGGAGGAATAACGCTAGCTAACTCCTATCGCAATCTGCATTAAGGCATGTCGCCCCAAAAATTACAATTGGTACCCTAATAATTAAGGTAGTAGTATACAATTTTGAACAAATACTCTGCAAATATGTGTCACTCAATAAACAACTGTCACTGTGGGTCCACAATACCCGCAGACTCTATTAAATTGGATGATCTGCACTTTTTGAACCCAACTTACCAATCTACCATTCACATTCTATTTTAAACTTTATGATAAGGATGTAAGATTGATATTTATTCTGTAAAATAAATGTATTGATTTTCGCAAACAATATTGATTGCGAACATCTAGTGAATTGCAGTTGACAGATGATTCTATTTCAAGAATAGTTTATTAAGTGTGTGTCGAATTTCTAACAATATAATGCTACATTATACGCGTAGTTGACTATTGAAAGTATTGGCACTGTCATTTTCTGCTTACCTTCAATTTCACAAATAATATACATACATACGTACATAGACTCACGCCTGTTTCCCAGAGGGGTAGGCAGAGACAACGGATTTCCATTTCACATTTGCCACAAATAATATAATGCAATCATATATTTGGCATTCATTAAAAGTACCTTTGTCCAGCAGTGGACGTCTTTCGGCTGATATGATGATGAAAAGTACCTTATAGATTGGTTATTCTTTTGTTTTTATAGGTTAAACAACAGAGTAGTATTGGTCTAGCGGTAGCGTATTCACCCGTAGAGAACGAGGTTCTGGGTTCAAATCCCGTGTCGGGCCAAAAGTGATTGTGGGCCGTTTCTGAAAAAAAAATTTTTTTCTCAGCAATAGCCCTGGAAGTTGGCGATATTATACCCCCGTGTCTCGGAGAGCACGTAAAGCCGTCGGTCGGTTCTGTAACGACCTATTTCCGGCCGTGTCGCTAGGCGTCACATCGGATCATGAGAGTGATGGAATAGAAAGTGCTTTGCGCACACACTTGTGCACTCTAATATGTCCCGCGCATATAGCTAATGTCTATTGAGACTGGCTGCCGTTGCCGAAAGTCGGCTAGGAGGGCATTATTATTATTAGTATTGATAACGGTCTATTAATAGAAATAGTTCTGGACTGATGAACAAACTGATATAATAATTGTTTGCAAGCATATCAAATAGGTAACTGTTCATTGCTTATATGTGTATCATAATAATTAAATTTACATTTTAATTTGCATTCTTAGACTCTGGGGATGCCCCTTTAAACTCAATTGTATGAAAGATAATAATATAGTTACCTACGTTTAATATATCTCAAAAATAGTAGAACCTGCACTATAATATAATTGAGTCTTAGCCATTCTGATACCCAAAGGTAGTCCAAACCCATTCTAAAGAAGAATTGATTGGAGAAAAAGGAAGAGTGGAGAACATTTATCATTTGTTTATAAGATGAATAATCTCGTGGAATCGACGGCCGCTGGTGCAAATAGGTCGAGTGGTGGCCACAAACAGAAAGACAAAGAGTGGGAAACCTCGTACAAGATGGACCGATGAGGTCAAATGTCTTAAAAGAGTCGGTAGAAGCCGCTGGATATAGGTTGTGCAAGACCGGCTATTGTAGAGATCTTTGGGAGTGGCCTTTGTCCAGGAGTGGTCTCCTTTCGGCTGGCATGATGATGATGGCAACGTTGCCATTCGTGAAAGGAGGGTTTTGTTGTGATTAGAATAAAAAGTGAACAGTGAGTTCATTATGATAGAGAAATCGAAGAGTCAAGAACATAATAATAGAATCAGGATCAAAATTTTTATTTCTAAAACATAGATATTTACATAAAGGTCTCGTAGAATCTGGGGATATCCCGTGATATGTGTATTATGTCTCGAAAATTAAAGGGCCTGTAAAATTATTGAATTGGGTTTAATCTATATATATACCTATATATTAGATTGAATTTATTGGTTACTTTAATAAATTACAAATCATAAACTGACACACACAAGTATTTTATGTTTCTTTACATTTTATTTCAACCGCCGCGCGCCGGTCATTCAACGAGTATGTATCGTATATCTGTTATTGCAATCTTGCTAATAATTATAACTAACTTCTAAAATCTAAAAGCCGACCCCTCCCCGTGAGTATCTGCCCAGAGTGGAGGTTTGAATCCCAATGAGGTTGTCCTCAGGTGTGGGTTACGTAGTTTGTAGTCTTATTTGCTAGATGTCTTGTGCCCCGCTCGCCTCCATTGCTACTTAAAGCATTTCTCAGTAGCTGCCACGTCATGCACTACACGGTAGGGTAAAAAATATAATGATTCCACATTTCCATAAATGTAAAATTTACGGAATAAATGAATTTTGACTTTGAACAGAAAACTGTATAAGGGCAGTTATTAGCCAATACATTCTGTATGCATCAAAGCTGAGTATTTAATCCAATAAATTTAATAACCACCGTCTAACTCAATAAACTTTTATAACATTTAACATCATTACATCGACAACAATATTATTAGTCATAAACAACTGCCACAGTTTAAACTTTTTTTCTATCACTTCCGACCATGAAGGTTTGATATAAAGAAAAACTATTTTTATTGGTTTACAAGCGATTTGTACAAATTAGATTATCTGTAGGATAACAGATGTTTGAAACAGTTGTGTTTGAACTGTTCGATAGGCCTCTAAATCCTTAACGGTTATTATCATAAGAAATTTTAAATGGGTGATCGGGATTAAATGCTCGTTGCCTATTTGTGGTACTTTGTATATGAACAGCTGATAAAAATATAATTCATGAACTCGTAGTAATAGTTTGGTTACTGGTTGACCTTTGGTCACTTTAGGTTTAAAGAACTCTCTTATGTGTGGTGACGGCGGTGGATATTAGAATATCATCACCCCATCTCATCCCGTGGGGGCATAGAAGTCGACCCAAGGGAATATCTACATGAGGAGAAGCAGCAGCTTCCTTCTGAGTACTTTGACCATCTTACTGCTTTCGCCAAACCGTCAGGCGTGGCCAATAAGATAGATTCTTGGGGGAGGCTTTTGTCCAGCAGTAGACTTAGTATGTAGTAGACAGTTATGATGATTTCTCTTTAGAACATTACAGAGGTTTTAGCACCAACGTGAAAAAAGCACATCGAAGCATTGTTTGATTTTCTAAAACTGGTGTATATTTGAGCTTTTATATGTAATTATGTTGGATTGATAAACATAACTTTTACGAGAACATTTACGTAAAAGTTATGTTTATCAATCCACTTCCTCCAACCATCAACATCCAATTGTTTACATAGATCTACACTTGTCTACATAGATAAGTGTAGGAAAGTTGCTAAATATTATCGTAATTTGTGATATTTTGTGTTGATTCCTAAATTTTATAGAAGCCTCTAGTAAAGTTTCCACTACTTTTCTGGGGTAGAACTTTGTCTTAACTATGATGGAATTTACTTGACTATTGACATGACTTAATGACGAAAACGCTGCCTAATATTTAAATTAGATACAAAAACTTGATTTACTTGCAATGTCTCCATTAGACATTTAGATTTTTGAAGTTATACTTCTTTTGGCGCGATCGAGAAAAATGATGAGAGTGAATTTTTACGATGCGCGCGCACACCGACACCAAAAAATTTAACGGCATGAAGTTAGTTCTAGGTGGTATGAAAATTGATAACTATGTTCAAGTTGTATATTAAGAAGTATAACTTCTAACGCGTGTACATAAGTACACACAAGTTTTTTTTTTAAGTAAATCCCCATAATCATTCCATTCTCTTCAATATTTCAAATTTATCTAGATTTAATCAGTAACATTGTTTTCTTTTCACTTTCAGAATCGAACCCGGGAAACGAAATAGCGAGGCGACTGTATAAACCACAGCGCCACACGTGTACACTTCTCTACAACTAAATATAAACTATCGCAAAATCTAACAACACCCCGCGGCTCTAACGCTTCAGGCGAGAAAACAAACACAATATATTCACGCGCGTGTCGATAATTATACAAAATAACTGAATACGTGTTCATTACATACTGTAGAGTAATTCCCTTTTGTCTGGACAGCGCATGCGGCGCCCAGCGGGGCACTTTCGCCCACACGACCAGCGAAAGGGTTCGATGCAAAATGCATCTATAGTAATTGATGAATGCACCCGATTTTATAATTGGATATTTTAATTATGCGCCGTAATTGTTTGATGTATTTAAAATGTGTAGGATGAATAGTATTATTTACTACAATAATAAAAGCGCGTGAGGTATGCAGCGGTCATTTTTAGGGTTCCGTAGCCAAATGGCAAAAAACGGAACCCTTATAGATTCGTCATGTCTGTCTGTCCGTCCGTATGTCACAGCCACTTTTTCTGGAAACTATAAGAGCTGTACTGTTGAAACTTGGTAAGTAGATGTATTCGGTGAACCGCATTAAGATTTTTACACAAAAATAGAAAAAAAAATTTGGGGATCCCCATGCATAGAACTGAAACACAATTTATTTTAATGTACCCATATATTGGGGGTGTGTATAGATAGGTCTTCAAAAATGATATTGAGGTTTCTAATATCATTTTTTTCTAAACTGAATAGTTTGCGCAAGAGACACTTTCAAAGTGGTAAAACTAAAAAAATATATATGATGTACATTACTATGCAAACTAACAACGAAAATTGGTTTGAACGAGATCTAGCAAGTAGTTTTTTTTAATACGTCATAAATCGTAAACCGCAATTTGCTTTCATTTAATCAATTTAAATACTTGCTGTTACGGAACCGTTCATGGGCGAGTCCGACTCGCACTTGGTCGGTTTTTTGGAACTAGGGTTGAAAGTACTCTTGATGATTTGGCAAAATGTATTCTTAACTTTATGATAACGTCATGTATATAGGACAGTAAATATAATTAAAGTATTCTATGATGTATTTACCGCCATTTTAATTTATTGTTATATTGTGTCTGGAATGAGTGCTATTTTTTTTTTTTTTTTTTTATTTTTTTATTTATTCTGCTTCATGGCGATCTGTTTGAAAAACAATAAGCCACTTTCTTGGTTGATAATTATCTGTTTAAAAAGTTATCTACGAGAGCCATCAACTGTTGAAAAATTTCTTTCCAGCAAACTCTCTCTTTGTCTCATTGTTAGAATCTTTTGGTGAGATTTGGGATGTCATGTCTTTTTAGCCGGGTATATTGGAGTCCACCGTTTCCACTCAGTGCCTGAGCAAGCTCGTTTACGTGAATTTTTAGCTTCTCCTGATACTTCAGGCTGCTTTGGACTATTTCCTGCCGAACAGTATTTATGCCGAGGTCTAGGTATATGTATTTATTGCTAATACACTGGGGGATACCGAACATTGTTCTAAGAGCTTTGCTCTGAAATCTTTCCAGTATATCAATGTTGTTATTGCTGGCAGATCCCCACAGCTGTATGCCGTAGGTCCAAATGGGTTTTAATATTGCTTTATAGATCAACATTTTGCTGCTATCATTTAGTTGTGAGTGTCGTCCTATTAGCCAGTTGAGAGTGCGAAGCTTAAAGTCTAGTTGTTTTCTTTTCGTCCAGATGTGCTTTTGCCATGTCATTCTTCTGTCCAAGTGCATTCCCAAGTACCTAGCGTTATCTTCTTGTGGAATTATTTTGTCGTTTAATTTAACGGGGGGGCAAGTTTCTCTCCTGAGGGTGAATGTTACATGGACGGATTTATTTTCATTTGCCTTTATTCTCCACCTTTTCAGCCATAACTCGATTTCGTGGAGGTGATTTTGTAAGAAAGCTGAAGCAGTTTCTGGGTTAGTGTGAGTGGACAACAAAGCCGTATCATCGGCATACGTCGCAGTGGTCGTGTGATCATTTGTCGGTATGTCTGCTGTGTAGATAAGATATAAGATTGGGCCCAGTATGCTACCCTGCGGAACACCTGATTTGATTTCGTGAAGTTCAGAACATTCCTCGTTATATTTCACCTGATAGCTCCTTTTATCCAGGTATGATTTGAGTATATGAAGAAAACAGTGTGGTAGCGTCTTTTTTAGTTTAAAGATAAGGCCATCGTGCCAAACCCTATCGAAAGCCTGGCTGATGTCAAGAAAGACCGCTGAGCAATATAATTTGTTTTCTAGGCTTCTGCTGATAATGTCTACAATACGATGGACTTGTTCTATTGTTCCGTGCTTTTCCCGAAATCCAAATTGATGTTTAGGTAACATTGTACCTAGATGTTCCTTCATTCGGTTGAGGAGTATCCGCTCGAAGAGTTTTCCGATTACTGGCAGCAGGCTGATGGGTCTATAAGACGTTGCCTCTTGTGCAGGTTTGCCTGGTTTTGCTATCATCACCACCTGTGCGATCTTCCATTGGCAAGGAACATGTTCAAGATTCAGGCATGCATTGAATATGTGTACTAGTTTCATAATTCCTTTGTGTGGGAGATTTTTCAGAAGTTTTGCGTCGATAAGGTCATATCCGGGTGCTTTCCCTTCCTGTAAATGTTTTATCTCTCGATATACTTCTTTAGGGCTAGTACTTTTTAGGGGTAGACACATTTGATTGGCTGACTCGAGGTAATCTTTGGTATCTTCGTTATGTTCTTCGCAGCTCTCAGGGAGTGGTCGAAAAACAGTATTAAGATGTTCAGCAAAAATATTTGCCTTCTCGAGGTCAGATCTAGCCCATCCGCCTTTATTATTATTAATAGGCGGTACATGTGTTTTAGGACGCTTTAAGTTTTTTGTGACTTTCCACAGCGAGTAATTTGTTTCAATCGTTGAATCAAGACTTGAAAGCATGTTTTGGATGTTATCATTTTCGTACATGTTTATAAGGTTTTTAAGTTCTTCTGAGAATTTATTGAATATTGTTTTGTCGCTAGGATATCTTGTCGTCTGCCAGATCTTCCGAAGTTTACGCCGCTTCTGTATTTTCTCCTTTATCTCTTTGGGATATGTGTTATGTTTTGGCGGCTTCCCTTTACCTTTTCTTTTCGTAGTAGCGGTGTTTACGGCATTATGTATGGCCATGTTAAATTTTTCTACCTCATCTTCTAATTTTTCAGGTGAGTCTATTTTGTCTTTTAAGGTCGTATCTGCTGTTATTACTTTTCTGTACATTTCCCAGTTTGTGGTTTTGGTGTATATTTTTGAAGTTGGTTCCACTAGAGTTATCGTTGAGTTAATATTCAAGATGACTGGGGTATGGTCTGAAGTGAGGTCAATGCATGGTTCTATCGATACGTAATTACTGTCTACGTTTTTTGTGATAAAAAAGTCGAGTAGATCTGGGATCTTATCTCTGTCCGTAGGCCAGTAAGTAGGCTCTCTACCAGATAAACTTTCCAGTTTCATTTCTTCCATTACTTTGAAGAGATGTCTTCCTTTCGTATTAGTTAATCTAGAGCCCCAGTGGAGATGTTTTGAGTTCCAATCGCCAGCGCTGATGAATCTGTTACCGAGTGAAGAGAAGTAGTTTCTAAATTCTTGGGCTGTTATTGTGTGTCTAGGTGGACAGTAGACAGCAGAAAATACCGTTTCAATTTTGTCATTTACTAGTGCTATAGAGGCTGCTTGTATTTTATCTGTACGGTATTCCTCCAGGGAGTGGTGCTTGATGTTACTTTTAATAATTACTGCAGTGCCGCCGTGACTATTTCCTGAGGGATGATTGGTTGTATAGACTGTGTAGTTATTAAATACAATATGAGATTTTGAGGTGAACCTCGTTTCAGATATTAGTGCGATGTCGATCATTTCTGTTTGGAGATAGGTTTCAAATTCTTGACGTCTTTCCGTCAAGCCGTTGGCGTTCCAAGTGACTACTCGGAGGTTAAGATTTATTTATTTACAAGGCTGCTGACGAGCTGGACCATGCGGTCCATCATTTTGTCTATCATCTTTTCCATCATTGTCAACATGGTGTGCTGTAGTTGTTCTAACATTGTTCCCATTATGTCGGTCATGTCATTTAGGTCGTTCTTTCTCTCTAATAGCGGAGATGGTGGTCTGGTCCTAGTGGCCTCAGCGAATGTTTTCTTAAGATTGAACTTATGCGGAGCTTCACTGTCCATGTTTTGGGTCTCAAAATTCCTTGGAAGTTGTTGTTCTTTGGTTTTAGGAGCAGTCTTCAGAATTCTTTCTTTATACTGTTTGTAGGTTTTACATCCTTTGTAGCTGGCCGGGTGTTTCTCATTACAGTTTGCACAAGTGGCTTCGGTATCTGGTTTTTTGATGCACTGTGCTGTCGCATGGTCATTGCCACATTTGACACAGCGAAAAGGTCTGTGACACTGGTTTTTTGAATGTCCGAATCTTTGGCATCTTTTGCATTGGAGAATTTCTTTCTTTTTATAAGGGGCTTCAAATGCAATTTTCATTTGATTCAGATATCTGACATTAAATATGTCTTTGTTGTTCGCCTTTGGTTCAAGGTCTACATAAAACATGGGCAGGGGTTCTTTTGTAGCCCGGTGCCGTACGTTGACTATCTGTCTCACTTGATGTCCAATGCGTTCTAGGTTTTGTGATATTTCTGAGGTGTCCTCCGATGCGTGCAGCCCACGCAAGACCACCCTGTATGCTCTCTCACTTTTTAGCTGGTAGGTATAGTGTGAGATGTTGTTTGTAATAAAGTTCTCTCTGATGACCTTGTACGTTTGGATGTCTTTTGGCATAATTTTGATTATGTGTCTGGATCTTAGTGTTGTCATGATGTATAGATCAGTGTCTATGAGTTTATTCAGTTTTTCCTTTAGGGATGCTATATTGAGGACGCCAGTCACAAATATGGGTTCTGGCTTGGGTATGTATTCTTTACCCTCTGTTTTAGTATCCTTTGTAGGTTCTAAATTAAGGATTTCGAAGCTGTTATGTGTGGACAACTGAAACGTTGAGCTGTTTTTAATCTTTTTATTCGATTCATTTTGTATAGGGCTTAACTCTTTCCGTTTATGTCGCCTAGCAGGGATTTTATCTTTTTGCCATTCCTCTACGTCTTTTTTTTCAGGCTCACTTATCTGTTTTTCAGCAGTCTTTTGAGTGCTATTGATAATATTTATTTTTAACGATCGCCTCGCGCTGCGCTGTTACTCTGTTAGTAGTGAACCTGCGTTCTGATCCAAAGGTTGCAGGTTCGATCCCGCATGAGATAAATATTTATTTTATTAAGATGTCAAATTATCTTGGTGTTTCCGATGTATTGTATGGATATATTTTCTGAGTGATATGACATGGATTTATTCAAAGATAGAGTGAAAAGAACTGAAGTGGCAGTGGGCAAGGTAGCTCGCAGAACTGACGGCTGATGGGTCACAGTTCTCGAGTGGCAACCATGAACCGGAAGACGCAGCATGAGCAGGCCCCGTACACGGTGGACCGACGATCTTGTGCGGGTCGCGGGAAGCCGCTGGATGCGGGCAGCGCAGGACTGGCTATTGTGGAGATCCTAGGGGAGGCCTTTGTCCAGCAGTGGACGTCTTTCGGCTGATATGAGAGTGAACAGGCATCTTAGGGATACGCGCAGTTCACCTTTGACCACATCTTCACTTACTCACCCCTCAAGCATTTAAACAGCAAATAAGTATTTCTCTCCATGATATATGTCCTAGATAATTTTATATAATACATTTTTTGATAACTTTATCGTATGGAATTGGTAGTTACCTAAGTAACCCTGAAACGTTAGTGTCAGGGTTATTCAAACTACCCTGTTATCTAACGACTAAAACCGGGACCGACAGCTTAAAGTGTCCTTATGAAGCATGAAAGCAGTCAGAAATTAAACCACTTTGGTGCCAGTTTTTTCAGTTTGATCCCCGCACAGGAAACCTATTTATGTGGTCCATAAGTGGTTATCAGCTTAAAGACGTCCAGTGCTGAACAAAGGCCTCCCCCAAAGATCTCCACAATTGCCGGCCTTGCGCTATCCGCATCCAGCGATTTCCAGCGACCCGCACAAGATCATCGGTCCATCTTGTAGGGGGCCTGCCCACGCTGCGTCTTCCGGTTCGTGGTCGCCACTCGAGAACCTTTCTGCCCCAGCGGCCGTCGGCTCTACGAGCTATGTGCCCTGCCCACTGCCACTTCAGCTTGGCAATGTCGTTTACTTTACTTCGCCTTCATCATCATCATCATGATGATAATGATGATGAAGTGGTTGTTTTGAGTCTGTTTCTGAATATACTTTGTGTTCGTTAATTAGATGTTTGTAAGATAGAAGATAAAAGGACTTATTGCATTAGTGTGGGTATTATCTTAATAACGAAGGGATTAGTAACGAAGTTTATAATAATCTAGTGGTATAATATAATAATAATATCTTGAGACATTATCCACACACGCTCAACTGATCCCAAACAAAGCAGAGCTTGTACTATGGAAACCAGATAACGGATATACTACATATACTACTTCTCTTTTGTAAATGCATACTTAAATAGAGAATTACACCCAGGCTAAGGACAAACAGACATGTTCATGCACACAAATATCTGCCTGGGTGGAAATCGAATATATTAACTTAAGAAATAATAACATGCAACAAAACTAATAATACAATTAACAATAAATAACTAACCTTAGAATTAAGGGTATTTTATAATTAGATATCATATTCCGCGGTACCCACTACCGCCGTTTATTACTTGTGTATTTGAAGCTATGGCCTGGGGCTCTACCAGCTAAGTCGCCGAACATCGATTTCTTAAATGGCGTTCAAATAAATACAGGTTAAAAATGACTTAATCAATCGTTAAATCGGCTTCAACGTTGACAATCGATTCCAGACCATTTATGACGTCACATGTGGTCATGGAAGCCGTTTAACGATTGATTAAGTCATTTTTAACCCGTATTTATTTGAACGCCATTTTAGAAATCGATGTTCGGCGGTTTAGCCGGTAGAGCCCCAGGCCATAGCTTCAAATACACTAGTAATAAACGGCGGTAGTGGGTACCGCGGAATATGATATCTAATTATAAAATACCCTTAATTTTAAGGTTAGTTATTTGTTTTTAATTGTATTATTAGTTTTGTTGCATGTTATTATTTCTTAAGTTAATATTATCAAATCATATACTGTTAATAGTTTTTAAGTTTATTCATAAAATATTCATCATATGTAGTAAAAATATAGCTAAAATTTAAAATTTAGATAATTAAACCTACACATGATCCTTGACAATAACTTAATTTAAGTTAGCTAAATATCGTTACTGTCATAAAATAAATCTTATTGTTACTTATTTCCTACAATCCGTGTACCTAAATATCTATATCTACCTAGAATAATTATAAATTAATTATATATTACTACGAACATGTTTTGACTATTTACAAGCGCTTTTTTAAAGTCAACGTGAATAAAAACCTTTTTTATTTTTATTCTCGTTCCCTAAGAACAATCGTAATCTAATTTTATTATTTCTCATTTTTAAGTGACTTGTATTCTGTTTGAGTAATAATATATCTTTAACCCCCAAACAGTTGTAACATTTATTCCTGCAGATAAATGCGGTTTGTAGTCGATAAGAAACCTCTGTCCTACGTGATTGATATGCACCATGGTAAGGATACGCCTTATCGCAAAGAAGTCGTTTGTCAGAAGTCCTCTGGGTTGGACCCAAATTATTTATGGGTAGATACAAACCAAAGACTTATTTCAGCTATCAAATGTAAAGCGACAGGTCCACAAAATTCCATCAACGGCACCTTGATGAATGGTCTGCTACCACCGTTCATTTTAAAAGCAAACTTTAACCGCCCACTACCACTCTGTGGAATCAATATCTGTTTGTCCTGAGCCTGGGTGTAATTATCTATATTAGTATGTATTTACAAAAGAAACGTAGTATATGCAGTATATCAGTTATCTGATTTCCAAATTAAAAGCTAAACCAGTATCAGACGGCCGTTTAAAAAAATAAAAAGATAAATTATTTGAACTATCGAATGTAGAGCGACAGTTCACAAAATTTCATCCATTTCTGGATGAATGGTCTTCTACCACCGTTCATTTCACAATCAAACTTTAACCAAGCACTACCACCTTGTGGGATCAATATCTGTTTGTCGTGTGCCTGAGTGTAATTATCTATATTAGTATGTATTTACAAAAGAAAAGTAGTATATGTATTATATCAGTTATCGGGTTTCCATAGTACAAGCTCTGCTTAATTTAGGATCAGATAACCGCGTATGAACAAAAGCCTAAGATATATTATTATATTTCAGTGCCCCACAATGTAATTTTCAACGTTTCAGTGGAATAGGCCTAACGGGGAAACTTCATTAAAAAAACGCGCTAAGTACACTACCTCAAAGGTAGCGTGGAAACGTGTGCATATTATGTCGATTACAACTCTTTCAACTTTTTGAATCGTTATATCAAAAAAACGGTGGCCCTTAGGAATAAAGTATTAAGGCATATTTTATACATAAGTATCTAATCTACAATTTAGTCTCAGCTAATTTTGTGATAAAACTTATCGTTTTGCTGAAAATTGCGAAAACCGATTTTGTTACCTTTTACCCCGAGTAATTTTTTGCACGTTCCTGATCGATGACGACTTTTCGCATTTCCTTTATAATAGTGTAATGAACTATCCTTTCCATTTTCAGCCTAATGGAAAGTATTGTAACTTTACCCTTATCCCTATGTTTTAGTTTAATTTGGCCGAACTAATTCTTAAGGTCTTATTTGTCAATATATTGGTAAAGATCATGAAAATACTAGATTTTACTTAAATTTAATTTCTTTTTGCTTACTTAGATAATAGGCTATGTATAATCTCTATAAATATGGATAAACCTACTGACTTCATGTCTGACATAAAACGGCCTTCGTTGAAATCAATAGGCGCGCAAAAACAAAGGTCACGCTCGGTATGTAACGTTTATCCTGACCTTTGCGCGGGCGCACGCTGCAGTTGTAACTTTATGTGCAATTGATAACTTGGAACATATAAAGGAATATCATAAAAATAAGAGATTAAGGTTAACAAAAAGAAAAACGATGGCGCATTATAATATTGTTTAAGTAACTGATAACATTTAGCGCTGTGACAGATAGCGTGTTTCACCGTAGATAATGAGGTTCTGGGTTCCAATCCCCGACCAGTCCAATAAAAGGTGATATTGGTATTTTTCTGTTAAGAACACTGACTCTGAAAAATGATATGCTACACTCCATGTGTTTTGCAAAGAATCTGGATATCCCAAAGGCCTCACAATGGCGCAGTCTTGCGCTGCTCGCGTCTAACAGATTCACATGCCCTTGGAAGATCGTCGGTCCACCTTGGGGGCGCCTACCGACACGGGGAAGCTCCATCTTCCGATTTTTGGCCTTTTTATATTATGTGGGTTTTTTATTTATTTAAAATTTGACTGCACTTGTGGCGCACAGGGTAAAACAGTTGCCTTGCCACTTGGTGTCCCGGGTTCGATTCCCGCGCCGGACATCTATTTGTGTAGCCCATAAATAGTTATTCTGAGTCTGGATGTAATTTATGTCCGTCAATTATATGTTTGTAGAGTACCCCGCGACACAGGGATTAGATTCCCTAGAGTCAGCGTAATATGTTTAAAAAAATTTAAAAAATGTTTATTTAATTTAATTTTAGATTGATTTTCATGTTAGCTTTATGTACAAGTGTTATATGACGTAGAAAATACTACACGTGCCAAGTAAAAATTTAAAAACAAAGTATTTACATAGAACCAGTAGATTGCATACAAGTTTTAGTTCATTATTTTGTAATCTCACAGGATTACAAATGTCTATAAAATGATCAAGATAAGAATCTTGATAGTTTTTAGACTTGACTACCGACGCTTCTCATGATTCGATTTTCATATGTTATAAGTTTATAATGTTGAAATTCAATTTAATATTAAAAGGTTTATGTGAAATAAACGCGTGACAAATAGAATAGTATAAGTAAGAACCAACATGAATTAAGGCAATATATTGAGAAATACTATTTTTCTTCTAAAAAAAATTAACACACCACTTTTTGTACAACGATTCTAAATCATACCCCAAATAGAGACTCCGTAAAGAATCTCATATTTATATATAATATATTATTTTTTATCACCCAAGACTTACCCACGATTTTTATTCACGGAAGAAAGCATTTAAAAAACACCAACCCCACATTAAAGAGGGGTGACGGTACGATTTTTTATGCGAAAAAAAAATTAACAAAAACATTATCTATGTAGAGCAGATACGTGTTCTTTTGTGCGATCATCTTAGAAAACGCCCCATCAATATACGTTATAAAAGATACATAGACGGTAATAACCACTTTATAAATCAGATATAATAAAATCTGTTATTCAATTATAACACTTGTGCAGCGACAATAAGGTACTCATAGAATCAAGTTCACCGAATCTTTAGCTTGTTAAAATTAATAAAAATTCTCAACCATTTTATTGAAGCGTTAATTTTTTGATTCATTTTTAAATATTCGCATGTTAAGTGATAATTGGATTAGTAAAAATTTGAATATAAATGTATTATGTTTTGAATTTGCTTGCCGCTAACGGCCTGTCTTGGTAATATTTATATCTTGTCAATTGAATTTATTGGTGGTAGTATTAGCCTAACGATTGTAAACTGCAGATATATTATTAGCCGTACGTATGTATCAATTCTAAGTATTTTTTCTTTATTTATTTATTTATTATAGACACACCAACAGTATAATACACAACATTTAAATCTTAGCTCACTACATAGTTCAGTTCGTATATGTACATCTATTAAAGGCATGCACAACACGCACTAAACATAGACAACGTTGACATACAATACAAGTTATTTTAAATTAAAAACAAACAAAAATACTATAACTAACACAGATAAAAATGCATTAAAGACAATTAAAAAAGTTCTTATTTGTATATGGAAGTCCAACAGCTATTTTAATAAGACTAATGATAAAAATAAGTATCTATACTAAACTAACCCTTATCAATTTGTTAATAAAGGTTTTAATTTTCAGTTACCTAAAGCCTTTCCCCTTTATTAAGTATGGATTTACAAAAGAAAAGTAGTATATGCAGTATATCAATTATCTGGTTTCCATAATACAAGCTCTGCTTAGTTTGTGATCAAATGTATCAGTGTAAATAATTTCCCAGGATATTATTTTTTTATTCACGTAGGCTTTAAAAACGCGCTTGTAAATAGTCAGAACATGTTTTTAGTAATATATAGTTAATTGATTAATTTATAATTATTTTTAGGTACATATAGATATTTAGGTATTATTATTATTTGTTACGTAAAGAAGCTTAAGTTGGTACAACAATTTTAGTTGATACCACACATAACAACTTGTGATTCTCCAATTACTCAAATTGCCGGTTTTGCGCTACCGGCATTTAGCGGTTTTGAGTCACCCTCACAAGACCATCGGTCCATTTTGTAGGAAGCCTACCCACGGTGCGTCCTCGTTACCACTTGAGGACCTTCCTGCACTGCCCAAGTAAACACGGTACAAATGTAATATATTAATAACTAGCTATGCCCCGCGGTTTCATCCGCGTTACAGTAGTTTTGGCTTAAAAGAGTAATAAACATACATCCATACATCTATACTCACAAACTTTTGCATTTATAATTTTAGTAGCATGTGTACCTCTAGCGGTTTTGGCAATGCACGCTGGAATAAATCGCAGGTGGTAGATTTTTTCCTACTTACTTGACACTTATCGTGAGATTTTGGACAATGCACGCAATATCTTAATAAATTGTAGTCTGTGTGTTATTCTGACGTATAAGCTATATTACTGGAAAGTTTCATTAAAATCCATTCTGTAGTTTTTACGTGAAAGAGTAACAAACATCCATCCATCCATACGAGTACTTACAAACTTTCGCCTTTATAATATTAGTAAGATAATATATAGTTTTTCACATTACAAAATAAACAAAAAAAATAGCAATTGTGTATACAAGATAGAAACATATCTAAAACTATAAATATGTCCAAACATAAATAACTATTTGACAATAAGCTCAAGAAATTAGCCATTTAACTAAAGTTTGTGAGTGTGTGAGTGTATATGTTTGTTACTTCTTCACGACTAAACGGCTGAAGCAATTTAAATAAAATTTAGTATGGAATTAGCTGACACCCTGGATTAACACATAGGCTATAATTTATGAAGTTTAACGTTGGTAAAACCGCGGGGCACAGCTAGTAATTTCATATGCTCAAAAATAAGTCACGAATATAATAAACTATTTTTACCTAGACTTATTTTGGAATACTACAATTAGTCAAGTACAGATCTTATTTTTCATATTTATAAGCGCACTTTTAAAGTCTATGTCAATAAAAACCGCTTTTATTAATAATTTTTAATTACCTCTGCTGGAGTATATTGAATCATCTCTTAGAATTCACTCGACGGTCACCGTAGCCTAGTTGGTAGTGCTCCTGCCTACGAAGCTGGTGGTCCTGGGTTCGAATCCCGGTAAGTGCAAATGTTTGTGTGATGAGCACGAATATTTGTTTCTGAGTCATGGAAGTTTTCTATGTATTTAAGTATTTATCTATCTATATAAGTATGTATATCGTCGCCTGGTACCCATAGTACAAGCTTTGCTTAGTTTGGGGCTAGGATGATCTGTGTGACATTGTCCCCAGATATTATTATTATTATTATCTCTTAGAATTATCTTTTGATCTAGCTACCTAAACTTTGATTCTATGATACGTTACTCATTGTACAGAGAACAATCACCTTAATATCTATCTATACATACATATAATAAAATCGTAGGAAGGTCAAAACTGTACATTGAATATTTTCTAAAAAGGATACTTGGGGCGTGATCTACAATCGATATCGAAGCCAAATATATAGCTTTTAGAATTTTTGTCTATTTGTCTGTATGCATGTCCAGGCCAAACTCAAAGAGTACTGCATGGATTTACTTATAATTTTGCATGAATATTACTAAGTGGTCGGGTCATATAGGCTACATATTATCACGCTATCACCTACGGGGGAGGAGATGCTATAATTTATAAAATTTAACGCGGGTCAAACCGCGAGGCACAGCTAGTCGATAATACAGTTCCACCTTTTAAGCAGTTAAGGTATTAAAAATAAAGAAGTTGTGACAAAAAACTTGACATTTTGCAAAGGTTAGGCGCGTGCCATGTAAATTAACATCTGCCAACGGTTCAGCCAATTACTAGGTACTATTTATGGTCTAAGTTATAACCTAGATGTCATTTTATATATCGGCGCCCGCGCACAAACTGCCACTTTAACTTGATACCATTCGTCTGGTTGACAAGTGGCATTAAAGTTTTTTGACACAGAAAGTATAGTGAACTTATTCTCAAAAATGGGAAATTGTAAATTTATTTTCAATTTAATTACGCTGTATGTAACGCTAAATATGTAACGCTGTATAATAAGATGTATCGCTGGATGCGGATAACGCAAGACCGGTAATTGTGAACATTTTTAGGTAGGCCTTGGTACAGCAGTTAATATCTTTCAGCTGATATGATGATGATGATGATGAAAGTGTCTCTGTGATACAATATTGCATATTCTCGACACAATATTGCAATTTCTCGACACAATATTGCAATTTCTCGACACAATATTGCTATATTTTTATTCAAACAAGTTTTGGTTTAGACTTCTCGAAATAATGTAGCTTATCCTTTTAATGATCTATGTTCCTTCCTTTATAGGTAGGTATTCATGTTTCTTTAGAAGATATTTTTCTTTATTAGGAGGGTCAAATCCTAAGAGACAACATCAAATATATTGCGAAATATGATAAAATATAAGTACAATACGGCCCCAAAAGGTCGTGGATTTAAAAGAAAATGCCCAAATATATCACCGTTATCGTCAAGGGACAAGATTTACATAAGAAATCCTCTGAACTGTCCAAAATTAAAAAATAATGAACACAGGCAGCTGTCATAAAGGTGGGTGCAAAGTTGCGCAACTCGGGCAAAATTGGAGCGCTCCAAATAGCGATTCACCGTTACCGTCTTTGCATTTCTAAGTAACGTAAGAACTGAGATCAGCTGCTGGGAACACAAAAGAAACTGCTCTCGTTCTAACCTATTGTCAGTCACGTTATTGTTGTATTGTTGTCTTAAAATGCGTGTTCTCCAAACGGGAACTTCCGTGTGCGAAAATCATATGAAGACGACAATGGCGGTCGCCCTTCTGTTCCTGCGTCCGTCAAACCAGTTTATTTTTTTTCCGTTCATGTAAATGTTGATTTATTTTCGTCAACAATGCTTCGTCGTTATGAGAATTTACGGACCCGGCACTTGAGTAGCTAGTTTGTTACTAGGGGATATGTAACTCAAGCCCGCACATATGTAGATTCACTTTTAATTTTGTTACAATAGATACTAGTGAAGTGAGAAATTAGTATAAGGAACTTGATTTTTTGAAGGTTCTTTTTGTTGTTGAGAAAATATTTTGCTTTGGTAGTCAAGGGTCACTGAAACCGTTGTAGTAATTGCGAATTTTAGGGTAATTTGCATAGATAAAACCAGTTCGAGGTGTAGTATGTAGAGCGTTAGGTGAAGTTAACAATAGTCACTCTGTATTTGCAAAGTAGAAGGACCTGTCACGTTTAGATTGTATCAAAAGCTTAAATCTATTTAATGGCCTGCTTAAGCTGTTCATGGCCAGTTTGTGAACAGGTGATAGAAGGGTACGTATTTTCGCAGAGGCGATTGTGACTGGTGAAGCTCTTATCGATTGCAATCACTCATGTAGTCACTTGATAACATTTAAAGCTTTTAAAGCACAGTATCAATATATTGATCAGTATTGTATTATATAACACTAGAGATCGCACTTGTTCGAAATTCGACCATTAAGGTTCTATTATCAAATACTATAGACATTAAATACCATTTTTAAGACTAGGTATATCTTAGTTTCGACACCCAGTTTCTCACCTCTTCTCGCAGTTTGTCAGTGTCAAAAACATGGTGTGTAATGTTTCTTTTATTAATATGATTTGCTTCTAATGCCTATTATATAAAAATATTAGCTATCTACACTCCTTTTCCATATGAACTGTTCCAAATTGTATATTCCTCCGTCCGCGCAACTTTCTTAAAAAAGGTTCAATGTTTTTGCTTCACTTATTAATAATATTAAGTAAAGTGATTACGTTAAACAACCAAAGCTCCACTTTATACTACTTAGGTACAGTGAACCGATTATTATACACAGTCAAGATCTAGTGTCTTCTGATTCAATTTTATCCTTCGCCTATAACCGCCCATCGGTGGAACTACTTTTTTCCACTCCTGGTTCTTTTCTTAATAAATTCGTTGCAGGATCCAAGATAGTTAAAGTGATTCCCCGTAATAAGCCTTATTGTTATGTCATGGTGTTCTAACTTACAGGACTTGCGGTAGTGGGTAAGAGGATAGTACTGAGAATAGTCTCAATTAAAAAAAGCTCATATCCATGACATTGAAAACAATCGAACGGTGGACATTCACTAATACTACTTAAAGTTTTTCTGGATTACAAAAAACCATAATCCGAATATCCAAATTACTGACAAAACCAAATAAGCGGCAAAAACAAAACTAAATAATCTATACATAGAATAAAATCGTAGGAAAGTCAAAACTGTACATTGAATATTTTTTAAAAAGCATACTTGGGGCGTGATCTACAATCGATATCGAAGAATTTTTGTCTGTGTGTCTGTTTGTCTGTATGTATGTCCGGGCTAAATTCAAAAAGTACTGCATAGATTTACTTCAAATTGTGGATGACGTCGGGTCAGGTCAACATATAGGCTACAAATTATCACGATATCACCTACGGGGGAGGAACTATGATAATTTATAAAATTTTCAGTATATTATATTCAAGTAAACTCTAAAATATGTTGAAAGTGTTGGTAATCAATCTGTGCTTTGTTTTAAGCCGTATGTGGAATATGAAGCGCTCATCATTGCAATCTTTTACTACAGTCATTAAATAACAGTCTTTAACAGGAAGCTTGATCACTCGTTCCTTTCTGAAATAAAACTTAATGAGGATTTTAGATTTTTAGATATTCAAGCCTTAGCTCTTATAAGTTCTCTCTCTCTCTCGTTCTACTAATTGGATTAATTGTATATAGAAAGAATTTTATCATTCTGAGCTCGCAAATATAACAATAACTCAACTTTAGCGAATCTGCTATTCTTTATTATAAACTGCTCTAGTACCAAGAAGGATAATTGCAGGCAATTTACATTTGAACTGCATATACAGCTAAATTAATAAAATTATTACGAAACTAAAACTTACTTAAAATAAATTGAGTTGTTTAAAAATTTTGTGCTTTATTTATAAACAGAACAATATGGCTTCGTATTATATTATCATAAAATCTATTGCGACCATGATTTACGCAATTAAAAAAATCTTACCATTCTAGAAAAACGGAATTTCAGAGTGATGAGTATGCTACATAGATTTGCATACTCCTCATTTAAAATGTCAATATGTCGATCATCTGAGGCATATTATTTATTTTAAATTTCATGTTCACCAATGTAAATAAGTGGAGTTAATGCTAAAGGCATTCTGTGCCAGTCAACCCTGGGATGACACAGAGAAAACATAGTCGACACACTAAGAGTGAAAAAAAAGTGATAAAATCTAAGGATAGACATAGACACACAAATATATATATATAATAAACATTATATATTATATATACAGAAAAATACTAACAAAAGTTATTACAATAATAAAAATAAAGTGAGGATTCAGCCAATACTTTTTAGCCAATTTAAATCGTATTTCACAAACAAAGGTTTTGTTTGATTTGGTGTTTCATAGGTAGATGGCGCTCCTTAAAATTCCTCAACATTTTATGGTATACTTTATATAGCCAGCCATGATGTAACCACAATTCTATAATCCTATGAATACTGTTATAACACGAATTCCCAAAAAATAATTATTATAGTTATTTTTTTTCGAAGCCGTCCAAATCAATTCTTCCTTTCTATTCCCCAATAAGTAAAACTGGTCTACCCTTGGTCTACGCCAGGGTTTGCTCACAAATAAATCAACTATGTTTTGACCCCTGACCTGCCTGGTTTAGGGGATTACGGTCTAAGGAGCCAGGGTCCCACGTTAACGACACTACGATGACGGTGTGTTTTTATAGTTAGTTCAATGATTTAGTGACTTTGATGAAACAATTGTGTTTGTATAGTGTTCAAAGTGATTTAATGGGGTATGACGTGTAAAAATCACATTAAAAACCTCGTAACTTAAAAGTTAACCCTTAAAATTATATAAAACTAGAATGGCGATAGACATTTTAAAGCGTAGATAAGATACATTTGGGTACATCGGAAAATAATGAAGTAGATAAAAAACAATAAAATACGAGATAGCATATCAATCAATCAATCAATATATTTAGGTGTTTACAATAATTTAATTAAAACATTCTATTCCTAGTGGTTTCTAGTGGTTATTCATTCCTAGTGGTTTGAGTGTGATTTTGTCGACTCATATCAAACCCAATGCGCACAACACTAGCTTTTCGAATTCATGTGCGTATGAGAAATTAATTATCTCATAGGTACTTCAAATGGTCTAGGAAAATATCATGAGGAATCAGCATGCCTGGGAGTTCCAAAAAAAACTTATTTTTTTATTTTAATCTTTTGCAGGTGGATGTACACAGGCGGACTTAATGCCTGATAACTTAGACTTTAATAAAGCGTTTGTAAATAGTCAATACATGTTTGTAGTAATATGATTAACTGTAACTATAGTCATTCTTTCTAGGTACATACAGGTATTTGGATATGTGGCTAGTTTGAAAACATTCTCGCTGTTTGGTGAGGGCGTAGAATATCATCACCCCATCTCATCCCGTGGGGGCGTATAATTAGTATCGGGGGAATACCTACCAGAGATCGGGCAGCAGCGTTTTTCTGTGAACAATGACCATCAAACTGCGATCGCCAACCCGGATTTGCCGTATTCCTTACCTCAAATTACAGGGCCCCTCTAAGCCTGTATTTGTCCTCGAATCTTTAACGAGCCTCGGAAGAAAACTTGCGTATCTGGCCAGAAAACAAGTCAAAGACAATAACTACCTTGGTACCTGGACTTCATACGGGAAAATATACATAAAACGAACTCAAGACTCACCAGCCATACGTATAAACTGTGAACAAGATCTAAATAGAATAGTACCGAAATGACTATCCCTGAGTAATTGTAAACTTTTTTGTTTTATATTATGTACTTTTTGTTTTATTTTCTATTACGTATTACTTGTTTATCCATGTAAAATCTTATGTTCTACTCCATTCCAACACACGATCATCACACACACACTACTTTTATATCTACATATTCACACTCTACACTCAATTCCTATATACACTCACTATCCAATCACATCATTACAAAATGGTCTCTTCCACGCTACTATATTACATTCTAATACCCACTCGCCTTTACCAAAAATCATGAGAAACGCACATTACGCCAAAAAAATATCTAACATGCCTGTCGCACATTTTCAGAACTCGCCTATCTGTAATACTGCTGTTAACATTCGATAATATAAACGAAATAATCGACGACTTTCAAGTTGCACAATCATCAAACTGCGAAATAGATGACTGCTCAAGACTTATTGATAACCCTCACCTAAGCCTAAAAATCATACATCAGAACATACGCAGTGTAAATCGCAACTTCCCAGGATTTCTAACAACACTTCAAAGATCAAGTATCGATTGGGATCTGATTGTGCTATCTGAATGTTGGCTACGTCATGCACACTTCATCCCCCCTTTAGATGGCTATAATTACATTCAAAGCGGAAATAACCTAACGCAAAATGAAGGTGTGATTGTCTACATAAAAAATACTATGCGAGTAACTGTGTTGACTTCCACTCTGCGCGACGCCAACTGCGTTACAATAAAAGTGAATAGAAATACAATTGTGGTTGCTATTTACCGTCCCCCAGGACATAAAGACTTACAACCGTTCCTAGATTCTCTTAACGAGCTTCTTAATAATCTAAAATGTCCTAATATTATAATAATAGGAGACATAAATGTGGACATTACGCCTAATAATAAAGATCCCGATTCAATGACTTACCTGTATCTGCTTGCCTCGCACAGCGTTTTAGCTGCACATCAGTTACCCACTCATAGTAAAACCTGCTTGGACCATGTCATGCTAAAAAGCACACTTCCAGCTTACTGTTTTGTTGCAGAGACCTCGGTCACTGATCACGACGCCGTAATAATTGTACTGAAACTCCAGGTTCAACATACTAAGGCTTTAACCATAAATAAAATCAATTACAACAGATTGGATGTTGACATGAGTAATATAGGTTTTGACTGTATTTATAACTCACATGACGCTAATGAAGCTACCTCACTTTTAATATCCATCATTAACACCTTAATCAAATCTAACACGCATATGATTAGAGTCCCAAATCGCAGGCGTATTAAAAAGCCATGGATGACTGCTGGTCTCTTAAGGTGCATTAAAAATCGAGACAAATTGCACATTAAAGTTAAGAAAAATCCCAACAACGACATAATAAAAACTACTTATCGCAGATACAGAAATTATTGTAATTCCCTACTTAAAAAGATTAAAGTAAATTATGAAAAAGAGCAACTAAAAAATTCGGCAAAATCTAATAGTCAGGCCTTGTGGGACACTATAAAAACGGTTACACACTATAACACAAAATCACACTCAACTACAGATTTAATAACAACTAATAATCCAATATCCTCAATTAATAACGTTAATAGTTTTTTCGCATCATTGGGTAAAAATTTAGCCGATAAAATCCCTCCTTTGTACCTGATGCCTCGTCCATTCAGGACCGGTGTCCCTTTTCATTTGTTTTAACTCCGACTACCGAAGCTGAGGTTTGAAACTATATACTCAACCTTAAAAAGGTAAACTCTTTTGGACGGGACAATATCTCGGGAACCTTCCTAAAGCGATATCATCATATATTAGTGCCCCCTCTCACGTATATCTTTAACTTTAGTATTCAAGAAATTGTGAAGATTATTAAGGAATCTGATCCCGACTCCCTGCCAAATTTTGTTGCAAGGGATCTCAATAGACTGCCAGCAATTACATTCGACTATGTCGATGTGACCTCATTCTTAAAAGAAATGAGTTATCTAAAGCAAGATGTTGCCAGACTCCAGGGTGGACTGTTGACTAATCCATCGCAGGAAGTTGATTGCATAAAAAATGAAATTCAGCAACTCAAGCAGCTGGTGCAGGAATTACGCTCAGATAAATGCTTCTCTTTAAATCAAGCTGCGGTAGTACAAGAGCAATCTTATCAAAATAATGATATGATTAATAATAGGCGGGTAGAGAAAGAAAATGCCGCGCCAGTTGTTGCCGAGAATGTGTGGCCTGCTACGGCGCAGCCAGAGAGGGGCACGGGCGAGCCGGGGGACCCCCCGCGGCAGAGCGGAGCGCCCCCCTGCGACAACACTGATAAGGAATTAAATGCGGTGGGGACATTATCTCCGCCAACTGCTATGAATAAGACTGTAACTAATGCCTCAGTGAACAAATCTAGGGGCGCTAGCACTCGGATGTTCTCGGAGGTGGTTCAGAGAGGAGTAAACAAGCAGGGTAGAGGTTTTACGAAACAAGATGAAGACGGTTTCACAAAGGTGCACTACGGTCGGCGAAAAATACCCAATCGCCGGGGTGAGGCCGATCCCCTAGAGCAGTTCAATTTCAGGGCGGCTGATAGGTGGGCCTCATTATATATTTCACGAGTACACATAGATACGACCCCACAGGACATCCAAGGGTTCATAAAACATAAAACCAATTTAAATGTTAAAGCCTACAAAATAAACACGGTAGACAATGAATTTAATGCATTTAAAATAATTGTCCCGATGAATAATATAGGTACGTTTCTAAATGATAAGGGAGATCATTTTTGGCCCAAAAATATTGTATTTAGAAAGTTTAGAGAAAGTGGTCATGTCCAGAAAAGAAATGTGTTTAAAGATGGAACGTCTACGTCAACCAGCTAATATAAATAATAAAAAGTGAACATGGATACAAACATTAAAATTGTGTCATATAATTGCCGATCACTCAAGAGATCTATTGATGAAATAAGACAACTTTGTTGTACTCACCAAATAATCGCACTACAGGAAACATGGCTGTTTCCTCATGACCTGGGTATTCTAAACACAGTTAACCTGCAGTTCGAGAGCTTTGGTGTCTCTGCCATTGATACGGAGCAAGGCCTGGTACGAGAACGGCCTTATGGTGGAGTGGCAGTCTTGTGGGATAGAAATGTATTTCCGTGCACCGAAATAGTTGAGTGTAATAACAATCGTATGGTAGCAGTAAAGTTTAGTCGAGGCGACCGGAGCTTATTAGTGTTCAGTGTGTATATGCCTGTGGACTGTGAGGATAACTTTCCTGAGTTGTCGCAGTGTCTCGGTAATATAAGTGCGGTAATAGAAAGTTCGAACATTGAAACGGTTTTTGTATTAGGGGACTTTAATGCCCACCCCGGAACGAGGTTCGGAAATGAGTTGAGGGACTACTGTGTTGAGGAGTCCCTTACGTGTTTAGACCTTAAGCTACTGGATGTGAATACCCACACATATATTAGTGAATGTAACGGTGCGCGTCGATGGCTCGATCACTGTGTAGTGTCGGAGGCGGCCGAGGCGATTGTTACTGATGTTTACGTTATGTATGACGCATACCTGTCGGACCACTTCCCAATGGCAATGCAAGTAAGCTTTATTAATATCAGCGCTAAAACAATAACTGTGAGTAACCCGCCAAATGATTGTCTACAATTTTTATGGGGGCATAGAAATAACGAACAAATAACTAGATACCGCGAATTATGTAATGAACATTTTAAATTATTACGTAATCATACTTACTTTGACTTGTGTTGTAATAATGAGCTATGTCAGTGTGCTGAACATTTTTCTTTAATTGATTCCTTGTACTCTGATATTGTTGAGACCTTACAAACATCTGCTAAGTGTTCATTTCACTATCGTAGCTCAAAAAATAATACAATTGTAGGTTGGAATTATAACGTCAGGCCTTATCATATCAGGGCTCGGCGAACTTTTTCAGTTTGGGTTGCTTGTGGTAGGCCATGCTCGGGGTATTACTATGATCAGATGTCGAGCGCACGTAGGGAATTTAAAGCTGCCCTCAAATATGTTCAGAACAACCAGGAAAAAATTAAGATGGATATTTTAGCTCGTCATACTTCTTCAAAAAATTTTGTGAAATTTTGGAAAGAAGTCAAAAAGTATAATGTAAAGACTAGCATACCTGTCAATGTCGAAGGTGAGACTGATAAAGCAGTTATTGCAAATAACTTTCGAAAACATTTTGAATTTACCACTTCTGGGAATCAAACCCAGACTAGCGAGGAGGGTGGTGGCCCGGATATTTTTCACGTTACGGCGGTGGACGTTTCATCCGTAATCAAGGACATGAAGCGTGGAAAGTCTCCGGGTCACGACGGTCTTAGTATAGAACATTTGGTGTATGCGGGCCCCTATATTTGCGACGTATTATCACATTTATTTAATCTCTGCGCTCGTCATTGTTATTTACCAGCAGATCTCATAAAAACGTTGGTTATTCCTATTACCAAGAATAGAACGGGAGATGCTTCGAGTATGGCCAACTATAGGCCTATCTCATTAGCGACGACGGTGCTTGAACGCTTGTTACACAAAGAACTGAGTCCTTCACTGCATATTGATGATGGACAATTTGGCTTTAGACATAAGTTATCCCCGGATATGGCTATCTTCTCACTCAAACAGGTTGTTAAGTATTATGTCAGTCAAAAAACAAGTGTCTATGCTTGTTTTCTTGACCTTAGCCGTGCTTTTGATTCCATAAATCATGAACTCTTATGGGCAAAGCTAAACAACACTGAAGTATCGTCCAATGTCGTTGGACTACTAAGATACTGGTATCGCCATCAGTCTAACAGCGTTAAATGGGCAGGAATCATGTCCGAGGATTACAGGCTGTCTTGTGGTGTCAGACAGGGGGGACTGACCTCTCCGGACCTGTTTAACCTATACATGAATGACTTGATCGTGAAACTGAGTAAAACTCCGGTTGGTCTCAAGCTGGGTGACCGATATGTCAATAACCTGAGCTTTGCTGATGATATGGTTATCATCAGTCCATCATTAAAAGGCTTGCAGAAGCTGGTAGGCATTTGCGAAAGGTATGCTAAAGACCATGATCTGAAGTACAATGCAAAAAAAACAGAGATGATAATATTTAGGTCGGGAAGAGGTCCTACGAAGGTGCCACCCGTGCAAATTGATGGACAAGTTATTAAGATAGTAGAAAAGTCCAGGTATCTTGGACACATCCTAACCTCCAACCTAAAAGACGATGCTGATATAGAGCGCCAGCGCAGATCGCTCTCGATTGTAGGAAATATGATAGCAAGGCGCTTTTACAAAGCTGCTTGGGATACGAAAGTGCATTTGTTCCAAGCATATTGCCAGAGTTTGTACACGTGTCAACTTTGGACGGTGTTACTGCGAGATCACTGGATAGCATTAGAGTGCAATATAACAATATATTCCGACAGCTTATGGGTTTAACTCGCTACTGTAGTGCCTCCGGTATGTTTGCGGAAGCTAGAGTAAACACATTTAATGCTATCCAGAGAGCTCGTATTGCATCGTTCATGGACCGAATCAGCAATTGTAGCAATAGTATAATTATAGAATTATACGACAGACTATGTGCCACTGGTACATATAGACAATGGCTAGCAATAGCTGCCTAGTAGGTAGTGATAATTTAATTTTAGTATTAGTGATAATTTGTCTTTTTTATTTTTATCAAATTATTTATTTAATGTATATTGTTGTATGGATCTTGAGTCTGAAATAAAGAAATATTATTATTATTATTATTATTATTATTTAACCTTATGTTTGAGACCGGAATTTTTCCCAAGGAACTAAAGCTCGCCGAAGTAATTCCTATATATAAAAGTGGGGACAGAGGCTGTGTCAATAATTACAGACCCATCTCTATTCTTTCGACACTTTCAAAATTAGTAGAAAAGCTTTTAAATAAACGTCTGATAGATTATCTCGAGTCCAAAAACCTCTTATCTAGATCGCAATTTGGCTTCAGAGCAGGTCTCTCCACAAGTGACGCGGTGCATGAGTTAACTCATCATATTGTGTGCAATCTAGATAATAATAAAAAAGTAATAGCCATATTTCTAGACCTAGCAAAAGCATTTGACACAGTCTCTGTCCCACTCCTATTGAAAAAACTAGAGAAGCTAGGCATCCGTGATGTGCAACACAAATTGTTGGCGGATTACCTCAGTGATAGATACCAAAGAGTAAGAGTTGGTGATATCACTAGCAATGATCTGCCAATTACATTTGGAGTCCCCCAGGGCAGCGTACTCAGCCCTACGCTCTTTCTTACATACCTAAATGACTTATGTGAGTTACAGCTAAAAAATGGCAAGATCGTAACCTTCGCGGATGACACTGCACTAGTATTTCACGGAGATAGTTGGAGTGACACCTTTTCTTTTGCACAGATGGGTTTCAATGCAGATAATAAGACATTTTTCATGTATTTTCTGTGTGAGAGAATAAATAAAAGCTATTATTATTATTATTATTATTCACCGCGCTTGACATGCGATTGGCGACCACAGTTTGGTGGTAGTTAGTACACAGAAGGCGCTGGCTACCCAACGTTTTTTTCTTTTTCTTTTTCTTTTTTGCAATGTCACACAGATCATCCTAGTCCCATCCTAGATCCCCAAACTAAGCAAAGCTTGTTCTATGGGTACCAGGCGACGATATACATACTTATATAGATAGATAAATACTTAAATACATAGAAAACATCCATGACTCAGAAACAAATAATTGTGCTCATCACTCAAATATTTGCACTTACCGGGATTCGAACCCAGGACCACCAGCTTCGTAGACAGGAGCACTACCAACTAGGCTACGGTAACCGTCAACTGCTTGGTGTATCAATTAGTCGCCTTTTATAACACTTACTGGTATGAACACTTAGCGAAAAACTATTTCAATATTTGAACGGAACAATAATTACAACTTCCGCGCTATTTAAATGACAAACTGTGAACAAAGGCGGGGGAAACCAGGTGTCAAAGTATAGGCGTGACAAGTTATGATAATGAAAATACATTGATTGACAAAATATTAACATGTTGACCCCATATGACATGTTGCGCCTACGCACGCAATCGAAATTTACATTAGTGGAAAGTATATGTAACTTTTAACATGTGCCGTGTACTGGAACAAAATTTTCTAAATAAAAAGTTTCTAAATCAAATAAATGAGTAATTTCTGTATGGAATATCAGGTAGCGACAATAAGTTACATCAAAAAAGCGTTTATAATAAATTATAAATGTAAAAGTTTATACATATGTATTTTGTTTTACTTACAAAATTACAATTATAGTAGGTAACAATAACAAAAAACAATTTTTTCGGAATATTTAAAGGAACATAGAAGTTGTCGTTATCCATGGTGGTCTAGTAGACCTCACGTGAGTCATCATATCAACTGTAAAATTCCACTTCTGGACAAAAACCTCCCCAAGAATCACCTTGGGCATACGCCATATTCACCACGCTTGGCAGACGGGTTGGCGATCGCAATATGATGGTATAGTACTCAGAGAGACGCTGCTACACGTCCTCTGGTAGATATTCCCTCGGTTCGCCTTCTACGCTCGCCACAGGGTGAGATGCGGTGATGATATTCTATCTGATATGCGCCGCCGTCACCACACAGCTTCACTCACCTCGGTACTTAAAGGAAAAATGTGAGGCTGACAGCAAAGTATATCGCCACCCCATTTCATCACGTAGGAGAATCCGAGGGATTATCTCCCAGAGAACGGGCAGCAGCATCTCTTTGAGTACTACGACCATCATACTGCGATCACCAACCCGTCTGCTAAGCATGGCGATTATAGCATATGCCTCCAAAAGGCGTATACAACTCCTTTGTGGAGGCTTTTGTCCAGCAGTGGACGTCTTTTGGCTGACATGATGATTCTAACTTCCAAAAACATTTCCTTATGTTCGCGTTGTGAAAGGGGGCTAGACGGAAAAAAATCTTACGCAAAGTTGACACGACACTTTTTGCAGCTGTGCGGCGTGCGCATGTTTCTCTGTCTGTCTCTCTCTCTCTCTCTCTCTTATAGAAAGCAAGCCAGATATTTTCATTTCTATTTTGAATTGAACAGTGTGGTGTCGCGGAGATTATTTTTGTTGAGTGTATACAGGTTTTTTGTACATAATAAATAATAAGAAATAACTTCGTTCCATCCGGGTGTCCCTTGACACCTCTCAAGTTTTTTATTTCGTTACATCACTCATAGTCAGATGTTCTCACCGGTCCGTAAGTGATTGGCAAGATTAAGCAATTGGGCTCGCGGTTAGTCCTTAGATGGGTGACCACCAAAGTGGCTTAATTGCTGAACGTCTCCAAGCTTCGGAGTGCACGTTAAGCATTCGGTCCCCGTTATCACTAGACAACAGTCGTTAAGCCATGTCAGAGGCCTACTGGGCGGCATTAACAACTCTGACACTAGGGTAACCAATGTCCATACGACAAGTAAGTAAGTATTTCGTTAAATAAAATTAAGTTTTGTACTATATTTTATTTTAAACCTATTGGCATGCTTTGGGGGTAAGTAAGTAAGTATTTCGTTAAATAAAATTAAGTTTTGTACTTTATTTTAATTTAAACCTATTGGCATGCTTTGGAGGTAAGTAAGTAAGTATTTCGTTAAATAAAATTAAGTTTTGTACTTTATTTTAATATAAACCTAATGGCATGCTTTGGGGTTAAGTAAGTAAGTATTTCGTTAAATAAAATTAAGTTTTGTACTTTATTTTAATTTAAACCTATTGGCATGCTTTGGGGGTAAGTATACCGTTAAATAAAATTAAGTTTTGTACTTTATTTTAATTTAAATCTATTGGCATGCTTTGGGGGTATGACCGACTCATGTCGTGCATTGCACCTGTTTCTAAACAAATCTAATAAAACATCATTCCAATTTCATTAAGTGTCACCTGCTGGCACTAACACGCACCGTGACTCAACAGACATTCAAATGATGAGGCAAATTTTATATTTATTATAACTTTAGTACAATGATAGACGAATTTAATGCCGGAGGTAGTCGACCTTAGGGTGGTGCAGAGAAATCAAGGCAGTTGCACTAATTTGAAACTTAACATAAGTATATATAAAAACCATTTCATACTATTTAATGATCTATTTATAGTACTTAGTCAATTATAATAATTATTGATTCTTACCATAAGAACTTTAAATATTGTTATATTATATTTATTTCATAAAATACGAAATGTGCGCCGCGGTTTCACCCGCGTTAAACTTTATAAATTATAGCATACATGTTATTCGGATGTATTTATTACTATCATCATCATCATCATATCAGCCGAAAGACGTCCACTGCTGGACAAAGACCTCCCCCAAGGATCACCACAATAGCCGGTCCTGCACTGCCTGCATCCAGCGGCTTCCCGCAATGTAGGGGGCCTGCCCACGCTGCGTCTTCCTACTACTATACTATAGTTTAATCTAAATAAGTTCTGTAGTTTTGCGTGAAAGGATCGCATCACATTTATAATATTATTAGAAGAATACCAGCTGAATGACGTCACTGCTGGACAAAGGCCTCCTTAAAAGATATTCACAAAATAAAAATAAATAAAAAAGGTTTTTATTCACGTAGACTTTAAAAAAGCGCTTGTAAATAGTCAGAACATGTTCGCAGTAATATATAATTAATTTATAATTATTGAAGTTATACTTCTTTTAGCGCGATGGAGAAAAATGATGAGAGTGAATTTTTACGATGCGCGCGCACACCGACACCAAAAAATTTAACAGCATGACGTTAGTTCTAGGTGGTATGAAAATTGATAACTATGTTCAAGTTGTATATTAAGAAGTATAACTTCTAACGCGTGTACATAAGTACACACAAGTTTTTTTTCTAGGTACATATAGATATTTAGGTACACGGATTGTAGGAAATAATTTACAATAAGATTTATTTTATAACAGTAACGATATTTAGCTAACTAAAATTAAGTTATTGTCAAGGATCATGTGTAGGTTTAATTATCTAAATTTTAGCTATATTTTTACTACATATTGTCTGAATGGTTCTGTCTATATTAAGGTACGAATTAGATATTATTATTATGGCGGACCTTGTGCTTATAACGACGGTCGCGCTTTAATGCTACCACCGGATCCAATGCGCCCCAACTGAGAAGACCCAGCGAAACAAACTCAGCGGATGTCTCTACTACCGGTTTCAACACGGCCCAGTTGAGACGCTCCGGCGACAATATGGCTCTGTTGTGTTTGCAGGGATATTCCGTAACCGCCATGCTTGGCAGGCGGGTTGGCGATCGCAGTATGATGGTCTGAGTACACAGAGGGACACTGCTGCCCGTTCCCTGGTAGATATTCCCTCAGAGCGACTTCTAGAATTTTTTTTGATCAAATACGATGGCAAACGAGCAAGTTGGTCACCTGATGGTAAGTTATCACCGCCGCCCATGGACAGTCGCAACACCAGAGGAGTCGCAGGTTGTAACGACCGGCAACGCACTGCTGCGTTGCCGGTTGTTACAAGTTTTAATAATGTTGCCATTTGGAAGGATTTGCCGTAGCCACCGCGCTTGGCAGTTGGTGAGTTGGCGACCGCAGTTAGCAGTTAGGTTCACCCTTGTTTGATAGAACAACGTTTGATAGAATATTACTAAAACGAACAACGTTTAAGAAAATCATCACTTTGTATAATATCGTTTGACAGAATTTTCAGTTCATCGAATATTTATTTACTATAACAACATTTTCGCTAATGATCAAAAGGTATTCAGAACTTTTTTCTTCATAACATTCTATTATCATATTGCTTTAATAAAAAAATATTATATAATACTGTCTATTTTCTAACAAAGATTAGTTTGTGGCGCTTCGCCGGCCGCTGCCGCGGCACGCTCGGCTCGCGCGTTGTTGTGGTCACCGTTCTAACCTAACCTACTTGACTGGTAGCATCTCGTTTCTGGTGCCAATTAGATTTTTACGAGAGTCGCATTTTGAAAATTCGGCTAAATTAAATTAGTTCAAATGAGATTAGTTCAAATAAATAATTACGCTAAATAAAAATTTACCAATGAATTATTCGGTCAATTGAATAATTCTTGGAAATGACTTTATTGCAATTAAAATTCGATTTAGTAATATTATATCAAAAGTTGTTCTATCAAACAAGGGTGACCCGTTAGCTAGTAGTACACAGGTGGCGCTGCTTTCCGACTACCTGATGTATCCCTTAGTCACTTTTCCCGACACCTACGGGACGAAATGGGGTTATCCTGTTATTCTTTCTGGCCCGGGAACCCCATGGCTAATTCAGGGATCAGTCATAAAAGATTCTTAAGTCCCTAATGTTTACGAACCAAATGTGATTGGCACAGCGTCATACGGCGGTAAGTATTTTTTGTTTAAAAACTTCCTTTCGGCGAATAATTTGCTAATTATCACACTAATATTATAAAACCGAAAGTTTGTGAGTGTGTATGTTAGTTACTTCTTCACGTCTAAACGGTTGGACCAATTATATTAAAATTCGGTATGGAGTTGGCTGACACCCTGGATAAACACTTAGGCTATAATTTATAAAGTTTAACGCGGGTAAAAACACGGACATAGCTAGTCAACCATAAGATTTAAACAAATCCCACCGCAATAAGATACTGTCTCGTTAACCATTAACACCGTGTAAAATAAACACTGCAACAATAAATTGACTTTTTTAATTGTTCCAGTTATTTTTAATAGGTCCAATTGGCGAGCCTTGGGGAATGCTGCGCAAATTAAATGTTGCTGACACGGCGGGCCAGGTCGAGGGATAATTGAAAGGAAAATAAACTCGTGGAAGCAGAATTATCTTTTTAGTTGAGTTAGAATTAATATATATGTATATATATATATATATATATGCCTATATATATATTTCAATTCGTCTGATTTGAATTCTTTGGGAATGAAATTGAAGGGCAAGGCTGTATCTAAGAAATAAACCACTCGGACACATGTTAAACCGCTTTTAAATATAGACAGGTTGCAAAAATTCGAGGAGCGGAAGACGCAGCGTGCATACACCCCCTAAAAGTTGGACAGATGATCTAGTGAGGGTCGATGGAAGTCACTGGATGTGAGTAGCCCAAGACCGGTATTTGTGGAAATCTTTGGAAGAAGCCTATATTCAGCAGTGGACATGTTTCGGCTAAAATAATGATGTGGATGATGATCAAGTGGCGAGCGCAGAAGACCAGTAATTTGATAACTTAAGCGACAATCACCTTAGGGTACCCTTAGGTGGCTTAGACCGTGCATGTAACGGAATAAAGAATATGAGAGATTCAATATATGGGAAATAGAACACAATTATGGCAACGTACTTGCGGCTCCTCAGTTGATCAGTTACCGGGAGACGTTGTTATTATATTAAAAAAAATGAGAGAGCATCTCATAAGAAATACAAAATTTGCATATTGCATTACCACAATGTATGTATATATCTATAATGCAGCTGTTAATGTGTAGTGTCCGAAACGTGTCAGATTCAGAATAACAACGTACCTATTTAATGAAAATAAAATAATTTGATCCACGTTTAGCTCCATCTATCCTTAAATGTGTGTTCTATTATTGCCAGAGCCCTCTATCGGCGAATATTTGAAAACGTCTAACCAATTTCAGATCTTTTTTTATATGACAAACATCTATCATGTATTTATATCGGTTTTGTGACCACATAATGTGCTAACCTCGGTTTTTATGTACCTACCATTTTTATTATTTTTCAATTATTTAAGTAACTTTACATATATCTTATTGTAGCCTCAATCTTAATAAAATTCTATTTTAATACTGAAGAAACGAAAAGAATTCCATTAAATACTAAATAAACATTCGTTTATGATAAAGTTTACATATTTATTTATGTTTAATACTTAGTTCTCATATGTAAATGTTATATTATCTTTGGTTCTACTCAATCCTTGACCTAACATGCGCATGCCTGACACTATCATATTTTATCACTTTGTATGGGTGTGTATACCTACGTCACTCTCTTTTGATCCTCTTCTGTGCCATCAGAATATATAATAAAATAGCTTTATTTCTCTTTCTCCATGCGTCATATCTTTCTTCTCTCGCATGTATGTACCGAATTGCGACTAATCGGCGGCAACTTGAGCAAATTTGACGCTACTTCGTCGTTTGAACTGACAGATGTCATAAAAGCATTCTAAAGGGGGCGCAGCGGCCGTCCAACTACAAAATTTTATATTATTTATTTTATTTTACATTATTTGGGATACTTACAGCTAGCAGGTACCTTAAACATAACTTATAGAAATCTGGAAGCCATTTACAAGTTTCCACTGATAGATAATACATTAATAAATTAGTTTAAAGGTCGGTTAGCAAATGCGAAATCACGAGAAATAATTAATGCGTTAATGTATGTTTAAGCTTGGAAACACTGGTATTGAATAGGTCCAAATCATATTCACAAGAGAGCTTGTTAAAAAGTCTACTGGCACGTATAATAAATGAGCTTTGCCTGTATGTACTCTTAACGCTGGGAATGAAGATTACGTGAGCTTTCCGTAATGGTATGGTGCGCGCTATTATCCCTGTAATATTACCCGTAAATTTACTGTCAATTCTCGTCCACTTAGCGATTATTGAATCGCTGCCTAAGAAATTTTACTTCAAAAAGAATTCGTGTCAGTAAACCAAATTAAAGCAGTTACTTTGACAAGATAGCTATCTTATGAGAAATTCTAAAATGATGATGACTGTATAAAATAAGTGCTTACACAAGATTTGGACACAGTGATACAGACAAATAATACTCACTACACTTGTTATTATTTAGCAATCTACTGATGGTCTCAAAGATAAGGCCAATTTCGCTTTTAGGATTCCGTACCAGAGGAACAAAGTTCCACTCTAAGGATTCCTCTTTACATTTTTTTTAGGGTTCTGTAGCCAAAGGGTAAAACGGGACCCTATTACTAAGACTTCGCTGTCTGTCTGTCTGTCCGTCTGTCACCAGGCTGTATCTCATGAACCGTGATAGTTAAACAGTTGAAATTTTCACAGATGATGTATTTACTATACAGTACTAAAAAACAAAATAAAATAAATATTTAAGGGGGCTCCCATACAACAAACGTGAATTTTTTGTTCGTTTTTATAGATAATTTGCTGAGCCCCGCGGTTTTACTCGCGTTAAACTTTATAAATTATCACAGCTCCTCCCCCGTAGGTGATAGCGTGACAATATTATTATGTAGCCTATATGTTGACCCGAACTTGTAGTAACATTCATGCAAAATTTGATGTAAATCCATGCAGTACTTTTTGAGTTTAGCCCGGATATATATACAGACAAACAGACAAAAATTTTTAAAACTTTATTTTTGGCTTCGATATCGATTGTAGATCACACCCCAAGTATCTTTTAAAAAATATATACAATGTACAGTTTTGACTTTCCTACGATTTTATTATAGGTATAGATGGTACGGAACCCATCGTGCGCGAGTCCGATTCGCACTTGGCCGGTTTTTATACTAATAAAAGAGTAAACATGCCTAAGAGGTCTGTGATTTTATTTTTGTTGCTTTTTGTAGCGTATGCACACACAGTGGAAGCCCCTAGCTTGAGAAAACTACACAATAACATGAAAAGGAGTGGATAGATCTAGAGCCATGAAGACCGACCAAAATTATTCTTCCATCTCTGAACAAACGCCTATCGCAAAGTCTACTACGAGTACATCTAAACAGGAAGATTTCAATAACCAAATTAATTGAAGAGATCGATTGATAAAAGTCATATGTAACTTTATTGCTGTTCGATTTTATGTCATGGTACAAAGTCTTAGTGCACGAAATTGAACAGCACAGGGGTTTGTGGTTACATGATGTCTTTTTGTAGCTACTCCACAGTATCCATGGATAAGTAAGTATTACAAAATATACCTGAGGGAATAGTAATATGGTTTTAAAGCATACCTCAGGGGCTCATTGGGTATTGATGTAGATAATTGCTCGTAGGTTAGCTTGATCGATGAGATGACGTATCATACACAGGTGGCTTGAATGCACCCTTGGTACAGTTTACTACATTATACAGTACGACAACTAAATATTTTGTACGTTTATATGAAAATTATATTTTAGTATTTTATTTATTTTAATATATTTTGCTACTACTATATTTATGTCTTGTAAAGTAATTATACGCTTATGGTATATTGATGATTTTTACCTTCAAATAAGCATTAAAAGATAGTTTTGTGTTTTACAATAAACCACATAAATGTTGTACAAGTGTGTTATATCAGGTCAGTGGGAAATCCTTTTGCCGAATTAGAAAATTTAAAATATTATACGATGTATATGAACGTTCTTTTTGATATCATTGACTTAACATTTAAATACCTTGTAAGAATCATAGAATTTTATACACATATTGAATCATGTTTCTTGAGAAGAGACTTTCTTGTATTGCCATTGACAAACATGTAATTTACGGATACTAAGCTCTTCCAATCTCGAAACAGCTAATTTTAATCACAGAAATAGTTGTGCTGTACGATAATAATACCCGAAACACACACCTCTCCACAATGTGCTTGCGAGCACTGTAAAATTCAACTTAATACCTTTACACATTTTTGAGAAGAATTTATGTGACTGAGAGAGGTATAGTAGTAAAGTGCTTCAGTTTTTTTGTATTTAAGTGTACGAAACCCTACAAAGGATGAAAAATGGTAATAAAATATCAATTATATTATTGAAAATATTATCAAACATGTCTCTGAACCAAATAATTTAATTCAACTAAACATACATAAAAATGGGAGTACTTACAAAAACAAAGTTTAGTTATACCAACGAATATGTCTTTGTTTTGTTCTTGTCTTAGTATAAGTTAAGAAATAATACTCAATTAAACGTGAACTAAAAAAAATAATTGCACGTGGTTGGCCATTGAATTCTATCGTTTTGTGAAGTTTCTCTTCTTGTAAATCATTGTTTTTCTGTACACTCAAGGGAAGGGTCTCAATCAATCAATATCGTACAGTTACAATTGATACATTTTGTTCAAACATTTATACAAAGGATCGGAAGTTAGATTGAATCTTGAGATCTTGAATATTTGATTGTCAAATGTATAAAGTTAGTGAAGGATAATCGAAATAAATCTTTATAATAAAAAAATGAATTTGTACAATATTATATTTCGATATCATTACTTTTAATATTAACCTACTATCTTTTTCTGACACGCTGGTCTAGCGGTAGCATGTTCTGCATATGATGAGGTCGCTGAGAGAGGGCGCTGCGGTGCCACGGTCAACATTAGCTCCGCGTAATTAATTCCTTAAAAATCAATGATAAGTGCAATACAGTGGTAAAATGGACTAAGTGAGACACAACGACTGAAATAATTGATACAAATGTTATTTCGTGCATTTCATCAACAAATGTGACCAAAACTATAAAAATAAGGATAAAGAAACAGTGAACTATCACAACTGCTTGACTTCAAAAATAACTTCCAGATCTATCCGAATTCACATAGAATCCAGATTGTGTTAACCTATCAGTGACGTTCATTCATTATAATCAGTGAAAGATTTCATTACAAGTGAAATAAGACAAATAAAGTGTTAAAAATTTGAGTTTTTTTATGTTGAAGGTGATACGAAAAAATTCTCACTATCGTTAACCACCACAGTAACATAAACTCGATGCGACATAATAGAACATTATTTTCGCAAATTAACTTAGTAAACTGATGGTCGAGTGGCCGCACGTTCGGAATTGACGATACCGCCCGACGTGATCTTGGTTCAAACCTCACCTACTCAAAATATTCTTTTTGAATATAATTAATTTGTCACTATAGTTTAACGAAATAGTGCGAAACCAAATAATTAGAAAAAAAGCATAAAAAAAAAATCAACAAAAAGATATTAAACAAGAACGACGACGTACTATTCAAATACTTGGACCTGACTTACATTCATCGAAAGATGGTGACAACAGTACATGCAATGGTTGCTTGAACTAAAAATAAAGCGCCAAATATTTAAAATTTGAAATGGCTTCTACACCTACTTGCGCTGGATGTAAACAAAAGTTACTTATAAGGGAAAACATTATATGCGTACTTTGTAAATGTAGATATGATTTCGAATGTGCTGGTGTTACCAAGGATTCTAAAAAGGTAACACTAGAAAATAAAAACACCTGGAAATGCCAAACATGCATCTGTAAAATACCCAAGACAGGAAACACTGATACGCCTTTGCGTCCCCCCAGAATACTTGATACAAATAAATGTCAATCATCACCCTCCGAGGAAGCTAACGTTACTTTAAGAAGAAAGCCAAAAGATTCTGATAACGACACCATTTGTTCAGAAGATCTTAGTTTCTTTGGTGATACTATACCCACAGAAAAACCTGATAAAGAAATTTAACACTACAGGATTTAAGTGAAATAGTAATAACACATCTGAAAGAAAATAACAAATATATTGTACAAGAACTACAGAACACTATACACACAGAAATATATAAAGCAATTCATGAATTAAAACAAGATATAGACTATAAAACAAATACCTTAACAATAGAAAATTCTCAAAGACAGCAAGAAATAGTAAACATAAACATAAAACTAGAAAAACTACAAACAGAAAACGAAAATCTGAAAAAAGAAATAAGAAAGTTAACTACAGAAGCTTCTAAAATGCCCAATAGTCTGCAAGTAAACCACCATAGAAAGATTGTGCTCTACGGCCTGGCGGACTACAATAAAGAGCCTGAAAATGCACTCCACAGTAGATTGGTTGAACTGTTTCGTGAAATAGTAAACGTAGACGTTTCAGCATATATTGAAGATCTGTATCGAATTGGAAGACCAGGTGGATCTAAGAACCGACCACTCGTCATCGAATTCATTAGCAAGAGAATGGCAAAATATATTATAAACAATAGAACTTTCTTTTTCGTCACCCTTTTTGGGAATAGGGTGGACGTTGGCTACCTTCCACGAAGATGGAACCCTTTTAGCGCTGTAAGAGAGACGGTAAAGGCGCGTTAAAACCGGGGTCAACTCAGGGGCGCACGTCTTTAGCACCACTGAAGGGATGCCGTCCGGCCCGCTCGACTTATGGACGTCTAGGAGCTTAAGCTCCCGCCTAACCGCACGTTGCGTTATGCGGATTTCGGGCAGAGAGCAATCACACCGTGCGATGGAAGGAGGTATGGCACCGGCATCGTCCAAAGTCGAGTTTGAGGCAAAAGTTTGGCAAAGAAGATCTGCCTTCTCCTTAGCACTATGGGCCAGACTGCCATCTTGCTTGTGCAGTGGTGGGAGATTGGACTGGCAGAAGTTGCGTTGAGCAGCTTTGGCGAGCGCCCAGAAAGCGCGACTCCCGGAGGGATACTTACCTAGTCGCTCGCCAACTCTGGCAACATGTTCTGCCTTGGCCTCGGCAATAACTCTCTTGTAGGACCTAGAAGCGGCATTGAACTTCCGCTTCTCCACCTTGACTTCCGGATCTTGATTTTTCCGGGCCTTATCCCACACCAGATATGCAGACTGCTTGCGGCGCGCGGCATCCCTACTGGCTTTGTTGAACCAGGGGCGACTGCGGCCGCCAACGGGAATTTTGCCACAAGGGATGAAAAGTTCCATCCCCTGTAGCACCGTCTCCGTGATGCAGTCAGCACATGTGTCAGGATCTTCGGTGGAAAAGCAGAGCCGCTTCCAAGGATAGGACGCAAAAAACCCACGCAGTCCATCCCAATCTGCTAACTCATATTGCCAGACTCTGCGGGACCCGACGGCAGGAGTGCGGTCAGGGCGCGCAACAGGGGCGGAGCTTCGGATAAGGCAGTGGTCAGATGATCCTAAGGGAGCATTGACCACCACCCTTTAACCGTGCTGATGAGTTGTCAGCAGAAGATCCAACAAGGAGGGCTCATGGTTCTCATGTCTGGAATACGGGTGGGCTGTATTACCAGTTGGGAGAGACCGTAGGCCGAGGCCATATTGAAAACTGTACGACCAGGGAGGTCAGTGGTCCGGGATCCCAACCACTCTTCGTGGTGGACGTTGAAATCTCCAAGGACCACCACCTCCGCGGACGGACACTGTTCCAATATTAGGTCAATCCCCTTTTGGACGTTCTCGATGAGTTGAATCGACCCCGGATCACTGCCAGGGGACCTGTACAGACACGCGTAGATTCGGGTGAGCCCTCCATGGTCTACACGTAGCCATAAAATGGACAGGTCACCCTGTTCGAGGCCCCGAAGTCGGCGACAACAAATATCGCCCCGTATAAAAACGCATACCCCGGCTTTCCGAATGAACGTGTGTTCGACTTCGTATCCGGGGTATCTTAGGTACGATATATCGTCCGGGGCAGATATTTGAGTCTCCGTCAAAAAGAGTAAGGCAGGCCGCGCCATCTCGAGGTGGTAATGGACGGCGTCGAGATTGCTGTGAAGTCCCCTGACATTGCAAAAGTCCACATTAAATGTGGAATGGGTGTCCGCCGTAGAATACCTTTTCTATTTCTTCTTTTCTTTTCTCTTATTATTTCTTATTTTATTTCGTTAAATTGCTCAAAGTCAGGTGTTCTCACCGGTCCGTAAGTGATTGGCGAGGTTAAGCAATTAGGCTCGCGATTAGTCCATAGATGGGTGACCACCAAAGTGGCTTAGTTGCTGAACGTCTCCAAGCTTCGGAGTGCACGTTAAGCATTCGGTCCCCGTTGTCACTAGGCAACAGTCGTTAAGCCATGTCAGAGGCCTACTGAGCGGCATTAACAACTCTGACACTAGGGTAACCAATGCCCATACGACAAGTAGGTGAGTATTTCGTTAAATAAAAATAAGTTTTGTACTTAATTTTAACTTAAACCTATTGGCATGCTTTGAGGGTAAGTAAGTATTTCGTTAAATAAAATCAAGTTTTGTACTTTATTTTAATTTTAACCTATTGGCATGCTTTGGGGGTACGTAATTAAGTATTTCGTTAAATAAAATTAAGTTTTGTACATTATTTTAATTTAAACCTATTGGCATGCTTTGGGGGTAAGTAAGTATTTCGTTAAATAAAATTAAGTTTTGTACTTTATTTTAATTTAAACCTATTGGCATGCTTTGGGGTTAAGTAAGTAAGTATTTCGTTAAATAAAATTAAGTTTTGTACTTTATTTTAATTTAAACCTATTGGCATGCTTTGGGGGTAAGTAAGTAAGTATTTTGTTAAATAAAATTAAGTTTTGTACTTTATTTTAATTTAAACCTATTGGCATGCTTTGGGGGTATGACCGACTCATGTCGTGCATTGCACCTGTTTCTAAACAAATCTAATAAAACATCATTCCAATTTCATTAAGTGTCACCTGCTGGCACTAACACGCACCGTGACTCAACAGACATTCAAATGATGAGGCAAATTTTATATTTATTATAACTTTAGTACCATGATAGACGTATTTAATGCCGGAGGTAGTCGACCTTAGGGTGGTGCAGAGAAATCAAGGCAGTTGCACTAATTTGAAACTTAACGTAAGTATATATAAAAACCATTTCATACTATTTAATGTTCTATTTATAGTACTTAAGCACTGATAATAATTATTAATTCTTACCATAAGAGCTTTAAATATTGTTATATTATATTTATTTCATAAAATACTATATGTGCGCCGCGGTTTCCCCCGCGTTAAAGTTTATAAATTATTGCATATATGTTATTCGAATGTATTTATTACTATCATCATCATCATCATATCAGCCGAAAGACGTCCACTGCTGGACAAAGACCTCCCCAAGGATCTCCACAATAGCCGGTCCTGCGCTGCCTGCATCCGCGACCCGCACAAGATCGTCGGTCCACAATGTAGGGGGCCTGCCCACGCTGCGTCGTCCCACTACTAGACTATAGTTTAATCTTAATAAGTTCTGTAGTTTTTGCGTGAAAGGATCTCATCGCATTTATAATATTATTAGTAGAATACCAGCCGAATGACGTCACTGCTTGACAAAGGCCTCCTTAAAAGATATTCACAAAATAAAAATAAATAAAAAAGGTTTGTATTCACGTAGACTTTAAAAAAGCGCTTGTAAATAGTCAGAACATGTTCCCAGTAATATATAATTAATTTATAATTATTTCTAGGTACATATAGATATTTAGGTACACGGATTGTAGGAAATAATTTACAATAAGATTTATTTTATAACAGTAACGATATTTAGCTAACTAAAATTAAGTTATTGTCAAGGATCATGTGTAGGTTTAATTATCTAAATTTTAGCTTTATTTTTACTACATATTGTCTGAATGGTTCTGTCTATATTAAGGTACGAATTAGATGTTATCATTATGGCGGACCTTGTGTTTATAACGACGGTCGCGCTTTAATGCTACCAACGGATCCAATGCGCCCCAACTGAGAAGACCCAGCGAAACAAACTCAGCGGGTGTCTCTACTACCAGTTTCAACACGGCCCAGTTGAGACGCTCCGGCGACAATTAGAGATGGGTAGTGGGTAAATACCCATTCTTCCCATTTGGGTTATAACCGGGTGATTTGGGTTATAACCGGGTTTTAACCCATTTTCACCCGATTTTATGGGTGAAAACGGTTTGCATAGTGGATACGGTAAAATATAATTTAACAAGTATGGTCAGTGGTTGGCAAACCTGCTATCACAAACTTGGACGATAAAATAACTCCATACGTATGCGACGTATGGAGTTATTTTTAAAATTTTACGTTACAAGAAAGAATAAACTCAAAATCAAACATTTATTTGCAAAATCACAAAGTAGGTCAATTATAAAAAAAACACATCTGATACAAGTTCGTGTAATCATTTAATTACTGTGTTTCGTCATCGTCACTTGAACTTGTGTCGGTAATACGGTCGCAATCGAGAAATTCAAAGTTGTTAATCCCTGAACTTGTTGTAGCTTCTGGACTAACGGTACGTGTCGGTGATGGTAATGAAGAATTTTGCCTTCCAGATAGTGGCGGCGAATCAGACATACATTCTTCAGTGTCCTCATTGACATTGTTCCTGCGTTTGTTTAACAAATTCCAGTTGTAGGATATAAAAGTTAGTTTTGCTGCTCGTTCGGTAGTGAGCCTATTCCGTTTTTTATTGTGAATATTGCTATGAGCACTGAAGGATCGCTCTACTGCAGCAGAAGTAGATGGCGCTGTTAGAACACGGTAAGCGACTTTGCTCAATGCAGTAGACCCACAAATGCCCTTCCACCATGTTGTTGGCCTAACTTCGCTTATGTTTTCATATATAAATCTTCTACTCCAAAATCCATCCCTCGCTTTGTAAGATGCTAAGTTTGTCATTACATTCACACCAATACTTTGCCCAACGTCGTTTATGTATTCCATGGCGTCTAATTCTTGCTGTTCGTCAAGTTCCGCTCCTTGGACTGTAGGGTCTAATAAGTATGCTGCAAAATGTATAGGTTTCAGGCACATATTCATCCTCGCATCAACATTAATTAACATTTCATCTTTGATGTCATTGTCTATGATTGTGATATCTGGTAAACTAAAAAGTAGTTTGGATTTCATATTTTTCAGGGTTAAAAATACCTTGTGGATGTTTTCCTCGTTTGACTCGAGTGAGAGTATTGCGTCAGAAATAGGTTGCAAAAGTATTATGCACTGTCTTATAATCTCCCAGAAATTATCATCTAACAATGACGATTTTTCTTCTGTTGGTAGAAGTGTTGCATTCTCATGGACAGCTAAGGTCTGTAGAGCAACTTTTGTATTTTGTATGCTTTTAAAACTTGTGCAGTAACTGCCCCATCGAGTATCACACGGCAGCTTTAACGTCTCACCAGCATTTTTTTCTTTAACTATTTTAGCGAGCAAATATGTCAATACTTGACTTCTTTTAATGGTTTTAATTAAATTTGTTGCCATTTCTTTGCAAGCCTTTATTACGGAATATCTACCAATATCTTTGCAAAGCAAATGCAGAGTATGTGCTGTGCAATTCAGGCACGTTAAGTGTGGATGTATTTCTTTGACGAGACGAAAAGCTCTTTGTATATTGCTTGCATTATCGCCAATTAACGTTGAAATCTTGTTTGCTCCATATTCATCCAAAACATTGTAAATCTCTTCACATAAGTATTCGCTTGTGTGGCGGTTTTCTGCAGTTGCTATACTTTTTACGAAAACGGGTTCCGGTTTTGAAATCAACACATTAATGATGCTTTCATTTCTACAATTAGACCAACCGTCTAACTGTAAATGTAAACATGATTGTGATTTTAATTCATCTTTTAACTCACGGTGCATTTCCTTATAAGTTTTGTCCAAAATGTTTGTAGAAATTGTTTTTCTCGTTGGCAATTTATATAAGGGTTGAAGATGTTCAAAAAAATTTAGCCAGAGTGGATGTTCGACTATTGTTAAAGGTGTTCCGGATACATAAATAGCTTTCGCTAGTAACGAATGTAGCTTTTCGTGTGCTCCAACCGATAGATCTGGTTCTCTAGATCTAGATGAAGACGCAGTGCTCTCGTCAGTTAGTGAATTGACACCTGGTATCACATTTTCTTTGTTTGCCACTGCTTGGCATAATGCATTACTGGCTAGAGATTGCGGTGAGTTGGTATTTTTATGTGAACTAGTTCTTACCTGTTGTTTAGAACTTTCAGGGCAGTTAAGACACTTTAGTAAATGTCTAGACATTTTTTGCAAGTTTGGTATTTTATATCGCTTCTCACAATGTTTGCATGTAGCTGATTTATTATCCGTTTCTCGATAATGTGACCATATCAATTGGTTTTTCGGTCTCACCATGTTGACCTAAAATCACGAAAATTTAATTAAAATATACTATAAGCAAATTAATAGAGTCAAACATTTTATTAATAACTAGCTGTGCCCCGCAGTTTTACCCGTGTTAAACTCTATAAATGATCACAGCTCCCCTCCCGTAGGTGATAGCTTGATAATATGTAGCCTATATGTTGACCCGACCTCTTAATAATATTCATGCAAACTACTTTTAGAGTTTAGCCCGGAAATACATACAGACAAACAGACAAAAATTATAAAAACTATATTTTTGGCTTCGATATCGATTGTAGAACACGCCTCAAGTATCCTTTTAAAAAAATATTCAATGTACAGTTTTGACTTTCCTACGATTTTATTATATGTATAGATAAATAACTTATTAACAAGAAAGGGAACACACTGTGTTTTTGAGTGATTTTAACTTCCAAAGTCATAGCTGAATATCATTACTATTATAAAATAAATTGAAGAAATATTTTAACAATCTTTGTACCTAAATATCTATAATATGTAACTAGAAATATTATGTATACTTAACTATATTACTACAAACATGTTCTGACTATTTACAAGCGCTTTTCTAAACTCTACGTATTCACTTAGAGTTTAGAAAAGCAATTTTTTTATTTATTCCTACTACAATGTAACTTTGTCAAAATTGATAAAAAGCTAAACTTTGAAATCTAAAACTAATTTGATTTTAAGACTCAGGCAGCGATAATTTGACATAAATCAAATTAGTGACTAGGTATACTTCATTTAATAAATACGTAGTAAGTACTTACCTATGTCCTTCCGCAAAAGCAGGAAAATAATCAATCCACTTCAGAACTGATCGGTGTCAATTTATACAAGCGAAGTTTAATCAGGTTTATAATACAAATCACAATGTAGTAAAATGTTGAAATGTGGTGTAAAACTCAAACTAACGACGTTCACTCAATGCAATTATCGACAAAATGAGTGAACAATAAACGTCAGGTAAGATACAGGGTAGCGCGCGGGGGGAAAGGGACGCACGGGAATCCCTGCGTGTTAGGCGAGCGCGTCATACCCTTCCGCACCCCCCGCGCTATACCCGTAGTGTCCGGCATATATGAAACTAACGGAATTAGTTTTCACCCACAGAAATGGGTGATAACCCGGGTCGAAATGGGTGGTAACTGGGTTTTAACCCATGCGTGGGTTTTTACCCGGGTGGTTACCCATCTCTAGCGACAATATGGCTGTGTTGTGTTTGCAGGGATATTCCGTAACCGCCATGCTTGGCAGGCGGGATGGCGATCGCAGTATGATGGTCTGAGTACACAGAGAGACACTGCTGCCCGTTCCCTGGTAGATATTCCCTCGGAGCGATTTCGACGCCCCCACGGGATGATTTTACATATACAACATATAACGTAATTAATGCACACCCTCAAACACCCCAATTAGAATATTATGGTGTAATCATAATACATACACTGAATTTTTAATTTAACATGTATATGCATTGTTGTTATATATACTAAATAAGTTTCTTGGAATAAAGTTTATTTTCCTTTATTTTGTATTGAATTATGGAATTTGTATGAATATAATAAAACTGCGATTTTAAAAGACTTATTTCTTTGACTTACGGTCCATTTCAATTTGTTTTGACTGTACAGGGTTAATATGACTATATCTCCGTAGTTTTAATTATTTGGAATTAAAAAATTACCTATATTAAAAATGATATAAATCGATTCAGTATACGATTCTGAACAAACTATTTTCAGGATGTGCGTTAATTAAGTTACATGTTGTATATTAGATTAATACCCAAAAAGAAAATAACGATCAAATATGCGCTAACTAAAACCGTGTAAAATAAACACTGCAACAATAAATTGACTTTTTTAATTGTTCCGGTTATTTTTAATAGGTCCAATTGGCGAGCCTTGGGGAATGCTGCGCAAATTAAATGTTGCTGACACGGCGGGCCAGGTCGAGGGATAATTTAAAGGAAAATAAACTCGTGGAAGCAGAATTTATCTTTTAGTTGATTTAGAATTTATATATTTTAATATGCCTATATATATTTTAATTCTTCTGATTTGAATTCTTTGTTGACATGTTAAACCGCTTTATAATATAGACAGGTTGCAAAACTTCGAGAAGCGGAAGACGCAGCGTGAATAGACCCCCAAAAGTTGGACCGATGATCTAGTGAGGGTCGGTGGAAGCCACTGGATGTGAGTAGCCCAAGACCGGTATTTGTGGAAATCTTTGGAAGAAGCCTATATTCAGCAGTGGACATGTTTCGGCTAAAATAATGATGAGGATGATGATTAAATGGCGAGCTCAGAAGACCAGTAGTTTGATAACTTACGTGACAATCACCTGAGGGTACCCTTAGGTGGCTTAGACCGTGCATGTAACGGAATAAAGAATATGAGAGATTCAATATATCTAAAATCCTGCCCAGCCTGCCCTGCCACATGTTCATGGCACGATCTTAAAAATGCCACAAGCAGGGCAATCAGTGTGGCCACGTTCTGGGCCACAAAAATTTGACGAGTTTGCCATCGAAACGCTAAGAAGAAGAATATATGGGAAATAGAACACAATTTATGGCAACGTAGTTGCGGCTCCTCAGGTGATCACTTACCGGGAGACCTTGGTATTATATTTTAAAAAAATAAAGAGCGCTTCTCATAAGAAATGCAAAGCTCTATACTGAAGTTGTTAATATGTGGTGTCTGATACGTGTCAGATTCAGAATAACAACGTAACTACCTATTCAATGAAAATAAAATAATTTGATCCACGTTTAGCTCCATCTATCCTTAAATGTGTGTTCTATTATTACCAGAGCCAGATGGCTCTGGTAATAATGACGTTTGACGTTTTCAAATATTCGCCGATAGATATCGGCGAATATTTGAAGACGTCTAACCAATTTCAGATCTTTGGGGGAGGCCTTAGTCCAGCAGTTGACGTCTTTCGGCTGATATGATGATGATAATGATGAACCAATTTCAGATCATTTTTATATGACAAACATCTATCATGTATTTATATCGGTTTTGTGACCGCATAATGTGCTTATCTCGGTTTTTATGTACCATTTTTATTACTTTTCAATTATTTAAGTAACACTTCATATAATCTTTTTGTTGTTTGTAGTTTCAATTTTAATAAAATTCAATTTTAATAAGTGCTGAAGAAACGAAAAGCATTCCATTAAATACTAAATAAACATTCGTTTATGATAAAGTTTACATATTTATTTATGTTTAATTCTTAGTTCTCATATGTAAATGTTATATTATCTTTGGTTCTACTCAATCCTTGACCTAACATGCGCATGCCTGAGACTATCATATTTTATCACTTTGTATAGGTGTGTATACCTACGTCGCTCTCTTTTGCTCATCTTCTGTGCCATCAGAAAATATAATAAAATAGCTTTATTTCTCTTTCTCTCTCTTTCTCCAAACGTCATATCTTTCTTCTCTCGCATGTACTGTGCCTGTCTGTGCTACAAACTTATCTGGCCCGGTGGCCAAAAGTAGAACTTATGACGCCAGTTTGAAATGTCAATCCATGACATTCCTGCCATTGCATTGATTGTTTGTTGCGCGTATTTATTTTTCTCTTTGTGGTTTTTAATTGTGAAAAATGCCGAAAGCTTTAAAAATTGATGCGGGGAACGTTATATTACAAGTATTGAATTATATGAAGGAAGAATAACGCCTTCAGGCACCAATTATACCCTTCAATAAGTTGTATGAATGCGTAGCTGCTGCTACAGGTTAGTGTTATCAGCTTCTGAAAAAATACGAAATTCCCCCTCGCTCTTTAAATTAAAATACATATTTTAAAATATTCATTATTTATTTAATTTTTGCTGTTTCCTTTGTAGGTGTCTGGGAGTGATGTGTAAGAAAACTTGTGAAAGAAAAAGAGCATGGTAGATAGAATTCTGAAATCCTATCATTCATTGCAGAAGCTTTTGATAAAATAATAGTCAATGAATGGCAAAAGCATTGCAATAATGTACAAAAATATTGAAAATGTGTATCGAAAAAGGGATGGATACTTAGACGAGCCTTTCATCATTCACGGTAGTGATAGTGAAAGTGAAAGCAGTGATTGCGATAATGATGATGATGAAATGACTTCTGAATTAAACCATTCCGGTCACATAATAATACCTGGAGCATCTCCGTTAGAGAACACATAGCATACATTTTATGTAAATGATCATAATTATTGTATAAAAATATAAAGATGTTATAAAGATTAGTAATGACAGTATTTGTTTGCTTTTTAGTGAAGTAACATTTACGTTACAATGTGCATATTATTTTTACCCACTTTATTGCAAAAAATATTTACTAGCAACACTAAATGCGATAACAGCGACGCTGCCACCGGGTCAGAAATGTTTGCGGGACTATACCGAAATGCGACTAATCGGCGGCAACTTGAGCAAATTTGACGCAATATTTTCTGAACTGACAGATGTCATAAAAGCATTCTAAAGGGGCGCAGCGGCCGCCCAACTTCAAAATTTACTGTCAATTTTTATATACTGTGGACACGGGTCTCATCGCGATAAATATTTAGGTAAATCATTACTGTCAATTCTCGTCCTCTTAGCGATCATTGAATCGCTGCCTAAGAAATTTTACTTCAAAAAGAATTCGTGCCAGTAAACCAAATTAAAGCAGTTACTTGGACAAGATAGCTATCTTATGAGAAATTCTAAAATGATGATTGTATAAAATAAGTGCTTACACAAGATTTGGACACAGCGATACAGACAAATAATGCTCACTACACTTATTATTATTTAGCAATCTACCGATGGTCTCAAAGATAAGGCCAATTTCGCTTTTAGGATTCCGTTCCAAAGGAACAAAGTTCCACTCTAAGGATTCCTCTTTACCTTTTTTTAAGGTTCTGTAGTCAAAGGGTAAAACGGGACCCTATTACTAAGAACCCGCTGTCTGTCCGTCTGTCACCAGGCTGTATCTAATAATAACCGTGATAGTTAGACAGTTGAAATTTTCACAGATGATGTATTTACAATACAGCACTAAAGCACAAAATAAAATAAATATTTAGGGCTCCCATACAACAAACGTGAATTTTTTATTCGTTTTTATAGATAATGGTACGGAACACATCGTGTGCGAGTCTGACTCACGCTTGGCTTTTATACTAATAAAAGAGTAAACATGCCTAAGAGGTTTGTGATTTTATTTTTGTTGATTTTTGTAGCGTATGCACACACAGTGGTAGGCTGGTAGCCCTAGTGTTAGCGTGAGAAAACTACACAATAACATGAAAAGGAGTGGATAGATCTAGAGCCATGAAGACCGACCAAAATTATTCTTCCATCTCTGAACAAACGCCTATCGCAAAGTCTACTACGAGTACATCTAAACAGGAAGATTTCAATAACCAAATTAATTGAAGAGATCGATTGATAAAAGTCATATGTAACTTTATTGCTGTTCGATTTTATGTCATGGTACAAAGTCTTAGTGCACGAAATTGAACAGCGCAGGGGTTTGTGGTTACATGATGTCTTTTTGTAGCTACTCCACAGTATCTATGGATAAGTAAGTATTACAAAATATACCTCGGGGAGTAGTAAAATGGTTTTAAAGCATACCTCAGGGGCTCATTGGGTATTGATGTAGATAATTGCTCGTAGGTTCGCTTGATCGATGAGATGACGTATCATACACAGGTGGCTTGAATGCACCCTTGGTACAGTTTACTACATTATACAGTACGACAGCTAGATAATTTGTACGTTTATATGAAAATTATATTTTAATATTTTATTTATTTTAATATATTTTGCAACAACTATATTTATGCCTAGTAAAGTATTTATACGCTTATACTATAAGCGTGGCTTGAATGCACCCTTGTTACAGTTTACTACATTATACAGTACGACAGCTAGATAATTTGTACGTTTATATCATCATCATCATCATCATTACAGCTGAATGAGTCCACTGCTGAACAAGCCTCCCTCAAGAATCGTCTTGGGGGGATATGCCATAATCGCCACGCTTGGCAGGCGGGTTGGCGATCGCAGTAAGATGGTCATAGTAATCAGAAGGAAGCTCCTGCCCGTCCTCTGGTAGATATTCCCTCGGGTCGACTTCTACGCCCCCCACGGGATGATATTCTGATTCTGATATTTGTCGCCGTCACCACACAGCAGTACGTTTATATGAAAATCATATTTTAGTATTTTATTTATTTTAATATATTTTGCTTCTATTATATTTATGCTTAGTAAAGTATTTATACGCTTATGGTATATTGATGATTTTTACCTTCAAATAAGCATTAAAAGATAGTTTTGTGTTTTACAATAAACCACATAAATGTTGTACAAGTGTGTTATATCTGGTCAGTGGGAAATCCTTTTGCCGAACTAGAAAGTTTAAACTATTATACGATGTATATGAACGTTCTTTTTGATATCATTGACTTAACATTTAAATACCTTGTAAGAATCATAGAATTTTATACACATATTGTTTATACACATATTGAATCATGAAGAAGAAGAAGAAGTACACTTTATTGCAAAAATAAGTAATACAAAACAATAGATGCAAACAAGAAAATTAGCTTATTTTAATGCAATTGGCGGCCTTATCACTAAAAGTGATGTCTTCCAGGCAACCGATTTACTTTGAATGGACCAAAATTGAAAGAATCTAATGAAGGTAGCAGAAGCTGTACTAATTGCAATTGAAAAGTTATGAATCTAATTAATCTAATACTACGTACATATACATATGTACTTACGTAATAAGATACATTTGACTATACAAATACATATATAGGTACAATACATAAATGAGTGTAAGGATATTATTTCACAAACGGACGGCAGTAGATTTATTGAGAATGTTTCTTGAGAAGAGACTTTCTTGTATTGCCATTGACAAACATGTAATTTATGGATACTAAGCTCTTCCAATCTCGAAACAGCTAATTTTAATCACATAAATAGTTGTGCTGTACGATAATAAAACCCGAAACACACACCACTCCACCATGTGCTTGCGAGCACTGTACAATCTAACTTAATACCTTTACACATTATTGAGAAGAATTTATCTGACTGACAGAGGTATAGTAGTAAAGTGCTTCCGTTTCTTATATTTAAGTGTACGAAACCCTACAAAGGATGAAAAATGGTAATAAAATATCAAAAAGTATCAAGTATATTATTGAAAATGTCACCAAACATGTCTCTGAACCAAATAATTTCATTCAACTAAACATACATAAAAATGAGAGTACTTACAAAAACAAAGTTTAGTTATACCAACGAATATGTCTTTGTTTTGTTCTTGTCTTAGTATAAGTTAAGAAATAATACTCAACGAAACGTGAAATAAAAAAAAATTCACGTGGTTGGTCATTGAATTCTATCGTTTTGTGAAGTTTCTCTTCTTGTAAATCTATTTTTTCTATACACTTAAGGGAAGGGTCTCAATCAATCAATATCGTACAGTTACAATTGATACATTTTGTTCAAACATTTATACAAAGGATCGGAAGTTAGATTGAATCTTGAGATCTTGAATATTTGATTGTCAAATGTATAAAGTTAGTGAAGGGTAATCGAAATAAATCTTTATAATAAAAAGACGAATTTTTAAAATATTATATTTCGATATCATTACTTTTAATATTAACCTGACACGCTGGTCTAGCGGTAGCATGTTCTGCATATGATGAGGTCCTGGGTGGATTTTTCTGTAAAAGAAAATGTTCAGTATTTGCCCGGACCGGAGTCTGGAAGATAGCGGTGTTCCAACCATCGTGCCTCAGAGAACACGTTAAGACAGTTGCTCTGAACCTCATGTCTTTCATAATATAAAGGACACCTGTGTTGGCGCACCCATTTCGGCATTAGAATGTATCCCGCGCAGATGGCTAGTATCTTTTGTTTTGGTCACCATGGTCTCATTTCGGACATTAATTAAATACTTTAAAAGTACAACACATATTTCGCGATTTAAGAGCCATTATTAGGTATAGATGCCATTTTCCTATATACATACAGGTTTTCCTCAATTTCTCTCCTCTTCACGAATAGTACCTATAGACCGACACTTAGTGACGGAATATATTCAATTCAATTTGACAACCTCGTTTGTGTAGCGGTAGCGTGTTTACCCTCTGAGAACGAGGTCCTGGGTTCAAATCATAGGTCGGGCCAAAATTGATTATGGGACTTTTCTGTAAAAAGAAAAATTATCTCAACGTCAGCCTGAAGTCTAGGAGTTGGCAGTATTCCACCCCCGTGCCTCGCAGAACACGTAAAGCCGTCGATCCTGTACCTGACATCTATTCGGTCGTGTCACTAGGTGTCCCATCGGATCATGAGAGTGATGGAATAGAAAGTGTTCCTGTGTTTATTCAACCACCATTTTTAGTGATACTTGAATTTTTAATTGAATAATTAAATGCATATATTATGTTGTGAAATATCACTCTACCTGAGGTCAAAAACAACCAGTGTTAAACTTTAAATTTCATTTTGCAAAAAAGATATTTATGGCTGTACGGTCAAGATACCTTTGCCTCTATTTCATTCATGCTTGGAAAAAACAATACATTTTGAGAATCTTCAGGTATCTGGCTTCCATAGAACAAGCTCGAATTAGTTTGGGATCAGATGGCCGTGTTATAGGATATTATTATTATTAATTAAAATCATCATCATCAAAGTAAAATTGTAACAACACGTCAAATATATAGACAAATAAATACAGAAAAGAACAAACTAATATAGTATTAAATGGCTATAAATATTATGTACCTACATAGATGAAGTAAATCGGATATCAGCCACGATCATACGTTTGACGTTAATTTTTATTTACTAATTTAATTTTTGTCCAGCCTTCCAAAATTTTATGTATAACTGTAACTGATAACTCACTTTATTATTGTTTTTTTTTTTAATTTACGGTTTCGATCTCTTCAGAAGACCATCTTCAGGCAGATTGCGAACCACACGACGTCGCTTGCCTTGTCGCACTGGCGCAAAGCCAACATAAAATTGATTACTTAAGTGACCCGTTATAGTTTTCTCTACGTTAGCTGCTTACATCAGTTTTAATTATAATTCCTTTCAGGATTTAATAAAATGCCATAATATACCGAAAACATCATATATGCATTAAAGCGCGACCGTTGTTAAAACACAAGGTCCGTCATAATAATAATATTCAATTCGTACCTTAATATAGACAGAACTATTCAGACAGTAGATATGTAGTAAAATATTGCGTTATATATAAATTTCGATAATTAAACCTAAACATAATCTCTTTGACAATAACTTAATACAGATGTTTTAATTATCCGCGTACCTATATATCTATATGTAACTAGAAATAATTATGTATACTTAAATATATTACTACAAACATGTTCTGACTATTATACAAGCGCTTTTTTAAAGTCTACGTGAATAAAAACCTTTTATTATTTTATTTTATTATTTAATTTTATGGCATAATAATAGGTCTTTACCTATGAAATTGCCGTTTTGTATGAAAAAATTTAAACGAATTTTTTTCATGAATTTTTTTATTTGTATTAATCGAAGTAATCACCCATGCAATCAATGCATCTTTGCCATCGCAGTGGCAGTTTATTGATGCCCTTCTTAAAGAAATCAGCTGGACGGGAGGCAACAAATTCTTCAAAGGCATTTTGTACTGCCTCTCGGGTATTGAATTTTTTTCCCGCCAAGAAGTTATCCAAATTCTGGAAAAAGTAGTAGTCTGTAGGCGCAAGGTCTGGTGAGTAGGGCGGATGACGGAGAGCTTCCAACCCCAGTTCTTGCAACTTGGAGACCGTCTGACCAATGCTGGTTGGAGATGCGCCAGCTTCTCCATCATTGTGCTCAGTTCTTCACAGTACACATCTGCAGTAATGCTCACCCCGTTTGGTAAGAAGCTGTGATGAATCACACCGGCGCTAGACCACCAAACAGTGACCATCACTTTTCTAGGGGTAAGTTTTCGTTTAGGGCATTGTTTAGGTGCTGAACCAGGATCCAACCAACTTGCTGAGCGCTTGCGGTTATCAAACAGAATCCATTTTTCATCGCAGGTAACAATGCGGTTCAAAATTCCTTCATTTGTGTGTCTGTTGAGCAGTGCAAGGCACGTCTCGACGCGTACTTCGCGCTGGCGATCATTGAGTTCGTGGGGCACCCATTTGTCAAGCTTTTTTACCTTGCCAATTTGACGCAAATGGACCAATATTGTTTTGACGCTAACGTCGAAAGCTGCTGCTAATTCAGCCGTAGATTGTGTATCATCAGCTTCCACAACCGCCTTTAATTCGTCATTGTCGACCAAAGTCTTCGGACGACCGCGAGGTTCATTTTTCAGGTCGAAATTTCCAGAACGGAAGCGAGCAAACCAATAACAGGTGGTGCGTTGGTTTGTAGTGTTAGCTCCGTAAACGTCGTTGATGTTGCGTGCCGCTTGTGCCGCGTTGCTGCCACGACGGTACTCATATTCCATAATTACTCGAATTTTTAACGTATCCATGATGACGAAAAAGATTGAAATGCGATGAAAATGTAACACTAATCAATAAAGAAATGACTACTTTTGGAAAAAAGAATCCATGTTTTTAAAATAAAATTAATTTGAAATTAGAATTCTTAGCCAAACAAAAATTATTTTGATTTGAAATGGCCAGTACTGCAGAACGGCAATTTCATAGGTAAAGACCTAATATTTATATGTCGGAGTAAAAAGATTATTATTCCACATTCCTAGCCTAAGTTAATCATAATATCATCGAACCATACTTATCATTGACCGATAAGATTCAAACTCGATTAAAAAGAAATAACAAATATGAACATGAAAATCGAACACGAAGTCCTCCTTTTGTATGCTCCCCGTAAAATTAATAATTCCATTTATAAAATAGCGTTTAAATGACATTAAAAAGTAACATGAATAGGGCGTCTCGTGTCATTCAGCCATGTTCAGTAGTGATGACGTCATTGTGCAATATGACGCACATTTAGAATGTTAAATAGAATAACAAACGCAATGCTCACTGGCGCGGATGAGTTTGAATAAAGAACGATAGTGGTGACGTATGGACAAAAAAGAATTAAAAAATTATCCGATTTTTATAATAAATACTGGCCAGTTTACGTTTGAAAGAAGAATGGAAAGCTTTGTCTTGAAATGACACCCAATGTCATAGATTTTTGGCATTTATGAACCAGCAAAGACCATTTTCGATTGATTATTCTATGCTAATGACGAGAATAGGTACCCTGCATGAGCAACGTGGTCAGAATGAAATACTCCATGCCACGTGGTTGTTGCTCGCAATAGAAGTTGTTATTAAAAAAATATGATATTATACTCTTAATATTCAATCAGACTTATATATTTTCAGTTTTCTTATTCCGATATCTTAACTTTTATTAATTCATTACCTGCTGCGTATTATACAAGTTAGGGAAACTTATCACTTGAGGCGCATTGGACATTGAAGTAGCATTAAAGCGGGACCGTGGCGTCTTTACACACACAAGGAACATCATAATAACTATTAAGATTTTGTAAAATATTGACAATAATTATTGAACAATCTCAAATATGGGAAATCTAGAAAAGTAGATGGTGCTGGTTCGAGACCCGCCAGCCAATTCAATTTATGATTTCCCGTTTTTTTGTGATTAGATTAACGCTTTGCATTGCGACTAATGCTATAAAATTCAAATTTAATAATGAAACACCTTAAATAACCATTAGAACGCTAACTTAAATAAATAAGCTATTCAACTAAACCATTACTATCATAAATAAAATACTCATCTTATATATACGTCCACTGCTGGATAAAAGCCTCCCCAAAGAATGGGGGATATGCCATTGGCGATCGCAGTTTGATGGCCATAGTTCACAAAAAACGCTGCTGACCGTTCTCTGGTAGGTATTCCCTCGGTCAATTTCTACGCCCCCACGGGATGAGATGGGGTGATGATATTCTATGCCGTCACCACACAGCAGAAAATTATAATTCTCAGTGATCAAATATGTAACATGGATCTAATAATTTATTTAAACTTAGAATTAATTATATAATCTCGTAGTTAACTTGTTGTACTACAATACACGTTCTGCCTTTTCCTTTTTTCTGAAAAGAGCTTGTTAATAAACAAGCTCTTTTCAGAGACTTATTAGAATAAAAACCTTTTTTCGTATTTTCGTGGAAAGGGCATAAAGACTACTTTTTCTACCATCTACTTGTTTGTTTCTGATGAAATATGTTGAGGGATCTAAAGCTTTAAAATTATTTTGATTTTTTTAATTATTATATTGGTTATTGGGTTTAGGTATCCAATTGTACCACGCATTACTCAACACGTCATAATTAAATAATAATCTAATATAACACCACATCATAACTAATATGCAATTATTCATCTAATATTACTTAATCTGAGTGCAACAATTGTCAAACGTCAGTGTCAAACTTGAATTGACAGCGCCAGGTAGATGTAAAACGGAATCGGTCATCGTCCGTCGAGCAAGTAGCTAACTAAAAAGTTAGGTACTTACACTTTTTAAGATTTAATGTTATAAACTGGAGTTGTTATGTGATAAATTATATTGTTATGGTACTGATCATGTTTGATTTCGAGATGTTCCCTTCTGAGTTTTACACATTACATACAAACATCCAAAAACGAATCTTATATTTTACAATATTCTTTAAATGTATATAAATACATAGATTTCGTAATGGAAATGAGAGATATTTCCTGTACAAGTACTTCAATGAAACTCAAAGGGGATTATCCAGATTATTAGTGAGGGCGCACAAAAACTAGTAATACAATACACAAAGTTTTAATTAAAATCTTTATTCAATGTCCCAATGATTGCCATATCAAAAAATATCCCTTTAATTGTATAACAACACCACTAATTAAATGACAGGATTAGCTGTCAGAATTGAACAAACTTCGACCCACTTCCTTTATTTTTTTTCAGACATTTACACTATTTTTAATTCCACAATGCGGTACCGCATACGTATACCCTTTAAGTAATAAGACCTCTTTGGTAAAGTCAAGTAATTTGAGTACTAATTCTTAAACGCGTGGACTCTATTTTTTTAAACGTGGCCACCTTAGTTTGCGCTTCGTAATGAGAATAGTAATCTTTATTTTTTTCTTTTTAAAGTGCAAAATTCGTTGACATAATGGTTTAGGGTTGTACCCAAAATTGTTGATTCGAATATAAAAAGCGAAATCAGCTGCCGGGTCCCTTCTTTTGTTTGGATCGGAATAAAATATATCTCGAAGAAGTTTTCAAAGGTATTTTTGCGAGACGAAATGCGGTTGAATGCTTGTTAGAAAAGTGTTAAGTGTTGAAATGTATCGATAAAATATATTTTTATGATTTCAATTTTAAAAAAAGCATGATAATATAAGTTGGTAGTGTGGTATGATTTTAAGAAGATATACAATACATTATACAGATTTTTTTATTTAGTTTTTTAATAAGCGCGCAAGTTACGCGATTTTCCGCAACTTTGAGTGAATTCAGTGTCCCGACTGCTGTCCTGGTGTCGTGTCATATTGACTAAACAATGTATTATTTTTACACTAATAACGATTTCTGAGGCTTCAGAAGAGGACAACTAGCAAAAGACTTTTGGGTTCATCGACTGAATTAAATAAAAATAAATAAAAAAAATAAAAAAGGTTTTTATTCACGTAGACTTTAAAAAAGCGCTTGTAAATAGTCAGAACATGTTTGTAGTAATATAGTTGTATACATTAGATATTATTTCTAGTAACATAGGTATTTAGGTACATCTTGTATGAAAACATTTATAAAATTTATTTTATTACAGAAATGATATTTAGCTAGCTCGTATCAAGTTATTGTCAAGAGATTATGTTTAATTATCTAGTTTAAGTCTAATTATATATATAATATATAAATTCTACAAGGCTATATGCATCCCCGATGTCCAAACCGAAATTCCGTCGCGTATGATGTGTTGCTATATAGAATACATTCCGAAATTACGCCCGAAGCTTGGTTGTACGCCAAAACGTGAGGTAATTTCGACAAATATGTGACTTATTGAAATTACATTGCAGACATAATCAAGCCGAAGCTTCGGTATATTGTATTCAGATATTAGAACTAAATAACATGTAGCACATCAGCATCCAAAACATATAAAAAGAATATTAGCCTCCCATACACAAATAATGTTCAGCTAATTCAAATATGAAAATCTATTTTTTTTTTATTATTCATATTCATGTGTAAATAATAGCCTTATCTTTCGCTATTTATGCTACAACTCAATTCAAACTCGGCCATTTGATCCCAAACTGAGCAGAGCTTGCATAATGGGAACCAGATAACTGATATACTACATATACTACTTTTCTTTTGGAAATACATACTTATATGGGTAATTAAACCCAGACTCAGGGGCTCTACCAGCTAATTCACCGAACATCGATTTCTTAAATGGCGTTCAAATAAATAAAGGTTAAAAATGACCTAATCAATAGTTAAATCCCCCAGTAGAACCCCAGGTCAAACAGACATATTCATGCACACAAATGTGGGATTAGAACCCAAAACCCGCGGAGTATCTACCAATCATGCCAACAAATTGAGTTAACCGAAAAATAACTATGAACTTATTGGTTCTACCCACGTTTATTTGGTGACCTGGAAGAAATGACAGAAGCTATAAGGCCGCCCATTATACTTAAACAACAAATAATAATGACATTTATTTCCTTTTGAACAATAAAGGCTATGTTATTTTCGTTGCTTTACCATTCCAATAATAATACGAATATTAGTAAGTAACGTTTACGTCATTGACAAGAAAATTACCAAAACACACGGAAATTGAAAGTGACAGTTCAAAACGTGCACTCTGAGTTAGAAACTGACTCAACAAAAGCGAAGAGTATTTCTACTATTTACACAGGACTCTTCCTTGACATCGTTCTTCATTTATGTCATGTTTATCGAATAAATTATCGTAGAAGCACAGCACTAGTCGCCAGGTGAGCCACGCGTGGACGTATATTTGCTCTTTGTCGGAATAAAAAAAGATATTATTACAATAAATAGGATGTTATGCAGACGTTCTGTGTTTGCTTTTTAAAATGGAACTGGTAGTGATTGTCCAGAGAGTAACTTAAAAAAAAAACAAAAAAGTGTGTTTAAAAAACCTACCTTAATATTACGGACAACATGAGCTCTACTATAACTATTCCGACGTCCATTATAAAACACTGTTAATACTGACAGGCAGCAGAATAAATAGTCTGTCTCCAATGGATTACAACCTATCTGCATACTGACCTCTGCCTTTGTTACACAACCTAGATGTTAAGATCAATACAAGCTCTTCTCTAATTTACTTTCCTTTTGGAAGTAGTGTAGTAAGTATACTATACAATGCCCGCATTAGGAAACTAAATTCCTGTGTCGCGGAGGACTCTACAAATCATCACAAAATCATCCGTAGGTCCATATTACATATTAAACGTCCATACTGCTCGTGTGGAGCAGCGGTCCAGCGGCATCTAAGAGAAGGAAATCTTCATTTTATAAATGGCGTACAATGAATCAATGCTCACAAATATATTGTTATACAAAACTTTCATCTATATTCCACACATTATCTTCCATTATTCGTAACGTTTGTACAAATTATATGAATGGTCCATCTATAACATCCATTTGTAACTTTTTTCTGTAGCAATGAATCCACACTAGTTGTCAAATAACATCTTGTGAAATTTTAAATCATACAATGCGACTAGATCTTATAGTGAATTGCCAAAAACCAAAGTAAATTTATTTACCAGAAATACTTTATTTACCTTGTTATAGAGTTGATAATTGAATACCGAAATGAAAATAAATATTGGCGCTACAGCATTTAAAAACTTTATGAAATGTCAAATCAATTTTGACAATCTTTCTTTACAACCTATATCGTATGGGCAGTGGTTATTTTGGCGGCCCTCCATCAGATCATACAGATTGACGTGAGCCTAGAGGCTTAACCTCGCCGATCACTCAGGTATGGTTTTTTTCCACTAATTCTACAGAAAAATCTTACGGTAGAACTAGTGTTTTTTTTCTCGCTGACGCCGATGACACTGTGCCGTCATTGGTCTTAACAAATAGAGCGCTTCCTCGTTTTTCTGTTACACATTTCCGTCCCTTATCCAAAATCACTCTGATAAAATATATCCAGCAATCGACAGGAAAGATGTTTATTTGTATTAACACGTGTGGACTCTATCGCGATAATTATTTAAGGCAAGTGCTTTTTGGTTTATCTGTCGTTGCAGCATACATACATTGCACCAGCCGCGTGGCTTGGCAGCGTCATCTTCGGGAAGCACGGATTTCAGTAACTACTCAGGCTTGGTCTTATTACTTTTTAATTTGTATGCAATTGTCAGTATGTCTTAATACAATTTCCTCATTTGTATGTATATATGTTGTTTTGTTTTAGTTTTTTTCAATATAGTGTACCTACTTCTTCTTCTAATGTCAGTTGAGAATGTTAAAATTTTGAACATTGAGAACGATATTGTGTTGAATATTTTCCCCACGACAAACATAAGCACTCTTTATACAAGAAAACAATAATTATTTCCTTTTTTGCTGCCTCTAAGACCTTATTTATGTTGCGAGGGTGGTAACAATGGGAATTTGGAGCAACTATGGCACGTGGGACAGCTGCCAACTTTTTCTACTTCTTAAGACCTTTGCGCCCAAATAATTTGTGCAATCAATGTAAAATTACAACTGGACTACGGATTAAAGCTTTTATTGAATATTATTGAAGCGTAACTGATTCGGAATGACAATGAATTGTTGCGCTTGGAAACTGTTGTTGCTAAATTAAGAAATAAAATACCCAGCTACCCTTATTAACAAACCCATTGTCCAAAAAAATTGCGGAACGTCAGTAGAAACAGTTTAAAAGTTACATCGTCTTTATTAAGACGATCACCGCAGCCTAGTTGGTAGTGCATCTGCCTACGAAGCTGGTGGTCCTGGGTTCGAATCCCGGTAAGTGCAAATATTTGTGTGGTGAGCACGAATATTTGTTTCTGAGTCATGGATGTTTTCTATGTATTTAAGTATTATCTATCTATATAAGTATGTATATCGTCGCCTGGTACCCATAGTACAAGCTTTGCTTAGTTTAGAGCTAGGATGATCTGTGTGACATTGTCCCTATATATTATTATTATTATTATTATATTAAGTTAACAGTAAGGTTGGGATTTGTAATACACGTTTATCTGACGTGGCGACAACTGTAGGAAGAGAAACTGCATCATATCAGCCGAAAGACGTCCACAGCTGGACAAAGGCCTCCCCCAAGGATCTCCACAATAGCCGGTCCCACGCTGCCCGCATCCAGTGGCTTCCCGTGACTTTGCAAAATAGTCGGTCCACGTTGTAGCTAGAGCACCTTTCTGAAGAAAAACTTATTAAACGAATAATACACGAAGACTACTTATTTCCACCATACAAATTTTTATTAGACTTGTATCCGTTGTCTAGTATGGATAGTTCAGCCTTTGCTTCTTTTGGGTTAGATAGCATTGAGTCCTTCACGCTAAAATTTATTTATTTAATTTATTCCTTTAGTGATTTTTTTTATTTATAAGACATCGCCCGCACTAAGTAATCTAATTCCTGTGTCGCGGACTTGACAAACATAGTATAATAGACGGACACAAATTACATCCAGACTCAGAACAATTATTTATGGGTCACCCAAATAGTTGTCCGACGCAGGACCCGAACCAGCGACACGAAGAGGTGAGGCGACTGTAATAGCCGCTGGGCCACACGTGCGGTCGATGTAGTGTGATTTTAAATCTATACTTAGCAAATGTCGTGAAAATCTGTTGCACAACTTCAATTTTCTTTTTTATTAACATTCCCAGCATCCAAAACAGCTAAAGCGATCCTGGAATAGCAAACGAGTAATTCCACTTCCTTGTCATGCCTGAGCCTCACCGCTCAGTGTTTTTCACTGTGTGCCACTGTAGATGCTGGTTTACAGGAGTTGCAGTGATAAGTTCTTACTTATCACTGCAACTCCAGGAGAGATTAATCCCATAAAAAAATAATAGTCATCAAGAATGTGAAAATATATCAATTCCATTAAAATACCTGAATGCGAACAAAAAACATTTTTATTTTCCATCCATCTTAAATTGAAACGGTTTTTATTAACATTCACTTGTTAAACTGTTGTTGTTTAATGAAATAGATTGTTAATAGATTACGAATAGAGATAAGATTGTATCAATGGGCTCATTTCGTTTATGAGTTTGTTTTCAATTTATCGGAACTTTGACTCAAACATTATCAAAAGGAATCTAATATAATATACAACTAGTAACTCAACGCCGGCTGTCAAGATGTACATATGTGTGTATGTCTCTATGTTAATCCTTATTGATATTACAAATGCGAGAGTTTGTGAGTGTGGCTGATTGTTACTATGTCACGCAAAAACTACAGAACGAATTTCGATGATATTTTGTAGTATTATAGCTTATACAGGGTTTCTTGTAAAACACCAACAACTTTGCAGGACTAGATAGCTACTAACACCGTAAGCAACAACTTTTGTTTTACTAGCTCGGACATTACTCAATACATAATGATTTTACACGGACGCGACGCCTGGCGACTAGAGAAATGGGTCAAGTTCAAAAGGCGCTGGCACTGCAGCCCATCCCAGCGCCGTCGCAAATCTTCGTCATGCCCGTAGGGGGGTTGGGAATAATGCTATAAAATTATTGATAATCTTATAGCATTATTCCCAATGCAAAGTGTTTATCTAATCTCAAAAATGGGAAATCATAAATTTAATCGTCCGGCGGGTCTCGAACCTGCACCATCTACCAATCCGGGGTAAGCGCTCTGCGTTAACGCCGGCAGATCAATTTGGAAGGTATTATCAATATGATATGATCTTTCACATGCAACTGTGAACATATCAGTCGGCCATGCTTCTAGAAAAACAAAACCTATAGATAATACCTACATCCTCCGGAAGGGTGTTAGCAAGGGAATCCTAAATTTGATCTGCCAGTGTGTATCGTTCGTAGCTTAACGCAGAGCGCCTACCCCGGATTGGTAGATGGTGCAGGTTCGAGACCCGCCGGACGATTAAATTTATGATTTCCCATTTTTGAGATTAAATTAATACTTATTTATATACGAAAATAAAATCTAAAAAATTATCAAAATTTGTTGTTTATGGTGTTGGGTGTCTTGTTCTGTGAGGTTGTTGGTGTTTTACAAGTAACCCTATATATTCGAATAGGACAAAGGCTATAATTCATAAAGTTTAACGCGGGCGAAGCCGCGGGGTATAGCTAGTATTTTCTAGTATATTTTCAGAGAATATTTAATTGTATTGCCGATGACACATGTCAATAATAAATAAGGTTAAATTATAAGAATGACTAACCGAGGTACTTATAACAGTAACATATAATATACGGACACAAATTACATCCAGACTCAGAACGACAATTTATGGGTCACACAAATAGTTGTCCGGCGTGAGAATCGAACCCGAGACACGAAGCGGCAAGGCGCCTGACTTAGCCGCTGCGCCACACGTGCAAGGTTACCATCAGGTGACCCACTTGCTCGTCTGCCTTGATATAACATAAAAAAATACTATGAATTTTACAAAAATTGGAAATACCTTTAAAATAATATTTAGATTTGATACTGCATATCTCGCTTAGCTAGTAACATATTAACTGCTAGCTGTGCCTCACAGTTTTACCCGGGTTGAACGTTATAAATTAGCCTATGTGTTAATCCAGGGTGTCAGCTAACTCCATACCAAATTTTATTAAAATCGCTCCAGCCGTTTAGACGTGAAGAAGTAACAAACATACACACTGACACAGTCACACACTCACAAAATTTCGCCTTTATAATATTAGTGTGATAACTCAGGATCTCATTAAATTAAGTTTTACTCGCCACCGCCAGCACTATGTGGGAGTACCAATATCAGGTAACATAATCTACACTAAATTGGATTACGCAACACAATGACTACTTTACTTAATTTGGCACGTGGGTGAGACTTTTGCACACCTGAGTAAATAATTGCCAATTCTGAGGAAGCAGACATATTTGTTCCGGGTCTCACTAGCCATGAAACTGATGAAACTTAAAAAAATATTTCCTCATGTGTGACCTTGACTTTGAACCAGGTGCCTGAAGGACGTATTGTGTCAATAAGGATTTAAATATTTTATTCATAAATCGGATAAGTTTGTTTGCGTCAAATATTGTAACAAACTGCTAGATGCGAATAGTGCAAGACCGGTAATTGTGGAGAGGGAGGTCTTTGTCCAGCAGTGAGTATTTCGGCTGATATGATGATGATGATTGTGAAAATCGGCCAAGTGGCCGGAAGGCTTTCAATGATCTCCTGGTGGAAGTTAACGTGATGGTATATGCCAGAAATTCGCGCCCGCCGGGAGACCGGAGAGGCGCCAGAACAGACGCTCATTGAGTATACGCGGGATGCACGCCGGCGCGTTATTTTACAGTGGCTCCCCCTATCAGGCGCCAGAAGAAGTCCACGGCACGGTGCCAGTCTAACATAGTAACCCGCAGACACTGTTTGCCGGCGGCATGCGCAGCCAAGCCTCCAGCCTTATCAAAAAAAAATTGGAGGCGATCAATGCTTCACCGGAGAAGACTCAGTTCTGTAATGACTATGTGATATGAAACGATTAGAGATTTTTATATTTAAATTACAACTGTTCAAGTTGATTGTGTACAGAGTTGGTTATGAAATGCGATGAGTATTTACTCGTATTTCTAATAGTTGGAAAACTTATTCATTTTTCACAGATTTGGAATCCGTGCTATTCTTGCTACTCCAATGAGATCGAGATGATTCAAAGAAAATTTATCCGTTACTTAGGGTTTAAATTTAAATTAGACCACCTAGCCGATATCACCTATGAGCAGCGCTGTGTCAGACTGCATATTCTACCACTGCATGTAAGACGAAACATTTCTGATATAACTTTTCTTCTCAATATTGCCCAAGGTGATATCGACTGTCCCGAACTTCTTTAAAAAATCAAGTTGTCAATACCTGTAAGAAATTTACGTAAAAATCTCTTGTTACACTGTCCTCCATGCCACACCAATTTTAGAGTCAACAGCTTTCTGCCTAGAGTATTCAATGAATTTAACAAGTTAAATGGTGACAGTCGTTTTGATTTTATTGATCTGTTTACTACTAGCAAAAATTCTACCAGATCCAAATTAACTAGATATTTCATTGATAATGTACAAATCTTTGTATAGCACTATTGGCTCAATCTTTTAAAACCATTTGTAGAATTAAAATTACTGTAATTAATTAAGTAGACCGGAGATGCATCCATTTAGTTAACTAGTTGTGGAAGCTTGTCATTGGCATTTACTTACCAAAATTTGTAACCAATTGTATGTAGCTGTTAGCTTCCCTAAAAAAAATATTAAAAAAAAAAAATCTAAACGAATAACTATCCGCAATATATCACACAGCGCCATCTAGCCCAAACTAAGCAAAACTTGTGCTATGGATACAAGTCAACGGTTAGAAATACTTATTTGTCTGAGTGTTTACAGAAAGCACTCAGACAAAGAAAAATAGACAGGATCGCCCTCGCCAACTTTGCAGGCAGGTAATTCGCAGTGGTCTTCAACATATAAACACCTAGAACTCTACACTCATCTTTAAATACACTGGATATCAAGTTATCACTATACATGACATTACAAAAGGCAGTCGTATACATTACAGTTATTGCCATTAGACCGATGCCGTGGTCCTAGTATCCTTTGGCGCAATATATTTTTATAATTTTTTAAATATAATAATAATATCTAGGGACAATGTCACACAGATCATCCTAGCCCCAAACTAAGCAAAGCTTGTACTATGTATTGTAGAATAGAAAACCTATATTACAGGTCAACAGTGTCCATTCCCTAGTCTATCCAGTGAAATTATACTATATATTGTGCTTAATGGGACTTGATGTGAGACGGTTTAAACAGTACAATGCTTAATACTTATAGAAAGGAAAATAAACCATACAAAGAATAAAACATAACAAATATATGGACGGGCACCATAGCCTAGTTAGTAGTGCTCCTGCCTACGAAGCTGGTGGTCCTGGGTTCAAATCCCGGTAAGTGCAAATATTTGTGTGATGAGCACGAATATTTGTTTCTGAGTCATGGATGTTTTCTATGTATAATGTATTTATCTATCTATATAAGTATGTATATCGTCGCCTAGTACCCATAGTACAAGCTTTGCTTAGTTTGGGGCTAGGATGATCTGTGTGACATTGTCCCCAGATATTATTATTGGCCCCAGATATTATATTATTAGTTATTTTGGAATCATCATTCACTTGCACATTACTATCTAAACAATAATATTATAGTGA